>OX443561.1:83375883-84676747 GCA_949372485.1 Cheilosia soror
GATGGTCACATATTAAGAAGCACAGAGTCTGAAAAGGCTTGTGGCCTGAGTTAAGTCGGAAAAAAATCTGGAAAACTGTTTAAACTAAGCAGCTAGGACATACGGTTTAACGAATACGGCAACGTTTCTCGGATGAATGTTTCCCTTCCCCTCAAATGCCCTCACTACAAAAGAATTAGTGTCTTCTATATAGGCTGCAAGATTCTATTTTACTTACTTACTTAGGTGGCACTACAGTCCGTGGGGGATCTCGGCCTCAACCAGTACGGCTCTCCAGTTAGCACGATCTTTGGCTAACTGCCTCCACTTGCGCACTTTAAATTGGTCAACGAAAACAGGACCGAAAATCACTCGAAGAATTTTGTGTTCGAAGCGACCAAGGAGATCTTGATCCGCCTTTGATAACGTCCATGATTCTGCCCCATAAAGCAAGACTGAGATGATGAGGGTCTCAAATAGAGTCTCCTTGGTGTTTCTCGACAAGACTTTACTAATAAATTGCCTTCTTAGGCTGAAGTAACAGCAGTTGGCACGAGTAATTCTTCGCTTGATTTCTGATGTGATGACATTTTCAGAGGTAATAGCGGAGCCGAAGTAGACAAAGTCCTGATCTACCTCAAAGTTATAGCTGTCTATCGTGACGTTCTGTTCGATTCGTCGATGTTGTGACCTCAAAGCCTTTTGTCAAAATGAAATGGGTCCCTACCCTATCAGTGCGGTCTTAGGCCACGAAAGCCCACGATCGCTACTTACTAAACCTATTTATCGAATGAAAAGACGTGTCATCGAGTCATGTCCATGTGCATGACTCTATCAAAATAACACTTGATGCTTGATCTTTTAAGCGGTTTTGCCAAACCCCCCCTTTGGTACAGTTATGCACTGTATATATGAAAGCATAACTTAACCTAATTAGCACTAAACATTCCGTCACAACGTCACACACTGCGTGACAACACTTTAACGACTTTCGTCACCCATAAATCACCAAATTGGGTGATATAAAATGAACTCATTAACTTGACAAAATTCACTCCACGATTAAGTGAGCTGCCGCACTTTATTGCCCGTTTATTTGCGGACTTCTTTCAATCTGTGTGCCAACTTTATAGGATAAGGACCGAGAGGATTTATTAAAGTTTTGTGTAAACAGTAAACACGCTGCTGTTGCTCCTGTTGACCTAAAAAAAAAGGAAACAAAAATACCTATTCTCTCGGCACTGTCAGAAAAATGTCATTACTTGACGTGCAGAAACTTTAAAAATAAATTTCAAGAGGGACCTCTTGTTTTGCCACTCGTCCCCTTCAGCAAACACACGGTGGCTTCTCTAATGCAAATGACAATGGCGGCAATATGAAATTCGCGCCGGAAAAAACTACACAGGACACACTATTATGTGTCTGTGGAGAAAAAATAGGTGTCCTCTATATCTGAACTGAATAATGGATTCAGGATGCCTGGCAAATAGAACGCTTTGCAATCTACAATAATCTGCTAATGACTGTTCGAAACTGTGTGCAATTGTGTGGACTCCATTCCAATTGGATTGTAATCGTACGCTGAATCGATATGGTGTGGTGATGCTTGCAGGAGTAATTAGAGCGGAACTTTGAAGTTACGAGTTTAACTACTAGCAATCAAAGTGCGGGGTGGCAATTAATAGGGTTGGCCTATTGTCATGGCATATAAATTGTATAGGTGCAGGCACATGGACTGTGGTATTGAAATTCGTTTACGATTCAGGAGAAGCTAACCGCAATGAGTTTTCGGTTAATGGGGCACGCCTTGGTATGATTTTAGGCAGATTGAAGAAGATTGCAGAAATTCAAGAGCTATTAACAAATCCTATATCAATTTAGTACAATTTTGTAAATTTCGTCAACTGACAGCAGAACTTGTTTTGAAATCTAAAGGCTTCATTGTAATAGTCGAAAGCAAACAGAAGCTAGTGTTGTTGCCATTAAGCAGACCATATTACTGTTCAATAGTTTAAATAGATGAACCAGCAGCAACTCGCTCAGGACTGCATGTCATGGAGGGCTTTTTGTGCCAACGATTAGTTTGCCATCAAATGTTGCTCACCACCAGGTTTATCAACTCAAAACTGGGAGACGACGCCTTGGCTTAGATGTTTGTCATTAGGGTAGTGTGATCCCTACTCTTTTCTGGAACCAATTAGTCAACGAACTACTTCTAGTCCTGGAAGTAGAAGGGTGCAAGGGCAAGCAGATTGCTTAAGCAGTTGACGTTGGTATATCAATATCGGTGTCTCAAGGAAACATTTGAACACGGTTAGGGATCTTATGCAGAATGCTCTGTCTAAGCTCTCAAGTCACAAATATGCGAAAAAGTACTTAGGCTTCAAAGGTCTTGGCGATTTAATCTTCCATTTCATGTTGGTCATATTGGTGGATACATAATCCAATATCATGATAGTCTGATGGACTGCGCTACAACTTTGAGGTGGTTAGGGACTTTGTCAACCACTAAAAAAAAAAAAAAAAATTAGGTGGCGCAACAGGCGGGTGGCACCCAAGGCCTAGCTTCTCGCAACCATTCGTTTTGTGTGAGTTTCTATTTTGGGACGAATGAAAGGGACCTACAATTTTATGCCGAGTCCGAACGGCTGAATTGAGAAGCTCTTTCATGACAGTCATACTCTCGGATGTTTGTCAGACGTTCGCGAGAGGTGGCGCAGTAGAAAAACCTTTAAGATGTAATTTGTGTTTTTCCGGGGATCGAACCTGGGATCCCTCGCACAGTAGTCCAGCACTAGTGTTGCGCGATAATCCAAACCTGCATCGATACATCGATATTTTATTATCAAGATGAAAATATCGATGCAAAAAAAAATCGACCCACAAAAATCGATAGTATCGATAATATCGGTTTATATGCAAACTTAAAATTTTCCTTAGTTTTCTATTCATTTTTATTAAAAAAATATTTTTATTGTTTAGAATACTCAATCAATTTCTATTTCACAAAGGAAATAATTCAAGACAATAATTTAACTTTTTTTGATTGATTTCTGAACAAAAAAAAATTTACAACAATACCCAGGAGAAAAAAAAAACCAATCCATCCATACTACTTATAAAATGCAACGTCCGTCTGTTCGTTTCTCCATAACTCGAGAACCATTCGTCCGATTGTCATGATTCTTTTTCTGATTTATAGATGTGTGGCCAACTTAGTCCGTAGGGTGGGTGAGAATTGCTCAGGAGTAAAGGCGTCGCGGGGAATAAGGGGAGTCTCACGAACCGTTAGCCGTATGAACTTGAAAGTTTGTGTGTTGATAGATAAATCAAAATAATTACATGCCTCATTCATGGTTTTTCAAAATTCGTCCTATAATGGTTGAAAAACGTTTGGACCCTACTTTTCTATTCCGACCTTAAACGCTCAACTTGCCATTATACTCATAAATCTATGTATGTAATTTCAAGAAATGCTTCTATTTGTTAGCCAATACTTCACCGAGTATTTTGAGCTAAAATTTATCTCTCTGGTCCATCCAGAGGGTGAGATATAATAAATTGAATATAGATCTTATTTGGCCAAGTGCGAAAAAAATATTTTCTCGATTGCAGTTGTGCTTAGGGGTAGTTTTGTATTGCGTTTCCAAAATAGAATATGATTACTCACACGACTGGCATTCAGAATGCACATTGTACGTACATACTCATGTATGGCGTAGTTGAATTTGATGGAGGCAATGGGGATGCATAAAACAAACTGAATATGTACATGTATATGTATGCCTACGTATATATAAGATGGTTTGTGGTGCGTAAGCGATAGATACATATCTACATATATGTATTTGAGATCTGTAGCTATGGAAAGTTGGGTGTGTATGAATCGGGTAGGCGCTGATTGGCATCAACTTGGCGGTGCCCAGCTGTTGCAACTTTTTCATACACATCAATTGTGCTTATTTTACCTCCGCGTGGTAACCACCGGGTACTGGTCTCGCTCAACCGGGCTTGGCTTGTTAAACTTATAAGCGCGAGTGTTGAACACGAAGAAAATAGCAACACTATAATGCTCTGTCGGAATGACTGACTGAACGAGTCTCAGAGGTCTTACATGAGCCCCTCAGAAAGAGGACATACAGCGGATGAATACACAAGATTGAATCAACGGTGTTGTCAACAGTCGAGATGGCAGATACCTTGCGTGAGCTTCTCTGACATATTTGGAGCAAAGGTCTGTAAGGATTTTCAGCACTAGTCAGGGTGCTGAAATAGAGATGGTGGCGGATGAACCCTTTATGGGCCAACGGCAGCACTCATATCCCCGAAGTGGGTTACTGACAACGGAGTATCCGACCCGCTGTCCTAGGGTTATCTTAGGGCCTGGTCCTCCAGGTTGGGGGTTGTGCGTGGGGCTAACTACCCAACCACGGAAAAAAATAATGGTTACGAAGCAACCAAGAGCCTCGGATACGGATGGATTCACTGTTGACGACCCTGCAAAACGAAAAAAGGACAATGACTTTCGGATCTGCACGTGGAATGTTCGAACCCTGAACAGACCGCGTGCAGCCGAACAATTAGCGGAGGCCCTAGACTGCTACAAGGCAGATATCACCGCCATTCAGGAGGTGCGGTGGGATGGGCCAGGCAAAAGAAGGATGAAAACTTGTGACATCTACTACGGTGATTGCTACAGAGAGCAGAAGCAGCGTCTATTTGGATGCGGATTCGTTGTAAGCGGCAGACTTAGGCAAGAAGTCTTGAGCTTTCGACACGTAAGTGAGCGCCTTGCAACTATCCGCATCAAGGCTAAATTCGCCAACATCAGCCTGATATGCGCTCACGCCCCCACAGAAGATAAAGACGACGCTACCAAAGAATGTTTCTATGAGCTCCTCGACAAAACATATGAGTAATGTCCTAAATACGACGTTAAAATTGTCTTAGGTGATTTTAACGCCAAAATAGGAAAGGAGGACATCTTTGGTAGCACAATCGGAAAGCACAGCCTACACGACACCACGTCTGGAAACGGACTTAGGCTAATTGACTTTGCTGCGGGACGTAATGTTACTATAGCAAGCACACGGTTTCCACACCTCAACATTCACAAAGGAACATGGCGGTCACCAGACCATCAAACGGTCAATCAAATTGACCATGTTGCGATCGACGCAAGGCACTCCTCCAGTATTCTAGATGTCCGAACTTTCCGAGCGGCCAACATAGACTCGGATCACTACCTTGTTGTAGCCAAGGTACGTATGCGGATATCCCAGACACCACAACAACGAGGAAATACTGTGAGGAGATTTAACGTTGAACGGCTACAAACGCAACAAACCGCCAGAACTTTTGCCGATTGCGTCTCCCTCAACCTCTCGAGAATTCCTGTACAGCCAGCATCAAGTGCTGAAGACCAGTGGCATCGATGCCAAGAAGCCATCAGAAAAGCCGCAACTGATGTGCTAGGTTTCACCCGACCACCACCGCGAAACCCCTGGTTTGATGAAGAGTGCCGGCAAGCACATGCAGCAAAGCAACTGGCATACAAAGCGGCGCTGCAGAGAAGGACGAGAGCAGCTCGTGAGCTCTACGAGAAAAAAAGGAGGGAAGAACACCGGCTTCTCCGGAGGAAAAAGAAAGAGCATGAGAAGCGCGCGATCGAGGAAATAGAGAGGTGCTACTCCAGGAACAATGTTCGGAAGTTTTACCAAAAGGTAAAAAGAACGTGTCACGGGAACAAGACCCGAACAGAGACCTGTAGAGACGAACAAGGAAACCTTGTGGTAGAGTCACAGTCGGTGCTGAGGACATGGAAAAACCATTTCTGCAGACTGCTAAGCGGCGAAGACGACACAAATTCCGCTGTCAGGCAGAATGAACCATTCAACCTGGGCGATGAAAGCCAAGACTTTCGTCCACCTGACCAAAATGAGGTAAGGATAGCAATATCCAAGCTGAAGTCCAACAAAGTTGCAGGACCGGACGGCTTATCGGCCGAGCTTTTTAAGGCAGCGGGGTATGACTTGGTAGAGAGCATACACCAACTCGTTTCTAAAATTTGGTCAGAGGAAAGTATGCCTGAAGAATGGAGCCTCAGCATTGTTTGCCCGATCCATAAGAAAGGAGACCCTCTAAACTGCGCCAACTATAGAGGCATCAGTCTCCTTAACATCGCTTACAAAATTCTGTCTGCCGTACTGTGTGAACGCCTGAAACCATTTGTCAACGAACTGATTGGACTCTATCAGTGCGGTTTTAGGCCCGGTAAGTCCGCAACCGACAAAATATTCGCACTATGGCAGATCATGGAGAAAACCCAAGAAGTCCAAATCGATACTCATCACCTATTTATCGATTTTAAAGCCGCATATGACAGCATTTATAGAGACGAGCTATACAGAGCCATGTCTAGTTTTGGCATCCCTGCCAAACTTGTCAGATTGTGCAGAATGACGATGGAGAACGCTCGCTGCTCCGTAAAGGTCGGAAACAGTCTCACCGAGACCTTTGATGTCAAAAAAGGATTTAGACAAGGTGATGCGCTGTCATGTGACTTTTTCAACATCATTCTTGAGAAAATTGTGCGAAACTCGCAAGCCAACACCAGGGGCACAATTTTCCAAAAGTCTGTGCAACTACTTGCATACGCTGACGACATCGACATCATTGGCAGAACACAGCGAGCTGTCACTGGTGCGTTTGCAAGTATCAGTACAGAGGCGGCAAAAATGGGTTTAGTGGTGAATGAGGGCAAAACAAAATATATGCTGTCAACGAGAAGGGACACACAACATCGACGAATCGGACAGAACGTCACGATAGACAGCTATAACTTTGAGGTAGTTCGGGACTTTGTCTACCTCGGCTCCGCTATTAATTCTGAAAATGACATCACATCAGAAATCAAGCGAAGAATTACACTTGCCAACCGCTGTTACTTTGGCCTAAGAAGGCAATTGATTAGTAAGGCCTTGTCGAGAAACACCAAGGAGACTCTATATAAGACCCTCATCATCCCAGTCCTGCTTTATGGCGCAGAATCATGGACGTTGTCAAAAGCGGATGAAGATCTCCTTGGTCGCTTCGAACGCAAAATTCTTCGAGTGATTTTCGGTCCCGTTTGCGTTGACGGGCTTTGGAGGAGGAGATTTAACAGCGAACTCTACGAGCTGTACAGCGACATCGACCTTGTCAGAAAAGTACGTATCAGTCGACTAAGATGGCTAGGACATGTAGAGCGAATGAACACCAACGCTCCGGCCCGAAGAGTCTTCGATTCCAACCCGGAGGGACAACGCAGTAGAGGAAGACCTCGCCTTAGGTGGCGCGCACAAGTGGAAGGGGACCTCAACCAACTTGGAGTGCGCAACTGGAGGCAGTTAGCCAAAGATCGTGCTAACTGGAGAGGCGTGTTGGTTGAGGCCCAGGTCCACCCCGGACTGTAGCGCCATCTAAGTAAGTAAGTAAGCTATGGAAAGTGTAACGATATGATCGCGTAGTATAAATAATTAGATCATACCTGTGACGAGTTGTTATTTATGTGAAATCTTAAGTCCATTGACTTAGGA
Organism: Cheilosia soror; assembly: GCA_949372485.1. NCBI lineage: Eukaryota > Metazoa > Arthropoda > Insecta > Diptera > Syrphidae > Cheilosia > Cheilosia soror. The sequence goes on from OX443561.1 coordinate 83,383,440, forward strand.
CTAAGGACTAGGTTGGAGACGGAGGAAGGGTAAAGGGGAACTGGAACTATTTGGCCGACTTTAAGAATTCTTTCAAGGTTGTACCGGCCACATCCTCCGGATCAGTATAGGTTAGTTAGGGTGTGGATGGGGAAGTGGAAACGGGGGTATAGGGGTTATCTTCGGAACTACTCGGCCATTGCCAGAGTTGACCTCCGACAACCACGTCTTTCACGTGGACGGCTATATATTGAATGTTCGCGTGTGAGCTGTAGGCGATTTTTGTTTATAGCTACTTGCGCCCATTGTATAAATAACATGTAGTAGGTATAGTTTATGAAAAGACATAGCGATCGAATACTGTATGTACTGGTACAGCTACATGCATGTGGCTAATATTGGTTTTCTATGGGAGGTACCAGAGCTACTTGACCGACATAGAGAATTTTTGAATACCAACTTGACAACGGTAAAAACAAGTCCTCTCATAAAATTTTATTCACCTAAGTCGATTCGTTTGGACGCTATCGTGCTTTCAACAGACTGAGAGATATATGGGTCAAATACAGGCTTTGTATGGGAGGTAAAAGAACTACTTGACCGACATGAACCATTTTTAATACAAACCTGTACAACAGACAGACAGACAGACGGAAATGGCTAAATCGATTCAGAATGTGACCCTGATTGAGAATATATATACTTTGTAGGGTCTCCAGTGAATCCTTCTTGGCGTTACAAACGTAATGACAAAGTGAATACCTTCCTGTGAAGGGTATAACAAATGTGCATTTATATGATAGCTGAAATAAATTTGAATTTAATTTAATAGAAAAGAAACCAGCGGGCGGAGCCGCGGGCGTTGCTAGTTGTCAATAAGTGACTGTTACAACTTTAACCAAAATTATTATGTATTGTTAATTATATTACTTGTAACTGTTATACATTACCTATGTAACTTGCCCATTATACGTATACCTTATGCCAATTGTTAATGTCATTCAGTCTATTGTCAAATTGTAATTGTCAAATACCACCAGAGAATACAAAGTTGAATTTGAATCATTAATCATCCAACCTTCGAATAAAGTGCACATTTTATAACGTTTAAAGAAACTGCGTTTTATTACAATCTACATTTTGGTCCGTTCGAGCCGAACATTGATACATATTAAACATTCTCGAATTCGTATAACCAATTTTTTGGAGTAATCGTGCTGTGCTTTGGCTGTGCCTTTGTCTGCTGTGCTGTGCTGTGGGAGATTTTGCTGTTTCATCAACTGTGCTGTTTTGTTCGTGTGCCGTTGGAGCCGCTAACATCATTACCGTATTGTGCTGTTGCTTGCTGGAATCAGATTGACATTGGAGAATCAAATCTACAATATTACAACAAATTAATCGAGTGAGTACGATCTTTAATACTAAATCCATATTCATACACACCTGCATTCATTTTTTATGCTGTGGAAATCATTTGCGCCATTTTTTGAGTGTGCGTCTGTTCTTAACATCGTCTACTGGATTGAAAATTGTACCGTTGGAATTGATAGCTTTTACTGGAATCATACTGTGCCGTTCAAATATTGTGTGCCGTTGAAACTGTTACACCGTTATCCGTTGGCATCGAAATTTCTGGACGCAACAAAGGAACAATCGATACGAATTAAAAGTGAGTGCAACGTTATTTTTCTTTAATCTTACATTTAATACGACTACGCATTTACAAGTAAATTAATTTAACAATATGAATGTTAACGCCGCAATGAAATTATTGAAAAGGATGTGTGTGCAGGTTGAAAAAGATTTTATTAGTTTCGGGAAATTGAGTGATGATGCTAGAACGAGGAATTATATATCCAGTAGATTGAGTATTTTGGAGGACAATTTTAGAAATATTTGCGAACATCGTGATGATATTGATAGTTCTGATCTGGAAGAAGAGGTTTTGAAATTGTATGAAGATTCATATGATAAGGTTATGGAAACTTACCTGTTATACAAATCAACAATGTTGGATGAGCTAGATAGGTTAGATAATTACTGTTCCCCTGAGCATCCGTCTGAGGAGAAAGATAAGAATCAACATGATAGCGTTAATTCTAAAGACCAAGCGCATGAAGAACAGCAAGACAATTCAGTTGCTACCAAAAATTCTATAAATTTCAATGAGATTAGACTCCCCTGCATCAATCCTCCGATTTTTTCTGGTGCTTACGATAGGTGGCGATCGTTTCATGATCTTTTTGTTGCACTGGTGCATAATAATTCGTCATTGTCCGAGATACAAAAGTTGCACTATTTAAAATCGAGTGTGACGGGTGAAGCTGAACGATTATTACAGCATTTGAGCATCGATAACGGCAACTATCAGCAGGCATGGTCTATTCTTACATCACGATATGACCATAAACGTATTTTAGTTAATACTCAACTAAGGATTTTCTTCGAACAACCCACAATTCATGCCGAAAGTTCAAATGCCATCAAGGGCTTACTAGACAAATCAACTGAAGTTCTCCATTCGTTGACCAATTTAGGAGTTCCAATAGATCATTGGGATGTGGTAGTTATTTACACATTATTACAAAAACTACCCGCCTGTACACAACAAATGTGGGAAGAGAAACTGGGAATGACCAAAGAACTTCCAACATTCACGGAATTCTCAAGTTTCTTGGAAACGCGCTTTCGATCATTGGAAGTTGTTGATCAATTTAAACCAAAATCAAGGTCATCGCTTCAAAGAAATCAAGTAAATCACAATGTTCTCCATGTTAAACCTACAAATAGAGAAAAGTTTACTTGTTCTGTTTGTCATAACGGCCAACATTCACTTAGAACTTGCAATTCTTTTATTAGATTGGATTATTATGCTAAGCAAAGAACGGTAAAACAGCTTGGAGTTTGTGAAAACTGTTTAGCCTATAGCCATAAGATTCACCAATGCCCCAGCCAAAAACGGTGTTACTATTGCAGGCAAAAACATCATTCTCTTCTGCATCATAACACCGAACGCAATCACACTTCACACATTTCTACTCCTCAATCTGATCCCACGTCGAGCTCCTCATCAGTAGCACAATTGGGGAATGCTAATTCAACTCCACAGTCTATCGCACCCAATACAAACGAGATTCAATCATGTTCAATATCGACTCAGGTAAACCCAAACGCACTGTTGTTCAATCCCCATAATGTATTACCGGGCACAAGCTCATCCATTCGCAATCACCACATATCACAACACACAAACATACAAATTTTATTATCAACTGCTGTCGTGGGGGTTAAGTCATCAACTGGAAAATATATCCACTTGAGGGCGCTGATAGATTCCGGATCAGAGGCTACTTTCATAACTGAAGCGGCTGCAAGACTTCTTGGGCTCAAGAAACATCGCACCTCAATTGAAACCGCTGGATTAGGAAATGTGAAGAACGGGTCTTGCAAAAATTACGTTGACTTAAACCTTCGTTCAACGAGTTCTGAATTTGAGACTGAGACCAGAGCGCTTGTATTTAAAACCTTAACTGGGCTTTTACCGAATAAGGAAGTTATTACGACTAACCTTCATCATATTCAAGGCTTAAATCTAGCGGATCCAATGTTTCACAAACCAGCCAGTGTTGACCTGCTTCTGGGCAATGAAATCTATTGCGATGTGGTCCTACCAGAAATAATTCGAGGGGAACAGCCAATTGCACCAATCGCTCAAAATTCACGACTTGGATGGATAATTTCAGGCAGGGCAACACTGGAAACAGAACAAGTGAATAATTTCTGTCAGCGTTTAGACATTGATACAGAATTAAGAAAGTTTTGGGAAATAGAGGAAGCGCCGTTTAAGGAGCTCGAAAATGAAGAAGATGCTGCGTGCGAGGAACATTTTCGTACTCATACCAAACGTTCACCGGGAGGACGGTTCGAGGTATCGCTGCCATTTAAGGATGATATTCATCCCTCACTGGGATCTAGTCAAGAAGGAGCACTTCGCAGATTTCATCAGCTGGAAAGGAGATTCGACAATAATCCAACACTACACAATGAGTACAAAAAATGTATCGAGGAGTACTTACAGCTAGGTCAGATGGTGATGGTAGATATTAGTCGGGATAAAGTTCTTAAATCACCTTATCATTATGTTGTGCCACACCATGCAGTGTTTAAGGAGTCCAGTACAACAACAAAACTTCGTGTGGTCTTCGATGCTGCCTTTAAGACTACTGATGGAACTTCCTTAAACGATCACCTCATGGTTGGACCTAAAACACAAGCAAACATAATTGATATCATTTTGAAATGGAGAAGATACAAGGTTACCTTGACAGCTGATATCGAAAAAATGTATCGGCAAATAAATGTGAGTCAGGCGGACTCATATTATCAGCTAATATACTGGAGAGAAAATAAAACGGCTCCAATAAAAATGTACAGGTTAAGGACGGTTACCTTCGGAACGGCTTCTGCTCCATATCTTGCAACTCGGACACTGAACAAGTTAGCTGACGACGAAAGACAAAATTATCCGTTAGCAGCGCAGATGATACGAGAAGATATGTATGTTGATGATCTGGTTACTGGGGCTGATTCAGTTCAGGAAGCTCAGGAAAAGTTAACTGAAATCACAAATTTACTTGGTTCAGCAGGATTTCATCTACGCAAGTGGGCTAGTAATAGAGAAGAAATTCTTAGTCTGATAGAGCCTAGTGAATGCGAGGTTGATTTTATGTTACCATTCGATTCCTCTGACCATGTTAAAACGCTCGGCATTAAATGGCTTCCTTCCAGTGATACCTTTTCATTCCAATGGGTGTCCAGAGATTCGACAGAAGTTACAAAACGCACCATGCTCTCAACTATTGCCAAGTTATTTGATCCCTTAGGTTGGATCTCTCCATGCGTGATTTGGGCAAAAATACTTATGCAACGGTTGTGGTTGAGTGGCTTAACATGGGATGATCCGATTCCATTAGAGCTGCAAAAGGAATGGGTTTCATATCGGGCAGAATTACCACTTTTAGAAGACATCCGAATTCAACGTTGGATTTTCACTCAGGAAGGAAACAACAAGTACGAACTCCACGGTTTTAATGACGCATCTATGAAGGCATATGGAGCTGTAGTATATCTTCGAGTCTTAGACAGTCAAAATAACATTCATATGAATCTCATAATTTCCAAAACTAGGGTCGCTCCATTAAATACCGTTTCACTCCCTAGGTTAGAGCTCTGCGGAGCTGTGCTATTAGCTCGATTATTAAGTTACACGGCTAGGGTGCTTCAATTAGGCAATATTAAGATATTTGCATATACTGATTCTACAATATCACTGTGTTGGATAAAATCACCACCGTCCAAGTGGAAAACTTTCATTAGCAACAGGGTCGCAGAAATTCAGAGGCATACCAACATTAACATCTGGAAACATGTTCCTACTCATACCAATCCAGCGGATCTGGCATCAAGGGGAGTTTTTCCCTCGGAACTACAACATAATGACCTTTGGTGGAAGGGACCTGAGTTTTTGCGGACGCCCAGTTAAGATACATACCCAATGCGTTATGCAACCTAAAAATGAATTTCTTGCACTATTAGATAAACATTCTGAGCTGCAGAAATTATTGCGAATCATGTCGTATTGCTGGAGATTCATCTATAATACAAGAAAACCACCACAATTTCGGATTTTAGCAACAATTTCTCCTTCAGATATGCAACGGTCTACTCTCACAGTTCTCAGGCTAGTGCAACAAGAAATGTTTCCCAAGGAACTAATTGCACTCAAACGTCAAAATCAGCCATCAACGTTGAAACCGTTTCGATCTCTTAACCCTTTCATAGACAATCTGGGTATTTTGAGAGTGGGAGGAAGATTGCAAAACTCTGACCTTGAAGTTGATCAGCAACACCCTATCATTCTTAGAACAGACCATCATTTTACACAGCTACTTATTCGAGATGCACACGAAAGGACCTTTCATGGAGGAGTACAGCAAATGACCGCTTATCTGCGTAATAAATATTGGATATTCAATCTAAAACGGAGCGTTAAAAAGTACGTTCATCGCTGTGTTATATGCTACCGGTACAAGGCCAAACCCATGCAACAACTAATGGGAAATTTACCGGCTCCTCGAGTAAGGATATCTCGACCATTTACGCACACAGGCGTAGACTATGCAGGACCAATGGATGTAAAGGCATGGAAAGGACGTGGTGGTAAGATTTACAAAGGATACTTCGCAATATTTGTCTGTTTGGCAACAAAGGCCATTCATTTGGAAGCAGTGAGTGACATGACCACTCAAGCATTTCTTGCTGCCTTTCGAAGATTCACTGCTCGACGAGGAATTTGCGCTGAAATCTACAGTGACTGTGGGAAGAATTTCGTGGGTGCGAACCAGGAGTTGCAACGAATGCTCAAGGCCGCAAACCTAGATTGGACGGAGATTGCTACAACATCAACTAACATCGGAACTAAATGGAATTTTATTCCTCCTGCTTCTCCTCACTTTGGAGGGCTATGGGAAGCAGGAGTGAAATCTGTAAAATTCCATTTAAAAAGGGTTATAAAAAACGAAACGCTGACATTCGAGGAACTCAGCACGCTTCTAGCCCAAATAGAAGCATGTCTCAACTCGAGACCTCTTTGTCCGCTGACCGAAAATATCGATGATTTCACCGCATTAACTCCGGCCCATTTTTTAATTGGAACATCCGCCCAACTCATACCACAGGCAGACCAAACATCAGAGAAGGTATCTTATATCGACAGGTGGAAAAGAATTCAAGTTGCTGTTCACAATTTCTGGAAGCACTGGAGCGGAGAGTATTTAGCTCGCTTACAACAACGCCCGAAATGGCTAAATATAGAAGCACAGCCGAAGATTGACGACTTAGTCTTATTGAAGGATGAGCGTTTACCACCCTCCAAATGGAGACTCGGTCGTATCAGCGCAACATATCCAGGAGCAGATAACATGATTCGTGTCGTTAAATTGAGGACAGAAAATGGAGAATGCAAAAGGCCGATCACTAAAATATGTCGTTTACCATCGAACAAGACTACAGTAGAAGACTCAACAATATAGCAAAACTAAACAATTACCTTATCATTCCCCTACCATAACCAAAACTCATTTCTTCTCATCGAAAAATCAACCTCGACAACAAACACACAACCATACCACATATCACTCATATTACCACTGCAGTCAACTTGTTATAGCACATAATCTGCTTACTCAATACCAAAATCAGACATCATATCATACAACTATTTATTCAAACGCAATCAACCTACTCAAACTCAATGACATCACACTCATTCAAATTCAAAGTATCGAACACAATCATATGATATCACATTAATCACTCACATAAAAGCACACATTTACTCATAACTTTAAAAGGATATCGCACCACACTCATTATAAACACTCACCCAAGGCACTCAAATGATAAACAACACAAAAACATACCTGGCTTTTCACACCTAAAATATTGACAAGATGTCACATTCATTCAAACACATTCAAAATTAAAATTCTCATTTATACATTACACTACAACTTTAAACAAACATACTCGCATCAATAACAAATAACATCAAAGGGCGATTACACTTATTCTTCAAATAAACAACCACATTTAGCACACATTCTTAAAACCCTAATCAACATAAAAAAAAAAAAAAAATTATGTCACAAACGCTGATTTACCCTGCACCTAATAACATACGAAACAACATTTCCCAGCAACACCGAATTACTTCGCAACATGCATCATCAACAATTATTGTAAACAAATCAAAAATATAAAATAACACCAATAATACAGTCCGCTAACCAAAGATAGAGACCACATCGAAAATGCACGCACCACACCGCACCCCGCACCACGCACCACGCACAAGCACAACAACTCCATTCAATGCACCAAACCAACAGCTATAATCAATCACCATGAGAAGAAGAACACACAACAAAATGAAAATCCATTGATCGCAATGGACACACACACAAACCAATGCTATTCTAATGGAACAAGTTTCGCAAAATTAAACAGGATTTGTTTCGTAGAAAACGTTATTATAATGATAAAAACTTACCTCAATCACATTTTGCACACACGAATCACTAATTTTAATAAATATAAAATTAATTACCCGCACTTTTAAACAAAATAAAATTTTAATAAATGCACCGAACCGACGCGACCAAGATCAAAAATATCAACAACTCAACATGGATGTATGTACTATGAAAATACTCATCTTACAGCAAGGGCAAGAGAGAAGAGAAAATTTATTCAGCGATTATTAACTTGAGGAGAGAAGGAGATAAACTTATTGTTTTGTTATTCTGTACACTATATTGCTGCGTAGTCCATTCCATTGATTGTTACATGTTTCAATGTCTGTACTATATTATAATGTTTTTCTCTATTTCCATGTGAGTTGGAGCAAGTAAACAAGAGCTTATAAGACAAAATAATATGCTGAAAGCTGAAGATAAAACCAGGACTGGCACTGAGGCGAGCAACGTAACGTGACGTAACTGAAAATTGCGAACATATCGTTCACGGGCGGGGAGAATGTTACAACTTTAACCAAAATTATTATGTATTGTTAATTATATTACTTGTAACTGTTATACATTACCTATGTAACTTGCCCATTATACGTATACCTTATGCCAATTGTTAATGTCATTCAGTCTATTGTCAAATTGTAATTGTCAAATACCACCAGAGAATACAAAGTTGAATTTGAATCATTAATCATCCAACCTTCGAATAAAGTGCACATTTTATAACGTTTAAAGAAACTGCGTTTTATTACAATCTACAGTGACAATTCAAGTTAGTTTTCGCGTTAAGGTAAATTTGAATCCAGATAATTCAAGTCGACTTACAATGACTATAGATTCTTGAATGAGGCCAAAGTCTATATTTCAAGATGGGAAATTTGCTAAGCGACTGTCAAAAATTGGCAAGAAATATATTTACAAAAACAGAAAACGATTTGAGTTAAATTTGTTAGGACGCACTGAATCTGACACCATACCTTCTTCATAACGTCTGCCCACATAACTAGCTCTTCGCACTTGCAAGTAGGTGTGGTATTGCATTGAAAGACGGACTCGCAAATACTTTCTTTCTTTCCTTCCCATCGTGGTAGGTAAGCCTTACCTGATGGTGTATTTTAAATTCCAAATATTTGGCTCGATGACAGCCTAAATATAGCGTTTTTTCAGTCATTTGACAACAAGTTGGGAGAAGGGGGGTGGGGAGGGGGAGGGGACAAAAAACATTCAAATGATTTCGCATCTCACTCTGAATGCATCCATTGCAAAGAAAGCGATCGATATGCGATTGACGGCTGTCTAATGGATCCAGTCCGTTCAGGGATGTTTTGAGTAAAAACAACTCTAAACAAACGGCTTTGCCTCTCTATAAAAGGGCTTGTTCTGAAATTTTGGAGGCAGTCGATTGTGAGATGTGAAGCTGATCACATCTATTTGGTGCACTTTTTCGCTCGTTTTTTGACACATACTTTGGCGCAATTTTTTGACGCGCAGTATGGTGGATTTTTTGGCGTTTATTTTGGCGCGTTTTTTCGCGAATTTTGTCTGCATTTTTGGCGGGATTTTTTGGCGCATTTTTTCATCGCGTATTTTGGCGCGATTTGATGGGCGTTTTTGGCGCATTTTTTTGAATAGTTTTGGCACCTATTTTGAGATGGATTTTGGCGCGTTTTTTCCGCGAAATTTTTTTCACATTTTTGGCGGGATTTTATGTCACTTTTTTGGCGCATATTTTATTATTTTTTTGACCGCGATTTTTGGCGGGATTTGTCAGGCGTTTGTGGCGCATATTTTTGGCTCTATTTTGGCGCGCATTTTGGAGGGTTTTTGACGCGGATTTTGGGGCATTTTTTCGCGAAATTTTTGTACATTTTTGGCGGGATTTTTTTTTCATTTTTTTTTTGGCGCATATTTCGTTATTTTTTCATCTCGTTTTTTGGCCGCCTCTTTTATTATTTTTTCATCGCGGTTTTTCACGCGCATTTTTTGTTATTTTTCCATCGCGATTTTTGATGCGTATTTGGCGGGATTTGTTGCGCGTTTTTGCACAGTTTTTTTCGCTAAATTTTTGACACGTATTTTGAGGTGTATTATGGTGCGTTTTTTCGCATCCACCTTTTTGCCTGGATTTTTCGTTTTGAAATGACGGGAAATAAACAAGTTGACGTCAATATACCAGTACCTCCAAGGAAATTATCAAAAATAGTATAATAAAAGAAGCGATGGGCCCACCAAGGTGCCTTGTGATCGTTCTCCTCACAACCTAACCTAACATAACTTTGTGCTGATAGGCTTTAGTGAAATGTAAGTTGAAATAAAGGCACTATGCGTCCTCGGTAGTTTTGAAGAAGCGCATGCTATGGAGCCCAATTTTGGGCTACTGTATCGAGCATTTTATGCTTCATCTTGCTTCAGTATTGACATCCAATTTGGCGATACTAAAAACAGCCCCAAACGTAAGTCACTCTCATTCACTACGAAATTCTGACTTGCTAAAAACTATTAGAAAGTAATCTACGTAGAAAGTGGAACACGCACAGATTTTGCCGAGTTACTATGCATAGTATGTAAAGAAATAGCTTATTTATAAAAATATTATGTACCTACATTAAGCCGATAAGAATAAGAAAATGTTTTAAGGTTCTTGAATCGTAACGAGGCGTGTTGTTATAACTGAGACAGTGGTCTCAGTTATAACAACTGAAAATAAATAATCGAGTGAAATAATCGATATTTTTTTACGACAATATCGATGAATTGAGTGATTCGATATATATCGCGCATCACTATCCAGTACACTAACCACTGCGCTACTGCGCCTACCTTTGTCAACCACTGCTACACAATAAACTCTGATAATGACACAACAGCAGAAATCAGACGAAAGAGTTACACTTGCCAACCGCTGTTTTTCTTTGAGAATGCATTTGACTAGTAAGGCCTTGGCAAGAAACACAGAGACCATATAAGACCCTCATTATCCCAAGTCCTGCTCTATGGCCCAGAAGCATGGCTTTAACAAAGGCGGATGATGATTTGGCGGTGGCCATGGTGTAGTGGTTAGAGTCATTGCTTGTGACCCGAGCGGCGTTGGTTCGAGCCCCGACGGGGGACGGCAATACTCTGCCAACGACTATAAGAGAAACGAATAATATCAGAGTTTCTCCACCACTACACCAAAAAAGGGGTTTCTGCTTGGTAGTGCAATGGACCGAGATTCGTCTGAGTGCTCCAGCATTTGGAATCCCCTTAAAAAACAAAAGGCGGATGAAGACAAAACTTCGCCGTAGGTGGCGCGCACAAGTGGAAGGGGACCTCAACCAACTTGGAGTGCGCAAGTGGCCAAAGATCGAGCTAACTGGATAGGCGTATTGGTTGAGGCCTGGGTCCAACCCGGACTGTAGCGCCATCTAAATAAGGGCAAGGTCAACGTCGCTGTAAAATTCGTCAATAAATCTCCACATTCCATCGATACAAACTGAACCGAAAACAACACGAAGAGTCTTTCTTTTCAGGCGTTCTAAGTTATTTTGATCTAATCTTGACAGAATTCATGCTTCTGCATTGTACAGCGGAACCGGAATGATTAAGGCCTTAGAAATTATCCCTTGGACCTATGAGAGACTGCTATACTTCTTAGATAGCTTCTGAACCCTATAAGAAGTAACATCGATTGACAGGGGTGACTCATTGTTTGAATTCTGTGCCGATGCCATTTTGCGTGGTAATTAAAGGGCATAGGTAAATAAAGTGCTGAACTACTTCGAAGTTTTACCTGTCCATTGTGGCGCAATAGCGCAGTGGTTAGTGTGCTGGACTACTGTGCGAGGGATCCCAGGTTCGATCCCCGGAAAAACACAAATTACATCTTAAAAGTTTTTTCTACTGCGCCACCTCTCGCGAACGTCTGAAAAACATCCGAGAGTATGACTGTCATGAAAAGGCTTCTCAATTCAGCCGTTCGGACTCGGCATAAAATTGTAGGTCCCTTTCATTCGTCCCAAAATAGAAACTCACACAAAACGAATGGTTGCGAGAAAGCTAGGCCTAGGGTGTCACATGCCTGTTGCGCCACCTATTTTTTTTTTTTTTTATTGTGACGTTTTACCCGAGTCACAGATATTGAGATTTGAGAGTCCTTTCTCAATAAAGCATGTCCTCATTAACAGCCATACGCATCTTCGCCGCCTCCGTTTCAATCCTTGCAAACGCACTATAATTGAACAGCTCGCTGAGCCCTCGCCATAATGTCGATAGCACAAACCACATAGAACTAGACCGTCGACTGCTCCCACATAACGCACTTTGCCTACAAGCTGCCTGCGGGCTCAGGATTTTTCATGTATTGGTGCTGTACAAAAGGAGCGCCATTAACGCACGCATACTTGAAAAATCCTAGGCCCATGGCAGCGTTACCGATGGATAATTTGAAAATGTCCCCAAAAAAGGTCGCCCGGGCCCAAAAATGCGTTCCAAACAATAAACAATTTAATTTTCTATTTTGTAATAGGAATATACACCACCGATAATCGCAAAACTCGAAAACCACCATGAACCATGAACTCAAATTTTGGGAGACTCTTTGTTATAAAGAGTTGGTCAAAATTGGACATACAAAAAATTCTTATACATATCTGGGAAACCACAGAATAGATCGAAAACAATTTTTAAGAAAATCTTTCGACATCGTAGGTATATCTCAAAAACCGCAGAATGGATTGAGCTCATATATTAAGAAAATCTTTACTATTGGCCCGAAGGTGTTTCGGCGAGACGTGGCACCTCTCATAGAAAAAAATTATGCATTTCAAAAGTTGTAAGATTGTTAGATAACATTGATGTGCATTGTCCAAAAAAATTGGAATAAGGTGGTATTCGAAATCGGAGAATGGCACGACCAATAAAAGCAGTTTAAAACACTATCTATAGTTTTAGCTTTGAAATTTGGTAGTTAAATTGATCTAAATTATAGCATGTAAAATCATTGCGGCCATAAATTTTGACATTTACACGTATTAACAGACAGGGTAATTTTTTCCGGGGAGAATCGGGTAAATGCACGGGAAGTTGGCGGTCTAGTTCTTACTGGTTTGTGGTTGGAAGGTTGATTGGGACTCATAATCGCTTATAAAGAGTTACAAATAAATAAATTTTAGATGGTACGGACTTCAGCGGGTCATTTAGTATGTAATATAAAGCCCGCCCACCCATATGTATAGATGCAAATAAGACTTTGCTGGCATTGTGTTGACGTTTGGAATGGAAAGTGTTTCGCTGTAGGTTATTTTATTCCGTTTGGTACTTACTACAACTATTCAACAAACATGCGAAAATTAATTAAAGCACAAAACACACGCAGATGCTTATGTATACTTCAAAATGTTTGGGTGTTATTTGAGAAATAAATTGAAGCTTTGAAAATGCGCCCCAATGTCGCCTGTATTTGTGAAAGGGGTCCCAAAAACGCTATTTCGAAATGTGGTCGCCACTCGTCCCGACAGTAGAAAAGTCGCCATTTGGCAAAACGTCGTGTTCTTTTCTACTTTTTCCATCGTCATCCTGCACAGACGGACGAGTTTGGCATGTAAATGGTCCGCCATCTAACGTTTTTTTTTTTTCAACTAGTGCTTATTTCGCGAATGGTAACACTTAGCTCATGTCTGCTTTGACAGATAATTAGTTTTATCCTTCCGCTGAACGAATATGGTTGTGTATACGCTTGAACAACGCTGGGAAATATTGCGACATTACTTTGAAAATCATGGTAATGTTGCAGAATGTGTGCGAAAATTGCGTACGGATTTTGGAAGAAGAGAAGCACCGTCAGCTCCGTATGTTCGTTATCTTGTGAAAAAAGTGAAAGAAACTGGCACACCGAAAGAAAAACGTTGGTAAAATCAAGCATGAACCTTATTTGATTTTGCGTCAACCAATGGGCATTGTCATTTCAACAAATGCGACATTGTCAATTTTTTATAAAAAAACATAACGGGTATTTTTGCATAAATCTATCACGCCATTGTCAATTTCGTGTTTAAATAACCACGCCTTAGGTTATTCGTATTAAAGCAAGCAAGGTAAGCGATTGATTAAGCACGATCATTGTTGATTAACAAATTCAAAATTGTACAATGGTCGTGTTTCTTTTAACACGTCCATGCTTACTTTATCACAGGGAAGCGATTGATCAAGCATGATCATTGTTAATCAACAACGAAAACATTGTACATGTACATTTTTCGTGATTCTTTTACAATGCCCATGCACTGGATAGTGTTTGATAATGCATAGCATGACCACTGTTCATCAGCAATGGAAACAATGTAATGTTTTTGTGCTTCTTTTAAAACGTCCATACTTACTTTACCATTTTATTTCTACTCGCACCCAGCTGAAAATACTACTAAAAACTGAAAACTAATAGTAATCTACACAAAATTACATTACATTTATTTACATTAGTATTTATTGAACTTTCATATAACAGTTTGACTTAAGGCTAGTTAACAAAATGCTGATAAAAAATTAATATTTTAATATGTTGGCTCAACAACAGGGGCCCAACGAAGTACAATTATAATTTTATAAATAATTATATTTACCTACATAAATTGTGAATGTTGTCTCGTACCGTACCTATGCACCGTTGGCTGTGTTGACTTCAGGGTATTGAAATCCGGGTGTCGAATCTAAGCAAAATTTCAAAATTATGAGTGGTAAAAGTTTACGAGAAAAAAACTTACTTTAGATGGCGCTCACAATCCGGGGTAGACCACGGCCTCAATCAACAAGCGCACTAAAAAACAAAACGTCACTGTACACTACAAAGAAAAATACACTGTGGACACTCGCTCGTAACGTAATGCACCTACTACTTGCACTTCTGACTGAATACTGAAGATTTTTTTCAAGAAAAAAGATGGCCGACGCCAACGAGGCAAACTGACAAGACAAATTCCGTTAAGCATGTCGCGACTGCGATGTTTGTGGTTGGTTTAACAAGAAAACATGTAAATTAACTACATTCGTGATAGTTCTACAATGTTTGTGTTTCTTTAGCAATGTTTATGCTTGGCTGCATTATTATTTCAACATTTTCGTGATACATTTAACTGAAGTGTGATACTTTAACAACGTTTCTGATTGTTACACGTGACCGCTTTACAACACGTCTTGGCAAGAATGTAGGTTGTGATAATGAGAAATTTTTTTTATAAAAACATGTCCGTAGATACTTTTAACACGTTCATGATACTTTAATAATAGTCAATGAAATTTTGCTTTGAACATGTTTGTGTTTAATTGTACTGTAATCGTTGTACTCCAACTACGAATGTGTTTAATTTATAAGAAACATGGTTGATTTTAAATTTATTGACCACGTTTGTGTTTAATCAAAAACACTTATGGTCAAATTAATTGTAAAGTCCCTAAGTTGTAATTTCATCCTGTTTATTGTTGTTTAACAATGAAATCAACAATTAAATTGTAGGCTAACAATGTTACCATTTTTGAAACAACTACAAACATGTTCAAACTAAATATATCTGTGATACTTACGAGCATTTTAATCAACAACGCCAAAGTAGTTGTTTCAAACATGCAGCGTTGATTGATTTAATCACATACGTATTTGATTTTACAATTTTAAGCACATTGTTATAGCTAACAACGAAACATTTTTGATTCAACCAATGTTTTTTCTTTCGGTGCATCCTCATCGATAAACCAAAGCGTGAACAATTGAACCTGTGGCAGAAAGTGTACTTGAAGCGCCATCAACATCAATTCACCGTAGTTCTCAACAATTGAACATTTCGGAGACATCATTAAGACGAATTTTGTATAAAGACCTTGGTATGACGCCATACAAAGTCCAATTGGTTCAGGATTTGAAGCCAACTGACCATCCAATGCGCTTTCGCTTCGCTAAGTGGGCCTGCGATCGACTTAGAGAAGATGCCGATTTTGCGAAAAAAAATCATCTTTTCAGATGAAGCTCATTTTGATCTTGGCGGGTATGTAAACAAGCAAAATTGTCGCATTTGGGGCACAGAAAACCCGCACGCATACATTGAAAAGCCGATATACCCAAAACTGTTTGGTGCGGATTTTGGTCCAGAGGCATAATTGGGCCATTTTTCTTCGAAAATGAGCAAGGAGTGGCCGTTACAGTCAGTGGCGATCGTTATCGGGCCATGTTGAACGAATTTTTGTTCACAAAAATTGAAGAGGAGGATATTGGCAACATTTGATTTCAACAGGGCGGCGCTACGTGCCACACAGCCGAAGCTACACTCGATGTTTTGCGCCCTGTTTTTGAAGATCGCATTATCAGCCGCAGAGCTGATGTCGTTTGGCCACCGCGGAGCTGCGATTTGACACCGTTGGACTATTACTTGTGGGGTGCCGTAAAAGATAAGTATTACGCCGACATGCCAGAGACAATTGACGCTTTAAAGGACAATATTCGTGAAGCCATTGGTGAAATACAGCTGCACACAATCGATAATGTGCTTAAAAATTGGACCGATCGTGTAGGCTACTGCATGGCCAGCCGAGGCAGCCATTTGAATGAAATTATTTTCCACTATTAACCGGAAGGATTGTACTTTCAAATAAGACAAGAAATTTGAGAAAATATTCAGTAGTTTTTTTTTTATAGCATTTTAAAAAAAAAAAGTTATTTGGCGGACCCTTTATGTCGAAATGTTGACATGCCTTTGCATAACTTGTCAATACATACGCCATCGTAGGCGACTTTTAATTCGATAAGGTCTACAGCACCCAGTGTTGCCACGAAAATATTTCGAAAAATCTGCAATGCAGGAAAAAAATCTGGATTTGTATATATTGCGATATCAAAAAATGTAATTTTGACAGGTTATTTATTTTTATTTATCATAAAGCCAGAAGTCGATAAATTTTAGACAACATTTCTACTCATGGAAATGGAAGGTAAAAACCTCTACTGTTGAGAATCACTAAATATAATCAGACAAAATCTGCCACATAGATTTTGGCATTTTCAAAGTCTGTAGCTGGAGTGAAAATCTGTAAAATCCAGACAAATCTGCATTTATGGCTACGCTAACAGAACCGTAATTTTTTTTCCATTTAGAGCAAGATGACGTTCATGAGAGCCTATTAGCCTAATATCGTTCAATCATTCCTATTTTACGTCATCTGACAGGGGTCTCTTAAATTAAACGACATCTGTTGTCGGAAATGGTGTTCACAATTCGTTGCAGTTATGGGGATTCTGAAATAGATGGCACTGTTGTAAGTATAAATATGGCGAGTGGGAGTTTTACACTTTTACTGTCGTTACAATGTTTTTATTCTCACAGATTTTAATAAAAATGACATCGTATCCATTCAACATTATACGTCCCAAAAAAAAACTCGATTTATATTTGTTCCATAAATCCGCGAAACTAATATACTTTCCGTTTATTTCTGAAAACATAATTATGGAAAACAAATATGTATACATTAATAATTGTATCTATATATAAAATAACATTTAGATAAAATTTACAAATAAATTACATAACTACAGACACGTCTGCATCCTTCATCGCTACAAAATTAAAATTAAAAATAAAATCAAAAATGTTAAATAAAATTCGTGTTAACTAAGTACGTATATGTATGTAAGTTCGTATAATCCATCAGCAAAGTGAAAAATAAATTGATTTTGTTTTTTTTTTATTCCATTAAAATTAATTACAAATGCGTTTCTCTAAGTGCAAATAAACATAAACCACATCAAAGCACCGTTCACCCATCTTCTTCTCCATTTCAATCTGCATCTTCTAGTGACGCGTAATTTTATCCTTTGACATTTTCGAGTCACCAAAGAGACGACCATGGGCTACTGCAAAAAAAAAATCTCCTTATTTACTTGCATACAAAGCTTCGTACAGTCCCGCGGGCAAATGTTCAGCCATGAAAATCTGCAGTTTCTCCTTTCCAGTTACCGGGGTGTAACGAGCCATTGGGAAGGTACGTGTTACAGCATCGATGAGGACACGAAGAGCCGGTTGAATATCCGATGACTGAAATATTATAGACGTTGAAATATTATTGCCAATTAATGGTTGTATTCTTACTTCTTGGTTGTATTTGTCAATAGAGTTCATAGCTGCCTCATAATAGTCCTCGCCGTAGATTTGTTTCTGTTCGTCGGATAATTGCGCCCACATTTCCTTGGCCTGCAAAATTAAATAAAAAATTTCAATTATCCACTTCATATTTAAAATTTTAAGCAAAAAATATTGAAAGCAGCTGAATTTTATAAACTGTTGACCCAACAAGTGCTTATAGTTTGAAGCGATTCTCGCGGCAAGGACAAACCCCAAATCTAGGCCACAAAGCACACGGACTCAAATTTTTAGCCCGAAACTAAATTATCCTCCACTCAAACTTATATATAAAACACCCCGCACTTAACCTGTGATTGTCATAAATTATATAAAAAAAAAAAACACCCACGCCTAAAAAAAAAAAATAAAAGTTTTTTATATTTTTTTGCAACAAAGCAGTTGCAACCTCCTTCATGGCCACCCATTGCTCTTCCCCAACTGCCTCTCGACATGGCATTCGTAGAAACAAGTAAACGAGATGGAAACAAAAAAATAGAAAATTCTTTTTTAAGCACATAACTCTGCACAAGTGAAAGTTATTAAGAAAATATCCTTTTGGTGTCTGTGTGCGTGAGTCGCCATCTAATTATGACGAAACGATGACGATGATGATGATGAGTGATGACAGAGTGCAGTGCAGGTAACTCTATATATGCCTCCGGACTGACGATCCTATTCAAACACACAATGCGGCGGCGGAGTGTATGTGGTACCTTTGAGTTGGAATTATCACCGTACGGAAGCATTTCATCAATGGGGGTGCAGCAACTTGGTAGAGCATATACGAATAATCTTATATCAGCATTAGGGGAGGATGTCATTTTGTATAGAATGACAAGCGAAAGTCATGTAGCCGAAGGCGAATTGTTCAAATTTGTGGATTTTGTGTGGGGAAAACGCGTGATGGCACTCTCATTGCTGGTGGGCAAACGACGACGATCCTTTTGAGAAAATATGTCCTGGTACGACAAACCGGAGCAGAAATTCCGATTCCGGCTAAGCGAAAGCCAAATGAATTCTTGGGCTGTTTTTAGTAAAAATGTCTTGGTAAGGATATATACGAGTTTGGTTGGGGAGTTTCCACGAAAACGGAAGCATTTACAAAAGGAGATGTGTATCTGCTGATGTACACACTCCATTAAAATGATTTTCTGTAGAAGAACGGTGACTGGAGCTGGGAACCAAACTTCATCAGAGATTCAAATCAGTAATGTGTCGCTTTTGTAATTCATTCGGCTTTTTCTCTTAATAGCATCCGAATTGAACTATTATGTTCTCAGATATTATTGTGGATCCTGGGCAATGCTGATAAATAGAAGTTGAACTTTGGATGCGGACTGTAACCGCCATGTTAGGGCAGGTGTTCCATTCTTGTAGTGCATGGGAGTTGACTCTATGGTGCATAAAAAATAAAAAAAAAAATAAATAGGTGGCGCAACAGGCGGGTGACACCCAAGGCCTAGCTTCTCACAACCATTCGTTTTGTGTGAGTTTCTATTTTTGGGACGAATGGAAGGGACCTACAATTTTATGCCGAGTCCGAACGGCTCAATTGAGAAGCTTTTTCATGACAGGCATTCTCTCGGATGTTTGTCAGACGTTCGCGAGAGGTGGCGCAGTAGAAAAAACTTTAAGATGTAATTTGGGTTTTTCCGGGGATCGAACCTGGGATACCTCGCACAGTAGTCCAACACACTAACCACTGCGCTACTGCGTACGTACGTTGTACGTGGACTTTAAGTCAATCGTGTGAAAACTTAGGTTATGCTCTGACGCGATAAAAGTCGTCTCTATCCAGATCTCCGATGAAGCGAAATATTTGGGAGTGATACTAAATGAGTAACTTCTTTGGGCGAAGCATATGTCAAGTCGAAACATCCAATACGCTCTCAGTTTTCTGGCAGCATTTAAGGGTGTTTTTGGTAAGACGGCTATGATAGGGACTTTTCAGCCTATGCGTTGGTTGTTTAGTGAAGAAGTCTTTCGCTATATGTGACTACAAGGGAGTTTGCCTGAGTACGCCGGGTTCTGTTCTAGATGCTAGGATTGATTTACCTCCCCTTGATACCTCCACCATGGGTTCTAACTATCAAAGCAATCTACCGTCTCAGGCGGGGTGGTTTTTGATATTATCCACACTGGAGTTTCGATGACCTTGCGCGACACTTATCCTATGACCGACCCTATGATGAGAACAACGCGTGCGCATACTAGTGTCAGCATCTTACTGACTAAAAACACCACCCTTCGATATACATATA
Organism: Cheilosia soror; assembly: GCA_949372485.1. Taxonomy (NCBI): domain Eukaryota; kingdom Metazoa; phylum Arthropoda; class Insecta; order Diptera; family Syrphidae; genus Cheilosia; species Cheilosia soror. Next base: position 83,403,915 of record OX443561.1, read on the forward strand.
TGATACTGCAACAAATATTAATCTCTATATCGCTAAGTAGAAATTTTTTGTTCTTTGAAGTCGGCGCAATAAATTGCTCTCATCCAAAATTTTTAGGACTGTATTGTTGATGTGTCCGATTTGTCGGTTTCTTTGGTTTCGCGCAAAGCTTCTAGTTTCAGCTTCGATCGTAGGTATTCCGAGATCCCTGTGGATATCGTCGTTTCTAATATACCACGTTGCTTTTACAATTTCTCGAAGCACTTTATTTTGAAAAGATTGTATAATACTGGCTTTTGTTTTCTTGGTGCAACCCCAAAGTTGTATACCGTAGATCCACACCGGCTTTAGCACGCTTGTATAAAAGCAGTTTGTTCGCGGTACTGAGCTGGGAATGTTTTCCAAGTAACCAGTACATTTCTGTAAGGTATATTTGAGTTCGAGCTCTTTGCATTTTATTTTCACATGCGAATTCCATTTCAGCTTTGCGTCGAGTCTCATTCCCCATGTATTTGGCTTCTTTCGCAAAAGGTATTCTGGCCAAGTTCAGTAAAATTGGCAAATCATTAGTCTTTTTATATGTAAAGTTTACGTGCATTTAGATTTACTTTCATTGAGGGCGATTCGATTCGCCAGTCCCTCGTCCACTCGACTTTTTTACCTACTGGTAGAATATCGTTGTCATCGGCAAACATAGCAAGGACTGTTATCCACCTTCGGTATCACGTAGGCCAGGTAGAGAAGCGGCCTAAGAACGCTTCCTTGCGGTACACCGGCCGAAATTTCTTTTAGCTCAGAGTATTCGTTTTCATGTCTTACACGCAAAAGTCTATTACCGAGATATGATTTCAGAATATCTTGTCGTAATTCTGGTTTTAAGCCTTCGTGTCACACCTTATCAAAGGCTTGCGAGACGTCAAGGAATATTCTTGAACATAGGTCATTCGTCGAATGCTTACTTCTGAACCCAAACTGATGGTCAGGGATAAGATTATTATCTTCTATAACCGGTTGTAGATGCCTTGGTAATATCCTTTCGAAAAATTTGGATATGATTGGAATGAAGCGAAAGCGATTTTACCTCATTTGGCGGTTTTCCTAATTTTAGAACCATTAGAACCTTCCGCAACTTTCCATTGGCTCAGCACATGTTTTAATCTGAGCGCAGCATTTAAAAGAAGCTTAATTAGAGCTTTTTATAGGAAGATCTTTGAGAATTTCTCCTGTTAACAAAACATTTCCCGGAGCTTTCTTAGGTTTAAGATCCTCGATCTCATGTTTTAGTTCTCTTAGCGTGTGTTGAATCGTCAGATATTAGTTCAGACCTATCGTTGTTATCGTTAACCGCTTGACCATCGTACGGTTTAAAAGTTTCTTCCAGATGGGTTGCTAAAACGTCCGCTTTATCTTTATCTTCCCTTACCCATTAATTTTTATTTATTTTAATTAGCGGCGGGGGATTTAAAGCCGTCTAGTGCCTTTTACAGGTTTCCAAAGCTTCTTAAGCTTTTAAGGTAAGATCCTATCGCACGGTTTTTGAAATCCTTAATAGTTGTCTTCAAAAAATTGCATAAAAAGTTTAAATATTCTTTATGTTGCGGAGAACGAATATGTTGCTTTCCTTTTTTGGTTGACAAATTTTCTTATATCCGGAGGATATCGTAAGCCGTATTTATCCGACTTTTTCTTTGAATTGGGCGTATTATTCCAGGAGGCAAGCTGTACAATCTCAACGAAGCGGTAAATTTCAACCTCAAGTTCGTAAGGTGTCGTAAGTGGAACCGCTCAGTTCAATATTCGCTTCGATTTCGTTTCTAAACGTTCCTAAAGACGGATATGCCGTCTGATGCAATGACACGGGAAATTCGGCTAATGCCGAGAGAGGACTTTCTGAACTAGGTTCAGCTAGACTTTGAGCTTGGATTGGGATATATGTAGTCGAATCTTCTCAGATGGCTCAAAACCTAGTCTGTGTGACTTCCTATATGGAAACCGACAACACTATAGCTATAGACTTCGGTGTATAGACTTACCTATTATGAGCAAGCCTTCCTATGTTTTTCAGATGGAGAAGATTTCTATGCTACCTTAATGGCTGCCGTATAATATATTGCTAGAAGTAGGTGGCGGGGTCGGAGTAATTGAGCCCGTACTATTGGATTACTTACGGGAAATGAGATCTGGATAGACTAAACGCATGCTCCTGAATGTATGCAAAAAATCTGCGGCATTTATGCTGTCTCTCAGTAGAGAGGACAGTAGAGAGACAACTTATTGCGCCGTTCTTACGTGACACTTTTCTTTTCTAAGCATCTTTGTGTTCGACGCTTTTTTAGAAGTCTACGATACTTCGGACCATTTGCTTTGATAATTGTCCTGCTTTTGCTCGGATCAAGTGGCAGATCTACACTGTTGATTTGGTGAGTGCTGTAAGCTTGGCATTCTACAATAGTCGGCAAAATTCCAGTAAAATGCTGGATTTGCTTCCTAGTACAATGGACCAGTACAGTCTGAGTGCTCAGGTGGATATAATCAGATAATTATATTATTTATTATTAACCCGAAAGTCTTAACTAGAAAACATACACTAACCGATGTCCAAAGCTATAATCGACGACGTCGTCCACTTACAAGTAATGTCGAATATGTGCAAAACTACCCGCGAACTTTGTTTGACTGCAGTTGCAATCCCCCAAATAATGTAAAAAAAAAAATTCACATTCACACAGCAACAATAATAACTCAAGCGTACTCTTCCGAGAATTGTAACGCTTTAAAAATTTCATAGAATTGGTTTTAACAATTCATTATTATTTTGTGTTCTCAGAAATCCTGATACTTTTGACACTTCAATTCTTAAGATTGCTTCGGAGCGTGTGACTATATGAATTGCTTTATGTTAAGGAATCTTAAACAAAATTCATCCGACTGTCAGTTACTATTAGAGCTAATTCATTTGACACCACTTCTACCTCTGCGCCCTCATAACTAACAAGATGTTTTATAGTGACTTTTGACATTTCTTTGAAACTAAAAATTCCACATCGGGAATTTTTTCTTATATTAACCCAATACATCAAGTTCAATTGAACAAAAGTAAAACCCAATTCAAGTCTTTTTTTATCGCAATTGCCATAGGCAGTTCTTCTTGAAATGTCAGCGACTTTATAATGTCTGTCGCTACGCCTTCAATGCCCTTGTGAAAAGCTCAAAACGAAATGTTATTGAACCGTATTATTTATTAGCACACACGAACACACAATCATCGTCTGCTATCCATTTACTCCCTTCCACAGCGGCAAAGGCCATAGTTCAAGGACTCGCCTTTAGAAACCTGTATCGGTCCATAGGAAAACACCGTCGGAGCGTGTAGAAAAGGGCAACATTTTGTTTGAAGGACAAACAGAAGAAAAGTTAACTGAAACTTGAAGAACCGAAAGATACTCTACTGTAACTTACAGCTGTCATTTATTTTTTGCTTTTCGAAATTGCTCGCATTCACTTGAAAGAAGAGAATGTCATCGGAGGGATTCTTTCGTCATGATCCGTGTAATCGAAGCATAAACTCAACTCAATTTGGATAATCTAAGTGGAAGACCACGCATGTGAGACACCACTTAACGCAGTCAGACTTCATTTCACTTTCGACAGACATTTATGGGCTTGTCAGGTTTTCGTATTAACAATTACGTTTTTCTTTTTTTTGGGATTCCAAGAGTCGTTGTGTATTGCGAAATTTATGATTTGGTTAAAAGAACAGACAGTTTTTATACTCTCCAGGGGTGCCTATAATGAAGGATATTACATTTGGGCCAATGAATCATTAGATTCCCAAAAGAAAACAAACAAAACTTTGTTATAGATATTAAATTGCGTAGGGGTTAGTATTCTTGCGTAATTAATTTATTGGTCCTTCGAGCCGGATTCACACATGGGAAAACTGTTAGTATTGCAGACTCTGCCATCTTGCGTTCTTTAGCATTTCTCAAGCTGGACATTTAAAGAATATTGTTTGAATGGAGGAATGGAAGGAGTAAAGGGGTGCGGCCACTAACAATTTGTCATGGGAAATTGCAGTAGAGCTTCATTGATGGGCGGTTTTTTAAGATCGACAATTTTAACACAAACACTTTTGTTGGAATTATATCTACAACACATATGCCTCCTCTGATTTCACTGATTTGAAGACTAGAAGTTTAAAGTATCTATCCCCCTTTAGAAAGACATTTCTGTTTTTCCCTTGCCAGGAAGTGAACCACACATACTTATAGAATATTCAATAGGTACACCCAAGTTTGTCAAAAAATCGATTTCAATCGAAGTCATTTACCTTACAAAACTGACGAACAAATTGATATTAAAGTTCCTGGCGCCAAAAGAGAACTCCATTACCACAGTGTCACTGATGATAATGACACATGTAATGACACAAAAAAGAAAAATAGTAAGGAAATTGAAATCCTTCCCCCTTTTTCCATGACTCTTAGAAGGGGCAAATATCAACCATGGAAATATCAAATCTCTTCAATTGCAATGTAATCATGTTCTCACCTAGTCAAGTGACTTCTGTCATTATAGTTCCACTAATTAATTACATTTTTCATTTATTTTCATGTCAAATTGGTTTGGAATTTCGCATGAATACGATTTTATTGAAATAGTACTTAGACGGGCTATAATGACTGTCGAATCGATAAAGTTCGTCTGCTTAGGAGCTTTAAAACGATTTAGACTCATTGACTTTTTTTTGTTGGTTTTATAACTAACAAACTTTTTCAAGCATTAAGGTAGGCGGCTAAGAAGTTAGCAAACAAAAGAAAACCGTATTGTGAGTCGACGAAAACGAGTGGAAAGGCTAAACGCAAAACGATTTTGGATATTTGAGGGGATGGTATGACTGACGAACATAAAAAGGCAGTTCATGGCCGCTTAATCTTTATATTCCTTGAAAGAAAGCCTAAAAATTAGGTTTGCAGGGGTTGTTCCTTTTGCCATTTGGCTTTAATTTAATTTTGCATTTGAAAGGAAATGTGTTGAAAAGCGGGTACCCTGGTTCGGAATGGAATTCCTTTCAATTTGAATGAATGATTATGAAACTGAGAAACTGGCCTGCATAAATTGTTTATAATAAATGTGATATCGGATTGCAGCCACAGGCAGAATAATTTATATTTTCCTTTTCAATTCAAGAGCCCTTTGTGATGTTTTCAAGTGTGTTCTTGGTGAACTGTATGCCAATTTAATTTAATAGTGACCTTTTGCAAATTACGTCTTAGCTAATTTTTATTGCTGAATATCTTTTGTAAGAATTTAATGTTGTCCCTACTGGTTATTGGCAGTAAGATCAAAAATAGACAAAAAAATCCTTCGAAATGGTAAAAACATCAGTTGTTGAAGATTGAATTTATGTAGTATTCAGAAAATCTATTTATTAATTTTGTTCAATTGATCTAGTACATTTTTCTAAACAAATCTGTTTGTAAATACATTTTGGCAGCATTGTATTAATTATTCTGTCATTGTCATTTTTGCTTAGTCATACAAATGTCAATTATGAAAGCCAACTTTTTGGCGGCAATTTCTAACCTCAATAAAATCGCAGAATTTATAACGAATCGGAAACCCGCACCTGAAATAAAAGGTGTTTTTAACTTCTTCGTATATGTACATACGTGGTAAGAGAAAGATAATTGGTTTCGTAAAAAATTTCGAACTCGAACTATTGTGCCATCCCTGATAGGGTCCTAGAGCCATCTTTTTACTCCGGAGACAGTCAGGAAGACAAGTATCTTCTCTGGGGGTAATTCAGCAAGATTTGCCGAGGTAATGATTTCTTCGCCGAATACTTTTTATCTAAGGCGGAAGAGAGCCGGACATTCCATGAGAATGTGAAGAGAGGATTCATCACTCTCTAGGCACAGTCTACATGTGGAGTCTGGTGAGACTCCGATTCGGTGAAGGTGTTTTTTCATAAGACCATGGCCAGTAATAATTCCTGTCAGGATTCTTAGGTTGTTTTTATCCAAATTAGTTAGAAAATAGGATTTTCTGGGGGAGAATTTTGGGAAGAACTGTTTGGTGCAGTTCTGCCCAGTTGTTTTAAGCCAGAATTCATTAGATTCGATTTCATCTAAGCTCCTAATGTATTCCCTGAAGCATCTCTTACTGACACCGCAGAAGGGTTCAGGTCCGACGAGTGGCGATGTCGCGCCGACTTTGGCCAGAGAGTCAGCCGTTTCGTTTCCAGTAAATCCCCTGTGGGCTGGAATCTAGTGTAGGATGACTAGGTTTTTCTTTGCTAGTTCGTAGATGGCCATGTAAGTTTCTAGGACCGGCTTCGATTTTATAACAGATGAGTTGAGAGATTTTAGAGCAGCTTGAATGTCTGTGAAGATAAATATGGTTTTACAACTTGTGTTAGAACATAAATTTATTCTAGCGCAGTGGTTGATGGCAAGGACTTCAGCCTGGAATATGGACGAGAACCTGCCTAGGCTGACTGAGAAGTTCGCTTGAGGTGATTCTCCAAAAATACCAGATCCAGTCCCTGAATCCATCTTGGAACCGTCTGTGTACCAGACTAGGTCAAGTCGCGATGGATTAGGTTTATATTTGTTCCATTCATCCCTTGGCGGGATGATAATAGAGAAGTTTTTTTATGAAAGCCATATTCCGGTAACATGTCGTCTAGAAACATGCTAAACGCTCTTTCAGGCTCCATAGTGTCAATTAAAGACAGGTGACCTTCATGATATTAGTAGGGGTCGATATTATTCGAATGGAATAGGCGATGAATGCTTAGTGTTGCTTCCAATTGAGTGTGTACTTGAATAGGTAATAAGCCTAGGATGACATTCAGGGCAGTGGTCGGTGTGGAGCGTTGACAGCCCGTCATGCAGTTTCCGGCTATACGTTGAATCCGTTTATTCTTTTTGACTGTAGTGACTTCGTTAGTCTTTGTCCACCAGACCACGGCAGCGTAGGTGATCGCTGGGCTTACCGCCAGCGAATATAGCCAGTACATCATCCGGGGTCTTATACCCCAATTGTTACCGCAGACTCAACGGCAAATCCAAATCAAATTAATTTGGATTTTGAACCAAAATTGATAGTTGACTTAATGTACACATGCTTAACATGACTGCATATCCAGTTTTTCGCTAAAAAGTCAAACGGTACTTTTGAAAAGTGGCCTTTTCTCCAAAAGGGTATAAACGATTTTACCAAAAACCTTTTGGTACTATCGTCATTCTTAACTTGATAGCGAACTCAGTTTTTCCCTAAAATGACTGCGTCCTTCGGTATCCCCAACAATCGCTGAAAATGGTACTTTTAAAACTGCTCATATCTCGAAAACACCATTTTCGATTTAGATGAAAATGTAACTGCTAGCTACAAGCTCGGAACTACACTACCTATCGTATCGTACCAAGCAATAATGTACTTTAGGTATTCCAAATTCCAATCGCTGTGTGTAAACTTATGATAAAGCTGGATGCCATCCAAAGAATAAACCTTAGGTGGACATGTGTTGGCCAAAGTTGGATCTCAAACGTTCTAAGAATTTGATCTCGGCGCCACAATAGGTGTCATTACGGGACACTGCCTTATAGGTAGGCATGCAACAAGGCTTGGCGTACTCTCAAACGACTTTTGTAGAAGTTGCTTGGACGAAGAGGAGGAGGAAACTATTCAGCACTTCTTCTGCACTTGTCCGGCACTCTCCCGAAAACGGAAACTCCATTTGGGAGCCTCCTACTACAATGATCTAAGCGATCTAACAAACCTACACATTCGTAGTCTCCTTTGCTTCATCAGAAGCTCAAACTGGTTCAACGAGTAGGACGACATTTTTAAAAGATTCATATGGTATCACAAGGGACCTAATTGATCTAAGTGTGTCGGCCTTTTGCCAGCAGCCACTTCCAGCTAACCTAACCTAACCTAACTGCTAGGTAAGGCTTAAATCCTGAATAATACTATGTACTCAGTTTTCACTAAACAGTTGCGAATGATTGGTTTTTGAACCATGAGCGTCCTAAAAAAATTAGCTGAAATGACTCTGAGATTCAGCGAGATTCGCAATAAACGAGAAAGTTTCGTGCGTCCAAGTCGAGGGCGGGCGCAGTAGTGCAGTGGTTAGTGTGCTGGAATACTGTGCGATTGATCCCAGGTTCGATCCCCGGAAAAACACAAATTTTCATCTTACGATGAATAGAATAAGGCCAGAACAACGCATGCAAATTGTGCAAACTTATTTTGAAAACCATACCAAACTTAATGTCATTTTTACGGTCGACATAATCGTCCATCTGAGCAAGTTATTCGAGAGACGATGAATCCTTTTTACACCACGTACACTTTAGTGGGTAATACGCATCCCCAAAGACGACAAACAATTTACTGCGGCAAACATCCCGTGAAATGGGCCTCGACTTTGTGATCTGTAACGATTGACTTAATTCTGTCTTTCCGTCCGTCCGAATGTTCATAAGCACTTAAGGACCATTCACATGGGAGCGAACGAACGAATTGATGAAATGCCTTGCCCGCTCGCACAAAATTATATTTGGTTCATTTATTCATTCATCCAGTAGTTTTCGCGCTTTTAGGAGAAAACGAAAATTCCTCCCTAGATCTTGCTACTTATTTGTAATACTGCATTTCCTTTCCCTTGTTTCCCTCTTCCTATAGAATCCAAGCAACTATGTACATACCCCTCAACATACCTTCATACAATTGACAATAGCACTCACTGCGAAAACAAATCAACCCTTTTCGAATGTGTAGTATACGTTACGTATGGTAGTCCTGTTTTGTTTTTGTTTGTCCTTTCGCACGATCGCAAAAGTATAAATATCCATTTGTAGCAAGGTATATGTGTATGTATATATTTTCACTTAAAAAAAACTCTTCCTAAGGACGTGGCTATAAACGACATAGCCGATAGCAGTCTCACAGTCTTAAGGAACATTTAAAAAAAAGTTTCATCGAAATCTGTCCAGTAGTATTCGAGTTTTTAACGGCCAAAGAAAATTCCTACAGTTTTATTATATGTATAAATTTCTTTGGGGACATGTGAAGTCACTAATCTATGCCGACAAACCAGAGACGTTGGACGATTAGGAAGTCAACATTCGCCGTGTCATTGCTGATATACGGTCGTCCCAGTTGCTCGATAAAGTTGTCCAAAATTGGACTTCACGATTCGAAATAGCCGTGGAGCACATTTGCCAAAATCATTTTTTAAACACTAAATGGCTAAATAGCTACATCATAGACATTAATATTAGCTTTAAGTGGTTTCCTTCATATTAAATCTGTATACCTCCAAAAAAAAACACCATAACCAAAATCAATATACACAACATCAATATCCATTATAGTAACGTTGAACTCTTGACCCTGAAGTAGCGCCAGAAGCAGTTAAGCTGTTGGTTCGTTTGAATATGGAGACGGTTAAGCTGGTAGCTGTTCGGCCACCACCACCTAATCATCGTTGACGGTACATGAAGCAAAAAAAAAAAACTTATGAGGATTATGCATTTCAATTTTTGGGGGATTTTTAAGAACGATTTGGGAAATATTTTTATTTTACGTACCAAATTTTTTGTATGGCAAATCTATAAATGCGGTTATATACTAGCGAACTTAGGACTGTCCCGCAAGTATATATGCATGCATGTGCGTAGTTTGTCCGGACTAATATTTAACGGGGTTGTAAAATAAATCTTCAACAAATGAACGCTCGAAAGAAAGCCCACCAAACATTACCAATGCTACACGCATGATAATGATGGCGGAACTAATGCTAGCCGGTGGGTTTCAGAGCGATAAACAAATAACAAAATGGCATAGGCAAGACCCAAGTATAGTCCATATCCTTTGTAAGTCGATATATACAACATGTCACTGAACGAAAACATAATTCTTCGCAAGCGAATTTGGAAATAATTCCGTCACATCCATCCCCAATTTATTGACAATTAATACGGCCATATTGTATATGCCCCTCCTGGCAATAAAGTTGAAATCTTAATTCCCATTTAATCTCATCGCTCATCGCATCTCTTCGGCGCCACTTGCACCTGCCAAACTTCATTGATTGTCAATTTAATGACACTTTAGTGACAAATCATTGATGTTTAACTTCCTGTGTTCTGCCGCAGTTAGCTCGTATAAACCACTCCTAAATGTGAGTGGAAAATCGTATTAAACAGAGTTTTCAACACGCCCGCGTCCCACCGAAAATTTCTGCACAAATTGTGAGTTTTTCGAGTCATAAATTATTTTGGGTAGTGTTGTGAAAGCGTTTCTCTTTTGCACATTTCGTGAATGTTTTGATTGTTGCGATTTATCACGTCCTCCGTCCGAGGTGAAGGGAGGGATCGAAAATATTATGTAACTAACAGATTTTTCTGTTTTTTTCTTTTTTTTTTTGCTTAGTAAGAGACGATAAAATATCGAAGTAAATAAATCGATTTGTTCGGATTTTCTGATTTATTATTGTGTTTGCAAATCAAATTTGTTATATGATTCTGTATTTGGGTTGTTGCTTTTGTTTGTTTACTTGGAAATACGTGCACATCCATCAATCACAGTCTAGATTAAAATTAATTTTATTGCTGACAGATTTTTTGTATTGAAAACTTTTTAAGCTGTTAATGAGAAGAGCTATTGTTTTAAATTAAATTTAAATGGACAGCGCATTTCCTGGCGTTTCGAGGTATTTTCTGGAGTTTCACTTTGTATCTACTACAAAATACTGCCAACATAATAAACTGATTTGAGGGCAGTCTTGGAAATAAAAAGTCATGTCAATATAAAAAGAATTTCATTGAAAATGGACATGGGAGCGTGCCTTACAAGACGGACAACGAATGCACACTTTTTTGACTACAGTAAGACAAGTAAACTTTGGAACTCTCTTCCTGGGGACATATTTCCAAAGAACTAGTGTAACTTACAAAGTGCAAGCATCTCGGGGCGATGATGAAGGATGAAGCCTCTGGTTTAAACAAAAATCGGATTTGAGTTCTTTCTGCTGCTTGAAAAAAAAAAGTTGAAACTTTCAGATATATGTACTAAACTTAAAATAAGTAATTAGTTGCAATTTCTCAACAAAAAAATAAATACTGCCAACTTAGACGTTATTTATAGCTATCCGTAAAATGCATCCATTAAAACATGAAACAGAACAAAATTGAAACGTTTAACCATAGCATATCATAGGAATTCAGTATGGATGCCGTACCCGGGGGTAGACTGCATATGACGAGGATCGTCTGAATAACTTTGTTTCCGAATACGATCAGACGATCAGAATAGGCAAAATTTCAAAAATGAATACATTAAAAGAAAAACTAGGTTTAATAAGTTAGGTTAGGTTTGTGGGCTGGCGAGCAGTACTCCTTGCTACAGTCATACTCATACACCATTGTGATGCCCTTAGGGAAAAGAGGTTGTCCCTTACTCATTATAACCCTGTATTCAAATTACTTACTGTGTTGCTACATAGAAACCATCCTGATGATCTGACGAAGTTCATTACCTTGTCGATTGATGTGTTTGACAGCTTGTCTAGGTTGGTGAAGAAGTGACTTCATAGGAATTTATACCTGGTGTGTTGGAGACCTGGGCAGTGACATAGGAAGTGGGTTCTGTTCTCAAGAGCTCACTCATCAACCTACAAAGCCTACAAAGTTCTTCTTCCGTTAAGCCCATTTTTTGCGTGTGGTACCGCAGATTATTGTGCCCCTTTATGATGTGCCCGAGGATTTCCTATCCTTCCGTATTATACTTCCGGTTCTGGTTTCATTGAAGGATGGCCATAACATTCTTGTGGTATTACAAGTAGTTAAGGTGGCCCATTTAGCGTTCGCCTCTCTTGTAGCTTTTCTCCCTGTTTCAAGCTTAAGTGTTCAAGGCGGGATGTTCACAAAGGGATCAGCTTGTTCTTAAATAGCTGTCAAGATTCGGCCTTGCTGATTCATCAACTTTCTCATTGTCTGGAAAGCCTTTATCTCCCATAACACATCAGAGCGATACCTTGCGCTGTGTACCAAGAGCTTTGAGTTTTTTGCGACAGTACTTCACAAGCTTCGAATTTATTTCTCGTGCAGTTGTGGCTTTTATTGCTGCCTGGCTGTCGATAAAGAAGGTAATATCTCTAGATGGACATCTACTTGGAAGACGCTTCTATGGTCGGAGAGGCGTAGCGATTTTGATATACCCAGCGATTCGAAGAAGACACCTGACCCTACCGATCCCAGGGTTCATTTTAGATGTAGGCGTGATGTAGACGGTGACAGGAACACGGCCAAAGTTTTTCTGTAGGATCATCGAATGGCCAGTTTCGTTTAATTTCCAGTTTATTGATTGGCTGATTCTCATGGCACTAATTGCGGCCGATGGTGGTACAAGAACGTCTAGCGAAAGCAAGTTGAGGATAGCCTAAAATTGGAGTTGTCCTTAACTCGCACTATCGGTGCCATCTTTGAACCTTCGTTAATGCCTTTAGGTAAGTGGCCTTATTGGTTGCCGTATTGTGGTGGACGGTTTTCGTTTTCGCACAACATTTTATTTGCAAGATTCAGTGGAACCGACACGTATAAGAAAATTCCGTCATGAGGAGAATATTGCGTCCGTTCATGTATAAGTGTTGAAGAAGATCCATATTTATCGATTCGCTTGATAAAGTCGTTGAAAACTTTATCTTTTACAGTCGATATTTTCAAACTATCTGCAGCTGCTTTAGTAAAAGGAAGCATAGACTTCATTACTCATCGACTGAATCTCAGCATCGTTTACCTGATTCACCTGAACCCTCAAACTGAATGCCAAAGACAGAGAAATCAGCCACGTAAGAATATTATCTGTCTTATTGAGGCAACCTCGATCTTACGCCAGAAAAGTTCACTGCCTACTACCAATTATTTGACAAATGCTGGAAAAGAAAATCCAAATCGCTAGTTAACGACTATTTATCCTTAAGCCAACTATGATAGCACTAGATCTATAGAGATCCCTCCCCTCCGTTTGTGTAGAATGACGATGGAGGAGCTCGTCACTAAATTTAGGTCGGTAACGGAGACCTTTTAGGGGGCAGATCACGTATGAGTATTATCATTTTCGAAATTTCGACGAATGTTATAAGCTATTTGCTGCTTGACTACCATGTTATCATGACAGTGCGGAGGTCTATCGTTTTGACCATTATTTGAAAGATTAGGTGATTCGGCCCAAGTCGATGTGCCTTCTTGAACGAATGATGTGTAACTGACAAACTAACACACAAGGTTTCAAAAGTTTCTTTAACTTGCAACTTTCATACGCCGACGATATTGACATGTGGATGGAAGGAACACAGCCAGATGTCAATAATGCTTTTGCAAATATAAAACAAGAAGCTGTTTAACTGAGATTAGTTGTTTACAATGACAATACTGGGTTGGGTATACGCTGTCATCAACAAATTGGGCAGAATGCATTAAATCGACACAATGGACAGTTAAAAGGACTTCGCCTACTTCGGCTGAGTTAACATACATGAAAGTGACAAAATCATCCGAAATCATACGAAGTCGCCAGTTGCCAGTTGCTGTTTCTATTAAGTTGAGAACATTTTTCGTAATAAATTCGGTTCTGTTTTAATTGACAGGTTTCATTTGGGGGTATTTGACAGTTGGGCCATCCATGGATCGAGAGTTTTTAATACTAATGTAAAGGCTCAAAGCAGTAAAGAATTGTCTTGCATAAGTCGGCGCGCCCCAACTAACTTGAATTGCGCGGCTAAACCTGAAGGCCATTAGCTAAAGACTGAAATTGCTAAAGAGTCTTTTTGTTTGAAGGCCAGGTTTACCTCTAACTTGGCTTCAAAAATGCTCCAACAAACTCAATCATTTCGTTTGACTTATTCTTGTTATGCGAAGAAACGTGTTAATCACAGTTTTGTGGGTGGGTTACGCCTCTTTCTGAGCTCTCTTTTGAAGCTTTATTATAGAAAGTAGTCAGCCAGCAAAAGTGCTGGTAAAATGTTGAAGATCATAAGCCTAAGCTTATGATACGGATGATCGCTCTTAACGATCATTCAGTGTGGTGGGATCCGTGCTGTTGTTGTCCAGCGGGATATGGTTAGGTTAGGTTGGATTGAATAGGGTGTGAGTTGATCACAGTGGACTAGGCACCATATTGGGTCTATCACCATCCCTGGGGAAACCTTAACGGTCAAAAACCTAAACCCAAGCCATTAATTTCCCTACAAAACCTAAAGATTATTTCAATTTTGTAAGTGAGGCCAACCTCCTCCAAATTGTCCAAAGAATTGCCTCCTGTACCGAGCAATTGCTTGGACATTCACAGAAGAGATGAGTTATATCCTCTGCGCCATGTAAGCCTTCGCAATACCTGCATGTGTTTGTGTCTGTTAAACCTAGTCTCATCCTCATGGCGTGCTTCCCAAGAAGACAGTGCCCGGAGAGAATTTCTATTGCCATTCGTAGCTTAGATCTGCCGAGCTTTAATAATTCTACAGATTTTTTTTAACGATCTAGCTTAGGCCACATAGCCCTTGAGACCCTACTAGGTATATCTGACTAGATATATCTGACCATCTTTGTTCTCTTGGCCACGGTTATTGGTGGTCTTATGGCCCTCAATAGTTTCAATTTGTGGAAGGTCTTCTCTGTTTTTGGGGCAGAACGTCAGCCCTTTCGTTACCCTCAATATTACAGTGTCCGGGTACCCAACACAATCTAACTTGGTTCTGCGCGCATAATGCTCTGAGTATTGTGCGGCCGCTGCTGACTAGTTCAGATTTGATGATGAAGGACTCTAGGTCCTTTAGCGAAGCCTCACTGTCATTTGAAGTAGATCCGCAGCTTTGAGCCAGCGAGATATAGGTATGTTCTAGTTGAGTGAAAATGAGAAGTGAGTGCTACAGGATTCGAAATCACCTTTTTTGAAATTAATTAGGTATGCGTAGTGCCTTTAGTTATGGAAAAATGCAGCAAAAATCGAAAATAATTATAATGATAAAGAGTATTAAGAGCCATCTCCTGTCAAAGGCTGTTAACTAGGTATAGTACCATCTCGTAAGCTAATTAAAAATCAAATTTCAAAATATTCTCTGACCTTCTTTGTGCCATACACGACATGAGCAGGAGCACTGAGTAGGGATAGTAATTAAAATGTATTTCATCTATTCAGACAAGCTCTTAATAGGTTTTGCCTAACCTGAACATGCTTCAAAACGCCTAATCACCAAACGTAAACCCAAATTGCTTTCCGGTTACAGCATGTTAGCTCTATAAAGCTAGACTCCTGGATTACTCAGCTGTCCATTATATTTCTCTTTGGTTAAATTTATGGACGCACTTTACTGCTTTATAGCTGTATAAATATACATAAATCCAAAACCACTGTACACATTTCCAAATCCTTTTACCACACAAAAAAATAGATAAAAAAAAAAGTGAAAAGAAAGCTCCTGCACACCGGTTGATAAGGGTGCCCGCATTATCATGCTGACAATGGAAACAAAATTCACATCATAACCTACATTCTCGCACAGCATAGAACTTTTTATTACAGCTCCACTGGGTCGGGTTTTCCTATACCACCACCACATTACAATAGACACATGACTCCCTTTGACCCCATTCGCTTCAGTGAAATATGGATGCACCACAAGTAGATTGGAATTGGGACTTGTTAACATTTTTGCAAAATAGTATAACAAAGAGGCGAAAAGTTTTCAACTTCAAGACATGTCCATTCCATGTAAATCGTCTCCAAGTACCACACGTCCAATTTATCCAATTGAAATTGCACTATCCAATTTGGAATACAAATTCACCCCCTGTTTACAGTAACTTTGAAAACACAGCCATGATCCTCATGATTCAAGGACACACAAATACAATACACCGACGAGCATCAGGTGTCACCGAGCAAAGGCACCAAAGTGCTCTGCAAGTGAGAACAAGTGGGCGAAAAACACAAAGTGAGTAAGTGAAATGTTTTGAATATTTAACTGCGTTTCTGCTTCGCTTGTGGTTCTTAGAGTCCTTATTCTCCATCCTCAGGATATCGAACACACATTCAGATTCAGCTTGCCTTTATCTGTTCTGGTCCGTTTCCGTTTATCTTGCTTTTCTTTCCATTGGCGGATAAAATATTTAAAAATGTTTTTTCCGCAGCTTGTATAATATGGTAGGTGAGGGGCCAACAACATTGAGCATAAAAATGGAACGTTATTAGTGTTTATAAAAGGCAACCACCATCACAGTACCGCCTTGACACGGAATAATAAACAAAACAAGACTACACCATACGACGACGTGGCACACGGTGTCATCAAGCGAAAGAGGGTTACGACAACGACAACGACGACGAGTATTTGTTTCGTTCTTGAATCGGTTTTATTTTGTCCTGACATTGTCGGAGTCAAGTCAACCGTTTGATGAGGGTTTTATGGGGAGGAGCGGGTACGCGGACTACGACAACTTTATGGGTTGTTGCTACGAAGTGGTTTTCTTTTTCTTTTTGTTTTTGTTTTTGTTTTTGTTTCCATTAAGGAGTAAACCAGAGATCGCCACAATCACTCATTGCCATCACGTGGCTTTGCTGTCATAAAGGAGGATACAGTTGAAATTATTTTTACCTTAAGCTCTCTTGCAAGGGATAAGAGGTTAAGAGTCATGAAAATGTCCTGCAATTCCGAGAGGTCTTACGTAATTGGCTTTTAATGCATCCACAACAATGTTGAGATATAAGGATTTGGCATTAACTTGGCTAATGATTTGTACCTGAAGAAGGTTGAAAATAAATAAATAATTAGATGGCGCAACAGGTGGAAGACACCCTAGGCCTAGCTTCTCGCAACCATTCGTTTTTCGTGAGTTTTTATTTTTGGGACGAATGGAAGGGACCTACAATTTTATGCCAAATCCGAACGGCTGAATTGAGAGGCTTTTTCATGACAGTCATACTCTCGGATGTTTGTCAGACGTTCGCGAGAGGTGGCACAGTAGAAAAAACCTTAAGATGTAATTTGTGTTTTTTCGGGAATCGAACCTGGGATCCCTCGCACAGTAGTCCAGCACAATAACCACTGCGCTACTGCGCCAGCGTTACCGTTGATAAATTTAGAAAAGTCGCAAGAAAAAGGGCCACGGAGAAAAAAAAGGCCCATTTAAAGTAATAACTTCAAAACAAAAGTAAACATAACAAACAGACAAGATATTGTACTGGCAATATCCTATTTTTAAAACTACCTATAACAATTCAGGCGAATAAAACATACCATAAAAAAACATTAAACGTAAAATCAATTCAATAACATAACAAATCAATTCATTAAGCGGTGCAAGTTCTAATCCAAAATCTTCTGAATCATTCTCCGACCGCTCTGATCCCGATTCTGAAATTGGAGGCGCCGCATTGCTCGTTGAAGGAATGGTAGTGCCCCATCCAAGTTCTCTAGTAAAGGCACTTACCCTTCTTACAGGAACAAACTTGGGCTATTTTCGACCTCCCTCTGACTTCGGAACCAATTAATCCACAAAACTACAAACTTGACAAGTTTACCAAGCTCATTAAAAAGGTCCACCTCACCAAATTTCATCTCTATAGCATTAGTGGTTTTCAACATACATACAGGACGTCAAAAATCGCAAAAACCGTAACTGACTGACTGACTCACTCACTTACTCACGCACTCACTCACTTAGATGACGATCATCAAAATTATGAAGCACTTCCAGCCACCCTAGAATCGTGGAATTTGGCAGAATGCTAGATCCTGTGGTGCATACACTGGGAAAAGTCCAAAAGTTGAGATTTTCGCTTCATTCCATTTTTTTTACATTTAACCTCTTAAACTAAGAGCTTGGCGTACATTCAGATCTCATTACTTTTTGTGGCTGAATAGTTACACACTTTTTTTTATATAACAAAGCTTGGCTGTTTTTTTACATTTATGTTTTGGGTGTGATGTGTATCAATTGAGCCACTTCAGCGCAATGAATTTGCTTAAAAGTTTGAAAATTTTATATTTTTGTTGTTCCAAATTGTGAAAAAGGGCCAAAATCATAAAATTTTAGACAAGTGGTATCATTGTGCCAAGGTGGTAAAAAAAGTGCCAACTCACAACGGTCACGTTGTACTGCGCCCAAGAAGTTTGAAAAGGGTGGACAAAAATTTAGGTTGGACACTTGAGTGAGGAAAAAATGAGTGGAAAAAGTAGGTTGTCCTTCCATTCGCCACCGACTTTTAAACTCGTATAAACGAATGGCTGTGAGACAGTGATGAAAATCGACTTTTCTCAATTGTACTGAAAAATGAAACAGAATTGTAAATATAAATATTTTATTAAAAAAAAAAAGAGTACCCATCAGTGTTATCATCGGCCAGTTTTTGCAAAATGTTAAGCATTTATGTGAGTTCGTAAGTATACACAAGTACGTGGCTCTTATAAAGGATTTGTGCGTGCAGGGAGGTACCTGAACGAAGAAGTCCTTTCACAAAATTTCATTCGCCTAGGTCGATTCGTTTGGTTGGACTCTGTTGTGTTTTTAAAAGACAGATTGCCCGACGGACGGATAGACGTACATGGCTAAATCGTTTCAGAATTGCATCCTGATTCAGAATATTTATGGCTTATGGGGTATAGGGTGACTTCTGCTTGGCGTTAGAAATGTAAGCGAATACTTATACCTTCCAGTGGAGGGTGTTATAAAGGCGCATTTAGTTGAATCTATGTTCGAGGAAATCTAAATTTTAGCTGCTCTCCAATTTTTCTCTACAAACATTACCTAAAATCCTAGCTAAATTTTGACATAGAGTGCGCTGTGAATATAAGTGTCACAGAAAACAGCTGTTCGTTGAAAATAACTTCCTTCAAAGATTCATCGACGCGAAAATGTGTTATATTTTCGTTGCACTTTCTTTTTTTGCTATTCCTTGATATCAAATTTATCACTTTGAAAGGATTGCTCATCGAGGAATTTATTAAAAAAAACCTTATATATAAACTCGTTCCATCCAAAACGCAGAAATAGAAGTATGTACCTATTTCTATCGTATTCAGATAGAGCTCTATATTCATGATTGATAATTTCAATTTATGTTCACCAGGAAAAAAACCTTAAGACAAATTGGACGATTGAATTTACTTGATCATCCAAATGGTAGTTTGTGAAAAATGTTGTAATGAGTTCAAAAAAGTGTCTCCGTAATCAAATCGTTTTCTAACTCCTTCGAGGAATGCAGAAAATTTCAAAAGTTAATTTTTAACGAAGTCATGATGAGTCATGAATGCATTCAGAATTTTAAAACAAAGGAGTGCGTTCAGCTTATTTTTGATTAATCCTTAAGCTACGATTACACGGCCATTTTTTCGGGTCATTTAACTGACGCTCTGACGTAAAAATCGCATCACATAGCAGCAGGGGCGTAGCGAGGGTTCGAGCCGTGGGGGGGTGACTTTCATTGAAATGCCGACTTATTTCAGGAACTTACCGACTGTATCGGGCCAGCGGTTATCGAGTTATAACGTCATCGAGTTTCACCCCATAGAAGATGTTTTTTGTATGGGAGGTGCCACGCCCCTTTGTCCAATTTTGACGAATTTTCACAGGAACAATCCCTGGCCAATATCTAAAATTGCCTCAAAATTTGAGACCAATCAGTTCAGTGGTTTTCGAGATATAGGATTTTGAATGTGTTTTTTTTGCATGGGAGGCGCCACGCCCCTTTGTCCAATTTTGATCAATCTTAACACGAATACTCTTGGGCCAATACCTAATACTACCTGTAAATTGGAGCTCAATCGATTTGGTGGTCTTCGAGATATTTAATGTGGGGCTACAGCGCCACCTGTTGAGAATTTTCCGACTTTTTTTTTCCTATACCTTCGCGTAGCAATTACGAACAAACCAGCAGAAGGAAGTATCCAATTTGGTCAAGTCGTTTTCAAGTTTTACGCATCCGAACACAAACCACGATCCATTTTCATTAAAGACGATATGAGACATTTTTATTACAGTGGTGCATTTATTTATAATAAATAATTTATAACAATGAAATAAATAATTTAATGTTAATATTGCAGCAATTTATCCAAGCGATGCCGACAGTCTTTTTTAAAATCGAATCGAAACTCGCTAAATTTTAATGTGTTCAGTCGGCAAATTCAGCGATGCCGACAATCTTTTTTAAAACCGAATCGAAAATCGATAAATTTTAATGTGTTCAGTCGGCAAATTCACCGATGCTGACCGTCATTTTTAAAATCGAAACTCGGAAAAGGTACATCAAAAAAATATAAATTCGCATTTCCGAAAGGTGGAACCTTTGAAAATGCCGTTTTGTATACATTTACGAGTTTGAAAACATATACCTAATGAAAATCCAAACTCAGTTCTTATTTTAACATTTTGTTCCGAGTCAAATTTTAAAATTTTTTTAATTTTTTTTTAAATTTTTATAATTTTTTTTTTTTAGCTGCTCAAGTTAAAATGTTACTTCCTTGATTTGCCGACTCTTAAAAACGGTGGGGGGGTGTCGCACCCCCCACACCCCCCTCTCGCTACGCCCCTGCATAGCAGTCATTTAAATGGCGTTCCGTGTGATCGCCATTTTTGGGATACCATTTTCAGCGTCATTTAAATGACTAGGAAACTGGCGGAGCAAATGGCATGAATTTTGTGCCATTTAAATGGCGGAAAAAAATGGCCGTGTGATCGCTCTTCAAAGAGCCGGACATTCCGTGAGAATGTGAAGAGAGGTTTCGTCGCTCACCAGACATAGTCTACATGTGGGGAATATGGACGAGTATTTGCCTAGGCTGACTGAAAAGTTCGCTTGAGGCGATTCTCCATAAATGCCAGATCCAGTCCCTGTATCCATCTTGGACCCGTCTGTATACCAGACTCTTACCTTGAAGGGATGATGATAGAGAGGTTTTTTGGAAGCCATATTATATTATTATATTAGGGAAAGGTGACCTCCGGTGGTAGAAATGGGGGGTCGATGATTTACGAATGGAATAGAGGATGGATACTCAGTCTTACTTCCATTTTAATGAGTACTTGAATAGGTAATAGGCTAATAGGCCTAGGATGACATTTAGTGCAGTGCTCGGGGTAGGTTTACTCTTCGGGTCAAGGCGGAGGGCGACCGTAACAGTCTGCCCCCTGTCTATTGCCTCTGACGCAGGTAGCGCAGCGTGATTGCCAGTCGTGCTTCCGCTGAAACGCTCTCTCGCATATTGGTGTTCTGTTTTTCGATGTGTGGCTTCACCAACCTCAACAAATAATCGAATTGATTAGCTGACATACGAAGGACACTGCGATATATTTCAGGTTCTTCTGAATTTCAGGTTCTTCTGAATCAATTCGAGCATTAATCCAGCGCAAAATCCAATCTTCTCGCGACGGCTCAACCACTTCTTTTGCCAAATACTCCGCTTTCGTCGCGTTGGCTCGTAATCAAGATCGTCTTCTTCCAGCACACATGCTGCTAAATACGCCGTCTCCGCAATTTCCACCATCATCCCAAAAGTTCTTTTTGACATTTTTTATTTATGATAATAATTTTTTTTCCTATTTAATTTAATTAAAAAATTCGCACGTATGCGTCGTGGGCCGTGGCCGAGAGAAAAACTCTAAATGAAAGTAGCTATATTTTTCTCATAGGTCATTGCCGTCTGATCACAAAACAGATAACTGACGCGAAATCGAAATAATAGGAAAGGTGCCATTTGCCATTTTGATGAGGCAAGTCAGTACCGTGTGATCGCCATTTTGCGCTCGTTATTTAAATGGCATCCCAACGAAAAATTCTAAATGACTCGCAGTGTCCGTCATTTGATTTTGGGACAAAACTGACGATGATAGTCATTTCCCCATTTTTTCAATGACGAATCGTAGCTTCAATGTCGCTCTAATGCGACAGTTTTTCTTGACGTCACAGCGCCAGTTAAATGACTCGAAAAAATGGCCGTGTAATCGTAGCTTTAGTATGTCTGATTTAAAAGATATAAAAATAAACTTTCAAAAATTAAAAATAGTACAAATAGTACTGAAAATTGAGAAGTGGTACTTGCGTACTTGGGAAAGTCAAATTGTACTGAATTCAGTACAATAGTAAGCCTTTTTGCAACTATGCTGTGAGAAATAAGGCCTGGGGTATTTTATGTCCGGTACTTATATGATATCCAATTGAAATAGGTTCTAGTAAAGGAGTTGCGAAATTCAATGTTTAAAAAAAAACCTATATTTTTGAAAATTTATTTATTCACTTTTGTATTAGGGAAACAAATCTAACTTTAAGTAACGGTACACCGAACAATTCCACAATAGGTTTCCTGGATATAATTTTACATTCGGCACAACGCCTGTGAAGAAGTGTCAGTTTTTAGTTTTCTTTGACTGGACTGCTCTAACGCAAACGGTGACCATAAGATTGGCTCCCTGTCCCTGTGCCATTCAGTAACATTTCCTACAATCCAGGGCATATAAAAGGTGTCCACAAGTAAAGCAATTTTAATTCGCCAGTCGCCACATAGAGTTGACTTTCTGACCTTCCATTGTATCAAGTAAGATGCAGCCATATAGAGTGGCCAAAATTAATTCTTTGACGGCCAATGCTTTCGTTAGAATGTTGAACTCTTGTACGCCAACAATTTTACCTGTGGTTGGATATTCTCTCTGATCTATTGGGAGTTATGTTTGTTAACTGGAAATTTACTGAACAGACTTAGATGAAACTTTTTTAAAATCTTTCTTACGACATCAGTGTCACTGCATTATTGAAAGACATGCTCTTAGGGAACGATTTCTGTAGAAGCTGCATGGATGAGGAGGAGGAAGAGACTATGCAACTACCCAGCACTCTCAGCTCGTAGAAAACTATATCTCGGAGAATACTTCTTCGACAATCTCGACAAACTCGCTAATGCAAGCAGGAGTTGCCTCCAACACTTCATTCTCAGCACCTGCTTGCTGGTTCAACGGGTAGTTCTGAGATCATAAGAGCCTGTGCCCTGTGGTATCACAAAGGGCCTTCTCTGGCCTAAGTGAGGCTGCACTTGTTGCGGCCTGCCACCTTAACCTAACCCAACGTATACGACATCAAGAAGGTTGTGGCCCGCCCTATTGTGAGTGTCGATAGTTGATCGTTGATCGGCGACTGTGATTGTCGATTGCGATTTATATTTGTCGATTTGACAGTCGATTACAAATGTCTGGTCGATGCTTTCTCTTAGAAGTGAAAAAATGTTGTGCGTACGAATAGCTAAAGTCAATCGACCCAATCGACAATTATCGTGACGGTAGCTAATCGACAATCACAATAAGGGCTTGTATGTTATATCGTCCATGGCCACGCCTACTTTGTGCGGCTTTTTTTGACCAAAATGCATTCTTCTTTCTGTCGTCATTGGCTTTTACTTGTCATTAGGATATTGAACTATTTAGTTCGTAATCAATACGAAAAAAAAAGAATTCTTAAGGGAGCCAGCCAAAACTTTCTTAAGAAGCTAGAAAATCAACCTTCTGGCTTCTGATTTATCTAGAAGCTCAGCTTCAGACCAAAACCCAGCACTATCAGAAAATTGAAAAATATTAATATGGCTTTCTCCCTCTCACTTGAACAAACGTGTGGCTTTCTCTGATTAAGTGAAACGAAAGAGAAATATGCGAAGTCATCCCAGTCCTGTTTTATGGAAGGAAAATGGAGGAAAATTCTTCGAGTAATTTTCGGTTCCGTCTGCATAGACGGTGAATGGAGGAGGAGATACAATGACGAACTGAACGGGCTGTACAGCGAAATCGATCTAGTCAGAAGAATGATGTTGAAAATCGTTCATCTAATTGGCAACCCACACGTCGTTTAGTACTTATGCTGAAATATTGGCAACGCTTTACTATTGACAAGCTGTTGTCACTTTGACATATGAAAAATGAATTATTTACCACATGTGTATAATAACCTAAAATATACCTTCACTTGGATTTATATCGTCATCTTGTAAGGTTATAATCAATTTCAATTTCTGAATAAAAACTGCGTTTTGTTTTCCCCTTAATATTAATAAGTGAAGATCCAACGACTGCGGTGGCTGCGTCATATAGAGCGAATGGCCGTGAATGTTCCGGCACGGAAGATCTTCGAATCATCACCCGAGGGACGGCGTAGTAGAGGTAGACCGCGACTCAGATGGCACACCATGCAAGTGGAAGGGGACGTTAACCAACTTAGCGTGCGTAACTGGAGACAGCTGGGGAAAGCTACAATCCAGGTCCACCCCGGACTGTAGCGCCACCTTAAGTAAGTAAGTAATGAAAGTGAAATTACTCTAGAACTTCTTACTAAATAAACTTTATATAAACTAAATTTCACAACGAGAATGAGGCTCAAGGCACAGATAGTACTAATTAATTTCTAGTGGCTCTGTTTAGCCGCTGCAGTTTTCCCAGTAACTATACACTTGGCCTCAAGAATCTGAACGAGATACAAAGAATTGCTTGCATAGATATGACGGTAGTGAACCCGTTACACCCACAAAGAGGCCTAGAAACGTTTCTGAAACTAGAACTTATCGAGCTATACACTAAGATAGATAAGAATGTGGTACTGTGGCAGCCAAAGGTGCTTTCAGACTACGAGAGAACAAAATTTGAAAGCCCGAAACGTTCGTTCGCTGTCTTATACTTTACATCTTCGATCAAAGCGGACTTATATGCCACTCACGGACTACAAGAAACTAGGGTCTGACTTTGACAATACATTTAAAGTCTGTGCATCATGTAAGACTGGCTCTTCCCGAATTGTCATCAAAGGTATACCCTACCCATCTTCACATCAGACGGCTCAAAGACGGAGTATGGACCGGGAGCAGGAGTCTTCTCAGAAGAACTAAGTTTGTATCATCCATATACTTGTTTCTCATAAACGCGTTCTTTTCTTTTGCTTGGACACCGATAGGGATGAGCCCTGCGACCACGAGAAGGGCTAGTTGTAAACAAAACAACATCAGAATCGAACATTGTTAGTTCTCAGCGAGCTTTGTGAGATGTCTTAAATGATTCTTTCTTGCAACCAACTTCTCCCTTCAATGCTTGGAATGCTAAACTTAAATTCTATAATAATGACAGTGATATTACAGCAAGTCATCAGGAATAGGAACCCATTGCGAAAATACTCATAAGCTCTAGAAACAAGTTGCTACCCGCTGCAAAAGTAATTACATTCTCTGCTCTAATACAGCAATTTCAAGCAAACTTGCCAATACATTCCGATTACCGTCATCATCACTTCCTAGCGAAGATTACTTTAAAAGCCTCCCTTGGCATTGGCACTCATATTTCAAAATAACTCCCGAGCTCACACCCCCAAAGCACATTATCCCGTACACCAGTGCAGAATATCCTACCCGGCCTAACAGAGCTCACATAATTACAACTTAAACGTTGTTCGTCAGCGCACATGCAGCTCCTCAAGGCATTTCCTTGTAAATATCCGCCCTCCCACCACCACCACCGCCGGCAATTGCTTTGTCCTTCGCCGTCGCCGCCGCTCCAAAGAGACAGCAAAGGCAGTCACCCTCACCATCAGCTAATAATAATGTTGAAATAACAAATAATGCAACACCCCCGCAATATCACACTAGCAATATGCACTCACCTGCTCCCGCAGTTCAGTATCATCAAGCCAGGAACTGCCGGTCGAGAACTCCCCAGCAGCAACAACAGCTACATCGACACCACGAGGGCGCATTTCCTGACGCATGCAAGCAGCTAAAGTTTCCACAGCAGCCTGGGTGGCACACTGAATACCACGAACGGGAGATGGTACCTTATTCAATCCTTAAAAAAAAAACGAAACAGAAAAGAATTTATTTGAAAAACCACCACACCAACTTTTTAATATCTCATTCTCATGTAACAAGGACGAGTAAACGATCCGTAAGGCTAACTTTTTCCTACATAACGGACGTCACATTTAATTAGTGCACCTGATATTCAGGATAATTTAATTGTTACACAGGCACATATCCCTGTGGTCTCACAATGAAGGAGGAAGTCGTTACGTTCGTAGAAATATATGAACCTACCGGATGTCAAAAATACAATGCGTCCATTAGCGCGTCGGATGAGGGGCAACATGATTTGTGAGAGGCGTGCAGCTCCTGCAGGAAATTTAAAAATTAAACCAATAAAATAGAAAACCCGCTATTAGCTCCATCTCTTACCGAGTAGGTTAAGATCCAAAGATTTACGAAGCACTGCAAACGGAACCCACTCAAGCTCACCAAAAGCAATCCAATGAGCGCAGTGAATAACAGCCCACAGTCCAGTTGCTCCATACGGTAGATGCTCTGAAATAAATAGTGAAGCTTCCAAAAGCTGCCACCATGCATGGGTTGTTGTATTTGCTAAGTGAGCTTTGCCATACAATTTGCTATACTTACAGATTTTTCGGATGATACATCCACATGAATGGTTTTCATTCGCCCCGAAGTTTCTTCCTTCAGTATTTTCGCCTCTTCGCAATCGTCGACGGGCACATTGAAACCAGCGTAGATGGTGAAACCCAAGTCATCCAGCTTTTTGGCCAAGTACCAAGCAATGGGCGATTCACATCCGGTAATAAGTACACCCTTGCCTGATGCAGAAACCTTGATAGAAAAAGAATAGATAAGGAGTGAATAAAGGACGAACATTTACACAACATTTGGGTTCGATTGGAATCTATATATCTACGACGCACCCAAATGGTATAACAATAAAAACACATCCTAAAACTGCTGTTACATCAATAAACTTAGTCAATCAAACGACAATTTACCGATTGAGTGGTTTCAAGCCGTGCGCCATTGTCACTGTACGGACGTCAGCATTATTGACCAAAACCGTGATAAATGGACGGGTCATTGTTATCCTTTGTTATATTTGTATGCGAGGTCACTGTCTATTGTTAGTGTTTTTAGCCTGTATATACATATTGATGGCGTGTATAAGTTTATAGAAAGTACCTGAGTATAATAACTGTCACCAAACTGGTGGTGACAGGTTTAATTAATTCGTCTGGGTGTATAGGGATGAAAAACAAAAAATGTTTCACAACATCATAAATAAGCATTGGCAGCATTAGAGATCAGGTATCAACGGTTTTCCAACACTATAGCTGTTGAATTGAAAGGTCAATGCCAAAGAGGAGGGAACTTTCTTTCGAACTATTGGAAAGGTTACAAGTGCATATAGTATCTTACGGGCTGAATTATTAATACGGCTTCACTGGTATTGGGCACTTGGATCAATTAATCAGCCAGGAGTAAGTTTGGCAATTAGAAACTTTAACATGTGTAGTGGGTCAGGTATTGGTCATTGGAAAGACAATTTATTTGTACACGGAGTTTCTGAAAGCTCTATAATCTTGACACTTTGACAAATGATTCTGAAGGAAAGAGAAAGAGTTATATCGTTATATTTAATACCAACATCATGAAGCGATTTAGATTTCGGGTTGAAGAATTTTTTTAAAATTTTGTTCTTAATCCAAGTGACGGGTCATAATTTTCTAAGAAACGACGTACCTAACTATATCACTGACGACTTATTTAGAGGCTGCAGTGATGAAGAGATCCACGGGCACAGATTTATTTAACGCTCCTCACTCTCACGCGAGGAATAGAACACTTTGAAGCTGAAGGGTGGGTTTTTTTTTTTAGAGGTATAGAACTTTAAAATTAAATAAAACAAATTTACTCTCTCATTATCCTACAGTGCTAGGTATCTGGGAGTGATCCTGGATCCCAAGCTCAACTGGAAACTGAACATCGAACAGCGGGTAAAGAAAGCGTGCATAGCTTTCTATGCCTGCAGCAGAACGTTTGGCAAAAGATGGGGCCTGCAACCAAAACTGACCCTTTGTAGTACGACCAATCCTCACTTACGGGTTAGTAGTCTGGTGGGAGGCCCTCGGAGAAGCCTACAACATAACCAAGCTCAACAGAGTCCAAAGAGCGGCATGCATAAGCACCACAGGCGCTCTGCGCTCAACACCGTCGGACGCCCTCACAGTCCTTCTGTATTTTTTACCCTTAGACCTTCATATAACAAACATCACAATACATAGCGTGATCAGACTCAAAGAGTCTGGGTGTTGGTATGCGAGATCATACGGTCAGCTAGTACCACACTCAACGGATTACATTACCTCCAGGATACTTTTTAAAAAAAACACTTCGAAGTAGAATTCCCCTCAAGATTAGACTGGCAGGACGGACGGTTGCACAGGGACTCGAACTTAACAATCTACACCGACACGGTTCAAAAATGGACTGTGGAGTAGGTGCGGGTGTATTTTCGGAGTCTCTGAGAATCTCAAAATCCTTCAGGCTCCCGGACTCAGCCAGAGTGTTACAGGCGGAAATACTTGCTATCCGTGAAGCCTGTCGCCAAATCAAACTACACACGGAGCTCTGAGGCAAAAGATAGACATATTCATCGACAGTCAAGCTGCGATCAAGGCTATCGCCTCAGTCAATATAAACTCAAAATTAGTATTAAATTGTCGTGAGGAGCTGGCCTCGCTTGATCAGTTCAGGATTACCCTGATCTGGGTTCCAACGAACAAGCTGACTAGCTGGCCAGGCGAGGTTCAAGCCTCCACAGCTGACTTGCGGAATCCGTACAAATTCCAATAGGAGCAGTCAAAGCAAAAATTTCAGCAGAATCCCTATCGAAAGCCAATCTCAGATGGAGGAGGCTAACAAATTGTGTCATATCCAGAAGGATGTGGCCAAATTATAGAATTCCACATGCTGGATCTAAACCTCCCTTCGACATACATACAACAACCAGTTCAAATGAGTATGTGGTAACAAAACGGCAGATAGTGCTACTTGGGTTTTATCTCAAACCGCCACTCCTACCTACCTACCTACCTACCTACCTACCTACCTATTAAGCAAGGCGTGCATTAAAGTGGTGTGGCAACATAGCAGGACTACATTTTTGTTAGAAGTGATAAATCGGTGGCACCATACGTTGTTTCTTAAATCACTTTAATACCACATCGCCGCCATTCCATCGTAACACCAAATGTTCGACACTCTTATGCCACCTGCAACGGATGGATCAATGATGGAGGTCGGCGTTGGCACGAGTTTCCACTCCGAACGTCTCGGTATATCCAGTTCAATCACACACTTCCTGACTACAGCAATGTATTCCAAGCTGAGGTACACGCAGTGACAGCAGTTGCTAAACTGGTTGCAATGATGGCAATCTTTCATGCAGATATTACCTTTTTCATTGGGAGTTAAGCGGTAATCTATACACATAATAAAACTGCAGGAATTTTCTTTGGCCGTTAAAAACTCGAAAACTACTCGTCTGATTTCGATGAAACTTTTTTTTAAAATGTTCCCTAAGACCGTGGCACTGCTATAGGCTATGTAGTTTATAGGCACGTCCTTAGGAACAGTTTTTACCCTAAATGAAAGTGAAAATATATGCATACACATATACCTTGCTACAAATGGATTTTTATACTTTTGCGATACAGTATTACAAATAAGTAGCAAGATCTAGGAGAGGGAAGAATTTTTTTTTTCTTAAAAGCGCGAAAACTCCTGGACAGATTTCTACGAAAAACTCAAAGTGTTATTTTAAATGAACCAAATATACTTTTGTGCGAGCGCGCAAGGCGAGCATGGGTCCAACTAGTACGTAATAAAATCGATCTATGTCGTTGATTTAAAATCGAAGGACGCAGCACAACGTAAGGCTATGCGGGGTTCCCGTACACAAAGGTGTGTCTGAAAATGAAAGCTGATGATGAGCTGGCAGCGAAGGGGTCCTCCCTTGAACTAAAACAGGCCGACACCACACAAATTATTTCTCCCAGTAATTTCAGGCAGAGGATTGGGAGGAAAATAGTAATGGCGACAAATGAAAGATGGAGCAAGCTCGATTCATGTGGCATAACCAGGAAAATGTGGCCAATCCATAAAAAAAACAGAAAACTGAGAGAATCTTACAACTGAACAAAAAAATCATTGTCTCGTTGACTGTGGGTACATCACCGCACCCAATATGCTGATGAAATTCCCAAGAAAATGGGAATCAGTAGGTACCTACAGATGACCTGTGCAGAGGATGCCGTGATGAGGAGGTGCATGAGGACATTTCACACTTTACTTAAGCCTAGCACACTAAGATGCTTAGCAAATGCGAAGTGCCCTGTAGAAACGCTAATAAGTTTTCTGCAATCATTTCTACTGAGAGACAGCAGGAATGCTGGAGACTTCTTACTGAAATTCGGGAGCATGCGTTTAGTCTGCCCGCTTCCTGTAGACCCTTACCATATACACAATTGTGTTCGTTTGAGACCCAATCGTTAATGGACACCCTGAACGAGGACGCAGGAAGACCGAGTACAGGTTCTGGTCCCGAGAAATTATCCTCTGAGCCTTGCTTAGCAATCTCATCGGATATCTCATTTCCAGCAATCCCAGTATGACCTGGGACCCAGATAAGAGTCAAAGAGTTCAGCCTTGCGACCGAGTTCAAAGAGTTCTTGCATTCCCGAACTATTTTAGAACGGATTACAGGGTTGAGGAAGGCCTTAAGCGAAGCTTGGCTGTAGCTACAGACGCAGATACTCCGACCCCGACGCAGCCATTAGGATAGCATAGATCTTCGGTTGAAAAACAGAAGCATGATTGTCAAACGAGTATAATGAAGTCTAATGTTGTCGATTTTCACGAACACACCAGCCCCGGAGCGTTGACTAGTTTTGGAGCCATCCGTGAAAATATGACTACATATTCCGGTGCCATTGCATCAGACGGTACATATCCATACAATAGAATTCTTGGTAGTTAAATTTTCGAGGACTTAGAAGAACTCTCCGACAGGTCCATTAATGGCCTACTTAAATTTGTAAATCCTTCAGATTGGTTTACTAATCCGTTTTTTTATTGATTTCCAGTGTGTATGGGAGTCATAATCCCAAAGGCATCACAACGAATCTACATTGATTTATAAAGGTGGCACGTATACACAGGTTTCTCCTGTCTTTCCAACCCACTAACCTTAATCTTCTAAAGATGCGAGATTCGGAAACGCGAATAATAGATGCCAATAGTGCGGCAAATTTAGGTACTAATCTACACCCACTCCCTTAAATAACTCTCCTCGCGGGACTGCCGTTAGTTATTACTTCACGGAGCTGGTTAGTAACTCATACTAAATTCTCTGGGTCCGCCATTTTGGCTCCTCTAAATGTTTCAAGTCTCCCTAACTCTTCATGTACCTATACGCTCGTTATAAAGGAGCATAGCTCCAGCCAGTCATCTTCTGACCTCAACATGTGGCTTACTCGACTTTGGGGGTTTGGTAATTTCGCTCTTTCCCCTGCCTACATGAGAACATTGCGTGTTCCGTATCTTCTTCTTGGCCTGGGCATTCGGGACAAAATGACGTACTATCGTGACAAAATCTGTGAAGTACTGCGTAAGGTGGTAGTTGCAGTCCCCGTTCGTTATTTTTGTCCAGACCTCGATGGTGGGGATCAGTTTGTGGGTCTATCTGTCTTTTCCCGTGATATCCCACCTGTCTCGTCATAGTGCCGTCTATGTTTTCCTCCCTTCTACTTTGAGCCTTCCATTAGGGACCTCTTTCCAGTTGGCTGTATGCCTAAGGTAGGTCCTTGGCATCTCGCTGGCAAGAACGTCAATGGGGATTATTCCCGATATAATGCAGGCTGCTTCGTCCGAGATTGTTCGAAATCCTCTTATTGTTCCTATTGCACAGAGCCTGTGTAGAAGTATTGAGCTGACCACTCTGAATAGCAGAATCCTCCTGGTATATCCAGATCCACCGATGTTTGGCAGTGTCCGGCAAAGAACTGTTTGCATCTGTGAGGCCTACCTGCCGGCGTACTGTATGTGCGTTTTAAACGTTATGCTATTATCGAGCATTACTCATAGGTACATTAGACCTTAGGTTTGGACCCAACCCGGAAATTTGCAACTTCCATAGACTTTCGGCTGGTTATCAAGACAGCCTCGGTCAGCTAGTTCTACTCCAGTCAGTTTTTGGTTCTTGCAACTACTTCATCCGTATAGCGGACTCTACATTTCATAAAAATTGCCCCCTGGGCGAACTTAGAAGGGGTTACATATAGGTTAACTCTACTTTTCAATTTGTTGTCTGAAGATAGGTCTACGTCTTTTTTTAAAGATGACCCAAACTACAATAATAGAGCCAACACGCAATCGTGTACAACTGCGGCAGACAACTTCGAACCATAAAATGGACAGCGCATAACAAACAACAACAGCCGGTCCTTTAAAGTTCTTCCTGTAAGAGAAGGAAAAACAACGGAAAGCCGCAACCAAACACATTTGACATTATCTTAGTCTCACCTCTATACCAAATAGCCAATAAATTAATTTCATCGAGCACGCAAAATTTACACAGACACGCTCCTCTAAGCTCAAACGAAAACCGAAAAGGACCCCTTTTCCCATATATATAAAACCCATGCGGCCTCAACTGCAACAGGTCGTGACGGCTGGCAGAAAATTAGTTCAAAAGGATAACAGACAATTCCCTAATTGATTCCATTGTGCAAACACGAACGAACTAACAATGAAGCCGCCCGCCGCCGACGCCACCACCCCAACACGAGCCACTTCGAAACGCACGTACTAAGAAAACTAAATCCTTTCAACAGTATTGATGGTACGATGTGTGGTTGTAGTGTATGAGGGAAAGCTAGAAACTGTATGTCGTCTAGCCGACTGATGTGACAGAGTACGTCACCATGCCATCTCCATTATTCCAGGAACCTACAATCCTTGAACACCTGAGACTGGCTGCATTTAATTTAATCCCATTACCTAATCGGTTCAAGACCAATTAAACGGGTTTCTATTCCTCCATCTTGATGGTGAGTACTTTGTTCTTCTTTGCTGACGGCAAGATGGCGTAGAGTCAGCGGCGTGTTTCAGATGGGAAGAAGAGAGATAATGAAATGAACTCGATTGTCATCTCTCAGAGACAGCACATAACTGTGAAGATATTCGATTCAAGGATGTGGTGAATCGATTACGATGAGATTCTGTTCTCTGTTGTTAGTTATAACCAGAGTATATCCATTAATGAGTAGGGACACTCTCCACGTGTTTCTTATCAGTTTACAATTTGCAGTACACATACACGAGAAATAGACGGCACTAAAAGTGCTCTAGTAAAAGAGGGATGGAAGAGTAGTCGAACTATTTCAAAATGTGGTACAGGGTGTGACGTAAAAAAAAAGCAAAATCAATTTGTAATATTTCTTATTGAACATTTTATATCTAATATATATTCACATGTGTGCTACACTTAAATATTTTTGTTTGTTGGTACATTTTTTGCTATTTTTATTGAACTGTTTTAGAATAAAGTAAACCCGTACTCGGACGTAAAATTTGATAAGAAATTCCTTATTTTGATTTTTGCAACAGTTGTAATGAAATTCATTTTTCAAAAAGTTAAAAATATTCCCCTCAAAATTATTTAGGTAGTACATATTTGGAAAACAAGAAATAAATTTTTGTTCAAGATTCTCTAACGAGTCTAAAAATTCTTGATTGGGCCGTGTCAATTTCGCATCTTCATATTCTTTAAAACCTGTAAAAAGGGAGGAAACGTTAAGTTGCGGACTCAATTTTAACTCACACTTGTGGTTTAGGCGGTATTTTTTTAAAATATAACCTGCGAAGTAGTAGAATGCATTATCAATGCCAAAGTCCACAGTTTTATAGTCAGGTTCAGTTTTGAAAGCGTAAACCAAATTGTCCTTATTTTGTTTTTGTGGTTCCATCTGCACTTCAATGTCTGGAAGTTCCAGGTTAGCAGTTGGCTCACAGTTTCCACGTGTAATATCTTCCATATACTTTGCCGAAAAAGATCTTTTAAATGAACAGATGAATTGAAATGGAGTCAGCAACTTGTTATTTCCCCCTCGGTTACGTAAAACAGCAAAAGTGTTTTCCAAGCAATCTTGATTAAGATTTCTTGTTAAAAGAAACTTAATACCGTCTTCTTTTATTTCTGTAAAAATGCCAATTAAGGCATTTATATTCTGTTGCCATCCTTTTATAAAACGCATTTTTTTACTTACATTTCTAGAATTTTCATGAAAAGTCATATTTTCAAAAAATAAATTCATTTCATGCAAAAAAGCAATTTGTTCCGCTTAATTAAAATTAAGAAATACAACACATATTTATATTCATTCTTCCCCGATCTATAACTTATATTGCTTACCTCTCACTATTACCCGGTATTTTGAAATATTTAACTCCAAAATTTTCTTTCTGCTCTCGCCCACACGCCAAACATTTAACATAATGTTTTCCCATTATTTTATTTAAAGTTCTTAAACTATGCAAACTTGCATTTCAACTTTTAATTTTCACTATTTTTAATTGTTTGCCACACGCACTGACACTGAACACCCTTTACAATTGATGATGATGTCAATTGATGGTAATGAACGACTGATAACAATCCAACTCCAGGTCGCCTTTAAAAATACGTGAGAAAAAAATGTAAACAATCCCCTCTACAACCAACCTAAGTAATTAGTATGACCATCTGCTGTGAATTATATTACCTAAAAAGTGCTGGCAATAAAACTTAAAATCGTAAAATATGGTAATTAACGAAGTCGTAGCAAGGCAAAAGGGTTGAATTTCGTGATAGAGAATGAAACATTTATTTTTCATGTCCATAACAAAGACCATTTAATCAATAACCAATGGGAAAAACTACAAAATTTGTTTTTTATTACCAATTCTACGAAAGCAAAGCTGGTTACCTGATCAACCTGCATGGTTGAGAGAAAATACTAATGTACTGACATCACTTCAGGTCGCCTTTAAAAATGCTTTATGAAAAAACCCACAATCGTTTGTCGTACGCAGCAAGCCCCATGTAGTGGTACAGGCAAAATGTGTTGTGTACCCTTTTTTTCTCAAGCAGTCGTTGTATGCAGGTAAAAAGTATTCTTTCGACCTGCTTCCACTTATTGTAAGATTTTTTCTGCATTTTGCTTTGTGGTAGTAGGAAATGCATATGTAGAGAGAGTGTCCCTACTCATTAATGGATATACTCTGGTTATAACAGCCCTTTTGACTTTTATAGTGATGAAAGAAATTTAGGTGAAAGTTTGTGCGGGATTTGGGCTGTTATCCTTTTGGGATTATAATTCCTTGTTCATTGTTCTATTAGTTTGCTTAGTCGAAACTTTTTGGGTGCGTGTAATTTGGTTGCTTTTGTTTTAACTCAAAATGTCCTTAAGGAAATTAGCAGTGTGAATTAAATGGCGCAGTGGCTCATCGGTTAGAGTGCTGGACTATACTGTGCGAGGGTCCTCAGGTTCGATTCCTGGAAAAACACAAATTACATTTTAAGGTTTTCTCCACTGCGCCACCTCACGCGAACATCTGACAAACATCCGAGAGTATAACTGTCCGGAAAAAGCTTCTCAATTCAGCCGGTAGGACTCGGCGTAAAATTGTAGGTCCCATCTATTCGTACGGTTGTGAAAAGCTAAGTCTAGGGTGTCTACAAGCCTGTTGCGCCAGCTATTTATTTATTTATTTATTTATTTATTTATTTTAGTATTAAACGTGTTGACTTGAAGATCCGTAAAATAAGAGGCCTATAAATAACTTGCTTCAGGTTTTCAGATTATCATCTATTTAAGAGAAAAGGAACATTTTTGACCTTCACAGTCACAGTACGTATAAGTTAAGAGGTTTTAATGTTGGTCGGGAATAAGTCTTTCGACACTCAGTCAAGAAGAAATTGCACCCAGCGAAACCAAAAACAGAACAAAGCACTACAAAATTGGAGTTTTAAATATGTCCGTCGCCGTTGGCGTTTTTAAGTGGCCCGTTGCTGCTGACTCTCCATCAAAGTCAATCACAGCCGCCCAGCTGCTGTGTCAGTCAAAACACCAAAGTCGTAAGGTAAAACCATCAGGCGCGAGATATCCATTTTGCAATGATGATGATCGTTCCCAGAAGCCCCAGCCAGAATAAGCTGTATAGTCCGACGATCCATTTCCTTATCTAAATGTTATGCCGACTGTGCTCGCTGCCATCGACTTGGCTTTATTTATTTCCCCATAGAAAAGAGCCATTAGCTTCAATAGCCATGTCACTTATCAGTTGATTCGATAAGGAAGCGAACAAATGCAACTGTACATATTTTTTATTGAGAATTCCCCCAAAGTTATTCGATGGACGTCAAAATACTAAAATAATAGTGCCTTTTCGTAAACTTATGTCATTTTCGGTTGGTCGTCCAGAACCGTCGGGAAGAACTCTCCGCGATTCTGAATTCAAATCCAGAAGTAAATATTTCTTCTCTTCAGTAGAAGAACTGTCAATTGAGTGCCAATCGAACGCTTTCAGAAGCTTTCGGATTGCTTCCGGACGGTTCTGGACGACCAACCGAAAACGTCATTATACTCTTAGCTCGTATACCTTAATGGAGAATGACACTGGAAGCGTGGAAGTAATCCAGCTTAAGCAAATGTGCATTTGAATTAAAATTGTATATTGCGATTGCCTGGGAATGCGGAAAAACTCCCAGCGATTGGCAGATTGGGGTGATTATGACCGTTTTCAAGGGGATAAAAGGGACTGATCCAATTACAGGGTATATCACTTTTAAGTCTCTCCGGAAAAGTCTTTTGCAAGGTGCTGAGAACGCGTTGCAGAGTTGTGGTCCAGGCACGATTAAAAGATGAGCAGAGCGGCTTCCGTCACGGCAGAAGCACAACCGACCAGTTATTCAGTCTCAGATTGGTACTTAAGAAGGCTTGGGATTATGCTACACCTGTTTACGCATGCTTCGTAGATTTGGAGAAAGCATACGACCGAGTCCCTCGAGATAAACTCTGGAGTGTATTACAGGAGTATGGAATTGACAATTCTCTCTTCAGAGCAATCCAATCTTTTCACCGTGGGCGTTGGATCTCGCCAGGGGTGCGTCTTGTCTCCTCTCCTTTTCATTACTTATATGGATTGGATGTTACAGCGCAGTCTTGGCGAGGAACGTTTTGCTTTGGGAGATCTAAGGATAAGTCATTTGCTCTTCGCTGATGACTTGGTCATCCTTGGGACCTCTCAAACGGGAGAGCCTTCATTGGGCCCTTTCATTCTAAAGGAGCCTATTGTGTTTTACCTGGTTAGGTCCTAGAGCCATCTTTTTACGCCGGAGATAGTCAGAAAGACAAGTATCTTTTCTGGGGGTATGTTAGCAAGATTTGCTGAAGTAACGATTTTTTCGCCATAAGGACATTCTTTCTGAGACAAAAGAGAGCCGGACTCCGGACATTACCTGAGAATGATGAAGAGATGATTCGTCACTGTCCAGACATAGTCTTCATGTGGCTCGATTTGATTTGAGCTAAGCTCCTGATGTGCTTCTTGAAACATACCTTACTGACACCACAGAAGGGTTCAGGTCCGACAAGTGCATTGTCACGCCGACTGCAGCCAGTGAGTTAACTGTTTGTTTCCAGCAAAGCCCTTACAAGCTGGAATCTGGTGTTCAGGGCTAAAACCTGTAATTCCGGAAAAAGTAAAAAGACCGAATTGTTTTATATGGGAAAAGGAGACTTGCTCTAAAAAAACCCATGACGTTTATTCTTGCTTGTCGCTGGCAATCTTGCTGCTGGCTGACTCCCAACTGAACTAACTACGCAATTACAAAATGTAATAAAGTTATAAAGGTATAGTCGTACGCGCAGTAGTTCATTATTATTTCTTGTAATAGACTATTGAGTTCTGTTTCTTTTGACATTAATAAACTTGTATGCTAGCATACGATACAACTAGGTTTTCGTGGATGCAAGTTCGTAGATGGCCATGTAAGTTTCGAATCGATACTAATGTTTCGGCCCGAAGAAGAAGAATCTCCGACAATGCAATAGAGGAAGATCTCGTTTTCTTCGAAGGTTAGCCAAGGACTGCACTAATTGAATATGCATAGAGGCTTAAGCCCACATCACATCAATCCCGAACTATAGGTCCACGTAAGCGAGTAGTAAAGAGTAGAGAAAGTTTGACTATGGTAATGGAGCAACGCCAATTTGTACGCATTGCACAGCAGGACTGTGTCGTCTCAGAAATACAAGGGTTAGGAAGGAAAGCCCCCTAGTGTGCCAAGATGGGCGGGTAACTCTGATGCATGCCCTGGATCGATCATACTCATATACACTGGCGATCACTTGAATGAGGTCATGCATTTTGCAATACATAGATTTTGCTCCAATCGACACGTTTTCTTGCAAAATTCATTCGATGCTCTTTGTGCACTTGCTTGATGCAAGTTTCTTTCTTCTCTGTATAGTACCACTTTTTCGTATTATCCTTCGGACCGTTGCTATGCTGGCTGATTGCTGATAGGTACCTAACTACCTACTCCTTTTTTAAAACTTTCTTAACAAAACTTTGAGAAAGATCGCTCCTGCAACGAAATATTCGCAATGGCCTTATTCTAGTGCCCTCATCCTTCTTATATAGGCTTTTCAAAGTAGTTCATTGCTTGATCTAGGAAAATTACAGCCATCGTTTCTTATATACCCTTTAATTTTATGACTTACTGTTCGGAAAATATGTACCTTTTCACAGGTAGTAAAGTTTCCGGGTACAAAATTTCCAACAGGTATAAAGAGTGAAAATCAAAATGGCCTCTTATCCCAGTGATCGCCAGTGTATAGTGAAAATTGGTAGGAAAAAGAAGTATCAGGCGTATGTATCAGGCAAACATAAGCAAAGCACATACATCAATGGCGTTGAAATGTATCCAAAAGCTCAACATTGGTCTCCTAAGAGGACAGGCGAAACGAATCGGACAGAAACTTTGAGGTATAGTAAGTCACATTGCTTACCTAAGGCTTTGTTTCACCTAAAACTATGTAGAGAAGCCTAAGCAAGAACAAAATCACAGACATAAATTTAAGGAGATACATAAAAAGGACACTCTTTCGAAATAAAGATCAAAGTAGACATTTCGTGGCCTGGAGTCCATTTCTCTGCACTGTCAGGGTGAGTAGAGTAAAAAATGTGCACAAGTTAAGTCGCTTACAATAATGACACTGTCACTGATTAAGACTCTGAAACAAGTTCGTATTGTCTGGCTAAACGTACTGATCGGTTTCATGGCTTTTTATCGAATTTAGTGGCTGGCTTTTTGTTTGTCTCCACGCCATTGGTAGGTAAACTCGAGTTGTCCGTAAGGACACGGCATTATCACTACTGTCCCATAAAAAAATGGACTTCGCCTTTAAGTATGCAACATTTTTTCCATTACAAAATATTCTCGATTCAGTAGATGCCAACAGATGGCGCGAGCTCACGCATGGTTTTTGAATTGACTGAGTCTTTGGAAGTAAATGAGTTTGTACAAGGTGGGCCAAAAGAAGTCTTCCGATGTTGTTTGGCTCTCATTTTTTATCTAAATAAAAAACTTCGACTCTGTTTTTTGATTATGTTTATTTATTAGTTATTGGTTTATTGTTAAAGGTTTAAATAAACATAATCAAAAAACAGAATCGAAGTTTTTCATTTAGAAAAAAATGATAGGTAGCCAAACAACATCGGATGAATTCTTTTGGCCCATCCTGTACAACTGCAAACATTGGGCTTAAGTAATAATCATTTTGAAACTTAACCACATATTTAGCGTATGTCACAACAGCAACTTTTCCTATGTAAGGAACATTTTTCGGAAGTAGTGTAATCCTTTTTTAGAGCAGTAAATCTACCCCAAAAATATATGCTCCGATGAAAACAACTGTTTCTGTGTATTTATAAACCCAACAAACTGCCGAATCTAAATATATCTAGCTATTAAAATTGAACGAGTTCTACGACAACGAGCAATTGTTTGACATATCGAGCTGTACTAAAGTCGCTTGTTAATCCCGCAACTGGGGTTCGATGAACTCAAATAAGTACAACGTCACAATTTGGTCAACAAAAGAACTTGGGGAAGGAGATTAGCTATATTCTACGGAAATTTTAAAAATAATTTTCGATATTTATTTCCAAAATGTATTCTATTTAAATGATGCCTACTCAACCCACGCTATCTTCGAAACGTACTCGTGTCAAAGGCTATTTTATTCACTT
This sequence comes from Cheilosia soror, assembly GCA_949372485.1. Taxonomy (NCBI): domain Eukaryota; kingdom Metazoa; phylum Arthropoda; class Insecta; order Diptera; family Syrphidae; genus Cheilosia; species Cheilosia soror. Next base: position 83,444,113 of record OX443561.1, read on the forward strand.
GCAACTTGTCAAAGGCCATTATTTACGTCCACTAACTCATTATCGGTGACATTCCTGGGTAATGAAAGAAGTGGATTTCCCAAAAACACCACTCTTTCGAAAATGTCAAATCTTTTTATCAGGCCTCTTCAGTAACTATTCGCCCACTTAAACATTCAAACGTATATTCTTGGGGTGACACACATTGCCGTGGGAATTCTCCTAAAAATAAGACATTTCAAGTACCCTGTCACCTAATTAAACCCAACAAATCCCCTCACACTCAGATATTCATCTCTATTGCACCACTCCACGTTCCATTTGAATACCAAAGCGATTTGAAATTATTTCTACGAATTGCCACTTCGTTAGCACTTGTCCTAATGGACACAAGCGCTGTCTTCGTATCTGTAAGAGAGAAAAAAAAAATAAACAAACTCAATCAGAGATAGGAATCGGGATAAAACAGCAAAAATGAACCTTGTGTCCCGTGTTGTTATTGTTCTTCCTTTGTTATCAGATGTGCACAAAGTAGGACAGGCACGAAACCCTTAACTGCCTAGCTGAGGGAATTAAAACAAACATCACATCGCAACTCCTCCCTGTGGTTTATCTCTTGCTCACCCTTTCTCGGAATGAAAGTCGTCCGAATAAGACTATAACCGAACCACCACCCCCCAGCTATACCTATACCTACGTTAGAGAAACTTGAAAGGCAGCTATACGCAAAGGAGAATAATATTTGAAAAGGAGAAAGACAAATCCAACATCCTTTAACTTAGGACAACCGAACCGACTATACACGGATGGTGGGCTGTGGAGGCCGAAGGGCAAACAGCAACTAAAGCCCAACCATGCCGATGTCAGCTTCTAAAAATAGATACGAAGAAGAACCTGATTCAGTAAGAAAGTGCTTCTTATAGCAGGCGCGTGAATCAGGTTCTTTCGCTCTGGTGCGCGTATTCTTGAAAGAAGGTTAGGAGTATACAGCCGAAGATCTGCCCCCATGGCTTAGAGTAGGCCTCTGTGATCCGGTATCCGGTATATAGGGATGTATGGTTGGGTGGCCATCACTTCGGTGCTTGGCTTCTTCCAAACGTGGATTATGGGGTGGGATTCCGATTATTCTGCACACGTCCCGGTTTTGCCAAGCGGGACGTGATATTCTCATGTATGCGAAGCGTAATGTGTTTAGCTGGATTGCTGATATCATGTACTTTTCGGTTGAGTCAGGTGGTGGTGTGATGTGGCTTTGTGTGTGAGTGTGAATTTTCACCATTATCCCTGGAGAATGTAAATGAAATTTGCTAACGGGCGGGCTCCTCTTGGTTATGAGAGTAGCAGCAAAGGACAATATAACAATTTTCTATATAGCAATAGGTACATAGGAAAGTCTATTTTTGGAAATGCATTTCTTGGTGAAAAGGTTACGAATTGGTGCTTAAAATATTAGCACATAGGCGTGACATGTACGCAGAAATGAGAGAGATCGTTTTAAGTTTATGTCGTAAGCATCATTGTGAGCAAGTCTGAACTAGGACGAGATTGCATTGATACATTTGATGGAATTGCGGGGTTTCCCTAATGGTAGCCCTCAGGGCTGTCTACTATGACCACAACACATTTAATTCTCGTCTTTTTACAGAACACATAGAGGCTGGAGGCTAGAGGTCTTATATTTTTGGCACAAACATTATTTTTGGCAGTGTCGTAGGATGTTCAGTAGAACCTGGGAAATCAGTCCCAGATTGGTGTATTGCTTGACCATGCCTTCTATATGGCTATTTCGTTTCCCTGAGGTTACACCCTCAAGAGGCATTTGACTAAGCTGCCATGTTTGACCAGTGGGCTTATTCCCAAATGCGCGGCGGATCGCTTTTCATAGCGGATTGGTATTTTTATATTTCCAAAAGCGATTCGATGCATTCAAAAGCGATAGCTATTGTGAGGATTGTTGGCAATAAATCCGCCAGCAATCCGTCGCCTGAATAGCTATCGCTTTTGACAGCTTTTAGAAATACAAAAATACCAATCCGCCATGAAAAGCGATCCGCCGCGCATTTGGGAATAAGCCCCCAGTGCTCGAATATTGCTCTCATATATGGAACTCGACTCCAAAATACTCACTAAATATACGACTAATAAAATCTGCAACCAATGCTTACTCAAAAGAGTGACTGAACTGTAGGCTTATACCATAGGTACGACCATGTACGCAACGTGTAAAAACGGTTCCTTTATGCCATGTCAGAGGTCTTATAGTAAAAGCCTCAAAATCGGCCCCACTGTTCTTTAAAATTGTGAAGAAGCCAATCTTTAAGTTGAATTGTCTGGGTAGATGTAACTCAGTAATGCTTGTCTGGGTTCCTAAGCCTAGATATATACAGAGTAACGTTCAAGCAGGTTATCTGGGGCCTGTACCACGAAACAACAATTATTGTGGAATGGGAGCATTTTAACATATTGCTCCGATAAATTGCTACTGTTTAACAATACTTGTTGTTTCGTGGTACTGGACAGAATACTTGGTGTAAGGAGGGAGACAACAAATCTCGTCGACTTGATCGGTTTTAATGCGTTTCATATGTCACTAACATGCAACCAGACGGACGAACAACCGGGAGTGCTGTGAAAAATAAACCAACGTCGCCTTAGGCCTCATGCGAAATAATAAAATTTGGAGTACATAAAATATAAATACAAAAACAGGCTCGGATAGTTAACGACGCATGCAAACGAAATAAGGACAATAATGTATGGATATGCACGTAGAACGTGAGGACCCTTAGAATCGTATTTGGCGATTTCTTTCGCAGTATTTGTAGCGCCTTTCAAATGTACGAGAGGTGCCAACATCGACACTGACCACTAGCTAGGAGTTGGTAAGGTACGCTTGCAGAGATCGTGGACAGTCTAGCAAACGAGAAAATACTACAAGAAAGTTCGATGTCGAAAGGCTGCGTTTGCAAGAGACTGCTAGACACTTATCACCGACCGCGTTTCTATTAATCTCTCAATAAGTTCTTTGCTGCTAGATTCAAGTCTACAGACAGCATTGGCAGTATTGCCAGGAAGCCATGATGATTTATCCCGGCGATCACCAAGAAGAAACCTATGTTGCAATGACGAATGCCGGTGAGCACATGTGCATAAGCAAGAGGCATTATATCTCGCAAGGCTACAGACAAGGGCCGGGAAAAAAGCTACTTTTGACACCTTTCGGTAGGGGAGGAGAAAAAAATAGCACAAACTTCTCCGAAGAAAAAAATAGGTAATACGAGAAGCACGCGGTGAATTCGGTAGGGAAATATCACTTCAGGAATGAAATTTAAAAGTTTAACCAAAATGTAAAAATGGCATGTCAACCTCTAAAGCTCGAAAACCCAATCCGTGGGGCTTTATCTAAAAAGCGCGGCGGATCGCATTTCATGGTGGATTTATATTTTTGTATTTTCAAAAGCGATTTGCTTCATTCAAAAGCGGTAGTTGTTTAGGACGGATTTGTGACGGATTTGCTGGCGGATTGTTTGGGGATACAAAATAAACTAAATTCCTGTGTCGTGTAAAAGCTGTCAAACTTTTGTAAAAAGAAATGGAAAATTGGAAGTCAGAATGGAAAAAGCTGGAAATATCATTTTCGCCCTCGTTCGCATTTGAGATTAACCAAAAGCGAAGACGGTCGAAATTGAGATATCGCTTTCAATACGATTCTCCGCGCATTTCTGAATAGCCCCCTGCAATGACAAACAAGGGAACCTTGTAGTATAGAACCAGTCGGTGCTGAAAATTTGAAAGGATGGCTTCTGAAAAATTTTAAATGGCGGTTATGACCAAAATGCCGCTGTCAAGCAGTACCTATGAACGAAAAATATAACATTGATGATGACAATAATGCCGCCAACCTGACCAACTTTAGATCGAATTAAGCTGCTGGTATCCAGAATGTAACAATGGACAGTTATAATTTTATGGTAGTAAAAGACTTTGTCTAACCTAGGCTCTGAGTGGAGGAACATTTAAATGGGGGATGACGTTGACTAGAGAACATGGTACATAATTATTTCGGGTATCGGTATTTAGAGACTATGATACTTGTATGCCTAAAGGAATCTGAAACTGCGGCACATATACTGTGTCAATGTCTGGCTTTGGCTGGCAGAAGAATGAGGATATTGGGACGACATTCTGTCGAGACCCACTTGATAAAACAGATCTCACATAAACAGATGCTAGGAATCGAACCCAGGGAAGAAATATGGAGAAGTCTAGAAAGTCTCTCTGGCTAAGATTTATAGCAGTTCTCTTCTCTATACATATAAAACAAAGTCGAAAAAAACTGTTTCCCTCTGTCGCACGTAATTTTCAACCGATTTTGTTGATTTTTTTTTTAAATGTCGGTAATTACGGTGATTGAGTGATAGACTAAACAAATTCAAAATCGGACAAAGGGGCGTGGCACCGCCCATACAAAAAAACATTCAAAATCGTATATCTCGAAAACCACAGAATCGATTGAGCTCAAACTTACAGATAATCTTAGATATTGGCCGTGGAGTGCTAATGTGAAGATTGGTCAAAATTGGACAAAGGGGCGTGGCACCTCCAATACAAAAAAAAATTAAAACATTATCGCCCGTAGGTAAATAAATAAAAAAAAGCCTGGCGAAGCTGGCGGGGGTTCAGCTAGTCCTTACATATCCTTACATATAATAAAACTGTAGGCATTTTCTTTGTCAGCTAAAAACTCGAAAACTACTGGACAGATTTCAATGAAACTTTTTTTAAATGTTCCTTAAGACTGTGAGACTGCTATAGGCTATGTCGTTTATAGCCATGTCCTTAGGAACAGTTTTTAACCAAAATGTATTTTTTGAAGTGAAAATATTTATATACATTCGAGGGTTGATTTGTTTTCGCAGTAAGTGCTATGGTCAGTTGTATATGTAGGTACATATGTATATTATGATCGTATGCCCGATGCCGGATGGGGATGGGGTGCGTGCTACAGTATGGCATGGGGTATATTAATCATCATCATAAGAAGAGAGACGTATAATACAAAACAGGTTTTATTTCAGAATTTCATTCGATATGTGGTATGCTAACAGGGTAGGTTTGGGGTAGGTAGTTCCTTGGATTCCATATAGGAAGAGGGAAACAAACGAAAGGAAATTCAGTATTACAAATAAGTAGCAAGATCTAGGAGAGGCAGAAATTTTCTTTTTCTCCTAAAAGCGCGAAAACTACTGGACAGATTTCAATGAAACACTGAAAAGTGTAATTTTAAATGAACCAAATATAATTTTGTGCGAGCGGGCAAGGCGAGCACGGGTCCAGCTAGTAGTATATATAACCTCTCCAATGACTTCAGCACTGAGATCAAGCGAAGAATTATGCAGTGGCGAATCCCTCTCACAAACAACTAAGCATCAGACGCTGTATAAGACCTTTATCATCTCTGTCCTGCTATATGGCGCATAAGCAAGGATTCTGTCAAAGGCGGATGAAAAGATCCTCAGTTACTTTGATTGTTGCTCTGCATTGGAGGAAGTCTTGTTCAACCTTCAACCTCTCCTGGTGTAGAATAAAATGCAAGAAGAAATGTGTGTTTTACAATGCTTTTTCGCCTTCGTAGGCGGCGCTACTGCTCTTGGTAAACCAGAGCCTCAAATATCAAGCCCCTCTAGTTAACCCGTCCATGATAACCAACTGCCTCTAGGTTGTGCACCAAGTTCGTTTAGATCTTTTTCTATACTAGTACGCGCCACCTGAGGTGATGACTTCTTCTAATGTGTATAATCCATGACTCTGCGGACGGAGCGTCGATGACTATCTGCCCTACTTATTCTAGCCATCAGCCTTATACTCAGCTTTTCTTACCACATCGATATCGCTTTTTGTTAGGCGTAACGCAAGCCATCAGGTAATCGTTGTGGTAGCTAATACAGTAATACAGTCCTCCTGAGCTAGAGAACTCAAATGAGATCTCTCGAAACGCAAAAGAGAAAAGGCTATCTTCATCCGTTTCTAATATCGTATTGTTTGACAAAAGATATGAAAAATAATCCGATTAGTGTAGCAGGAAGTTGTGCCGCATTCTAGAATGGATAAAGTATCTACACGCATCACTGTCCGACTAGACGCACTCATGCACGCACACTATCCAGAATAGCTCAATCTCAATCTCGATTTAAGCAGATTAATCTACTCAAAAAAGAAAACTCCTACAAACTAAAACTATAAGCTACTGGTACAGAAAACAGAAGTTATTTTTTTTTGTTTTGTATTTTTTCTCAAACGTATCGCCACTTGCGTCATTGTCACAACCTTCTGATGTAGTAACTTCCTGACTTCATCATTTCTAAGAGTGTTTCCCATTATCGTTATTATCCTCGTTGCCGTTGTCCTCATCAACCAAACATCGACTGGCGATTGACTCTCTCTCTATCTCTGTCTCTGTCTGTAAGTAAGTCTGCTAAAAGATATAGAATGGAGTGTATCACTTGAAACTTAAATCCCAACAATATCAAGTTTCATAAAAATTATCCCACTTCTGTATTCACATCGTATCCTTCTTTCCTTTGGCCGTATCCTTTTGCTACCTCTATACTCCACTAGAGAGTAGCTAGTTTTGCAGTTTATTTTATATTCTCTGCCTGGCATTCTTTCTCTTCATCGTTGTCGTCGTCATCCTTATTTATAGGAACCACGTCGCTTGAAGCAAACTGTAGGTTGCATAGTAATTTGTTTACGTCACTTTGGAGTGGATTCGCCTCAAAAGGCACGACACAAGGAAACTATCTCTTGAACTATTTTTCCCCACTTTGCATGCCCGACATGCTGAATAAGGATTCATCTGCCACCCATCCGCCCGCACTGTTGTAGTGAGATAAATAGGAAAATCAGCCCTCTTAGGATGTACTTAAAATTATTATCTTCACGCATTCAGGGCATGCATCAGTGTTAGCCGTCGTCTTCGCTGATGCATTGAATGGCTGAATATACATGCCATCGGGATCAGTCTACGAGTATGATGTCTAAATGCAAGACGGGACCATTTCTTTTTCGGTTCACGTGAGGATGCTTCTGGAAGTTCGTGTTTCTTTTCCTGATGGGCAAAAGGAGTCAGCTTCTTCACGCTCTGGGTCGTAGATGAACTTTATCATCATTTTTTCGGAAAGTGAATTTTATGGCGAAGACAGCTAGAGGGTCTCATTTTAAGTTGGTGTGCAAATAATTGCAGCCACTAACCAAGCAGGTGTTCATAACAGTTTGTGGCTGTTTAAGTTTGTAAGCGCATAATGTACTAGAGGGTGGTGGGAAAAGTTTTTTCTACTTTACATATATACATAGGGGCCACGAGTAGATTGAAATAATGGGAGGGCTGGAGAAAGTTTAAGAATTGCCGCATAATATTATTTATGAGACGTTGGGGAACTGGCAATTTCGTTTGCAAGACGGGTATACTTTGGCGACCTTGAAGGGAATAACTTTGTACCCGACCGAAATATAGAATAATTGGGTGCGAGGGCGTTTACAAGGATGCAGAGAACGTATGTATGTATGTCTGATGATAGCTTTACGCAAATTTCTTGGGCAAGTTTTTTTTTGTAGGGAAATCCTTGAAATTAATAGGAGCGCAATTTTCGTACTCGTGCAACAGCCAATTTTGTGAGAAACTTCAACGGCTGCGATTCCAAGAAACTGTCAGAGTCTTTTTCTTTGTTTTTTTTTTGTGTAAACGATAGAAAGATGGATTTTTAAGAGACTGTGCGCTGAGGATTTTTTTTCGAAAAAGGTGGCGTCCTAAATATTGTTACTGATATTTTAGGGTTCACTTAAAATTCGCAGAAGACTTTTTTCATTCATTTTTAGTGGCCCGCTTATCCATTAAGTGGGTCGTGAGTTGCTCAAGTTGACCCTCCATCCACTTCTCCGCCATCGACTCTATATCATTAAAGACAATCCCCATACGGGTAGAGGAGATATTATGGACTTGATCTAACCATCTCATCGTGGGTGTACCCAGAGGACACCTGCCTGATAGTACAGATTTCATAGAGGTGCGTTTAACATGGCCAAACCACCGAAGCATGGACCGCTCTGTCCGGAGAAGTAGCTGCTCGACATTGAGTTCCCCATGTATTCCGGTATTTCTAATGCGATCTCTCCCGGTCACACCGACAATACAACGGAGGAATCTAATTTCGGGAGCTGTATCCGCGATCTTATTCTTTCTTTCATTACCTTACTACCATCGACGGCTGCGAATGATCTCATGATTATAGGTAAGAGTTGGGGCAAACCCCGAATTAAAAACTGACTTAGATTTGACATCAAGCTTCAAAATGTACTCAGCCTGACGAATCCTACAGGGAAACTCAGCATCCCCTTCCATTTCTCTTGACTAAGACCCCGAGATACTTAAACTTGTCCACCTGTTTCAATGGGATTACATTAACAAGAAGAGTTACTTAGAGTTCGTTCTGGATACGACCATTACTTCAGATTTTTTCACAAACCGATTGAGATTTTTTTTTTCTACTGCGCCACCTCTCGCGAACGTCTGACAAATATCCGAGAGTATGACTGTCCTGAGAAAGCTTCTCAATTCAGCCGTTCAGAGTCGGCATAAAATTGTAGGTCCCTTCCATTCGTCCCAAAAATAGAAACTCACACAAACAACGAATGGTTGCGAGAAGCTAGGCCTAGGGTGTCTACACGCCTGTTGCGCCACCTATTTATTTATTTATTTTTTGATTGAGTGTGCGTTAAAGTTCAGTCTGAGAGGACCCAAGGATGACCATAAGTCATCAGCAAAGAGCAAATAACTCCTCAGATGTCCCAATCCGAAAGCTTCTTCGCCAAGACTGCGCTGTAACATCCCGTCCATATAAGTAATGAAAAGGAGATGAGACAACACGCACCCCTGGCGAAGTTCAACGCCTACGGTGAAGGGCCCGCATTTTCAACATTTCTTATTGCTAAGTTTCTGCTGAACTTCTATATATTTTTTTTAATAGGAATCATTTCGTGGTATTGGAACGAAATCGAACACATAACCCTGTCTCTAAACTAGCAAACACGCAAAACCTTTGCCTACCACGTTTCCCTTAATCTCTCAAGAAGTCAAGAACCGTGCATCGTGTCGCCAGAATTAAGTTTAGAAGAGCAGCTGGCAGAGAGTTGCCATTCATTTATAAGAAACTTCTCCGAGGTTTCTCTGCAGCATGTTTTCGATCCTCAAGGCTTAATAAGTTTGAGACGGTATTGATACTGAGAAAAGATTAGGGGATGATTCAAAGAAGCGAAGTGAGAATCGAAGAAAATGTAGTTATCCGCGATTTTAAGCTCGCTGAAATGGTGAAAGCACTCTTAACTAGCGTACTCAAGGAGTGATCGAACTAAAGCGGTGTAAAGCATTCGAGTTACGTAAGTGAATTCCTTGGACCTATAACGAAGCCAACTAAGGAGTTAGCCTTCAAGATGATCTCATTAATATGCGAACGGAAAAAAAACCGACTGTCGAACAATAAGTCAAGGTCGCGATTAGGTAAAATCGGGAATTGGACCCATAGGACTGGGCTTCTTCTTTGTCGGAGGTTGCTACTATCCGATGGAGCACTCAGACACAACTACTGGTCCATTGTCTGACAAACAGACACCTTACAGACAAATTAGTTTTTTCGTCTGATGAGAAGGAGATTCAGTGATGAAGAGCTTAGACGTTCGGCACTCACCACGTCAGCCCCAAGGATCCGTCACCTGATGCGAGCAGAGGCAGGACAGCTACAGAGGAAGTGCTCCGCTGTATCGTCGTCCTCTCCACAAGCAGGACAGATGGTGGTGTCGCTTAAGCCCAATACATTTAAGTGTTTGGCAAAAGCTCGGTGGCCCACAAGCAGTCTGAAGTCGATTCTCCTGACAGACAAAAGGAAAGACGCCGACCTTTTGCAGATGTCCGGACGCAGTCGTTTGGTCTATCTACACCCAGCACAGTCACGCCACCGACACTCGTGTTCACGAGAAACCCAAGTATCAATGGATGACCTAACCACGGATGCAGGCAGACCCAACGCAGGTTCAGGTCCTAAGAGAGCTTCTTCTGAAACCAGCCTGGCAAGCCTATCAGCGATCTCGTTTCACTGGATACCAGTGTGACCTGGGACCCAAACAAGTTTGGACTGGACTTGGTTGACATTTAGATATATTGAGTCAAGACCAAGGCACCAAATGGTTTAGGTCTTGAAGAAATATGTGTAAATATTTTCGTACTATCAGCATAGAGGGAGAAGGCGGTATGTTTAATGACATTTTTAAGATCGTTTATAAAAAGTGGCGCAAACTTCATCGGAAGATGCTGTAAAGCGAAATGGCGGCAAATGCCAATTCTACTTTGATATTTGTGAAGTAAACAGATACAAAATACACGCCAACAAGACTTGAACCCCCCTCTATACACTACCTACTCCTAAAGAACGGGGAATAATTTTTTTCGATTTTTTGTTGGCGGAGCGTGAATTTTGGCGCTGATTTCCCAGTTATTCGACACCAACTGAGCAAACACTGCGACCGACACGTCTACCTACTTGTCTAGGAAAATATAGAACAGCATGAGGGCTGGCCGGCCCCATATTCTGCTGTGGGGTAATTGGGCACCAATCGATGGTCTTTATATAGAATTTTGGTGAAAGACTGCAAAATGATCCCTAACAGGCGATGCATGACATGTTGACATAGGAAGCCATCTTGACTATGAGGGAGACAATTTTTCGACGAAAATCATTATATTAGCGACGATGTCCATTTCCATATCTTTTTGTGAGGTTTTTTGACGTCACAAATTCCCGAGTCTTTGTCAGACTCTTGAAGCCCTCAAAGAGAATATTCGTCAAGAATGTGAGGACCTATCGCCGGAAATTTTAGCAAGAGTAATGGAAAATGTCATAAATCGGGCCCGAATGGTCATCAATTCTTAGCCGATATCATTTTCTCGACTTAATGGAACAAAAATGAAGGCATCAAATAAACATATGTAATCCAAAGGCAAAATTTTTGATTCATAGAAAATAAAGTACAACCAAAGAACAAAGGGTGACAGGTTTGCGCCACCTGTAGTTAAGATAAATAGAATTGGACCTAGATGATTGCCTTGCGGAACTCGAGAAGTTGACAAGAACCGATGGGGACGACTTGGAGTGAACACTATAGAAATGGATTTCCTGGTAAGAAGATACCTATTTTGACAAATTTCTTTGATCCATTTTTGTAGATTGGTCTTATGATAGAGGGTTTCCATATCTGACGAAATTCGCCCTGAGAAAGCGACAACCAACTGCGAGTGCTCGTCGGGGTAATAACTGGACACTGCATCATTGGCAACATAGCCAAAAGACTAGGTATCTTTACAAATGACTTCTGAAAAAGTTTCAGAGATGAAGAGGAAATAGAATCTGTGAAACATCTCCTCTGTCGCTGACCAGCCCTATAAGAACGCCGCTACTCTTGACTGGGAGCACAGTTCTTGATGGCTTGGAAGATCTAGCAACGATACCTCTATCAGATTTAAGAAGATTCATCAACAGATCCGAATGGTTTTGGTTAGCATATATTGCAACCTGCTCCTCTAACGTAACCTAACCTAAGCCGCAACCGAAAGAAGTTCGAAAGAGGAATGGAAATCAGACTACCCTAAAAATAGATTTCAGGTTCTGAATTTTGAGTTGACATTGCTAGATTCAAAGGATTGGTACAGGACAGGTAAATAAAAAAGTTAAGTAAAAAATAAAAATTAGAGGGATTGTTTTAAAACTGTGTCAAAAAAAATGACATTAGTGTATCTAATAAATTCAACAAAGCTGTGTGACAACTTAAGGCTCCGTCAAACAGAGCGCGTTTTAACGTCGCGTTTCAACGCCACGTTCCACCGCTGTGTTGTAATATACTGCAATACAAATTCCCTGTCACACAGAGCACGTTTTCAACGCAGCGTTGAACTCATCGCGGCGTTCAATCGCGTCGGTGAAACGCGCTCTTGTGAAAAATTACAGATAATTTCTGTGACGCGGAGCGGTGAGAGTAATTTTTGTAGCGTCAAATGGAAATATTGATAGAATTTGAAAGAAATTACGCATTTCTTAACGATATGGGTGATAAAATGTATAAACATTTTTTTTTAAAGGGTGATATGGGAGACGCTGCTCCGTAAAGGTCGGAAACAGTCTCACCGAGACCTTTGATGTCAAAAAAGAATTTAGACAAGGTGATGCGCTGTCATGTGACTTTTTCAACATCATTCTTGAGAAAATTGTGCGAAACTCGCAAGCCAACACCAGGGGCACAATTTTCCAAAAGTCTGTCCAACTACTTGCATACGCTGATGACATCGACATCATTGGCAGAACACAACGAGCTGTCACTGGTGCGTTTGCAAGTATCAGTACATAGGCGGCAAAAATAGGTTTAGTGGTGAATGAGGGCAAAACAAAATATATGCTGTCAACGAGAAGGTACACACAACATCGACGAATCGGACAGAACGTCACGATAGACAGCTATTACTTTGAGGTAGTTCGGGACTTTGTCTACCTCGGCTCCGCTATTAATTCTGAAAATGACATCACATCAGAAATCAAGCGAAGAATTACACTTGCCAACCGCTGTTACTTTGGCCTAAGAAGGCAATTGATTAGTAAGGCCTTGTCGAGAAACACCAAGGAGACTCTATATAAGACCCTCATCATCCTAGTCCTGCTTTATGGCGCAGAATCATGGACGTTGTCAAAAGCGGATGAAGATCTCCTTGGTCGCTTCGAACGCAAAATTCTTCGAGCTGATTTTCGGTCCCGTTTGCGTTGACGGGCTTTGGAGGAGGAGATTTAACAGCAAACTCTACGAGCTGTACAGCGACATCGACCTTGTCTGAAAAGTACGTATCATTCGACTAAGATGGCTAGGACATGTAGAGCGAATGAACACCAACGCTCCGGCCCGAAGAGTCTTCGATTCCAACCCGGAGGGACAACGCAGTAGAGGAAGACCTCGCCTTAGGTGGCGCGCACAAGTGGAAGGGGACCTCAACCAACTTGGAGTGCGCAACTGGAGGCAGTTAGCCAAAGATCGTGCTAACTGTAGAGGCGTGTTGGTTGAGGCCCAGGTCCACCCCGGACTGTAGCGCCATCTAAGTAAGTAAGTAAGATATGGGAGACAATTGCAAAGGAATTAAATGAGAATGGTATTCCTTGACTTCTTCTCTCTTTTTATTTATGTCGTGTTCGTTTCGTGCACCCAAATTATTTTTCTTTTTCGGGAATTTCATAGCACGAATTTGAGAGAATTTGATGGAATTTGATGATAGCTATGTGTTTGACGTCGTCTAACGCGACGTTAAGAACGTCGCGTCAAAATAATCTCACCGCGGCGTTAAAAACGCGTTCTTTTTGACGAAACCTTTAGCTATAGGAGTTCATTTTTAAGGACCGCCTACAAATCTGTTTAAATTGAAATTGAAAGAATGCCCGATGAGCCTTCTTCTTTGCATCCTTCGATCGGCTCGAACTATATAGGTATACCTTTCCGCAGTAGGTACCACATACGAAGTCTGTCAACTCCTCAGCGCCTTGTGGTTTCAGTCGAATCCGCCATTTTTGAGCTTATTCGTATGGTAATGTAACTTCTCTTATTTTGCTCCGCCTTTCTAAACGCTAAAAATCCCTTTGGTCGTCTCTATACAAAACCGCCGCTATTTTCGTAAATTACCCAAAAAATAGCCATAACTAAGCGACTGAATCGTGCCTTTGTAAGGGCATAAAGGTGTGTATTTGTACTTTGGGATTTGTGGCTATCAGTTCATCACCCCACAAACAATCATTCATATTTAAAAGCCCAAAACAAATGGTTGAATTAGGTAGGTAACCAAATAAAAATTCATCATAAACATTCTGTGAAACTCAAAAACGTTTCTGTCAATTTACATTATTAAAACTCCTTTATATTTCAATGGAGCAACATTTGACATAAATCAAAAATTCTAAATTCTACAACAAAAAAAAAAAAAAACACACAAAACTTACCTTGATAAAGTGATAGAATAATACAGCACCGACTGTTGACAATGCAAACCACACAAATATGGCGAATGTTGACACATGTGAAATATCAAAAGCATGTAAGAATGTCGAAATTATTATCGCAGCCGCATGACAAAACAGGAATGGCATCAACAAACGCTCAAGTATATCCCATGGGATTTCATGTGATTTTTGTGGCAATTGTGAGATTGATCCACGACGTAGGGATACGACACGTGAAGCTCGACGCTGTAAAAAAAAGAAAGACAAATTTTATATGTGTTCAAAAAAAAAATGCACAAAAAAGTATCTCATTTGAATAAAGTGAATCAGGAGGAGAATACCCACAAAAACGAAAAAAAAAAAAAAAAAAATCCCTAAGTTGGTGATAATTTGTGAATTGCTCACACTGCTTGATAGAGAAATAAAAAAAAAAAAACTGTAACGAGGTCGTAAATGACACGCTTTTGTGAGGAAGGTAGGTATAGTGTATCGTTCATGTTGATGGACGATGAGTTAAAGAGAATTTGGGTGGGTAAGGCGAAGACGAAGGGCTGAAAAGTCGGTTAAAGAACGTCCTCATGGGATATGTATTGCGTTTTTATAGAAGTGGCAATTTTTTGTTGCTTACTTTACTTTACAATATTGTAACGTCTAAGTTGTGTGTTTTTTCCAATGAGGATTAGGGATTTTGAAATTAATGCATGCAACTACATTCGTGTACTGTCATCGCTGTTGCAGTGTTGTTAGGACTCTCTCTTCATTTTTCCCACGAAACGTGGTCATTTTTCCCTTTTTTCCCTTTTTACCGAACTCAAAATCCCACCAAAATCACATGATACATTAAAATGGAAAAAAAATTGTTTAATTCATTTTTATTATGCTAAAAGAAAATCACAATGGCCGCGTTGCATTGATCGCTAGATGACTAGGGGCATGCCACACTCCATATACAAAAACTGTCATTTCAGCATTTGCACTAGATCTTTAGCACATATTGTGAAATATCCTTTTCTGCGAAATTTCAATCCAGCGCAAAATTAACTGAATAAATAAATAAATAGTTTTTTTTTTTAAATAGGTACTTCTCCCGGGAAAGGCAAGCCTATAACGCTCGCAGATGCATGTTTGTTCTACACTTAAATTGCTGCAAATAGTAGTCTTCTGAAAATATATCCCTAGAAAGTGAGTTCCAAAGTTTGCTTGTGCTGTACTGTAACAGAAGGAGCCCAGGAAAATTGATGTTCACGCGATTGTCAAGTGTACTGTATGGTCATGATTATGAGCATTAGCTGTCTGTCTTGTGGGGGCGCCCAAAAGTTGTATTTCGAGGGATAATTAGGCCTATTCGGCAAAATCTTTTATTCTGTTATGAATCATAAAAGATTTCGACCATAAAAGATCTTTTATAAATCGTATTCGGGGTTTCGAACTTTTATGAAATTCTGTTATGGAACTTCGAAAATTGAAAATCTGTTACGAAGCTGTCAAAACAAACCACATAGTTTTTTTTTATTCATAGTCGGGCTGAAATGAATAAGTTATGAATTACTACAAACTAAATAATTGTGTAATAAACAGTGGAATATCTTTTTAGGAAAAAGACAACAAAAAACCACGACCGAGCTAAAGCAAATATATTGCTCTTACATGGAGCTCAATCCAATTAGAAAACACTGTTTAAATCAGTAAACAGCTGAATGAATCTGGATGTACCTACTGGGAAATAAATGCGATAAACCAAAAATGGCCTACTTTGTGATTATTGAAGGATGCGATCCGGTCGGTACCTATAGCAAGCCTGTAGAATTGAGAAAGCGGATAAAGATGCAGTATCCCTTTGCCCCAAACGTCGCTAAAGTCGTCAAAGAATAGTTGGTTCAGTGCGCGTAGTCTGATGCTGGACATTTGCAGAGGAAATGGGAGAGTTTTTTTCTCATTTGTATTTCCGCAACTGCGGCATTGAGGGTTGTATTTGTATGGGATACTTTGGCCGCATGGTCTCCAATTGGACAATGCCCCGTGGTTGTTGCCGTGATTTTAGCGATATCTGGACGGGTTCTGTTAATAGGTTCTTTGTTTGCTTTCTATTGATGCCTGATATGAACCGTATCCGTAAAAATGTCATTAGAAACTTGAACTAAATATCCAAATTTACATCGTTATTACATTATTAGAAATGCACTTGACCTGAATTTGAATGAAATGTTTGTATTCGTGTCTTACGTAAATTGTTCCAATTTGTTCATTAGAACTCTAGAATTCACCGTATCCAATCTAAAGAGCTGAATAAAACGCACATTAGGAAGATTAAATGGATCACTATTTAATCTTAGTTCCAGCCAAAGTGGTTGGTGTCTTCGTCTAAACCAAAAATATAAATTGATAAATTATTTTCAATTACATACCCACTTGTTTATACACATTTATTACATGTTGTCTTCTTTTGTAAACATTTCGTTGACGAAAAATTGTATAGATATCCATTTCAATCCAAAACTTTCTATTAATAAAAATCTTTTATGATAAAAGTCACAAAATTCAGTCTTTTATTCTGTTATGATTTATAACAGATTTCATAAAAGATTTTTGCACGCAGAATACCAATTTTGGAGATCGTAAACGATTTTTTGACAGTTCGAACTTTTGTATGGAAATTCATAACAGAATAACAGAAAAAATGGATAAAAGATTTTGCCGAATAGGCCTGAATGTCTTTGAGTTCCTCGGAACATTTACCATGGAAGTACCTAACAAGCAAAGGTCAGCGACTTGTCTTATGTGCACCAACGGTTGTAGATTCGATGTGAGTGTTGGGTCTCCAAAAAGTCGAACTGCTCGTCTCTGTATGCTGTCAAGTAGGTTAAGTGAATGTTTTGGGGCCGAGCTCCACATATGGGAACAATATCCCAGGCCTTGTCTAACCTGATGCGCTTTGTAGAGAAGGAGAATTTGCCGGAGTGTAAATAGGTAGCTCAACTTAGCGGACGCCGATCTTGCGATATAGGATATGTGGTCCTGCCATGTGATACCTGAATTGACTGTACAGTAGTGACTCCCAGAAAGTGCATTGAGTCCTTGGGATGGATTTGGATCTGAGGAACTGTTGTTGCATTTTTCCTAGAAAATGTTGTGAGCTGTGTCTTGTTTGCATTAAATACAACCAAGTTGTCTTTTCCCCACTTCAAGATTTTGGCCAGATCATCATTTAGAAAACTAAAATAACAAGTCCGTATCACCCTAGGTCTAGCTTCTCACATAATACATTATGGCACAAAATAAATTTTTGATGCTCATGAAGATGAAGTAATAAAAATTCAAACTGGTTCTATTCCAATCCCAACTGATAATTGTTGTAAATTGGAATAGTTTTGATGAAATTTCACAAAAATTTGATTTCAATGCTTGTTTTGTCAGTTTGCTGGCACCTGGTACAGACTGTATTTTCGCAGCCCTCGTCCAATAATGAATCAGCCTCACTCTATCCGCCATAATTGACTTTTTTAGTTTTAGGCCCTACTATATTGAAACAATAAAGCTAACAACGCAACAATTTACGTCAGTCCTTGATTGGTAAAATTATGAAATAGGCCTTGGGTAAAATTACCGCCTGAGCAAATTAGGTAAGAATAGAGTTGTAGCCTTAGTATTAACTCAAGCAAAACTAAACTGATGCTCTTAAGTACCAAAAGCGAAATACCATCGTTCAGACACCACCGCCTAGACAGCCAATTTCTCTCTCTGATGCCAGTGCCAAATACTTACGAGCCATTCTCGACCATAAACTTAACTGGAAGCTTAGGTCTTTGAATGACCAGCATATCGCCCTAAGCATGTAGCAAAACTTCTGGGAAAAGTGGGGACATGAACCAAAAATGGTTCTTTGGATGTATATAATAGCCGTGGCAAGTTCTATCATCACTTATGCACAATGGTATGGTAGCCTGCTTTAAGTAAAGTTTACAACATCACCAAATTAAAATTAGCTACAATTGGAACCACGGGGCTTTACGGTCAACACCCACGGCGGCCTTGGATACCTTTCTCAGCTTACTGCCACTTGATCTACAGATTAAGCTAACAGCTGGAATTATTTTCAATGACAATCCAATAACAACGGACGAAGTCTGCCCTTTGCTGGACTTCGATATACCATATAGTATATCATATCCAGAAAGAGAAGAATGGCACGGAAACGCAGTAATAAAACCAAATGAGCTGCCAATATATATACCGATGGATCAAAAACCTCGGAAGGAACAGGCTCTGGCATTTATTCTGCAAATCTAAACCTGCAAATGTCAATAAGACTACCGGATGGTTGCAGTGTCTTTCAGTCGGAGATTCTAGCCGTATTTAAAGCCGCAGAACTACTAGGGATGAAATCGATATCCGTAATATCGTTATTTACATCGACACTCAGGCTGCTCTCAAAGTAGTAGAATCAAACTACACCAAATGGACAATAGTCAGGGATTGTCGCACAATACTTAAGGCATTATGTGTACAGAGCCAAGTCAGCTTATGCTGGGTCCGAGGTCACTGCAACATAGAAGGAAACGAACTCGACGACAAATTGGCAAGAAAGGGCGGGGAATTGACAAGAAATCAACAAGTTGACGTCAACCCACCATTGAGTACCTTCAAGGAAACTATGAAAAGTACTATACAAAAACAAGCAGCCCGAAGATGGGCCAACATTACTGGAAGCAGCTCGCGCGAGGGTATTGCTGACAGTCCAGGAACATCAATTCGGCACCGTAGTCAAGAACTGAGCATTTCGAGAAGATCTCTACAGCAAATTTTCTCGAAAGACTTGAAACTTCCTGCTTACAAAGTTCAATTGACTCAATAACTGAAGGCTTCTGACCATGCAGCGCGAAGAGAGTTCATTGAATGGATTTTGGAACAACAACAAGTGGATGTTGATTTTTCGAACAAAATCAACTTCAGTTAAGAAGCTCATTTTCATCTTGATGGCTTTGTTATTCGTCAAAATTGTTGCATTTGGGGTTCAGAAAATCCACGAGTAATTGTTGAGAAACAAATGCATCCACAACGCGTGACCGTTTGGTGCGGATTTTGGGCTGGAGGCATTATCGGACCATTTTTTTTTTTTTCGAAAATGCGGCTGGTCAGGCAGTAACAATTAATGGTGTTCTTTAAAGTGACATGATAACGCAGTTTTTATAAATTACAAGAAATAGATGTGACCAACATGTTGTTTCAACAAGACGGTTCCATATGCCATACAGCCAGAGAAACATGAGGGTACATGTGTCATTTCCTAATCGTGTAATCGGCCTTTTTTGCGATCAGAATTGACCATCCAGATCTTGCGATTTAGCGTCATTGGACTTTATTCTTTGGTGTTTTTTGAAGTCAGAAGTCTAGGCAGACAAGTCCACGACCACAAACGCCTTTGAAAGAGGAAATTGGGAGGTGTATTCATGAAATTGAGCCACATTTATGCGAAACGGTAATAGACAATTTCAATACAAGAGTACGTACTTTCCAGCAAAGACGTGGTTGCCATTTATCCGATGTGCTATTCCATACATAACCCCAATCTGTATACTATATGAATCAATAAAACATTTAAGCTTTCTTATTAAAAATCTGTATTTTTGATTTTTTGGATAACATTTTTATATAGATTTTAAAAATTATTTCAGGAAGTGCATAAAAGGAGAGTACCTACCTCGGAGCTCTAAAATAGCCCAAAATACCCAGGCCTTCAGCAAAAATGCCAAGAAATGCCTGAATCTAAGTGCCTGGCCAACTCAAAAGGTTGAATTCCCAAACTTACCCCCATTTTTACTGTGGACTTCATATGCTTTAAATATTTCTTTTTTGATGGAAAGTGGTCAATAATTTAATAAACCGAAACTGGGTGTGGGAAGCACACCCTGGCAAAATGATTGTCGAAGTTTTCATTTAAAAATAGAATTTTTAACAGAAAAATAATAACAACAACTTTTGATAAAATTATAGCTATTTGAGAATATTTATGAATTCAAAAATAAATTATTTCAAATAGATGAAATTTATTTCTCAAAATCCAGGCGTCTTCAATTACCTACAAGTGGACTCAATCGGCACACTAATAGATACAATTAATTTCCGTTCGCAAAAGTGCATCTTGAAGTATCAGCAATTGGTTTATCCTGAAAAATGCATTTCACCATATACTAGACAAGATATAGAATTATTTTTCAAGGTCGCTTCCGAATTTTGGAGAAAAGCCAAAGCCATTTGTTTCGACCGAATTATTTCTTCACAAATTTCTTCAACTCATCATCAACGAATTGTAATTTAAATTTATATATATTTTTTTATTTTATTCTAATAATAAGTTTAACAAAATTTAAATATATACATTTTTATTACTGAAAAATTCCTCAAACTCAATAAATTATTTTGCAATTCTAATTTTGATGCTAAGAAAACAAAGAAAAAAATTATCCATCATCAGATAAATATTTTCAGTTGGGCAAAATTGGCACAGATGTCTCTGGAATACTAAACACATAGATCACATATAAAACTCATTGTATTTTCGATGTGCGTCTTATGACTGACGTCAAATGGTGAACCAACAAATTGCCTCCATTCCAAATAGACAATTTCAAAAAAAAATTTCACTAAAAAAAATAAATTCCATGCTTACAGGGAGATTTTCTGTTGTTTTACTCGACGGATACTCGTATCTTTGAAGTTAAAAGTAATTGCTATAAGATTAGACGAATACAAAATCGATTTTTTAAGATTTCATTGAGGAGAAAAAAAAAATAAAAACACTACACTACCCGATGAATGGCAATTCACTTTCACTGGTTGCGCTAGCCGCTGAGACTGACTAAAATGTTTACTTTGATGAAAATTTCTAACACTTTCAATTGCGCCAGCTAGCATAAGCATTATGCGGTCATGGTCAATATTGTTTGTAATGGCTCATTGAATCAAAAGAATTTTATGTGAACCAAATGAGCCAGAGAGGAACAATATTTTACAGGCATGAGTTAAGTGACAAGTGACAGGTTAGTGATCAGTGTCATAGATGAATATTTAAGGTGACATTGACTACATGTACTTATGGATATGAATGAAAAAGTAATATAACTTCTATCATTAGATTGTTGATCTCTGTACAGAGCTTTGGGTCTAAATGGGAGGGCTGGCTCATTTGGAAATCGTGTACACATGAGTGGGTAGAGATTGAGTGTGGGGTAGGTGCACATTACCATTCGACGGGAAATCTAAAAAAAGAAGTCTTAAAAAAAAACTACAAAAAAACAAAAAAACTAAATCATCAATAAAAATCATAAAATATAGTCGAAGCTACAATACGTCCGAGCTTGTTGCTAAAAATAAAATATAGGTAGGGCAATAGGCCTAGATGTGTCAGTTGAAACAAACTTTAAGTGCGATTTGTATTGTTCGCAAATAAACCTTGCACCCCCTACAACTACCTCTGTTCTCTTCTGTCGTGAGAATGTATAAAATCCTCATCTTTACCACGAACCTTGTGGATGTCCGTCAAAAATTCGTTTATTTTGTTAAGGTGCTAGTACACGGCATGCAGCAAGCCACATACGTATGTAGCACTGACATCATTTTTACGTCAGCCTATGGTCCAAATGGCTACATGCCGTTCAAGCTCTCTTTTTGCACTGTCTGTTGATGTCAGAGCTACATATACGTATGTGGCTTGCTAGATGCCGTGTACCAGCACCTTAAGTGTCATTATAGAGTCTATGCGCACGTTTGAATTGTAGAAATATGCTGAGAGATAACCCTAGAAATGGCATATTCATGTACCTGTGCCAAGAGCTGCATAGCCTTACCAGTAAGTGTCACAAACTATTTGTGGAATTCCGATCGATCGGTCTAAGTTATCCGATACATTTTTTGGAAACAATTTTAAACACTCTTCCACACATATCGGCCGGATCATTGTCAATTTCGCACTCGATATTGATCCAAATAGGAGAGGTTTCGGCGCTCCAAAGACTTCAGTTGTTGAGTTAAATTGAGGAATCGACTGAATTGACTCATTTTCGGTACTTCGTCTCCTGCGTTATCTTACTGGTAGAGGAAAATTTACCTAATAGTTGACTCAAATTTATCTACCGAAAATTGAAGTAAGCGCTATAAATGTTGCGACTATTGACGACGCAGAATTTGGGTAGTAATTTTATATAATCTCGAAAACGTTGATCGTGCCACAATACAAAATTAAACCTTGGACATTTTGGAATTGGGTCGTATGAATAAAAACTATCACTTACTTACTTAAGGTGGCGCTACAGTCCGGGGTGGACCTGGGCCTCAAACAACAACCGTCTCCAGCCAGCACGATACAGTTTCGCACGCATGCGCCACCTGAGTCGCGGTCTTCCTCTACTGCGCCGTCCCTCGGGTGTGGATTCGAAGATCTTCCGGGCCGGAGCATTCACGTCCACTCGCTCTACATGACCCAACCACCGCAGTCGTTGGACCTTCACTGTCGCTATACAGCCCGTACAGTTCGTCGTTGTATCTCCTCCTCCGTTCATCGTCTATGCAGACGGGACCAACAATTACTCGAAGAATTTTCCTCTTCGAAGCAACCAAGAGTAACATCATCCGCTTTTGATAGAGTCCATGCCTCTGCACCATAAAGTAGGACTGGGATGATTAACGTCTTATAAAGGGTCACTTTAGTTGTTCGAGAGAGGGCTTTGCTACTCAATTGCTTTCTTAGTCCAAAGAAACAGCGATTGGCATAAGAGTTATTCTTCGCTTAATTTCAGCGTATCTTGGCTACAACAAGGTAGTGGTCCGAGCCAATGCTGGATGGTCAGGACGTTCGGACATCCATGATACTGGCGGAGTGCCTTGCGTCGCAATTTTTTTTTTATAATTCACACGCGCTAAAGAGTTTATGATTCTCTTATGGTGTAGTGTGATGTACACAGCGCGGGCGTTGTGGTCAATTTGGTTGACGGTTGATTGAGCGCGAGATCTCCATGTGCCTTTATAAATATCGAGATGCGGGAACCGCGTACTGGCTATGACACCATTTCGCACCGCGCGCCGCGAAGTCGATTAGCCTAAATCCGTTATCGGAGTTGGTGTCGTGTAGGCTGTAACTTCCGACAGTTCTACCAAAGATGCACTCTCTTCCTATATTTGCATTTAAATCACAATTTTAATGTCATAGTTAGGGCACTGCTCGTACCTATGTCTTGTCTAAGAGCTCGCAGAACTCATAGAACCTCTCTTTGGTGTCGTCTTTCTACTCCATGGAAGCATGTGCGCATATTAGGCTAATGCTGGCGAATTTAACCTTGATGCTGATTATATCATGAGACGCTCGTTTACATAGCTGAAACTTAAGACTTCTTGTATAAGTCTGCCGCCAACGACGAATCCACATCCAAATAAGTGCGATAGCAGTCGCCATAATAAAGGGGGAAAGGGGTGGAAAGGGGTGAAAGGGGGAAGAAATAAAGAAAACCAATTTGTGGGATTTTACAAACAAAAAGATTGTGTTATAAATTACGTTAATTTTCACATTCACAGATTTTCAAAATATTGGGAAAAGTTTTTCTCATTGAAAGAAATCCCAACCTGCCTGCCGCATTAAAAAATCCGAAACAAAATTTTACCTACTTTAGGGTTTCAAACATAAGCAAAATTCGTTACACTGCCGGGTGAAGGGAAAACCATAAAAAACTAGTAATTTGTTTCATTCAGTGTTTTTGAACCTTTCTTTTAAGTTTCAGAATTCAGATAAAACGGGAATGAAATTGACACTTTCAAGCTCTGTTAATTTCGAATTTCCTTTTCTCTTGATGATGAAAAAAATGAAAAACCCTGTCAATCTAGAAAAACTATTCCGGCCAATATATACATAGGTGAAAAAGTCCGGGAAATCGGGGACGGATGGAAACACTGTTTGGCTAACCCCAGCAGCTTCTTTAAAGTGTGCGGTTAATTTTGACTGTTCTTATGCATTTAAGAAAAAAAAAACAACACGAACAAAGATTTTATTTAAAGGTGCTTTCGAGCAAACAAGTCTCAAAAGTCTCTATTAACATAATGAAGCTTAAAAATTCAAATGCTGTCGAAATTTCTGCATCTTTTAAATTTATTTTTTAAGCTGTCACATGGTGCGCCATTCAGCGATAGCAGATGCGCTTTCAGTTTTTAATGTTGACAGCTCACTTTGCGAACTGATTAATCTACTGCTTAATGATCGGATTTACTATCTCCAAGCTAGGTGAGGTGTCCGCAAGAAAATCTGTTAGTTGAGACACTCAGCAGGGGGGATAAAACACCACATCTTTGGAATTTGGTGGTCAACGAAGTGCTGATAATTCTGGAAGGTGAAGGATGCACGATCGTTTATGCAGATGATGTTGCTATAGCTGTCTCATGAAAGCACTTTAATACTCTAAAAGAGCTTCCACAAAACTGATCTGGTGCTATTTACCAGGAAATATAAAATTCCGACAGTCGACCACCCCTCACTTAACAGCATCAGATCAACTTTCTCTAACAAAGCAAAATATTAGGCCTGTTCGCAAACGACTTCTGCAGAAGCTGTTCTTTGTTACTGCCCAGCTCTCTCCCGTAAAAGGAATCTTCATCTTCACCACAGGAAAAACACAGACATCAGAACACTCTTATGCTTTATAAAGAGCTCAAAATGGTTCAACTAGTAGGGAGATCTTATATGATAACAATGGACCTATGCTGGTCTAAGTATTTTGGCGTTTCCCAGCTGGCAGCCACTTTCAACCAACCAATGTGACGCCATATTCGCCCGATTTCCAATTTCTGTTAGTTCTGTAAATGGCGAGGTAAGCATTGGAACAACAGCACTCAGTTCTTCTTCCGTTCCATACAGCAATATTTTCGATTGAAGAGCTGAGAAAACTGACGCAATGTTTTATGTACATGGTTGCAGCGGGGCATGCCCCCAATTACTTATCCTACTGTTTTCGCCGGTAAAGTGCCAATATATTTAGCTCTGCTCGGGTAAGACATTAATTACTACAGTCCGCGTCTATTTTACTAACAATATTTCGGAGCAAAAAGGCCTAGCGACTTGTTTCGTAAGTAGCCAGCAGACTTTTAGCGTCAGTATTCTTCATTCATAGCAACACATTATCATGATTGAATATCTTTTTAGATACAAAAATGTGACCTCCTCCGATATTTACTGCACCACTTCAGTTTATGACAAGAACAACTCTTTGGCAAGAGGGCCAACTCCACACCCACATTAATTTTTAATTTCATCAAACTTAAATCATGCAAGTGACCACATTTTGATACAAAATTTCACGCTCAGAAAAAAAATGAAATAAAGTAAAAATTCCGCTTTAATAGAACGGTGCCAAAAAGTGTCACTATTATGTCACCATCTGTCATTTATTATAATTGCACCATACACACAATACACACAGAAAATGGAACAAATTTCCACACTAAAGCGTTTTTATTTTTAAATTTGTTATTACTTAACTGTCTCGAAATATACGAACGATAAAAATATTCATAAACGCCAGTACCTACTATTGAATTGTGACAGTAATATTTCAATTTTATTTAAAATATAAGAAAGAAAAAAAAATTGTGAAGTACAACAATATTGTGACAGGTATTCCCTCAGACCAAATTCGTTATGATTCACCACTAAGTGTCTTGAGATCATATGTCTGACAGAAACGACACCATTTCGATGGTAATATGAAAATAAATGGAAAATATTTCGCAATTTTGAAACTGCGATAGTGTGAACTTTTAAGCAAGTTTTGCAGTCCCATAAGATTGAATTGCAATACGAAAGTTTCACTTGGTAAGGTAGAAGGCGAACGAAGACGTAATACCAAGTACCTGAGGGTAACTGCAGGAACGAAGCGAACTTTATCTGCAATAATAGAAACACGACAGGGAATAGAGAACCTTTTGTACTGTTGACGCTAACAATTACCTTGTGCTACTCATAGATCTGCTTTGAAGTACTTCTAATCGTAATATTATAAGGGCACCCTATATCCTTCGAAGGTGAATTATTAAGCTTTATCTGTATAACCTAATGTCAATTGAAAATATGTTACGAATAAACCCAGAACAAGCCTGCCCTTGAAGGAACCGTATATGTGTAACTATTTTATTACATCAACCTAGCAACCTGCAAAAGAACCAAATATAAAATAAAACCAAGGCGATACATATGTATTTTTGCCCCAATCCACAAAACATATGATAAGATACACACATAACATTTTCTTTAATGATAGATACATTGCGCAACGTTGAACTTGGTTCTATGTTTGACATGACTGACCTTTTCCAACCAAAAAATTACGCAATACCCAACAGGTATCCAGCACATGGAAAATAGAACACGTTCCATTTCAGATACAGGTTTAGGCAAGCAGCAAAGTTCCATACAAGAGCCTTGCCAGTAGATCAGTTAGGCAAGGACATATATTAGTTCAGTTTAAAATTGAAAATTATGACCAAAGGGCAAATAGATACAATCCGCACACTTTCTCATGCGGTATACGGACATTCCCTTTCGAATCATCATGATAATGGAATGCAATCGGACAATACATTTCCCATACCACAATATACTTGTACAAATGGCAACAGGAGCCACGGAATACAGCTGACGCGTCCCTGGATATGAAAACAGGGCAAGGCTCAGCAGTTGTTTCAGAAAAAAACCACAGGAGAGGCGATCGCCAGCTGGACCGTTATGGAAACTTGTGTTTTCACAAAAAAGCTATAGCCGCCCTTCAATGAAGTCAGGCTACAAGAGCCCTTTACCCTTGGAGGTAACCACCATACCCGAAGTTCAGAATATAAAAACATATATCAAAGAAACTGCTGGTTAATTTCTTCAGATAGCGCGGTCTTAGTTTACGTACTCAATTCTAATGGATGACCAACTCACCCCTAATTCCAATCAACGCGCTGGAGATCGTCGTTTACCGTGTTATTCTTGACCTAATTCCACCCTATGTAGGAAAACGATGTCAAAACAATATAATAAGTACACATTTTTTTCAACGCAGTGCAC
Source organism: Cheilosia soror (assembly GCA_949372485.1). Taxonomy (NCBI): domain Eukaryota; kingdom Metazoa; phylum Arthropoda; class Insecta; order Diptera; family Syrphidae; genus Cheilosia; species Cheilosia soror. The sequence goes on from OX443561.1 coordinate 83,471,245, forward strand.
CTGCGCAGCTTTCTAAATGACTAATTATAGAGGCTATTCAATAATTCAGCGAGTACCATAAGCTATTCAACAATTCAACAATTATTGAGTTAATTGACTAAATATAAGTTGATCAATGAAGTATATGAAGCTATTGAATGGTCTTGAATATTCCAATGTATCTACGAAAAGCAGTATTTGATACTCTAAAACGGAGAACCATCTGAGACAATGGAACACTCCAGCTGTCAGCTCTTTGGACAAAGCAAATCTGCTGGCTGCGCAATTCGCCGCAAGCTCAAACATTCCAGATTGCACCATGTCTCCACCTGTGCTCGAGAGCGTCGAATACTTCATGGGACAAATACATTTTCGCACTTGCACAGTAGCAAGAGTATTAAAAGATCTTAACATTCACAAATCCGCTGTTCCAGATGGTATATCCCCCATCATTCTGAAGAGGTGTTCTTCAACGCTGTCAAAACGACTGCGTAACCTTTTCCACTTGTCCTACTCTTCTGGACTCTTTCCGAGTAGATGGAAATTTGCATTTGTCTAGCCCGTTCCTAAAAAAGGCGATTTTTCTTCACCCACCAACTACCGACCCATTGCACTTATGTACGTCCATTCTTTCCAAGGTCATGGAAACGCTGATAAACCGTCAGCTTATGAAATATCTTGAATCACGAAAACTTCTCAATGACCGGTAATACGGTTTTCGTGGCAGCAGGTCCACTGGTGATTTGATGACTTATCTCACCGAAAAGTGGAACTAATCTCTCCACCACTCTGGTGAAACGAAGATTGTTGCGCTTGATAACATTTGACAGAGTTTGGCACCAAGCTCTTTTGTCGAAAATGCGTGCATATGGGATCGGCGCGTCTCTTCTTCAATGGATTAGAAACTACCTTTCTGGACGTTCAATTCAAGTTGTTTTAGACGGTTTCAAGTCTGCAATTCACCATATAAATGCTGGTGTTCCACAAGGCTCTGTTTTGTCTCCGACACTTTTTCTAATATTCATCAATGATCTCTTGTCTGTTACTTCTAGTTCAGCGAAACCTGAACCCTCACCCATTATCCATGAATGGGACTTGCATCGACGAAACGCGAACGACTTTCCATACTTGGTATGTGTGTGTCAACGTCAAACTCCGTTGGAATGGCCACATATACCAAGTCGCCAAAAACGCTGCGAAATGTCTAGGTTTCTTAAATCGATGTAAGAAGTACTTTACACCCTCCGACTTAGCTTCAATATACAAGGCCTTTATTCGGCCTAAGCTTGAGTACAACGCTCATATCTGGTCAGGTGCACCAACAACTCCATTGCACCTACTAGACAGAATTCAAAAGCGCGCGATAAAACGTATAGGCGATAGAAATATAGCGGAGTCTATTGACCCGCTCGAACATCGCAGAAATGTCTCTTGCCTTTCCTTGTTTTATCGACATTTTCACCACCAATGCTCTGATGAAATAGCGAACTGCATTCCACCCCTTCAACAATTCTCTCGCAACACCCGTCACACATCGAATGCGCATCAGTTCACCCTTAAGCCTAACTTCGGACGTACTGTAAAATATAGAGATTCTTTTGTAAGTCGAACAACACGCATGTGGAATGCATTGCCTCACGCGGTTTTCTCCTCGCAATACAATCCACAATTGTTTAAAACCAATGTGCACCAGTACCTCTTTTCTATCCTCCCTATTAACCCTTCCGCTCGTGCTGTGCATTAGCATTTTAAGGGAACAAAAACCCCTTGAGCACTAGTGAATTATAAAAAAAAAAAAAAAAAAACTAAGCAAAAGTCACGAACAGCTGGCAGAATGACAATTTTTGAAAGTTTCAGCCTCAATAACACTTCTGAGACTGCTGTTTTCGAACTGCGCGTATCCGTATGGAGTGACATTAATAAAGTAAGGGTGCATCATACATCTTCCTAAATACCATTTTCCGTATTTTTGGTACCCTACTCTACTTAGTCTTTTCTAAAACACCTCAACTCAATAGAGTCTGAATGACGCAATCCACAACATCCATTGCTCAATCACTGTCAAATGCAACACCTTGTGGAGAAAGCTTAAATTAGAAATGCGATCAATTTTCGAAGCCAAAAATGCTCTCCTTCAAACAGGTGTACTTTACTAAATAATGACTATGTTTCTCCTGCTCTTAAAAGGACCTACAAAGACATATAATTGCTTAGATGTAAATAAACTCGTCGGGATGTAGCCTAATAAATTTTTGAAGCTTCTCTTTTATTGGAGAAGGATACTCAACAAACACGGAACTCTACGAGCTGTAAAGCGATATTGTCCTTGTTTGAAAGTGGAAATCAGTCGATTTAGTAAGTAAAAAAAAAAATCACCGCCCTGTAGACCTTCGCTTCCAGCTTGAAGCATTGACTATAGTTGTGTTTTTTATGAAATCTCACCCGCCAGTAGTTGGCAGTTGAGGCACATTTCACATGCTAATTAAAACAATAACCTGCTGGCAACTGCTGGCAACAACTCTTGATTTTCTCCCCAGCCGGAGAGCTGCTGGCTGTCAGCTGGCTAAATTCATTTGAACCAACTGCATAATTTTATACGAAATGCTGGTATGCTTTTAGGCTTATTGGCTAAATTCATTCAGCTGGCTTCATCTTGCTGGCAACTTACTGTCCAAATGAACGGCTGGCTGGCAAGGTGTCAAAAAAACATGCCTTATATTATAATAGACTGCCAGCTTCAGTGCATCTACCCGACTTTTTCCTTAAAAATCTTATATAGATAGATAGATAGATAGATTTTCACGTTCGCTCTCAATTTTTTTGTCTGTGAATACGTGTAAAGTTTAAAAAGATGACCCTATTAGCATTCAAGTTATCGATCATGGTAGTTGCAGTTGCCAATGAAATTATTTGAATAAGTGGCCGTCTTGGTCTTAGAAAATAATGTGAACAATGAAGGTACAACTAAATATGCCACTACTAACATGGACTGGACGGACAACTCCAAATTCGTAGACAGGAATTTTTTTCAATGCAAGTCTGCTTGATGGCGCTCAATAACCCTTTGTAGGGCAACGCAGCTTGTAGGGAAAATCCCCGTTTTCTACCTCTACAGGCAGTCTAATATAAGTCAATGGTTCGAAGGAACAACGCATTGACAAGAAAAAACTGCATTTAGATAGTGCGCATATCATTGACATACTATACATGGACTGCTAGTGAAATGTTATTTTCATACAAACCTGCGAGGAAAAATGAAGCAAACGTAAGCACTAGCTCTTTTGGTTCAGTGCGGCGAAAGTAGGAAAGAGGTTTGAACTTCTGCTCGAAATTGCTATTTTTTTTACATAGAACACAGTGCCATCTATTGTAGAAACGACTTATTCAAATTATTTTAAACGTTCTATAACAGATGGCGCACTTAACACTCAAACAAAATCACACGAATTGCTCGATGACATTTTATTGTTTTCGTTTCTCTCCGCCGTGAACCAAAAAAAACTAGTGCTTATGTTTGCTTCAACGAAAAATTTCCTGCTAGCAGTCCATGTATAGTATGTCAATGGCGCACACTTATAGAACGGGACTTTAGCTAACTTGGATTGTGCAACTGATGGCAGTTGGTTGAAGGGAATTGCGTATTGGTGGCAATTGGTCAAATGTCACGTTAGTTACATTTAGAGTTAGAGTTAGTCACGCTAACGAAAAGTGCGTATATTGGTTGAGGCCCAAATTTAACCCGAATAATAGTGACATCTATGGAAGTAGTAAGGTAACAAATTTATCATTATCGATAGAAAGGCTATAAAAAAAACTCTGTTCAATATATTTCCATTCCCTTTCGATTAGTCAAGAAAATTATTTCGTTCAAATGACTGCCTCGTCTGGCTTTGCAGAATGCCGCATTCTATTAACCCAATTTTCAATTCATTTTCGAAAGTTTCGTCCATTATTTCACGAATAGCTTAACCGATACTGATCTTGAGAGGCCGAATCGTCTCTGGATTGTTTGCATAGCTTTGGTCTTTAAGAAGTCCAACGACCGGCGCACGTAGCGACCAAGCAATATCACCAATACGACTGATTTTACACGATCATTGAACTTAGTGTGCAATAATCCGATTCTTGGACGACTTGTGCACCATCTTGTTGGGCTTGGAACCTAGCTCGACCATGTACCTACATATCCTCAATTTCTGGCCATATAAAGTTGGTTGTTAGCGCTCTCCATTGATTTTGCAGTCATTGTTGCCTTGAAAAAAAAAAATATGGAAAACACAGTAAACAATCACGATCAGGATGCATCGGCTTCTCTACTCTATATGATTACATGTGGATTTTCCGATCTTTAAATACTGAAATTTTACTTGTTTATACAGCTGCCGAGATGGAAATGCGTCTCATCTAAAAGGACGATTTTTTAAAGCAAAATCGTCGTCAATGTTGAGCGGAAGTCCAAACAGAGAAGCGATATCGAAGCGGGTGGTCATTTTGTTTCAATTTCTTAGCCTACTATTACACATGTCAAAAATCGTGTCAATTTTTGATATTTTCTATACACACAACTATTAAGGACAAAATCTAAAGTTCACAATGTCAATAATTGATACGATTTTGACATGTGTATTAGTAGCTTTAATCAATTGAACCATGTTATCGAAAAGTGCTAGTCTGATGATCTTTATGCAAATTCTCTTCAAGCTAGTTGTTGAAATCTTTAGCGCGTTGAGGTTCCAAAATTAAGGCGCACACTTTCGGCAATAGATGCAATATTCTCCATTGAGCTTATAGGAAAAATATTATTATCAACCTGCAAACCATACTCTGACGAACTTTATTCACAAACTTGCTTCCGTTGGTGCATTATTTCGACCGAAATTTTCCAAAATTTCGCAAACTGATACGGCAACACTGCATTCTTTGCAATATTTCCCTCCGCTGTTCAAGTGCACCTAAATCGATCAAATACTAACTATCTAAACATTTTTGTTAACGCTGTCAGTGTCAAGTTAGCATGTGGTTCAAAAAGAAACCAACAGATGGCCTACTCGGAAAGTAAACTTCATTTATACTCGTACGAATTGAGTTCGCACACTGAATACGATTTTTCTCCGTTAAAAAAACAGTGTTCCGCTTCCCATACCCCCTTTTGTCTCCATAAACCAAGTATCTATATACATTTTTCTACATATACTTTTAATGTTTCAACGCACGAAGGTGTTTAAAAATCTCAATAAGTTTGGATTGTATTCGGACGTCGTACGTATATACGTAGGACTAACTCGCACCCAGTGTGCTCATTCCAATAGTACTTTGAAGGTCGTGATTGTTCGTGCATATCCGTACGAATTCGCACGAGTTAAATTCGTACGAAATCACATCCAATGTGCGGCTAGCCTTATTCGGTGGTTGTTCACGAGAATCAGCTCGGACTTAAGGCCGATTTACTTATCCTTGGTTAACTTTAATCAACACCGACACGGCCCAACTTTACAATCATTAACGAACATGTCAAATGCTAACAACAAAAATAAAACCACAAAAGTTCTATAAACTAAAACTAAAGCTACGATTACACGGCCATTTTTTCGAGTCATTTAAATGTCGCTCTGTTTGATCGCCATTTTTGGCAGCGTCATTTAAAGCGGCCCATAGACACCACACTTGTGTCTGCACCGGTGTAGTGACACCGGTGTGGCATTCCGCCATACACGTCACGCCGATCGAGACATCGACACAAAAAATCAAAAACTTTTGATTTTACTCCCTCCGTGTCTGACACCAAAATCGGTATGCGCACCAGCCCACACACAGCACACATTTCCGTACACCGACACCGGTGCAGACACAAGTGTAGTGTCTATGGGCCGCTTAAATGACTAGGAAAATGGCGCACCAAATGACATAAAAAAAATGGCCGTGTGACCGCTCTTCAATGACGCCTAGGACAATGGCATCCCAACGGAAAATTCTAAATGACTCGCAGTGTCCGTCATTTGATTTTAGGACACAAATGACGATGATAGTCATTTCGTGTGATCGCCATTTTTTCAATGACGCGTAGCTTAAATGTCGCTCTAATGCGACATTTTTTCCTGACGTCACAGCGCCATTTAAATGACTCAAAATGGCCGTGTAATCGTAGCTTGACAGCTGACACAGTCTAAAAGAATATTTTGCACAAAATGTGTCATAACTTTTTCGTTGTGTAAACTTTTCCACTGTCCAGATGTGTGTGCACATCTTAAACGAGTGAATTTTCCATAAAATAAACAAGATGTATTATTTTCAAACGATATTAGTCAATTGCATTATCATACGCGTCACTCAAGGAAACTTTGTAACAACATCACCCATCGTCTCGTTTATCGGCAGCACTTGATGTTGGCAGCTTAACATGCGATATCCTAAAGGTCATGTATTATGTATCTCAATCGCTTTTGTACACCTGATTCGAAACCAAACCAAAAACGAGTACACGTTTATAAAATATCGAACAAAATGTTTTTTTAAATTCCCTCCCCACACCATTGTCACGTCCTTGTGCAAGCACCACACCGCCGCCGCCGCCGTAGCGAAACTCGGCAACAAGTCAGTCAATTAGCCAACCCGACTAGTCCTCTTGGGTAAAACAAGATCCTAAACTGAAACTTTCTCCATATATAGGGACTGTGAAAGCCTTTCTGTTCATTCACCTTCCCCGAAGAGGGTAACATGGCAGTCTTATGTTCATGTTTCTGTGTATCTTTCTGCCGTCTCTCGGTTTCTACATCGAAAATTTATTTTAAAACAAAAAAAAGTAGGTACAAGAAACAAGAACAGCAATTCCCTCCAAAAAGTTTTGCACATGCTTTTGGGCGAAAGCTTGATTGACAATTTTATTCGCTCGACTTGAATAGGTCATAGGTAAACCAGAGATGCAAACCCACTTCGCACTGCCTTTCACCCAACCCAAGTAAAAAGGGTTAAATTTAACCGGAATTTAGCCGACAATCAACCTTAAATCAAACAGAAACACCTACTAACAGCAATTAGGGATAATAGACAGGGAATTCGCCAAGCAAATAGGGAATAACAACTTTGTTTGCAAGGCAAATATTTGTCCCTAGTTTTCAGGTCAAACCTTGGCGCGCATTTCTAAACCGTGTAACCCGCGGCAGGGTGTGTATGTGTGTGTGCTTTCCAATTGCAATTTATTGCATAATTAGACGTTGATTATGATCAGACAGTAGTCAGTTGGTGGTCATTGATGTTGATTTTAACAATTACGAATTTAAATGAGTCCGCAATAAAGCTAATGGCTCCGGTCGGTCGATTGTGCCTTTGTTTATATTTTATTGCCCAACAATTACAGAGCCATGGCCAATGAAATGGTACACACTACACAGTGTGGTCGCTTTGTTTTTATTTATCGAGAATTTTTCAACAGTTAATATCATTATTTTCAGCCAAATGGCATGGAATGGCGAATTGTTGTTAAAAGTCAGTGGCGTGTGGAGGTAATGTGTTAATTGTGGCGAAAATAATGTTGGTTTTCGTGGGGATTTTCAAATTGTACTGCCTTTTTTTTTATTCGCATTTCATCGGTCAACATGGATATTATGTGTAGGAGATAGCTCCAAATCTTTGTAGGATGGTCGTAAAATTGTTTTGCATTTTTATCGCATGTGGCTTTTATAGCACGAGAAAATGTATCTCTTGGTATGTGTCTTTATATGGGACTTTTGTAATGGCAAAATCAGACAACATTTGGTTGGGTATAGCAGGTGTTTCGAGAAAGCAATTTTACGTTGAAGGATATTTTGCATACTCTGTCATGTAACTGGGTAGAAAGTATCTAGTTTTTGTTCGTTGTCACGGTGACAGTCAAGCATTTCGTTTTCTCTCATTCGTTATTGCTAACTTGAAGAATATCTGGAATAAGGTTAGTAAACCGCTTTAGTCGATTGGTGTCAAGAAAAATTGACACGAATGGGTTCTTAGCACGGTTGCCAGATTTGGGCGCTTTGTCGTATTTTGGGCTATCTTTTTGCTTAAAAAACGATAGAAATTTCTTCCATGAGCGCCCAACACAATTTTGGGCTATATATCGTTTTAAAAATTTTGTTTTCATTTTGTTTGTTTTACTCTTTCATAAAACTAAAAAAATAAATATTTTGGACAAACTCTCGTTTTTAAAACATGGCAGCACTCTTGCAGTCAAGTAACATCGAACAGTCGTTCAACTTGCACGCACTCTAATTTATTTTGCAGGCCTTCTTATTTGACACGAGCCAAAATCCCGAACATTTTTGGGCTTACGTGTTATCTAACGTAAGAAATGGATCGAATGAAGCAATTTTGAAGGAGTTAAGTTTATTTGCATGCAACCTAATTGCTAACACTTACAGTGAGCAATGCTGTAGAACAGCAGTACCCAATCTTTTTTGGTCGCGGAGCACTTTTTTGGAGAGAAATTCCCTCGTTATAGAAAACACCATAACTATTTTTAGTTGTTTTCTTATTAATTTTATTCAATTGAAGAAATAAGTAACGTGTTGTGACTTTTACCATTTTATAAAATATTAAAGCTAGTAGATATTTAAAAAAAAAAAAGAATTTAATAATTTTAAACTTATTTTCGAGTTGGCCACAGAAAAACAAAGACTTAAAAATTCCAGTTTCCAAAAAAAAAAAAAAAAAATAAAAAATAAAAATTACCAATATTTACTGGAATAGCCTTTATTTTTTTAAAAGGGCAGTCAATCTTTTCTGAAGATGTTCCACTAAAATCCGACATATTTGGCGCAACAGGCCATATAGGCACCCTAGGCCAAGCTTCTCACAACCATTTGTTTTTTTTTTTTAATTTTTTTTTAGGAACGAATACAAGAGACTTTAAATTTTTAGGCCGAGTCAGAATGGCTGATTTAAAAAGCTTTTCAGGACAGTTTCAGGACATAGAGTCGCGAAAGGTGCCGCAGTGGAAAAAAACCTTAATACCCTATTCACACCAAGCCGAAAACCGAGTTTTCGTCAAAAAAGTTTAGAAAACTCGTAGATGCATTCACACCGAACACCAACTCGTTTTCATTTGACGTTTCAATTAGCTATGAAACTAGCTATGAAATGTTCGTGGCGACTACACTTTTATTTTAGTTACTAAACTTCGCTCGTATTGACATAATATAAAAACAAAATTATTAAGCTACTTGATAATCGTTAACTTATGGTTAAATGCATAAAATAATTAACATAAACAACATTCAAAATCAAAACATCTAAAAATACCATTTAGTTGTGGCAGGTACCTAGTTTGCTCTTTATGGTGCAACGCAAAGATAACAAAAAAAACTCTCACTCTCACTCAGTCTCTCACATCCTGTCAGCAGTTTTGCTGAGCTCGCTGAATGTTGCAAAAGGTTTGTCTGCTTCAACAACCCAACGATTGTACTCGTTTTCGTGGCGTTTTCAAGGAAAACGACCTCAAACAACTCGTTTTGAAAACTGCAATATGTATGGGAAAACTTCTGTTTTTGAGGAAGTTTTCGACTGTTTTCGCGAAAACCCAGTTTTCGGCTTGGTATGAATAGGGTATAAGACGTAATTTGTGTTTTCCGGGGATTGAACCTGTGACCTCTCGCAAAGAAGTCGGATCCAAATAAATTAAACTTGGATTTGGTACTCCAAAGTACTTTTTTCCAAAATTGCAAATGTTTTTTGTAAGTGGAGTCTTTTGAAATTTCGGCTCTTGCTTAGGTTTTCGTTGACCATAATGTGTTTTTTGTGAAATATGCACCCACGAAGATTTTGTTCTACGACACAGCGCCCTGAGTTCTTGATGGAGTTTAAGTGCAGCAATCTCCTTAATTTTAATAGACATTAAAAATGCATTGGCTCTACTTGTCCGGCAAATCTTTCTTTGGAGTAGTAGCGGGGCACTTGAATTTTTAGGGCGGAGCACCAAGTCCATACATGTGTACCTGTTTTATAATAAAATACAAGAACCGAATTATTTTTAACGATTTTTGGGCTTCTTTCTGGGCAACGATATTGGGCTACGTTTCTTTAAGTTTTGGGCACTAAAAGCAAACAAAATTCTGGCAACCCTGCTTCTTAGATGGTCAGAATTACCACAGATCAAATGTCAAAAAAGTGATTCCATTTCTGTATATACTGGAAATAAATAATAATTTTTCAACTGGGATATTAATTAAGACCCTTATTGTGATTGTCCATCAGCGATCGTCACGAAAATTGTCGATTGCGTCGATTGATTTTCGTACGCACAAAATTGTTTCACTTTCAAGAGAAAGCGTCGACCAGACATTTGTAATCGACTACAGGCGACTGTCAAGTCGACAAGTATCAATTGCAATCGACAATCACAGTTGTCGATCAACGATCAATTTATCGACACTCACAATAGGGGCCTAAAGCTCAATCGTGTACTTAAAATGAATGGCAACGCCTTTAAATCGTGAAGGTTGGTTAGTTTCATTTAATGTCCGATGACCTTTGAGAGACGGTTCATGAGAATTGGAACAATTATGTACTTTCTTATTTATCGAATCATTTTCGTAGTAAAATGTTACTAGTATAACCTTTAGTATTAGTACATATATCATCTGCCTTATAAAACTGTAGGAGTTTTCTGTGTTACCTTAAACCGCGAAAACGACTGGACAGATTTCAACGAAAATTGTTTATAAGTGTTTTTTAAGACTCTGAGATGGTTTTAAACTATGTCGTTCATAGCCAAGCCACGTCCTTTGGAACAGTTTTTAACTAAAATGTGTTCCCCTATTTTCAAATGTAATTATTCAATACAAAAAAAAAAAATACTTTAAGGGTGTTCTTGATCGTGGTTCTGCTTTCTGGTGGAAGCTTGCGTTGTACGCGCAATATCATCAAAATCGACATCAAATGCGCAGATGGCTAGTGAGATGAAATGAGACAACTTAAAGTGTGGTGGGTGTCCCATAGTTCACGCAAAATTTGAATTTAACGCCATTTAGTATTACAGTTATGCCATAACGCAAAAAATAATAACAATGTGACAGCTGACAGTTCGTTATGGTTAGTAAAAATGGAACGAAAGAACGAGACATTTTCATTGTTGAGCAATATTTTAAAAATAATGAAGGTTTGTCAGCTACAGTCCGCAATTTTCAAAGCAAATGTGGCCGTCATAGTGATTTAAAACCATCAACACTGAGGAGAATAATTCAAAAATTCAGGGAGACTGAATCAATTACTTTTCCTTACTTTAGTTGGCGCTAAAGCGCTTTGTGCTTCTGTTCCTCAAGTAATAGATTTCGCCAGCTTACTCGATCTCTAGCTTGCTGTCTTCAGTTTCTGTGTTTGTCGCGATGAACCATAACGTCCAAAAATGCTATCGCCCTATTATTTTCCCTCTCCAATGTGAACTGTCCTTTTTGATGAAATTTATTGAGGCATTCCAAGTCCAACATGTTTCGAATACCAAGTCGGCGTAGACTTCAACTTGATCACTCCACCGGAGATGAGGTCTGCCTCTGCTTCTGGTTCCCTCAGGCTTAGCGTTGAATACCTTACGGGCTGGAGCTTCGATGTTCATTCGCTCAACATGCCCTAGCCATCCTAACCGTTGAACACGCTGGACTGGAGCAATTAGTGATCTTAAATACTCTGGGTGTCCTGCCACAAGTCGTTCAACAGAAAACATTGAAGCAATTCGCGAGAGTATTGCTGACAGTCCAGGAATATTAGTTCGGCACCGTAGTCAAGAATTGGGCATTTCGAGAAGTTCTCTATAGAGAATTTTCACGAAGGACTTGAAACTTCATGCTTACAAAGTTCAATTGAATCAAGAACTGAAGACTACTGACCATGCAGCGCGAAGAGAGTTCGTTGAATGGATTTTGGAACAACAACAAGTAAGTGCTGATTTTTCGAACAAAATTATCTTCAGTGATGAAGCTCATTTTCATCGTGATAGCTTCGTTCATCGTTAAAATTATCGCATTTGGGGTTCAGAAAGAAGGCATTATCGGACCATTCTTCTTCGAAAATGCGGCGGGTCGTGACAAGATATCCCAATTTTTAGTGTCTAAATTACAAAATATAGATGTGACCAACAAGTGGTTTCAACAAGACGGTGCCACGTGCTATACAGCCAGAGAAACAATTGAATTGCTGCATGAGTCACTTCCTAATCGTGTAATCGGCCGCTTTTGCCATCAGAATTGGCCATCCAGATCTTGTGATTTAACGCAAGACTTTTAGATTTTTTTCTTTGGGGTTTTTTTTTTTTTTTAAATCAAATGTCTAAGCCCACGACCAGCAACGTCTTGAGAGAGGAAATTGGGAAGTGTATTAATGAAATTCAGCCACATTTATACGAAACGTTCATAGACACTTTCTATAAAAGAGTACGTACTTGCCAGCAAAGCTGTGGCGGCCATTTATCCGATGTGCTATTCCATAACTACATAACCCCATTCTATATACTTTATGAATCAATAAAAACTGTAAGCTTTCTAATTAAAAATCTGTGTTTTCTAATTTTCTATCTAAATTGCATTTTTCGTGAAATATGGGACACCCTTTATAATACTTTTCTTGATTTTGGTGTTTCCCTTTTATTTCTGTCTGCTAGAAAAAGATTGGAAGGAGAAGCATGCGATGTGCATATTCCAATGCAATCAATAGTAGCAATGTTTGTCTTAGGAGATACGCAGATATCTGAATTTTGTCTGATATTATGACAGGTTAGTTTAAAAAAATAAAAATTTGCCGTAAAAGGTCCTTATAGGCTAGGTTTAGCTTCTCACTACCATTCGTTTGTATGAGTTTTAATTTTTTTTTGGACGAACGGCTGAATTAAGAAGCTTTTCCATGACATTTATACTCCTGGATGTTAGTCAGACGTTCTCGAGAGGCGGTGGTTTCTTATAGTTTTAAAAGATACACTAGGAAATAGCCCAATGTCACGGGAAAATACAATTTGCTTCAATAAAACGTGTAAATAATCGAATGCACTTGCTATAAATGCAGGAGTGCCCCAAGGATATATTCTTTCCCCAACTCTATTTCTTCTCCACATCAACGATTTGCTTGGATCGACAAATAATAATATCTACAGCTTTGCTAATGACAGCACTCTTATATCCTCCAAAAGTGGGCCTGTGAATGCGGCTACATCACACAGTCAGAGATGTGAAGAAAGTTGTTCTCTAAATGATGATCTGGACAAAATCTTAAAGTGGGGAAAAGACAACTTGGTTGTATTTAATGCAAACAAGACACAGCGCACAACATTTTCCGGGAAAAATGCATCAACAGTTCCTCAGATCCAAATGGATGACCATCCAATCCATCCCAAGAACTCAATGCACCTTCTAGGAGTCAAAGTCAAATCAGGAATCACATGGCAGGACCACATACCCTATATCGCAAGATCGGCGTCCGCTAAGTTGAGCTACCTATTTAGAGTAGACCAGTCCTGGAATATTGTTCCCATACATAGTCGCTGACCTATGCTTGTTCTATAGGTGCTTCCATGGCAGATGTTCCGAGGAACTCAAGGACATTATCCCTCGAAATGCAACTTTTGGGCGACCCACAAGACAGGCTACTTATGCTCATGACCATACAGTACACTTGACAACAGCGAGGACATCATCTTTCCAAAACTCCTTCTGCTACAGGACAAGCAAACTTTGGAACTCGCTTCCTGTAGATATATTTCCAGAAGACTACAATTTGCAGTAATTTAAGTGCAGAACTAACATACATCTGCAAGCATCTCGGGGCGCTGATGAAGCGTTATAGGTTTGCCTTTCCCGGGTGAAGTATTAAAAAAAAAAAAAAAAAATGGGCAGAATTGTCCATCATGACATAATGCGAGCGCTTAGTATTCCTAGTGCTACTGACAAGAGTCCAAATGTTTCACCATGAAAGATACGCAGTATATTACCTTCGATATGTGTGCTGTTAGTGCACGTCAGTAAAATGTGGTTGGGGGTTGTATTTTGGTATCAAAATTCGGTCTGTTCACAATGAATCGATATTAGTTGGCCCAGTAATCTTAATAATCTTATAGCCAGTACCAAATGCAGATGGGCAGTGACAATACTGTCGCTTAACTCAGTTGTGAATAACTCAACAGGTATGCTGGATTTTCACTAAGTAACCATTCTAATAAGACTGTCTGTCGCCTAGCCGAGCTACCAAGACCGAAGCCTTCTAATAACAATATAGAATAGAACTATAGGCCCTTATTGTGATTGTCGATCAGCGATCGTCACGACCATTGTCGATTGCGTCGATGGATATTTAGACATTCGTACGCATAAAATTTGTTCACTTCCAAGAGAAAGCATCGATCAGACATTTGTAATAGACTACAAGAGACTGTCAAATCGACAAATATCAATCGCAATCGACAATCACAGTTCTCGATCGATCGACGACAGTTGTCGATCAACGATTAACTATCGACACTCACAATAGGGGTCATAGGTGAAGGAAATAGTTTTGTCCATATAGCTCACAAATATAGTTTTACGACTTCTCAGAAGGAAAAAGAAAGAGCAAGACAATTGGCCAATTGAATCTTTTGAAGGGTTCCAGTTCTTCAGATCTCTCTCTAAAGCTAAAATGAGTTGTATCCACAGTATGCGATTGTCATCCAGAAGCCATAGCAAAGGTCCATTGTGTATTTAAGTTATGTGAATATTTGCACTGTGGTTTATCTATCCGCGCAGGCTCCACTAATACCTTGCAAAATGACACCAGCGCAAAGTTCAAGCGAACAGTTAAAAGGGTTTTAAAAACTAAACCAATCTCAGAGAACCATAAAGATATTCAAGATATTATGTTGCAATGAGCAGAATTTTTGTCTAAAGCTGAGGTAAACAGACTTTTCGGGTAATATTCGGGTTTAAAAAAGAAAGGCGTAAAGTAGATTCAAAGAAGATCTTTATGGGCTATACAGCGATACTGAATCTAAATGGCTGGTCGCTAGGCCATGTCGAACGTATGGACAATAGCCCAACAGTTCGATGAGTCTTTCACGCATCAAATTACGATCCCATACCTTAAGTGGCGCGCTCTTTTAGTGAGCGACCTTAAGAAACAAGGTATGCCTAACTGGAGGCAGCCTAGCTAGGAACTTAGCTGACAAGAGAATTGATGGTTATCAACGACATTTTACTTTCTATAAACAGGAAGTTTTGTCTTGAACTTCGAATAAAGTGAAAGAAGCACTTGTCCTTCTGCAATTAGTCCAATGAGGGAAACATATCAAATTATTCAAAAGCATCCTCAGTTCTCATTTTACCGTACATCTAAGTCAATCTCTTTACAAAATCTCATAACGCTGAAGTCCACTAGCAGACAGAGACACACAACTCAATTACAGCAATCTAACATTTGATCCACTAATGGATATGAAAAATTAAAATCCCAAAGCGAATCTCTTAAGTGGCTTTAAATATATTTCGCCATTAAAAATAATCAATTCATAAAGATCTCTCGTATCTCAGCAAGACAGTTCATAGAGATTGAGTAAAATTTTTCGAAAATTTCCCAACATTTACCGCCCCCCTCCCTTTCCCCTTGAAAACGCACATCATGCACAAGCCAATCATCAGTCGAACAAACAAACAACTCTTACATAACCAGATATGTATCTCGCTTCTATAACACATAATATCTCAAAACAATTTAAAATATGATTATGAGCGATAAAAATAGCACAATAAAGAAATAAAAAAAAAAAAAAAATCGAAAAAAAAGTAAAACTCTAGAAATAAAGGTGCTAAAGGCAGCCAACAACTGTGCGATTCGATGAATGTCAGAAATGGTTTCCCTCTGGGATCTAAACTATTGTGTAAACTTGATGCTTGATCAGAAAAAAAAAAAAAATTCTTCCACATCCTTTACATCGGCGACTTTAAAGCAATTTGTCGTTCAACGACCCATTTGGCTGCTTGCCATTCGGTGAATTCTTCTAATTAAGTAAAGTGTTCCCCCCTTTTCTCAGTGTAGATACTTTGAATTCCCAAAATGGATAAAACACTTCGTTCCACTTACCGTAACTGCCTGCATGGCCGAGCTAAAGATTGACCGCTTTCTTATTTCAAAATTCCGAGTCACTTGACACAAAACTCTGCCGCACTCCTATATTTTTCAGTTAGCACAGTGTCACTTAAGCGTCAGTAGGGTATCGCGCACTTTCGATGAAGAACAACTCTTCTTTTAATAAAAGTAAAAAAAAAAATGCACGCGTTGTTTTCTTTAAAATCACCACACGACGGTCACACTTCAACTGGAAATCTCGATACCACACAATTCGAGTGTCATTCCAACTGTCCGGCGGCGCTCGATTATTCGGTCTGCCATTGATGTAGAAAAAACGAGCCCACCGAGGAAGTGTTCTATATTTGCTCTGCTCTCACTCACCTAGTCGCGTTCTCTGCCCGTCTTACTCTGAAAATTTATTTTAAATTATAAATATCGCCAAAGATACTTTTAGCTGCATTCGTAGGGTAGCTAGCAGCCGAATGACAGCTGTATCTAATGCGATTCCCATTGACCGGGTTAAGATTAATGAGGATTTGGTTTTGCATTTCCAGGACGATGTACCAACTGCTAATTGGTGTTTTTTGCATTCAAGTGAAGTCGAGAATTTGTCGACTATTTATCGGGATTTTAATTTTGGTTGTTCTAAAAATATGCAAGTGCAAAAGAGACCATTTCCGATTGCGTTTCGTATTTATTTTTAATTCAATCATCACTAGAGGGGGGCTGTATTTTCTGAATACAATATTGAGAATTACAAAATAAGTATATGATCAATGGAAAGGGAGGTAGGCGTCATACGTATTTGATGCGCCAGCTATTAGTGTTTATTTTTGTTGAGAAATTTTTTATTAAAATGTTACGTATACGCCACCGACATCGATGAACTAATATTTTTAATTTATATGTTTAAAGGAATTTGGGCCGTCTTAAATGGGTGTCAATTTTTAAATAGAGCGTCCTTGGCCAGCTGCCTTATTTGGGGATACTTATTGCTGCAATTTTCAAAATTGTGCTAAAAATAAAATTAAGCGACCTTAATGATCTCAGTTTGAATTGTTCGTGGTATGTGGCATCGTGGGATTCCAGAAACATTTTTGAAAATTCGACTGTTCTCCACTTTAAAGGTAAAGCTAGTATTAGACGATATGTTTAATCAGCATAGGTTAGGTTAGGTTGGAGTGGCAGGCCGCAATAAATGCAGCCTCACTAAGGCCAGAGGAGACCCATTGAGATACCACAGGATCTAATGATCTCAGAACTACCCGTTGAACCAGCAGGAGCTGTGAATGAAGCGGTAGGGAGTTTGCCAAGATTGGCGAAGATGTATTCTGCGAGATTCAGTTTTCTACGAGCTGAAAGGGCTGGGCAAGTGCATAGGAGGTGAAGTATTGTCTCTTCCTCCTCCTCGTGCATGCAGCTTCTACAGAAATCATTGGAAGGGAGGCCCAGCCTGAGAGCATGTCTCCCAATAATGCAGTGTCCCGTGATGACACCTACTAGTGTGCTTATATTGGATCTTTTTAGTTTTATAATATTGTTGGAGCGCTTAAGGTCCAGTATGGGTCAGATCTGTTTCGTGGTGGAGCACGTGGTGCAGTATGACCACCTTCGATTTGTGGCGCTTATCGCGTAGTTTAGACGTAGCGAGGGGCATAAAGAGATTCTCCTTTTCCGGTAGAATCGACAAAGTTGTGCCATGCCTAGCGAGTTCGTCGGCCATGCAATTCCCTGGAAAGTCCCTGTGGCCCGGCACCCATATAAGGTGAATTTTGAATTGTTCCGCCATCTCGTTAAGAGACAAGCGGCAATTGAGGGCAGTTTTGGACTTAAAGATGACCGAGTCCAGGGATTTAATCGCGGCTTGACTATCGGTAAAAATCAAGATATCCTTGGGATATTACATTATACCATAGCCACGACAGGGCCTCCTTAATCGCCATGATTTCCGCCTGGAATACGCAATACCTAGTGATTCGGAAGACGGAATGAGATCGTACAATTTAAATCTTGGGAGAAACCACCCCCCACTCCTTTTTCCATTTTTGACCCATCTGTGTAAAAGCAGACGAATCTCCTGTGAGACACTGCATCACTCTCGCAGTCCGTCCTGGAAGGTTCTGTAGGTTTCAACATTCTTATTAAATTGAAACTGGGACAGGGTGTATTCAGTATCTTTAGGGATGCATTCTATTTTATCTAGAATAGACGAGTGACCAGTTTGTCGACTAGTCCACAGAATAATTGAATCAGCGTATGTATGCTGAATATTGTGTCCCAATCGCAACATATCGTGCAACTTACTTACTTACTTTGATGGCGTTACAGTCCGGGGTGGACCTGGGCCTCAACCAACACGTCTCTCCAGTTAGCAAGATCTTTGGTTGCCTGCCTCCAGTTGCGCTCTTCAAGTTGGTTGAGGTCCCCTTCCACTTGTGCGCGCCACCTAGAGCGAGGTCTTCCTCTACTGCGTTGTCCCTCCGGGTTGGAATCGAAGACTCTTCGGGCCGGAGCGTTGGTGTTCATTCGCTCTACATGTCTTAGCCATCTTAGTCGAAAATCTCATCCTCCAAAGCCTGTCAACGCAAACGGGACCGAAAATCACTCAAAGAATTTTGCGTTCGAAGCGACCACGGAGATCTTCATCCGCTTTTGACAACGTCCATGATTCTGCGCCATAAAGCAGGACTGGGATGATGAGGGTCTTATATAGAGTCTACTTGGTGTTTCTCGACAAGGCCTTACTAATCAATTGCCTTCTTAGGCCAAAGTAACAGCGGTTGGCAAGTGTAATTCTTCGCTTGATTTCTGATGTGATGTCATTTTCAGAATTAATAGCGGAGCCGAGGTAGACAAAGTCCCGAACTACCTCAAAGTAATAGCTGTCTATCATGACCATTGACATACTATACATGGACTGCTAGTGAAATGTCAGTTTCATACAAACCTGCGAGGAAAAATAAGGCAAACATAAGCACTAGCACTTTTGGTTCAGTGCGGCGAAAGTAGGAAAGAGATTTCAACCTCTGCGCGCCTTTGCTATTTTTTTACATAGAACACAGTGCCATCCATTGTAGAAACATTGCAACTGCGCAAAAATAACGACTTATTCAAATTATTTCAAACGATCTATAACAGATGGCAGTATGGCACACTCAGAACACAAACCAAATGGCACGAATTGCTCGATGACATTTGAGTGTTTTCGTTTCTCTCCGCCGAGAACCAAAAGAGCTAGTGCTTATTTCTGCTTCAACGAAAAATTGGCTGCTAGCAGTCCATGTATAGTCAATGATCGTGACGTTCTGTCCGATTCGTCGATGTTGTGTGTCCCTTCTTGTTGAAAGCATATATTTCGTTTTGCCCTCATTCACCTCTAAACCCATTTTTGCCGCCTCTGTACTGATACTTGCAAACGCACCAGTGACAGCTCGCTGTGTTCTGCCAATGATGTCGATGTCGTCAGCATATGCAAGTAGTTGCACGGACTTTTGGAAAATTGTGCCCCTGGTGTTGTCTTGCGAGTTTCGCACAATTTTCTCAAGAATGATGTTGAAAAAGTCACATGACAGCGCATCACCCTGTCTAAATCCTTTTTTGACATCAAACGTCTCGGTGAGATTGTTTCCGACATTTACGGAGCAGCGAGCGTTCTCCATCGTCATTCTGCACAACCTGATGACAAGTTTGGCAGGGATGCCAAAACTAGACATGGCTCTGTATAGCTCGTCTCTATAAATGCTGTCATATGCGGCCTTAAAGTCGATAAACAGGTGGTCGATTTAAAGTTCTTGAGTTTTCTCCATGATCTGCCATAGTGCGAATATTTTGTCGGTTGCGGACTTACCGGGCCTAAAACCGCACTGATAGAGTCCAATCAGTTCGTTGACAAATGGTTTCAGGCGTTCACACAGTACGGCAGACAGAATTTTGTAAGCGATGTTAAGGAGACTGATGCCTCTATAGTTGGCGCAGTTTAGAGGGTCTCCTTTCTTATGGATCGGGCAAACAATGCTGAGGCTCCATTCTTCAGGCATACTTTCCTCTGACCAAATTTTAGAAACGAGTTGGTGTATGCTCTCTACCAAGTCATACCCCGCTGCCTTAAAAAGCTCGGCCGATAAGCCGTCCGGTCCTGCAACTTTGTTGGACTTCAGCTTGGATATTGCTATCCTTACCTCATTTTGGTCAGGTGGACGAAAGTCTTGGCTTTCATCGCCCAGGTTGAATGGTTCATTCTGCCTGACAGCGGAATTTGTGTCGTCTTCGCCGCTTAGCAGTCTGCAGAAATGGTTTTTCCATGTCCTCAGCACCGACTGTGACTCTACTACAAGGTTTCCTTGTTCGACCTCTACAGGTCTCTGTTCGGGCCTTGTTCCCGTGACACGTTCTTTTTACCTTTTGGTAAAACTTCCGAACATTGTTCCTGGAGTAACACTTCTCTATTTCCTCTATCGCGCCCTTCTCATGCTCTTTATTTTTCCTCCGGAGAAACCGGTGTTCTTCCCTCCTTTTTTGCTCGTAGAGCTCACGAGCTGCTCTCGTCCTTCTTTGCAGCGCCGCTTTGTAGCCCAGTTGCTTTGCTGCATGTGCTTCCCGGCACTCTTCATCAAACCAAGGGTTTCGTAGTGGTGGTCGGGTGAAACCTAGCACATCAGTCGCGGCTTTTCTGATGCCTTCTTGGCATCGATGCCACTGGTCTTCAGCACTTGATGCTGGCTACACAGGACTTCTCGAGAGGTTGGGGGAGACGCGATCGGCAAAAGTTCTGGCGGTTTGTTGCGTTTGTAGCCGTTCAACGTTGGATCTTCTCACAGTATTTCCTCGTTGTTGTGGTGTCTGGGATATCCGCATACGTACCTTTGCTACAACGAGGTAGTGATCCGAGTCTATGTTGGCCGCTCGGAAAGTTTGGACATCCAGAATACTGGAGGAGTGCCTTGCGCCGATCGCAACATGGTGAATGTGAATGTTGAGGTGTGGAAACCGTGTGCTTGCTATAGTAACATTACGTCCCGCAGCAAAGTCAATTAGCCTAAGTCCGTTTCCAGACGTGGTGTCGTGTAGGCTGTGTAGGCTCTGAAACTAGTTAACCAACTTTAAAAATTCCTTCAATATTGTACCGGCTGACTCCTCCGGATCAGAATAGGTTAGTTAAAGTGCGGTTAGGGGAAGGGGAAACGGGTGTATAGGGGCTATCTTCGGAACTACTCGGCCATTGCCGGAGTTGACCTCCGACAGCCACGTTTTTCGCATGGACAGCTATATGTTGCATGTTCAGGTATGAGCTGTAGGCTAATTGCTACTGGCGCTCACTAAATAAATAAAATGTAGGTATTTTTTAAGCTTAAAAAAGAGGACAAAATATAAGCAAACGTACATTTATTTGATAACTCAAACTTTAATGAAGACTTTCTTTACAGTGGGTAACATAGCTGCGACCCTGTTTCTGTTTTTTGGTACAATTAAAACAAGACTTTTGGAGGTTTTTTTTTCCCCCAAAGCTCCTTTCTTTTTTCCTCGGGTGCACATTTTCGAAGTTAGATACCCTCGCACTCCAATGACCGTCAGCCGTCCAATGAACTCTTCACGCAAATTTCACTCTCGCCTACTTGTAAAAAATATTTCGGGAAATGCTCAACGTCTTGCTTTAAGCTCAATCAGATAGAACTTAAGACCTTGTGAATAATTTATTCTATAAAATTTTCAGTTTGTTATTTTTCGAAATATTTCACTCTAGGGTATATTTTTGTTTACCCTCACCGCTCATTTACGCCGACAGGATTTCCCAAGAACTGCTAACGAAAAATATCATCGAAACAGTTATGTAATCTCTTAAGGATAATTAGTTATTTATGACGAGCTACGCTGCAAAATACATTCGACTTTCTCCTGGAGACATTAAGCATTAAATTCGCCTCACAAGTTCGTGAAGCTTTGTATTAAAAAAAAACATTAAATTATTTATTAAATATTATTGTATACACCGGGTAGCATTTCATATTCACAGGATAAAATTGTCCAAATAAATAAAAATAAATCGAGAAATTCATACTGAAGCTGTAGCATCAGTCAATTGAACTGAAAACCCATCGAGCTCAAAAGGCACGGGGTTTGCTGGTCTAAAAATATATCCGTGTGCCAGATATTGAAACACACAAGTGACCGCGGCAAGTCATAGTAAAATGTCATCGCAATCTAAAATCCGTTGAGTTGTTTTTGTACGATAATTGCATTGGATGGAGAATATAATACACACACACACATACAGAATCACAGTGGGCAATATTTTAAAACTTTTTCGAATTAAAAAGTTTCAGTAATAAATTTAACACCGATGCTGGGATATTATATATTTTTAAAAGCATTTTCCAACCACCCACTCGGAGCAGGCTGGACTTTATTTTGTCCAGCCGCTGCATACAGTGGTTTCGAAACTTTTTTTTTTCTGTCCCAGAACCGTGCAAACATTTTTAGAAAATGTATATGAATACTACGTGTTTTTTAATTGAATTTTACTGGTGGAGTTGGAAGTTTTATTTTCGTGCAGTTCGGAGGAGGATGCGTGGTATTTATTTATTTGTTGTCAAAAACGGCACAACGGTTGTCGTGTTTTGTTTGTGCATTTTTTTTTTTGGTTTTTAAATACGAATGTCTGTGTTTTTGCTATTTTTAAATATAATCATTGTTTTTATTTATTTTTTTCTTCATTATGCTGATGATGCTGTTTCTTTTTATTATCGGCGCAGCGTTTGGTTTTTTGTATTGTTTTTTGTTTCCCTAGCGTGGTGAATGGCTTTTTGTTTGTCTCTCCGTTCTAAGGTCAAATGTATTTGGCTGGTTTTGTTGTCAAAATTATTCCCCGAGAGCGAGATGAATTTTGTTGTAGGTAGAGAACAATATTGTTTTGCGTACTAGTACAAGATATTCCCTCCCTCGACAGTAAACCCAATTACTTTAAATATCCTAAGCGATGTATGTAGTGTAGACTCATAAATTTCACTCAATTGTCAGAAAATGAGAATGGCAAACAAAGATTGGCATCAATGGAAGTGAATATTGTATACGTTGCGATAATAATGCGATGCGTCGTATAAATCTTGTGGCGTAAAATGCTAATTAGAGAATATGTTTATTGCTGTCATTTTATTTTCGACACAAACACCTAAAGTGTTTTATCTAAAAGCGAGGGCATTCATAAATTGGTTCTTTAGATTTTAATAGCTTCTGGCTTGTAGAAAGTCACTGCAGCCTTTCCGTTGCGCTTGTGATGCGATGGCCTGATTTTTGAAACGCACCTTCAGTATTTCTTGTATTTGTTATCGAATTTTGTTTTTGAATTAATTTTTACTAAAAAAAAATGATTTTGATTTTGCAATTTTGTCTGTAAGCGGAAAAGATGATATCCGTAAAGTATGGCTACCTTAATACGCCAATCTCGATGCACATTTGTGCCCGTTTTATCATATTTTCCATGACATTCCGCAAGATTTCTGGTGACAACTGTTTGTATTCCTGTCGAATATTCTCTTTAAGGACTGCGATTATCTGAGGCTTGTAGTAGCTCTGAAGAAAGAAGGATGGGCGATCTTGCTGGCCATGCGAAATCGCCAAAACGGGAGATTACGAGACCAGGAAACGCTTCCTTCACAGTATCCATTATGACTCGTGCTGTTTCATCGCCTTGTTGAAACCACATGTTCACCAAGCTATCCGCTTAACCAATTCCGGCAGTAAGAACTCCTTTTTGCCGTCCTTAAAAAACTACCCCCCAATCACTCTTCCCGCGTGAACGCCGCACCACACAGTGGCTTTTGAGTGGGTGTAATGGCTCTTCGTGCATCAGATTTTGAGTGCCACAGAAAAGAATAATTTGCTTATTAACGATACCGCTTAAGTGGAAATGCATCTTGTCACTCATGATGATTTTCGACAATAAATCGTCTTCTTTGTTGTTGAGATTGAATGGCTTGACAGTAATTCACACGCGACAGACGACGGTCGACAGGCATTAACTGATGCACTGTTTGCACTTTGTACGGGAACATGTGTAAAGGTGCTAGTACCCTGCTTTTACGTCAGCGAATGGACCCAATGGGTACTTGCCGTTGCACAAGCTCTCTTTGTGCGCTCTCTATTGACGTCAGAGCTACATACGTATGTGGCTTGCTATATGCCGTGTACTAGCATCTAAAGCCGTTCTCTAAAATTCGCTGTAGGGTTTGTCTGGTGATACCCAATTTCGTGGCCCGTGTCATCGCGTCGTCTGGTTGATATTTCTTCGTTCTCCAGCGACATCGGCAGCCACAGCCGCGATATTCTCGGCCAAACGACCAGTTTGGTGGCGGCCACATCGTGCATGGTATTCTATGGTTCCAGTCTGTTCGAGTCGAGTAGCTAACCGCCGGAATGTTTGCCCAGTTGACGCAACACGATTAGGGAATCGACGTCGAAATTTGCGCTGCGCTAACACCGCTGACCGATTATTGGTAAAAAAAAATCGACACAATTATTCCACGCTCTTGTGGAGTGTAATGTTCGATCGCTTGTCTGTTTGTACAAATGTCAAAAATGGTCGGCGTACAACGCCATTTGCAAAAATAATAACATCTGCCGATAGGGTGATCGGATCGCCGCCTTGTAGTTTCCAAAGCCTTGGGGTTGGAATTCGAAGATACTTTTGGCAGAAGTATTACTGTATCTTCTTCTCAATTGTGCGAGTAACACAAGAACAAACATCCGGTGAAAAATTTGTCTTATGTCTCAAAAAAAAAAAAAAAAAAACTTAAACGAATGGGATGCCAATTGTGAACCTCATGCGCCTACTGTATATTTAAAAGAAACTCATCAGTATCTGCACAAATTGTACCGCGTGTTTTCCAGCGAGACGTGATAAAGCTGAAACAGTTTGGTCGGCTCCCGAATTTGGCCATTTCCATACACTATCAGGATGAATTCTATCATATTGTGACGAAGCGTCAAACTTTCACTCTCTCAGTCTGCAGTTTGGAGAAACAACAGCGAATTTATGTCATCATCATTTTGCCATGAATGGCCACCCTTAAAGACAAAAATTACCGATACCCAGCATACTGGGCATACCACACGCCATAAGAAGTAAGCGTATCTAGTGGTCACAACCGGCGTTGTTGTTGCCCACCACAGATTCACAATAACAACAGCTATGACGACAGGAATATTACCAACAACAACAACACAATCTCTAGTTAGCCCAACACGCTGCAAGGTTTAGATGGGATAACCTCCTACAATCGGAGAAAAAAGTTTAAGACCCGCAAGTCCACAAATGTTAATTCGGAAGTATAATTCAGACGGTCTTAGGCTAGCCGCAAGTTGGACGTGCTTTCTTACGGCGCATCATCTTCTCAAAAGGAAAAATAAAGAGCACGAGAAGCAAGGGGTAGAGTCTATTGAGGGACTCTATTGCAGTGGCAATGTTTGTATGTTCTACCAGTAAGAACATCTTCCCAAGAATACAAGGCCCGAGCCCGATCATACACCAACTTATCTGCAAAATTTGGTCGGAAGAAAATATGCCCGATGAATGGAACCTCAGCATTATAAGCCCCATCCACAAGAAGGGAGGCACCTTGAACTGCACCAATTACAGAAGATGGGTCTGTCATCGAGAAAGGACACTCAACATCGGCGAGTCGGGCAAAACGTCACAGTGGACAGATATAACTTCGACACAGTTAAAGGCTTTGTCTACCTAGGCTCTACAATTATCTTACAAAAGGGCTGCAAGAAATAAGGCCCCAATGAAATAAGGCCCTAAAAGAGAAAATCAAATAAGGTCCCAAATCTGACAGTGAACCCAAGCAGGAGGGTTGCAGGGGGCAGCACTTCATTTATTTCATTTTTTTGGGGCCTTATTTCGCAGGGCCAGCAAAACGACATCATCAGCGAAGAATCACTCTTGCCAATCTCTGTTTCTTCGAGCTAAGAAGGCATCTTAGTGAAAACCCTCTCAAACAGAACCAAGAAAATATTGTATAAGACCTTAATCATCCCGGTCCTGCTGTATGGTGCTGAAGCATGGACCTTATCGAAAGGTGATGATAACCTTCGAGTGATTCTCGGTCCAGCTAGTATCGATAGAGTGCGGAGGCGGAGATTCAACGAGGAACTTTACGAGCTATATATAGCGACGCTGACCTAGTCAAGAGCTCAAAATACAGCGACTGAGATGGCTGGGTCACGTGGAGCGTAGGAACAACAACGCATGAGCCCGACAAGTCTTTGAGTCCTCCCCTTAGAGACAACAAAGCAGAGGAAGAGTCCGCTTCAAATGGCGCGCACAATTGGAAAGCGACCTCACCCAACTTGGTGTGTGCGTATCTGGAGGCAGTTATAGCTATGCCATGATCTACCCCGGATTGTGAGCGCCATCTAAAGTAAAGTAAGGGAACACAGTCACGCATATAGATGTAGAACCTAGTTGACTCGTGTTTCGAGATCTTTGCTTATTTAAATAATCGTAAAGGTCTCTGCTCAAGCGGCAGACTGATATAGACGTGGGTCAAAGCTCGCGTGAGCTTCACGCATAGATAGATACTGATGAGGAGTTATGAACCGAAACAGATCATGCTGATGCGGTTGTCATGTTCACGCACAGTCGCAGACCCCAACTCACTCGAGAATCACGTAACGCGGTAATTTTCTGCTCATGCAGGAATCGTGCCCCGATATAATATACGATTTGATGAATAGGTGATGAGTGGTGAGGTTGAAGTTGAAATTCCTTAGTCATTTTAGCATTTCCCTGTCTGCCGATTTGTGTACTGCAGGATTTTTTGAAACGTTCACACAGTTCTTTGGATGGAGTCTTCCTAAGCAGGCATATGCCTCCATTGGTATTGAAATATATATAGGGTCGAATTTTTTCAAGGCGGGGGGATAGTCTGGTCTCCATGCCGTCATATGCTTGGTTGATGATTAGCTCTATGTACTGCTCCCATGCTGGTAATCAGTAAAGGCGACATTGTTTTTCTTAAGCTTTTGTATAAGGCTAAGGCGAGCTTTTCCATATACTGGGTGGTGGTATCTTGTCACTCATTTATATACTCCAAGTTAATTCGCTTTCATTAGTATACTGTATACACAACAAATGAGCTAAGGATCATTTGTATCTGATATCCTTTTTGTGAATTTCTATGAACAATTGGCTGCCTTAACTTTTCTAATTTGCTTTCCTTGCTTTTGAAAGAAAGAATAAATAAAAACTCCTTCATACCTTCATTAAGCCATCTTCCTCGTCAAACAAGGATTATTCTGTTAAAATCAGCTCCATTCAATCACGATTCATGTATTCTTCCCAAAATTCCACCAGACTTTATTAGCTCGCACCCAAAAATGAACAAAGTAAACTCTGTCCACGTGGCGCTACAAACCACCACAGAATGTTATCAAAGCGACTGAAAACTTTTTATTGTTTGCTAACAAAAAAACAAACATGACAGTAGATACCAGGACTCGTGTAGGAAGTGTTGCAAATTTTCTTTCAAACTACACGCATTCTCATTAGCATAAGAATTTGAATTTTGACGGTATTCTCATTCATCACTCGTCTTCCGACGGATGGCATTAAGTTGCCACTTCCACAATGCATAGCCTTAACCCTTTGTCCTGTATTGTTTTGTGGGAAACCCACCTTCCATTCGGAATGTGTTAGTGTCAAACACAATAAGTCATCATACAGCCTTTATGCCTACAATAACCGCACTGATGATGAATACGTTTATGCCTTGCCTTATTGCCTATAACAGTATATAAAATGCCGGCTGCCGCTATACTTAATGTCTTGGCTTTTATGTTCGAGCTAACGAAAGGATAATGAAACAGTTGCCTTGGCCATATAAATTCTGAATCTGTATATACTTCGGATCTAGCTGCGGCTACAGCAACTGATAATACGATAGATAAATAGATACTTTAAGGTTTTATTTGTAATTAAGTCATAAACTAAGAGTTACTGCTGATTTGGTACCAGGGCTTATCAATTTTTTTTTGTTCTTCCAATTGTATGTAAAGGTCAAAGTTGAATATTAGCACAGCAGCACTGTTAGTAATGGTCTGCAGCTGAGTTGGTCCTTAATTAAAAGCGCGGTCAAAATATGTTCCGGATAAGTGAATCGTGAACGCATAGGTATATTGTAAAGGAGTCTTTTTGAAGGCAGTTTTGCGGTGCCTTCAGTCATATCCAAATGATGTCCTCTGAATTTGTGACATGAAGCTGGTGGGTAGGGCATGCACCATTTTGAGGTTTTAGGTATTGGATGAGTAAAATATAAAGTTAAATGTGTTGCCTTTGAAATGATAGCCGTTTTGATTTTCAAGATGGGTAGTGGGAGTTATATGTCTATAGGAGGAGAATGTCCTTCTCTAATTAAATCTACAAACTAAAGTTATTTCTTCTCACAAATCTCATTTGTTGTTGTCGAAACCCACTTATCAATTGTGGAAGGTGGTCTCTTAAGATCAAAGTGTATTTAGCTGAAGCTACTGGAGGACGCTGCATTTATAACACTTCATGAGTTAGGTACTTGAAAATCGTTTCAAGCAATGAGAAGGTCGTTTTACAAGATAAATCTTCTAAAATGGCTGCCTAAGCCTATAAAGCGGAAGTCTTAAAAAAACATTGCTTGCCTAACAGATAGAGCAAATGCAATCGCAGACCTCTTAGTAGGTCCTCAAATTTTAGAATTTTGGTCATAAATTTTCCTTACTTCTTCCGCAATTTTCTTCATCCAACAAAGTGGCCAAGTTTTCTGTTTTTTTTTCTTCTTCTTTGTCGGAGGTTGTTACTATCCGATGAAGCACTCCAGACACAACTACCGGTCCATTGTACTGCCAAATAGACACCTTACATTGCTGTACTTAGTTTTCCCGTCTTTCAAAGACTGCCCACAAGCAGTTTGCAGTCGATTCTCCTGAGAGACAGAAGGAAAGACGCCGACCTTTTGTAGATGTCCGGACGCAGTCGTTTGGTCTGTCTACACCCAGCACAGTCACGCCACCGACACTCGTGTTCCCGAGAAACCCAATATCAATGGATGACCTAACCACGGATGCAGGCAGACCCAACGCAGGTTCAGGTCCTAAGAGAGCTTTTTCTGAACCCAGCCTGGCAATTTCATCAGCGATCTCGTTTCCCTGGATACCCAGTGTGACCTGGGACCCAAACAAGTTTGAGCGTGTTTAGCCTACCAAAAAAGTTCAGAGAAAGATTGAGTTCAAGCACTAACTTAGACGAGGTAAGAGGGTTGAGCAGCGCTTTTAATGCAAACGCATATGCTTCTAGCCCTCCACCTGTTTGTCACAATATAGCGCATAGCCATAAGGATTGCGAAAATCTCCGCTTGGAAGATAGTCGCTCGGTTACCCAAGGGGTAGTGTAGTCTAATGTTCTCGCTTTCAATGAAGACTTCCGAACCAGACCCCTGTCCGATTTTAGAGCCATCCGTGAATACACGATGGCATTCTTTCCTTGGCTCAGAGTCTGGCCGAAGCCATTCCGTTGCCTGAGAAAAGTTGACGTGGTAGTTTTGTCGCAGTAGGATTTCTGGTGTCATTGCGTCAGACGGCATATCCATAAGACAGGGGTCAAAGGATAATTCTCGCACAAGTTCTTCAAAATTCCAATGCGCGTATAGTACCAAAAGCCACCTCTTTTTAACCGAGAGATGGTTTTCAGCGTACACCCCATGATAAAAATGTCAAGGGGGGAGGTTCATCATAGCATCTTGAGCAGAGCCCGGAGAACTAAGGAAGGCCCCTGTGCAGCCAAGGCAAACCGTTCTTTGGAGTTTGGCGAAAGAGGCAGTAACACGTTTCCGCGAAAGCCTATTCCACCACACAACCGACATATGAGAGAAGTGGTCTTACCATTGCCGTATAGATCCAAAGGACTCTTTTAGGAGATAAGGCCCATGTCTTGCCAAAAGCGTTTTTGCACTGCCAGAAAGTTGACAGCGCTTTATCGGTTTTCAACATGCTTGGACCAAAGACGTTTTCTATCGAGGATTACTCCCAGATATTTGACTTCATCAGAGATCGGAATAGTGACACCTTTTAGCACAAGTTGAGACAGACCAGTGATATTCCTCCTTCTCGTGAAGAGAACAACCGTAGTTTTAAGAGGATTAACTGAAAGCCCATTCATTGTGCATCGATCAAGCCCAAGGATATCTGCGTCAGAGAGCAGACAGTCTTTAAGTCAGAACCGACAGACAGAACGGCGACATCGTCCGCGTAGGCTTGTGTGTAGATTCCACGAAGATTGAGAGTCGTCAGCAGAGAGTCTACTACCATGCACCATAAAAGGGGAGACAGAACACCACATTGAGGGCAGCCCCTGTTTACCCCTGTTTACCCCTGTCATGACGCATTTGCCACAATCTGCTTCTGCTAATCCACAACACCAATTTTTCATCTATACCGTGATGTCTAGCTGCGTTGCACATGCTGTCAAAGGTCGCATTATCAAAAGCACCCTCAATATCGACGAAAAAACCCAACGCGTACTCCTTCCGATCAAGAGCACTGTCGATCCTACCAACGAGGTTCTGAAGCGCAGTTTCACAGGATTTTCCGCGCTGATAAGCATGTTGCATCTCAGAAAGAGGATGTGATCGAAGAGCAACATTGCACACGTGCAGCTCAACCAGTCTCTCCAAGCTTTTCAGCAGGAAGGAAGACAGACTTATGGGTCTGAAACTTTTGGCGAGAGTATAGTCAGTCTTACCGATATTTGGTATGAACACGACTTTAACCATACGCCAAAGGGAAGGTATGTAGGCCAAAGCCAAGCTTGCTTGCTGTGACAATTCTTTTCAATGTCGGCATCAGCTGACTAAAACCTTGTTTCAGCATAGCCGGGTAAATTCCATTCGGACCAGGTTACTTGAAACTGTCAAACGATGCAATTGCATATTTGAGTGGTGTTTGTCAGTTCCGTAGTTTTCTAGTTTGTTTAGTTTGCCTAAATAAATCTCAAGATATTTTTATTCATTCATTCATTCATTCATTAATTTTCAATGTTCCGCTTGTCCATTAAGTGGGTCGCGGGTGTAGGTTGCTCAAGTGGACCCTCCATAGCTCTCGATCCTCCGTCATCCACTCCAAATCATCAAGGGCAATCCCCATACGGGTAGAGGAGAGATTATGAATTTGATCTAACCATCTCATCCTGGGTCTACCTAGGGAACGCCTGCCCGATGGTACGGATTCCATAGCACGTCGTGGGATCCTGGTCGGGGACATACGTTTAATATGACCAAACCACCGAGAATGGACCGCTCCGTCCGGAGAAGTAGCTGCTCGACATTGAGTTCCTCACGTATTCTAGTATTTCTAATGCGATCTCTACGGGTCACACCAGCAATACAACGGAGAAATCTCATTTCGGCAGCTTGTATCCGCGATCTTATTCTTTCGGTTATTACCCAAACATCATGACCATAGGTAAGAGTTGGAACAAACACCGAATTAAAGACTGACAGCTTAGCTTTGACACCAAGTTCAGTCCTCCTGATAACAGAATGAAAAAGCTGTCTCAAAATTGATCCAGCCTGACCAATCCTACAGGAAAACTCGGCATTGGTCCTTCCATCACTCGTGAATAAGACCCCGAGATACTTAAACTTCTCCACCTGTTTCAATGGGACTCCACTAACATGCAGAGTGCATTGAACAGGCGTTCTTGAGACGACCATCACTTCAGATTTGTTCACCTTTACTTTCATCTCAGCTTCAACACAAACGGCTACAAACCGATCGAGTGCGTGCTGAAGTTCAGTCTGAGAGGACCCAAGGATGGCCAAGTCATCAGCGAAGAGTAAAGGACTTATCCTCAGATCTCCCAATGTTCTTCGCCAAGACTGCGCTGTAATATGATTGGATGTAAGTAATGAAAAGGAGAGGAGACAAGACCCATCCCTGGCGAAGTGCCCACAGTGAAAGGTATTGATTTAACGCCGTTTACCCGAATACAGCATTTACAGTTTGTGTAAAGAGATTGAATTGCTCTCAAGAGAGAACCGTCAACTCCATACTCCTGTAATACACTCCAGAGTATCCCTCGAGGGACTCGGTCATATGCCTTCTCCAAATCTACGCAGCTAGCGTAAACAGGTGTAGCATACTCCCAAGCCTTCTCAATCTCAAGTACCATTCTGAGAGTGAACAACTGGTCGGTTGTGCTTCTGACGGGACGAAAACCGCACTGCTCATCTCCTAATCGTGCCTCGATCGATATTTTTAAACCATTTTTTTTTTTTAAATCCATCTTTAGAATGGAAAGGACATTTTTTAATAGCTTCAGTTCATTATTGTCAGTAATGGCACTCATTATGAGTCATATGTAATGACAAAATAGCTAAACCTGTTAGTTGTGCCACAAAATAGGTGCCATAAATTAGGCGTCGGGGGAATTTGTTTGACACAAAAACTCACAAGTGAATACTTTTAGTCGATGGATTTAGCACCAATTAGCTTCAAATTTTATTTAGAACATTTTATTTAAGTTTATGTCGACTAATGAATGCCACCAAATGTTTCATTCAAAAAACTCGAAATTCGAAAAAGATATAATGTATCAATCTGAATTCTGATTCTGAACCAACCAAGTACATATGTATTAATTAATTAATTCAAACATTAGCTAAAACCCGTGCTAAATTGTGACATAAAGTGCGCTATGGATAGAAGTGTCACAGAAAACAGCTGCTCGTTGAAAATAAATTTCTTTAAAAATTCATCGACGCGAAAAAGTGTTACATTTCCGCTGCACTTTCTTTTTTCCTTATCTGCTATTCCTTGATCTTAAATTTATTACTTTTAAAGGACTTCTCATCGAGGTATTCATTGAAAAACAAACACTATCCTTATTTACACAACACAAAAACATAACAGAAAAAAACCAACATGATCTGTCAAAATTTAGCTTAAAAAAATGTGCCAAACCATTAATGGGCGCACTAAATTGTGCCAGATGCATGCAGTACAGTCTGAAACGAAAATTTGATTTTTTAGCTGAAGCAGAGTACCGCTCGACTAAATGGATTCGCTTAAATTTAGCTCAGCTCAGAGAGAATTTTGTATGGGAGCTAAAATTTAGCTCGAGCAGCGTAGGTACTAAGCTTTAAGATACAATTTGGCTTAAGCGGGCCGTAGCCCTTCGATAATGGTGACAGCAGGCTTGATTCGAGTAAATATCAAAGTGCCGATTATTACCGGACAGAAAGCGTTGTCCGTTTTTGAGGGTTTTTTTATTTGGCGCGTATTTTCATGCGAATTTTGGGACATATTTTCATGCGTATTATGGCGCGTGTGGTAACCTATACTCAGTGGTAATATCTGTGGTCTGGTCTCCCTATATAAGAGCTTGTTGCGAATTTTTGAAGTCAGTCTGAGATGTG
The DNA here is from genome assembly GCA_949372485.1 of Cheilosia soror. Classification (NCBI taxonomy): domain Eukaryota; kingdom Metazoa; phylum Arthropoda; class Insecta; order Diptera; family Syrphidae; genus Cheilosia; species Cheilosia soror. The sequence continues at coordinate 83,504,712 of OX443561.1, forward strand.
GAGCTGAAAAAATCTATCTGTTATGGCTGCTGGCGTGCGGGAATTTTCACGCGTATTTTGACACATATTTTCGCTCGTTCGCATTTTGGCGCGCATATATTTAGGCCTATTTTTTCGCTTATTTTGACGCATATTTTCGCGCGTATTTTAACTCATTCGCGCGTAATTTGGCGCGAATTTGGGGGCTTTTTTTCGCTTTTTTGGCGTGTATATTTTCAATCGTATTTTGATGCTTATATAATAGAAATCTGTTGCATTTTCTGCCTACTACAGATAACGAATGGGCGCGGTGGCGCAGTGGCGCTGGACTACTGTGCGAGGTGTTGGGTTCGATCCCTGAAAAAACACAAAATATATCTTAATGCGAGAAACAGATTACCACAGCACCAGCAACAGCAACTTTGACAGCAGCAGCAACTTCAACAGCAGAAGTCGCATGAAACACATTGGAAACATCGACAGCAACTTTGTCAAGGGAGGAAAACAAAATTTGTTGTGAGTTGATTGCAACGCAGCATTACCAGATTACCTTTTATATCTTCAAAAATAAATGGTAAAAGCGAAAAAATGATATTAGGTAGGTACATGACGTCCTGTAAAATGTTAGAGCAAAGCACGTACTTAGTACCAGCAGGTATGTACCAGTATAGATACTTGGTGGTAGCTAAAGTATAAAATTCGAAAAACATATCTGATGTCATTTTCGACAGTGTTTTTCAGATGTTTGCTGCCCAATCAAACATCAAATCAAAATTCGTATGTACTTTTCTTTTAATAGCTTGTCAAACATTAATTTTAACACAACTCACGACGATTGAATTAGTAGATAACTCGTTTCCACATTGCAAAACTAGAATTCAAAATCACGTCCCGCACCGACAGTAAATAATTTGACGCCTGCAGATCACAAAAAAGAATTGATTTCTAAGAATAAAATAAGATAAGAATAATTTGTAGACTGCTGAAACTTTTTTTGTCTATATCTGGTAATGATGCTGCACCTTCAGTATGTCAGCATTCGAAAGTTGAGAGAACTGAAAAAAGTCACCGTGGTGTTGGTAGCCGTTGCACAGCAACATTGAATTTAGGACTTAGCTCTAACGTCGATGTCGATGTTGCTGTGGTAATTTTCGCGTCGATGAATTTTTGAAGGAAGTTATTTTCAACGGACAGCTGTTTTCTGTGACACTTATATTCACAGCGCACTCTATGTCAAAATTTAGCTAGGATTTTATTTAATGTTTGGAGAGAAAAATCGGAGAGCAGCTAAAATTTAGATTCGCTCGAACTGCGTACTAAGCTTTAGATTCAATTATATGCGCCTTCATAATACCCTCCACTGGAAGGTATAAGTATTCACTTACATTTCTAACACCAAGAAGAAGTCACCCTGTACCCTATTAGCCATAAATATTCTGAATTAGGATACAATTCTGAAACGATTTAGCCATGTACGTCTATCCGCCCGTCGGTCTATCTGTCTTTTAAAAACACAACAGAGTCCAACCAAACGAATCGACCTAGGCGAATGCAATTTTGTGAAATGACTTCTTTGTTCCGGTACCTCCCTGCACGCGCAAAATTATTATGTATAATAATTCCTTAACATTTTGCAAGACTTGAATGCTGGGGAATGCATAAAATAATTGTATGTCCCATCCCCATTCGCCCCAAATAAACCTCACACAAACGAATGGTTGTATGAAGATAGGCAGGGTGTCTATGGGCCTGTTGCGCTAACTATTTATTTATTTATTTAGATAGCGAATGAAATCGCAAAGCAAAATACAAAACATATATTAACGCACTTAAATTCGCTATTGATATAACCACCTGTCCTTTGTCCTTTTTAGGGGACTTTTTCATAATACTCGAATCGTTATATGTAGGTAGTAACTTCCAACTTTTGAAATACATTTTGATAAAAAAACTAAAACTAAAAATTATTATTGCGTTTTTCGCAGTTTTTTTTTTAAATTAGATCTGTAAGGGTGGCAATCTTTTTCTTTTAACATACAAATTGTCATTATAATCTCTATATACAAATACATATATATAACAAAGTGGAAAAAACTGTTTCCCTCTGTCGCCCGTAATTTTCAACCGATTTTGTTGATTTTTTTTGTAAATGTCGGTAATTACGGTGATTGGGTGATAGGCTAAATAAATTCACAATCGGACAAAGGGGCGTGGCACCGCCCATACAAAAAAAAAACATTCAAAATCTTATATCTCGAAAACCACCAAATTGATTGAGCTCAAACTTACACGTAATCTTGCGTATTGGCCGTGGAGTGCTACTGTGAAGATTGGTCAAAATCGGACAAAGGGGCGTGGCACCGCCCATGCAAAAAAAAACATTAAAAATCGTATATCTCGAAAACCACAGAATCGGTTGATTTCAAACTTACAGATAATCTTTGGAATTGGCCTTAGGGTGCTCCTGTGAATATTGGTCAAAGGTGGACAAAGGGGCGTGGCACCTCCAATACAAAAAAAAATTGTCGCCCGTAATTTTCAACCAATTTAGTTGATTTCTTTTTAATGTCAGTAACTACGGTGATCGATTGATAGGCCAAAAAAATTAAAAAAAAAAAAGAAAATAATAATAAATAAATAATTAAAAAAGCAAAAAAAGGCCTGGCGAAGCTGGCGGGGGTTCAGCTAGTTATTTATAAATCTGAGTCGATTCAACCAGGTTTAAACAATTTTTTTGGGGTTGTATTGGGTTTGCATCAATAGATACCTACTTCCTACTTAAAGAACTAGATATGATTTGGTTCCTGATTAAGCCTCTCTTATCATTGAATGTATGTATAGTGAACTGTTGCTCTTATCACAATTCATAGGCTTCATTAGAACTATGGACTTTTAATGCATGCTTGAATGAAGTCACACCTTATACTTCAAGTTGCAGCCCACCTATTCTTCATGCGTTAATTCCCACGACAAGCTACGCTTCCTAACCTAATTGAGCTGACCTATACCTCTTACAGATCACAAGTCAAGGGTGGCATTTTAACAAGAAAATAGACATTGACATACGAATGTGTGTCCTATCCAGCGAGAGTAACCTTAATGAAAATTACGGTTCAGCTTATATTTTGTTGTCGGTCAATTAATATTATTTCTGTTTGGATTTGCCAAAGGACACACAACGAATTAATTAGTGTTCGCGTAGATTTATGTCCCATGCGTTTCGGCTTTGAACACCATAATACCGAGGAGACAAGGCGGGAATGCAGACTGGTTCCCAGGAAGGGGTATATCAACAGAACAGGCTCGTTTGTCAGGAGTGATTTATGCTCAATGAATTAATTTCTTGGAATCGTATGAAATGAAATTAACCAACTCCCACTTATGTTTGGACTGTTTTGGATAAAAGTTTTCTTTTCTGTGTAAGAGTCTATTAGGGTAATAGGTCAGTCAACAAGCAAACAAACAATTATGACTTGTGGAATGGGAGATATTAATAAATTGTACACTAACACGGAACGGTTTTCCGTGTAATAAAATATACGTCGAGCATACCCATAAAAACAAATAGCGTGGAAGAAGTTTTATCTGTAGTGAAATTCTTAAAAATAACTCTAAGACTTCGATTTTCTTACGTGTAAGGAAGGATAATATTTGTAAAAGAATTGTCTGGAAATATGCTTGAACTATTAGCTGGAAAGATGATTTCCCTCGATATTTTAATAAAGAGGTAGATCTTTTATCCCTCTATGATACAGCGAAATCTAATTGGCATCAACATTGAAATACAAGGAGAAGACTAGAGATGTTTATGCCACTAGTTGTACTCTGCCGGTGCCCAAGAGTTGTATTGTTTAAATTTACAACTTTAGTTCCCATGAATAAAGAGATTTTGTATATAAGACCTTCATAATCGAGTCTTGATTTGTGACACTGAACCTTGGACTTGGACGCCCTCTAAAACAGCGTCACATTCACTCTCCCGGGCTCTGGCATCTGCTACGGTTTGGTCTTTATACCGGTGGTTCGGTCATTCCTGTCTTCTCGAATCTGGGGGGACTGAGATTCGAAGATCCACTTAGCTGGAGTATTAACTATTCACCCCTGTCGTGGAATCCGCCGTCGGCGTCGGGGAGAATTATTAACGGAAAAGAATATTTTGGTATCGTAGAATCCGCAAAGTTCCTCGTTCGGGAAAAACTAAATTTGAACGGTTTTAAGGATAGAGTGAAACTTATTCACAGTGCCCACTCGGAGAACTGTCCACTTTGCGGATTCGACGATTTCCGTGAATAATTCCCGCCGGCGGCGGATTCCACGATAGGGGTGAATATTGTCCATTTGCTGGATGTGGCCGAGCCAATGTAGTCAACGTGTTTTGGCTTTATTGACTACATCCACTTCTTGGTACAACTCATAGAGTTCGTACTTGTATCTTCTCCTCCATTCGCCCTCCTCGCACACAGGATTAAAAATCCGCTGCAGTTCTCCCTTCTTGCTTTTCGTCCAGCACTCAGCGCCATAGAGCAGAACTGGCAGGATAAGGTGTCTTCTAGAGCACACATTTCGTTCTTCGAGTTAGGAGTATTGAACCCAACTATTTTGCCAAACCGAAGTAGCAGCGGCTTCCTAGGGTAATTCTTTCCTGGATCTCCACTAGGGTGCCATTCGTTGATTTCATGTTTACTCCGAGGTAGATGAACTCCTTAACTGCCTCGAAATTGTTGCTATCAATAGCGACGTTTTGTCCTATGCGGTGGTGGACAGATACGTGTTTGTTTGTTGATAGCATGTTCTTAGTCTTGTCCTCATTCACTTCGAAGCCAAAGGATTTCGCCTACTCTCCAATCGCCTTGAACGCTTCTATCACGGCTTGCTGCGAACGACCGATGATAACAATATGGTCGGCATACCCCAGCAGCTAAACGGTCCTGTTAAAGACAGTGCTTTCTGTATTGACACCTGAGATGCGTAATATCTTTGCTATTGGCTCGGTTATGTTTCTGTGATGACTGGTTTAAAATAGGCAAAGGGGCGTGGCATCTCCCATACAATAAAAAAGCATTGCAAACGCAATTCTTCGAGGGTCATGGGAGCTAATAATATTAAAATTTGAAACATTGATATAGACAAAAATATTTTGTAGTTAATACAATAAGGTATAGATCAATGTGGATCCGTTGTAATGTCCTAGGGGTTTATGACTCCCACACACTGGAAACCTATGAAAAACCTACGGATTGGTAAACCAACCGAAGTTTTTACGAATTTAAGTAGGTCATTAACGGACGTGCAGGAAAGTTTTTTTTAAATCCTTAAAAAGGTAACTACCAAGGACCCCTCGAACAGTAGTCCAGCACACTAACCACTAAGCCACTGCGCCCACCCCACACATGTGGTAATTTATGGTCTTATGAAAAATCTAGCCGGTAGTAGTGTAGTCCGTGCATATATTATTTTATTTCTTCAGAATTTGTGCATGACCTGTCAGGCTGTTTTTCCAGCTTTTGGTTTGGCTTAACCGAAGGGCGCTATCTGCAGCAGATTTCTGGATGAAAAGGTCTAGGGGTTTAAGATTAAGTATAGCTTCTAGCCCCACTGTGGGGCTGGTTCTCATTGCCTTCGTGGTTCCAATACACACATTTAAATTTTTTGGTAGATTATAAGTTTGTCTGCATTTCCCACTTTGAATATACAGGGAGTTTCGAAGTTAAGTCTCAATACTTTGGGAAATGATTCGTGGGTTTAATATAAGAAAAATAGTTCTACAGTTCAATGTGAATATCATTTGCTAAGAATTTAAGAAAAGGCTTACTTTGGTGTAGGCACCTTGAGCCAAGATGACATAAAGAGTTCAGCAGTGTAGAAACTAGTGACGAATATCTCACATATTCTTCTTTACCACAAATGGATCCCCGAAAATTTGCAAACCGTTTTCCAATTCACATAAACTTTCTAGATGTTCGCATTTTCTTCTTTTTTTATTCCCTGACGATTCCTAGATTGATATTCGCACCTAAGCCAAGCATTTAACACGATATTGGTGAGGTGTCGCTTGGGATTCTCAAATGAACTCGCCGCTCGCCGGCGAATACAATCTTCTTCCGGGGAATTCGCAGCGGACGATATGCGAACTGCAGTATTTTTGCGGTATAGTGATAGATTTAAAAAAATATATTCAGAAATTCTTGTAGATCCAGCACATTGCGGCAAAAGTTACACACATAGACGCATAGTTTATGTCTATTTATAAAAAACCAAACCAAACGAAAACTGCAAACTATGTAAAAATGTATAGGTACTATTATGAATGAATAAATATTTAGAAGAATTTGGTAAAGTTTCGTTTAAACCCTTCTGTCAATCATAGCTTTTTATACCTTCCCGCCAACCACAAGGTCTGACCAGACCTGCACAGGCACACATTTTACATAAAAATAAAAATTACAAAACAGAAAATATAAAAGAACTTATTTCCTTTTTAAATCACTCGATTTTTTTAGCCCACGGATTCTTCATTCGCTCTCCTATCTGCAGTGTTACCAACGACATGACTGACACAAAAGAATGAGAAAAAAAATTTCATGCATCAAATAAAATCACATGCTTAATTTGAATTATTTGTGCGGAAGGTGCATGAATTGACAAACTCTACTCTATATCTAAGGGGTTTACGGTATATCTACGGATTACCAAACCACAAAACATTCGTGTTGACTCTATCATGGAATTTCAAAAAGCTGTGGCCATTGTTTCTTAGAGAAAACTCGGTTTAAAAGTCGGAAAGGTGTCACCAGACCTTATAGTTGACGGAAGGGGTAAAATCATAACCTGAAAAACGCTTCTGTCTATCAAACGAGTACATTAAAAAAAAAAAAAAAACATCACAGAAAATATTTTCGTTGATCCTATCCTGAACTATTGGCATTATGTTTTAAAGAAAACTCCCATCAAAAGTCAGAAAGGTCTGGCTAGACCTCATAGTTCACAGAAGGTTTAAGTGATGAAGAATAGGAAGAATTGGAAGGATCGTCATGTAAATTCTATTTCAATTGTTGCGTTTGCTTTGCAGTTTTCGTGGTGCCCCATCTGTCGTGATGCCCTAGGCCTGGGCCTAGTTGGCCTATGGGTAAATCCAAGGCTGGCTTCAAGACATTAACAAAAAGCATTTACATAGTCTCTAAATAAATATTTATTACCATACTTGTTTTATTACCATACAACACATTTTAGCTTCTTGGTTTATAAAAATATTTTATGTTTTTTTTTTGCTTGAGCCGCTCGTTGGCGTATTGAATGTGCCTCATCTCTGCTTGCTCGAAAAATTCTCCGGAAGGTTGTAGTTGGCATGAAATGCATTTTTAAACAAAAAATAAATTTAGTTAATGTTGGAGAACGACACGCAACTTTCATTTCCCTTTTTGAAAGTACCACTGATATTGAAAATAACACGATAAAGCACGCAAATTCACTCAGCACAAAAACAATTACATATCGATTTAACTCTCTTAAGCGGATAGCCGGCGCCAACAACTTACCTATCTACACTGGCTCTGCGAAATAAGGCCCCAATGAAATAATGCCCCAAAACAAAAATGAAATAAGGCCCCAAAAAATTATACAGGAAACAACAACAACGATTTTTAATAAAATTTGGGGTGTTATTTCCTTTTTTGGGGCCTAATTTCTTTATGAAAATTGGGGTTTTATTTCATTAAACCCCAAAAGAAGGAAGGAAATAAGAACCCAAACGAAAAACGAAAACGTATGGGGGGGGCATGCTGCCCCCTGCAACCCCCCTGCTTGGATTTACTGTCAGATTTGGGGTCTTATTTCATTTTTTTTGGGGGCGTTATTTCATCGCAGTGGGGCCTTATTTCATATTTGAAATTGGGGTATTATTTCATTATGAAATAACACCCCAAATTTGGGACCTTATTTCATTTTTGTTTTGGGGCTTATTTCATTGGGGCCTTATTTCATTGGGGGCCTTATTTCCTGCAGCCATCTACACTCACTTGAGTAAACCACAAAAAAAGTTTTCTCTTAAATTCACTCTAGTTTTTTTTTCTCACCTTGTCACAAAAAAATTACATGAGCTACTGCGATGTCTACACTACAGCACCTATAAACATACTTCAGTATGAATGAATGATATATTGCTGGCTCTATTTTGAAAAGTAGTCGTTAGTGGGAGATGTTGAAAGGGTGCCAGTGCCATATCCCCCCGGGTGCCATATTGGCCGACTTTACCCTAGTAATTTATAAACAAGGGGTAGGATCAATCACTAAATATGATATATATATGTCCCGTCCATCCATAAAGTTGACTAAACAATAATATTAATTTAAAACTTTAGGCTGAAGTAAAAGTTTTTATATTTAACTGATTATTATTTTCAGAAATAGTACATCTGGATGGAAGCAAATACAAAAACACGTGACCGAAGCCACGGGTTTTACTGCTGCTACAGTTCCTTTTAGAATTTCATTGACTCAATACGAAAATACTTAAACAGAAATATATCCAAGAAACACTGATTTCAATGGCAAAATAAATTAAATTAAAAAATAACTTACTCAAACCAAGCCAAAACCCTGTCATAACAAAAACGAATCATTTTCTTCGATGTCCCCATATCGTTGTCTTATATTTGAGAACATAGCATTATCGCTCCGGAGAATCTAACCTTTATCCATCTGTGCTGAGGTATTATTCAAAGTATTCTTTACTTCCCGCTGTGATAATATACACATAGATACAAAAATAAATCTTCAGGTATCTACACACACGAGCTATTCATCTGAATAATACAAAAAAAAAACTGTGGTTATGCCAATGCCAAACAGCCCCAAAGACATCTGTTGACATAATTTCTCCTCACATTACGTGATTGTAGCACCGGCATCGAATAATGCAAACCTTCCCTGTATACTGTGAATGCTTGATAGAATTCGATTACACAATAGTTTTAGAACAGATATCTTTAGATTGTTATATACTACATAGTGCTATGGAATTGTATGCAATACCTAGAATGTGGTATTTGCTTCGACATCTGGAGTGAAATTCTTGGAAAATAATGCCCACTCTTGTCGATTCAAGGAATATAATATCAAGAGTGGACTAGTTTGTTTGGAATTTGCATTGAAAAGCCCGCCATTTCATATACAATTGCAAATGTTACTGGAAACTTTTCAATATTATCCCGGATTAGAGGATCTAGAAAGTCCTTTAGCGGTTATTCTATGTAGATACTTGTGAACTGGACTGAGCTCTATATTGTAAGAAGCGATTTCAAACAAAACGTATTGTACGACCTCTAAATAAAACACTGATCACCCTGTCTTCACAAATCCATGCACCTACATGCTCGCTTATGTATCTTATTTTAAATACCTAACTTACAATAAGACTAATCGAACGATGTCACAGTTTCACCTTCAAATTTCCTCGCACAACTATGTTTACCGTATTCATTGTTTGACTAACATATTACATATCATAATACATATCATAATTCGAGTGGTTATCCACAGCTAAGCTATGACGAGATTTGTTAAATTAGATTAGGGCAGTTGCAATAAAGACATTGTGCAGAAGGAAACGTCGTCTCTTGTTTTATTTTTCTGTTTGCTCTGTTCTGAATGTCCTATTGATCTAGCTCCGCATTGGGATATCTTTTATGAAATCTACACATCAATTTTTCACGATACAGAAGTTCGTCAGAATGTGTCATTAAAATAATGCCGGATATGAGAACCTGAATGTCCCATACCTACCTACAAATGGATGAAAATAAAAGCAAACCTTCTCGAGAGCTAATAAAGCCCCATTAATTGCATTTACTCTTTTCGATTAAAAAAAAATTGTCTATCTCCAGCGGTTAAACGTTCCGGCTGTCGGCCAACCTCTCCTTCCAATGACATTTGGGTAATCTCTTTATGTCCATACATGCAAACAGGTATTTGACCTTTCCACATTATGAAATGACACTAAAAGGGTTAACACTTTTTTTTTTGACATCTGCAATATCCATGTGCTGGGTGCTGAACACAATTTCGAATATTCTTGATGAAGAATGCTTTTAAAATCCTGTCCTGGATATATGCTCTTTATTTTTGTGCTTTTATCTTAATGCAAATGGATTTCCATTCTCGCACTTGCTCTAGAGAATTTTTCAAATAATTACCACAGCATTCTCTTATAATATGAATAAAAGAAAAGGTCAATTATATACGAACTCGGAAAATGCTGAGATACTTTGTTATACTCTGAGGCTAAAAATACTTAATTGCCTTTTGCGATTTATAAAAAAAAAAATAAAAATTGCGGAATTTATCTAATTTCACACAGTAGGTTGTATGTACCTTAGGCGGAACCAATTGGACACAGTAAATCTGCTTGCTTCGATTTTAGATGTTAACTGGGTAATTTGGTTAAACTCCAAACGGTGTGGGGCACTAAAAATATAATGACAATAAAATGACAGAGATGGTGAGCAGCCGTCACGTCGTCGGTCGGGAACGATTCATACGAGCCGGACGTTTTTTTTTTTGTTGATTCTTTAAACAAAAATGAAAAAAACTACTGAAAAATTCGGTTGTATCTGTTTTTTCGTTTTATTTATATTTACTTTGTGTTTTTTTTTGTTTCTCTAATGACTGCAGCATCGTATGGATGACAACCATTTTAACATCTCACATAAAATATTAAATTCACAGAGTGATGGAAATAGATGTTGCAAACAGTGCAATGCAAATGTGCTTGAATACGTTTTGGATATTTTCAGACTGCAAACAGTATGCCAAAAACGGTTGCATTGCAATTGAATACAAATTCAGGGGACTACCAGAGATTCAGTCAGCCTCATGATGAGTCGCTCCCTGGGTCCCAATGAAAAATGGCCCCAAACTGAAAATGAAAAATCACCCCACAAATTTACATGAAAGGCAACAGCAACAACAACAGAAAATTGCGTAAAATTCTGCGAATTGGGGTGACAATTCATATTTTGGGGGCTTTTATTGATGCGTTAATTCATTTTTTTTTTTTTTATAATTCACTAGTGCTGAAGGGGTTTTTGTTCCCTTAAAATGCTAAAGCACAGCACGAGTGGATGGGTTAATAGGGAGGATAGAGAAGAGGTACTGGTGCACATTGGTTTTAAACAATTGTGGATTGTAGTGATAGGGGAAAACCGCGTGAGGCAATGCATTCCACATGCGTGTTGTTCGACTTACAAAAGAATCTCTATATTTTACAGTACGTCCGAAGTTAGGCTTAAGGGTGAACTGATGCGCATTCGATGTGTGACGGGTGTTGCGAGAGAATTGTTGAAGGGACGGAATGCAGTTAGCTATTTCATCAGAGCATTGGTGGTGAAAATTTCGATAAAACAAGGAAAGGCAAGAGACATTTCTGCGATGTTTGAGCGGGACAATAGACTCCGCTATATTTCTATCGCCTATAAGTTTTATCGCGCGCTTTTGAATTCTGTCTAGTAGGTGCAATGGAGTTTTTGGTGCACCTGACCAGATATGAGCGTTGTACTCAAGCTTAGGCCGAATAAAAGCCTTGTATATTGAAGCTAAGTCGGAGGGTGTAAAGTACTTCTTACATCGATTTAAGAAACCTAGACATTTCGCAGCGTTTTTGGCGACTTCGTATATGTGGCCATTCCAACGGAGTTTGTCGTTGACACACATACCAAGTATGGAAAGTCGTTCGGTTTCGTCGATGCAAGTCCCATTCATGGATAATGGGTGAGGGGTCAGGTTTCGCTTTAATGATAGAAGTCAACATTGTGTTTTGGAGGCATTAAATTCGACTCTATTGATTGTATAATGCTGTCAAGATCGGAATTTAATGTGTTTAGCATACGTTGCCGTTCCAGTGCCACGGCCGAAGAGCAGGGACGTGAGTCAGGGAACGAATATGAAAAACTTAGGGTGCTATCATCAGCGAAAGAATGTATTGGATTAGAAGTAACAGACAAGAGATCATTGATGAATATTAGAGAGAGTGTCGGAGACAAACCAGAGCCTTGGGGAACACCAGCATTTAGATGGTGAATTGCAGACTTGAAACCGTCTAAAACAACTTGAATTGAACGCCCAGAAAGGCAGAAGGTAGTTTCTAATCCATTGAAGAAGAGACGCGTCGATCCCATATGCACGCATTTTCGAAAAAAGAGCTTGGTGCCAAACTCTGTCAAATGCTTTCGAAATATTAATCGCAACTATCTTCGTTTCACCAGAGTGGTGAAGAGATTGGTTCCACTTTTCGGTGAGGATAAGTGATCAAATCACCAGTGGACCTGCTGTCACGAAAACCGTATTGCCGGTTTTCGTGATTTAAGATATTTCATAAGCTGACGGTTTATCAGCGTTTCCATGACCTTGGAAAGAATGGACGTACATAAGTGCAATGGGTCGGTAGTTGGTGGGTGAAGAAAAATCGCCTTTTTTAGGAACGGGCTAGACAAATGCAAATTTCCATCTACTCAGAAAGAGTCCAGAAGAGTAGGACAAGTGGAAAAGCTTACGCAGTCGTTTTGTCAGCGTTGAAGAACACCTCTTCAGAATTATGGGGGATATACCATCTGGACCAGCGGATTTGTGAATGTTAAGATCTTTTAATACTCTTGCTACTGTGCGAGTGCGAAAATGTATTTGATGAAGTATTCGACGCTCTCGAGCACAGGTGGAGACATGGTGCAATCTGGAATGTTGGAGCTTGCGGCGAATTGCGCAGCCAGCAGATTAGCTTTGCCCAAAGAGCTGACAGCTGGAGTGTCATTGTAAACGAGTGTAGGTTTTCCTCGGTTGGGTTTGCTTTATAAGCCCGAAAACTCAACTCTCTCAACCTGATAGCCTCTTTGCAGCTCGAGTCACACCAATCATTCTCCTTTGTCATAATACTCTTTCGCCTGTTGGGAATAAAGGATTTCATGCCCAGGAGAATGGTGTTTGTTATCATTTCAGCGGCGGCATCTACGTCACTATCGAGGAAGCATAGTGACCAGTTAAAGCTCCCAAAAAAGCAGTTAAGGCCGTCCGAATTGGCTTTCTTATAATGCCATACTGTTTTTTTTGGGAGCTTGTTCTTTAACTGTGTGGTTAGTGTATGAGAATTTAGCTGAAATGACACAATGTTCCGACGTTACGTCAATAAAGTATTTATCTGAATGAAAGGTGAGGAACAAGTCCAATGTGTTAGCGGTATGATCTGCAGCATCCGGAATCCGTGAATGAATTGAATTGGCTGAAACTATCTCCAGATTAGTGATGCGCGATATATATCGAATCACTCGATTCATCGATATTGTCGTAAAAAAATATCGATTATTTCACTCGATAATTTATTTTCGATATTATCGATGCATCGATGTTTTTATCCCGATTTTTTTGCACTCAAAGACCACTGTCTCAGTTATAACAACACGCCTCGTTACGATTCAAGAACCTTAAAACATTTTCTTATTCTTATCGGCTTAATGTAGGTACATAATATTTTTATAATATAGTATTTCAAATAAGCTATTTCTTTACATACTATGCATAGTAACTAGACAAAATCTGTGCGTGTTCCACTTTCTACGTAGATTACTTTCTAATAGTTTTTAGCAAGTCAGAATTTCGTAGTGAATGAGAGTGACTTACGTTTGGGGCTGTTTTTAGTATCGCCAAATTGGATGTCAATACTGAAGCAAGATGAAGCATAAAATGCTCGATACAGTAGGCCAAAATTGGGCCCCATAGCATGCGCTTCTTCAATACTACCGAGGACGCACAGTGCCTTTATTTCAACTTACATTTCACTATCAGCACAACGTTAGGTTAGGTTAGGTTGTGAGGAGAACGATCACAAGGCACCTTGGTGGGCCCATCGCTTCTTTTATTATACTATTTTTGATAATTTCCTTGGAGGTACTGGTATATTGACGTCAACTTGTTTATTTCCCGTCATTTCAAAACGAAAAATCCAGGCAAAAAGGTGGGTGCAAAAAAACGCACCATAATACACCTCAATATACGTGTCAAAAACTGTGCAAAAAATGCACAACAAATACGGCCAAAATACGCGTGAAAAATCGTGATGAAAAACAAAATATGTGCCAAAACCAACAAAAAAAAATCCCAAAAAGATTTAGCGAAAACTGTGCAAAAACGCGCAACAAATCCCGCCAAATACCCATCAAAAATCGCAATGAAAAAATAACAAAGTATGCGCCAAAAATGCACGTGAAAAACCGCGATGAAAAAATGTTAAAAGAGGCGGCAAAAAGCGAGATGAAAAAAATAACAAATTACGCGCCAAAAGAAAATGAAAAATGTCGCCAAAAACGCCCAATAATTACCGCCAAAATACGCGTGAAAAATCGCGATGAAAAAAATAACAAAATACGCGCCAAAAAAGCGATATGCAAAAATAACAAAATATGCGCCAAAAAAAAAAATGAAAAAAAAAATCTCGCCAAAAATTTAGAAAAATTTCGCGAAAAAATGCCCCAAAATCCGCGTCAAAAACCCTCCAAAATGCGCGCCAAAATAGAGCCAAAAATATGATCCACAAACGCCTGACAAATCCCGCCAAAAATCGCGGTGAAAAAAATAATAAAATATGCGCCAAAAAAGTGACATAAAATCCCGCCAAAAATGTGGAAAAAATTTTGCGAAAAAACGCGCTAAAATACATCTCAAAATACGCGCCAAAAACACCCATAAAATCGCTCCAAATACGCAATGAAAAAATAACAAAATATGCGCCAAAAAATCCCGCCAAAAATGCAGAAAAAATTCGCGAAATAACGCGCCAAAATAGACGCCAAAATACGCGCCAAAATACATCTCCAAAGTGCGCGCCAAAAAAAAATGCGCCAAAAACGCCCGACATATCTCGGCAAAATACTCGCCAAAAATCGCGGAGAAAAAATAACAAAATATGCGCCAAAAAAGTGACAAAAAATCCCGCCAAAAATGTGGAAAAATTTCGCGAAAAAAAAGCGCCAAAAACATCTCCAAAGTACGCGCCAAAACTATGCAAAAAATGCGACAAAAACGCCCATCAAATCGCGCCAAAATACGCGATGAAAAAATAACAAAATATGCGCCAAAAAATCCCGCCAAAAATGCAGAAAAAATTCGCGAAATAACGCGCCAAAATAGACGCCATAATACGCGCCAAAATACATCTCCAAAGTGCGCGCCAAAACTATGCAAAAAAATGCGCCAAAAACGCCCGACATATCTCGGCAAAATACTCGCCAAAAATCGCGGAGAAAAAATAACAAAATATGCGTCAAAAAAGTGACAAAAAAAACCCGCCAAAAATGTGGAAAAATTTCGCGAAAAAAAAGCGCCAAAAACATCTCAAAATACGCGCCAAAACTATGCAAAAAATGCGCCAAAAACGCCCATCAAATCGCGCCAAAATACGCGATGAAAAAATGCGCCAAAAAATCCCGCCAAAAATGCAGAAAAAATTCGCGAAAAAACGCGCCAAAATAGACGCCAAAATACGCGCCAAAAAATCCACCATACTGCGCGTCAAAAAATTGCGCCAAAGTATGTGTCAAAAAACGAGCGAAAAAGCGCACCAAATAGATGTGATCAGCTTCACATCTCACAATCGACTGCCTCCAAAATTTCAGAACAAGCCCTTTTATAGAGAGGCAAGCCGTTTGTTTAGGGTTTTTTTTACTCAAAACATCCCTGAACGGACTGGCTCCATTAGACAGCCGTCAATCGCATTTCGATCGCTCTCTTTGCAATGGATGCATTCAGAGTGAGATGCGAAATCATTTTAATGTTTTTTGTCCCCTCCCCCTCCCCCTCCCCCTCCCCACCCCCCTTCACCCCACTTGTTGTCAAATGACTGAAAAAACGCTATATTTAATTTAGGCTGTCATCGAGCCAAATATTTGGAATTTAAAATACACCATCAGGTAAGGCTTACCTACCACGATGGAAAGGAAAAAAAGAAAGTATTTGTGAGTCCGTCTTTCAATGCAATACCACACCTACTTGCAAGTGCGAAGAGCTAGTTATGTGGGCAGACGTTATGAAGAAGGTATGGTGTCAGATTCAGTGCGTCCTAATCCCATCTTGAAATATAGACTTTGGCCTCATTCAAGAATCTATAGTCATTGTAAGTCGACTTGAATTATCTGGATTCAAATTTACCTTAACGCGAAAATTAACTTGAATTGTCACTTATTGACAATTGTTTTTTTTTTCTCCTGGGTATTCTTGTAAATTTTTTTTTTGTTCAGAAATCAATCAAAAAAAGTTAAATTATTGTCTTGAATTATTTCCTTTGTGAAATAGAAATTGATTGAGTATTCTAAACAATAAAAATATTTTTTTTAATAAAAATGAATAGAAAACTCAGGAAAATTTTAAGTTTGCATATAAACCGATATTATCGATACTATCGATTTTTTTGGGTCGATTTTTTTTTTTGCATTGATATTTTCATCTTGATAATAAAATATCGATGTATCGATGCAGTTTTGGATTATCGCGCAACACTACTCCAGATCAATGAGCGGATTCCTTCATGTACAATCGAGCGCACAGCATTCTGGCATTTATCTTACTTCATATCATTACCATATATATATAGAATTCTCTTCACATGAATCCACATATGATGACATAAATCTCAAGACAACCCATCTTCACCTGATTCATTTGCGCTGCAATGATTCAAGTGGCATATGAACAGAAATTCCACAGCTCCATTCTGACGTGTCATGGATCACAAGTCAAAAACTCCTCGTTCACATCTCATCTGTCGCACTTCTATACGGAATCTTAATGACAATGTCAGCGCAACTCTTCACAAAGTAGACGGATAACATATCACGACATCATGACGAATAGAACACAGAAAATGAGATGAAAAAGGTAAAGACAACAAAATAAAGGACATGCGAGCTGCAAAATAAATAATAGGAAGCTTTCCTGTTATAGTGCTGTGCCTTATAGAATAATATAGCTCAACTGCACTTTATGATTATTTATGTGTCAAGTCAACATGCACAAAAGCATACTCTTATGCACATAGGCAAGTCTGAAGAAGACGCCTACTCCACCAGGCATAAGGATGATCCTGCAAATCCAGAAAATTCCAAAAATAGACACAGTTCCCCACTGTCTGCTACTGCTGCTCAGTGCACATCCTGTATCATGGAGAATTTAATTATGCAAAACTTTGTTGCCAGGCCATCCGGTGGTGTTACTCCTTTGTCTTCTGTTTGGGATGTCCACTGTAAACCACTGGTGCATGACAAAGAGAACACATGCATTTTATTGCAGCTAACAAAACGAGCTCCTCACTTCTTTCTCCAGGAGATACTAAAAGGATACATAACATACGTTCATTCGGAAGATGTCATTGTTTGGAACTTGTTTGTGGTCATTTTACGTTAGTTTGATGCTTGATTAACATTGTTTTCTTGGTGACAACATTGTGTAAGTTAGACGCTTTATCTTACTCGGTAGAGGCCAGTGCCTACTTTAACTTCTCGCAGTCGACTGTCAAGAATCAAGAATAACTGACTCAAGTGTTTGTTTTCGGAACAGATAACGTAGTGAAAGGACTTATTGCAGGAATACGGTTTGATGTCATTTAACTAACCGCAGTAAGTAGATACAACGTACAAGTGAGTTTATTCAAAAGAAATGTGGTGACATGTGTCGCAGTCGTAGGTACTGTGGAAAATGTCAAGGAAAAGGTTATCTTTCAAGAAACGAGTCGTCCTTAGCAATATTTCAATGAAAGTAGGATATCAACCTACGCATGGTTGGAATTTGCATTGGAATAAGAAAACGTCTGTTGGGCTATATCAAATGTGTTAAGAAATTTAATTGATTGCAAAACAACAACAAGACGTGTAATTTGGTAATCGTTGAGTAAAGTTTCCATTTTTTTTCGAATTCAAAATGCCTTTGCTGGTGCACGGCCTAGAAAACTAAAAGTAGGTTTAGAGCAGAAATAAAAATGTCTAAAACTTAGAGTAAGTTTGAAAAGGTGTAAAGATCTTTCCTCCACCTCCCCATTCATGCCACAGAAATTTAGCGATGATTTCTAACCTTACGAAATTTCTTCACATTACACTGTACCTACCTACTATGACTAGACTTCCGGACATTTAAAAGGCTCCTTGGGATGTGAGGATTTATCCGTAGCCTTGTCTGTTTTACAGACGACTCCAGCTTTCATTTGCCTTTTGTAGCAGCAACTAGGGCATGTTTTATCTGGCCGTTTTTATGGAGCTTACTTTTAGAAGTCGAGAGTTACATATTCGCGCCATCCCGGGCTAGTTCGTTTTGCATTACAGCTGCCTTGCCCGACTCTTCTTTATGAACAGGGATTACGACAGTGAATTCAATTGTGATCCCACTTTCAACGTTTAGCGTGTTCATGAAAAGCCAACTTCTGTCTGAAAAATATTAAAGTTATTTGGTAGTCTAAAAAGCTAAAAGACTTGTTTATGGAGATTGGAACTCAGAAAATTACGTTACGCGTCTTCCCATTGATGAAATACTTTTTTTTGTATACGAAATACTGGTAGGTACATAATTTAATATTGAAGTCAAAGATCAACGTTGCTTATACATTATTGCCCAAGTAACAATTTGACTTCGATAAGGCGCTATCGAGGCTATTTCCCCTCCCGCAATATTGATTGCAAAAGGCCTTTTAGAAGGACATTTGGCGCACTTTAGCGAAGTTATTTACTGATTAAGACAACTTGGGATAGGCCTTACAGACAATACAACTTCTGCTTCTGATAGGCCTTATAGAAACAAGTAACATCCGCGGTGGGCTATTGCTTCGCAAAAGAAGCATCTCTAATATTTGTCAGCAGTAGGTTATTACTTCGGTAAGAAACTGCTGTAAGGCCTTACCGCAACTGTTATAAAAGCCTTATAGAAGTTCAATAATTAAAAAGAAAAAAAATATTTTTTTTTAATTTGTTCAATTTTCCATTTTTTTATTTTTTTGTCTCATATAATTATTATTCAATGACATTTCATACTTTTTGATACAGTTTCATTTAACATTCGAGATATAATTTACATTTTACTTACATGGGTTTCACTGAGAATCGATCATGGGTCCCGTCGCATGCCAGTCCAATACCCTATCCACTAGGCTAAATCGTCCTATGCGTTTGCCAGTGTTAAATATGAAGTACTTGATACTTTTTAGAGTTTCTATAAGACTTGCCGCCGACTGCGACAGAAGTTGCAACAGACGTTGTAAACATACTTGATAATCTTTAGAGTTTCGATAACACTTTATTATTGGCTCAAAGAAATTTCTGTGAAGTTTGGTCAAACTTGGACAAAGGGGCGTGGCACCTTCCATATAAAAAAAATGAATTTAAAAAATTGTTAACATTGATGTGCATTGTCCATATAAATTGGAATATGGTGGGATTGCAAATCGGGGAATGGCACGACCCATACAAGTAATTTAAAACACTATAGCTTTAGCTTTGAAATTTGGTAAATTGACCTTAATTTGTATCCGTAAATAAAAAACATTGAATTCATTTGAATTATACGAACCAGTTTCATTTAACCACCAAACAAAAAGGTTATTTCTCTCTCGCGAAGGTCTGACAATCTTGGGAGAGTATAACTGACCTGAAAAGTCTTCACAATTCAGCCGTTCGGACTCGGCATAAAATTTTAGGTCCCTTCCAATTGTCCCAAAAACTGAAACTCACACAAACTAATGGTTGTAACGCAAGAGGCTAGGCCCAGCGTGTCTATTCACGCCTGTTGCTCCAACTATTTATTTATTACAACTATTATACAAACATGCGAAGAATAAATTATTATTAAAGCAAAAAACACACGCAAATTTCTATGTACTATTTCTTTTTTCAAAATTTTTGGGTGTTATTAAAAAATAAATTGAGGCTTTAAAAATGTGTCCCAATGTCGCCTGTATTTGTGAAAGGGGTCCAAAAACGATTACTTCGAATTGTGGTCGCCACGCGACCCGGCAGTACAAAAGTCGCCAATTGGCTATGTCGCCCGATGGCGACTGTGTACAAGTAAAAAGACCATGAAACATTTTTGATTCAGCAATAACCAATTTAATTTTATTTAATCAATGTAAACAGAAATGAAATAAGTAATATTAAATAATGCAATAAAGTGATAAAAACCTACAATTGTCGGTAAGGCAAACGAACGAGTTTACATTTCACATCGGTCATATTCTTTCTTTTTTTCTTTTTTATTTGAGTGAGCATAGCGATCGGAACAATAAATATCTAAATGCCTTGACTCAAACTAAATTATGAAAAAATTAGCCTTTTCGTCAATTGTAATACAACATAGTTGTAAGTCACTCTATTTCATTTTTTGTCGTCAAAAACCAACAATTTGAAGAGTCGGTGCTTAGACAAAATGTCTTTAATTGAACTTTGGTGATTTCAGTAAATATTTCAATGACGTGATGCAGCATTTGACGGGCAACTGGCAGCATTTGAAAATAACTTTTCGTCTTTTCAACGCGAGCGCACTTCTATATTTCTCTCCATTTGGGTTTCATATCCTTTCCATAAATCCTCATCGCTATATTTGCTGCTATTTGTTCCATCATCGATAGTACGATCCCCACTAGCACTAGTGCTACTGTTGGCGTTATCTAACAGAGTCAAAAAAAAACTATATTCATCTGCCGAAATGGTGAATAAATAGAAAAAAGAAAACACATACCTAAACCCTCATAATTTCTGGTGCTCTCATTATAAATGTTGTAGGCTGTTGTAGACAATTCTTGTGGAATAGTGTACTGGGGATTATTAATAAAAAAATAATTATTATTTAGGAATTAGGACCACAGATGAGCGCTGAAAGCATCCACTGCGACAAAGAGATGTTCGCTTTAATTCATCTGACATTCACGGGCTCGCTTCAGAATTGCGCCACGCTCCCTTTGCACTATTCTTTGATACGTTTCCGATATGTTCACCTTTTTCCATGAACTAATCATTTTATAGACCCATAATATTTAATTTTTATATAAAACAAAATCGACGCGTGTATATCTACTATAATACGATGACAGCTATGATCCTTCGTAGTTCTTATTAAAGCCGCTCCACTTAAATGCTGTAACATAACATATAAAACTAGTTTATGCCTCTATAAAGCCTTCATTCGCAAGCCACTCATTCTATGGGCAAATAATGGGAAGTTAATGCTTCTCTAAAGCTTCCAATTGCAAGCTGTTGCCTGCATGAGAGACAACTGCCTTTATAATGCTTCCGATCACAAGCCCTAAAGAGACTTCTCGACAGAGCTTCGAACTGGAAACTTTATCGAAACAAATGACTTCCCACACATCCACCTCCAATTTTTGGAAGTCCAATCGAGGTTTTATCGAAACTAAATTCCTCATCCCTCTATAAAGCCTGTGGATTTTCTTTCGAAAGGTCTTATAAAAGTTATTATCGAAACAATTACCTGGAAATTGCTGTACTTCGCCTAAGAAATACTACAGAAGCTTTATAAAAGTAGTTGCCTACCGAAATTAAAAATTTGAACCTTACCGAAGTAAAATTGTTACTTGGGTGGCGATTAAAATGTGGGCATAGCTTATATAATTAGACCTCCATTGCAATGATTCCCTTAGAAACAGTGGCGTCACTGTTGTCATCTCCCTTCCCGGACACCAGACAATGACTCAGTTCATGAGTATTGGTCTAAATACTACCGTATACAAGAAATGCATTGTTTTCGCGCTGATATCTCCTCTTAGGCCCAAGATCCTTTTGGCGGAGTAGAGTACGGAGCGGCTCATGCGGGTTTAATTTCCGGCTCAGCTTCCTATCCTAACGTTCCTATACAGAACCAGATCCAGATATTTGGTGCTGTCAAAGAGGTTGAAATGGATTCGTCTTAATTTATGTTAATCGATTTGAGGAAATTGGAGAGTTTTTTGTAAATAACACCAGCTCTGTTTTAAGCGGGTTTGTCGTTCCGAGAATTGGCCCTAAAAACGCTCTAATAATCGCCAGAAAAAATGTCACAGATACTGTCTCAAAAACCGACCCGGAAGCACCTAAAAAAATGCCCAAAAATCGTATCAAATAACGCCCCCCAAAAAATTACTAAAAGTCGCCCCATTCGAAAAACGCCACAGAAAACTCCCCGATTAACGTTCCGATTCCGCCAAAAATTAACCAAAAAATGGCCCAAAAAGCATTTAGAAAAATGCCTTTAAAACACACCAAGAAACATTCCGAAATTCAACCAACAAAACGCAGCAAAAATGTTTCGAAAATGGCGCCAAAAAAGTCTCAAGGAACCCACTCAAAAACGATGGGAAGTCACCCAAAAACGTGTCAAAAAACTTCTCTAAAACCGCCCAGAGAAACATCCCAAAAAATGCCCAAGAATCGTGTCAAATAACGTCCCCGAAAATCGACCAAAAATCGACCCAGAAACGCCTCGAAAACAGTTGGAAAAACGACTCAAAATCACACCAAAAATGTTCCGAATATCGCGCCAAAAATCCCACTTGAAAACTATCTGACGCCGCCAGAAAATGCATACATCAAAAACGTTCCGGAAATTGCACCAAAAAAAATCTTCGAAAAAACGCACTTAAAAACATTCTAACATCTCCTAAAACGAATTTAAAAACGCGGCAAATAACTATCCAAAAAGCGCACAAAAAACAGATCCAGAAAACGGACGAACAACGTTCAGAAAAACACATCAAAAACGTTACGAAAATTGCGCCAAAAACGCACTCAAAAACGTTCTAACGCTCCCGAAAATGAATTTAAAAATCAAACCTAATGCACGTACGGAAGAATGGCCCAAAAGCGTTCAGAAAAACGTATCAAAACCCCATAAAGAACATTCCGAAAAATGCTCCAAAAAGAAAGCCACACAAAATGTCATTAAAAAACGTACCTAGGAGTCTCCAAAAACGTGCCAAAAAAACTTCTCGAAAACGAAAATTGCGCTAAAAACGCACTCAAAAACGTTCTAACACTCCCAAAAATTAATTTAAAAATCGCACCAAACTCACGTACGGAAGAACGGCCCAAAAGCGTTCAGAAAAACGCATCAAAAAACCCACAAAAAACATTCCGAAAAATGCTCTAAAAAAACGCCACACAAAATGTCATTAAAAAACGTTCCAAGGAATCCCCAAAAACGTGCGAAAAAACTTATGGAAAACCGCCCAG
The DNA here is from genome assembly GCA_949372485.1 of Cheilosia soror. Classification (NCBI taxonomy): domain Eukaryota; kingdom Metazoa; phylum Arthropoda; class Insecta; order Diptera; family Syrphidae; genus Cheilosia; species Cheilosia soror. The sequence continues at coordinate 83,527,925 of OX443561.1, forward strand.
AAACGCCCCAAAGAATGCCCAAGAATCGTGTCAAATAACGTCACCGAAAATAGACCAAAAATTGCCTCGGAAACAGTTGGAAAAACGACCCAAATCGCACCAAAAATGTTCCGAATATCGCGCCAAAAATTCCACTTGAAAACGATCTGACGCCACTTGAAAATGACCCAAAGATACATCAAAAACGTTCCGGAAATTGCACCAAAAAATCTTCGAAAAAACGCACTCAAAAACATTCTACCGTCTCCTAAAACGAATTTAAAAACGCGGCAAATAAAGCCAAAACCGCACAAAAAACATCCAGAAAACTGACGAAAAACGTTCAGAAAAACGCATCAAAAACGTTACGGAAAATGCACCAAGAATCGCCACGAAAACGCGCCAAAACAAGGGAAAAATAATGACAAAATATAATATTCAACGTGTCTGTGTGTCTCTTTGTCCCTCCATAACTCGAGTACCGTTTATCCGATTTTCATGATATTTTTTTTGTGATTTGATTTGTTGCCCATTTAGGCCAGTTCATTTAGAGAATTGGGTAACATCGCAACAGAGTGCAGCTGCAGCTATTTTTAATTTAAACAATTATCGAATATTTTCGAGATTCCTTGCAAGGTTTATGAATTGAGGTTCCATTTAAAGCCAACTCAACAACAGCTTTTCCATTTATAGATATCATAGCCATTTATACTCATCCCTTAAGCCCCCATTTTGATGCTTAGTGTTGATAGTGTTGACCTGACCGTACTTGTTTTCTCTGACAATTCTTTAACAAACACACAAGAAATATAGGTTTGTTGGCTACCTATGATGGTATTAGTTCTAAGTTAAACTTTTTCGGCATCGACGGTAAATAAAATGTCTATACAGATGCACATCAACAACAGCGCTTAATTAATGAAGTTGTATTTTAAGGATGAGTGACATACATACAAAAAGCACATCCGACACATACAGAGACCCACGCCAAGACCTTAGCGATTCATAAAATTTAACGATAAAACCCATCTTTAGATGAAAAGCTTCAAGATGCAAAAGGAAAATTCTCATCACATATCCCAGCAGAGTTATACAGAAGACGGAGAGTAGGCAGGCAGTACCATCAGGAGGGTAATAAAAACAAAGACGAGGTAATGCAGAAAATATTTTCCCAGGATTGACGCAAACATGTGGGTGAAGCAGATGTCTCTCTCTCTCTCTTTATCTCGGTCTTAATTTTCATGCAGCGAAGTTAGAAGGGCGCTATAAATGTTCAATCGGGTTTTAGATGCAGAAAGGCAAATCCAGGAGATGCATAGTTTATAGATTTTATTTTCAAACCCCTTCCATATGTACCCACGAATTCGTTTCGAGGTGTTGTAGTGGGTTAAAGTGCATCCGATCATTAAATTTGTATATAAAGCTCTCCCACGTTGCAGAGGAACACGTTCGCAGAATTTGAGATACGGCAGGACTTAAGCTGCCAGTTAGTCCATTTGGGTGGGATGTACACACGAGCACAGCATATTAAATTTAACATGAGCCACTTCGTCGGATGGTTGCTCTGGTCAGTGTGTGTATATAGTTGTGGATGTCGTTGTGTTGGCATTTTGTAAAATACTAACAAATAAAATGAAAATCCAAGCGAAGCGAGGAGCTAATGAAAGTTCAACAATAAGTATGGTTACGTGCGCTATAACTTCTCACCCACTTTGCCATTAAACTGAACAAATGGGACACCTGCTGCAGTCTGCTGGCATCATTGCAACAAGTTCTTCCATATTTTTTTTTTGTACCTTACTCTACAGGTATGTTGATGTGGGGATGAAACAACGTTAACAGTGTTGAAGGTCGAACAAGATGCGCATTTAAATGGTTCAAGGGATATCCTTCTATACCGGACGTTGAAAGGAGTAGCTTAAGCTATAATGTAGCCGGGAGAAGAGACTTAAAAATTGATGTTTGTTAAAGTGCTTTTTTTTCGAAATGCGACCATTGGTCAGTCTGCAAGTCAAGCAAAACAAAAAAGCAAAACTGCAACAAGTTATTGTTTGAAGGACATTAGTATGCCATCGCTTGATATTTAATTTAGTCTTTGGATCGTCAATTAGTTAGATGAAAGCAACACAAACATGCAACTCTCTCGCTGACATGACACAATTAAATTTTGGGTAGTTTTTTCACCCCCTAGGGAAGGTAAAGTATACGCCATGCGCACCATCAGAATGTAGTTAGATGGGGGGATAGACTCCTACTCGTATAACTGATCTGCTAACTGAACTCTATCCCTCACTTTAGTTAGGGTCGCTCTTATAGTGGCCTACTTCCCTCTTAAGTCAATCATAATTCCTCTCTTGTTCACGCTCTAGTTTTATTTATCCTTAAAATGTGTTTTTTTTTTGTATACGATCAAATTTGGCTTTAGGTATGTTCACTTGGGAGGGGATCCTTCCTTTTCACGATCGCAATGGTCCCAGTGGTGTCCAGTTTTGTTGAAAGCGCTAATACCCGCTTTAGCATAAGTATTATTTCGACTATTTTATATGGTCTAATGACGCCGCAGCTTCTGTCCAGATGACGTCATTGATCTTCCCACACACAGCATGCGACGACAGTGTCGTAAGAATAGGTTGGGCCATATTTACACCTCATGGCACGTAAGTATTTATGTCCGGAGAAGAACTGTGTGAAATATTTGTTAACATTTCGTGATTAAATTTTGTCTCGCGAATATATCTGATTTTCCTCAAGGATCACGGCAGCTGGTTAAGAAACCTTTCAGTACAAGCACACGTTGAGCTTTGCGTTTCTGCACTGGAAACAACGACGCTTTCTTGGCGAAGTTCGTACATACATACATACATACATTTTTAATGGCCCGCTTATCCATTAAGTGGGTCGCGGGTGTAGCGTGTAGGTTGCTCAAGTCGAACTTCCATCGCTCCCGATCCTCCGCCATCGACTCCAAATCATCAAGAGCAATCCCCATACCGGTAAAGGAGAGATTATGAATTTGATCTAACCTTCTCATTTTGGGTCTACCTAGGGGAAGCCTGCCCGATGGTACGGATTCCATATTACATCGTTGGATCCTGATCGGGGAAATACGTTTAACATCACCAAACCACCGAATCATGGACCGCTCCGTCCGGAGAAGTAGCTGCTCGTGAGTTCCTCACGTATTCTGGTATTTCTAATGCAATCTCTACGGGTCACACTAGCAATACAACGGAGAAATCTCATTTCGGCAGCTTGTATCCGCGATCTTATTCTTTCGGTCATTAACCAAACCTCATGACCATAGGTAAGAGTTGGAACAAACACCGAATTAAAGACTGACAACTTAGCTTTGACACCAAGTTCAGTCCTCCTAATAACAGAATGACAAAGCTGTCTCAAAATTGATCCAGCCTGACCAATCCTACAGGAAAACTCGGCATTGCTCCTTCCATCACTCGTGAATAAGACCCCGAAATACTTAAACTTCTCCACCTGTTTCAATGGGACTCCACTAACATGCAGAGTGCATTGAACAGGCGTTCTGGAGACGACCATCACTTCAGATTTGTTCACCTTTACCTTCATCTCAGCTTCAATACAAACGGCTACAAACCGATCGAGTGCGCGTTGAAGTTCAGTCTGAGAGGACCCAAGGATGGCCAAGTCATAGGCGAATAGTAAATGACTTATCCTCAGATCTCCCAATTCAAAAAGTTCTTCGCCAAGACTGCGCTGTAACATGATTGGATGTAAGTAATGAAAAGGAGAGGAGACAAGACAAAGCCCTGACGAAGTCCAACGCCCACGGTGAAAGGTATTGATTTAACCCCGTTTACCCGAATACAGCTTTTATAGTTTGTGTAAAGAGATTGAATTGCTCTCAAGAGATAACCGTCAACTCCATACTCCAGTAATACACTCCAGAGTTTACCTCGAGGGACTCTGTCGTATGCTTTCTCCCAATTTACGAAGCATGCATAAACAGGTGTAGCCATTTTGAGAGTGAATAACTGGTCGGTTGTGCTTCTGCCGGGACGAAAATCGCACTGCTCATCTACTAATCGTGCCTGACTAGTTGGCGAAGTTCATCTGTATAAAATTCCTAGCAGAAGCCAATGAAGAGTGTAATAGACATTAGAAGGATTTGTTTGAAATCAGTATGCTCAGCGATGTAGCCTTCAAAAGGACACAGACTTTATCTGTATCGTAATAAGAGGCAGTCACAAATCGCTTCCTTGTTTATGGGCACAGTGGCTAAGTGTGCTGAGCTAGAACTGAGCCAGGGGTCTCACTCAGAGTTCGGCGGCGGAAAAAGGACCTGCTACACCAACAAGTTTTTTTTGCCTTATGCCTTTAGGCCTGATTTGGAAGTCGACGATGATCCCAATCTTTTTGGTCAACATATATGCCTATATAAGTTCTTTCCGTAGCTAAGAGCATGTCCTGGTTCAATTTCCTTTGCGCACCTTCTGTGTCTTTTGCTATCGTAGGTTAGGTTAGGTTTGTGGGCTGGCGAGGAGTACTTCGTGCCACACTCAGGTCAATATTGACTGGGAAAGAGGTTGTCCCTTACCCATTTTAGCCCTGTATTCAAATTACTTACTGTGTTGCTACATACAAACCATCCTGATGATTTGACGAAGTTCATTATTTTGTCTATTGATGTGCTGGCACGTCCAGGTTGTTGAAGAAGTGAATCCCTAGGAATTTATAGGTACTTGGTGACATAGGAAGCAGGTTGTGTCCTTAAGAGCTCCCTCATCACCGCAGCCCATTCCGTTAAGCCCATTTTCTTTATGTGGCACCGCAGAGTATTGTGCGCCGTTAATGATTCCTACGACGGTGGACAGAGATTTCCTATCCTTACGTATGATACTCTCGGTTCTGGTTCCATTGAAGGACGGCCAAAGTATTTTGTGTGGTGCACCGAGAGCCTTGAGTTCTTCGCGACGGCACTTCACAAGCTTCGATTTTATTTCTGATGCAGTTATGGCTTTTATTTTGCTGCCTGGCTGTCGATAAAGAAGGTAATACCTCCCAGGTGGTATTGCCCTTACCACAGACTCACGGGCTTCTGTTGTCACTGCCAGGACCTCTGCTTGAAAGACGCTACTATTGTCGGGGAGGCGTATCGATTTTGATATAGGTACCCAGCGATTCGGAGAAGTCACCGGACCCACCCTACCTCAGTGTCCATTTTAGAACCGTCTGTAAATACGGCTGTGATTTGCATGTTCGGTAAGAGTCCGTCTCTCCATTCTTCCAAGCTGGGATAGGCGTTCGAGAAAGGTCTTGTAAACTCTAGATAAGGCGTGATGTAGTCCGTGATAGGTACATATGGCCAAAATATTTCTGTATCCAATGACCCATTTTGTTCAATTTCAGGTTTTGGCGTATTTTTTTTTGAAGTGAGTATAACAAAACTAAAAGTGAGTATACCAATTTTGCATGTAAAACCAAAAGTGAGTATAACAAAACCAAAAGTGAGTATAAAAGTTTTGCATGTAAAAGTAAAAGTGAGCTAGCTATAGATTCTCAAAAAAATACGCCTTTTATTGTTTGTCTGATCCTCGATATAGTCCACTAAAAAAGCAGTCCAATTAGTGGTTTCCTTTCTTACTCAGCTTCCAGTCTAATAGATTGTCCTTTACCGCAAGAGAAAATCTGAAATATTAAACACGATTAGCAAATCCCTTCGACTGGCCGATTGAAACGTATTCGGGCTACGTTCAGAGCTGCCAGCATTTCTATTTTTATTGAGTAGTGTTTTCCCTGCGGTGTAATTTGCGGGCAGTCTTAATATCTTTTTTTTCTAAAGTCCTTCCAAAAAAATTAATGCTATTTGTAAACAGCAACTGTGAGACCCGATTTCAGCAACTTCTCCAAAAGTTTCTCAGCAGTATTCATCTAGAGGATGGGAGATCTAGATTTCTCTCAACTTCACTGACCAACACCAAGCTTTGAGTTTCGAACTTCAGAGAAAGATACATTTCTCAAAAGAGCTACCTTTAAAGCCATGCCAATCTAGTAGCCTAAAAAGATAAAATGTCCGCTTAGCGTATCATCTTCTCCTCTCTAAGGGCAGACTTTTCACATAAGCACTCAGTTGTTGCACTTTGAAACCGTAGCCTACTTTCCAATGTGTCGCCGGCGATTCTGCCATTCCGTCTAAGAAGGACGCTTATCCAACAGTTAAGTAGATACTGTAGGTACCTCCAAGCACGGTCTAAAACTTGAACCACCTTCAATTACATCTTTTACTTTTATTTGGCCAATGCATCTCATCCACTTTATAAACGCACTTAGTGCAACCGATGTAAAAGTAACTTTTGTAAATAAAAACTTTCCCCAATATATTTCGTTCCGTCCCAAGCTAAAGTTGAAAAGTTACTCAACAAACTCATTTCAATCTTCAAGAGAAACCCAATTGCACAACACCGCCCCCATATTCCGCAAGTTGACATAGCAAACAAAAAACAAAAAAACAAAAAGCAAAATTGCTGTCAACTTTTAACAACTTGCACGACGCGTTTACTGCATCGCCCCCTTTAAAATGTCACGTGGTGGTTGGTCATTTCCGCTTAAAAGTCACAGAAAAAGTGGTAAAACCACCAGCTCGAACAACGAAACTAAATTTGTATAATCTACCAACTGCGCTTTATATGCGCAGGGGTTTTTAAATTGACTAAATAGTCCCGGTCAACCTCTGTGCGCTTTAGATTAAATGTATCTACCATACATTCCTACTAAATAAAAAAAAAAATATGAAAAGAAAAACAGTTAACAGGAATTGTTGGAATTGTTGGAATCCAATTAAGTCAGTACACCGCATTAATTAAGCACACTTCACATCGATAATTCACGGTGTAGTGGCACCAAGTCCACCCCCGTCTCGATAACATCCTTCCTTCCGTGAGGTTCAACTATGAGTGCATATAGTTACAACAATAGCAGATCCTATCACAACGATGCGATACAATTTTTATTCGACTGCACAACCTAAACATTGGAGGACCGAGTACCCAGCAGCACCTACAGCAGATGGTGGAGGTGGAGGATACCCACCAACTCATGTACACGTCAGAAAAGCAGACTCACCTAGAGCTACAAAAGTTCGTACGTACTAGTATTAGGATGTCGTCCTCGTGTAGTTGCTTTATCGATTGCGTGCTATGACCTTTGCAAACATTGCCGTTGCTTTTGTTTGTTTCTGTATGTGTTTGTTTCAAACAACCACCCGAAGGAGCACGGCACACTGGTGAATGCAGTATCTCACTTGGAGGAGACGAGTGCAAGGGAATGCCATGCCAATACAGGTACCTACCAATCCATTATCATTACTCTGGTGTGTATACGATGGCGTTACCTGTTGTGTGTTGTATATAATGCGAAATGTGTGCATTGTCCTCTCTGTTTGTGTACCTTATGCCTGTGCGCTGCGCACTTGTAGCTCAGCAGAAGCAGCAACAAGTAATTTAGAAAATGCGAAAAGTGGTAGTTAGTTTTGCAAACGATAATAATTAATATCAATTGGAAGGATAATAAATCTTCGTTCGGCAATGATTGCTCTGATAGGGACAGACTTTGAGAGTGAGGTAGATATTAAGAGCGAATTGGTATGGACGGACAAGGTGGTCCATTATTTTTGACTGGCAAGGCAAGGAGTAAACTTTGGCATGTGTGCAATGTGCATGTATGTACAGTAAATGCACGTGTAAGATTTTCCTGTAGGAAGCGAACTTCTATGCCGGAATCGACATTGAATAGGGGTTAGATATGTAATTTTGGTGCAGAGTTGGTTAATCTGTACCAATCAAAACAAGTGGGGTATCCAATTATGCGGATTAAATAATGTATATGAGAGAAAAATGCGGATGCTGATTTGTTAATGAAAATTAAACCTCAATTCAAGTGTAACATGGACTTTTATTAGACACATAAATGTAATCGAATACATATACTAATTCAAGTATTTATAAATTCCATAGTAGATATGTGAGAACTGGAAGCAGAATGTCGATTGGAAAAGCTTCATATTTTTACGAGTTCTCGCAGTAAAAACGGCCGTGTGTTTACTATTCTAAACTGAATGCAGTGGAATGTGTTTATAGGTGACTGTCTGGACTATCGCGATCAGCGGATTACCGGGGATCCACTGTACATATACCTACAATGGTTACACCCGGAGAAGTGTATTCCGAGTAACGATCTAAAGAATCCATATCTATAGCTGTTATGTCGAATATACATGACCCAAGAATTCATCATGCGGAGGTCTACAAAGGAATTAAGAACAGTCTAAATTTTATCACTTATTTGTCCACATGTCACTTCAATAGTAGGCTATCAACCTGGCGCAAAGATCAATATTTTTACAATTCCTGCGCCCAGTTTTTTTTAGAGGTATAGAACTTTAAGTTGGCAACACTATTTAACAGGAGGCCATTTTATCAGCTGTCAAGGGATTTATTTTTAGTTTTGTTTGACATTTCAACATGAATAGAGTTGGCAATAGACTATGACAGCTACAGAGTAGACGTGTTCTTTAAACTGGCAATTTCTAAGTGACTTTTCTGACCGAAACTTTAAAAAAAATTAAACGGGCTTGTGTAAAAATCAAGTGTATACACCCCTAACACTGCTAAGTGATCAAGTGAAAAAAGAAATCATACATTATTCTTTAAAAAAAAAAAAAAACGTAAAGCAAAATAATAATTTGCGTACAAATTCGTGTGTCAATTCCACCGTATTCTCTTCTTTGTGTTACATCTGACTTACCCATACTTCCCCATGTCACTACCACCAAAACAAATTGCGACCCGCTCGAAATCTGCAAAGACAGATTCGCCGCGAAGCTTCCTGTGTTCCCCTTCACAAAATTCACTGCCAAAACCGGCCGATGACAGCAAAAACATGTGTGAGATGATGGAAGAACTGCTCCGTAAACAAAGTGCATGCATATTTAACAAAATGTCTGAGATGGAAGAAAACATCACAAACAAGATCGATCGTGAAATTAGTGAAATAAAAAGTAGTATGTGTGACATTAGTAAAAGAGTTTTGCATTTGGAGACCTCGGTGTCGAACTCGGTGTCGGACGTTAAAGCCATTAACACAGATATTAATAATATCAAATCTTCACTAAAAACAATGACTAATGATCTTGCGCTCACGAAAGCTAATCTTGCTGAGAAAACAGCTGATATCTCCGAACTCAAAAGTGATCTTGAAACCACAACAAGTGAACTGGGTGCAGTTAAACTCTTACTTAACTCACAAGAAAATAAGCTGATCGCATGTGATACATTTCTGTTCGGAGTACCGCACACTCCAGAAGAAAACTTAAAATCTATTTTCCACCACATTTGCCATGTTATTAATATTAAACCACCGACACTTCGCAACATCTACCGCACACGCCCGAAATCCAGTTCCCCCGACTCTGCGGTTTTGATCAAGTTTAATACACCGTATGATAAAAACTTTGTTTTGAAATCGATTGCGCTCTACCGTAAACAAAACAAACAACTACGATTATCCGACCTTGGTTTCAACTCCACGAATTCAACTTCCACGATCTATTTGCGCGAGAGCTTAACGGAACAAAATAGAAAATTACTACAGAGCGCATTGCAGCTGAAACGACAAAACAAAATTTCCTCTGCATACACCGTACGTGGAATTGTTTATGTTAAATGTCGCCCAAATCGATCAGCTGTTACCTCACCAACTCATTTCGGAGGTGCTATACCCACCCTTTTAGATGTGTTTTGGGTGAGTGACTTTCAAAAAGCTTATTTTTATGATCAATTATCTGCTTCTGCGTTCTCGAAGCATGATTTAATTTACTTAACCTACGACTTTGCTGTTACGATCGTTAATACATTTACATATAGAGATTTTCGTAACATTAACTACCCTTTACTAGAAGAACATGCAATATGCATACGCTGGGACTTTGTTTATTACTTAACATCACCTAATGAACAGGTTGAATTTCTCAACGAAAACATCAAAAGACTTTTCAATCATCACGTTCCTTTGAGAACCAAAATCTTTCAGCCTAAAGAACAGCCATGGTTCACTGCACATATTCGCCAACTTATTAACCTACGGGATCAGGCTTATAACCGTTGGAAGCGTTTCCGTCTTGATGAGTTGCGGCAAACTTACAGTTCTCTTCGAAACCAAGTTGTAATGGAAATTAGAAATTCTAAGTCCCAAGTATATCTGAACCAACTCAATCCCTCTCTTGGCTGCCGTAAAGTGTGGAGTAATCTTCGCAGCTTTGGCATCGCTAAGCCAAAGTCGAGCCGCTTTGAAAATGTTGATTGCAATGCTCTTAATCGGCAGTTTGCATCCTCTACCTCTAATCTGTTGAACTCAGCAAGAGACTCACAGAGGTTTTTATCAAATCAAGCAGAAACTATAATACCCTTATTCGGTTTTAGAAATGTCAATTGTGCTGAGGTCGGTGAAAGCCTGTTCTCTATTAAATCTTCCGCAACTGGACTCGACGATATTAATCCTCGATTCTTAAAGCTCATTTTGCCAATCCTTATCCCGTACATTACCCATATTTTTAACTCGATTCTTACATCTGGTGAATATCCGTCACAATGGAAACTGGCCAAAGTAGTACCTATACCAAAAAATGCAAAGGGTACCGACTTTAGACCCATTTCAATAATACCTTTTCTTTCGAAATCGTTTGAAAGGATTTTGCAGAAGCAAATGAACCTATTTCTTGACCACAACAATCTGATGACAACACTACAATCGGGTTTTAGGAAGGGCCATAGTTGTATAACCTCCTTAGTGAACGTCATCGAAGATTTACGGCAAAAGATGGATGAAGACAAGGTGACCTTTTTAGTGTTGCTAGATTTTTCGAAGGCATTTGACACCGTGGTTCATACAAACCTGTGTGATAAGCTGCGTCAGCTATTTAACTTCTCACACGATGCAGTCAAATTAGTTGCTTCGTACCTTTCAGGTAGAAGGCAAATTGTACAAGTGGGTGACGTTCGATCGGATGTCATTTCGATCCCAAATGGTGTCCCACAGGGATCTATTTTGGGCCCACTGCTATTCTCAATGTATGTCAATGATCTGCCATCTATCATTAACCAGAGTAAGGTTCAGATGTATGCCGATGACGTACAGTTGTACTTGAGTTCTGATCTCGGTCTTATTGAACATGGTGCTGCCTGTGTTAATGAGGATCTTGAAAATATTGCGCGCTGGTCTGAAACGAATGGTCTTTTGTTAAACCCTGTAAAATCTAAGTGTCTTGTCATCTCAAGAAATTCTTTGGACTTGTCATACTTTCCTTCTGTGTTTTTAGACAATTCTCCAATTGAATATGTTGAGACGGCCAAAAACCTTGGTATGATCTTTAACCGGAAATTAACCTGGGATAACCACATAAATGTTGCGACCGGTAAAACCTATGCGGTTCTTCGAACATTATGGGCAACTAAAGCTTTCACCCCCTTAAAAACTCGCCTCATGCTAGCAAAAACGCTGGTTATACCAAAATTGTTGTACGGGTGCGAAGTTTTTGCCAATTGCAGTTTCGTCAGCAAAAGAAAACTGCAGGTCGCTTTCAATAACACCGTTCGGTATGTTTTTGGACTAAGAAGGTACGACCGCGTATCGCACTTCTCAAAGCGTCTTTTTAACATGACGTTCGACAGCCTACTTCAGTTCCGCACTTTAACCCTTCTCTCAAACATCCTGATAACACGACAACCTCCCGGTCTGTACGAGAAATTGGTTATGCCTTCTTCAATGAGGTCTAGTCAGTTGATTCCTCCGCGTTACTCTTCCCTTACCTCTGAGCGTCAATTTTTCGTTAACTCTATTCGTCTTTGGAACTCTTTACCGCGTACTATTAGAAGAATTAATAACACAAGAAGGTTTAAAAATGAATTAAGAAAGTATCTCGCATTCTCGAATATATCTTAATTGTATTAATTATTAGTTTTAAGTATTGACCACGTAGTATATATACATAATATCTTTGAATTATTTCGTCTTCCTCAGTAGCTTTTTCCTGCAGAATATAGCTTATCACTAGTTTATAAGATATTATATCTTAAAGTGTATAGGCATTACAAAATAAAAATAAATGAAAATGAAAAAAAATGAATAGACTGACGCTTGAACAACGCTTGTGCGAATTTATTTTGAAAATTATGGTTCTGTTCGAAATACGTATCGGGCACTACGTCCATTTTACGGTCAACATAATCGTCTCACTTTTGGTTGAATGGATACGTCATTAAAAAAAACTGCCATATTTGGAGTGATGATAGTCCTCAAGTGTATGTCGAGACACCGTTACATCCACAAAAACTGACTGTTTGTTGTGCTTTATGGGTTGGTGGAATAATTGGTCCGTACTTCTTTAAAAACGATGCTGGCGAGAACGTTACAGTCAATGGTGACCGCTATAGAGCCATGATTAGGTACCTACTGACTTTTTTGTTCATCAATTGAACAACCATGATGTGCAGGAGCTGTGGTTTCAACAAGACGGCGCAACATGTCACACAGCTCGTGCCACAATTCATTGATTGAAGGAAAAGACTGGTAACCGCATAGTTTCACGTTGCGGACCCGTGAATTGGCCTCCAAGATAATGCGATTCAGACTATTTACTGTAGGGATATGTGAAGTCGCTAGTCTACGCCGATAAGCCCGAAACGATTAACCACTTGGAGGACAACATTCGCCGCGTTATTGCCGATATACGGCCACAAATGTTGGACAAAGTCATCGAAAATTGGACACCTCCCAGATTAGACTACATCCGAGCCAACCTTGGCTTTCATATGCCAGAAATCATATTTAAATTATAATGCCAGAAGATTATCTTTCGAATACAGTAAATTTCATGTCAATTTAAAAAATCTTCTTTATTTTATTCTATTTCAAAGTTATATACCTCGAAAAAAAACACCCTTAACATTTTGAAGTACCAAGCCATATCTTGCCGTCAAAGTTGTTCCATTCCCATTGGTTTGGTTTTGTAGGCACGTATTGTCGGTAGGTACTCTTACTTCGTCCATGCTATGAAGATGTGTTACGATCTTGAAAGGGTATCACATTTTAAAGGACACGATCTATTACAATGGTTTACTTTTCATACTTATGATTGTATCCCAAACGATCTACTGTAGTATTGTCAAAAAATTTAAGTCTTATTGTCTCATTGTGTCTCTATACACACAAGTTCCTGTACATTTAGAGCACGACTTGAATATATTTCAGGGTTCCCGCTATTACTCCAACTCCGCGTCAGCTACAGTGCCGTCTAGTCTTTTTTCTTGTCCTCTTTTCACTCTCACAAATAAAGGTGCTACTTTTCGCAAGCTTTGGCGATGTGAATATCTTGCAGTGGCGCGTCGTGTCCCTCAGGCTGTTTGCCTCCCTGGTTCGGAGCAAGTCACTCAGTATAGTTTATATCTACTGATATTTGCTTTACTGATAATAGATGTTCAATAAAACAAACCTTTTGACAGGAGTATCGGGATGTTTGGGGTCCCTTTTATATATTATTTATTTGTATATACACCTGCCCTATCGCTAGTAAATTTTAGCAAGTTTTTGATAGCAACCTCTATAGTTATGCGAAAACAAAAAACTTTCACTATTCCCACTGATAAGTCGCCGTTAATTCAAGGATTCGTATTCGCAACACAAACGATAATAATACTCTCCTCCTTCTTATGGCACAAATCTTTTCGAATGATAAATAAACCACCTTCAAACGGTAGAGAAAAGGACTTAAGCAGAACAAATCGTCCTATACCTATCCCAACAGATAATTCACTTCCAAGTCCTTAGCTATCTGCGTCATTTCTACTGCCACAAATAACGAATAAAAGGAAACGAGCTAACACTAAAAATGGACAGATAAAAAAAGACTCGTTCTAAATAAATAAACGGAATAGACATAAACTTGATGATGTTTCATTTGGAAGGAATGTGCCGAGTAGTTCAATAAGAAGGAGAATTTCATCCAGAGATTCCCGCTGAACTGGATGCTATTGCTATAAATATATAGCTCTCAATCGAAAGATTGAATTATTGTAGGGTTAAAATAAATGGGCGGTTTTGATGGGGAAACTTTTGCTTTGCTGTCGCCCGTGCAGCGCGATGAAAGGTGAAAAAGAAAAACACAAAATTGATTGGATCTATATTTAGCGATGGATGTGGGAACATTATACGACTGTGATTATTGGGCCCCCTCAAAAAGCAAATATATATATAGCAAGGTCCCTATATAGCAATCACATATGCTGATAAGGCTTGCAGCACTTGATAATGGTTTTTATACATGTGCGACGCACGCGGGGCGCGTCACAGGTTGACGACAGGGTAATTTCGCCTTAATAATAAATAGAAAAAGGCCGCCTCAATGATCTGCGGTTTGAAGGTTAAAAGTTAAAAGTGACGTGTTTTTTTTTTAAATTGGAAAAGGGATGTAGGTACGTAATTGAATATGCATCTCAAGTCAAATAAAAGTAAATCCTTGGGCGAAAGGTATTTTTGGCAGTCACTTGAAAAGGTATATAAAGTTTGATTAGTCAGTAGGCGAATAAGAAAAAAGTCGAAAAACATATTACCAAAACGAATGGTTTTCAACATTTTCATGGCATATTATTGAGACGCCAAAATTGAGTTTTTTTTTTCGGGATAATGGATAATACTCTGTAACGAGAAGCAGAATGGCAACAAAAACAGTGTAAGCTGCAGTTTGCATATTTTCGGTGGTTTAAGTACCTACCCCTAACCAAATCACTGAGCTACTGTCATAGGTATGTCCATTACATAAATATATGCACTTTAGGGGTGCTACGCACTTCGTAGTGCATTTCAGAAAATTATCGGAAGTTAGCTATTCGTTACATATTCTATTCTATTCATTCATTCAGTAATGATGTCCTGTGCCAGGAACTGTGGAACTGTGGAAATTAGATATGCTTTTGTCTATTACCATCTAAATAAGGACATGCATTTTGCTTTGCGAATTATTTTCCTTCTCCAAAGTACTAATTTTGCCTTACTTATAATCGATTTTAGTGGCCAGATTAAGTTTTACAAATTTGCAATACGTTGATAAATAGTTTTGCGCAACAAGTCCATATAGCCGCCCTAGGCCTGACCTGATCTCTCACAAAACTTTAGTTTGTGAAAGTAATTTTGAATTGAAATCTCACAGCTTGCGTCAAAAGGAAAGGAAGAGGCGAAGAAACTGGAGAGAACGGCAATAAAAAAAAATGCCTTGTAGCAACAACAAAGCACTCAGATTGGTCTTCTCCTCTGTTTAGTCACCAGTTAGCGGACTTGTACTTATCGCTGAGTTGGCGCAAGTTCATAGTGGGTACCTCCATAGGCCAAAATAAAAAAAAAAAATTGATGTCATTAATCAAGAATTCAAAGTGCCAATACGATTCTTCAAAAAAAAAAAAATGTGCACGACTGGGGGTGCGTGAACTTAGCACCCCAAAGTTTAAAAACTATATTTTTTTTTGAGTTCTGGATAGCTGGACAAGAGTTCTAGAGTTCTTGATAAAAATTTTGAAAAGTTCTGTTCATTTAGTATTTTTTTTAATGTGGGGTGCTAAGTTCACGATGCACCTCATTTGCAAAAATGTTGGATTTTTCTTTTTTTTGTGTATAGAATTAACATAGTTCTAGAGTTCTTGATAGTTAAAAAAAAAAAAAAACAATTAGAGCAAAAAAAAAATTTTTTTCCAATTTTTTTTTTTTTAAGTTTTGCTAAAGCACAAAAGAGTTGTAGTGCGAACTGTGGTTTTAAAACCTTTAATGTTAATTCTGGCGGAATTAATTTGTAACTTTTCAATTGGCTTTTACTTTTTTGTGTCTGGGCTTAGAAGATTATTTTATAATGATTTTTTGTTGAGTTTTAAAAGTACTTTCCAGAACTCTTATCAGAACTCTTCGGAACTCCGAAAAAAAAAAATTTTGCAATTTTTCAATTGGCTCTAACTTTTTTGTGTTTGGGCTTAGAAGATTATTTTATAATGATTTTTTGTTGAGTTTCTTGAGCACTTTTCAGAACTCTAATCAGAACTCTTCGGAACTCCGAAAAAAAAAATATTCTTTTTTGGTTAAATTTTGCAACTTTTGCTTTTAAATTTTTTGGATTTGGATTTAGACGATTTTGTTATATGAGAGTATTGTAGAAATTTTGGAGTACTTTCCGGAACTGTAACCAGAACTCATGAGAACTCACTAGAACTACATTTTGAAATTTTTAATGTTGTCTAACTTTTTTGTGTT
The DNA here is from genome assembly GCA_949372485.1 of Cheilosia soror. Lineage (NCBI taxonomy): Eukaryota > Metazoa > Arthropoda > Insecta > Diptera > Syrphidae > Cheilosia > Cheilosia soror. The sequence continues at coordinate 83,544,221 of OX443561.1, forward strand.
TGGGCTTAGAAGATTATTTTATAATGATTTTTTGTTGAGTTTTTTTTAGCACTTTTCAGAACTCTAATCAGAACTCTTCGGAACTCCGAAGAAATATTTTCGCAATTTTTGGTAATTTTCAAAGTTCCATAACTTTTTTGTTTTTGTTCCGAAAAAAAATCTTTGTTTAGGGAACTCCAGAAGTCTTGGTGTAGTGCATAAATTTTGTAAAAAAAAATTACTTTTACGAAAATGGGGTGCTGGCATATTTTGGAAAAAAAATTTTTTTTTGCTCTAATTGGGTTTTTTTTTTAACTTAACTATCAAGAACTCTAGAACTATGTTGATTCTATACACAAAAAAAAGAAAAATCCAACATTTTTGCAAATGAGGTGCATAGTGAACTTAGCACCCCACATTAAAAAAAAAAAAAAAAAAATACTAAATGAACAGAACTTTTCAAAATTTTTATCAGGAACTCTAGAACTCTTGTCCAGCTATCCAGAACTCTAAAAAAATGTATAGTTTTTAAACTTTGGGGTGCTAAGTTCACGCACCCCACGACTGGGTCGCACGTAACTTTCTCGTTTATTGCGAATCTCGAGTCATTTTAGCAAATTTTACGTTTAAAATCATACCCACTCAAGGTGTAATTATTACCGTAAATACATACTACATAAACATAAACCTGCGTATTAACTAGAACACTTTATTACTTTCAAATTTCACCCCGAACTGACACTTGAAGGAGGCAAGTAGGCGATGAATTTCAAATTATATTGCTATGTACTGAAGTTTTGGACTTTGCAAAAATATACCGTGTGTGAATACAGATCGGGATTTGGGTAGTCATTTTTGAGAAATATTTATAAAACGGCAATATTCGAGTTTTCTGAGAAAAACTAAGTACATGATCATGTTTAAAATGCTTATGTTGTCTTAGATATGTATTTTGATCAAGATCGTTAGAGCGGTTTTTTGTAAAATTATGCTGACAAATGTTACAAATTGGATTCGAAAAGCAGTGTTATTAAACTGTTTAACTGAAAACTGAGTACGACATATTCTTCACGATATAAACATTACCTAGCAGATATATTTTCATCCAAATCGAAAATGGCGTTTTCGAGATATGAGCAGTTTTTAAAGTACCGGTTTTAGCGATTGGGAAGGACGCATTCATGGTTCAAAAAACACTGTTTTTCAACTGTTTAGCTCAAAACTGAGCCAGTAGTATTACTATGGATTTAAGCACTACCTGAAAGTAACATTTTTCTCATAATCGAAAATGGCGTTTTTGAGATATGAGCAGTTTTTTAAAGTATACTATTATTAGGGTTTTGGGTGGATATCAAAGGACGCTGTCTTTTTAGAGAAAAACTGAGTTTACTATGAAGTTAGGAATGATAATAGGACCATAAAAAAAATATCGTTTTTACCATTTTCGACAAAAAGCCAATTTTCAAAACTGCCGTTGCTGGACTTTTTAGCGAAAAACTGGGTATGCAGTCATGTTAAGCATGCCTACACTAACTCAACGATCAATTTCGGTTCAAATCGTTAGAGCCGTTTTCGAAAAAATCTAAATTTAGGCATATTTCGTAAAATTTTTATACGGGAGGTAGGTATCTACCGTTAATATTAGGGCTAGCTTACAAAAAAAAACGTCCCGAGCGGGAAGCCTACAAACTCTAAATACGAAGTTTAAAGCAAATCCGTCCAAGCGTTTAGATTCCCCAGGGGTGGGACAGACAGACATACGGACGGACAGAATTGCGAGACCCACTTTTTTGAGTTCCCCTATCATCGTAATATCAGAATTGATCAAAATCTCGAGTTCGAATTTTTTTACGAAAACAATATCTTTCTCTTACTACGTATACGGGAAAGTTAAAAAAGCAATGAAAAAACGCCTAAAAGCATAAAAAAATGCTCCAAAAGACAAATCAAAAAATAAAATAAAAATGTTCTAAAATACGCGACGGAAAAAGTCTATAAAAACGCAACAAAACAGCCGCAAAGAAAAGTTCCGAAAAAGCCTCAAAAGACGTTCCAAAAAACGCATCACAAAAAGCCGAAAAGCGTAATTTCTTAACACTCATTTCAGCTAAACTTAACTTAACTTAAGTTTGTTCGTCTCGCCCCAAATTAACGACTTCAGATAAACTCCAGAGTGATAATAGAACACAGATAGTTAAAATAGTTCAATGTGATATGATAAACAATGTTTTTCGATTTGTTTTCCGGCGCAAAAACAAACAACGAAGACGGTTTGCCAACACGCGAACAAGCAACCAACGTACAGCTGATAGTGAGAAAAACAGAGAAATTCGAGATTAATCCCACAGACTTCCAATGATTGGCATTGCGATTTATTGATTGACATCGCAAAAGCCAATCGAACGGGGAACTGAATTCGCTAGAATTGGAATGGAAGATCATTTGGAATAATCGGAATGCGTTGGATAAGGACGTCCTTTCCTTTGACTTTGCCCTTGATGATCGTCGCTTGAATCACATCGTTCATCAGTTTCTTGACGGATAACCGCGTATACCGTTGCACAATATCAATGATTCCGCAACATGATTATGATCGATCCCACCTTCATTCGTAAATTATGCGCTGGAGTTCCTGACATATCCAGCGAGTTTGAATGCCTGCAACCCAATTGGATAACCTCACTTCTTATACGCAAACTTATTTTCTGAAAATATGATCGAATTGGTAATTATCGCATTCAATTTCAAATGATCGTAATGCTTGTATTGATGGATGTAATGCGCGATATACGGCTATCCGGAATCAGTGTAGATAATAATGTGCGAACAGGACACCTGTCTCCATCTATTATTTCTGCCGTTAACTTCTCCACCCAAAATACACGCAAAACGTCTTTTATCACAATGGATTGCACATTTATCCAAAATTTTCCAAGCTTCACAACGAATAGAACTGCAAAATTATCTCGACCTCCTCCGCTTCTCTGCCAGTTCTCATAGAAATTATTATAGGCCGCGTTTTCATATGCAAGAAAATTTCTGCAAGAAGTGTCTGACAGTCTGTCCGACAGTAACTTGCAAGTGGAAACAGCTATGCAAGTTCGATTACGACAGTTATTGCATAACTTCTTGCGAGTATTTGCGAGTGCAATTAACGGCAGGTTTAAACGGCTTTGCAATGACTTGCGACAGTTCTTGCTGCTTATCGAAACAGATTCGATAACATTGCACTCGCTGCTGGTTGAGGTTGACGTCTTTGATATGGTGCATAAAGAAATTTTAAATAAATACATGCTAAATGGTATGCGAGTCTCTTAAAAAAAAATAATAATGATTGTCAAAGAGTCAACCTGCTGCATGCATATACTGTCGTTAACTAAAAATGGGCACATCAGATTTTAATTTCAGATTTGAGATTTTTCGTGGGTCGTGGTCGTGGCAAATATGGAACATGAAAGCAGAGGGAGTGATTGATTTCAAAATACTGTATCGACAAAATTCTGTTTTTTTTTTTTGAAAATACTGTACTCCGTCACGCTAGGTACCTACATACATACATACATGCGGCAGCAATTCACAGCTTAATTGCTTCAAGTAACAAAATTCTGTATTTCGGAATTCTGTATTTCAAAATGCTGCATATCCAAAATGCTGTATATCCAAAATGCTGTAAATGCAAAATTCTGCTTTCCGAAATGCTGTTTATGCTCCAATTTTATATTAAAAAAAAAAAAGATTTTGCATAAAGGAAGCTTTGATATAATTTTTAAAAATTATTGAGAAAAAAATATGTAAAATAAATTGAAATTCACTTAGGTGCCAACAACTGCCAACATAATAATTTAACAAAAACATTAGACAGAAGACAGTGGCAGTGGCGTATCAGTGCGTTGGCGCGGTGACCAAGTGGTAGGTGGCATAGGAGTGGTGTGGCGATGGCGACGAATTGGAAGTGATTTAGTTTAAACTAGTCATATCATATTGTAATGGCTGGTGACGATGTGGATTTTTGCATTACAACTGTGTATTTTTGTTTACCCGAAAACTAAATGACCAAGAATTAACAAATATGTACTGGTGGCACTATACGTTGTTTGCCACTTAAATCATTTTCATACCAGTTTACCCCCATTCCATCGCCACACCACTCCTATGCCACCGCCCACCGCTACGCCACTGCCTTAAATGAATTAAGGCCCCGACCCATAGAATCCGTCGCATCCGTTGCGGCAATGTATTCGACTGACAGGTCGATAGAATACACAGTAGCTTATGGAACGTGCCGGATGCGACGGATAAAGTAGGTTTACTTTCTACTTTTCTGTCCGTCGAACCATTGTTGACAGTTGGCTGAGCGTGAGAGTAAGCATTTTCTTTGGTGGAAATATTATAAGATAATGAGAGAAACTGTCTCTCATATCCATATGTCATCGGCTGTCAACGTATGCGACGAATTCTATGGGACTGTTCGTTCCGTCGAATACGCCAATCCGTCGACGCAACGGATGCGACGGATTCTATGGGTCGGGGCCTTTACTTTCTACTTTTCTGTCCGTCGAACCGTTGGGCGTTGACAGTTGGCAGAGCGTGAGAGTAAGCATTTTCATTGGTGGAAATATAAGATAATGAGAGAAACTGTCTCTCATATGTCATCGGCTGTCAACGTATGCGACGAATTCTATGGGACTGTTCGTTCCGTCGAATACGCCAATCCGTCGAAGCAACGGATGCGACGGATTCTATGGGTCGGGGCCTTTAGTGCGTTTTTTGACAGCAGTGCTGTCAGGTCGCTTGAACTACTCGGAGATAAAAAAAATTCCCAAAAAGCGCTAAATTGCGCTAGATTTTATTTTCATCAGCAGAGTAGGTAAGTAGTTTAGTTACAAAAAAAAAAAACGCAAAATTTGGATTTCAAAAATCAAATTGATACATTTTAGCATATCTCTATTTTCAGACATAATTGAAATTTTAAGCAAAAATTCTGGACATAGTTTGTACGTTTGCATGTGATTCGGTTGATTGTACTTATCTTTTAAAATTTTATGAGCTCTTGCCCAATAACAGAAGCATTGTCATTCCAATTGGATTTTTTAAATTTGTAACTTTGTAGTGTTTGCTTATACTTTTTCCTGCGATGTCACTTCCTTCTAATAAAAATCTTTGATACAATTTAATTCGAAACTGATGCGTAGATATATTGACTGTCACTAAGGAGATGCAGTATAGTAATAAATAGGAAAAGAGTCAATAATTTGAGCACTAATCGGGGATTCACATGAATAATTGTAGAGCGATACCATGTTAAAGTTAAGTATGTACTAATATTCCCGATTGGTGCTTCCATATAAAAGTTAATTAAATAAAAAGCTAATCAAATCACATCGATGAAGAATCGAAATCCACAGATGACGTAGAAGAAGAAGAATATGACGAAGATGATAGCAATTGCTCCAAAATGAAGTCCATGTCCATTATTTACGTTTTTGTTCTGAATAGCTAATTGCTTTTCGATAGAGTTTTTGTAATTTCGTTTTGAAAAAAAATTCAAATTTAAAATATAATTGGTATTAGTGAGACTATTTGTGTAAATCTCGAAAAATATTGAGAAATATATTTAATTCGTTTAATAAATTACAGAAGGCACCAGCTTCCTGTCTTCTTAAAATCCAATCGGGAACCCAAGTTCATCTTTTTTTCTTTTTAAACAATAAAATGGTATTTGGATCTGCTAAACGTTGACGTCGCTATGATTTCACAATTTTCAATAAAGTATCAAATTTCTTCCGACATTAATGGCTCTCCTGTGTAAACACCTCTGCAATAAATTGCGACAATGTGATGCGCGAGTTACTTGCCACTTGCCAGATATTTATTGCAGAAGAAATTGCAAGAATTCATGTGACAATGTAAACGCTACTGAAAGAAACTTCTGCAAGACTTCCGCGAGTTTACTTGCAAATGGAAACGCGGCCATAGAGGAAGCCGTTTCGACATGCCTATTATAGCCTACCTATCACATTGTTACACTTCCATTTAAGCTAACCTGTTTGACAGGTAACCACAGCGTTATTAAGCTATTGACATTGGAATGTTGGGCACGTTTAATCTAGATATTTAGTGTCAATTCGGCACTTCAGCAGCTTTGCAATTTCCTTAGCGGCAATCTCTCTAAGGTGTTAGGGATTCATTAGCTGGAATCATTGGTTTGTTGAAATGGCAATTAAGTTCTGCCTTAAATACATGATCTTATCCGCCTTCTCAACTCCACAGCCTGCTTATAGTAGGTGACAAAAGTCGTTGTAACAAAGCGCCACATCTTAGTGCTAATTGGGTTCATTCCTGAGCTGCCACTTCTACCTACCCTACATACCTCTTCGTAAAAGACGCTGCAACAATCCGGGAGCTCAAAAAACACGTGGGTATCCAGGTCTGCCGAGAAGACACTATAGTATAGATACATACAACCAGTCAAATAATCAATATAGAAGAAGACTTTAATAAATTTTAAAATATCGACGCGAGCAATGCAGCCAGTAAATCCTGTCGCAAGTCCTCTCTTATTTTCATGTCCTTTTTCATTTTCATTATATCCACATATAACCACTAAGCTAACTCTCATCTTTACAAAATGTCAATAACAAGTTAAATGTCAACCGTCTAAATTTTCCGCTCGAATAAAATTCAAGTCTTCCACTTCACCTGGCAGTTTTCAACTGTTTGTATAATCGCTTTCCAATAAAATCTCTCTGCCATACTTGCGTCACACATAACATACTGAACTATGTGTGACTCTGCGGACACTCTCTCTAAACCCTTTTGCTTCAAATCGGCAACATTAAGCTGTCGTCATCGTCATTCATCGTCGAGAAACCGGAAAATGCGCGCTTTGTCACCATCGCCTCTGGCTTAATGAGTAAATGTATCTTCCACTATCGTCAGATGGTTTTCCCTTCTATTCTCATCTGTGTAGAATATTTCCGCGTGTTATCCTGTGCAAGCTGGTGTTTTATACGTTATTGCACGATGCGCATCCTCATCTTCTTAGCAGGAAAAATTAATTAATATCTACATAGTGCCATAGCGGGGGTGGGGGGTGGGTTGGAACTCGCTCGCTATGATGAGTGCAACATAATGTAGCATGAGCAAAAACTACATCATATTTCTGCCCTAATTAAACCGCAAAATTATGTGATGCATCAGCAAGAAACCTGTATACACGTAACCAGCAAGAAATTATGGTAAACGGTTTCCCACCGCCCACACGAGAGAGAGAAGAAATATAAAATATTTCGGTTAGAAGTCCTCGCAGAGCACAGAGCTGCACGGAGCACGGTTGCTGTGAATTCAAAGGATACCTCAATATCGCCCACGGGGAAACGCGTGCAGCAACACCTCGGGCAATAAATTAATCATTTACTCCCCTGCATAGATCCCGGGGGGTTGGTCTGCAATGTGGCTGTGGAAGGTGCGGCACGGTCAATTTCGGTTTGGTATAGACGTAGAACGATGTAGTGAAATTGCTGTGGTCTTCAAGGACGGCCTCCGGCAGTTCGAAGGACAGGTTTGGTTGCACATTTCATGTTCACTCATCTTTTCAAATCGGTTCTTTACCGAGATCATTATTAAACTGCAACCCCGTTGGGATGAACGTTTCTGTTTTTGCATATAGTTACGAAATGTCAGAGGACATGACTGTCACGATGTTAAGTACTTAAATCCGCCCAACAGGGGATCACTTACATGGAATCGGGTCAACTGACCATATGTTAGCCATAGGTAGATGGTGTGTCTAATGTTTTAGAATTTTGAACAGAATAACGTTAAGCCAGTGGTGGGTTATTATACAGAGAATGTCCATTGGAGTATGAAGAACTGGTGTATTTGGAGTGATGAAGGGAACCCACTGGATATACTTGCTGAAAAACACAAATTACATCTTAAGGTTGGTTTCACTTCTGAAAAAAGTAGAGTACCAGCCACCTCAGAGAAAGACCTCGTGGTATGATGATGAATGCGTGTACAGGAAAAAGGTGACAGAAGATGCACACAAGAAGGCGCTGCAGCGCAAAACAAGGGCAGTGAAAGAAGAGTATCGAGCCAGGAGAAGGGAGGAAAAGTAGAAAGAAGAGGGCTTACGCAGCTTCCCAGCTCAAGGAGATCGAAGAGTCGCGCGATCGTAATAACATCCGGAGGTTTTATAAAAAAGCTAAGCAACTGGCTGCTGGCTACAAAACCGGAACGCAGGCTCTTCGAGATAGCGAAGGGAACTTAGTCACCGAAGCGCAGGGAATAGTAGATGTGTTTAAGCAGCATTTCCAGCAGCTGCTTAATGGGCATCATGTAGAGAGAGTGATAGGGCAAGAAGAGAACCCACATCCAATCAATGAAGAACTAGTTCCACCACCTAGTATAGAAGAAGTTGGCTTAGCTATAAAAAAGCTTAAGAACAACAAGGCCGCAGGCTCTGATGGTCTACCAGCGGAGCTCTTTAAATACGGTGGTGATATTTTTTTGGTAGGGAGCATGCACCGAATTATCAACCAAGTCTGGGTGGAAGAAAACATGCCCGATGACTGGACTATCAGCTCCATATGCCCCATCTACAAAAAAGGCGATCCTATGTCTTGCAAGAACTATCGAGGCATATCCCTGCTAAATGTCGCATACAAGATCCTATCCAACGTACTGTGTGAACGTCTAAAACCGTTCTGCAACATACTAATCGGTAGGTACCAGTGTGGCTTCCGGCCCGGCAGATCGACTATAGACCAAATTTTCACACTAAGGCAAATCTTGGAAAAGACCAACGAATTTCAAGTCGAAACTCACCACCTATTCATCGACTTCAAAGCCGCGTATGATAGCATACATCGTCAGGAGCTCTATATGGCGATGGCCGAATTCGGAATCCCGGCAAAACTGATTCAGCTGTGTCGCGCGACGCTGGAAAACACGCGCTGCAACGTGCAGTTTGGAAGCAGCTCTTCCGAACTAATTCAAACATGCACCGGATTTCGGCAAGGAGACGCTCTATCATGCGACTTCTTTCAATCTCGTACTGGAGAAGATAGTGCGTGTCAACACGGAAGGCACTATCCTCAACAGGTCCGTCCAGCTGCTTGGCTATGCGAAAGATATTGACATCATCGGTCGCTCCTAGCGTGCCGTGCTAGAAGCGTTCACGGCGATTGAAGAACAGGCGAAATCCGTTGGGCTTGAAGTAAATGAGGACAAAACTAAGTACATGCTATCAACAAACAAACAAGCATCTGTCCATCCGCCTAGGACAAAACGTCACTATTGATAGCAACAATTTCGAGGTAGTTAAGGAGTTCACATACCTCGGAGTAAACGTAAACTCCACGAATGACACCCTAGTGGAGATCCGGCGAAAAATTACCCTAGGAAACCGTTGCTACTTCGGTTTGGCAAAATAATTGGGTTCAAAACTCCTAACTCGAAGGGCGAAATTTGTGCTCTACAAAACCCTTATCCTGCCAATTCTGCTTTATGGCGCCGAGTGCTGGACAATAAACAAGAAGGGAGAGCTGATACTGGGCTCCTTCGAAAGAAAAAATACTTCGGTGGATTTTTGAATGGAGGAGAAGATACAACCGCGAACTCTATGAGCTGTACCAAGATGTGGATGTAGTCCAAAAAGCGAAAACACGTCGACTAATGTGGCGAGCGAATGTACAATAATGCTCCCGCTAAGAGGATCATCGAATCGCAGGCCCCAGGTTCGAGAAGACAAGGAAGACCGAACCTCCGTTTCAAAGACCAAGCCATTGGGGATGCCAGAGCGCTTGGTCTGGACAATTGGAAGCAGCGTGCCTGGGATAGTAGAGGATGGAAGGCTGCAGTGTCTCAGGCAGAGACTCTTCACGGCTCGGGAGCCCGATAAGTAGCGTACTAAATGTCATCTCCGGGCACTGCGTATCAGGCAGACACGCGCAGAGGCTCAGTCTACCTTTTGCATAAGCTGCAGAGATGAAGGGTAGACGAGTCCGTCACTCACTTTCTTTGCAGTTGCCCTACCCTGACCAATTTAAGAAAGGCCCACTTAGAAAACTGTTTTCCCAATGATCTCAGTGATCTAGTAGGTATAGGTAATATCGGCCGGCTTTATAAACGGTTTACATGAGCAGCCAGTAAAAAAAAGGCTCCCTATAAATCCCAGTGGTATGCACAATGGACCGACTAACAGCCTAAGTCATTCTCTCACCGAGGGCGACTCTAAACTAAACTAACTAAATATCTACCCCATCTATTTTGTCTCACTCCGAGGCAGTTCCTTTTCTTCGCTCATATCGCATTTTGCCTCCTCCCGTTTCCTGTCGCTTTCTCGTTTCATCGGAGATCAGATTATAGTACCCACTAACGATGCATTTAAAAAATGTCCTTCCTCAGAGTAAATGAGTGACAAAGTAGGATACGTTCCTCCAACAGGTCAATAGGCCTATACGGCCTATTAGAACGGCAGACATTTTTTTGAGGACATAACTCTAGGATGCATTGTTAGGCGGTAACAAAAGCTGGTTCATTTAAATAAACAAATGATTTTCATATTTTTAGGGGTTGAACCGGGAATCACAAACATCGCCCTTACAATTAGTCCACAAAATACACTTTTTTAAAAAAAATCGTTTGCATAAAAATGCCTGGAATTGCCTCACATTTGCCATACATTTACTTACGATATTTCACACCTCAAATGAACCAAAGTTCACCTACCCTCACCTACCTTGACTTTATAATACGATAAACAAATATATTATGTATCTTCAAATCCAATATGTATTACCATGTAGACATGGATAGCTCGATGCCTCACCGCCTTCGTAGATCAATTTATATTTCTTAAATTTTCAATTCAAACATTCCCCAGTCAATTTTTCCCAATCAAATATCAGTAAAATCCTCTTGCCGCTATAAAAAGCCATCGTTCTCTGACTCCAGTCTCCAGTTCCAGCACCGCTTCGAGCAAGTGAAATTGACTTCCAAACTCAGTTATTTGCTTAACTCGTAGGGGATCACTTGACAGCCTCTGTACAATCTTCTGCTGACAAGGGAAAAAAAAACCCTAAAAGTACCCACGGCTCAATACTTTTTATATCGTGCACTCAAGCATATTCTAAGCAAACTACAGACTTTTGATTGCCATATATTATTATATTACACATCATTTTCCTTTGCAAAAAAAAAAAAAATGTGGGGGCGAAAAACGCAGGTGGTAGGTACTCGTCGAGAATATTGTGACGCAGGTCCTTGACGCCTGATGTGTCAAGAACCACCAAACCGTTCATCCCTTATGAAATTCAGTTCACACCAAGTTTTCGACTATACCGCAGGTTTTCTTTTCCGGCGAAACCAATCAAACACCCCATATGTTGCATGGGTCCTTATGGAGCTTCTGCTTCCTCCTTTTTATTCTGTGTATGAAAAAAGAAGTGAGCCAGGATATATGTACATATTTTGGAGGAGCTACGCTGTCGGCATATGTATATAGGTGGGCGATTTATGCGTATAGTAATACAGTAGCTGTTACTCATTCAAATTGTCCGGGGATACGCGCGACGCAGAGTGGAGTGACGAAAAGAAGATGAAATTGGTTTCTTTTATTGGAGAAAAATGACAGGTAGATGGTTGTGCGTTTCTCGTTCTTAGCTAGCAGTACAGTGGTTGATGTTGCATGAAAAGGCGGACATTTGGATTGCTTTGAAATGTAGTCGCTTGAAATAGACGCAAGATGTCCGTAAAGGCCTAACTTCTCACAACCATTGCTTTACGCGAGTTTTTAATTTTTTCTGACGGATGGAAAGGACCTACAATTTAATGCGAATCCGATCGGCCAAATTGAGAAGATTTTCCATGACATGTGTACTCTCGGATGTTTGTTAGACGTTCGCGAGAGGTGGCGCAATGGAAAAGGCCTTAAGGTGCATTTTGTATTTTTCCACGGATCGAACCTGGGAACCCTCGCACAGTAGACCAGTTAACTAATCAAAATCACTGAGCCAATACGAAAAACAAATATGGTTTCGCTGGATAAACTCAGATCAGCATCAAGCTGCGCAGTTATGGAAGCAATCCGTCTCTTATTGAATGAGTTAGTAACTTCCTTAATGGTTAATCAATTTAAGTTCTTTGGATGGTTCCAAGTCTGACAATCACCATATAAATGCGGGTGTTCCCGAAGCTCCATTTTGTCCCAGACTTTCTCTCTCATTTTCATCAGATTTTCAGATCTTTTGTCGGCAAATTCGAATCCAATTCATTGCTACGCTAATGACAATTGACAGCATCTTCAGTTTCTTATATTCATTTTAGGAACTTGCATCCCTGCTCTTCGGCCGTAGAATTGGAACGACAACGTATAATGTTAAGCTCATTAAATTCGGACCTTAACTTTCCTTATAAGATGGGGTTCAGCCAGTAGAGTGGAATTTAATGCTTAAAAAACACAATGCTACTCTTGAGTGAAACCCAAAACTTCAGCTATTATTCACGAATGACACTTACATCATCGAAACCAAAATGTTTAGCTTTTCCCAAACGGTGCAAGAACTACCTTACACCTTCTGATGTGCCTTTAAGGCTTCATTCGCCGGAAACTTAACTACAATTATCGTATCTGGTCTGGTTAGTCTAAAACGTATTGCACATACTGATGGATAAGATCTAGTCTATGTCCGGATGTACCTACTTTGAAGTATCTATAGATAGATCCTTTTATGAGCCATATAACGCGAATGTGGAATGCCTTGCCCTTGCCTTGGTTATAGACATTGAAAACCAAATGCGCATCGGAAGCTCCTATATTCTCTATCACAATTTCCTTTGTGCCAGCTCGCTGTGTGAAGTCATAACCTCTTTAGGACATAATATCACAAAAGAACAATAATATACCACAGAAGAAAAGTGTGAAAAGTTTTCAAAACGATTTTTTCTAAATTAGATTCATCAATTGAAAAATACAAGCTAGATATTTTAACATGCAATTTATTGCAAACTTTTTATAAAAATTTGTCCGCTTTTTCGGTTAGATGTACCACTGTAGTAAGCCTGAAGTGTTGAGGGACTCTTACGGACATATTCCATATTTTACACACCCTTCAATATATGTATACCACTTCAATTCGTGTACAAGCGACAGGCAAAAATGGCAACTTGTGAATTTTAAAATTGCCCATCAATTTATGTATTTCATTTTCTGATGGACCATTTTAATAACTTGAATAGGGTTATTTGCAAAACGATATAAAAAAATTATAGGCACTTGAGATGGATCTATACCGTAAGTACGACGCACATATATTGCCTCGATTTTGAAATAGTGGTGAACCAAAAATAATTTAACTAGAATTGAATCCAAGCTATATGTTAAGGTATTATGACATGAAGACTTTGCGTTGGTACCTAGATACATAAAAAAGGGATTTCGTAAAGTATTACTGGTTCAAGGCGGAAGCGACCAAGTTAAGTGTTAAGTATGTTGTTTATACCATTGCGGTGAGAAAGGGGTTTTTATGCCTATGGGCTTCGTTATAGGCAGAGAGATCAATTAAACTAATAAAGCCTCGGTCTGTGGAAGTGGAGTGGTATCCAAGAGATCTAGGATTTCAGCTTTATTCCTGCTTCATATATACCTAGTATACCGAGGGGAGCGATAGTTGATCTCATAAATCAACGTAGCAATAACGGGTGCACTTCGCAGCACCCCTACGGCAGCGCTGGACACTTTTCTACATCTTACGCCACTTGACTTGCACATAAAGCAACATGCGGGAAGTAGTGCGCTACGTCTCACAACCTTGGGCTACTTTAGAGAGCAGTTTTGGCCACTGTATAATACTAGCGAAGCTACTCCTGGGCGTGGTGCAAACTGATGAAATTCACGCTCTGGTCGACTTTGACACTCCGTACGAGGTATCATATCCGGAAAGATATGAATGGTAAAGGGATAAAGTAATTAAACATTGCGAAATAGCAGTCTATACAGACGGCTCAAAAACAGCGGAAGGTACTGGTGCTGGAATCTAGTCCGTAGATCTAGATCTAAAAGTGTCTATACGACTACCGGATACAAGCAGTGTCTTCCAATCAGAAGTTCTGGCTGTTCTGAAAGCAGCAGAGCTATTGCGGATGAGATCTATATCTGGAAGGGATATAGCCATCTACATCGATAGCCAGGCCGCACACAACGCAATGGAATCTACGAACATCAATTCTGAATTAGTCAGGATCTGTCGCACAATGCTTAAGGCATTATGCAGTCCGAACCGAGTGAGACTGTGCTGGGTACCAGGACACTGCGGTATAGCTGGAAATGAGCAAGGTAATGAGCTTGCGAGGAGAGGCGGGGAATTGCAAGATGGAGGAGATGTGTAAATAAATAAGGAAGCCGACCGGAGGTGGGCGGGTCTCACCGGTCACGCAGTATCTAAGGCACTTTGGCCGCAATACGAACGTAAAAGATCTAGGGAAATCCTCAAACCTAGGCAGGGAACAGCTCAGGACACTGATCGGCATATTATCAGGGCACTGTCTTCTTATAAAACATGCCAAAAGGCTCGGGCTGGCAGACTCGGCCACTTGCAGATTCTGCAAGCCGAAGAGGACATAACACATAAACTGTGCGAATGTGAGGCAATATGTCGCAGTAGAAGAACATTTTTGGGCAGGTACTTCTTCCAACATTTAGAGGAGATAGACAATACCCAACTATAAGGGGCTACATTGGTTTTTGCAGGGAAATTGGGGCTTTCTCAAGGGCAAGTGTTTAGGTGTTTTTCCATTGTAGGTCACTGCAATTGGTTCCCCCAGGGATCGCGATGGGCCCTTATGGTGCCTAGTGCCGCATGAGACATCTCATACCCCTTTTTAACCTGACTTAAACTATACCTAGAAGTTCTATGTAATAAATAAAGTGTCACAAATAAATAATACTCTTCTGATAGTCGAGTAAAATTCTGAAAACGTTCGATTGGCACTCAACTGACTGTTCTTCTACTGAAAAGAAGAAAATTTTGCTTCTGGATTTGAATTCAGAATAGCGGAGAGTTCTTCCGGACGGTTATGGGGACGACCAACCGAAAACGACATAAAACAGAACAGAAAGTTTTTTCGTTCCGTTGTAAATTCTGGTTCTGTTTACGTTGCTCGCTCAGCTACACAAAACTGAAACAGATCCAGAAAAAGATGGCTGCCGTCTATTCTTTACAAATAAAAATATCCCTCCCACGATAAATTGCATTTCTGGTGCTGTCAGCAACAGAAACAATCAATACATATGTACTTGTTTACGTTCTGTCGTCAAACAGCCATTTTTCTGTCGCTAAATTCTGTTACTGAAAAAAAAGTTCTCTTCCTAATTCTGTTTCTGTTCCTGGTTCTGTTCTTTGTCACTTCTTGGTACCTTAAGCCCCGAAACACACATGCAATTTCAATCGCGCGACTGCTTAGTCTCAAAAATTTAAACACACACGTTCCAATGTGAATGCGCCCATATAATTTTGGATTTTATGTGCGCGCATTCAGTGGCCTATTTCACCAAATTACAATTATAATTACAAATTTGTATTTGTTGATTACATTTTCAAATATGTTAACTGATTTTCTGTTTCACAAACTACAAACTTAATTCCAACAAATTTTTTAAAAAGAGAAAAAAATGAAGAGAAATTGTATTTGTTATTTACAAATAGCAAAACAAACCGTTTCACCATATATTTTTCAGAGTTGTAAACAACAACTGTTTTTCATAGTTTTGTAATTCTTTTAACAATCTTACTGATAACATCAAAGAACAAAATTAACAGAAACAACAATTTTATCGGTTGTATTCGCGATAAGAAAAGTGTTGGAAAAATGGCGGGCGCAGTGGTTAGTGTGCTGGACTACTGTGCGAAGGGTCCCAGCCCCAGGTTCGATCCCCGGAAAACCACAAATTAGATCTTACTGCGTCACCTCTCGCAAACGTCTGACAAACATCTGAGAGTATACCTACCTATTGTCCTGAAAAATCATCTCAATTCAGCAGTTCGGACTCGGCATAAAATTCTGGGTCTCTTCCATTAGTCCCAAAAATAAAACTCTCAAAAACGTATGGTTGTGAGAAGCTAGTGTATATACGGCTGTTGCGCCAACTATTTATTTATTTGAAATATTTTATTTCCGCACATTTCCTAACCTGTTAGGAATTGATGTAAGTATGTTCATATCGGTGTCAGAGAAGAGTTTATTAGGACTATTCACATGAGAGCGACCAACTACCTACAAACGAACGAATATTCGCGAGTTTTGACGGTTCGTTCACATAAACACTTTTCATGGTGGCGGCAGTTCACAAATTTCATCCTTCAGTTCCCACCAGAAATTTTTCTAGCCGTTTAAAAATGTGGATTGTGAATAAACTTTGACAATTCGCGCCGCCGATGGTATTTCCATTCGCGGCATAAAGTTTGGAATTCCAAATTTCGTAAACTATTTTTAAACTTTTTTTCTTAATACATTTTGGTGGGATAATTAATTATCCTCCTTTATAGCAAAATGTGCAACTTCCTGTTCATAAATGGAATTTTGTAATACAACATTTGTATGAAACAGAAAAAATCGACTTTTGAACAAATTAATTAAAAAAATGCCTGTAAACAACAGTTTGTAAGTTGGTGAAATAGGCCACAGATCGAAATGTGTGTGCTTCATTGTTTGCAACTAAACAGACGCGCGATTGAAATCGCATATGTGTTTCAGGACTAACACTTTCGAGATATAAAAAAATTTTACCTGAAGGTAAAACTTGAAGAAAAATAAAAAAATAATGAACCTTAAAAAACGTTTGCTTTATTATTATATTAAGTGGAATAATTCCGCTAGGAATTTGGAAAATAGTGTAAATAGTGCCTTTATGCTTTTAAAAATATTAAAAAAAAAGTCATAGCAAAAGCAAAAGCAACAATAGCTACCTGTAGTGGTTTTGAAACTGTTGTTAAATGCATGCGAGAATGGCTTATAAAAACCATTAGTTACTCAACAGTCAGTCAAACCAAGTGTTGAAACACAATTAGTGAACTTAAGGTATAGTGAAATGAGACAAACCCAGTCGCATGAAAATAGCTTCATTGTTTGAGTACAAAACCGATTTGCTTACAGCTCACAGTTGCCAGATAAAATTTAACAAAATCTACATTTTATACATGAAAAATCGTCATTGTCATAAAAATAAAATTTTGTTAAGCAATTCCTTGAATTTTTAATTTCAAACTTCTTCAAATTGTATATCAAGTTTTTGAAATCGTTCCTATCTACTTAGCTAGGACAATGTTGCAGTAGTACGTAATATTATTGTGAAGAATGTGTGTTTTCGTTTTTAATGATTTTAGCAGATCTGTTGAAGAAAATGATTTTAGACTATGTCATCAAAATTGAAAATTTGAACATTTTTAATACAAAATTCCGTGTAAAATGAAATGCAATTTTGTTTAAATATATTTTTCTCATTGGATTGAACTGCGAACTACAACTTCTGCTCCTACAACTCAAACATACATAGTTTGGGAATCTTGAAAACCAAGATATTTCGGTTTCACAAAAATATCAAGAACCTCCTCCTCCAACAGCAAGACAACAACCTCATCCGCTTTTTATAGAGTCCACGCCTCTGGCGCCATAGAGAAGAAACTAGGACGGTTAGGGTCTTAAAAAGGGTCACTTCTCACTTTATAGTTATTCGATAGAGGGCCTTGATACTCAGTTGCTTTCTTAGCTCAAAGAAACGGCAATTGGCAAAATTTACTCTTCGTTTAATCTCAGCTGTAGTATCATTGCATAAAAGTTTATAGCGTAGGTAGACAAAGTCCTTTATTTTTTTTTTTTGTATTTTTATTATATTTTTGGTGGCTCTTACAGTCCGGAGTGGACCACGGCCTCAACCAACAAGCCCCTTCAGCCGTCGCTCGCCGGTTGCCTCCAGTTACGCACACCAAGTTGGTTGAGGTCGGGGGTCTTCCTCTGCTGCGTTGTCCCTCAGGAGTGGATTCGAAGACTCGTCGGGCTGGTGCGTTGTTGTCCATACGCTCCACGTGTCTCAGCCATCTCAGCCGTTGTATTTTTAGCTTTTTGACCAGGTCAGCGTCGCTATATAGCCCGTATAGTTCGTCATTGAATCTTCTTCTCCACACTCCATCGTCACAAACTGGACCGAATATCACTCGAAGAATCTTTCTCTCAAAGCATCCCAGAAGGTTTTCATCCACTTTTGACAGGGTCCATGCTTCTGCACCATACAGCCAGGACCGGAATGATTAAGGTCTTATATAATATCTCCTCGCGTTCTCGCAATAATGTCAATATCATCAGCATCGGTAAGTAGTTGAACGGACTTTTGAAAAATTGTACCTCTGGGTGTTGGCTTGTGAGTTTCGTACAATTGCTTCAAGAACGATGTTAAAGAGAGTACATGATAGCGCGTCGCCTTGTCTCAAGCCTTTTTCGACATCAAATGGATCGGTGTTGTTCTTGTCGACTTTGACGGAGCAGCGAGATTTCTCCATCGTCATCCTGCACAGACGGACGAGCTTTGCGGGGATGCCAAAACTTGACATGGCTTTGTATTATTCGTCCCTATATACGCTATCATAGGAGACTTTAAAGTCGATAGACAAAATCCTTAACCAAAGTCCTTAACCACCTCAAAGTCATATCTGTCAATGATGACATTGACATTCTGTCCTACACGCGTGCGTCGGTGTTGGGAGTCTATAAGCTGTGAGCGTCAGCCATTTACAAAATGGCGCAGTGGAAAAACCTTCAGATGTAATTTGTGTTTTTCCGGAAATTGAAACTGTAACCCTTCGCACAGTAGTCCAGCACACTAACAACTGCCCCACTGCGCTAAAGTTTACACTTAGCGTGAGGTATAAAGAGATTTTCCTTTTTTTTGCCTTGCGAGTTCTTCCGCCGTCCAGTTCAAATAGACTCTCCCCTAAGAAACGATATCGGTCAAAAGATTACAGAGTTCAATGTTGCTCACATCCGATGAAAAGGAACATTTAAGGATCAACGTTTATACGCTTAATTGAGCTTAGACGTGTGCTCGTTGCTTTTGATCTGCTCTATGCCCTACGATGATGCATACACGAATATAGCCAAAGGCAACTTACTCACAAATTCAATTTCCCCAGTGTTCCAATTGGCATTCCTTTAACATTCCGCACGACTCCCCATATTTGAAATCACACATTAAACCTACCTACCTTAATTGCAAGCACAACAAAGCAACAGGACACAACCATACAACTATCTAACGCACGTTGAATTAAATTCCTTCCACAATATGTCATCATCAACAAAGTCGCATGCGAAAGCTGTGCAAAAAAAAAAAACCAGCAGCGTTGAAAGGAAATTGTTCGTTTCCAAGAGCAAGGAAAAATCCTTTTTGATAATGTCGTGAACTTTATTGTTCCATTGCACGGGGCTGAGTCGATGGAAATGGAAAAGATCCCAAGGAGAAACCACTGGCAGGTTTTTTATTTTTTTTTCTATGTCGAAACATAAAATTCACTTGTTCACCTTAATGCGAACAGGATATGAGGAGGTCGTCGCAGTTTGTCAACATACTGTTCACAGAACAACAATGATGGTGGCCTTCACAACTAGCGACAACCGAGAACCCCCCACAATGACAACGATATAAGGATCATTAAGTAAGCACGCTAAAGAAAATCTATGGTAGGGGAGAATGGTGTGTATGCGAATCCTTTTTTTATTCCTTTTTTCTAATTCATTCTCTATTATTTCGTGTAAGCTGCACAGTTCCATTGTTCAGCTGTCTGTCTTATTGCTGCTGCTGAATGACTAGAATGTCAAATAGACAAATGTGTGACTTGTCCACGCGGGATATAAAAGGATACATAACACACTTCTGATGAACTTTAAATTGATTGACGAAATATGTATATGTTCTGAGCTGTCAGGCAAATACTGCTTCAGGTAAATCTGCAATAAGTCAAAGGGAGCCCCAATCCCTTTTTCGGTTGACATTTGGATTCAATCATTTAAATTTAGAAAACTGTCCTTTGGATTCACCTTTATAAACATGTGTTCATTCATTCATTCATTCATTCATTTTCAAAGGTCCGCTTGTCCATTAAGTGGGTCGCGGCATATGTTCATATAACAATTTTAAAGTTCATATTTATGACAAAACGGGTTAGCAGGTAACACAATAGCAAAGTGACCTTAATTACATGAATACAGTTAAATGGGAGAGGGTCGAAATTCTGCTTTCCAAAATTCTAACTTTTAACACACAAATTCTGCTTTTCAAAATTCTGTTTTTTTTCTGTTCTGTCTTACAAAATTCTGCTTTTCAAAATTCTGACAGGCAATATTTTAAACAAATAAATTGTGTTAATACGCACGCTTTTTAACATTTTCCAAAGCTTTTTTTTTTGCAGAATTTTGAAAAGCAGAATTTTGTAAAACAGAATTCTGAAAGCAGAATTTTGAAAAAAGAATTTTGACCTCACCAGAATTTCGACCCCAACCCAAGTTAAATACCAGTTCCGACCCTCCGTTAAACAAACATACATAAGCAGTTCTTATGTATTATATTCCCTTTTTTGACATTCAGTCTTGTCCGAAAAGCGGCTTAGATAAGTTTGTTAAGTCATAAAAAGTCGCCTTTTTTCAAAATTTTTTCAAAAAATCTTTTCGCTAATATTTTTTATGATTTTTTGAATGGGATGATATCAGAAAAATGTTGTATGAAAAGGAGCAAAAAGTTTAGTCATTTTTAGCAATTTTCAAAAAATCATAAAAAATATTAGCGAAGAGATTTTTGAAAAGTTTTTTTTAAAAGTCACTATTAGAATTATTTGAAAAAACTTTTTGCATCAAAACATTTTTTTTTTGACCGAGGAAAAAAGTAAAAAAAGTAGACTTTTACAAAAGTTCGAAATTTTGAATGGGTACTTAATAGGTTAAGGAAAGTTTTGTATCATTCAAACGGAATTTAAATGAGCTTTCCATTGATGCCAAAATTTATGAGTAGAATTAACTTTACTTTTGTTGTGTAAATAATTATGCCGACGACTGTAGGTTATTTTGACACATACCTACAGTTGATTCCCGCTCGAAATCTTGACAGAAAGTCTGTATCATACTTCCGCAGAACAAAATGATTCGCTTTGAACAACGTTGGGAAATATTGAAAAAGCTTTTCCCAAAATGAGTGCTGTGTAGCCCAAACATGCGTGTTTTTTGAAAAGTAGTTTTGACCGAAATGACGAGGCGCATTTTCATCTCGGCGGCTAAGTTAACAAACAAAATTGCCGCATATGGGGCTCGGAAAACCCGCACGTTATTGACGAAAAGCAAATGCATCTACAGAGAATGTGAGTTTAGTGAGGATTGTGGAATCGTTGGACCATTTTTCTTCGAAAATGAGGCTGGGTACAACGTTAACCGACTTTTTTTAGATGCAATTGAAGACATGCATTTGGACAACCTTTGGTTCATGCAGGATGGCGAGCCATGCCACATAGCCCATGCCACAATCGATCTTTTGCGCACGAAATTCCCAAATCATGTTATCAGCCGTCTTGGCGATGTCAATTATGGCCGCATCGGAGCTGCGATTTGACCCCTTTGAACTTTGTTTTTGTGGGGAACCGTGAAGAACCGGAGTTATGCCAACAATCCGAAAACGAATCAAGCACTTATGGCCAATATCATCCAAGCAATCCGTGAGCTACAGCCCAAACCATCAACAAGGTCTTGGAAAATTGTAGTGACAAAATGCGCTACTACGAAACCAGCCGAGTCAGCCACTTGAACGACGTTGTGTTCCATAATCAATAGGAATTTAGGCTCTTACTAACGAAGCCATAAGACATGGAAAAAATTTAATGTTGTTCTTTTTATTGCATTTTTAAAAAGAAACTTGTATTTGGCCAACCCTTTATAAATTGTAAAGGTTAATTGTTTGCGCAAGTATAACGTTAAAAATACTAACCCAATCCGTATGAATTTTTTAGAGCATCGACCTTAATGAGGGGCAACGTTCAAGATTATGTATAAGATTCACAGTTGGACACGATAGACGGTCATTCGATTGGGTTACAGAGTTCCTCTTAAACTACTGGCCTTAATTTGATGAAATGTTTTGTGTGTTTTTGTTTGAGTCGGTCCCTGAATGGTTTAGATTCAAAAGTTGACTCGGTAGGTGGCGCAATGATTGGATTCTTGAAACTCTTTTATTTTATTAAGATTTTTCACATATCAGAACCTTTAACCACAAAATTTCATAACCGCCACCACACTTTTCAATACTCCGACTCCCTATACAGGTTATAATATTTTTGCGACGCCCGTCTAAAAGCACTTAACGGAACAAAGCACAAATGTGAATAAAAGCTGAGCTTATTGAAGATTTACTAAAGGGATTTTCAATAAGGAAGGGAAGCTGTGTGCGAGGTACCTACTAACGAAATCCTTTGAAAGGCCCATGCGTTGCATTATTTGTTTGGCATTGGTTATGTTGGGTTTAAGAACATCGGTCGATTACGGTTTATTCGTATTGAGCTGCGATTTCAGGCAACCCCACAAACAATATCTAGCGGGGTTAAATCGCACGATCTTGGTGGCTAATTCACGTCACCTCTGCTAGAGATAACCTGACTGTATAATCGTTCATGCAGAATGACCATCGTGGCATCTGCTATGACACGTAGCCACGTCTTGCTGGAACCACATGCCATCATCCCTATCGTTCAATTTGGGACAAAATAAATCGATTAGAATCGTTCTGTAGCGCGTCACATTAAAAAAAAAGTACTGAGCAATGATGCCGCCGGTCTAAAATCAGCACCAAACAGCTTTTTATGGATGTATTGCCACTTCGGACGGGTTGGCATGTTAACATAGTAATTGATCTAAAAATGTGCCTCGTCGCTAAAGATGATTTTTCTATGGTCAATATTATTAACTTTGAGCTCCTGGGTCAGTTGGATCTTGAACGGATATAGTCCTAGGTCCCGACGCAAATTCGCCAAGTTGAAGTCTACAATATGCGGACTTCTTGTACGCGGCAAAACACAATGGCCAACATCGACCCGACCCGACATTTTTGTTTCAAATCGAGATCAAAGCTGATGAAACGTCGGTCTTGTGCAGGCTACCTGTGCCATTTTGCAACGTCTTGCGAAGCCCCTAGGATAGCCCCATGACGCGCCAGGGTGAGCGACAAAATTGCGAACATAATGCGCTAAGATAAATTCCCGTTTAATTGATTTACATGAGAAAATATTTACGCTAATCACTTTAAAGATTTTAAAATTAAATTCGTTTTTCTGGAGGAGGTATTGCATCTTGGACCACTATGCTAAAAAAAAAAGGCATCGACTAATTAGTTCCCAAAAAAATACGTTGACAATCGCGTCAAAAATAAATCCAAAAGCTTACCAAAAAACATATCCAAAAAAGGCTCCAAAAATAGCATTAACAACGAAAAAAGATTAATCCAGAAGCTTCCAAAAAAAGGCCTGAAAAGGTACCTATTAAGACATAAAAAATTAAGGTCTTAAAAAATGCTTCAACAACGCACACAAATTGCGCCAAAAAACGGATCCAAAAGCGTACCAAAACATCGCCTCAAAAGTCCCACAATGCGCTACAAGAAAACGCCTCGAAAAAACGGACCCAAATGCTTACCAATAAACGCCCCAATAATTTTTTTTTTAAATAATTAGGTGGCGCAACAGGCGGGTAGACATCCTAGGCCTAGCTTCTCGTAGCTTCGTTTGTGTGAGTTTCTATTTTTTTGGGACGAATCTAAAGGACCTACAATTTTATGCCGAGTCCGAACGGCTAAATTGAGAAGCTTTTTCATGCCAGTTATACTCTCAATAATCGCTTCAAAAAGCACCCAAAAAAATGTGACTAAAGTTACAAAAACCGCTCAAAAAAATGAGCAAAAAATTCCCCAAAAAACACTAAAAAAATGTCATAAAAACGGTTTCAAAAAACGTGGAAGACGCGTGGACGACGCTCAAAAAACTCGATGGAAAA
Source organism: Cheilosia soror (assembly GCA_949372485.1). NCBI lineage: Eukaryota > Metazoa > Arthropoda > Insecta > Diptera > Syrphidae > Cheilosia > Cheilosia soror. Next base: position 83,568,272 of record OX443561.1, read on the forward strand.
CGCAGCAAAAAACGAGAAATACAAGTGCTTATTCAAACTCTGTAAGAATTTAATAATTATTTTTTTTAAGGCGCGCTGATAAGTAATAGCTGTAAGTACTCTCATTTCCAGCAAAACATGAACTACCGACAATAGTCGATCCATTAAAAAAAGAAAAAACTTCAAGGATTCTTAATGCTTCTTATTCCTAAGAAACTACAATGACACATGTGATTGATATATGTATAACAACTTGATTTGAAATTTCTCCTTCCAGCCAGCTTAAACGCATAACATCTTATCGCAGCAAAACCCATCGTCCTCTTCATGTATAGATCAACAACCAAGGGAAATGCAACTGATTCACTTAAGACTCTTCCCGTGTAAGGTGTGTAGGTACCTACTTCGATTTCAATTCAAAAATGGCTCAAGTAATGCACTCTTATCCTCGAATAACATTCTATTCTCCAGCGGGTCTAGCATATTCGAAGCTACAATCAAATACGTAGGAAGCTACCTACTCCAAGTCGTCGAACGACAACATCGAATTTCAATGAGATTTGTCATCTCATTCCCAGATGGATGCATTTGATGGCGCTCCGGATATGATTCGCAATAGAAAGAAGAGCGAAGGATGAATGTGAATACGCCCTTACTGGTGCAGTGCGAGTATGCAGCATTTGCACAGATGATGGGTATAGCTGGGGAAGGAGGAATCCGATTGCAATGTCATTACGACGAATGGAACCTCAATTTCAGGAAGTGCATTAAATAGGGTTTTTTGATTGCGAGTGCAGGGATCACAATAACATGTCAGCGCAAGATGTCTTAGGTGTGCGATGGTCACTGAGGTGATGTTTAAATTAGTGATGGAAATAACATTGGAATATGACCAAAAGATGCATTTGAATTCGAAGTTCGTACATGTCATTAGAACAAAATGATGAGGACTGCAAAACTGGGTGACAGTGACAGCACGCCAAGAGAAATAGTCGTGTCGTGGGAAAAAGAAAATTCGTACCCACTATCTGCCTATGATACTTAATTTCATTTAAATTCCCTACAAATCATAAAAATCGCAAGTAAGAAAACATCTATAATCACAAATCAGTAACTGAGATAACAATCGTATCTGTTCACTAAAATAACAGCAACTTAACGTTAAGTCATTTGAAAGACAAAGACTGTGATTGACATTTCTCTGAAGATAAACGAAGATTCAGATTTCTTTATCAACGCTTTTCACTGCAACCACTTGAAAAGTTCTCGCGTAAGAAAACCATAAACGGATCAACAATTAAGAAAACCGTATCTAAGCCGACTTTATTTTGACACTCTTTTCCTTTTATATTACACATAGATAGTCGTATGTATACTTGCACAATATTCTATTAAAATTCCCTACCAATCATAAAGATCACATGCAAGAGAACCACAAGAAAAGGTAAAAAGATCTCGCATCAAAATACCACCTGCATCTTCAAACACCAATGTCTGACAGAACTGTTGTTAGCAAGGACATTTCTCCTGTATGATAATAGATGAAGAGTCGCCTGTGACGATTGCCATATGTGCAGATGATTTGTGCAGACAAATTCCCGTATCATGAACACCAACATCGATTATGTAATCCATTACTTCCGTTTCATTCTAAACGCTGTCGCGTGGGTACAAATACAATTTGCAATTTATTCACATTTCTCTCCTCCCTCAAGTCCATTGGGAAGCACAAAAACAAATCACAAAAAATAAGTACACACGGAACGAGCCACGATGCTCGTAACATAAACGGTCAATTGGGAATATTGCCCATAAACGCTGAAAACCAATAGCGACCAGTACAGATGCCCACAAGTGTTCCGCTCCAGATCGGATTACATTCTACGACGTATCTGTTGTCCATCTAGCAGCGCAGTATAAGCTGTAGCAGAAGCAGCAGCAGCATCCTCCCCCGTTTTGTCGTTGTCGTGGGTTGGGCAACTGGTGGCGGTATATGTGTACCCATAGAGTCGATGATGGTAGACAACAACGGGCAGATAGCTAGCACATTTATACATTCGTGCGGTTATAAATTGAAAGTTATGGTGTAGAAACAATATCCGTTCGTTATCCTTTTGTCCTAGCTGCGGCAAGTCCAGTAAATATTCCGCCTGTATCCTTCATGCCATTATTATATCCCCGAAACGAAGTCCACATAAAAGTGGGAGCCGAAGGATATTGCGCTCTGCTTGCAACGAAAAAAAAAAAAAAAGGAACCCCAAACAGGAAACAATTTTGAGAATTGTATATATATACGGGAAGGTCGCAGAGCAAAGCCACCAGAAGCACCGTCGTCGTCGTCCTCCTTTCGCAGTATTATGCTTGCTTGCACTCGTAAAAATTACCATTAGTAATTTTATGATTTGTACAGTGCATCCACGTGTAGTGTATGTTGTCGTATATATCTTATCTACTTACGGATGGCTTTTTACAACTTGATTCTTGTGTCCTCATCGAGTGCAGGAGCGGAAGTGTATCCTGGGAAAATGTGTAACTAAAGTAAATGCGTGCCTGAAATTCCAAACGGATTTTGCAAAGCCATTCCTATGCGATTTGGTTACATTCCGGCAGCCATTTCATTCGATTGGGAGGCAATCCTTAAAATATATATCACGAACCCCTATCAAGAGAATAATGATGTATATTTGTGTGGGTGGGCGAGCGAGCGAGCATCGTCTGTGGGATTTGGTTGAAAGCCTTTCGACATTAAACGTTCGTATGCCATTTACCGATTATATTCTTATCGATGTAATGTATTGATATGTTCAAATGTTAAATTAAATTCTAATTTATGTCATTGGAGATTTTATGAGTGCATTGTTCGAAGGGAGACCGAAGATGGCATTTTAGTATGTATAGAATTTGTTTGATAAGATAATGCAACGCCGGGTAACATATGAGAATAGGAGTGGATTGGAAAATTGTTTTAAAACAATTTTAAGAGAAATTTATCGAAGAAAAAATTTACTTTTGGCACGTGTTAATTCCCAACCATTTGCCCAGGTCGTAGTTAAGAGAACTGCTATTTGTTTGTCCGAATATAGTAACCTTTTCTGACCGTAAATATTTTAAAGAGTAGGTACTGAGTTCGATGTTATGTATGTAATAGTTCCTAACCATTTGTTCAGATCGGAGGTAAGAAAACTGCGGTTTTTGTTTACTTACTTGGCGCTACATTCCGGGGTAAACATTGGCCTCAACCAGTACGACTCTTCAATTAGCGCGATCTTTGGCTAACTGCCTACAGTTGCGCACTCTAAGTTGGTTATGGTCGCCTTCCACTTGCGAGCGCCACCTAAGGCTAGGTCTTCATCTTGACTTTACGGACCGTAGCGTTGGTGTCCATTCGCTTTACATGTCCTAGCCATCTTAGGTTGGGTTTCTTAGTCGAGTGGTACGTAGTTTTCTGAGCAGATGTCGGTGTACAACTCGTAGAGTTCGCTGTTAAGTCTCCTCCTCCAAAGTCCGTCAACGCAAACGGGACCGAAAAGCGACCAAGGAGATTTTCATCCGCCTTTGAAAACCTCCATGATTCTGCGCCATAAAGCAGGACTGGCATACTAAGGGTCTTATGGGGTCGCTTTAGTGTTTCTTGACAACCCCTTACTAATCAATTGCCTTCTTAGGCCGGAGCTGGAGCCGTTTTTGTTTATCCGAATTGCAATCTCATTATGACTGCAAATAGTTCGAAGTGTATAGGCATATACACCTACTTTCTACTTTAGATTTAGACTAATACATTTTCCGCTCTCTTAGAGAATTTTACTCCATTTTTCGAATATGACATTGACAGGTTTCTAGTGCTATGCTCGGAAATGTACGAATAGACCCAAACCTAATACTTTATGACATATTGACTAGTGAGTGGGGTGGAGTTTAGACTACTCAATTTCAAAATCAATACAAACAAAAAATTGCAATAATTTTTAGGCAAAACTTCAAATATTTTAAGCTACCATTCATCGGTCTGCCCCATCTAGAGGCTGAAAAACAGTACAAAAGTTAAAAAAAGGTATTCACAACACATACGCTTTGCAACGTTCATATGTTGTTCAGTGGCGTAGCTATAATGGGACCAAATGTGGCAGTGCCGTAAGACCCTAGGGCTTTAGGAGGCTTTGTCCAATTTTAGAACTATAAAACTTCTTAATTGAAAAATAATGATTCAGGCTTATTAATTGAAAGAACTATCGTTCACAAAACATGTGCACGTCGTAAAATTGTGTCGTACCTATAATTGTTGGACTTCGCCAGCGGTGCTTGTATCATTCTCTCATTTACATTTAAGTTTAAGTATCTCAGGGTCTTAGTAAGAAACGATGGAAGTAGAAATGCTAAGTTTCTAAACATGATTGACTTGGACTTGGTGTTGGTCTTCAATTCAATATTTTCTCGACCCATGAAGAGATTTGGGTACCCGACTGAAATTTTGATCGCGGATACAAGCTGCCGAGATGACATTCCTCCGTTGTATTGCTAGGGCCACTCGGAGAGGTCGCATAAGGACTAGAAGTATACGTGAGATGCTTACTGTCGACATGTCAATAACACGGATTCCAAGACGTTTCATGGAATCAATACAATTAGCAAGGCGTCCTCTAAGAATTTTGAGATGTGAACTGATGTCATCTCACCATCACCTCATCAAAATAGTACAAAGGGAACTATTCAAAGAGGAAATTAACGAGCAAAAAGAGAGACGATCTATACCGAAGACAAGCTCTATTCGAAACCTCAATCCGATCCTCGATGAAGGAGATATTCTCCGAGTAGGAGGCAGTTTATCAAATGCACTACTCCCAATTATACTCAAAGAATCACATCACACCACTTCTCAAAATTCATTTGGGGCCCCAGTTCATTTTTTCACCTAGTCCCCTTTGCCAGATAGCTACGCCACTGGTTGTGGACGAGTGATTGCGGAAGAACTGTACGTTCTCTTCAGCGCCGCATAGCGTCGGAAGCAAAACTAAGAAAAAAATAGATGTGGACTGTATATTAGACATAGACAGCGTTGGTGTGTATACGTTTGATTACAGCTGTTGGCTGCTTTGCTGATGTGGCACGATCGTGCACATTTTTATTAAAATGACACTATTCACAAAAACAGATCGTATGGCATTTTTACTTTGGCATTGTAAAATTACATTAAATTAAAAATTTCTGACATGTGTAATGGAAATATAAGGAAATAGAGAGGTGTTACTCCAGGAACAATGTTCGGAAGTTTTATCAAAAGGTAAAAAGAACGTGTCATGGGAACAAGGCCCTAACAGAGACCTGTAGAGACGAACAAGGAAACCTTGTAGTAAAGTCACAGTCGGTGCTGAGGATATGGAAAAATCATTTGCAGACTGCTAAACGGCGAAGACGACACAAATTCCGCTGTCAGGCAGAATGGACCATCCACCTGACCAAAATGAGGTAAGTATAGCAATATCCAAGCTGAAGTCCAACAAAGCTGCAGGACCGGACGGTTTATCGGCCGAGCTTTTTAAGGCAGCAGGGGATGACTTGGTAGAGAGCATACACCAACTCGTTTCTAAAATCTGGTCAGAAGAAAGTATGCCTGATGAATGGAGCCTCAGCATTGTTTGCCCGATCCATAAGAAAGGAGACCCTCTAAACTGCGCCAACTATAGAGGCATCAGTCTCCTTAACATCGCTTAAAAAATTCTGTCTGCCGGACTGTGTGAACGCCTGAAACCATTTGTCAACGAACTGATTGCACCCTATCAGTGTGGTTTTAGGCCCGGTAAGTCCACAACCGACCAAATATTCACACTACGGCAGATCCTGGAGAAAACCCAAGAAGTCCAAAATCGATACTCATCACCTATTTATCGATTTTAAAGCCGCATATGATAGCATTTATGGAGACGAGCTATACAGAGCCATGTCTAGTTTTGGCATCCCTGCCAAACTTGTCAGATTGTGCAGAATGACGATGGAGAAAGCTCGCTGCTCCGTAAAGGTCGGAAACAATCTCACCGAGACGTTTGATGTCAAAAAAGGATTTAGACAGGGTGATGCACTGTCATGTGACTTTTTCAACATCATTCTTGAGAAAATTGTGCGAAACTCGCAAGACAACACCAGGGGCACACAATTTTCCAAAAGTCTGTCCAACTACTTGCATACGCTGACGACATCGACATTATTGCCAGAACACAGGGAGCTGTCACTGGTGCGTTTGCAAGTATCAGTACAGAGGCGGCAAAAATGGGTTTAGTGGTGACTGAGGGCAAAACGAAATATATGCTTTCAACAAGAAGGGACACACAACATCGACGAATCGGACAGAACGTCACGATCATTGACTATACATGGACTGCTAGCAGCCAATTTTTCGTTGAAGAAAAAATAAGCACTAGCTCTTTTGGTTCACGGCGGAGAGACACGAAAACACTCAAATGTGATTGAGTGATGACAATGATTTGGTTTGTGTCGAGGTTTGTGTGCTGAGTGTGCCATACTGCCATCTGTTATAGATCGTTTGAAATAATTTGAATAAGTCGTTATTTTTGCGTAGTTGCAATGTTTTTACAATGGATGGCACTGTGTTCTATGTAAAAAAAATAGCAAAGGCGCGCAGAGGTTGAAATCTCTTTCCTACTTTCGCCGCACTGAACCAAAAGTGCTAGTGCTTATGTTTTCTTAATTTTTCCTCGCAGGTTTGTATGAAACTGACATTTCACTAGCAGTCCATGAATAGTATGGCAATTTTCACGATAGACAGCTATAACTTTGAGGTAGTTCGGGACTTTGTCTACCTATAGGCTCCGCTATTAATTCTGAAAATGACTTCACATTAGAAATCAAGCTAAGAATTACACTTGCCAACCGCTGTTACTTTGGCCTAAGAAGGCAATTGATTAGTAAGGCCTTGTCGAGAAACACCAAGGAGACTCTATATAAGACCCTCATCATCCCAGTCCTGCTTTATGGCGCAGAATCATGGACGTTGTCAAAAGCGGATGAAGATCTCCTTGGTCGCTACGAACGCAAAATTCTTCGAGTGATTTTCGGTCCCGTTTGCGTTGACGGGCTTTGGAGGATGAGATTTTCTACTAAGATGGCTAAGACATGTAGAGCGAATAGACACCAACACTCCGGCCCGAAGAGTCTTCGATTCCAACCCGGAGGGACAAGGCAGTAGAGGAAGACCTCGCTCTAGGCGGCGCGCACAAGTGGAAGGGGACCTCAACCAACTTGGAGTGCGCAACTGGAGGCAGTTAGCCAAAGATCGTGCTAACTGGAGAGGCGTATTGGTTGAGGCCCAGGTCCATCCCGGACTGTAGTGCCATCTAAGTATGTAAGTAAGACATATGTAATGTCTTTTAAGATTTTCACCGACTCTCGCAAAAAAAAAAAGAAGCAAAGAATGTCCCCCAAACCTATATGCAACTTGGTATAGATTGTGAATACAACCTACATACCTTCTCTAGTGTGAAATAGTACACCACTCTGATTTCTCCGCTTTTCAATTCAGCCGTTCGGACTCGGCATAAATTTGTAGGTCTCTCATTTGTCCCAAAAAAAAAATCTCACACAAACGAAGCTGAGCCTATTAGGCCTTCCTATACGAACCTGTTGCCTCAACTATTTCATGGAAAACGACGCGTCATTTGCATATAAGTAATATAAGTCAAGCATAACTCTCATCTCAAGAGTCAAGACCATTGCAATGGTGGCACCGTTTCTTGTTTACTTCTACAGACTTGTTATTCAAAAGAATTTCTTTGAGAGCAACATGTTACAAATGGCAGTCCTGGTTACTATTTACGCGAAAATTCCTCGCAGCATCTGTCTGTTGATTTTTATTACAATTTTTTCATGCAATTAATATTAGTACCACGCACTTGTCCCGTTTTACCGGTAGACATATAAAATTGACTAAATAATTATCGGATTCTAAGACTACCATCTTAGATTACACAAAAAGATCCTCCAAAATATACCCCAAGATATACTCCAAGATATACCCCCTAGCCGCGCCCCAATTCCAGTGATACAGTAAACAACAAAGAGCCGATGAATTTATCTCCCAGGTTACGAAAAGGACTGTGAGAGCAACGGAACAAAAACAAAAATTCAGTGCGTGTAGTAGTCCTTGTGCGGGATATAATCTTCTCTGGAAGGTGTGTATATTGCGGGCTTTCATCAGAAATCCTTAGATCAGTGTATTAGGGACAGCAACACCAGAATGTTGCTGGTGGTTAGTTGTTGCTGCTGGTGATGGTTTGTTTTCTTTTTTAATAAAGTATCACATTGCACGTTCTTGAAACCTGCCTCCGGTCCCCTAGAGGAGAAAAACATTTTGCTCATGAAATTTGAATGAACCGCCTGTCACCCGACCGCCATCCACCCACCTTTTGAGCCAGATGACGCGACGACAACGACGACAGAAAAGCTTGGTGAGAATAGATTCTCGTTACCTGAGATCGTATAATGTTGTGCCAGCCACATATGAGAGTGAAATTTAGTGTCCTGATGGGACATTAAGTTAGTTATTTATAATAATAAAATTGTTTTGCACGACCGACAGCGACGAAAGGTACGGCCACGGCGGCATGCGACGTGTGTGTGTAATGGCATAAAATGCCTCTGAGAAAGGATATCTAATATTATTGGATGCTTTTAGCTGATGTCAACTTTGTGGGTTGGAAACTCTAATGTGGTCGTCCTCTTTGGAATGTGCGATACAGAGGAGATTGATCTTTGTGCGAATTTAAGAATTTCTGAAGTTTCGTTTGAGGTTGTCAATGTCAGTCATAGTCAGTCATAGTCGCAGATGTGCGTCATATTGCATCCCATATTCATATGTAAGCATAAATGTTTCTAGATTAGGTATCTTTTATACGTGTTTGTGAACCATAGATTAGGAATATTATTATGAAGAGGCAACGATGACTTTTGGTTACTTGACGAGGGTTGGGGCTGACGAGGCAGTTTATCTCAAAAGTCTCTTCAACAGAAAAGTTGATATAAGATAAGGGGATCTTATATTTTAACGAGGTTAACTGAAGGACAGGTGTGGTAGTTTAGATCTAGTCTCATTATCATTAACAAAGGAACTGATTTTTTTTTATCCTCATTGAGATGCGCAGAGAAATTTGGGAAGATATTCTAATTCCATATATGTGGTATCCAGGGGCGTATTTGTCATCAGGTTGAGTAGGCTTTTGAGTCTAGGGCGATTTATTTTGTAGTTTTTACTTAGGTACACCTATACAAATACCCCCACAGATCTATTTCCTTCCAATACTGGGTGTGTACATTGTAATCAATGACAGAAATAGGGCGTAGGGGTAGGATACTCAGAGACTTAGACGAGACGTCTCGTTTGCGCTACATTTCCCATTCGTTCTCAGTTTCTGTAACGTTTGTCATTAACACGTTAATAAATAAAATTCATTAAAGAAGTCCAATTAAAAGTATTACAGTTTATTTAAGTTCTTATGTATTACAGGTATGTAATATGTACAAGGTATAAACTGAATTATTAATTTTAACCCGTAGGCGTTGAAGGTTGAAGCTCAACTGGTTTGACGTTTCCTGACATATCTACCTATGCAAGTTGATGGTTGATGGATTCACAATAATAATAATAATAATAATAATAATAATTAAAGTTCACAATAAGCATTTTCATTACACGCTTCTTTTTTTTTTTTATTTTTTTTTTTTTTTTATTTGGTAGCAAGATTGCCATACCGAACAGGTGGTGCACTAACACGACCACTTCGAGTCACATAAGGTGTGGAACTTACATCTGGCACTTTAGGCTCTATTTCTGATTTAAGTTGGAAGCTGTCGCGATCAACTGGATCATTATGAACTACTGGTGTGTCCACTTGTTCAACTGATCGCTCGACTTCGTTTAATAGGCTGCTACCAGAAGAAACATTTCTATTCTCGCAATTCCTACTTAATTCTACGTTAACATCAAAATTGTTTTTTTTTATTTGGCGGTATAATATTGATTTCCTTAACATTATTGTCTGCGTTATTTACATTGTTTCTAATATGATCTTCAAATAGCAATTCACTTGTATTGATTTCATTATTTTTCGTCTTAGCTAAGAATCTTCGATTTCTTCGAAAATAGTTACCAAAGTTGTCTAGCACAATATATGACCTATCGTTAACATTAGCTACAATCTTTGCGTAATGCCAATCTTTTCCATTTTTCTTAAATATAATTTGGTCACCCACATTCAACATTGGCAACGATCTCGCGGTTCGATCGTAATAATACTTCTGTTTTTTCTTTTTGTTTTGAATTTTTTCTTGAATATCGACCTCGTTCAAGTTGTTTCGATACAAGAGCTGACTCGCTACAGGCAATCTCGTCTTAATTTGGCGCCCAAAGAACAATTGAGCCGGCGATAGTTTCATGCTAGCGACTTGTGTTGTGTTGTACTCGAGAACCCGATATTGGAAACGATCAATTTCCTGTACCTCGTAGCATCGCCTTAAAAGATTTTTCGCTATAGCAACGCCTTTTTCCGCTAATCCATTGCTTTGCGGATACCTTGGACTAGAATAATTAAACAAAATATTTGCCTGATTGGCAAATTCCTCAAATGCCGTTGACTTAAACGGGCTATTATCACATCTGATTTCCGATGGATATCCTACGCGATCAAATATTTTTCCCATTACTTCAATTATGTGGTTAGAAGTTTTCCGATTCAGTTTCTCCGATATGACAAAACCCGAATAGGCGTCAATTATTGATATATACTCGTGCCCCGCAATTTCAAATAAATCAATCGCAATTCTTTGAAATGGATACTCAGGATTAGAATCTTGAACCAACGGTTCTTTTTGAATATTTCGCTTAAATTTTTCGCAAATGATACATTGCAAAACTATATCCTTAATTTTTTCTGACATACCAGGCCAAAAATAAAGAGAACGTGCACGTGCAAGCGTTTTTTCAACACCCAAATGTGGTTCGTGTAACCACTTACAAATTTTTGCCTGTAGTTCAGTGGGAATTACAAGTCTATGGTCTTTAAAAAGAAGTCCATTTTCGAAATGCAAATTATCGCGGTATTTGTGAAATTTTTGGCTCAAATCATCAAGCTGATGATATCGGGGCCATTGCGTCTGCACATAATTACATATTCGCATGTACTTTTCATCGTCTTTGATTATACGCAAGTATAAGTTATAATTATCTTCCGATAAACACACCTGCCGAGTGATTGTATGTATTACTCCAAGAAGATCTGGGTTTTCAAATTGATCTGGCAACTGTGCCCTTGAAAGGCAGTCCGCCACAAGCATTTCCTTTCCCGGTGTATAAACGATATTCATCTTCGGATATTTGAGAAGAAGCATAAACATCCTCTGTAATCGAGGAGTTACGTCGTCAATGTCACGCTTGACAAGTACCTCGAGTGGCTTGTGGTCACTTTGAACCGTGAACTCTCGTCCGTATAGGAAAAAATGGAAGCGTTCACAGGCAAACACAATTGCCAACAATTCCTTCTCAATTTGCGCCCATTTTTTTTCACTAGAGCTTAAAGTGCGTGAAGCGTAAGCAATTGGATGTCCATTCTGTACCAGAACGCATCCCAAACCATCCTTTGAGGCATCCGTTTGAATAATAACTGTTTTCCTCGGATCATAAACTGCCAGTACGGGCTCCGACGTTATTATGCTAATCAATTTTTTCAATTCGTTATCATGTTTGTCCGTCCAACTCCATTCTACATCCTTTCGGGTTAAATCACGCAAGGCTGCGGATTGGCACGACAAATTAGGAATGAACTTTGCAAGATACTTAAGTAGCCCAAGTAATCTCATAACCCCGGATTTGTTTGTTGGCTTCGGCATATCTAGAATGGCTTTGGTATATCGAAAATCCGGTCTAATTTGACCCTCTGAAATTAAATGTCCCATAAACTTAATTTGTTTTTGCCTAAATTGAATTTTATCCGCATTAAACTGAATGTTATACCTTTGAGCGCGTTCCATTACGATTGCCAAAGTTTGGTCATGTTCAAGGTCATTTGCGGCCGCAATAGCCAAATCATCGAAATATATTAATAGGTTTGGAATATCCCCGAAAGTTTGCACCATTTTTTTCTGAAACATTTCCGGTGCGCTATTTATTCCGAATGGCACACGATTGAACTTGAACCTCCCTACCGGTGTCATGAAAGTAGTTAAATCTGCGCTCTTGGCATCAAGTTCCATATGCCAAAATCCGTTACTAAGATCAAGAACAGAAAATACACATTTATTTGCCAGTCGCCCCATCACGTCTTCAATTGTTGGAATGAGGAAATGCTCGCGCTTTATGCATGCATTCAGTGGCTTCGGATCGAGACAAACCCGAAGTTTTCCATTAGGTTTTTCTACGAGCTGAACATTGTTCACCCAATCGGTGGGATAATCGACTGGAGAAATGATGCCAGCCTGGACCATCGATTCCAGTTCCAATTTTAAACGATCACATAGGCCCAAAGGAATGCGCTTTTTATAGTGCAACGAGGGTATGGCATCTTCTTTTAACCTAATGGAGCAAGTACCTGGAAATTTACCCACACCACTAAACTGCTTCTTAAATTTTTCTAAGAATTCCCACTTCTCCCGTGGCAAACATGGTAATGATTGCACAGTGTTCAAGCGTTTTATTAAATCAAACTCAATACAAGTCGACAATCCCAGCAGCGGTTCGAGCGCATCATCAACAACAAGAAATTCAGCTGTTTTCATAATTCCCTTTTCCACATCAAAACAGTTTAAATTAACCAAACCATGAATGTTAATTTTATTAGCACTATAGTCGAGCACAACAAATCCATTTTTTTTCTTTTCAAAAGTAATATTCAATTTCTTAACTAAATTAATTGGTATGCAGTTGACGTCTGATCCAGTGTCAATCTTGAATGTGGTTAACCAATTGTTAATTCGATATGTTTTCGTCCATCTTGTTCTGTTTACTTTATCAGTGTTTGAACTTAATCTAAAAGCATTACAATTTCTACTTATTATCCTATTTCCATCAACCTGTTCTAAACTAAAACAATTACCTTCATCATCCCAGTTGAGACTGTGTGCCTGCTTCTTGTTGTTGTTGTTGTTGTTGTTGTCCCTCCTGGGCTGTTGGTTCCCTGATGATTGATGTTGTCCATTTGATTTTGCTTTTCCCTTTTGTTTGCAAAATTTAGCGAAGTGTCCCTTCCTTCCACAGTTTAAACAATTGACGTCGTTTGCCTTGCAAGAGCGCATATGAGTTGGTGTGAACGGCGCGCCACAATTGAAGCAATAGCGAGATACAGCATTGCATACTGGGTCAGTTGTTGTTTCCGATACAGCATTTACAGTTGATGCATTGTTGTTGTTACGTCGATCTAGCAAAATTTTGTTTGCATTTGCCGCTTCGTAAATTTTACACGTTTCAATGACCTTTTTTAATGGATCATCCTTTCCGTCCAATAGTTTTAATTGTAGTTTCTTATCATGGACACCGATAATTATGCGATCACGTAACATTCGATGTTCATAAGTCGCGCCACACTTACAGTTGTATTCACAAAATCGCAGCTGAGTTCTTAATTCGGTTTCAAAGTCGGCAAAAGTCTGGTTTTCTTTTTGCACAACTGTATTAAATTTAAATGATTCCATGGCAATATTTTTCCTAGGTAGGCAGTACTCATCGAATGCCTTTAAGACGATTTCCAACGTGATACCTCTTTGCGCAGCTCCTTCGTTTTGCTGCTCCTCATTAACGTCGCCCTGTTCTTCCTCGTTTCCTTCACCCTGACCAGGATTTTGATTTGCATTGACATCTGCACGTGCATTTGCAGTTTCGTCTGCTAACACAAACATGCTCTGAAGTGTCCCATCGTTCGGGTACAGAGTGTTGTAAATATTTCCTGCGTCTGGGCCGATTAACCACAAAAATGTTGCAAGCTTTTGTTGCTCCGGTTCCCTCATTTTATTGTTTGCTATCATGTAGACCATGAATGTGCGTTTCCACGTTGTCCATTCTTTTGCCAAATTGGAGCAGTCCAATGGTTTTGGCAAGCGATCGGTCGACGTCATTTTATAGGGTTATGATATCTACGCACGTGTTTTCTTATGTCAGTTTTTCACTTTATGGGATCCCACTTCTGACACCATGTATCGTTTGTCATTAACACGTTAATAAATAAAATTCATTAAAGAAGTCCAATTAAAAGTATTACAGTTTATTTAAGTTCTTATGTATTACAGGTATGTAATATGTACAAGGTATAAACTGAATTATTAATTTTAACCCGTAGGCGTTGAAGGTTGAAGCTCAACTGGTTTGACGTTTCCTGACATATCTACCTATGCAAGTTGATGGTTGATGGATTCACAATAATAATAATAATAATAATAATAATTAAAGTTCACAATAAGCATTTTCATTACAGTTTCAATATTAGTTTGTTCGTCCATGAGTTCCCGATCGGAGATTTTTTCTTTTATAACAGGGGATTCAAAATCCTGGAGCACTCAGACCAATCCCGGTCCATTGTACAGAAGCAGAAGCACCTTTTTTTGGTGTAGTGGTGTAGAAACTCTTATATTATTCGTTCCTCTTTTATAAAAGTGTGCTGGACTACTGTTGGAGGTGTCCTAGGTTCGATCCCCGGAAAAACTCAAACCACCTCTCGCGAATATCTGACAAACAGCCGAGAGAGAGTATAACTGGCCATGGCTATGGCTATTATGATCTGTTGCGCCAACTATTTATTTATTTATTTTTTTTATTTTTTGTTTTATTTTAAGGTCGATAGCATATGGCGCTCGGGTTTGGCTGCAGTTATAGCTATCAGTAAAATGCATCCATAAAAAAATTGTTTAATTTTTTTGAAGCACTTAAACTTAATCGTTGAACTCAATCCTGGTCTTAAATAGTTGTTTTTAAATTATAAAACTAATTCGTCAAAAAAAATTAAGCAATTGTTCTTTAAATTTTCTTAAAAAAAAAAGAATTTCTTTATTTTTCCGTACGTAAAACGTTTTCTGTTCAATTTCTCAACCAGTTTCACGAAGTATTCCACTGCATTCCTATGATATGCTATTTTTAATGTTTCAGTTTCTTTCTGTGTCGTGGTTTTACGGATGTATTTTACTGATAGCTATTATAACTGAGGCCTTAGGGGCCCTCAGAGAAGTCAATTAGTAAAAACGAAACACAGCATTTCATAGCAATTTAGTGGAACATGTTGTGGAATAAGTGGAATTGACTGAAAAGTTGAACAGAAAAAGTTAGCTACGTATTAAAAAAATTAATAAATTCCTTTTCTAGAAAATTTAGAAATCAATTGCTTCATTTTTTTTTTGATAAACTATCGCTATAATTAAAAGAAATATTTTAAGGCCAAAATTGAGTTCAACCATTAGGCTTAAGTGCTCGAAAAAAGAACAGCAATAGACTAACAAGCAATGACTAACCATACTACACCATGGCCACCGTCGGAACGAGATAGAATCAATCAATAATAATAGTTATGGTCACAAATAAATCTGTCAACAAATAATCAGTGTATTGAAAAAGACCCGCAAAAATATTTCTGAACTCGAAACTTGAAACACGTTAAACACGTTAAAAAATTGTATGTCAACCGTAAATAGTATTCCAAAAAGATTTATGTCTTGTACAATTTCAACTAAATTGTTAGATTGTTAAAAATAATCTAGGAAGTGACAATTTAAAAGGTAAGGGCGGTATATATTTAGAAAGTATAAAATATAGGTCAGCACTAATCCCTACCCCAGTGTATGTGCCAAAAGTAGCACTATAAAGCATCCATTTTGGGCCCACTGCTATTCTCAATGTATGTCAATGATCTGCCATCTATCATTAACCAGAGTAAGGTTCAGATGTATGCCGATGACGTACAGTTGTACATGAGTTCTGATCTCGGTCTTATTGAACATGGTGCTGCCTGTGTTAATGAGGATCTTGAAAATATTGCGCGCTGGTCTGAAACGAATGGTCTTTTGTTAAACCCTGTAAAATCTAAGTGTCTTGTCATCTCAAGAAATTCTTTGGACTTGTCATACTTTCCTTCTGTGTTTTTAGACAATTCTCCAATTGAATATGTTGAGACGGCCAAAAACCTTGGTATGATCTTTAACCGGAAATTAACCTGGGATAACCACATAAATGTTGCGACCGGTAAAACCTATGCGGTTCTTCGAACATTATGGGCAACTAAAGCTTTCACCCCCTTAAAAACTCGCCTCATGCTAGCAAAAACGCTGGTTATACCAAAATTGTTGTACGGGTGCGAAGTTTTTGCCAATTGCAGTTTCGTCAGCAAAAGAAAACTGCAGGTCGCTTTCAATAACACCGTTCGGTATGTTTTTGGACTAAGAAGGTACGACCGCGTATCGCACTTCTCAAAGAGTCTTTTTAACATGACGTTCGACAGCCTACTTCAGTTCCGCACTTTAACCCTTCTCTCAAACATCCTGATAACACGACAACCTCCCGGTCTGTACGAGAAATTGGTTATGCCTTCTTCAATGAGGTCTAGTCAGTTGATTCCTCCGCGTTACTCTTCCCTTACCTCTGAGCGTCAATTTTTCGTTAACTCTATTCGTCTTTGGAACTCTTTACCGCGTACTATTAGAAGAATTAATAACACAAGAAGGTTTAAAAATGAATTAAGAAAGTATCTCGCATTCTCGAATATATCTTAATTGTATTAATTATTAGTTTTAAGTATTGACCACGTAGTATAAATACATAATATCTTTGAATTATTTCGTCTTCCTCAGTAGCTTTTTCCTGCAGAATATAGCTTATCACTAGTTTATAAGATATTATATCTTAAAGTGTATAGGCATTACAAAATAAAAATAAATGAAATAAATGAAAGCAGAACAGACTCTTATAGATTTGACAAAGGTTTACCCGATTGACATTTTACTTAAAATTATTTTTAGTATTTGTCATGATTGGCATTATGTATACTTTTAACTAAGACCGTTAGCCATTGAAGATTCGTCGACATTTTCTTTATTCTATTTCTTTTTTTATAACCCACTTTTACTCAAGGGGGAACGCCAACGATAATGGCACAACTGAAAGGGTTTTAAAAGGTAGTAATATCTTATAGTGGTACTACTAAAGGCGGACATGCATCAGCTATACCTATACCATTAAAGCATTGGTCCATAGTATACTACTCAGTCAGAAGCTTTAAAGTATTTCCTTAATCGATTTAGGAAACATTGACACTTTGCTGCGTTCTTTGGTAATTGGTTATTCGATGGTACATTACCATTAACACATATACAGAGGATAAGAAGTCTTTTAGTATCATCGATGCAGTAATCTCTGAGAGTTCAGGTTTAAGTCCACTTTACTGGTTGCAGCCCTTTTGAAATTAGTTTCGAAGTTTAGTGTTCCAGTTCAGTTTCAGTTTCAGTTCCATGGCGAGAACATTAAAACGTGACTTTGAAGTTATAGGTAACAGACAGGAGATTGATAGCTATACACTTATAAGAAAGATTATAGAAGGAAAAACTGAGATTTAGAGAACACCAACCGTGGAGAAGTGCAGACTCAAATGACTTGAATTACATAAGCAAATCGTATTCACGGCGAAGAAAAAAAAAATGTTTTTTATACCCTCTACTGGAAGGTAGCTATGTTCACCTTGTCATTACATTAATTGAAACGCCAAGAAGGAGTCACCGGAGACCCTATAAGGGTATACTGTATACATGTATATATTCTGATTCAGGAGCAAATTCTGAATCGATTTAGCTATGTCCGTCTGATTGAAACCATACGATAGCGTCCACACGAATTGACCTACGCGAATGGAATTTTGTAAAAGACCTAACATTTTGCATGATTTTTGCGGTGGAGGGTATCAAAGCCGAACTTCATTAGCAGCGTCTCGAAATACTTGCTTGTTAGGTCGGTAAGTATTTAAATTGTAGTTTGCTTTAAAGTAATAAAGTCTGGCTTTCCGAATACTGACGGTAGAGTATTGTCCCTTCCACTTCCTTATATCTGCAGCTCTTGCAGAAATTGTTGCAAAAAATTCCCAACTTTTGGGTATGTTGCAAACGACGTTGGCCCTGCAATGTTGGGCACGTTTAGCAATTAACTGGACTATCCTAAAACTGAAAGTCAACGAAGGCTGTTGTTAAATTGTTTGGCAATGTCTTTAAGAAGAGATTCGCTGCCTTGGATTTTATTTTGTTTTGAGGGATTTGATGGTCAACCAGATAGCAGCTTGCCGATTGGGTGTAACTTCAGTTTAAAAAAAACGCTGCAGTATTTCGCGAGGTGAAAAGAGACTTAGTCCACCGACTCCATTTAGTGTTTTAGTAATTTTGGCTTATAAGCTAATTGGTTGACGAACATGGAATCGGGAGAACATGGAGCAGAGTTTGTAATGACGCTGCTTTGAGTGCTTCTCAGTGCCACTGTGATACTGAGACTTGCTGTTCATTGAGCTTTTTTCTATATATGCTTTAGATGTAAAACTAAGATCGGATCACCCCAGTGTGGATAGAGAGAAGCTTGGTATTTTGTTTTTCTTTGTTGAAGGATCTAGTTCAGTTTTTGGTCTAACACTATATGATCACAGCAATCTGTCCAGCCGTCATATTTTTAAAGTTATACTTCTTTTAAAGGATCATTGAGGGTAAAATTCTAATTGCGGTAGAAGTTGAATCAGTGTTGTTATGGACTTTTTCTGAAAATCGTGTTTTTGGGGTTGTGAAAATCGTAATTATCGTATTTTGTAAAAATGAGTATAAGTTAGTATAGGGTAGGGTACTTTTAAGGGTACTTAGAAAGATGTACAATTCTAATGAATATTATAAGCGGACACATGCAATTGCTAGGTATGCCCAAAGGCTGGCTCTGAGTATACCTACCCTTTTTGCAGAAGTCCAGGAGCAAGCAGTGTAAACGGATGCCGGTCTTTTCGACAAAATTCATTTCGCAAATTTTATTTCGCATTTAGTTTCGCGCTTTTCCATTTCGCTTATGATTATAAAGCATGTTGTTGTTTTGAAAGAATTATGTTAATTCCCGTTATTTAGACAAATACAGCAGAATAAGGAGTACTTTAGAAAAAAAATGACTATTTCGATCTTGGCACTTGCCTCTTTATTTTTGTTAATAAATTTGAATTGAATTCTGAACAAAAAGAGGAATTTTTAAGTATACACTGCAAGTCATAGGATTAGAAGCACGCATTTTTGAAAATTAAGATCGATATTTCTCCCGACATGATGGATTAGAAAAAAACGACTATGGTAAATGAGAGACTATTTTGTTAACAACAAAATATAAAATTTGTGTATAGGATAGATTTAGCTAACGGAACATTGAAGACAAATTGTAAATTAAGTAAAGAATATGGGGAGATAAATCGGGTAATTAGATTAGAAGCAGTGAACAAATCAACGTTTTTTTTAAGTGAATAGTTTTTTTTCGGTTTAAACAGTACATTTTATAAAGTATTTATTCTTTATTGAGTGTTAATAAAAATGGGCAAGAAAAAATGTTTAACAGTGGAGGAAAGGGCAAGATTAGATGTTTATTGCTCTGTAGGTCTTTCATGCCGTGTTATAGCCTGAAAAAAAAAGCGAAGTGATCATTGTGTCAGCAATTATTCGTATTACGCGAAAAACTGTAAAGGAACCACTTCTTCTACGTTAAAACTTCGCGAAACGCGAAGTATCCTTAGAATAACGCCAAATTCAGCTTTATCGGCAGCTAAAATTGGGGAGAAATCTAGTGTTAATGCCAGCTTATTCACTGTTACCTGCACAATTCGCCTCGCTGAACACTTAAGTCACCTGAAACTTAAGAAAAAACCACCACTTATTGACGCAAGGAACAGGCAACGCTTGTGTTTCGCGTAAGATCACATGAGCTGGGATTAATCCCACTTCCCCCATTCAAGGCGGTTATGTCCAGCAAGCATCTTTTTTTTGTGAATTTTTAGAACAATTTAATAATAATAACTTCTTCGGAGTGCGCCTACGAGCATGTTTAACAGTATGAAAAACTTCAGGACTTGGGCCTTAATATTAATCATTTTTGGAAATTTCGCAATTTTGAGTTCGTAAAATCTAATATGGACACTAAAAATATTATAAGAACTATACCCCACCGCTACGCTACTAAAAAAACACAATCCGTCTTTAAGATGTGTCTACACGGCTGCGTACTGCGTTTTTTCAATGCCTTGGAAGCGGTAATGCCTATAGTTCAAGTAGGTACTAGTGAATCTTTTATAATCGTATCTGCCTCACAAAATACAAACACTGCAGTATGGTTAATAACCCTGATAAACAAGAAAAATGTTTGTAAATTGGTCAATTGGTAATGTATTATAGGTATGCGTATGCTGCTTTCGATTAAAAATAACGGATAACGCACTGGTTTCCGTAAAATGGTAAATATAGCTACTGTTTGAATAGTCTTCTTACAGAATAGAATTTTCGAATAAAATTGTGTAATGTAGTTAAAACGCTAAAAGATAAAGAAGTAGAACACCAATTGCAGGAACTTGCAACATAACGATCAATAACCTGAAACAGTTCTTATTATGAGTAGAGAAGTTCACTATACTATGACGTTCAGAGTCGGAGGGCTTAAAATGTAGTCCAACGTATGTTGTGTATATGTACATTTTGATACTGGTCTAAACCAAAACAAAATATGAGCAATATGAGCAATATCAATTCCTTATAACAACAGTAAGTTGATTAAGAATAATTAATTTAAAAAAGGATTCCAATTCCTGGAGCGCTAACACTCAAATTCCATTCCATTAGCCTATAAAGCAGAAACCAGTTTTTTTGTTGGTGAAATGCCAACGAAAATTGAACAAAACTTAAAAAAAATGTAGTCATTCTCATAACAGTTATCTATAATAACAAATAACTCAGCAATTAATGGTAGATATAATATACATATTTTTTGCAGGGAATATTTTTTTTAAGGTGATAATCTAGCACTAAACCACTTGAGCCGGCCAAAGTAGGGACCATTGGGACCTATAATTCAAGCCTTTAACCTTTCTGTAGGCATATATTCTTAGGAACTTAGTTATTCCTCGACATGCGACATATGTATTTTGAGACATTGTAACATTTACTGAAACCTTGACAATCGCGAGGAAAGCATAAAACAAGCAAACTTTGTAACTAGCATCATCAACACATATTTCCAGAAGGCTACAACTTACGACATATTAAGTGCAAAACTAAAATGCTTATCAGATTCTGTTCGCTGTTCGATTCATTTGGTCTTAAAGTTGTGTGATTTGTTTGTACGTAGTTTCAAAATTCGGTAGGAAAAACCTATAGTTGTTCTTACACCAAAGTTTGTAATTTGTAATTTTGTAGAAGTCGTATTTTACTGCGTCTAAAATCGTAAATATCGAAACTAAAAATCAGCAAATCGTAGAAATCAGGCCAAATCAAGCAAAAATCGGAGTGTCGTATTTGCTTTCCAAAATCGTCACAAATACGATATTTACGACCGTATAACAACGCTGAGTTGAATCCACATTGCAGCGGAAGTCATTTTGCGGAAGTCCAATTCTCATTCATTCATAACGGCCTGCTTGTCCATTAAGTGGGTCGCGAGAGTAGGTTGCTCAAAAGGACCCACCATAGCTCTCGATTCTCCGCCATCGACTTTAAATCATCAAAAAATGTCCCCATTACGGGTAGAAGAGAGATTATGAACTTGATCTAACCATCTCATCCTGGGTTTACTTATAGAGGACGCCACCAAGTTCAGTCCTCCTAATAATAGAATGACCAAGATCAAAATTGATCCAGCCTGACCAATCGTCAGCATTACTCCTTCCATCACTCCGGAATAAGACCCCGAAGGTACTTTAACTTCTCGACCTGTTTTAAAGGAACCCCACTATAACTCTGCAGAGTGCATTGAACAGGCGTTCTGCAGGTGACCATCACTTCAGATTTGTTCATGTTAACCTTCATGTCAGCTTGAACACAAACGTCTACAAGCCAAGACTAAATATACCCCAGTAATTGAAGCAATCCCTTGTATCCCCTTTTTTGAAAAGAGGCACAATCACCCCAATCTGTCAATCGCTGGGAGTTTCGCCGCATTCCCAGGCCACTTAAATGACACTAGAGAGCCATTTAACACCCTCATCACCTAAGGCCTTAAGCATTTCTGGTCGGATTTCATCCACTTCGGCAGATTTACCAGCTTTTAGTGATTTGATCGCAAAAGTGACTTCCTCTACCGTGGGACTTGCGGAATGATCTGTCATCCTCAATGCCCTAGAATGGCACCATATCTGCGCACAATGTCCTCCTCATTACAAAGCAGTGCATCATCTTCGGATTTGACTCTTCAATAATGTTCCACTTCCTTCCTCTAAGACGGCGGATGCGGTTGGTCTGCCAGAACACCTTGCTTGCAGATCTGTGATCACGGTCTAATTTCTCGCCGAACTTTTTTCAAGATTTTTCTTTGGCTGGCTCTTGGCAAAATTCTCACTGTTGCTAAAGTAAAATTTGTATTGTCAGGTAAATTTAAAAAACAGTCATTGATATACCTTCCTGTGGAGGGTATAAAAAGGCTATGAGACATTTACTTGAATGTATTTTCGGGAACACAAGTCAGTGATACATAATTACCCCTTCCAACCTATTCGGCAAGTGGTTGTCTAAAATTGACCTGGTTGCTACATATTTTGCCCCGTGAAGCAAAGCAAATTAATACATCCTTCGAGTACTAAATACTAATTTTCAGAGTCAGAGCCGTACTGATAGAGACACAGCATTATTCAAGTACTAAACGGCGAGTTTAATGGAAACCATTGAAGGATAATTGATTTTTCTGCACCTCCAGCAACTTCGCTCTGGAACCCATCCAATGCACGCTTTTAACATTTCAAATACCTTTACAACGACCTATATAGAAGACGACAAAGTCCAAGATATATCCTTCGCATTTCTTTGAAGTGCAATCACCCATAAAATTCCCATTACGCCCCAACGAGAAAAGTATACTTCTCAAAGGTATAGATAGAGAAGGAAAAAAAAATCCCTCAACCATTTATCCCAATTAACTCTCACGTGTCACGCCCGAGGATATGGTCACACATATAATCTCATCAAATTTAACAAAAGAAGAAATTTTTTTTCTTGGAAAAAATCATCAAAGTACATACCAAGGTTTTCGACAAGCTTAAGATGTTACCAGTAGTATTAGCAAAACACACACATAAACAAAACAAACAAAACATCAAATTCTTAGGGGTCGAGAATACTGAGCCTTTTTGTTCCCTTTCCGTTTCACCATCGCCGTCTTGTGCTAATCTTTCTCGTGTGAACATCGATTAAAAATGAAACTGGAAAAAGTTCAAGGATTTCATGGTTTTCACCACACCACAAACAATTCCAAAGAAACAACCTAAACTAACAAAGCGACATTTGCAGAGTGAAATCTGACACTAACTGCAGACCCCTGCCAGGATAATTAATATCCTCCGACCGCACACTATAGCATGGCAACCCAACCGACAAGGAGTAAACCAAGAACGCAATTTACAATTGAAAATGTCCTGAACCCCATAAAGTCGCCCATCGTAACATAATCTTGTATCCTTTTGGTATTTCTCAATGAAATTAGCTGACGAAGGAGAACAAAAAAAAAAAAAATAATGTATAAAAACAATTTGTACCTCCAGCCCACCACTACCCATAAGAAGGGATTCAGGATTCAGCTTCAGCCGACCATCATCGTCTTGTGTAATCGAAAGCGTGGGAGCTCGACACTAGACAAAAGTCCCATAGACTCGAACATTTCGTCATCTGACAGTGGTGGCGGCGGTGGCGGCGGCGTCGGTGGCAACAATGGCGTCTCTTTTGGTGAATCAGTTCAGTGAATGTGATGATCCCTGGCCAACTTCTTCTTGATTTGGGTGTACGCACTTTGTATTCAGCGCTGCCACTGCTACCATGGTGCTCGTACAATATACCTACATATAGCAAGGACTCGTGTTTGTTGTGGTTGGCAAATGTGCATTTTGCCTTTGTAGTTGGCCTGTGCACTGTGTGTGTGGGGGCAAGAGACAAATTGCAAATAGGAAAATGTCAAGTCACTTAATTTTTTGAGAACAAAAAATAACTAAGAAAACCATTTTTGAACGTTGGTTGGAGGCAGGAAATTGTCATGGATAAGCCAGAGTGCGGTGTCTTAAATTGTTTTTCTTCGTTGTTGTTGTTTTTCTATTTTTCTTACCCAGGATGTGTGGGGGCTAAGTGATTGACTGCGTTGTACGAGGAGAAAAAGCTACGATGATGTTTGCATTGTGGCAGGATGCACGTGGGCATTTTTACGTGGCTTTTATTAATGGATTTAGAAGCATGATGTCATTGCAGAGTGAAGAAATTTTTATGAATGAAATCGCGTACATGTTCAATGAAAGGACAATTGCAACGAGTATTGTGAGTATACCCTTTTGATGGTGACACAATTGGGTCGGGTGTACGTATAGCCCACCTACATACAATTTATCCATAGCCAACTCATTCGTATAGTATCTATCTACTACAAACAACTGACCTTCGAGCCAACTGACATTTTATGCAACATCAAGATAGGGCAGTAGGTGGTACTCTAGTGGATTCTATATGTATAACATTTGGACAACATTTTGTGTTATTGAAACCCAATTTTTTTTTTGTAAAACCTATGCCAATGAAATAATAGTAACAGTTTGATGAAGCTCCCATAGATGCAAGTTTCAGTTCAAGTGTATCGTAGATGAGTTCTATAAGTGTGGAGTAGTGATGCCAAGCACAAAATGTTGTAATGCCTTCGATGGAAATAATTATCACAACAACATAGGGTCGCAGCAAAGCATTCAACTGTTATGTACTTATTGGACAGGGAGTTCCTAGGTCACAATACATATCTAATTTTTCATGGAAAATATTTGCCATTTTGAGTTCGTCAATTTTAGACTGGTTTACTTACTTAGGCGACTCTACAACAGTTCGGGGTGAACCGAGGCCTCAACTAACAAGTATCTCCAGTTAGCCCGGTTCTTAGCTAACTGCCTCCAGTTGCGCACATCTAGTCGGTTGAGGTCGCCTTCGACTTACGCGCGCCACTTAAGACGAGGTCTTCCTCTACTGCGTTATCCCGCCGGGTTAGACTCGAAGACTCTACGGGCCGGTGCATTTGTTCCCATCCGCTCTAAATATCCTAGCCATCTTATGTGACTCTGAGATTTTTTTACCAGGTCGATGTCATTGTACGTCGTTGTATCTCCTTCTCCAAAGCACGTCCATTTTACGAATAATCTCTCTCTCGAAGCGACCGAGAATATCTTCATCTGATTTAGATAGAGTCCAAGCTTCAGCGCCATAAAGCAGATCGTGCCATGTGTGTTGGCCTGTGAGTTTCGGACAATTCTTTCAAGTACCTATATGATGTTGAAAAAGTCGCATGTCACCTTGTCTAAATCTTCTTTTGACAACGAGTCGAAATTATTAAAATTTACTACCGAAATTCGGAGTTAGTGGCCTCAACGTTAAGAGCGCTACGTCCAATTTATGGTCGTCATAATCGTCCTAGCAGATCAACAATTGAGCGTCTAGTGGAAAAATTTGAATCCACAGGCACAGTACAAAATGTTCCCGTGCCAGTGAGACAAAGAAATGTCCGTAGTGTCGAGAATTTTGCTGCCGCTGAGGCTTCAGTTGAAGAAAGCCCAAACGTGTCTCCCACGTCCTACATCCTTACAAGATTAAATTGACGCAAGAACTGAAGCCGCTTGACCACCAGAAGCGTCGCATGTTCGTGAATTGGGCTGAACAACAATTTGAAAATGATTCGGATTTTCATCGAAAAATCATCTTCAGCGATGAGGCTCATTTCTGGCTGAATGGCTTCGTCAATAAACAAAATATGCGGTATTGGTCAGGCAGCAATCCACACGTACTCCATGAGTCATCATTGCATCCCGAAAAAATTACGGTTTGGTGTGGTTTATGGGCCGGCGGCGTCATTGGGCCGTACCTCTTCCGTGATGATCAAGACCGGCACGTTACTGTGAATGGGAATCGCTACCGTTCAATTATAACCGAATATTTTTGGCCCCAATAGGATGTGGTTCATGTGGTGCCAACAGGACGGCGCTACAAGCCACACAGCGAATGTCACAATCAATTTATTGGAAACTAAGTTTGGAGAACGCGTTATCTCACGAAATGGTCCAGTCGCTTGGCCGCCTCGGTCGTGCGATTTGACGCCGTTAGACTATTTCCTGTGGGGCTACGTCTATGGTCTATGCCAACAGGCCAGCGACGATTGATGAACTTCGTACGAATATCGAACGTGAAATTGCAGCAGTATCGGCCGATTTAAGCTTGAAAACCGTCGAAAATTGGGTTCGGCGTCTGGACTTCTGCAAGCGTGCCCGTGGTGGCCATGCAAAAGAAATCGAGTTCCATACATAATGGCATCGAACGTACTTTCACAGGAATAAAGAATTTCATTGATATCCAAAACCGTTTTTGTTTTATTTAAAGCTCTTATTGAAAAACCCTGTACAACTGTGTTATAAGCTTAGCCCTTAGTAACCACAATACAAAAATTGAAGACTGAAAAAGCCCAAGAAAACCACAAAATTCCATTAAATTCGACACGCCCCTGAAAAAAGGGGCCGGTCATAGACAAATGCATCATCTAAGATATAAGAAAAATATCACATTCCATAATGGTCTCAACTGGTGCACCCCCATTTATCTAAAGTAATATCTGCAAGTTATGCAAGTTCTCGACTTCATCTGTATTGTGGACTGTCGAATGAAAGGGAAATTGCCCTTCAATTACGGCTAACTTTCCCCTTGGAAAACTTACGACAATCATAAAGGTCGCGGAGCAACTACGCTTATAATCCATCTTCTTCCGCACATCTGCAGAGGCTACATAGGTAGGTCGATTACCAACAGCCTTTACGAGACAGTGCGATACTGGCGCGCCAAAAAAAAAAGTGAATCAAGCCATATAACATTCATTGTATCACAAAATTCCTCATAAGACCACTCAAACAATTTACCTACATAACATTCATAGTGTGCTGTGCGGAGCTCATAACCCCTTATGTAACCGTTCAACAGCCACAAGACGGTTTTCCTATGCAGAAATTCTCCGGTGTAACTCTGATGATTATGCTGTAGAACTGAACTCATGACAAGAAGGGGGGGACCGTAAATCTAAATAGCACATCTTAACATCTTGTGTCCGATAAAGGTGGCATGACTTGGTTTATTCTGTTATACGACGCGATTCCTGCGTTTTGCTTTTGTATGGTGATTATTTCGAGAATCGCCACCAGTCGCTTTTCAGTCGATTCTGAATCGAGCGGGTGTGTCGTGCTGCGAGCATCATGCTTCAATCAATTTTTTTCCCTCTCAATTTAGAGAACCTAAACCTAAACAGGACCGCAAGGGATGATGAAATTTTCCATTTAAATTAAAGTCAAGCAGAAGCGATGTGCGCCATTGTGTGCGGTGATTAAAAGTTCCTGCTGACCTTTCCCACCATAGCACGCTGGCCAAACATAAGCTCACAAAATTTCATGAATCACTGCACATCATCGATAGAGTTGCCTTGTCTCGCTTGCTCGCTATCCCACTCATTCTCGGTGCCGATTGAATGACCAATTTTTGCCCGATTTCGTCATGATGTTTACACACAGAACAACTTCTACACACATTCATACAAAACGAAAACCAGTGAAGAGAAGAATCGATTGCCGGGCTCCACAGTTCTTCGGTGGAGCAGAGGTGGACTCGAAAAGGAGTAAGTTTTCTCCGTCAATGAAACACGTATCGGTCGGTGGAGTGGAGCAGCAGGAGCAGGAGCAGGGCAGTATGAGAACACACCAGCCCAAAATGACTCACACGGAGAAAGAGAGAGAATTGAAAAATCCTTGACTGATAACATTTCCACAGAACGGCGGCAAAGGCGAAACCGAAAGATGCTGGGCAAGTTCCTTGAAGAGTTTCTCAGTGTGTGGGCTGTTGAAAGTATTTTTTGGCACTAGTTCAAGACATACAATCGCATTGATTCATTGAGGCGAAGTATGTGAGTGTAGCTGTAGTATAGTTGATGTGGTGATGGTTCCTATGCATATAATTTTTATGTTAGAGCCTAGAGCTGGAATAGAACCCTCCATTCATTAGAGAGAGAGCGATAAAGAGAGAGCTATGTCTATGATCTAAGTTTACTATACAAACGATTGTATTCGCTTTGGATTCCTTATTTTTGAATGAAAAGCGAGGGCGGTAATTGATTTGCCTTAGAAAAAAAAATATATCTTGAAAGGATGTCATCATTTTCATGTAGCAGGGTGCTGGGTGGATTTTGATACGCTATACGTTCAAGAGGCTACACAGAGAGTGTGCTCTAGAGCGGATATTTACCTGCCATCCACAGTTTGAACGAGGCGCACCCTCTCTGTGGCCGAGACATTGAGCTATTGCATTAATTATCAATTTGCCGATGCAACTCCGTAGGGGTTGTATTCCCCTTTTTTGCTTGTGGGTGTAGTTTTAGCCCACTGGCCCTATGCTGGGAATAAAATTAGTCAGAGACATTCAGGCAATCACTGTGAAGTTAGGTATTGATTTTCGGAAGCGAATTAGTTAAGGGAATGCGTCTTCAATGGATAACAATGAGTGGACATTTTGGCAGACTCGGAGACATCCAAAAAAATGAAAATTCGTTTTTGGTTTCTATTCAACGGAACTTTCTGTCACGTCTATAGCTGCAGAGCGTGTTAATGAAAAACAAAACAAGACGGCAGCCAAGGACTAAATTACCCAGGCACGTGTAATCTCAATGAAGGATCCAATTTTAACGAACAATTATGAACGCTCTTGGCACTAGGTTCACTCTGAGTAGTCTGAAGTTGAAGGGCGGATTGCAAATATTGTTTCAAAAAGACAACTCGAAAATAGCAGAGAAATGGAATTCTGATGGTGTACGATTACGAGTACCTACGACATCTGCATACTTAAATACCAAATGCCAAACCAGTCTTAATGATTGTCATGAGAACGGAAGGTTAGGTTAGGTAAGGTGTCAGTCTCAAAGGGTACACACTTAGACCATAATTTGGGGAAGCGGCCAGAACAGTTTTTTGTGCCGGGCGTTACCCTGATGGGAATTTTGTTGGTACTTGCGAATTTGGGTGTCCTACCTCGTTGAGAGGTTTTTGGTAGTGACTAAGGCAGTCGGATCTATGTATAAGTTTACATCACCTGGTTACGGCTTAGTCTTCGGGTCAAGGTGGCCGTAACTGTCTGCCCCCTGCCTATTGCCTCTGACGCGGCCATTACTGAGGAGGGAGACTGTTGCGTGGCAGAGTCTGCCAGTCTGCTTTGCTAATTGACCAAAAGTCGGTGAATGGATTGTCTGTTAAGAGAGGATGGGGGCAATCGTATAGCAGTCTGCCTCCCGTATATTTTTTTTATGACGATCCGTCCACATGGCAGAGACTGGTGCTGAGCAGAAAAGCCTGATTGAAGCACTCCAACCTGCTGCTTGGTACCGAAAGTAGACATCCTGATTTGTCTTCGGTGAAAGGGCGAGGGGTGACCGTAGCAGTCGAACCTCCCGTCCGTTGCCTCTGATACGGGGTCCTCGAACTATAGAGGTGAGATTGATTGGTGTAGTCAGCTGCAGCTTCTCCTTTTGGCGGTTAGTCTTCAGAAAAACAGGCAGAGGGTGACCGATACAGTCTAACGCCCCGCTGGTCTGCTCTGACCAGTCCGTTACTAAGAAGGGTGGCTGGTACAGATCAGCTAGGAAAAGACTGCGGCAGGAGGAATCGATGGAAGGTGACCGAAACAGTCTAGCCCTCTGCCTATCCCCTCTGACGGAGTCTGAAAGTTATACGTGTGAAGGTAAAAAAAAAAGAAAAAAGAAAATTTGACTGACGTGGTCAGCTCTTCCCTTTGGCGGTTAGTCTTCAGAAATAGACAGAGGGTGACCGAAACAGTCTAATCCCCCGCTGGTCTCCTCTGAAAGTCCGTTAACAAGGAGGGTGGCTGGTACAAATCAGATAAGAAAGACTACGGCAGGAGAGAGCGACGAAGGGTGACCGAAACAGTCTAACCCCCACCTATCTCCTCTGACGAAGTCTGAAGGTTCGACGTGCGAAGGTGAAATTTACTGACATGGTCATCTCTTCCCGTTGGCGGTTTAGTCTTCAGAAGCAAACGAAAAATGGATGAGATGCGTGTTGGTATTTTAGTGAAGGCAGTTCGACTTTATAACAAACTTGCTGATGCAGCAAATATCGGTGCGGGACAGATCGCTCAGGTCCTCAAAGAAGTAAGCCCCTAAGGTAGCCAAATGCGTAAGGTGGCAAGAGCTGGGCAGGAGCAGGAACGGTGGTCTCTTCTTCCTCCTCGTCCATGCAGCTTCTGCAGAAATCGTTATAGGGTACTCCCATTCTGCGGGCATGTCTACCTATCAGACAGTGTCCTGTTAGTATTCCTACGACGGAGCTAATTTTGCTTCCGCTGCCCTGTCTGGCTAATTCATCCGCCTTGCAGTTGCCAGGAATGTCACTGTGACCTGGAACCGTAGAGCTCGCGGGCAGCTCTCTCAGCCGCTCTGGTTCTTGTCTGCAGCATTAATTGATAGGCCTCGTTCTTGGCTGCATGTGCCCGGCGGCATTCATCATCGAACCAGAGGTTTTGTTGTGGTCGCCTAGCGAAACCCAGCACTTCGGTAGCGGCACTCCTGATTGCACGCTGGCAGTGTTGCCACTGGTCCTCTGTTCTTGGTGCTGGTGATGCTGAGAACGGGCTTGCTGAGAGGTTTAGGGAGACGCGGTCGGCAAAGGTTTTAGCGGCCTCTTGCGATAGTAGCCTTGCAACGTCAAATCTTCTTACAGTATCCTCTCGGTGTTGTGGAGTATTGGATATCCGCATCCGTACT
Organism: Cheilosia soror; assembly: GCA_949372485.1. Taxonomy (NCBI): domain Eukaryota; kingdom Metazoa; phylum Arthropoda; class Insecta; order Diptera; family Syrphidae; genus Cheilosia; species Cheilosia soror. Next base: position 83,599,290 of record OX443561.1, read on the forward strand.
TTGGCTACTACCAAGTAATGGTCCGAGTCTATGTTGGCCGCTCGGAACGTTCGGACATCCAAGATACTGTAGGCATGTCTGGCGTCGATCCCAACATGATCAATTTGGTTGACGGTTTGTTGATCTGGAGATCGCCAAGTCCCCTTGTGTATGTTGAGGTGTGGGAAACTTGTGCTGGCAATGATGACATTTCGCGCCGCTGCAAAGTCGATCAGCCTGAGTCCGTTTGCGGAGGTGTTGTCGTGTAGGCTGTGCTTTCCGACTGTAGAGCCAAAGATGCCCTCCTTTCCGATGTTGGCGTTAAAGTCGCCAAGAACTATCTTGACGTCGTACTTCGGACACTTATCATACGTCTTCTCCAGAAGATCGTAGAATGCTTCTTTGGCTGTGTCGACTTTCTCCTCTGTCGGGGCGTGAGCACAGATCAGCGCAATATTTTTAAATTTGGTCCTGATGCGGATTGTAACTAGGCGATCGCTAACATTGCGAAATCCCAAGACTTCTTGCCTAAGTCTTCCTCTAATCACAAATCCACATCCAAATAACCGCTGACTCTGCTTTCTGCGGCATTCGCCGTAGTAGATGTCCCAGTCGTTCATCCTTCTTGTGCCTCCTCTTCATCCCATCGCACTTCCTGGATGGCCGTAATGTCAGCTAGGTGGTTTTAGCCGATAATAATCTGGCTCTATACCAATGAACGTCGAAGCAATGGTGCCTCATGTCTTCCATAAAAAAAACCAAAAGCTAATTATTGCCACCCAAGAACAGAACGCAAAAAAAGCGGCTTGACTTCAAACTTTTTTTTTTTTGTACGGGCGGTGCCACGCCCCTTTGTCCAATATTGACCAATCTTCCCAGGAATACTTCTGCTTCTGAGCAAATACCTAAGAATATCCGTAAATTTAAACTCAAGCGAGTCTCTTTTTGAAACGTTCTTTACTGAATGTTTGATTTTGAGCTTATTTTGAATGCGTTTTCGAAAAGAGTTTACCTTTTTTGACGCATTTTCTGGCCTTATTTTTAGACCATATTTGGGACACTATCAAATGAGTAGTGCTCATTTTTGGACAAAGCTTTTGGTACATTTTAAACCCAATTTTTTCCGATTTTTAGAAAAGTTTTGAGGTATATTTTGTTGGACGTTATTTTACATTTTTTACGCGTCTTGTTGGGGTAATTTTAAAGTCTTTTTTTTTTTACGGATTTGATTTTTTTGGCAGATTTTATAAATGAGTTTTTTTTAAAGCAAATTTAGAAATAAAAATTCTGCTGCTGTTGTTTCATTTTCTGCGACTAAGCAGTCGCGCGATAGAAATCGTATGTGTGTATCTAGCCTAAAACTACCGATGATGGCAAAATTTGTAGTAAAATGTTTTCTTTATTATCCTTGGTCTAAGCAAATTTAAAGGATTCACCGGAGACCCTATGTGTCTGACCTAGGCCAATGAAATTTTGTGAGACGACTTCTTTTTACCGCGCCAGGTTAGTATTGAAAATGGGCCATGTCGGTCAAGTAGTTCTGTTACCTCCCATACAAAACCAATATTAGACACAATGCGTGTATCTGTACCAGTACATACAGTGGAGGGTATCAAAGCATCGGTCAGGCCGATGATAACACTTGTTTTTTTACTCTTGAGAATGCTACTTCATTTCACAATAGGTAGGCAACTCAATGAACAAATAACTAAGCCGTGTTACGTGGACGTTACTTCTCGTGGGCTATATCTTACAAAGAATATAGAGCCTAGCTATGTATATGCCACGTGCAACTAACTGAACCATTTGTGTCCCACGCTGGTGTCTGTGCCTATTCCTAGATCAAATGACTGATTTTCGAGTGCTAACTACTTGAATACTGAGATGCCTTGTTGAATATCAATCAGTTACAAAGATATTATATCTATTGGATTGTTGTCACCCATTCCAAATGTCTACTCTATAGACTTTTGCAAAATTCCCAGCAAAGAAAGTCAATCTCATAATGTAAACACTTCCCTCAACAGGAGCCGCCTGTAGCATGCCAATGAGCTCAACAGAATTAAGGGACCTGATACGATTTCCTTATTAGCGTTAGCAGGAGATTGACTTGGACTTCACCACGAGCTCTCGCCTGCCCCATCATTCCAAAGAATGACAAAAACTAGCGTCAGTCGCTGCGTGTTTTTTATTCTCCTCGTGCTGTTGTTAATTTAATGGAAATTTATTTAAGGGGAATATTATTTTAATCCTTGGAGGGAAAATCCATTCTAAAAACAGTCACACTCGCACACAGCTACGCCCTGCTTCTTGCAACGAGAAGGAGAAAGTGGATTGATAGAAACTATGGCGCCACGAATTGAATTGTCGTCATCGACGACACTAACCACACAATGTGGAGAGGGGAACTCTCTTCCTCATATCTTTCGTTAGTCGATGAAATGTATAATTTCCATAGCAAACACGTACTATACATATTCCTGATCTCAACTGCATGTATCTCTTCCCCAAATGCACTTATGTCGTTGTCGCTGTCGGTGATCCGTTCAAAGGAGAGGTGTGAAAAAAACCCCAACCCCCATAATGATTGACAACAATTGAGGACTGTGCATAAGTGGGTGGTTAAATAGAGAGTGGTATTTAATTATCGAGATCGAGAGTTGCCGCGAGGAATGCGCGCCTTCTATTCTCTCCATCAACAGGATAGAGTTTTTTTTCTCGCTTCGTCCTTTTCATCGTCATTTACATTCATTCATAAAAATTATGTGCAAAATGTGCTCATCTATGTATAGGTATGTATGTATTTTTTGAATTTTTTGCGAAAAGGAAACCAAATCAGAAGGAATGATTCCACCGAGGACAATAAATTAATTCTGCCTTCGGGTGGGATACATTGAGGCGTGTATGGTAGGTACGAATGTTGCCGTAGGTATGTGGAACGATTTTCGGCGAACGATGATGATGGTAATACAATTTAGAAATACGTATCTATTTTTAGAATCGCTGAATTACGAGTGAGATTGACTCATGCATAAGGACAGCACGCACAGCGATGAGCCGATGAGATTAATTTGAATTTTTGATTTGGATTTATATGGCGAGAAGCTCAACGAAACGTGCATGGGGATTCATTTCCTCAAATATTTTTCGCATTTTGTTCTTCTTTATTGTGATTACGAAACGAATCTTAAGGTAGAGTCTAGAGTGTGGTTTGACAGTTAGGTGGTTATAGATGGGAGTCTAATTCGGGAGCCACCGAACCATGTAAATATAATTTAATGTGTGTGCGACTAAAAATACTTGATACCTATCCTGTCAACACGGTTGATAAACATCAATATTAAGAGGACATAGTTGATCCTTTAATTTCGAACGAAGCAATTGCACAGTCGGGCACAGATGACATTCGGCAGATCATCCTGAAAAGATAAAGAAAATTTGAAAATTCTTAGATAGTGTCTGGAATAAAAAAAATAAATAAATAGGTTACACAACAGGCGGGTGACACCCAATGACTAGCTTCTCGCAACCATTCGTTTGTGTGAGTTTCTATTTTTAGGACGAATACAAGGGACGTACAATTTTATGCCGACTCCGAACGGCTGAATTGAGAAGCTTTCTCAGGACAGTCAGACGTTCGCGAGAGGTGGCGCAGTAGAAAAAACCTTAAGATGTAATTTGTGTTTTTCCGGGGATCGAACCCGGGATCGCTCGCAAAGTAGGCCAGCACACTAACCACTGCGCTATAGGATGTTCATATTTAGCATTTTCTCCGCCCTCTCAGAATGTTGTTCCAATTGACCGAATTGAAGGCATGATTGACGTAGATGGTAACAACAGCGCAGGATTACCTTCGTTTTTACCTGAAGCCCTAATTGTCTGTTGAAAGCCCATTGTCAAGTACAACGCGAATAATTCCTTTCAGCACATTTCCATGCACCTTGAATAGGTATAGGTTCCCAAACGCTTCCAGTTGAGTTTCAATAATTTTTTTGTAGAACGAACTTTGGTACTATGTCCACGTCCTTCCAGGAACCTTACAAAATCATACCTAGCTCTTAGATTTTACCTGCCAGTCTTACATAATTTATCAGAGGCGTAGTTCAATGGAGAGCAATGCTTATTTTTGACCTTCGCTTTGGAGATCCACGCACCCTTGTTTTCCATATTATAGCAACAAGTGGCCACTTCAAAAACGTTAACAGGTCTCTGCCAACTCAGAAGTGTCGAGTTCTTCAATCCGCCAGCATACCGTGCTTCAAAGTCCTTTATATTTCACCCCCTTTTCTACTAGAACACTTTTCCGAAAATTACAAACCCTTAGAGTTGAAGGGTTCAGAAAACTAAACCCGGCTGCCACCAATAGATACCCCCAACAACACGTCGTCTTACAAACGGCAACTGTGCTAATAATACCTTTAGTCGCTATGCCTCTATACACAGTACACACCCTTCTAGTAGATATACCTACTTATATACAATTCAGAAAGCTGACTTGATTATGTCCATGTGGGGTTGGATGACGAGCACAACGTGTCGGCCATGGTGATGTTAATGGTGATGATGATAGCAAACAATTTTTAATTTATGATCCCACATGATTTTCTAAATAACGATTTACGTTGTTGTACCATCCCCAAAAAGGGGGGACGCAACGCAACACGTTTAACCTGAGTGTGAACCGATGTTTTGTTGATTTTTCCCATGTCCTGGCCTCTTCGTTTGAATCTAGGCCAAGAACACGTGGCCCCCTAATGCTATTGGGGCTATACAGCAGGGAATTTAATAAACAAATATGTACACATGTGTGGGATAACCGCCGCCGCATAATAGTCAATTCCAACCCCTTTGAGGTGGACTAGAGCCGGTTGAGTGATGGCTGTATATTAGAGCGTGTAAATTACTACACATAAGAACTCGGGTTGCCATGAATGAATGGCAGGTTTTCTGACCATTGACACGGTCACTCGTCACTACACCCACCAGCCGGTTGCTTGTCCGTGCCAAACTAAAAATAGTTTAGGGTATATCCTTAAAATAATCCCCATTACCATATCATTTTCATTTTCTGCTCATCAACGTTCTATGTGCTACACTTTGAGGTCCATTTCGCTGTATGTATGTAGCAGAGAATTAAAGTCTACTAAATATGGATGAGAATGTAAATTTCTGGTTTCAGAGAGGTTTTTTTTTTAACTGTAGACAGTGTTGCTCGACGGGGGTGCACATTTTATCGGACGTATAAGTATATATAGTAGAGCAACCCCGCAGGTCATGGTCGAGGATATGAGCTTTCGTCAGGGACATGACCACTGGACAGTGTTGAGTGTATAGTAAAATGTAATTTTGACAACTACCTATATAGGATGGGAGATTATGGCCAACAATTGGAGTAAAAAAAACCAGCTTCGCTATGGGACCGCGTACTTTCTCCGCGTCGAGAAGTGGATCAGCTTAAAGTCTTTGAAATAACTTTGTTGTATTTGACACTCTCAATCCCGCCCACATTTCACGCAGTCTTTTATTCGTCAATGCGCATCAATGTTCCAAGTTTTACAGCCTCAGCTCCGATTTTGGCCAAAATTCATAGGAACTCCCTCGAGCCAATGCCGAAGGTTGTCTAAAAAATGTTGAGATCAATCGGTTCGGTGGCTTCGGAGAATAGAGCATACATACCTACACACATATAGGTTAGGTTAGGATGAAGCAGTTGCCAGAATCAAAAAATAGCTGGAGCCCGCCGGCTTAGAACTAGCTGACCACAAGACTGAGGCTGTCTTGATAACCAGCCGAAAGTCTGTGGAATTTGCAAATTTCCGGGTTGGGAATCAAACCATCAGGTCTAAGGATTCTCTAATGTACTTAGGAGTAATTCTCGACAATAGGCTAAGCTTTAAAACGCACATCCAGTACGCCGGCAGGAAGGCCTCACAAATGCAAGCAGCTCTTTCCCGAATGCTGCCAAACATCGGTGGACCTGGATATATCAGAAGGATTCTACTATCCAGAGTGGTCAGCTCAATACTTCTATACACTGCACCGGTCTGGGCGGGGGCTCTAAAAACAAACGAAACAAGGAGAAACCTCTCGTCAGCATACAGGCTCTGCGCAATACGAACAATAAGGGGATTTCGAACAATCTAGGATGAAGCAGTCTTCATTATACCGGGAATGATCCCTATCGACACTCTTGGCACCGAGATGCAAAGGATCTACCTTAGGCAAACAGCCAACCGACAAGAGGTTCCTAATAGAAGGGTCAAAGTAGAATAGAGGGAAACATCGATGGCACTATGGCAAGCCAGTCACGATAGCTCGTCTTTCTGTCCTGAATGCCCAGACGAAGAGGAAGATACGGAGCACGCAATGTTCCATTGTAGGCGCTTTGCAGGGGGATGAGCGAACTTACCAAACCCCCAAAGTCTAATAAGCCATATGTTAAGGTCAGAAGATGACAGGCTGGAGGCTCCTTTATAACGAGTGTATACGAAGAATTAAGGAGACTTGAAAGACTTAGAACAGCCGAAATGGCGGACCCGGAGGATTGTTGGATCGTTGGACCTTCACTCTTCTGGCTAAGTCAATGTCGCTGTACAGCCCGTACAGTTCGTCGTTGTATCTCCTCCTCCATTCACCGTCTATGCAGACGGGACCGAAAATTACTCGAAGAATTTTCCTCTCGAAGCAGCCAAGAGTGAGCTCATCCGCTTTTGATAGAGTCCATGCTTCTGCACCATAAAGTAGGACTGGGATTTTTTTTTTTTTTTTTTTTTTTTGCGTGTAGCTGGATGTAAAAATCGTTGAAAGACATCGCATGCGAGCTTTGCGATAGTGTGGGACTTGTGGTTAGCTCACCCACTAAAAAACACCCGAGGGAAGCATGGTGTTGCCATCCTTCCAATAATCGCACCTAGTCGTTAAACTAATCAGCAATTTGTTTCTAATACTTATAATAAATACTATGCTATAAGGTACTAACGTTAGTCTGTTACCTTTTGTTTTTTAATTCTTTATCACTTTTGTTAGTGTGATTGAGTTGTAAAATTGTCTTTATTTTCTATATTCCTAGTCCTAGTTAACTAGTTCGAATGGTTTTACTCTTCGTAATCTTCTAACTAAATTGTTGTTATTAAGTAGTTCGACTACTTCTGAATTAGCATGGTTGCGAAGCCTACCTTCATGTCGTCTTGCGACTTTCCTGACCTCGTCCTCTACCGTTTCAATTTTTAGATCTCTATGTAGATCAGCGTTACGTATGTACCATGGCGCATTAACAATATTGCGTAGTACTTTGTTTTGGAAGCATTGAATGCTTTGCAGGTTTGTCTTACTTGTGCACCCCCAGAGCTGGAGACCATAAGTCCATATTGGTTTTAGGACTTGCTTATATAGAAGCAGTTTATTATATATTGAGAGACATGAATGCCTCCCTATGAGCCAATACATTTTATTGTATCGTATATTTAGTTCGTCATGTTTTTTCTTGACATGAGTTTTCCAGCGCAACTTCGCATCTAGAGTCATGCCTAAATACTTAGCTGAGTTCGAATGAAGAACTTCTTTGTTATTAATGTACACAGGTATGTGTTGTACGTTTTTATTGGTGAAATGAACATGGATTGACTTCAGTTCATTTAATTTTATCTGCCATTTTTTGGTCCAATCAGATATAACACTAACTGTCCTTTGCAGTTTTTCTGTAACTTCCTGCATGGTTTTTCCGACAGCAAGTACAGCAGTATCGTCTGCAAATGTGGCTACAGTAGTTTCGTCATTTTGTGGTAGGTCGTTCGTGTATATAAGGAAAAGTACAGGTCCTAACACACTACCTTGCGGTACTCCCGCTTTTATATATTTTAATTCAGAGTACTCATCTTCTTGTTTAATTCTAAATAATCGCTGGTTTATATATGACTCTAATATTTCTGAGTATTGTTTGGGAAGATATTTTTGTAGCTTATGGACCAATCCCTCATGCCAGACTTTGTCAAAAGCCTGTGTTACATCAAGGAAGATGGTGGAGCATATTTGTTTTTCTTCTAAGGCCTTTTCTATTTTATCAGTTATTCTGTGAACCTGATCTATAGTTGAGTACCTATTTCTAAATCCAAATTGATGGTTTGGTATCAGTGTTTTTTCTTCTATGATCGGATTGAGTCGTTTCAGAAGAATTTTTTCGAAGAGCTTTGATAAAATTGGCAACAATGAAATCGGACGATATGAGGTAACTTCACTGGGCAATTTGCCCGGCTTTGGTACCATAATAACTTCCGCGACTTTCCACATGCGTGGTACATACCTTAGTCTAAACGCTGCATTTATTATCTGTGCTATTTTTTTCAAACCTTTTTTAGGCAGTTTCTTTAGAACTTCACTCGTAATTAAATCAAACCCCGGAGCTTTTTTCGGGTTCATTTTTACTCTTATTTCAGTGGATATTTCCTCAGAGGTTACTGCTGGAATCAATCTCTCGTCTTCGCACATGTCCGTTTGATGTAAATAATCAATGTCTTCGTATGGCTGGAAGACGTTTTCAAGATGTTCCGCAAATAGATCCGCCTTTTGTTTATTTGTTTTCGCCCAGCTTCCACTGCTATTTTTAACTGGTGGAATGTATGCTGTTGGTCTGTTCATTTTTTTTGTAGCCTTCCACAGTGAGTATTCTGTACTGGCATCATTTGTCAGATTTGTAAGGTATCTTTCCACAGACAAATTTTTCATTTCTTTGATCTTTTTTCTTAGTTTATTGTTTAGACTGTTGAGTCTTGTTTTGTCACTTGGCGCTCTCGATATTTGCCAGCGTTTACGAGCTCTCCTCTTTTCTGATATAATTTCGCATATTTCTTTGGGATATACGTTTCTTTTTATTTTACTAATTGATTCCGGCGTTGCAGCCCAAGCAGCCTTTTGTATGTCTAGAGTGAAAGTATGTACTTCATTTTCTAGGTGCTCTTTTGTATCAATTGTTGTGGATAGTTCAATCCGTTCCTCTAGCAAATATTTGAAATATGTCCAGTCAGTGAGCTTGTTGACTAGGCGTGGGTTCCGTTCCTTCATTATTATTTTATTACCAAGTGTAAGCAACACAGATGAGTGATCTGAGTCAAGGTCTGGCCCTTCCTGCACTCGGGTAGTATTTAAGGAAATATTCTTAGTTATAAAGAAGTCGACAACGTCCGGGATTTTGTTCATATCTGTGGGCCAGTATGTAGGATTTCCCGTTGAATGGTAATTAGCATTGCCTTCTTTCATAGATTCGAGGAGTTCTCTTCCTCTTGTATTTGTTAATCTTGATCCCCAAACTTTGTGCTTTGCGTTGAAATCTCCGCCTATTATGAACTTATTTCCAAATTTGTGGAAGAGACATTTAAAATCGTTTTGCTTCAGCCTGTAGCTAGGAGAACAATATGCCGCAGCTACCGTTATCTGGCCGCTGCTTGTTTTTATGATTACGGACTTGGCTTGTATTTCACACGACTGGTATTCTTCACCATCATCGTAGCTAACATTTTCTTTGATTATAACTGCGGCCCCCCCCCTTGCCGTATTGTGAGGATGTGGGGTATGATATGTTTTGTATCCGCGCAGTTTATATTTTGTTCCAATTTTAAAATGTGTCTCGGAGACTAGACATACGTCAATTTTGTTTATATCGAGAGTCACTTGCAATTCGTCTTTGCGATTCTCGAGACCATTGGCATTCCATAATAAAAATTTTATGTTTTTAGTCATTAGGATCTTTTAGGTACAGTTCTTTTATTACTGTTTTGTTTTTCCAGGAAAGATATTCTTTCCAGAATTTTCTTATTATTCTTTTCCATATCTTCCATTCTGTTGAGAATTCTTTGCATAATATCCTCCATGGCATTGCTGCAAGGCTTACGGTCTCCGACTGGTTTGGCAACGTTGCTCGAAGTAACCTGTGCATATGTTTTCTTTGGACCTGATGTGGGACTTAAGTTCACATTTTTGTTTGAAGGTAGATTTTCTCTAGCTTCATCTATTTTTTTATTCTTTTGGGCCCTCGATTTCGGTCCTAAATCTTTTTTGCTTCGATTTCCACTGTCTTTAGGCGCGTCTTTTTGGACAGGCTTTTGCAGTTTCTTTAGCTTGTGATCTTTTATCTGTTGCAGCTCTTTTGCTACTATGCAGCCTCTATAGTTGGCTGGGTGTCTTTCGCTACAGTTGGCGCATTTTGGGGTTGCCTTTTTTTCCTTAATGCAGTCCTTTGTATGGTGATCTCCTGCACATCTAACGCATTTCGAGTTTGAGTTGCAGTATTTGTGAGTGTGACCATACTTTTGACAGTTCTTACATTGAGGAACTAGCTTAGACTTACGCAAAGGATGAATTTTTACTTTCATTCCTAGGATATCTTTAATTTCATAAATTTTCTTGATGTCTTCATCTTGCTCAAAAGTAAGCATGAACATCGGCAGTGGTGCTTTGCTTTTATACTTAAGCATATTGACAACTTCTAATATTTTGAAATTTTTCTTCTTTAGGTCATTTGCAATGCGTTCAGGTGTGCATGAAAAGTGTAGTTTCTTTGCAACAACCTTTATCGGTCTTGTTTGTTTATTTTCAAACGAGTACCATTGCACTTTTTTCTGATTTAGTAATTTCGTCAAGTTTCTGTAGGATTCTTCGTCTACTACATTAATTTTGACATCATTACTATTAAGGAGAACTGTACTAGCCCTTATTTTGTTTTCCTCTATTATATTTAATAAGCCTTCGTACTTCGAAATACAAAGTACTATAATTGGGGGAGGCTTTATTGACTTGAGTGTCTTGGTTTCTTTGTTTTTTGTCTTTTCTGGGCTTTTTTCTTTTACTTTTGGTGGCGAAAGCTCCGGGGACATACTCATTTTTCGTTTTTTATTCATTTTTCTCCTACTAAATGATGGTTCTGTCTCTCTGTGTAATTCCTCTTCGTCCGTGGAGTACACAACAGTTTTTGGTATCTGCTCAATTTTAGTAGGACTGGGATGAATAAGGTCTTGACCAATTTAGTTGTTCGAGAGAGGTTTTCTCCAAGATCTGCCGCAGTGTGAATATTTGGTCGATGGTAGACTTTCCTAGCCTGAAGCCACACTGATAGGGACCAATCAGGTTGTTGACGAAAGGCTTCAAGCGTTCACTTCACACATCACGGAAGATAAGGTCTTGTAGGCGATGTTAAGAAGACTAATACCTCTGTATTATTGGCGCAGTTCAGAGGGGCTCCTTTCTTGAGGATCGGGCAAACAATGCTGAGGTTCCATCCATCGGGCGTACTTTCCTCCGACCATATTTTACAGATGAGTTGGTGCATGCTCCTAACCAAGTCATCGCCTGCCGCTTTGAATAGCTCGGCGGTTAGGCCATCTGCTCCAGCGGCTTTGTTGGACTTAAGCTTAGATATGGCTATCTTCACTTCGTCCAGGTCGGGTGGACGGAATTGTTTGTCTTCATTGTCCAGGTTGAATGATTCATTCTGCGGGATTTAGATCGTCATCGGCGTTAAACAGTCTGCAGAAGTAGTTCTTCCATATCCTCAGCATCGACTGCGATTCTACTACGATTTTCACTTGTTCGTCCTTGCAGGCTTCGGTTCGGGCTCTGTAGCCTTGGCAGGTTCTTTTTACCCTTTGGTAAAACTTCCGAAACTCATTCCTGCCGTAGCATCTCTCTATTCCCTCGATCGCGCGCTTCTCGTGCGCTTTCTTTTTTCTCCTGAGAAGCCGGTGTTCGTCTCTCCTTTTCTGCGCGTAGAGCTCACGAGCAGCTCTAGTCCTTCTTTGCAGCGCCGCTTTGTATGCCTCTTGTTTCGCTGCATGTGCTTGTCGGCACTCGTCACCACCAGACATTAAGTATGACAAATATTATATTGGTTCAACAAATTGGCGCCCAACGTGAGTCCCACAGGGCCTAGATTTTATTATAAGTAGGCATATGTGTACTGTACACCTACAATAATACCTATGCAAATTTTTCGCTCAAATGTCCCCTATCTACATCCCTGACTGGTTAATTAAAAATTGCATAAGATTCGCACATGCCGAGAAAAACAAACCACACAATAATTTCCAATGCTAAGGTAAACAATTTTAATTACGTGACAGAGACAATCGAAAAACAAGCTTAAATGCCATTGGCCATCCCATACCGCTGCAGCTTTTATTTTTAAACGGAGCGCACACAAACCTCAGATACAATAATAAAATGTCAGATGTTAGAAGAATAAATTTAGATTTTTTTTTTCTTCAAAGGAAATAGAACCACAGCCCGACTTGATTTTGGTACCGCCTTCCCTTTGTTCTCATGTGAATCGAAAAGAAGCATACATTCGCAGACAAAATTCTAATTTGTCAGATGTAATTAGTATGCACATTCATTTGACAGTAACATGCAAGTTTAATTGAAATCCTCCGGTGGAATTTACGTCGCCCAAAATAAATGATACATATATGTACCTATGTATGTACTAGCATACGACGTTCTTTTGACGACGTGGACGTGTGTGGGTGGCGCCTTTCATTTAATTCAATGGCAACAGCAGCAGCAGCACCGCAAAATATGCTAATCCTATCTGCCATCTAACAATCGTTGGTTCTAGTCTTCGTCAAATCGTCATTGTCGCCGTCAACCGAAGACATCGTCATTTACCCTAATCCATCTGGCTTCAACTGATGGTAGTCACTTATTCACATGGAAAAGCTTGTTCATTCCATTCACAAGCTGGAGATAAACTATATTCGGCAGATTGATAACGAGAGAGGGTGCCGATGCCGAGTCGACTGCCGATTGTATGGGCCGCCACAATCTGACTGAAGGTTATGTTTTGGCAGTGTGTGTTGTGTGAACGTGAAGCGGGCATTACATAAATGAAATGGGACTCGCGTATATTTGCAGGTGCTTATCGCAAATGGAAGCAGAGGACTGCTGCAGCTCAGTAAGTCAGTATCTCTCTAAGGAGTTTCTCTGGGAGCTGCTTATTATTATTCTCTGACGCACAAAACAACATGAGCACAGAACAGAACACACCCATACAGAAAGGCTCTCCACAGTCTGCCTCTGCACAATCAAGGATCTTCTACATTCATTGTGACTACACAATTGAGAGGCTTTTCATGGCGCTTTGCTTTCGTGTGCTTTGTCGCTCCATTGTCATTTTTTGGAGGCACCACCGCAATGTGTCGGCTGTTGTAAAGTGATGACGTAAATTGGCTGTGGTATACTCTCACTGTATCTGTATAGATACAGATGAAGTTGAATGGAGGAATTCCAAAATTTGAATGGAGATACAGATACACAATACACTACTGCTGGGCGGAAATCGTTTTGTGTATGAGTAACGCGCCTATTGTGGAGAGCCTGCCTGATCCATTCATTTCGAGGTATTTACGGCTCATACTGCTCACAGATGGTAAATTAGAAATAAGGATAAACTATGTCAGTCTGTTCTTTTTTCTTTTTTTTTTTTTGACTGGGGGTATAGATGGCTAGCAGAGCTCACATGCCTTGGAAGGGATTTGCTTTGTTGATTAGTGGAAGTGTAATGTCACGGTGTAGGTACAATGGAATTATGCGTGAAATTTTGGAAGTAATTGAATAAAAATGTTGCTTGGTGGCTGGCTGAGAATGTATACTTTTTGAGCGATTTGAGATGCGTTGCGTATGCATGACAAGGTTGAGGTTACATGTCTTTAAAGTGAACACAAAGCGTAGGATTATCCTGTCACTCGGATGACGCTGATGTTTGTAGTAAATGGTAACGCGTGTGCCATGTGGAAATTGAGACAGTGAGACATGTGTAATAAAGGATGAATCGTCCATGGCAGTGGCGTAGTGAGGGGGCAGACTGAGAGTCTTCCATGCCCCTGTCCCAAAGGCAAAGAAGAACTTCTGTAAGAATAGAACGTGTATCGTAGCTAGGTACATAATATATTAACTTATAAATGGATCGGACTTCCCCCCACTGATTATATGTACATATGCCCTACGAAAAAGAAGGCCCCCAGCTCCAATCACGCTTTAGTCCACAAAGCAGAACAGGAAGGATGTGTCCTGATAATGGGATGTGATGCAAATTCCCATAGTAAACACTGAGGCAGTTTTTGAATTCATTATTGAAAAAAAACTTTTAGTAGCTAATAGAGAACTAGAACCAACATTTGTAGTTAGAGGAGGTTATAGATAAAACTCTATTCAGCTCTATGGAGTCAGCAGTCCTACTCAGATCACAGACTAATAGAATTTCTTGCAGGAAATTGCTGTAACCCACCCCAGTCACACAGAAATCGCGAGAAAAGAAAAACCTACAAGAAGGTAATCTAAATTGCCCGACCGAGATCGACCACAAAGCCGAGAAAATAGTTAGGTACCGTTTTTAAAGAGGGAATAGCTAGTCCAGTGGCAAAACTGAGAAATAAAATTTCACCTCCATGGTGGAATAAAAAACTGGCCGCAATTAGAAAGGAATCGCGAAGACTTCTAAACACGGCAAACCGGACAAAATTAGACTTTGACTTGGATATATACAAGGCCAGCCAGAGAAACTTCATAAACGAAATACAGAAATCCAAACGCCAATCGTGGCAAAACTTCTGTGATGAAATAACGGGTACCTACTACAGAAACCGCGAGACTGAGGAAAATCCTATAACCAGTTAACCATTAACTCTGAGAACCCCGAAGGAATGTGGACTAAATCCTGAATCGCGTTTTTTTAAATACAGTGTGGGCCAGGTAGGGTTTTTTTTTTTAAATCATAGGTATTTTGACACTGACAGCTGTTTTATCCCTCGAAATCTTCATAGAAAGTCAGTATCATACTTTCGCGAAACGAAATGAGGCTTAAACAACGTTGGGAAATATTAAAAACTTATTTCCAAAGTGAGTTCTGTGTAGCCCAAACAGTGCGTTTTTTGAAAAGAAGTTTTGGGCAAAATGAAGCACCCACCGCGCCTGCTGTACGCAAGTTTATGCAAAAAGTTCGTGAGACTGGTATTTTAGTGGACATATTGGAAATGAGGCAGGAGACAACGTTTTTGTCAACGGTGGGCGTTACAGAGTTATGTTAAGCGACTTTTTTTTTTTACTGAAAATTAAGACATGCATTTGGACGACCTCTGGTTTATGCACGATAGCGCACCATGCCACACAACCCATGCCACAATCGATCTTTTGCGCACCAAATTCCCAAATCGTGTTATTAGCCGTCTTGGCGATGTCAATTGGCCTCCTCGGAGCTGTGAGTTGACCCCTTTGGACTTTTTTTTGCGGGGAACAGTGAAGGACCGATATTATGCCAACAATCCGGAAACGATTCAAGCATTTAAGGCCAATATCATCCAAGCAATCCGTCAGCTACTGCCCGAAACGAGGTCAGAAACCATCAACAAGGTCTTTGAAAATTGAAGTGACAGAATGGGCTACTGCGAAGCCAGCCGAAGGCAGCAACCTGACCGACGTTGTGTTCCATAATTAATGGGAATATTTGCTCTTACTATAACGAATCCATATAAAAGTACGTTGATGGTTCAAGAAACCATCAGAGAGAAGAAGAAGTCTTTCAAGGTGTGGATTCACTTGGGGGATTCCCCTTCTCGAAACCGGTACATTGAGGCGCGAAGAACTTGCAAATTGGCTGTTAAAGCAGCCAAAGAACAGTCTTGGAAGGAGTTCGGCGAAAAATTGGACCGTGACCACAGATCTGCAAGCAAGGTGTTCTGGCAGACCATCCGCCGTCTTAGAGGAAGGAAGTGGAACATTATCGAAGGAGTCAAATCCAAAGATGGTACACTTCTTTCTAATGAGGAGGACATCTTGCGCAGATGGAGCGAGCACTTTTCCGAATTGCTCAATCCAATCCAGGGTATTGAGGATGACACATCCATCGCCTTAAGCAGGGCGGAAAATAGTCCCACGGTAGAGGAAGTCACTTTTGCGATCAAATCGCTAAAAGCTGGCAAATCTGCCGGAGTGGATGAAATCCGGCCAGAAATGCTCAAAGCCTTAGGGGAAGAGGGAGTCTCGTGTCATTAAAGTGGCCTGGGAATGCGGCGAAACTCCCAGCGATTGGCGGATTGGGGTGATTGTGCCCCTTTTCAAGAAAGGGGATAAAAGGGATTGCTCCAATTACAGGGGTATATCACTTTTAAGTCTCCCCGGAAAAGTTTTTGCCAAGGTGCTGGAAACGCGTTGCAGAGTTGTGGTCGAGGCACGAGTAGGAGATGAGCAGAGCGGCTTTCGTCCCGGCAGAAGCACAACCGACCAGTTATTCACTCTCAGAATGGTACTTGAGAAGGCTTGGGAGTATGCTACACCTGTTTACGCTTGCTTCGTAGATTTGGAGAAAGCATACGACCGAGTCCCTCGAGGGAAACTCTGGATGTATAACAGGAGTATGGAATTGATGGTTCTCTCTTGAGAGCCATTCAATCTCTTTACACAAACTGTAAAAGCTGTGTTCGGGTAAACGGCGTTAAATCAATACCTTTCACTGTGGGCGTTGGACTTCGCCAGGGGTGCGACTTGTCGCCTCTCCTTTTTATTACTTACATGGACTGGATGTTACAGCGCAGTCTTGGCGAGGAACGTTTCGAATTGGGAGATCTGAGGATCGTTTGTGTTGAAGCTAAGATGAAAGTAACTGTCAACAAATCTGAAGTCCCACATCAGGTCCAAAGAAAACATATGCACAGGTTACTTCGAGCAACGTTGCCAAACCAGTCGGAGACCGTAAGCCTTGCAGCAATGCCATGGAGGATATTATGCAAAGAATTCTCAACAGAATGGAAGATATGGAAAAGAATAATAAGAAAATTCTGGAAAGAATATCTTTCCTGGAAAAACAAAACAGTAATAAAAGAACTGTACCTAAAAGATCCTAATGACTAAAAACATAAAATTTTTATTATGGAATGCCAATGGTCTCGAGAATCGCAAAGACGAATTGCAAGTGACTCTCGATATAAACAAAATTGACGTATGTCTAGTCTCCGAGACACATTTTAAAATTGGAACAAAATATAAACTGCGCGGATACAAAACATATCATACCCCACATCCTCACAATACGGCAAGAGGGGGGGCCGCAGTTATAATCAAAGAAAATGTTAGCTACGATGATGGTGAAGAATACCAGTCGTGTGAAATACAAGCCAAGTCCGTAATCATAAAAACAAGCAGCGGCCAGATAACGGTAGCTGCGGCATATTGTTCTCCTAGCTACAGGCTGAAGCAAAACGATTTTAAATGTCTCTTCCACAAATTTGGAAATAAGTTCATAATAGGCGGAGATTTCAACGCAAAGCACAAAGTTTGGGGATCAAGATTAACAAATACAAGAGGAAGAGAACTCCTCGAATCTATGACAGAAGACAATGCTAATTACCATTCAACGGGAAATCCTACATACTGGCCCACAGATATGAACAAAATCCCGGACGTTGTCGACTTCTTTATTACTAAGAATATTTCCTTAAATACTACCCGAGTGCAGGAAGGGCCAGACCTTGACTCAGATCACTCATCTGTGTTGCTCACACTTGGTAATAAAATAATAATGAAGGAACGGAACCCACGCCTAGTCAACAAGCTCACTGACTGGACATATTTCAAATATTTGCTAGAGGAACGGATTGAACTATCCACAACAATTGATACAAAAGAGCACCTAGAAAATGAAGTACATACTTTCACTCTAGACATACAAAAGGCTGCTTGGGCTGCAACGCCGGAATCAATTAGTAAAATAAAAAGAAACGTATATCCCAAAGAAATATGCGAAATTATATCAGAAAAGAGGAGAGCTCGTAAACGCTGGCAAATATCGAGAGCGCCAAGTGACAAAACAAGACTCAACAGTCTAAACAATAAACTAAGAAAAAAGATCAAAGAAATGAAAAATTTGTCTGTGGAAAGATACCTTACAAATCTGACAAATGATGCCAGTACAGAATACTCACTGTGGAAGGCTACAAAAAAAATGAACAGACCAACAGCATACATTCCACCAGTTAAAAATAGCAGTGGAAGCTGGGCGAAAACAAATAAACAAAAGGCGGATCTATTTGCGGAACATCTTGAAAACGTCTTCCAGCCATACGAAGACATTGATTATTTACATCAAACGGACATGTGCGAAGACGAGAGATTGATTCCAGCAGTAACCTCTGAGGAAATATCCACTGAAATAAGAGTAAAAATGAACCCGAAAAAAGCTCCGGGGTTTGATTTAATTACGAGTGAAGTTCTAAAGAAACTGCCTAAAAAAGGTTTGAAAAAAATAGCACAGATAATAAATGCAGCGTTTAGACTAAGGTATGTACCACGCATGTGGAAAGTCGCGGAAGTTATTATGGTACCAAAGCCGGGCAAATTGCCCAGTGAAGTTACCTCATATCGTCCGATTTCATTGTTGCCAATTTTATCAAAGCTCTTCGAAAAAATTCTTCTGAAACGACTCAATCCGATCATAGAAGAAAAAACACTGATACCAAACCATCAATTTGGATTTAGAAATAGGTACTCAACTATAGATCAGGTTCACAGAATAACTGATAAAATAGAAAAGGCCTTAGAAGAAAAACAAATATGCTCCACCATCTTCCTTGATGTAACACAGGCTTTTGACAAAGTCTGGCATGAGGGATTGGTCCATAAGCTACAAAAATATCTTCCCAAACAATACTCAGAAATATTAGAGTCATATATAAACCAGCGATTATTTAGAATTAAACAAGAAGATGAGTACTCTGAATTAAAATATATAAAAGCGGGAGTACCGCAAGGTAGTGTGTTAGGACCTGTACTTTTCCTTATATACACGAACGACCTACCACAAAATGACGAAACTACTGTAGCCACATTTGCAGACGATACTGCTGTACTTGCTGTCGGAAAAACCATGCAGGAAGTTACAGAAAAACTGCAAAGGACAGTTAGTGTTATATCTGATTGGACCAAAAAATGGCAGATAAAATTAAATGAACTGAAGTCAATCCATGTTCATTTCACCAATAAAAACGTACAACACATACCTGTGTACATTAATAACAAAGAAGTTCTTCATTCGAACTCAGCTAAGTATTTAGGCATGACTCTAGATGCGAAGTTGCGCTGGAAAACTCATGTCAAGAAAAAACATGACGAACTAAATATACGATACAATAAAATGTATTGGCTCATAGGGAGGCATTCATGTCTCTCAATATATAATAAACTGCTTCTATATAAGCAAGTCCTAAAACCAATATGGACTTATGGTCTCCAGCTCTGGGGGTGCACAAGTAAGACAAACCTGCAAAGCATTCAATGCTTCCAAAACAAAGTACTACGCAATATTGTTAATGCGCCATGGTACATACGTAACGCTGATCTACATAGAGATCTAAAAATTGAAACGGTAGAGGACGAGGTCAGGAAAGTCGCAAGACGACATGAAGGTAGGCTTCGCAACCATGCTAATTCAGAAGTAGTCGAACTACTTAATAACAACAATTTAGTTAGAAGATTACGAAGAGTAAAACCATTCGAACTAGTTAACTAGGACTAGGAATAAAGAAAATAAAGACAATTTCACAACTCAATCACACTAACAAAAGTGATAAAGAATTAAAAAACAAAAGGTAACAGACTAACGTTAGTACCTTATAGCATAGTATTTATTATAAGTATTAGAAACAAATTGCTGATTAGTTTAACGACTAGGTGCGATTATTGGAAGGATGGCAACACCATGCTTCCCTCGGGTGTTTTTTAGTGGGTGAGCTAACCACAAGTCCCACACTATCGCAAAGCTCGCATGCGATGTCTTTCAACGATTTTTACATCCAGCTACACGCAAAAAAAAAAAAAAAAAAAAAAAAAATCTGAAGTGATGGTCGTCTCCAGAACGCCTGTTCATTGTTCAATGCACTCTGCAGGTTAGTGGAGTCCCATTGAAACAGGTGGAGAAGTTTAAGTATCTCGGGGTCTTATTCACGAGTGATGGAAGGAGCAATGCTGAGTTCTCCTGTAGGATTGGTCAGGCTGGGTCAATTTTGAGACAGCTTGGTCATTCTGTTATTAGGAGGACTCAACTTGGTGTCAAAGCTAAGTTGTCAGTCTTTAATTCGGTGTTTGTTCCAACTCTCACCTATGGTCATAAGGTTTGGGTAATGACCGAAAGAATAAGATCGTGGAGGTGTGACCCGTAGAGATCGCATTAGAAATACCAGAATACATACCTTATCTGTGCCTTCGGACTCGGTATACGCGTATACTCCGATAAACAGCAATTGCCAGACCGGGTTAAGAAGGCGCTCCACAATTTAAGTATTGTTACTCCCAGCTGTACCCCATTTAAAGCATGTATCCTTAGCAAGGATTCTTGCTTAAGGCATTTTTTGAAAGAACTTAATAACAATATGGGATGTAAGGCTTTTTTTATTTTAGCAAAGGATTTAGAGAACTTAAATATCATATCTACTTGAGATTGTGCGAAACTCGCAAACCAACAAGTCCGTGCAACTAGACTTGCATACGCTGACGATATTGACCTCATTGTCAGAACGCTGCGAGGGCTGTCACTGGTGCGTTTCCAAGTGTATTTTGTGCTAAAGCGGCAAAAATGGGTTAAGTGATGAATGAGGTCAAAACCAGATACATGCTGTCAACAAAAAGTGTTGTGTGTCCCGATTATGAATCTCAGGAGTTCCTTAAGATTCACATTCTTCAGATCTTCCCGTTCATCGAAGAAGAAGCTGTTAGGCATCCTCCGTCTACTGTTTGTAAGGGCTAGGCATTCGCAAAGCAGATGGCAAACAGATTCCATTTTTTCAGCGTTTCTACAGCTTCTGCAGAAGTAATTACCTATGCCCAGCCTTTCCGCATGTACGCGTATCGTGTCCAGTAATGACCCCCGCGTGAGTATGCGAATATCCGTGTGTTTAGCTGAGTTCTTACAGATTCTAGACCCATTGATGCGTGCATTTTTGACGCAGTTTTATTACTGTCGAAGAAGAGAGCACTTGCACGGCTGCCCACTCGGAGTCCAAATAGCCAAGACCGACTAAACAGACTCCGTTGAGATTTTTTTTCTTGTGCTTATTCAACCCGTTGGTATATTCTTACCATCTTACACCACCTCCGAACAGACCTTATTCTCATACACAAACGGGCGTAAGGCATTTATTCCCACCGTTTACTAGATGCGGAACTAAGTCAATCCTGTGGCTGGCTTTAAATTACTTATTCAACTAGAAAATGATAATGCAACCTAGTAATTTAGCAAATGCAAAAAAAAAGATGATGTGGATTTTTCTAAGAACGTCTTTAAATAAATTCACAACATTTAATCAAAGCGTGTCAAAGATTAAACCGCCCCACACCTTTTCAACATGCTCCCACATACTTGATACTGACTTCGAAGGTTATTCAAAAGCCTGCCATAGTATTCAACTGATATAAAAATTGGATTATCATCTATTTTAAGATGAAAGCAGGAAGAAGTCCTTAAGTTTTCCTTCGAACAGTTGGAGACACACATTCTATGGATCGACGGACTTCCTTTGCGCCATTGATTTTTATTTATTTATTTTTTTTTTGGCCATAATCCTCAAGGGAAATTGTTTACTTTGGACAATTTCATAATTCGCTTGGAAAATTTATTATAAATCCAACATTTTTGTTGGGTCTCGGTCTTGTTGTTGTTCGTTAGATTATATGATGACGTCCCACGGGCACATTATGTATTTGTGTGGACATCTACGTTTCGAGGATGAGGCATAAATCATACATTGTTTTTTTTTTACCGAAAATATGACGTTTAGCATGCGTATCCTGGTTTCTCTTCCTTCTTTTTTTTGGGGGGGTTGAAAATTTATTGCCTTCTTGAAAATTATCGGCAGTTAAAATTGATACATGGAAGTTATATAAACTTTATTGCGTGGTTTTATGGTAAGAGGTAGGTATATAGTGAAAGGTTGAATTATAGCTTCCGGACATGTTGGTCTTTGATGAAGTTTCACTGGCAGAAAAATGTCTAAAGATGCTTTTACATTACTGAGGGTATAGGAGACTTGGCATTTGTTATATTTAATAGTATAGACTTTCCGGTTGTTAGACTTGACATTGAATTTCGTCTGTAAGTGAGGTGGATTCGAATTACGTATCAAAGTCGTTAAACATGACGAACTGAAGGAATATGAAAAAGTTCTTAAAAGTAGAGGAGGGTGCGGTGTTAAAAGTGAGTTCAAGATTTAATTTTTTATTTTTTCTGAGAACTTTCCCAATATGACGTGCAAACAAATAGAGAATACCCTAAACGAGTCAGTGCTCATTTTTCCTGCTCTCATACAATAGGGCTTGGAATTTTTCTTACCCACTATAGTTGCCTTATTAAGGTTTAGTTTTAATTGGGGCTATATACCACGTTTTTCCTGAAAACAATGGAAAGAATTCTAGACGTGCACATTAGAGAATGCTTAAATGAAAGCACACCTCAGCACCAATTCACCTACCAGAAAGGCAAATCTACGGAAGGAGCTCTTCTAAGTTGAACAGCACAAATAAAAAGTGCATACCAAAACAAAGAAGTTGCACTATGCGCCTTCCTTGACATTGAGGGTGCTTTTGACAACACTGGATATGACTCCATATCAAATACTTTGACCCGCAGAGGTCATGGCTGTCATCGTCCCGTTTACGAAAAGGAGAAATTTAATTCTAAACCGAATTTCAATTAATGACACAGACATTGAGTATTCCAACGAAGTAAAATATTTTGGAGTAGGTAATCCTCGACAAAAAACTAAGCTGGAACTCGCATTAAATAGTAAAATCTAAAAAGCAACCAAAGCCTTCTGGGCTTGTCGTAGCATGTATGGTAGAACCTGGGGGATATCTCCAAAGATCACACATTGGATCTACAATAGTATGGTGGAACAAAGTCGCCCAAAAAACGACCATAAACAAACTAAATAAGGTACAACGGCTTGCCTGTCTGGGCACTTCCGGAGCCAGGCGTACCTGCGGCTATAGAAGCCTTAATAGGACTAACGCCCCTCCACATCTTTATAAAAAAAGTGCCAATACGCAGCTCAGCAAGTTTGAGACAAGCGGAAGAATTAAATATTAGCGAACATCCAGAAGTAATTCAACTAGTTTCCGAACTTCCAGAACTTGACATGATCTGTGCGGTTACAGACCGCTTACCAAAGACACTATGCTTCAACAAAAGATTCTCCACGGAGATCACAAACAGAGAAGCATGGGTTAGCAATAACCCACCAAACTGCCGAAACGGCCTAAAGTGGTATACGGATGGTTCTAAAATGGACTCGGTGGTAGGAGCTGGTATCCATGGACCAACTCGGAACATCTTCATACCTATGGGAAAAAGCCTCAGCGTATTTCAAGCAGAGCTCCATGCCATTAAAGAATGCGCAAACCCTTTATACAATTCAGGTATTAAAGGCGCCAACATCCATATATTATTCACGGATAGTCAAGCAGCTATAAAAGCCCTTAGCTCACACATTATTGACTCCAAATCAGTACTACACTGCTTCGATTCCCTCCAAACACTTAGTTACAGGAACAAAACCAGTTTATGGTTGGTCCCCGGACATAAGGGACTTGAAGGTAACGAAAAAGCCGATGAACTAGCCAGAAAAGGCTCTGAAACCCCTGTCATTGGACCTGAACCATTCTGTTCGATTCCCAAATAAGCTATAAATCTGGCTATAAAAAGCTTGAAGCAAAACAAATGTTTTTCATATTGGGAGAACATCCCAGGCCTGAGACAGGCCAAAATAGCTATTCAGACCTTCAAAGCAGATGCCAGTAAGATACTAAATTTTCGCAGTCACCACGGTCTGCGATATATCTAAAATAAATAAAATGCATTTAGTCGACTCACCAGAGTGCAGACTTTTTTTATTATTATTATTATTATTATTATTATTATTATCTTTATTTCACTCAAAAATAAACTTAAAGCTATACAAATGATAAATCAATAGTTCAACAAAAAGATTTTTTTTTTTTTTTTTTAAGAATACAGCTTTTAGCTTTAAAGTGAAATAGCTACCTACATTCTGTTGTCAGATTCTTACAAGAGGCGAATGTACGAATCGTATTTAACAAACAAGGATTAATTTATCGATGGGGATACGATAAAATGCAGTGATAAAAACAAATAATAAAAAATGAAAAAAAATAAAATAAGAAATTAAGTACAAAAATGTTTTAAAAATTTAGAAAAAAATATAATCAGTAACAAAAAGAAAAGAAAAAAAAATTAAACCATAGGAATCAGCAAGTCTCCAATAATATCGTAGTTTAAAGAAAAAAGCCAACGCTTAACATTTTTAAGGAAGACGTATTTAACTCTCAGGCATCTTAGACTACTAGGCATTTTGTTAAATAAACGGGGCGCAGTAACAATATAAAAACGAGAAAAATGCGATTTTTTTATAGTGGGTACATTGACGAAATTTCTGGTGTTAACACGTAGATTTTGATTATCATAAACCCTTGAGGAGTTATAGCCGGAATTTTCAAAAAATATTGTTAAAACCTTATAACAGTATAAATGCCTTAAAGGCAGAAAACCAAGACTTTTAAACAGCTTAAAACTATGAGTTCGACGATTAACCCTACATAAAATAGGGACAGCATGTTTTTGTTTGATTAGTAGAGGCTCTATTTTATTGGAGTGTGTACCACCCCAACAAGCTATACCATACTGGAGTTTAGATTTAAGTAGACCGTTATAGACTAGCTTTAAGACACGCAAACTGCAATATAGACTAAGATGGTAAATATGCCTAACAGCACTGTTTAGATATTGCTTCAATGACGTGGTATGTTCTTTCCAACTGAGCCTGTAATCCAAAGTAATACCTAAGCACTTAAAGTTGTCTACGCGTTCGATTTCAAAGCAATCGGCAGAGCAATATGCATGGCAATCAAAATTGGGTATATTATTATCGTGTGTACAGGAATTGATTAAACGGAATCTATTGCAATTGGGTGAGTGGTAGTGTAAAGGCATGTCTTCACATATTTTACCCATTATGTTGAAAAACATGAACTTCGTTTTATTGCTAATGACCAATTTGTGAAGTTTGAACCATCTCCTCATTAAATCTAGGTCATAATTTACATCCAAAAAAATGTTGAAATAGCACTGACCGTGATAAGACAAGGCGGTGTCATCGGCAAAAGCTGTGAGTTTACCTTTGAAATGTTGAATGAGAAGCGAATTTACAAAAATTAAAAACAGAATAGGACCTAAAACAGATCCTTGTGGAACACCTATGTTGATAAGAACTTTTTCACTCAGACAATTTCGAATTCGAACTCTCTGACTCCGATTTTCTAAATAAGTAGTAAACCAGTCATGTATAAAACCTCTGAAACCTGCGTTATAAAGTTTATTAAGCAATATCTTATGATCAACCATGTCAAAAGCTTTAGTGATGTCTATGAAAAGAGAAGCAGAGATATTAGATTCATTTAGACTATTATAAATTTCACCGCACAGCTTTAATAAGGCATCTTCAGTCGATTTGCCACTACGAAAGCCAAACTGCGAATCACTAAAGAAATTTATTTTATTTAAGTAAGACAGCATTCTTGATTTGACCCCCTTCTCGAAGACTTTTGAAAAGACAGATAAAAGGGAAATTGGACGGTAATTATTCAAAGACATTGTATCACCTTTTTTATGTAGTGGAATTACAACAGCTGTTTTAAGTGAATCTGGAAAAATACCCTTTTGTATACTTAGATTGAAGATATGACATAATACATCTGAAACAAACTGAAAAAAACTTTGTCTTTCGAAAGGGTCATGAGTAAGAGGGCTGTCACATTTTTCAGATTTTTGCTGCTTAAATATGGAGTAACAATTAGATCAAGAGGGATAAGGAAAGTTTAAGAAGAAATGACAATACATTCGAATGATATTATTATATCCCCCCCATCCCCACATAGGAAGGCATTCTTTCGTCGGAAGGAGTACCAAGAGAGACAAACGCAAAAAAGCATCAAACAACTGTGGGCTTATTTTTAAAGAGGTTACCAATGAAACGAGTAAATTTTCACAGTTCATGGCGACCATGTTGTTTTATCTGTTGTTAGCCGGTTTTTATTAAGGGCGTCCCGTAATTCACGAACAATTTGAATTTTGCGCCATTTTAATAGTAGATACAGTGATGCCAGCGCAAAAAAAAAGATAACAATGTGACAGCTGACATTTTTAGTAAAAATGGAGCGCTATACGAAAGAACAACGCATTTTTATTGTTTTGTTGAGCAATATTTTCAAAACAATAAAGGTTTGTCAGCTACAGTCCGCAATTTTCGAATAAAATCATCTTCAGTGATTAAGCTCATTCTCATCTTGATGGCTTCGTTAATCGTCAAAATTGTCGCATTTGGGATTCAGAAAACCCACGAGTAATTGTTGAGAAACAAATGCATACACAACGCGTGACTGTTTGGTACGTATTTTGAACTGGAGGCACTATATCAAACCATTCTTCTTCGAATATGCAGATGGTCAGGCAGTAACAATAGGTGTTCGTTATCGTGACGTGACATGATAACCCAGTTTTTAGTGCCTATATTACTAGATATGGATATAACCAAAATGTGGTTTCAACAAGATGGTGCCAATCATGCCATACAGCCAGAGAAACAATTCAAATTATTGCAACGGGGCACATTTTTGAATGTAAGTCAAGCCGTATTTGGGACCATGTCAATCACATGAGGTCCACCAAGTGACAATACATCCAAAGAAAGTGACTGTCTAATGTGGATTGTGGGCCGGCGGCACTACGTCTGTTACTTTTCGAAAACGATGATAGCATGATAAGCGCTGCCGATCGTTGGTTACCAATCTCTCCCTGCCCAAATTGAATGATATGGATGTAAACGACATATGATTCTAACAGGACGGCGCGCGCGGCGCACAGTGGGGCACTTTATATGGAAGAGCCGAAAAAAATCTATAAAATCTGAACTAATAAACTTAGAGCAATGAAATTTTGCACAACTATTTAGATGGGGCAAACACATATTTGGACAAAATTTGATTAAAAAAAAATGAACGAAAGACAAGTTATTGCATTTTTTCGGAATTATAGGGTTTATTGTCTTGTAACAAAAAAACATTTTTTTTTCATTTGTTTATTTTTTTGCTATATTTTTAAGCGAAATAGTTAAACACATACATAATAATACAAGCATATATCAGAAATATAAAATAAATATATAAATATATAAATAAATACATACACTGGTCGGCATAAGTATTTTGACAAAACTAAAATTAATTCTACTCATAATTTGAACTTAACTTTTGTAAATTTTGGCATCAATGGAAACGTCATTTAAATTCCGTTTGAATGATACAAAACTATCCTTAACCAATTAAGTACCCATTGAAAATTTAGAATTTTTGTGATTTTTTGAATTTAGTCTACTTTTTTGACTTTTTTCCACTGTCTTTTTTTTTATGCAAAAGGTTTCTTCAAACAATTCTAATAGTGACTGCAAAAATTTGTTTTCAAAAATCTCTTCGCTAATATTTTTTATGATTTTTTGAAAAATGCTAAAAATGACTATTTTAGCCACTTTTTCCTCCTTTTCATACAAAATTTCTGAGGTGATCCCATCAAAAAAAAATATTTAGGTATACAATTTGTTAAGTACCAACAATTTTCTTAATAACATCATAAAACAATGTGTTCTTACACCAAATTTCCAGGAAAAATAAGTTAGAAACTGGAAAAATATTGAGGTAGGAAAAATTAGGTTGACATAAAAATGGAATATCTCAGCCGTCCCTCAACAGATTAATTCTATTTTGCATTTAGAAGAAAGCTCTATATTTCCTCTTAAAATAAAGTCCTGGTTGAGTTCTTTCCAATTATTATTAGAAAAGAAATTCATACATTTTTAACATTACCAAAGTCAAAACCGTGTTTTTTTTAGTCTAAACCAGCGAGACTAATTTATACACTACGTTCAAAGTGGTCTCAAAGGGGCTCCAATTCTTTCAAAAACAGTTAGCTGAATACTGTAGCTTTCTAATAAATGTAACCACTAAACGGAGCTTAGTGGAGCTAAAACTGTAGCTCAAGGCAAAGAACAGTAAAGTATTAATTTTAGGGCACTTGGTACTAACCCTTATATTTTTGTTTTTGTGTGTTTTTTTTTTTTTTTCTCTCTTTTGGAAGCTGAAGATAGATATTATTCATTAAAGAAATTAAGTTTTAGCAAACGGTTATAAAAATGCTACTTTTTTTGTCAAAGAGTTATTGCAAGAAAATACATGAAATCTAAAAGTAAAAGAAAGGGTAACTTTGGTGCGATGTATCTCGAAAATTCTCTGACATAAATTTCTCAAATTTTGGTAAAACATAGAACAGATATATATCTTTTAAAAAAAAAATTGAAAAAATCAATTTTACGAATTTCAATTTTAGCATTTATTTCCGCATTTTCCCCACTGTGCGGCGCGGCGCTAAGTTAAACAGTGGATGCCACAATGGGATAATCTGTAGGAGCGGTTTGAGGGCAAAACACCGACTGAGGTGTCAACACAACTCGTGGTATCGCTCAAATTAGGCCCGTTTTGTTTAACTCCCTATCAATTCACAAACTGTGCCCTGAAAAAAAAAAAAACGTCGAGCACAGCATTACAAATTGGACTTACAAGAGCCCGTCATGGCGTCACGTTCACTAACTCGAACCTAGTATAAGTGAATAATAAAATTGATTACTAGAGCCCCTCCCTAGCCAGCAACGCAGGGTTCAGTGTCACTGCTTATCCAGACGATGTTGATGCGATTTTAGTTCAGAGAAAATGAAACACTCTGAGAATAAAATGGGCTCGAGAGTATGGGCTTCGCATCAACCCGGAAAAAACGAAACGAGCACGATACCACTCTTCAAATTGCCTAAGCTTGCTAGAGTGGAACTTTCTCTCTCGAACAGTACAAAATATCTTGGCACGGTACTAGATAAAAATTGATCAATTGTGAACTTGATTTTTACTAAAGAGTCCGTAAGCCACCCAAAAGCAGATAGGTATAGCCCATATAGTAATAAACAAACAGAGAAAGGGTTCTTCATTTGTAAGAGGACAGAGGGCGAAAAGTGGGGCCTGAAACCAACAACGTCAGACCCATAGGAATCAAGAAATCATTCTCCACCATTAGAAGGCAAATGCAATCTAATAGAGACTCCGGATATTACAATGTATTCCAGGCAAATGTTCTGGCCAGACTCATAGCTGAGGAACAACTTAGGATGCGTATCAGTATCCAATATGAGAAGTTAAAACAAGTCAAGCGAAGGAGAAGTGGAAAAAGTAAAGAAAACAACGTTAGAACAGTTTTTTTTTTTCTTTAACTCGTTGATACCTAACTGACCCCCATTCTTTCGCATGACAGTCTCTTATATACTATCGCATTTCCATAGAGAAGGACAGGGATAATTAGTGTCTTATAAAGGGTCAATTTAGTTGTTCGAGAGAGGGCTTTGCTACTCAGTTGCTTTCTTACCCCAAAGAAATATCGATTGGCAAGAGTTATTCTTCGTTTAATCTCAGCGCTGGTGTCATTGTCTGAGTACATAGCGGAGCCTAGATAGACAAAGTTATATCTGTCTTTGAGGTTCCATACGTATAGTTTGTCGTTGAATCTCCTTCTCCAAAGCCCGTCAATGCAAATGGACCCGAAAATTTTACGAAGAATCTTTCTCTCGAAGCGACCGAGAATATCTTCATCCGCTTTAGATAGAGTCCAAGCTTCAGCGCCATAAAGCAGGACTTGAATGATCAAGATCTTATACAAAATCTCCTTAGTTGTTCGGGATAGGGCTCTACTACTCAATTGCCTTCTTTGCCCAAAGAAACAGCGGTTGGGAAGAGTTATTCTTCGTTTAATTTCTTCTTCTGAGATGTTTTTGTTAAAATTAAGCAGAACCGAGATAGATAAAGTCCCTGACTACCTCAAAGTTATAGCTGTCGATGGTGATGGTTTGTCCGATTCTACGATGTTGGGTGTCCCTTCTTGTTGACAGCATATACTTGGTTTTGCCCTCGTTGATCGCCAGACCCATTTTAGCCGCTTCCGTTTCTATACCTACTAGCAAACGTACCAGTGACAACCCGCTGCGTTCTACCAATTTTGTCAATATCATCGGCGTATGCAAGTAATTGGACGGACTGTGAGTTCCGGACAATTCTTTGAAGTATGATGTTAAAAAAGTTGCACGACAACGCGTCACCTTGTCTAAATCCTCTTTTGACATCAAAGGTTTCGGTGAGGTCATTACCGACCTTGATGCAGCAGCGTGCATTCTCCATTGTCATCCTACACAATCCAACGAGTTTTGCAGGGATGCCAAAGCTAGACATGGCTCTGTATAGCTCGTCTCTATAGATGCTGTCGTACGCGGCTTTGAAATCGATGAAAAGATGGTGGGTATCGATTTGAACTTCTTGGGTTTTTTCTGCAGAAGTAGTCCTTCTATACCCTAAGCATCGAATGCGATTCTACCATGATGTTATCTTGTTCGTCCTTGCAGGCTTCGGTTCGGGCTCTGTAGCCTTGGAAGGTTCATTTTACCCTTTGGTAAAACTTCCGAACCTCATTCCTGCTGTAAAATCTCTCTATTGCCTCGTTCGCGCGCTTCTCATGATCTTCCTTTTTTTCCTGAGAAGCAGGTGTTCGTCTCTTCTTTTCTGCACGTAGAGCTCTGCTCCTTCTTTGCAGGGCCCGCTTTTCTTACTAATACCTAAAATGATTTTTGAAATATTACTAAACATAAATTTAAAAGAACTGTCAAAAATGACATCATAGTTTAAAAGTACTCCTATTGGAAGGACAATCTGTCTAAAAAAAAGGCCCTCTTTTTGCAAGGCATGCGAAAGTTCAACAATCGACCGCAATCTAAGTAACCTCACTTCTTTATCGTCAATGTCCATTGTCCTTGGAAGCAATAATTTACTTTTTTGTCAGATCTAAAATAGGTCGGCAATTTTCTGAATGAACTCACGCCACGTTGAGTGATTACATTTTTCTTCCTCATCCTTGCATTCCATATAAGAACCTCAAAAGTTCCTTCGCCTCCTTGACCTACAATCTACATACATCTAATTTATTCATCATATTATGAGAGACAACACTGTCCTCAAATTTATTTTCTAAAAATAAAGACCTTCCTTCGTTCAGTGACGCAACTGAATTATGCCTTCTTTCGGCAGAAACCCCAAATCATCATGACAAGTGACAAGTCACACTGTAAGCGGACAATAATTCATAAAACTTTACAATGTGGATATCGGTCAATCAATTATCATGACAAGTTCCGTTCCGACTTCCAAGTAAGGGATAGTTAAAATCAGAAAATAAATATTTAACTTCACATTCCCGCCAATTAAACAGTACTCACAAGGGATCACTTAATGTCGCTTAGTTTAGTCTTTGACGTAAATGTGTTAAGGTTCCCCTCCCCCTCTGCCCTGTATTAAAAAAAAATAACGTTAAAAATGCGTCACATAATTGCCTTATTATCACTTGCTCGGTGGATGGTATCTTCATCGTTTATTATCCTTTTTTCAGGGATGGAAAAACATTAAATTTATTAGCTCGTCTCAAATTTCCCATATAGTCGAGAAAAAGTTATATTTAGCCGCCACCACCATACCACAAGATTGTGAGTGAGTCCTTTCTATTCGGTCTGCGTAAAAAAAAAAAGACAAACGACACCAGAAACAACATAATAATAATATCCTGCCGAAGAAGAAAGAAGAATAAATCGAATTTCAATTTTAGGGCCATGCGAACAACGCCAAAGAGCAGTAGCAGCACCAGCGAAGGAAGGACTTGTCGTATACATTTTTATTTTGCACTCTCTTGTTTTTTTTATTATCCCTGATGGGAGTGGGGGTGGCGCGCAAATTACTGTGCCACCAGGGCATTCAAATGTATATACTATATGGTGGGTCCTGTAAATGTACCTACTCCTCTCCCATATGGAACGGAAATTTTGTGTTCTTCCGTTGAAGGATATACATTATACATACAGTATGCTGTATAACTTTGTTTTTTGTTAGCCTATTTTTATTTAATAGAAATAGCACAGCCTCTTAGGTTTTATGTGAGCGAATAGTCCGCCTACGCATAGAATATACATATTTACTAATGTAATCAGATTCGGTATTATGAGGAACGGCAAGAGGTCCTTATTTTAAATTTGCCCTCTTCGCCGGTCGTGATTTTGTCCTTCGGAAGTCGTCTGTGATCTGTGAATCTGTGAATCTTTTTTTTATATTTTGTTTCTGACATTTAAATTAGCTTTCACAAACAAAGGCATATAGCCAATTGGCAAAGTGTCCCTGACCTTTGTGTTATGTGCTTAGGGACAGAAATGGTTAAGGGCACAGAACCCTCAATTTCGTGAAATCCTCATACCTGTGTCTGTTTATTTGGACCGGCTTTAAGTGTCAGAATTATTGTATCTATGAATTTTTGGCACAGATTTTTCGCAACTGCGGCAGTGTCTGTAGTACACAAAGGAATCTACGCAATTTGAAATCCCTTTTGAATATTTTGCTCTGTTTATTGTTGTCTACGCGCCGTCATCGTTGTGTCTTTGGCGCGTGAACGTGATTCGAATAATAAGCAGGATAACTAGGAGAAAGAACATTTTCACATATATCCTTGGTGCTTAGCTGGAATTGATGATGACGGCCCCTTCACCTAGATTGTCACTCTCTAAGAATGCCATACCCCAGTGTGATGTTTTTTTTTTTGTTTCATAAGAACGACTTTGTGTGTGTGTTGTTGTTTATATTATAGGCCAAGCGCAGCACTTGTTGTTGTTTGAAGGAGATACGCGAAAAATATTTTAATTCAAGATTTGTTACAAGAACCGTTGTCTGGGAAGAGAAAACACAGCTAATCCCATATCGAGTGCAGACTAATTTCTATTTTTTTTTTTGTTTTGATAGGTACCTATGTATGTCAAGGATATGATGTGTATGTACGTATTCGAAAATAGGTCTCTGTGATGCTGATGGCCCACGTACAATATCACGCATTAAAATAAGGAGGCTTTTCAGATACATAGATAAATATTGATACTTGATCCGAAATTGTAAAGACATCCGTATACAGATGGAGTGTGCAAGTTGAGATAGCATTAGTGTTACTGAGAATAGGGTCACGACAGTAAACTTCTATTGAATTAGGGTGCCCAAAGGCTTACAGCAAGTACAAACAAGATGGTAAGTCTTTTAAAGTGAATTTTTCTACAAGTAGTGCAATGATCAGCATTGGACTTGTTAGAGAAATGTATGTTTGGCTTGGTGAAACAGGTTCTTGTGGTTGTGGTATCCTGGTGCTGCGGTTAAGACATTTGTGGTGGCTTGAATGCCAAGGATTTTTATGACATTTATTAGAAATATGTATTACAAATGGCAAATATACACGGAAATAATCACATTTCTCTTTCTGCAGGTTGGACACAAATCAATATTAGTTTTAAACCACGAGAGTTTTACGGTGCAGTGGCGTACCATACCCCACCAGGCAGGAGGACACAGGCTCTATATATTTCCTATATTATTGGCTGGCTATACGTATACCTATAATGTGATAAATTTATTTATATTATCCTTTTTTTCTATAGATTTTAAATATCTTTTACAGGATCCGCCAAATAACTTTTTTTTTGAAAATGCTATAAAAAAAACTACAGAATTTTTTCTCAAATTTCTTTTTTTATTTGAAAGTACAATCCTTCCGGTTAATAATGGAAAATAATTTCATTCAAATGGCTGCCTCGGCTGGCCATGCAGTAGCCTACACGATCGGTCCAATTTTTAAGCACATTATCGATTGTGTGCAGCTGTATTTCACCAATGGCTTCACGAATATTGTCCTTTAAAGCGTCAATTGTCTCTGGCATGTCGGCGTAACACTTATCTTTTACGGCACCCCACAAATAATAGTCCAACGGTGTCAAATCGCAGCTCCGCGGTGGCCAAACGACAT
Source organism: Cheilosia soror (assembly GCA_949372485.1). NCBI lineage: Eukaryota > Metazoa > Arthropoda > Insecta > Diptera > Syrphidae > Cheilosia > Cheilosia soror. The sequence goes on from OX443561.1 coordinate 83,633,323, forward strand.
CAGCTCTGCGGCTGATAATGCGATCTTCAAAAACAGGGCGCAAAACATCGAGTGTAGCTTCGGCTGTGTGGCACGTAGTGCCGTCCTGTTGAAACCAAATGTTGCCAATATCCTCCTCTTCAATTTTTGTGAACAAAAATTCGTTCAACATGGCCCGATAACGATCGCCATTGACTGTAACGGCCACTCCTTGCTCATTTTCGAAGAAAAATGGCCCAATTATGCCTCTGGACCAAAATCCGCACCAAACAGTGACTCGTTTTGGGTATATCGGCTTTTCAATGTATGCGTGCGGGTTTTCTGTGCCCCAAATGCGACAATTTTGCTTGTTTACATACCCGCCAAGATCAAAATGAGCTTTATCTGAAAAGATGATTTTTTGGCAAAATCGGCATCTTCTCTAAGTCGATCGCAGGCCCACTTAGCGAAGCGAAAACGCATTGGAAGGTCAGTTGGCTTCAACTCCTGAAACAATTGGACTTTGTATGGCGTCATACCAAGGTCCTTATGCAAAATTCGTCCCAATGATGTCTCCGAAATGTTCAATTGTTGAGAACGACGGTGAATTGATGTTGATGGCGCTTCACGCACACTTTCTGCCACAGCAGCAATTTTCTCGGGTGTACGCACTGTTTTTGGCTTTTCACGCTTTGGTTTATCGATGAGGATGCCAGTTTCTTTCACTTTTTTCACAAGATAACGAACATACGGAGCTGACAGTGCTTCTCTTCTTTCAAAATCCGTACGCAATTTTCGCACACATTCTGCAACATTACCACGATTTTCAAAGTAATATCGCAATATTTCCTAGCGTTGTTCAAGCGTATACAGAACGATATTCGTTCAGCGGAAGGATAAAACTAATTATCTGTCAAATCAGACATGAGCTAAGTGTTACTATTCGCGAAATAAGCACTAGTTGAAAAAAAAAACGTTAGATGGCGGACCCTTTATTTCACTGGTGCCGATGGATCAAATTTTGTAACTTTCTTTGGTATATTATAGTTTTGTTCATGTCCACACAACCATTAAACTATTGTAAGACTATTTTTACAACTTTAGAAAAACTAACAAGGGCCTACGGAAAGGTTAAACACATGTAAAGATGCAGACACTTTGCTGAAAGCAATGTAATTTTTCGAAACCTGTGATAAAATAATTGATTTGCATGCTTAATTTACAGACAAACGACAGGAATTGGGGTGCGTGAACTTAGCACCTCAAAGTTTAAAAAGTACCTATATATTTTTTTAGAGTTCTGCATAGCCGAACAAGAGTTCTGGAGTTCCTGATTAAAATTTTAAAAAGTTTTGTTCATTTATTATTTTGTTAATTTATTATTTTTTTTTTTTTTATTTTTTTTTAATGTGGGGTGCTAAGTTCCCCAAGTAGCATTCGAATGCACATTTTAGGCCTGGCGACGTTCTGGTGTCAATTCGTGATCCCATTTAGGAACTTATGTTTCGAAACAACGAAGTAACAGATTCCTTTTCGTTTCGGAAGTGGCGCAACACAAAGTAGGAATTTTTTTTGACGCAAATCCTATATACTATCTTTGAGCACACAATTTCAGCCCAAAGTGTCAAGTATTGTGCCTAAGTGGACGTGGGCATAAAAATGTTCAACACAAATTGGGAAAAATGCCTTATTAATATTGAATTCTGTTATGGTGTATGTATGCCATATAATTTGTGATGTTATGATATGTCATTATTGTATCTACCAAAATAATATTCTGACTGGATAAAATATTTCATCAGAAAACAACTACGAAAATTATATGGGGAACATCATTTTGTTCTGAAATGTTACTCTTGTACTTCGAAGAAAATCGTGTTCCTGACAAAATAATCTATATTTAATCAAAAATCTCTCCTATAATATTTAAGCTATTTTGAATGCTGATAAGGAGCATTATAAAATCAGTGTAAAATAAATCCACGATATCTATGTAGACATAATAGTAACATTTTACTCTATTTAATTACACCATACCTACAAAAACTGTAATGTTAAAATTTCATATTTTCCATTTGCATTTTTTTAACAAATACAAAATAGATACCTAACAAATTCCTATTTGGGAATTGTGGTTACAGTAAAAAATTCCCAATTAGGAATTTGGTCTTATTTGTGTAGTTAAGTTTCTTATTGAGAAGTGTGGCTATTATGCGTGCTAAAAGCTTGGCATTTGGGAATCACGTTTAATTTGCGTCGACAAGAAGTTTCTATTTGGGAATATGTTCTTATTTGCATGCTATGTTTCTATTTGGAAATTGTGGCTATTATGCGTACTAAAAACTTCCCAATTGTCAAACGCTTGTGTTGAAAAGAAGTTCCTATTTAGGCATTTATTCTTATTTGCGTACAAAAAAAGCAAAACATCAAGCAGTGTTTAATTTATCGATATTAAGTTTTGTACATCCAGTTCTTTTTTCACTTTTTGATAAAAGGATGTATGTACAATGTACATATGTATAGGTAGTTGTTTTAAATGGCCTATGAATCGTTTTATGATCCTACCTAACTTTATAGGACATATTGTGATGTACAAGTTAGTTCAACAGAATATAAAATAGCACGGATGTGTGAATTATGTATGTTGTTCGGATGTATATGACATAAGAATTCTTGGGAATAGTTTCGTCGCTGTGTGGAACAAAAACTTTTTAAAAACAGGTACACTGCTACTTTATAGGAATTGGGTGCGCGAAGACACACCTCCACACATTTTACACACTGCGGACAAAATGTTTCATGGAAGAAACAATTTTGTCACAATAACGCATCTGCGTCGATATAAAATTCGTAGATAAGAATATTCCTAATTGGGAAATGTTACCAATCATTTGTCCAAAATGTTACTTGTTCGGAATATTTTCTGGTAACAAAACCGACTTAACGACGTCGCGCATGACACATGACACATGAAGTCGCTAAATGCTCCTTGGGTCACGATGCACCCTATTTGCAAAAATGTTGGATTTTTCTTCTTTTTGTGTATAGAATCAATACAGTTCTGGAGTTTTTGATAGTTAAAAAAAAAGCCAAATGAGAGCAAAAAAAAAAATTGTTTTCCAAAATATGCCAGCACCCCATTTTCGTAAAAGTAAATTTTTATTTTACAAAATGTAGTCACTACACCAAGAGTTTTAGAGTTTCCTAAACAAGAATTTTTTTTTCTGAACAAAAACAAAAAAATTTATGGAACTGTAAAAATTGTCAAAAATTTCGAAAATATTTTTTCAGAGTTCCGAAGAGTTCTGATTAGACTTCTGAAAACACAAAAAAGTTAAACAACATTAAAAATTTCAAAATGTAGTTCTAGTGAGTTCTCATGAACTCGAGAACTATGTTGATTCTATATACAAAAAAAAGAAAAATCCAACATTTTTGCAAATGGCCATCATGAACTTAGCACCCCACAATAAAAAAACTAAATACTATATGAACAGAACTTTTCAAAAATTTTATCAGGAACTCTAGAATTCTATCCATAACTGTAAAAAATATATATACTTTTTAAACTTTGGGATGCTAAGTTCACGCACCCCAGTAATTGGTGGACGTTGATTAAGAAAATGCTATAAATGTGTATGAAAACCGTGGTGCTTAAATGGCGAGCATAGAATGTGTACCTAGACCAACCTCCCAAAATAATAAAAAAAAAACGCTCAAGTGCGAATGTCACTCGCGCACCGAACGTTCCGTATGCAGGCATAGTTAAGGTATGGTATGATAGGTGTCGACCTATCCTGACGTGGATTTTCCATTCATATAAATTACTGATACTGATACTGACCCCTACTAAAACGTGAGTAAGACATTTCATTGCAAAATTCCCCAGCCCCTCTCAACCCAACAAGAAGTAATTCAAATGCGAAGAAAGATCAGCCATGCGAAAAAAAATGCATACACAACACACGAAAGAAAGAATGAGACCGACCGAGAGGAGAGTGGCGAAAGCCAAACCAAACCAATATCCAATATGGTGTATGAGATTGAGATGGGTATGCATTGGGATTGGAATGGAAGTTCCAATGGAATGAGGCGTATTTTATATGGAGATTGATTTTTTTTTCTTTTGTAAATTTTCAGCCAAAGGGGCAGATCGCAGCTCCGAGGCGGCCAATTGACATCGGCAACTGCCAAGATGACTGATGAATGACACGATTTGGGAATTTGGTGCGCAAAAGATCGATTGTGGCATTGGCTGTGTGGCATGGCGCGTCATCCTGCATGTAAATGTAAAGATCATGAATTTCAGTAAAAAAAAGTCGGTTAACATGGCTGTCTGTACCGCTGATCGAAACGTTGTTCCCAGCCTGATTTTCGGAAAAAATAGAAACAATGGTCCAATGATGCTACCACTCCACAATCCGCACTAAACTGTCACTCTCTGTAGTAGATACATTGGCTTCTCAACAATAACGTGTGGGTTTTCCGAGCCTCAGATGCGGCAATTATGCTTGTTAACGTAGCCGCCGAGATAAAAATGCGCCCCGTCAGAAAACATTATTTTTCGCCCAAAATCGTTGTCCAATTCAAGCTGCTCTAAGGCCCAAACTGCGAAGCGATAAAACGAAGCGAATGGTCGTGCGGCTTCAATTGCTGAGTCAATTGGACCTTGTAAGCGAATAATCCAAGATCTTTGTGCAAAATTCTCCTCAGGCTAGTGCGTGAAATGTTGAGCTTTTAAGATCGATGGCGAATTAATGTTCGTGAATTGTGTCTCACACTCTCGGTTGCAGCAGCCACACTCTAGTCTATGTGCACCGTTCGACGACTGGGATCATATGAGTGTTGTCCACTAGCATACCAGTCTCATGCACTTTTTGCACAAACTTGCGCATAGCAGACGTGGTCTGTGCTTCATTTCGGCCAAAACTTCTCTTCAAAAAACGCACCGTTTGGGCTACACAGGACTCACTTTGGAAATAAGTTTTTAATATTTCCCAACGCTATTTAAGCTTAGAGCGACTCATTTCGTTCCGCGGAGGTGTGATACTAGTCAGTAATCTCCTGTCAAGATTTCGAGCAGGAAACAGCTGCCAGTGTCGAAATAACCTACCTATGATAACCGCAGTCTTGGCGAAGAACGTTTCGAATTGGGAGATCTGAGGATAAGTCATTTGCTCTTCGCTGATGACTTGATCATCCTTGGGTCCTCTCAGACTGAACTTCAGCGCGCCCTCGATCGGTTTGTAGCCGTTTGTGTTGAAGCTGAGATGAAAGTAAAGACCCAAGACCCAGGATGAGATGGTTAGATCAAATTCATAATCTCTCCTCTACCCGTATGGGGATTGCCCTTGATGATTTAGAGTCGATGGCGGAGGATCGAGAGCTATGGAGGGTCCACTTGAGCAACCTACACCCGCGACCCACTTAATGGACAAGCGGATCATTGAAAATGAATGAATGAATGAATGATTTAAAAAGAAACCACCAGATGGCCCACCCTTTATGTATTTTTTTGTAAATCAAGAAATAAACAGTTTTTTGTGGGAATGAAAATGTTTTTTTCACCAAATTTCTAATTACTCCAAAACCAGTCGATGTATTGTTACATATTTGTCGTTTAACTAGAGGTTATACCTGATGATGTGTTTCAACTATGTACGTGAATTAGTTTTTGAGATAGACCTAGGAACAAAATTGTTCTCAGTGGGTTCGGACAGACAGGCAGACGGACAGATGGACACACGAAAACGTAACGAAAGTAATAAGGTTTTGTTTTTGCCCTTTAGGTATGGAACCTTAAAAACCGGTCAAGCTGTCAATTTGCGGCTTGTCATTGACACTTGAATGTCACGATCAAATGACTGATTTGGATTGCTGTGTGGTCGCTTTGTCAATGCTGTTGGGACTGAATGACAACTTCCCATTATTTAAAGTGCACGATTTTCTGCATTGTCATATTTGCCGCGATTGACATTTTTTTTCCTGTTGTTTGTTGATAGGGTTGACGCCGGCCGTGCGTCGGGTACCGTCTTTTTTGACTAATTTCGACAAATTTAGATAACAATTTTGCACTAAAACCTTCCTTCTCACAACGAATCAGCCACACAGCACGGCACTTTTGTGGTGGGCATTGAATTGTCAACAATTTTTAAAAGATATTGATGAAAACTTTTCAAACATTCCCTACTTTGCAGAAGTTCGGTGGCTTGTTCGTGGATCAATCATCAATGCTTAAGCGATTTTTCGAATTGCGTAAGCATTTTGTAACGTTAATGGCTCAAAAGGGTAAACCGATGGAATACAATGATGAATGGTGGCTTGACATTGCGTTCTTAGTAGATATGACTGAACACTTGAGTAATTTGAATTATACGCAATTGTATTCAACAAAATTAACAAAAACTTTCCTTAGCATTCGTGAGATCGGCATATTCGATGCATATAAATTAGCAGATTTTTCAAATCGTTTGCTTGATCTTATTGCTGAATTTGACAGTCGTTTTGTGAATTTTCGCGAGCTCAATACGTATAAATTTCCTCTTTTTAGTAACCCATTTATGTTCGACGCTGGTAAAGCACCGACTTACTTGCAAATGGAACTAATAGATTTGCAGTGTGATATTACTTTAAAAATCAAATTCAATAAAGTTGACACTTTGACATTTTCTACAAATTGCTTCAGCAGAAATCAAACTAGCTATCCCAACTTAAAGAAAATGCTGCTAGCATTTTATGCACGTTTGAAAGTTCATATGTGTGTGGACAGATGTTTTCAACAATGAAGATTAATAAATCTAAATACCGTTCGAGACTTACAGAAGAACATCTTCAGTCAATTTTAAAAATCAATACAACATCGTTGACACCAAACATCGAGGATGTAATGAAGCGGAAAAGAAGTCAAGTTTCTGGATCCTCAAAATAATATTTAGGCTATACACGTCTCCACTTAAAAAGAAATGCATTTTTTCTTTAGTAAAATCATTTTTGTTTACTTTTTACTTATATTTTATTCCATATTTGCATTTTATTTTTAATGTGGCCCGGTATCATATTTGAGCCAAGAAAATGGCACTTTATGAGTTTGAGTTTGACACCTCTGATCAAGATACTATTCGGGCACTCAAAAGCAATATTGGTGAAGCTATTCGTGAAAAGGGGGCCGAAACTAGGATGGTCTACTGCCAAACCTACCAATATAATTGAAACAGTATTTCACAAATATTAATCGGAAGGTTTTTCTCAATAAAGCAACAATCGCTGGAAAATATTGAACAATTTATGGCCCATTTTACATGCGGTAAGGCCCACAAACCACATAAAACTGACCCAATGGGACTCTCATTTTTGCCCGACGTTGTCGGTAGGTATAGGTTTGTCGCATAAGCCACCCGAACATGGGTTGATGATAATGCCCCAGCCCAAGTTGTATTTTGTTTTCTCATACATAAGTACTGCCCAAGGTTGAGTTGTATGAGAAAGGATTCTAGTTTATGTGTTTGAATTAAAAAAAAAAAAATCAAACCTAGCCATTTCCTTTTCAGTAACTCGCAAATTGCTTCATCATGTCAAAAGTTCATCACTCATCGATAAGAGGATTAAATCTTTTGCCCATCTATCTATCTACCTATCACAGTCATCAACACCATGACAACAACAGAAACTTGTACTAATTGCGAAAATTTTCAAATTTTCAAATTTCCAAGTTTCCTTACCTACCCCTGTATGCATCACTGATATTTCTACTTGATCGAATTTGAAGGCAGACTTCCACCTCCTCTACTCTGCCGCCGTAGTCTATTGGATTGGCGTCCCTTTTCGTTTGCTTGTCATATACTTCTTCTTAAGAAATGTCCTTCCAAGTGATACAAATTTGCGAACGAACCACTGATCACATTTGCGTTTCATCTTTCATCTCCGATGGACAACCCAAAGACCAACAAGCAACGCCCAACCCAGAGCATCGCACTTCGCATCAAAGTTAATGAGAAAGCTCTTTCCCCTTGAATGAATCCTACAACCGGAAGTCCAGGCTGTGGGCCCACACAGATGATTGTCAGAAATCTCTGCGCCTATACTAAATCGCCTCTTAAATGCGAGCAGCGCCGAGGACCTTTTTGACTATTAATCACAAGTTCTCCTTTGTTTGCTTCATTTCCAGACATTTTAATTTTGATGGAATCTTAATCCCAACCAATTATGTTAATAAGATTAAATTAAATAGCTGTTGACTGGATTCGTGGAGAGGATAATCATGCAAACCAGCATGAAACTTGGCATTAATCGGAGCCGCCATGGTGTGGCTGCAAGCAAAGTGTCGAAAGTGGAAGTGTGTATTCAGTGCAGATGTGCGTGTGACTTCTTGTGTGTAGATGCCCGGATATACATACATAATGCCAGTGATTATATCCACTATTAACCGGACCAAAAATGTACTAATTACTTGGTGATTCAGTTGGTTGGACATTAGACAGGATTGGACCGACTTGGGAGCGATGCAGAAACAACTTGTTTGGTGCCAAGGCATCATGTGAAGAGTAGAAATTTATTACCGAACCAAGTGGTTCGTATGATGCTGGTCAAGGAAGCTCTGCAGAGTTTGGCACTAAGGATTAATGAAGTTCTTGGCCTTGGGTTAAATAGATTTTCATGGACAGAGAAAGGGTGAAAGTGTGTTTTTCTCGAATGATTCACCAGAGCATACAAGTGATGTGTGGTGACTGTTATTAGACTCATTGAACTGCAAAAGTTGATTGGATGGCAAAAGGCACACATTCGATTACCGAAGTAGACGGGTGACCTTTTGGGCAACTCAAGTGTACACCAATAAAATAAAAACACAGGGTTATACGTAGGTACCTATATGATGCGATTAAGTTTTTAAGACGAAAGATGTGTGACTGTTCATCGAACTAGACCATGAGCAAAGGTGTATCTCTTGAGGTGCTGCTTTTCGACAAACGTACATACGGGTCGGTGTGATATTCCAAATATAGCCTTACAGTTATAGAACACAATGATAGTCAAAAAACACAAATTTCTGAGCGGATAATTTGCTAAATGTGTACTCCACTGGGACCGTTTATACTTGGGATCGTTATACATAATTGGATCGGACTAAAATACTTTTTTTTTCGGTTGCGCCTGGAGGTGAGTAATCTTCAAAAGATACCAATGGTCCGTACCATTGGTTATGTCCGACTCATATATTATCTGACTTGGTTATGCCATTGGTGTCAGCCAATATATGCCTAAGGACTGAACCTCACCCCTCAGAGAGGCACTATGGGAACCCTCCGCGCGCCGTAGAAATTTGTTCCTCTCATTTTTTCATTTTGTGATGACTACTACGACTAAGTTACATTAACAAGTAGTTTATGCTTCTGTATAGTATGTATTAATCGCGTTAGGTAGGTTAGGTAGCTTTCCAGTGAACGTACCTACTAATACCGCCATTTTTTTTTTCCTCACAGCGCTAGGTCGAACGGTCTTGTTCTTTGTAGTCGGCGCTCGAGGTTTGTCACGTCCAGAAAACGGACTATTTCATTATTGCAATGCATAGGTACGAGTGTAAAGTTTGCGAGCAAAGTTTGCTACTTCGTCATTCACGGTAGCAATTCCGAAATCTCTGTGAATATCACTATTCCTTATATACGATGGAGCATTCACAATTGCTCTTAGCGTTTTGTTTTGAAATGTTTGTAGTAGAGTCATATTGCTTGGTTTGGTACAACGCCAAAGTTCTATACCGTATGTCCAAGACGGTTTTAGCACCTGCTTATACAGAAGCAGTTTGTTGTATATGCTTGGTTTCGAGTATCTTCCGAGTAGCCAATACATTTCTCTCAGTCTGATTTCGAGCTCGTCTCGCTTTTTTTTAACGTGTGGCTTCCACTTCAGTTTTGCATCTAGCGTCATTCCTAGATATTTTGCGAACGGTATTCGTACCGAGTTAATGTAAGGTAGGTTGTTTACCTTTGTGTCCATTTGCATACTTTGCTTAGAGCAAGTTGGAGTTTTCGCGTTGATGATTCGACTGACTAATCCATTGCGAGGATAGCTGTATCATCTGCGAACTTTGCTACGATAGTCCCTTCATCCTGTGGTATATCTCTTATGTATAGAGCAGGAATAAAATTGGACCGAGAACGTTTCCTTGCGGAGCACCGTAGATTTCTTTGAATTCTGAGAATTCAGTCTCATCTTAAACACGAAAGAGTCTGTTTTCAAGGTAGGATTCTAGTATTCTATACAATTTGTCAGGTAGGATTGTCCTTAGCTTATACCTTAGGCTTTTCGTGCCGTACTTTGTCAAAGGCTTGCGATACGTCGAGAAAAGCGCTAGAGCAATTTTTTTTCCCTTCCAGGGCTTTTTCAATTTCATTTGTTATTCGATACATCTGATCCCGAAAACCGAATTGATGATCCGGGATCAAGCGTTTTTCTTTAATTACTGGTTGTATTCGTTTTAACAGAAGTTTTTCGAAGACTTTAGATATTATCGGCAGAAGGGAGATGGGTCTATATGATTTCTTATCGTTTGCACATTTCCCCGGTTTCGGAACCATAATAACATCAGCGACTTTCCATTGCCTTGGAACATACAAAAGTCTCAATGAGGCATTTCCAATGTAGAATAAAATAAATAAATAATTGGCGCCCTAGGTCTAGCTTCTTGTAAATATTCGTTTGTGTGAGTTTTTATTTTTGGGACGAATGGAAGGCACCTACCATTTTATGTCGAGTCCGAACGGCTGAATTGAGAAGCTTTTTCAGGACAGTTATACTCTCGGATGTTTGTCAGGCGTTCGCGAGAGGTAGCGCAGTGGAAAAAAACTTAAGATGTAGATAATTTCTGTTTTTCCGGAGATCGAACCTGGGACCCCTCGCACTGTAGTCCAGCACACTAACCACTCAGCCACTGCACCCACCAGATCGGACTGTCTTTGTTAAATTATAGTGAATCTTACTAATAATCATTTGTAACCCTTACCTACAATATATTTTAACTGCTGAGACTTATGCTCAAAGGAACATCTGCAAAGTATGTACCTAATAGTGATGCGCGATATATATCGAATCACTCGATTCATCGATATTGTCGTAAAAAAATATCGATTATTTCACTCGATAATTGATTTTCGATATTATCGATGTTTTTATCCCGATTTTTTTTCACTCAAAGACCACTGTCTCAGTTATAACAACACGCCTCGTTACGATTCAAGAACCTTAAAACATTTTCTTATTCTTATCGGCTTAATGTAGGTATATAATATTTTTATAAGTATTTCAAATAAGCTATTTCTTTACATACTATGCATAGTAACTAGGTAAAATCTGTGCGTGTTCCACTTTCTACGTAGATTACTTTCTAATAGTTTTTAGCAAGTCAGAATTTCGTAGTGAATGAGAGTGACTTACGTCTGGGGCTGTTTTTAGTATCGCCAAATTGGATGTCAATACTGAAGTAAGATGAAGCATAAAATGCTCGATACAGTAGCCCAAAATTGGGCCCCATAGCATGCGCTTCTTCAAAACTACCGAGAACGCGCAGTGTCTTTATTTCAACTTACATTTCACTAAAGCCTATCAGCACAAAGTTAGGTTAGGTTAGGTTGTGAGGAGAACGATCACAAGGCACCTTGGTGAGCCCATCGCTTCTTTTATTATACTACTATTGATAATTTCCTTGGAGGTACTGGTAGATTGACATCAACTTGTTTATTTCCCGTCATTTCAAAACGAAAAATCCAGGCAAAAGGTGGATGCGAAAAAACGCACCATAATACACCTCAAAATACGTGCCAAAAACTGTGTGAAAAATGCACCAAAAATGCACAACAAATACGGCCGAAATACGCGTGAAAAATCGTGATGAAAAACAAAATATGTGCCAAAACCAACAAAAAAAAAAAATCCCAAAAAAATTTAGCGAAAACTGTGCAAAAACGCGCAACAAATCCCGCCAAATACCAATTAAAAATCGCGATGAAAAAATAACGAAATTCGCGCCAAAAGAAAACGAAAATTTTCGCGAAAAAACGCGCCAAAAACTGTGGAAAAATTTCGCCAAAAACGCCCAACAATTACCGCCAAAATACGCGTGAAAAACCGCGATGAAAAAATAACAAAATACGCGCCAAAAAAGCGAGATGAAAAAATAACAAAATATGCGCAAAAAAAAATGAAAAAAAAATTCCGCCAAAAATGTAGAAAAATTTCGCGAAAAAATGCCCCAAAATCCGCGTCAAAAACCCTCCAAAATGCGCGCCAAAATAGAGCCAAAAATATGCCCCACAAACGCCTGACAAATCCCGCCAAAAATCGCGGTGAAAAAAAATAATAAAATATGCGCCAAAAAAGTGACATAAAATCCCGCCAAAAATGTGGAAACAATTTTGCGAAAAAAACGCGCTAAAATACATCTCAAAATACGCGCCAAAAACACCCATCAAACCGCGCCAAAATACGCAATGAAAAAATAACAAAATATGCGCCAAAAAGATGACAAAACAATCCCTCCAAAAATGTGAAAAAAATTTCGCGAAAAAAACGTGCCAAAATCCATCTCAAAATAGGTGCCAAAACTATTCAAAAAAAATGCGCCAAAACCGCCCATCAAATGGCGCCAAAATACGCGTAAAAAATCGCGCTGAATAAATAACAAAATATGCGTCAAAAAAGTGACAAAAAATCCTGCCAAAAATGAAGAAGGTATGATGTCAGATTCAGTGCGTCCTTGCCAATTTTTGACAATTTTTGACAGTCGCTTAGCAAATTTCCCATCTTGAAATATAGACTTTGGCCTCATTTAAGAATCTATTCATCGTAAGTCGACTTGAATTATCTGGATTCAAATTTACCTTAACGCGAAAATTAACTTGAATTGTCACTTATTGACAATTGGTTTTTTTTTTCTCCTGGGTATTCTTGTAAATTTTTTTTTGTTCAAAAATCAATCAAAAAAAGTTAAATTATTGTCTTGAACTATTTCCTTTGTGAAATAGAAATTGATTGAGTATTCTAAACAATAAAAATATTTTTTTTAATAAAAATGAATAGAAAACTCAGGAAAATTTTAAGTTTGCATATAAACCGATATTATCGATACTATCGATTTTTTTGGGTCGATTTTTTTTCCATCGATATTTTCATCTTGGTAATAAAATATCGATGTATCGATGCAGTTTTGGATTATCGCGCAACACTAGTACCTAAGAACTGGAATGCAGTCAGATAGTTTCAGAGCCGTCCGACCGACGGCACAAAAATTCTATTTAATGCAGTTATCAGGTCGTCTTGTATGTGCCATTCGTATTCCTGTCAAAACCGATTGACACCTTATCAAACAGTGTCCAGTCCATTGTACGGTTATGCGCGTGTTCGGGCGCATGACAGACGATTATACAAGGTGGGCCAAAAGAAGTCATCCTATGTTGATTGGTTTTCATTTTTTTTTCTAAATAAAAAACTTCGATTCTGTTTTTTGATTATGTTTATTTGAACCTTAGAATTTTATTGGTCAAGTCGAGAAGATGATATCGGCCAAATGGGCGCCGGCCGTCACAATTGATTGCGACAGATTCTCGCACTTGGTCGAATGCTGTCCTTGAGGGCTTGTAGAGTATCGGCCTTGTTCACGTAAACACGGGACTTCAAAAAACCCCACAAAAAACAGTCTGGATCGGGCGATCTTGCGGGCCAGTGCTAATCGCCAAAACGAGAGATGAGGCGACCCGGGAACGCCGCCTTCAGAATATCGGTTGTGGCTCGCGCAGTGTGTGCCCGCTGAGGTGGAAATGAGCCTCATTGCTCATTATGATTTTGGTCGAAAAATCGTCCACTACGTCCTCAAGATTGAGGATGGCGTAGGTTACACGCGTTTGGCGGTCAATAGGCAGCAGCTGATGCACGGACTGGACTTTGTACGGGAACATGCGCAAGTCTTTGACCAAAATTCGCCTTAGGGACGACCGGTTGATGGCTAATTGCGAGGCACGGCGTCTGGTTGATGTTTCCGGCGACAGCTCGACAATCGACATCCTCGGCAACAGCGGCGATATTGTCGGCTCAATGGTCGCTCCGGGGTCGGCCACTCTTGGCTCTCGTGTGGTCCCATACTCTTCAAGGTTGGTGGCCAAGTGGCGCAGTGTTTGCGCAGTCGGTGTCAGACGGCCGGGGAATCGGCGACGGAATGCGCGCTGCGCCAACACTACAGACAAATTGTTACGCAAAAAAATAGACACAATTATTCCGCGTTCTTGGGGAGTGTATTATTATTATTATTTTTATTTGCAAAAATAAGAGCATCTTCCAATAGGTTGATCTCTTTTGGCCCACCTTGTACAAAGCGTGACTCGGTGATGGGCACGATTGTACTTTATTGATGCTGCTACCTGCTGGTGATGTAGATACACCATACATATTTCAAAGAAGTTGTTAGCAGATATTCTTAGCCCTGGTATGATTTTATGACCTTTTAAATCTTGCACTGTCACGAGTGGGACGTTGTCAGTCTATGGCATGCTTTAAAAAAAAATTGGTCACTCAGTAGTATTCACAGGGCGATTATAAAAGTCACTTGGTCGCGACATTTAAATCACGTCAGTAGTGTCAGTCGGGTCACGTGGCGTTTCCGAATGACACGATTCCTGACATATTATAATCGTAGCTTAAGACACGGCATATATCTATTTTCTGCAATTATCAGGTTTAGACAGCCATAAATAGCTGTACACTAAAAACGATTCTCGCAACAAAATGACCAGCCAATGAGTTACTTATTATGCACTTGTGGTCATTCTTTATGACTCTGAGGCGTATAAAGTAACTGTCGGTGAACCACAAGGCTCGGTTGTAGGCCCCTGCAGCTGAATGTAATGTATGATATGTAATTATGCACCTATCTTTTCCAAGAGTGGCTCCAATTAGTGGCGCTGCTGGTGATGGAATAAACACTAAAGGTGCTAGAAAAAAACTTAAATCCAATGTTACGAGTTCGGGCTATACGTTGGTGGATAACTACAGTCGATCATAGAGTCTCCTTTAGAGTTGTTATAGCCCTACTAGTTGGGAACCACTGGCTTTCCGTGTTTTTTTTAGTACGTCACATCTCACTTTGTAAGACTGGAAGCTCATAAACGTTTGTATTCTTGAAAATTAAAAACTCTAGTAGTGACATCTTCTGACTTACGAGCATATACGAGCTAACGACCTTATACTCTGATAAGCGTTTGATATGACCACAGCCAGAGTGGATTCCTAACTGTTTTGGTAGGTGGCGGATCTTCAATCGACATATAGCTCAAGAAATAAAAATAATACTGTAACGAAGCATTCGTTATCAGCCGAATACACCTCCCGCACTTGTCCAGTACCAGCCACAGTATCACCAGGACTGTCGCAAGACGGACCACCAGGACTATCGCAAGGCGGACCTGTGAGACCGCCAGGACTGTCGCAAGACGGGCCTGTGAGACCGCCGGGACTGTCGCAAGATGGACCTGTGAACCGCCAGGACTGTCGCAAGCCGGATCTGTGAACCGCCGGGACTGTCGCAAGACGGATCTCTGAACCGCCAGGACTGTCGCAAGACGGGCCTGTGAAACGCCAGGACTGTCACAAGACGGACCTGTGAACCGCCGGGACTGTCAGAAGACGGACCTGTGACCCATAAGAACTGCTGCAGGGTATCCCAAAGTATCCGCCCCAGGATATTGAGACTTGTGGCACCGACTTCCGAAGACCGAATTCGGTGCCACAAGTCGTTTTGACAGAAGAACGACAACAAATTAACATGTCTTAATTTTTTTTTAAATATGTAGATATTGTTCGAACATTAGGTATCCTTGGGCAAAACGATTGTCGTCGATTCACGCCTTAAAGCATTTACCGATTTCGACCAAACTTTCACACATTTTTGGTATTGGTCTGTATATCATGTCTGTGAAATTTGGTCAAAGGGGCGTGGCACCGCCTATAAAACAAAAACATTCACAATAGTATACCTCCTATACCAAAAAATTACCACCTTTATGGGTTGAAACTCGATAATGTATCTCAAGAACTGCTGGGCCGATTTTTATGATTATTTTTTGTTTTGTTCGTATTGCTGTATTTCAGGCATTTAGACAGAAAGAAAGCAAATCGATTTATTCTCATATCTCGCATTTTACGACAGGATTTCCCTAACTTTTCCCTTTCCCTTTGCGAATACAATGAGAAGCGAAATCCAATAGTCGAAGATTAAGCGCGTTTGTGTTTTACGCATTTCCGATCAGACTTGCTTCGTGGCTGTCACTCGTACATTTGCCTGGTATGTACTAAAGATTAAATAAGGGTTTTCAATTGGTATGGATCGTTGCCAGCGAGATTCGTCGGGAGCATTGCCGTGGTCCATGAGAGTATACTGGAGAACTCGAGGCAGTCAATTCGACGTGCATAAGAAATCGGCCTTTCGCAGATTCCAACTTGGCGAATTATGCATCGGGACTTGGGCTTACGCCAGTACAAGATCCAACTAATCCAGGAACTCAAAGTTAATAAACAAAGATAAAGCCGTTTGTTCGCTGACATGGCTTCGGAGTGTATGGAAGAGGACCTCAATTTTAGTTGAAAATTTATCTTTAGCGATGAGGCGCATTTTTAGATGAATGCCCGCAGTGAATAAGCAATATTGCCATAAATATGGGATGACGATATTTCAACGTCTACCCGTCCTTATTAAAAAAAACCGTTCGTAAATCTTCAGTAAGATTAGCCTGCCATATCTGTGCTCTTAGAAGGGCGTCGCAAAAATATTTCAACCTCTCCAGGGCGTCGCAGTATGAAGAAGATTGGGGACCCCTGGTCTAAGACCTAAGCAATACAATTCCTGTGCCGGCCGGGTACGGCTAGTAGCACAATATACAACAAGTGCTTCTGGTTCTAGTATGATTTTAACAACCCTGGCACAATTTTAATTGTGTAACTCAAAGTAACAAGTTCAATGCGAGCCTACCACCTTTTGCAAATAAATTCAACATGCAGTTGATATATGTACTTGTGAACAGGCCCCTGGACTGTTTTTATAGTGAAGATATATATCTGTGCAATATAGGGGAGGACACAGCATGCATTGTATACAGCCACTTCCTAGAATGCCTATCTACTAAAGTAGATAGACTATGACTGCCAGCTATTAATTGCTTGGTATATAGCCACAAAAATAGGCGCTATCAAAAATTAGGATTCAATAGATGTTCCACACACACAATTATTCCAGAAATTCCATTATTAGAGTCCCCAACAAATTACAAAGTAACGAAATGAACCTTTACACAGATTATCTTCCATCTACACGTTACTCCATTTGAGAGTGTTCTAAGACATATGGGGATGTTATTCCCAGCCAGTACCTCGTTGGCAGGCACAGCCTTCTTTAAGATGAATATAAAAGCACACACACACACACTATACAGAACACCGTTCCTCCACTAAACCTTAGTGAGGTAGTTCAGTGATGAGCTTCCATGAATGCTGCTGCCGCGGCTAGGTGCTCGTGCATTGTGCTACGCTACGTCCTTCTCATTCCCATTCCCATTCCACCACCTTGGGGAAACACGGAAATACTCTCTCGCTCTACCCCGCTGACTGGCTGGCTGGCGGCAAACACTATACGCGCTGTTTCGTAACAACTTTGGTCTGTCGTCGTTGTCGTCGGTCGACCTGTCGCCTTTGAGAATCCTTTAAATGAGGGCCAGAAAAGAATGAGACCCAGCAGCAGCACCAGCCACAGTCTTCGTTGTCGCCGCTCGATATAGTGGCGCTGAGGCTGGTTTACGTCACAGTAGTGCGTGGGCGGCTGCTGATGGCGCACCTACATTCATCGGCTGATGCGAACCGTAAAAGCTCTGCATACTAATCGCAAGGGGAACTATGTACGTTCTCAGATGTTGTGTAGCCTGTCAAAGGACATGCGCAGAGCTTTGCGATTTTTCTACATGATGTTCTGTTTGTTTTGCATATTTTCTGGGAAACCACACACACGCACACATCCACAAACAGGAGAGGGAAAAAAGTTGGGATATTCTCTGCTCCCAAGAATGTTGTCATCATTGCATACTTATGCGTTATCTGTCGTCATTGAACCAACAAAATGAATCGCCGATGAACTTTTTCCTTTGCCACCCACACAATAGTTACACCAACACATATGCACAGGCAGAGAGATAGTCGGTGACAAAAGAAAATCGAAAAAGAGACAGAGAGACGCAGAGAGAAACCACACACCGGCATGGAATATGGAAATGTGGAAATGGAAGGATATGAGAATATCCTTTTGCCTGCCATCGCCGACGACATTGTATTTGTATAGTCGCCGTCGTTGCGGGTACTACTCACAACAGCAGCAGCTAGCTAGCCAGTCAGCCGCACACAGACAGAGCACTGGCAGAGAGCGACTAAAAGTTGGTTTTCTATATAAAAAAAAAGAACTCACTGACTCGCATCGGTGAATGTGAAAGGATATCCTTGCAGAAGGTGCCCAACATTAAATCATTCGCGATTCATCCCTTAACGAACGAACAATATAACTTGACCAGAGCGCATACGGAATACACAAATTGTTGTTTTTTTTTTTAGTTTTCTGTTCTCAAGTGTGCAACGAGGAACATCAACTCAGCACAGTGCAAAATACCCCCACCCCCAACCCCCATAAAACGGGGAGACAACGACGACGACGACCGTTGCAGAGCCGCGTCATGGCCAGCCTGGCCCACGAACAGGGTGGTTGTATTGCAACTAATCCCCCCGATCTACGTTAAGTTATATTTTCTGTGTGGTGTGCGGTGTGAAACAATCGAACCAAAGTACATTCCTAATTCGATTCCATTCAGTGTTAAGATTTTCGCGAACAAAAAAGGATACCACACGATCCAATAAGAAAACTGGGATTATCGTGAATAGCAAAGGATACAGTGGAATAAAGTGAATTTCTATTTATACCTAATCACAGAGAAGAGAGAAAGAATTTATGCGAATTTATAAAACAGTGAAAGTGTGATTTTAGTTTTTATTTAAATTAGTCCTTCGAGGACAACAATTATCGCGCAGTGTAAGAAACACCGTCTCGTTACAAGGAAACAAGTGGTTGAGCGAGAGCGTGTGTTTAATAATAATTTTGAAAAAAAAAAACAAAGAGCAATCTGTGGCTATATATAGTTCGGAATATCCTTGCAGTTGAAAGTGTTAACAAATAAAAAGTTCCTGTCAATTTACAAAGGACATAATTTGGTTCTAACCAAATCAATAGAACAGGTGGATTCTATTCCTTCTCCTGATTTGTTTATTTCTTTCACTTGTCTGCCTTAAATGCGATTCAGTTAGTAAAATATCCCGTTTTTTCGTTCGTTCATTACACAATTTCGGTTTATTTTTGTGTGTCGTTCGTGTGTCCTTAAACTTTCCTCGCATAATATTTGCGAGGAAAAAAATACCACAAAAAAAAAACATCAAACCAACCTCAAAAAAAGGACACACCAAAATTTGGCAAGTCATCAACCGCATAGTCATCCGAAGGCTACAGTCAGAGATATAATATAAAATTAAAAAGGACTCCCCCCGTTCAGCATGTTAAGTTCCTTTTGCATTCAAACGTAAAATCACATCTGGATTTATTGAGAGCATAGACCCAGGAAGACCGCGCGCAGACTTCAATCCAATAGTCCACCAGCCCAGTCCACTAGAAAACGGCAATTAAAAAAAAAATATCCTTCCAAGATGATCCGCGAAATAATCCAAACCTTGGCATGTCTGAGTGTCCTCAATGGCAGTACTCTATCGCTCCACCTGACGAACGACCGCAGCGCTGTTGAACACAGCAGTAGTAGTGGAGGCGGCGGCGGTGGTAGCCCGCCTATACCCAGTTCGGGCGTAACCGGTACGCTCCAGCATCATAGCACTAACCCATATCGAAGGATGGCGGCGGCAGCAGAATCGGAGCGAGAGCGAATGCTATTCATGGGCGGAGGGAGACGTGGTCGACCCATTGTCACCGGTCGTATGCACCTGACTACGGGCGACACCGATGGTGGTGGTGCTAACTATCAGCCCTCGTCGTTGACGATGCTGCAGGACAATGAATTCCCTATTCGACGTGAGCCGTTCTTCTTTGTCGGCGACGACGACGATGACGGCGGCGAGATTGGCGACGGTGGTGGCGGTGAGGGCTTTCAGGGGGTATTCCAAACCAATCCGCAACCCGATCATTATCACCGCTACGATGACGGCAGTTATGAAATCATGGACGACATCTTCAATCGAGGCGAGGGAATCTACAGGAAATTTCCGCCAGTCCATCATCAGGCAGCGCCCCAATACCATGCCCAATCACCCAGAGGACTGCAAGAGTTGTTCGATCACCATGAAAGCGGCGCAGCCGGTAACGAGTACACCAGCCCCAACCATCGCAGTCTCGACATTCGATTACAAAAGAAGATGCAGAGAAAAAGGACCCAACAGAAGCAAAATCTCGAAAAACTTTCATCGCCCGGATCGAAAACACAACCGTCGTCATCCTCCTCCGCCTCAGCTAGCACAGTAGCAGCAGGAGCAGCAGCATCACCGGCCGCCGCCATAGTACCAGCATCGACAAACTCACAGGAACAACAGCAGCAATCAAACACAAACCAACAGCAGCAGCAACAGTTATTAACTCCCAATAGCAACAATAAACGTTCAGGGATAAATAGCGGTATTGGCTCACCACCCGTCACCCATAGCATAGCCAGCCAGTTGATGTTGCGTACGGCGAGAGGACAGCGACAGTACGATGTGCCGCAAATTGGTATGTACATACTCCCTTTTCTATATGGTTATGGTATGGTATCCTTTTTCTTGTATTGAATCCCATGAACAGGACATAGGTTTTCGCCTTTTTTTTTTGTTTCCATTTTCATGGAAATATCCATTTATGTTCAGTTCACTTTGTCGATTTTATTGCAGATACATATGGGTTATTAATTGAACACGAAATGGGAAAAGATTGCTTCGATAAATGTCCTTTCGGTGATAAATTGTGGATAATTATAGGGATTTATCGGCTACAGAGCCGCACTTTGCTATAGATTGCTGGACAACTGTTGCTAAGGCATTGTTTCAGAATCAAGTATTCATAGCCATATAACCGTATGTATTACGGAACAGAAGTACCTACCTACACAATAAAATGATGGGACAAGTTGTCCGATTTTTTGAAAAGGTTACCACATGTCAGAGGCAAAAGACTTTGGCATTCTGCTTTTGAAGTTGTCCTTATAAAAGAAACTTCCCCCCTTTCACGTGTTCTTTGACAAGGAGTCAATCGTTGGGAAAAAAAATATTTACAGTTTTGAATGCAGGACAACGTGATGGACAATGTGATGGACACAAATACATAGTAACAAATTTCGACAGAAATAGTAAATTAGTTGTTTTCTATTATGTAAAAATCTACCTAAGAATCTTACAGATAGATAGATACATTCTATTGCCTCAAAAAGATTTTTGAAAATAGCCACGCCCACTTTTTAGTTTCTTTTTACTTCATATGTTATTTGTCCAACAACTGTTCAAAAATTAAAATCTACATTCGTCACATTAGTGATTTAGCAAAAGTAGCAGTTCTATTCTATAACCTGCAGAATTTATTATAAATAAAATGACCTCTGACCTTTTTTGTCCTCAGATGGCATGACGTGTTCTATTTTAAAATATTTCTTGGAATTTTTTTTCTACAGAGAGTAGAATTAGTAGTAGCTTGAGTTTTTAAATAGTGAACTGTTGCTCTCCGTATAAAGTTACATCGCAGTTGTTTGTTATTGTAAATGGCCTAATGCTTAAGGGATTATAATTAAGTTCATTTCAACCATGCTATCGGTTGTCGGAAAGATTATATTGGCATTGGAGTTTACATTTTGTTTGCTTACAAATCGTAGGTTTTGTTTTTCTAGAAGCTGTCAAGGTGTACGATTTGTATCTCTGAATTTTACATAATTTTTTCTGGGAACTATTTGTCATGTCTGAGTCTACTTTTTAAGGGTAGGTCGAACAAAATTAATTTCCATGCAATTACAGTTAGCTAGATAGGTTAGGTATAGATAGATGTATAGGAGGCTTTAGTGATATAAAAGTTTTCACATCAATTCTGGTAATTTTCTCACGTTTTTTTTTTTGATTTTGAATATAATATTATTATGTAATCTTATGTAGACTTATTGGCAATATTCCACTTTGTGTGAAAAAAAATCGCATTTAAATAGGGGGAAGTGATTTTTGAGGGATTTTTTTATTTTATTTGTTTAATTTATCTACAAGCCACTTAAATAAACATACATCAATCAGGCTTCATTCAAAGATATAATTGCTCTAGACCCGAGTTTCCCAAAGTGTGCTCCCCGAACACTTGGTGCTCCGCCATTAAAATCCAAGTGCTCCGCGGAAAGGTGGGAAAAAATATGAAAATTCCATTAGACTAGACTATTTTGAGCTTCTGAAACTTTGTAATTTTGTTCACAGCAATGGAATTTGTGTATTGATTACACAGTAGAAAAATTCGTAAAAATAAATCGTTTACTTCAGAGCTATCAAAACGGAAACAAATCAATGGCGTTGATAGCGTAAAGATTTGGTTGGTCTACGAAGCTCGTTTTCGGGGAAATACAAGTTTTTAAGAAGACCGGAATCCGGAAGTTTTGAGAACCTCAAAAGAAAGAAGATTGGATGCAAAACTACTCCAAATAACGATTTTCCGGATAAGTAGAGCCAATCCATTTTTGATGTCCATAAAAATTAGGGAGATTGTTGCACCTAAACTGCATCAAGAACTCACGGCCAGGGCTGTTAGGCACTCTGCCCTAGAACAAAATCCTCGTAGATGCATATTCCACAAAAAACACAGTATGTAAACAAAAACTTAAGGAAAATCCGAAATTTCGAAAGACTACACTTACAAAAAACATTGCAATTTTGGAAAGAAGTTCTTTGAAATGTCAAATCCAAGTTTAATTTATTAGGGTTCGATGGACAAGTGTATGTAAGAGGTCCTCTAAACAAAGAATTGCAGCCAAAGTACACGCTTCAGAGGAGAGAATGTAATGGTCTGTGGTGCATTCTCTTTGTTCGGTGTTGGTACATTAATTGTATACAGGTCGACCCTTCATCAACACACTTATAAAAGCACATTAAAGAAAACCCTTTTTTTTCATACCTGCCAGTAACATAATGATTTCTAACACCACAACGATCCTTAGCATACTCCGCGGAGAGTGAAGCAATAGTTTACAAATAACAAAACCGGCCGAAAGAGCATTAAAAGCCAAAAAAACAAGAAATGCTGAAGAGCTTTCCGAAAACATTTAGGAGGTCTGGAAATATATATCACCGCATATTAGGATTCCGCATGGGCGCAGTGGCTCAGTGTGCTGGACTACTTTGCGAGGGGTTCTAGATTCGATCCCCGGAAAACACAAATTACATCTTAAGGTTCTTTCCACTCGTGAACGTCTGACTCGGCATAAAATTGTAGGTCACTTCTATTCGTCCCAAAAATTAAAACTCACAAAACAAATGGTTGTGAGAAGCTAGTCTTAGTGTGCCTATACGGACCCGTTGCGGATTTTAGTGAAAAGTCTTCAGAAAAGATTGACTGCCGTTTTAAATAAACAAAGGCTATTACACTAAATATTGGTAATTTTTATAAGTTTTAGAAACTGGAATTTTAAAGTTTTTGTTGTTCTGTGGCAAACTAAAAAATGAGTTAAAAATGTTGTTGAATTATTTTTTTTTTAAATATCTACTAGATTTAAATATTTAAAAAAATGCTAAAGGTCACATCACCTAGATGTTACTTCTTTCTTCAATTTAATTAAATTAAAAAAAAAAAAATTAGGTAAAAAGTAATTGCGTTTTCCATAACTACGAAAATTGGTGCTCCGCGAAGAATTTCTATCCAGAAAAGTGCTCCGCGGCCAAAAAAGATTGGTCGCGGAGCACTACATTGCTCTCGTATTTAGTTCTGTGTACCTGTAATCTAACAGATACATAGATAGGTACCATTGAAAGAATCGTTAGGCATCTAAAGTTTATTATCTCTTACAATGGGTCACTTTGATTTTAAGGATTTAATTCTAAGCAATTGGCACCTTGCGAAGTTCCATCGCAATTTACGCAGGGCTCCAAATGACATGAGCATACTGAAGTAATGATCTTACCAAAGATATATATCACGATTAGAGGGCATAATCAGTCCTGAAAACCTTTGCAATTTCTATAGACAAATCGGTTGGCAGAATTATTTTTAAAGTCAAGGATAGCACCTAAATCTCTGACTTCGTCCACCCTACAAAGTGGATTAGAATCAACATAATCAAAGTGCAAAATTGAGACCAATCTTGAGAAAGACACCACATAACACTGTAATGTCTAGGTAACTGTAAAGAATGAACAACATTTTAAATTTTTCCATGTATTATGGCCAGTGATGCCATGAAAATATTTCGAGAAATCTGAAAATATGAAAAAAAAAAAAAATCTGGATTCATAAATATTGCAATATCAAAAAATTTAATTTAGAAAGTTAGAGCTAGGTATACACATTCAGTATACCCTCATAAGACCAGAAGTGTTATATAGGATATGCGTTAAAAGCAATTTCTACTGAAACAACTTGGTTGTTTAGACACACAAGCTCTTAAATGGGATCACGAATTGACACTAGAACGTCGCGTCGTCGGGCTTAAAATGCGCATTCGAATAGGGTGATATTTTATTAAATGTGATTGCGTGATTTCCACACTTATTGCGAGATACACAAACAGACAATTTTCATCTTCACTCATTAAATTTTGATGTAAGCATTAAACATGCACATCATGCGAAGGCGAACTAAGTATGAATTCCAAAGCAGCAACCATTTCGCTGAGGCAACAAAATATTTTAGAAAAATCTTAAAAAAATTATAGGCCAATAGCTCTTTTTGATTTTAGAATGTATATCATCATGTATTTCATTCTTAATGAAAATGTTTGCCCAACATTAGCATATTAACATGAAATAGCTACCACCACAATCTCGGTAAGGTGTAGGACTAGGTATAGGTACTTATCCAGTCTGCATGTTGTATAAAATTGCATAAAGTTGTCGAAAAGATAATTAAAATTAAAATAATGTTTTCACAAAAACCTAATTTATTATGCATAAAATAATATATACTTAACAAATAAAATAGACTACACGAAGGTATACGATAATTTTTGTATCTCCCAATACCGATGGACAAGAAGATGCATGAAATTAAAAATTGTTGTAGGTACCAAAATTATAATTACAAATATAAAAATTCGCTTACTTAGAAAGGTTTAATTTATGCAAATTTACCTACTTCTAAAAAGAGATAAATAGAAAACCAAACGAATCTAAATTCCTTTCGAAAACAATTTCCATTATATTCGTAAAGGAGCAGGAGCATGATAATTTTTATGTTCCACGTCGACTTTAATGGCCGCCATTTCGGTTTGGATGACATTTGTCACTTGACAGTCGTAGAGAACGGTCGCAACAATGTGCATCTACTGCCACAACAATGTGCTAAACTGAATAAAACAGTTTATTTAAATAATTGTTAAATTGTGAATATATTGCAAAACTTACGTGACTTTTGATGACAGTACATTTTGACGAAATTTTTATGAAAACTGACATTAAAAGGGCTCTATATCATATTCCATGCCTAGACCTACATATTGCTAGTAGAAGATTATATAAATTATTAAATTGTACCAAACGTCGATTTGGAACATTAAAATCACCCTGTACATACATTTCCCCATATGTATTTGGTAAGCTATATAGAAAGGTAAGGAACTACCTTATGTGACAGCTTTTCGATTGTACAAAGTGAGCGTAGCTCCAAATACTGCGTCTAAAACATGAAAATTTTGCATATTTTGTAATAGAATGAAACAAAGTTTACTGCCAAATAAAACAAATAAATAAATAGTCCGTTAGGCACCTTAGGCCTAGCTTATCACAACCATTTATTTGTGTGAGTTTTTAATTTTGGGACGATTCGATTGGAAGGGAGCTACATATTTATGCCGAACGGATGAATTGAGAAACTTTTTCAGGAGAGTTATACTCTCGCATGGTTGTCAGACGTTCGTGAGAGGTAGCACAGTGAAAAAAACTATGTAATTTCTTTTTTTTCTCGGTAATATAAGTATAAGTAGGGTTAGAAAATTGACCGAGGATAATATTTAAAGGCAACTCAAACGGGACATTGGGGCCTACAATTTTCTAAGGTAGGTACGTAATTTTTTTGTCTGGTACTTTTACGAGTAATTTTCGACAGGGATAGCGTTTATTTGGCAGATGCTGAATGACACAAATTTTGACATTTGAATTTAAACTATAGTTCGGACTTAACAGAGACCCCAACTAATAATTCTTTCTAGTTAACCCGGTCATTAGCTAACTGCATTCAGTTGTGCATTTCAAGACGGTTAAACTGTCGTTCTTTCGTACAAATTTCAGTCGTGCGAACATGTACGAAAACGCATGAACAATCCCGACCTTCCAAGTAGATCGGAAGCGCACACAGTGGGTGCGAGTTATTCGTACGTATACGAGTACTTCCGACCGAAACAAGTGTGTTGAATTTACTATAAACATAAATAACTATGAATTTTAATGCATGTAAGTATTTTTTTTATAGTTTGTTATATGTTTATTTTGATATCTGTGCAAAAAAATGTTGCAAATATTGTAAGAAACAGATATTTTTGCGATATTTTGTCTATGATGGATATCTTTAACACCATGCATTTAGAGTATGATTTTGGTTCATTGAAAACTCGATGGATTCAGCACTTCCCATACAAAAAAAACATTGTCCATCTTATTCTCAAAAACCTCCAAATTCACTGAGTTCAAATTTTCAGCCAATCTTCTGTATTGGCCTGCGAGTGTTTTTGTGAAGTTTGGTCAAAATTTGACAAAGGGGCGTGGCATCTTCTATACAAAAGAAAACATTCAAAACTGCATATCTCGAAAACCTCAGAACCGACTAAGTTAAAATTTTCAGACGATATTCCGTATAAGCAAGTGTTTCTGAGAAATTTGGTCTAAATTGGACAAAGGGGTGTGGCACCTCCCATATTTACAATATCATAAATTATATACCGTCAATGCATGGCGTTGCAAATATGCATCATACTGAAAAACTCGATTTTCAAGAAAAGCGATTAACCGACATTTTTTTTATATTTTTTTTTTTTTTTAGTTTAGATACCTAGCTTATTTACATAATAAAACTTTTAATTTAAAAAAAAATTAAAAATCGTGCATTGTGCAGGGTTAACTTGGTTTACAGTCACAAAAGGAGGCATGGGGCACGGGACACTATCTACTTAACTGAGAATATCGTTTTCAGTGTGCGTTTACATACGATTTAAGGAAATTCGTATCCAATGTGCGGAAAGCTTTTGACTTCAATAAATCAATGGATGTCTTTTGTTTTAATTAAGTTTTTGTGGCACAAGTCTCATCAGAACATTATTTTAAGAAATGGTTCATTGAAATGTCTACTCCCTATCTGCACGCATCTTGGAGGGCTGTTGCAGCGATATAGGTTCGCCTAAAGAATTATTTAAAAATGTTCAAAATTCCAGCAATTGGTTCAAAGTTCACCCTTTATTTGTACAGAAATTCTTTTGACTATAAAAAATTTGCCAATACTATTCAAAATTTTCGCCAATAAATTTTATCTAAAAAAGACCCAATTTTTAAGACAATAATTGTCGGTGAAACAAAATTCTTCCAAGCTATAGCAACTCAGTGCTGAAGTTAAAAATCTAAAAGCAGCATCCAGCTTTATCTCATGCAAATATAATAAAATGAACACTGCAAAAATTCATTCATAAAAAGCCTTATGGTAATTAAAATATCGAAATCCGAAAACAATATGGTCATAGGTCAGTTATCTGCCCCCAGTTGAATAATTTCTGTACAGAGACAACTTATGACCCACCCGCTGAATTTTTACAGTGGATGTGGAACTAACCCTACCTCTGGTAATAATGGAAGTAGATAATAAAGTGTGTTTTTTTTAGAGGTTTTAAACTTTAAGTTGGCAACACTATATTAACTGGCGGCCATTTTATTTTTAGTTTGCTTTGGCATTTCAACATGAATAGACTAACGCCTGAACAACGCTTCCAAATTGTGCAAATTTATTTTGAAAATCATGGTTCTGTTCGAAATACGTATCGCGCACTACGTCCATTTTACAGTCAACATAAGGCGTATTTTTGTAAGAATTTATAGCTAGCTCACTTTTACTTTTAGACGCAAAACTTTTATACTCACTTTTGGTTTTGTTATATTCACTTCCCAAAAAAATGGGCTGGTGGAATAATTGGTCCGGTTACAGTCAATGGTGACCGCTATAGAGCCATGATTACTGACTTTTTCGTTCATCAATTGAACAACCATGATGTGCAAGAGCTGTGGTTTCAACAAGGCTGCGCAGCATGTCATACTCACACAGCTCGTGCCACAATTGATTTATTGAAGGAAACGTTTGATAACCGCACAGTTTCACGTTACAGACCCGTGAATTGGCCTCCAAAATCGTGCAATTTAACGCCGCTTGACTATTTTCTGTTTGAAAATGTGAAGTTGCTAGTCTACGCCGATAAGCACAAAACGATTGACCACTTGGAGGACGTTTGGAAAAAGTTATCAAAAATGGGACCTTCAAATTAAACTACGTTTGAGCTAGCCGTGGCGGCCATATGCCAAAAATCATATTTAGGTTATAATGCCAAAAGATTATCTTTCGAAAAAAGTGAAATTTATGTCAATTTAAAAAAACTATCTTTGTTTTATTCCATTTCGAATCTCTACACCTTTAAAAAAAACACCCTTTTATTTAATAGCTAGTTTTTTCCACTTAGCAAAGATCCGAACCTTTTAAAGAATAAATGAAGACTGGAGTCGAGGCCAACACAAGTTGGAGATGACAATCGTACACTCCAACGTTATTCAATTCATAAATATGTTTATGATTGAAAGTAGGTAGTTTGATTAAAGGCTTTTATATTCATACACACATCATACTTCATTTGATGGTTATAGTACTCTGTTTATATGTACTGTCTTCGCCAGTGAGTGGTAACAATGACAATGTCTATAGCCGATATTCGGCCCTAGCGAGGTATCCGTCGGAACGGAAAATTCTTCGATTTCATACGAATCGGATGATTTGACAAATATGCAACGCACACTGGCTTTTTGCGTTTCAGTGCGATCAAGTTCGTTTTTACTGATATTTTTGACAGTTTCATACGAATTTTCTTCCGATGTGATCCAAAATGAATTGGTTGCGGAATTTGTTTAAGATTTGCAGTGAAGTGTTGATAAATGAAAGCAACAAGGAAAAAAACTTGTATCAAAGTAATTGGTTGTATTTGTTGCTTAAATTTGTGTTTCCAGGGCAAAAACAAACAAAAAAACAAGTAAAAGTGTTATCATCGGCCTGGCCGATGCTTTGATACCCTCCACTGCATAAAAGTCATGCAAAATGTTTGCCATGCGAGTTAGTATGTGTCTAATATTAGTTTTGTATGGTAGGTAGCAGAACTACTTTACCGACATAGACAATACCAACCTGACGACGGTTAAAAAAAGTCCTCTCACAAAATTTCATTCACCTAAGTCGATTCGTTTGGACGCTATCGTGCTTTCAACAGACAGAGATATATGGGTCAAATATTGGCTTTGTATGGGAGGTAACAGAACTACTTGACCGACATGGACCATTTTTAAAACAAACTTGAAGGCCATAAATATAAGACCTCTCATAAAATTTCAGTTGCATAAGTCGATTCGTTCGGACGCTATCGTGATTTTAACAGACAGAAAGAGACGTGGGTCTAATAGTGGTTTTGTATGGGAGGTACCAGAACTACTTAACCGACATAGCCCATTTTCAATACCAACCTGGCGACGGTAAAAAGCAGTCGTCTCACAAAATTTCATTCGCCTAGGTCAATTCCTTTGGACGCTATCGTGCTTTCAACAGACAGACAGACAGACGGACAGACAGACAGACAGACAGATAGACGGACATGGCTAAATCGATTCAGAATGTGATCCTGATTCAGAATATATATACTTTATAGATCTCCGGTGAATCCTACAATTAAATTATTTTTAAAAAATAAATATAGATAGACTATGTATACATTTTGATGAAATTCCATTCCTCAGAAATATCGATGTCAGCGAAAATGTCCAAAACAACTAGTAGGTGTTGATATAAGCACCTAACCGAAATTGTTGCCTTTAAGAAGAAAATTTATAATGTTCGTCTATTTTGAAATTGAAGGACGAGTTGGGAGAATGACAGATTCCTGAAAATGTCATGACATTAAAAAGTTCCTCCAACAGCTTAAAAAGTTACTCCAACTCTTTCAAAGATTTCAGATTGAAGAATGCTTACACCAACAAAACCTATAGCAATACGAAATGCCCTTCAGATGGTTTACACTTTACCTACGTATTTTCCTTGACATGATCAGGAGTTTTTGTTATTGACGTGTTACTCTAATTTCTTCGTTTTTGACTAAAGGCTATAGCCAAGTAAAATTCTTCCAGGAATTACTATATATGTACAATTCATCATCATCTAAACCAACCACTTTGGTTGATTCTATAACAAAACCCCTACTTCACTAGCTGATTTCTATAAGTAATTGTTTAAACATTCCGACAGTTTCGACAGTCAATTCTCGGTATTTCTGTCAGAAAATTAGCCTTTGTATTACGATGTGTTTGGCACTCGAGCAAATTAAGCGATTACCACTTTTTAAACTGTTCGTTTCTGATTCTCAGAATATGGGATTTTATTTACGAACCGAATTATCGTGAAATGTAAAATTTTTAACCTCTATTATGGGTCGGTCCTTCATTAAATTTGGATGACTGGCGGTCATATTTAGTGTAAGGGTTAATTGGTTTTTTTTTTTGAATTGGTAACTTTGCCATTTTCAATTCTGACTAAAATAATCTGGGTGATCACAGAATCCGTCGTATTCGGAATTTTGCTACGAACCCCGAAAGAACTATCACAGAATCCGTCGTAGTGGACATATTTGCCACGAATTTAATCCGTCGTAGTGGAAATGTTTGCTACGAATTTAATTAGTACCATAAATGTCCACTACAACGGATTCAGTGATAGTTCTTTCGGGGTTCGTAGCAAGATTCCGAATACGACGGATTCTGTGATCACCCAGATTACCGAGTTTGTAAAAAATTTAACTTTAACTTATGATCTTAGCAAATATTTGGACAATATCTAAATATAGTAACATTGGGCCTTACCAATAATAATTTTTAACCTTCAACTTAAATATTTTGACGGTTACAATCGATAATATGGGAATTTTCGTAAAATTTGGCCTGGACACTAAAAATGTTTATTAGTAACGCGGATTAACATTAAAACATAAATTTAAGTACCGACTGTTTTCAGCATGCATTTGAATAGTAGTAATAAATTTTATGGTAGGTATCTATTGCGACCTGCAAAATATTAAAGTTGAAGGTTGAAAATAATTATTATCCAAGCCATCTACTGAAACATCATGTCGGTCTGAACCAATTGAAGTCGGTATCAAATCACAAGGGTACTCATCAAAAATGAACATCAACAACACTTATCACATTCACAGTTAATTTCTAGGTTTCCATAAATTCAAATGACTCTTTTATTTGCCAAAGCACTCCTAGCTCTCGAATGAAAACTACTCACACAAACTGAATAACTGAAATCAACTACTCCATTATTATATGTGTATTTTCCTGAACAAATATATCCATAATTTTCTCTACAACTGGATTATTGTTTAACATCCCCTCACTTGTGTTGATACAGTACGTGACTGTGGCAAGTAATTTAATATTTTTTTTTTTTCCAATTAAATAAAAATGTAGGTACCTTTTTAAGCAGCAGAATAAGCTTTTAACCATTGAATATTCATCCAGTTTAACCAGAAATTAAGAACTCAAATTAAAATGTTATGCCTTATGCGTTGTGTGGAAAAGGTTATGCTTTTTAATGGGAATACAGGTTTAATGTTGACATTCCAAAGGGTAATCAGATTAACTGATGTACCATCTCAAACCTTATGCTTAACTAGCGGACCCGGCGAACTTCGTCCCGCCCCAATTTAACGGCTTCAGATAAACTCCAGAGTGATAATAAAACAGATAGTTCAAATTTCAATGTGATTTATTTGAAATTTAAATGGAATCGAAATCAGTAGAGAGCGATATGATAAATAATGTTTTTTTTTCGGTTTGCCAACACGCGAACAGGCAACGAACAGCTGACCGTGCGAAAAACAGGGAAATTCATCACAAAAGCCAATCGAACGTTGAACTGAATTTGCTTGAATTGTAATGGAAGATCAGTTGGAATAATCGGAATTCGTGGGATAAGGACTTCCTCTCCTTTGAATTTTCCCTTGATGATCGTCGCTTGAATTATTTTGTTTATCGTTTTCTTGACGGACAACGGCGTACCGTTACACAATTTCGAATGATTCAGATTCCGCATCATGATTATGATCGATCCCACCTTCAGCTGTAAATTATGCGGCGGAGTTCCTGGCACATCAAGCGAGTTCAAAAATTCCGTCGGATAGTTGGTCGCTTCATCCTCCTTGGTCACTCTGTCAACGGATTTCTGCGAATGCAGTTCTTCAGCGATTTGACTTTGACTAAGGAAATTCAAGCTATCAACCACAAACCAGTAAGAATAGACCGTCGACTCCTCCCACATAACGGACTTTGCCTACAAGCTGTCGGCGGGCCCAGGATTTTTCATATATTGGTGCTGTACAAAATCAAAGGAGCGCCATTAACGCACGCATACTTGAAAAATCCCAGGCATAGCATGGAAAATCAATCCCGCCATTAATTTTGACATTTACACGTATTCACAGACAGGGTAATTTTTCCCCGGGAGAATAGGGTAGGTGCACGGGAATTCGGCGGTCTAGTTTTTACTTACTGGTTTGTGTTTGCCCGTTCAATACAATCTAGATTTTTATAATTCCAATGCCCAGGAACACTTTGGTAATAAGTTCCTCCTTCGACGATGTGAACTCGCAAAAATTTTCCGGTAACGATATGAATCCAGTCGAAACATCAACGGTAATTCGACAATTGCCAAGCGCCAGCAGATGTCTCGAGAAATCAGCAGCAGATGCGTCGTTCTGCAATGCGACTCTCATGTTCGTGGTCAATTTCAACTTATTAAAATGCTGCTCCAAAGAAGACTTCAGGATTTTCTAACGTTAAGCCTAGTATCCTGCTCGCGCTTAATTTTAGCGAGCGCTTTTCTCTCCACAGCACAGATAAATGCTCGCTAAATTCGTTGTACAGGATATAGATAGGACACACACCCATAGTTTATTGCCACATGTATTTTGATTTTTGTTATTTTTTCACTTTTTTCCTACTCACTTAAGCCTAGTATCCTGCTTGCGCTTAATTTTAGCGAGCGTTTTTCTCTCCACAGCACAGATAAATGCTCGCTAAATTCGTTGTACAGGATATAGAGAGGACACACACCCATATTTTATTGCCACATGTATTTTGATTTTTGTCATTTTTTCACTTTTTTCCTACTCACTTACATCGATTATCAAGTATTCCATGAAATATTCAATTAAAAAATTGTTTTGTTTCGAAAATGTCAAAATTTATCGCCGATTTTATGTACCAGGCAATTCTTTCGCGAGCTAAATCAGTGGAGACATTTTCTTGGCCGAGTATAACAAAATTGTGCGTAGTACGTATAACACAAAATATTGTTATACTCGACTGACAATTAGTGTGTCCCATCTATATGAAAGTAAGAATTTAGCGTGCCGAACAGGATACTGCTTTGCTAAACTGCCTCGCTAAATTTTATCTCTGTAGACATTTTTGTATGGGAGATAAAATTTAGCGCGAGCAGGATACTGGGCTTTACATCGATTATCAAGTATTCCACGAAATATTCAATTAAAAAATTGTTTTGTTTCGAAAATGTCAAAATTTATCGCCGATTTAATGTACCAGGCAATTCTTTCGCGAGCTAAATCAGTGGAGACATTTTCTTGGCCGAGTATAACAAAATTGTACGTAGTACGTATAACACTCAATATTGTTATACCGGACTGACATTGAGTGTGTCCCATCTATATGAAAGTAAGAATTTAGCGTGCGGAACAGGATACTGCTTTGCTAAACTGCCTCGCTAAATTTAATCTCTGTAGACATTTTTGTATGGAAGATAAAATTTAGCGCGAGCAGGATACTGGGCTTTACGTCCAAAATCATCAAATCATGCGATAAAATGCAAAATTTCGTCGAAAAAAAAAGATTCAAATTTTTCGCGTTTTTCCGGAATTTTCCATTTTTCCATTATTTGAAAAGCCATTCTGGAACAATTGTACACAAAATTCGATATAAAAAATCAATTTTCGATTTTTCAAATTACCCACTTTTCCGGAGGGTTTTCCCAAATTTTTCTTTCGCAAAAAGCTTCTCCTGGCAATTATGAACAACTGAAAAAAAAATACAACCAAATCGGCCTAGCCGTTCTCAATTGATGAATTACTACTTATACATTTTTCACACCATTTTTATATAAATAGATTTAACGGATGTTCAAAAATAGGTATCGAAATTTATAACAACAACTGATTTTTAGTGGGATGCTTTAGAATCAACCGAATTTGAATTTAACTCAAATAAACAGTCAGAATCTTATAAGAAATGCATTTTCGAATGCTTTTAGATTAAGTTCAAAGATATTTTGCTTCAAATTTAGTCGCGCGGTAAAATCTATAAGAATTTGTTATGGAAAATAATAAATGTCACTTCTTCACACAGGTCGCAAATGTCGCTACAATTTCAGTTCTTGTTGTTAAAAAAAAATTTACAAAAATAAAGTAAACATTTTTAAAAATGTACAAAACTGTTAAGGCTGCAATTATAGCTATCAGTAAAATGCATCCGTAAAAAAATTGTTTCACTTTTTTGGAGCACTTAAACTTAATCGTTGAACTCAATCTTGGTCTTAAAATGTTGTTTTTGAATTATAAAACTAATTCGTAAAAAAAATTAAGCAATTGATCTTTAAATTTTCTAAAAAAGGAATTTCTTTATTTTTCCGCACGAACAACTTTTTCTGTTTAACTTCTGAACCAATTTCACGAAGTATTCCACTGAATTCCTATGACATGCTATGGTTAAATGTTTCAGTTTTGTTTTGTTTCGTGTTTTGCGGACTTTCAATGGTCCGCTTGTCCATTAAGTGGGTCGCGGGTGTAGGTTGCTTAAGTGGACCCTCCATAGCTCTCGATCCTCCGTCATCCACTCTAAATCATCAAGGGCAATCCCCATACGGGTAGAGGAGAGATTATGAATTTGATCTAACCATCTCATCCTGGGTCTACCTAGGGGACGCCTGCCCGATGGTACGGATTCCATAGCACGTCGTGGAATCCTGCAATACAACGGAGAAATCTCATTTCGGCAGCTTGTATTCCGATCTTATTCTTTCGGTCATTACCCAAACCTCATGACCATAGGTAAGAGTTGGAACAAACACCGAATTAAAGACTGACAACTTAGCTTTGACACCAAGTTCAGTCCTCCTGATAACAGAATGACCAAGCTGTCTCAAAATCGATCCAGCCTGACCAATCCTACAGGAAAACTCGGCATTGCTTCTTCCATCACTCGTAAATAAGACCCCGAGATACTTAAACTTCTCCACCTGTTTCAATGGGACTCCACTAACATGCAGAGTGCATTGAACAGGCGTTCTGGAGACGACCATCACTTCAGATTTATTCACATTTACTTTCATCTCAGCTTCAACACAAACGGCTACAAACCGATCGAGTGCGCGCTGAAGTTCAGTCTGAGAGGACCCAAGAATGACTAAGTCATCAGCGAAGAGCAAATGACTTATCCTCAGATCTCCCAATTCGAAACGTTCCTCGCCAAGACTGCGCTGTAACATCCAGTCCATATAAGTAATGAAAAGGAGAGGGGACAAGACGCACCCCTGGCGAAATCCAACGCCCACGGTGAAAGGTATTGATTTAACGCCGTTTACCCGAACACAGTTTTTACAGTTTCTGTAAAGAGATTTAATGGCTCTCAAGAGAGAACCATCAATTCCATACTCCTGTAATACACTCCAGAGTTTCCCTCGAGGGACTCGGTCATATGCTTTCTCCAAATCTACGAAGCAAGCGTAAACAGGTGTAGCATACTCCCAAGCCTTCTCAAGTACCATTCTGAGAGTGAATAACTGGTCGGTTGTGCTTCTGCCGGGACGAAAGCCGCACTGCTCATCTCCTAATCGTGCCTCGACCACAGCTCTGCAACGCGTTTCCAGCACCTTGGCAAAGACTTTTCCGGGGAGACTTAAAAGTGATATACCCCTGTAATTGGAGCAATCCCTTTTATCCCCTTTCTTGAAAAGAGGCACAATCACCCCAATCTGCCAATCGCTGGGTGTTTCGCCGCATTCCCAGGCCACTTTAATGACACGAGAGAGCCATTTGACTCCCTCTTCACCTAAGGCCTTTAGCATTTCTGGCCGGATTTTATCCACTCCGGCAGATTTGCCAGCTTTTAGCGATTTGATCGTAAAAGTGACTTCCTCTACTGTGGGACTATTTTCCGCCCTGCTTAAGGCGATGGATGTGTCATCCTCAATGCCCTGGATTGGATTAAGCAAATCGGAAAAGTGCTCGCTCCATCTGCGCAAGATGTCCTCCTCATTAGAAAGAAGTGTACCATCTTTGGATTTGACTCCTTCGATAATGTTCCACTTCCTTCCTCTAAGACGGCGGATGGTCTGCCAGAACACCTTGCTTGCAGATCTGTGATCACGGTCCAATTTTTCGCCGAACTCCTTCCAAGACTGTTCTTTGGCTGCTTTAACAGCCAACTTGCAAGTTCTTCGCGCCTCAATGTACCGGTTTCGAGAAGGAGAGTCCCCCAAGTGAATCCACACCTTGAAAGCCTTCTTCTTCTCTCTGATAGCTTCTTGAACGCCGGGCGTTTTAAACTACGCAGTCCTTTTCTCACCACCAGCCGCCACACCGAGCCGCTTCACTCCGCAAACATGTCCTGCAGAGGCAATAACTGCTGTTGAAAACAACTGCCATTCTTCCTCTACATTCAATGGAACATTTGGAATTTGTTACACGAAAATGTAACTCGAAGAATTGTTACTTTCAACGTGTAGGTCCTAACTTACACCCAAATTATAGCAAACCGTACTGATACCTCACATATCACAACACTAGCAGTCGCAACCCTCATAAGGTGAAGTGAACTTGATTTTGTGAGATTTTCGTGTTCTGACAGCACACTCTCAACCTTTGAACAATGGATATTATGATCCCCTATTGAGCAGGTCACAAATAGTCGTAGGCGCTCACAAGTTAGAGTATGTTACACAATTGACAGCTACGACTACGATTGACAGCATAATCCACTGAACTTTTTCACCAGCCCCGACTAAATACAAACCTCGAAGCTCGAACACAGGCATTCATTGTCAGTGCGAGCTCAGTATCGTATTACGCCAAATAAATCTATTACTTTGTTGTGTATAAGCTACAAGCTACAAGCTGTCAAAACCAACTTCTTGAACAGATCTTTGAATGTTGTTCTCCCTGCATTGGGGAACTTCAATTCCATTCGTCGTTGTTCAATTCGGGTAAGTTGAACAAATTTTGACACACGTCATAATGGAACAGAGAGCTTGACAGTACGACACAAGGATAGCTACTCCTTTAGAAGTTGGGGTTAGCTTACAAGTTTCAACTTTACCCTCTACCTAATGCGAGGAGCAAACTGCAAAGATTCTAATTACACGCCTTTTGATTGCCCACCTTTTGTAACGCAAGTCAATTTGAATTGCAAATAGCACTCCTCTCTTTATTCTTAAAATCTCAAGGACCCTGAAAAGTTATGAATAAAAGCCTCCACAAATTTATACTTTTACAAACAAGCGTGGTATATACAATTAGCTGTGCCCAATCCTCTAGCACTCAACAGAGTGACAGAAACTTGATGTAATCATAACACTGGCGGCGCTAACATATATCATTTAAAAGCTTCTAAAGATATTCCGCACATTATTCTCTGCATGCAAAGAACCAAAGGGTATCGTTCGTATCTATAAATATTCTAATTGCCTTAAGGGAGATGAATGGCTTCTCAGAAAAATTTATACATATCGCTTAAGCACGTGTCTGCTACCTACCTACGAGATCTGCCTCCTCCTACCAACGAATTTATTCAAATTTATTCATAGAAGTATGATCCGTATATCGGCTGTGGAACAGAACAGATGCACACAACTCGCATCGAATAAGAACTGCCATACCACAGGCTGGTTGTTGAATCAATTCAAATTCATCGCACACATACATACATATCTAAATATAGCCAAAGTTGGCTGGTTGAAGTAATTCTAAGGACACTCTTCAATAATTCATTGAACAATCACAATCAATCATCTCTGGTCAATAATAAAATATAAACAATAAAAGAAAAACACCAATTCCATCATCAATCATCTTCGATTGGGATAACGAGGACTAATCCTTGTCCACATCGGGATAGGTATCTGCTTTAAGTTTAAAATTGTACATTACTCTTCGGGGTGTCGAGGACGGCTAATTGCGTAATACCACGTTTATTTGCCTTCTATATAAATCCCAATTAGTCCTAGACGGTGGATGTCATACATCCAAACACACACACAAATACCTACATTTGAAAGTGAATAATCCGAACGCCTTTCTCCTGTAGTAATCATATTTATTTGTTAATTAATGTAATGCAAGAAGATCCACACGCATATGGCCGGCAATGTTGTTGACCAAAATGTAGACGACAAATGGTTAGTTGATGGATGGTGGAAGTTGAGGCTAGCGCTAGAGGCCATCGTAGGTGGCTTTCACGTGGCATCGATATGCGTATTTGCGTCGTATTTCAATATCCATCTACGTCAAAACTCACACTTTCTCCGTCCAGTGGTAAGCCCATATAGTATGGCTGGCATGGCGGTGGCCTGTTGACTATGCCCAGGCCCACACAATTAAATGCGCAGTTCAGCAATCATTAAAAAAAAATCCCTTTGACAGGACGACTATCTACAAGAAGTATCGAAAATTCAATTTAACGCGAGATTAATTGCATTAAGTGATATCCATCACACGGCTGCGAATGAATGTCCTTTTTTGATTTTTTTTTTCTCATTTATTTAAAGTGGAAATCGTAAATGAAATCCCAGTTAACCGAGAGAGAAAAGGAAACATTCGTCAGAGGATCTGTTGCGTACGTGATAATTGCATGGTTGGCAGAATGGTCAGTGACAGGCAGTGATTTAAATGGGAAATTCACATCAAAGCGGAATGAATCCTTTATGATGGGTGGTTTTTGGTGGGTAAGGTTAAATGAAATTATGAAAGAAATAAAATGAGATAGATCAAGGGAGTTGCAGTTAAATGAAATTTTTAATTATACGATTATGTATATGAGATCTGATGTATCACATAATATTCATCTGTAGACTTGCTGACCAATTGCTGACCAATGGAATTGAGCACAATATATAATATTGCATTTTAATTTGTATACCTATACCTTTTGAATTGATTTTTGACGATACGTTAATGGAATTGTTATTCATTCTGTAAATGGTTCATGTCTTAATTAAAAGAAGATCAATAATTATAGTCATTTTTATTTTTAAGCATTTTTTC
This sequence comes from Cheilosia soror, assembly GCA_949372485.1. Taxonomy (NCBI): domain Eukaryota; kingdom Metazoa; phylum Arthropoda; class Insecta; order Diptera; family Syrphidae; genus Cheilosia; species Cheilosia soror. Next base: position 83,673,162 of record OX443561.1, read on the forward strand.
CACTTTTCTCGCGAACGTCTGACAAACATCCGAGAGTATTGTAGGAAATTCCTCCATACGTAACTACCTTATTTTTTTCAAATCTTAAGACAACATGGCGTATTTATAGCAACAGTTGAGGAACCTCTGGTGTAAAGCCATAACTACTGGAAGCAAGCCAATTCCAACTCGGGCGGACATATTTTTCCGCTCAAATTATGGCTCGATTTTCGACTGGCTCTAGTTCCTCTGAATAAATCAAATAATTGGTAGTTAATTGACTTTCTTTACGATAAAAATCAAACTTAGCGATCAAAACAAGACTCAGAATTTTCTGATGTAGAATATGGGCGATAATTCATGTTGAAAAACCGAGCCATGGACTACGCCATAAGTGCGAGCGAGACAAGAGTATGTCCCCTCGACGTTGGCCTTGGCAAATGGAAAAATTTCCTTTCCAATCATGCGAGTGCAGAGCGTCAGTTGGTCAGTTCCAACAGAGCTTTCGTTACAGTATATCAACACAGCCGTTCGGAGTCGACATAAAATTGTAGGTCCCTTCCATTAGTCCCAAAAAACAAAACTCGCAGAAACGAATGGTTGTGAGAATATAGCCCTAGGGTCCCTATACGGACTTGTTGCGCCATCTGGTTATTCATTGTTAGAATTTGTTGCGTCTCAAAATTCCATTGGTTCAATTCCAACTCTGAAGCTGCAGACGATATCGTTTTTGAAGTTTTAGACGGCTGTCACATTGAGGAAACAGGCAATAACCAACTAACCAACCGTCAATAAGCAACACTCAACTTTATTTTCACATTGAAGCAACATTATTGCCAGAAATTTATATCTATCGGGTATATTTTTCCACTCTATGAAAAACTGCATCGTCCAACATATTTCTTAAAAATTAATAAAACGTTATACATATGCGCAAACGTCTAGCGACACATGCCACTACGAAGCAATATAATATAATTAATTGTTCGAAAATAGAAAACCTTAAAATGGTTGTTTCCCATTTTCGAACACTATAATATAAGGTGTTCGAAAATAGGAACATCAATTCTTTTCACAGTTTTGGGTACACATAATTGAAGGCAATATTATTTTCCCACAAATTCCTATGTAAAGCTTAAAAAACAAAAAAATTTAGCAGTTGCCTATTCTCGAACAGATGTTCGGAATAAGGAAACTTAACAAAAAGTTGGTTTCCTATTCTCGAACAGTTAAAAAAAACAAGTTAACGCTACGTTTATTTTGCAAGTTTTCTTTAAATATTATAAACAAAGGCATATATTTGCAAGTACTTACCTTGACAATTTCCTCACTAAATTTCTAGTTCCCCGAGAGTTTACAACAAGTTTTTTTTTTACGAAAATTTTACGAACCGCACTTACAGAAAGCACATACAATACAACTGAGCGCGCGAGGAACTTTGTGGAATTGGAGTGAGAATGTGGCACATTGCATTTGTACTGATTTAAAAGAGAAAAAATTAAACAAAAACGAAACTATAACGATTTTAGCAAAAAGTGTTCGGTAACTGGGGCTGTTCGAGAATAGGTGCCACTACCCTATTTGTTGCTTTTCAACATGCGCTGTGTATCCCTAGCCATAATTATTGCCACAATCAGCAACATTTTTCGTTCGACCGATATATAGTTACTTTGATGTGATTCTACTAGAAAAGTCTCCGTTAAATACACTGTAAAGTAGGGTTGACAGATTGGGGTACTGTCCACATCAATCTATTAGAATGAAATTACTTTTTAAAAATATATATTTGAAAATTTGTACTCTCCCATAAGGCCATAAGAAGGGAAAAAAAATCAAATAGTGAGCATTATAGGCCCCCAAAAATTCGAGAACTGCTAGACCGATTTGGATGATTCTTCTTTTGTTTTGTTCGTCTTGAATCAGGGGTGGTTTAGTAAAAAAAAAATTCCGAAAACCTTAAACGAAAAGTCGGAAAATCGAAAAAATCTAATTTCCATTTTAAAATGGAATACCATATCTACCAATAATCGCAAAATTCCAAAACTACCTCTCAGATTGAGCTCAAATTTTGAGAAATTATTTTTATTAGCTCGTAGAAATTTTTCTGTAAAGTTTAGTCAAAATTGATCAAAGGGCGTAGCACCTTCTATACATAAAAAAAACACTTCAAATCTCATATCTGAAAACCAACCAAACTTATTAAGCTCCAATTTTGAGAAAGTGTTTGCTATTGGCCGACAGCAGTTCCTGTGAAGATTGGCCATACAAAAAAAAAACTTTAAAATCTTATACATATCTTGAAAACCACCAGCAAACATTTTGAGAAAATGGATTTGGTTTCGCAAAAAAAAAGAAATAGTTGGCGCAACAAGAAGAACCCCAGGCCTTCCCTTTCCCAACGACACGTTTTTGTGGGTTTTACATTTTTGGAATGACTTAAAGGCATATTAACTTTTATACAGAATCTGAACGGCTGCACTGAGAAGCTTTCTCAAAACACTTTACTCTTGGAAGTTCGTCAAACCTAATACCATAGGCCTTGTGGGTTGAACCTGAAACCCCTGAAACTGAATTCAACAGATATCTACTGGTTCGTCCATTTCATTTGTCAATTTAATTTCGTTACGACACGTGCAAGTGGGTCATTCAATTATTACAGATGAGAGAAGAGTCGAATACAAATATGATCGAATTCTATTACAAAACTAACCTCGAAAATGTAATACAAATATTTGACACTTGAATACAGATTTATGGGTTTCCAACTTGGATTACTAACGTAGGCATCACCTACCAACTTACATATACTTTTGCAACTTTTTTTCAAAGAAACCCCCATTTACCATTCCCAGGGCAATATATACACAACATCAACCTGGAACCTACGTAGACACTTGAAAATCGAATATTGATTGACTTTCATAAATTTCCTATCGTCGTCGTCGCCGGTCGGACAAAATATTTCCACTAACTTTGCCAAAGTCCTATACCTGAAGTTGTTGTAAATATATTTTTCATCCGCGCCCATGGTCAACATTTAGGCAAAATATGAATTTCTGTTTTTTCCCCTCCGTATCTCAATGATTACACATCAATCACCCCCAGGACTTTTGAAGTAGGTAACTAAAATTATTGTTTTGATTGAGGGCGCAGAGTGCGAGCGGACTCATTACCACTCGTCGAAACTCCAGCTGTGACAGGATTTACGTATATGTATACATACAACATCAAGATAGAACAAAAATGTTGTCCATCATACACCCAACCGGCAATAAACAATAATAGCAGGTACAATAAACAGCAGCGGGGACTGGAGATGGAGAATAGGTGACCGAAAGAAAATGGCCGAACATTACAATTATAATCGAAATTCAAGGATAGAAACACGTGTCTTACTGTTCGTTTTTATATTCCTTTTTTTTTTTTCTCTGACGCTCTAACTGTGTGGTTGTGTCTATTTTGGACTACATTTTGACGAGGGACGGTAGGAGCTGTCCTAGCCACCAACAAAACAAAAAATAATACAAATGCAAACAAAACATTCAACAAATGGCATTTGGGGGAGTAAGAGAAGCACGCACACACTAATGGGTGCCGGCAAGCCCCAAGGAAGGGACGAACGAAATGTAGGTCGAAATGGGTTTGAAGCTTTGTCGAAAATAAAATAATTTACTAAACAAAACAGAGAGAAGGATCGACATAGGTCGTCTGTTGATTTTTTTTTTCTCTTAGGCTTAGGCTTTTGAAAATTAATCATCAGATAATTAACATATTGATTTTTTAATTGTATGATAGGAAAAAAATCCCCAGACCATTTTGGATGTGATAGGCTTGATTGGGTGGTGAAATGGATTGCGTACAAAAAACAAGTTTGTAATTAAGGCGATAGGAATTGAGAAGAAGATGGAAGAAGGACGGTCACCCTACATCATAAGCTAAGTGCATTTTGACTGAGCATTTACTTTAGGCATGCTTTTCACTATTCCACTTCTGCTTCTACCTCAATAACTTCGACGTAAAATAAACTCGATAACAACAACTACTGGAAGACCGGTGACACGTGCTGGCGATGCTCTACATTCTACAATATAGCTAATCGCCATTTAAACTCTCATAGGAACTCGCTTAGGACTCATACGAAACCATTCATGACTCTCTGTAGGCACACGAGATAGAGCATTCGGCATCCCGTGCATGCATTGTGCAACCACCCACGACACACACCCTCTTTACCGCTAACGGATAATTCCCTCGGTGTAAATGCCATATGAAGTTTCACCTCAATCTGTCGCTTTATCGTTTCATCTTAGTTAAAATATATACTTTCCAACGATCCATGAAAAGTTTTACCTCAGTCTGTCGCATTTTCGTTTCATTGGATTAGATTTCTTCCTAATTCAGAGTTATAGCCCAACGAGGAAGTTTCACTCCAAAAAAAGTTCTTCCCTAATTATTCCCAGACTGCGTGGCGGCGACATGTTTCCTTCATCCCCGTATCCCACACTCACACAATCAACCACACTCTCAAGCAGCGATTTGCGGCAAATAACCTTTATTAATCATCGCCATCATCAATGTAGGTACTACACACCAACCATCCAGTAGAGTGACACCACTGAAGTAGTTATAAAAATAAAAAATGTCTTCTACGAAACACTTTTCTTCCCATTGCGTAAGTGACAGTGTAGGTGACCCATCGAGGCGACCGACCGATGAAGGAAACAAACAAAAAAAATGTAAAGTTCTCACTTTCATTCTAATTAGGTCAAATGTCCTTACAAAGAAGCGACGAAAAAAAAAACAACATTTCAAAACAAATGACATCTCATTCATTCATTTGTCGTCATTTCTGTATAGAGATAAATTTCATGCACCGCATCCTTTGAAGTAGTTTATTCCCAAGGATACACCGGCACTAAAACAAAGAAAAACAAAAAAAAAAAAAGTATCACAAAACCAAAACATATGTGAAGTGGATATCTGCCTCCGTTCAGTAGTCGTCCCCGCCGACGAACATTAAGGACACATGTTGCGTGTGCACCGTTCATACACTACACCGCACAGCACGGCACAGTATCGACACTTGGTCTGTGTGAATTAATTGCAATAGATATTCTCATATGCGAGTGGGACAGAGAAAGAAACTATACTGATCACTTATAAGCAAATCACAGTAATTCCCCGAAAATCGGTGTTGAATTGACATCGAATGACACCAACGCGGAGTAGGACACACATCAATGAACATTTATCCATCTACCCGACGACGGACGGCATTCTGAAAGGATGCATGGACGTGGACATGAACATTGGACATCCGCAGGCGGGATATAATGATGGGTTGGCCCTGGCCGAGACTGAGACCTGGACAACTGAGTGAAATTGTATCTGCACGTGGATTTTATTCATTTCATGGACGATTGGGAATGAAAAGAGAGCTGATGCGCCTCACCCTTGGGTATTTTCAGATATAATACAGGATGTGAGGATATTCAGCAGATTCGTTTACCATTTACCGGTTGGTTAGACTATCAAAACGCTAAAGAATGGTATCCGCATAGATTTCGGCTGTTGGAATATGCAAATGAAAAGCCAATTCAATTAGACGCTATTTGGATTCATTTGGAGCAGATGTGAGTGCCGGCCGCTCCGGTGCCGGGGTTATTAGCATTGTAAACGTATCTGGGCATTTATTTCATTTTGGGTCAAAGCAGTGCGCCAGGAAGCGCATATTTTAACCAATTAGCTGGTGGACTTCATTCGATAGATATTCATATCGGGGGCATTGATGGAATCTGAAAATGATTCGATTTGACATTTTGTAGAAATTGTGAACTCGTATAGCTCTGACTGTGCAATGAAGCAAATTAAAACAGGGCTGGGTCTAGTGCTGATAGCAAACTAGAAGGTCGACTGTAATTCGCTTTTTTTAAAACGGTCTTGCCGTACACGATGCTGCATACTCCAGAAATATTGCAATTGTCAAATTAACATAATCCCACAAGTGACCGTAGGAAGACCTGTAGTTTTTTGTTAGAAGGCCCTGGTTTTAAATGGACAATTTTGAGCCCAGTATTTATATTTTAACGATAGCTTATTTAGGGAGCTATACATAATAAAAATTCTTGACAAGTTCGTTCATATGTGCAGAATGATGCCAGAGAAATTTGACTGTTCCGTAGAGTCACCAAAACCACAACCAAACCCTTTGATGTCGAAAAAGGTTTAAGGCAAAAAGACGGACTATAATGTTACTTATTCAACCCCAATACTGAAGAAGTGGTATGAAACTCACAGGCCAATGTTGAAGTATAAATTTTCTCAAAATACCTATGACAGTGACATTTTCGAGAGAACGTAGCGGGCTTTCAAAAGTCCACTTGTCAGTACTGAAACTGAAGACAGGTCTGACTGGTATTGAGGACAAAAAAACTCTATGATAGATACCTTATGGTTATGAATATCGGCAACTCGACAAAACGTCACGATGTCCTTTAAAAAAATTGGACTTACTAATATTTTAATCCGCCGCCTTAATATTGGTACCGCGACTTGTCTCGGCTGCACTATTTCCAAGCAGAATAAGATAGGCGAAGATTTCTTGAGAAGAATCACTTCTACCAAACGATGTTTTTTTTTGCATAGGCGACATCTAGAAAGAAAAGCTTGCTTTGCAAGAATTAACATATAAAGGGTGATTTTTTAAGCGGTTGAATTTTAAAATTGAAAAAAGTAACGAAAATTTGCAAAATTGTATGAAATTTATTTTGGGTCGATAAATCAATTCTTGCCATTTACTTTTTGTATATTATTTTGTGCGAATATTTACAGCGACTACCCCTCAAGTGGTCCATCCGAAACGTCCAATTTTGGTATACATTTTCCAACATATCGACTAGTATCTCACCATTAACACGAGTTATGTTGTCTTCCAAGGCGGAAATAGTTGCTGTCTTATCCGCATAGACGAGAAACTTCACATATATCCACAAAAAATAGCCCAGCGGCGTCAAATCGGGAGATCCAGGCGGCCAATTCACAGGTCCGAAACGTGCGATGAATTGCCCACCAAATTCGCTTAGCAATATGTCCATGGATTCGCGCGCCGGACGACCGGCCTGCTAAAACCACATGTCGACCAAACTCAGCTCTTCTATTTTGGGCAAAAAAAAAGTCTGAAATCGTTGAACGACAACGAGCACCATTGACCGTAACGTAGTTGCCATCATGATCTTTGAAGAAATTCGCTCCAATGATGCTACCGGCCCATAAACCACACCAAACGGTACATTTTTGTGGATGCATTGGCCTTTCTTGCAATTCTTCTGGTTGCTCAGCAGACCATATACGGCAATTTTGATTATTATCTAACTTAGCCTGCTCAGTAGAACGATTACGACGATCATAAAATGGACCCAAGTGCTCTTAGCAAATTTTTCTACTGAGCACGATTTTTGGTAATAAAATTCAATATGTCAAAAAAAAAAACAGGCTGAAAAACCAAACAGCAAAAAATCACCCTTTATAATGCTCAGACATTATCTGTAATGGCATCCTGGGTCCTGGGCTGCTTAGAAAGGCGACCTTCGTTCTAGTTTGTATAGATCGTATGTTTGAGGAGAAGATTCGACGAATATCTTTACGAGGTGTACCACCTTTTGTCAACGAACTGATTGGACCCTATCAGTGCGGTTTCAGGCCCGGTAAGTCCACAACCGACCAAATATTCACACTACGGCAGATCCTGGAAAAAACCCAAAAAGTCCAAATCGATACTCATCACCTATTTATCGATTTTAAAGCCGCATATGACAGCATTTATAGAGACGAGCTATACAGAGCCATGTCTAGTTTTGGCATCCCTGCCAAGCTTGTCCGATTGTGCAGAATGACGATGCAGAACGCTCGCTGCTCCGTAAAGGTTGGAAACAATCTCACCGAGACCTTTGATGTCAAAAAAGGATTTAGACAAGGTGATGCGCTGTCATGAGACTTTTTCAACATCATTCTTGAGAAAATTGTGCGAAACTCGCAAGCCAACACCAGGGGCACAATTTTCCAAAAGTCTGTGCAACTACTGACGACATCTACATCATTGGCAGAACACAGCGAGCTGTCACTGGTGCGTTTGCAAGTATCAGTACAGAGGCGGCAAAAATTGGTGTAGTGGTGAATGAGGGCAAAACAAAATATATGCTTTCAACAAGAAGGGACACACAACATCGACGAATCGGACAGAACGTCACGATAGACAGCTATAACTTTGAGGTAGTTCGGGACTTTGTCTACCTCGGCTCCGCTATTAATTCTGAAAATGACATCACATCACAAATCAAGCGAAGAATTACACTTGCCAACCGCTGTTACTTTGGCCTAAGAAAGCAATTGATTAGTAAGGCCTTGTCGAGAAACACCAAGGAGACTCTATATAAGACCCTCATCATCCCAGTCCTGCTTTATGGCGCAGAATCATGGACGTTGTCAAAAGCGGATGAAGATCTCCTTGGTCGCTTCGAACGCAAAATTCTTTGAGTGATTTTCGGTCCCGTTTGTGTTGACGGGCTTTGGAGGAGGAGATTTAACACCGAACTCTACGAGCTGTACAGCGACATCGACTTGGTCAGAAAAGTACGTATCAGTCGACTAAGATGGCTAGGACATGTAGAGCGAATGGAAACCAACTCTCCGAGCCGAAGAGTCTTCGATTCCAATCCGGAGGGACAACGCAGTAGAGGAAGACCTCGCCTTAGGTGGCGCGCACAAGTGGAAGGGGACCTCAACCAACTTGGAGTGCGCAACTGGAGGCAGTTAGCCAAAGATCGTGCTAACTGGAGAGGCATGTTGGTTGAGGCCCAGGTCCACCCCGGACTGTAGCGCCATCTAAGTAAGTAAGTAAGTACCGTAGTGCTTAACTTTGTAATACAATTACAATTAGGGCATATGGATCACAGCAACTGTAAGATACAATATCTCCACTAGCGCTGTAACAGGCTAACGAGAGATGGCGGGATATTGACACCTGTCTATACAAAACAGACCTGGCCACTGGTAAATCGGCGCAGGACAAAGATCCTGTTAAATAGCAGTAGAACACACATCGGTACTCTAACAGGCCACTGTACTTGGAGTCACCGCAAATGAATTTTGCCGCAGTTACATGGATGAGGAATAGCAGGAAACACCTTTCCGCACCTACTATGTAACTGCCCGCGGAGTTTTCCTCGATTAGAAAGTAAACTCTATGAGAGTACTTTTTCGGGGAGCTTGCGAAATGCTCCCAGCTATCTAGGGAACGAGCTGACTGCAGTGGCTTGTTGGTTTAGGGCATTTTTCACCTCGGACTGAAAGCGATATTTCAAGCCACATGGAACTGATGTGCAGTAACATACCTTTCTAGACACATCCTTCTGGTACAATGAATAATACCACTCACTGGTGGCATATTACAAGCGTATATAGTAGGACCCTTGTTGTACATTATTACGTACGACTTGAGGAAGGCACGACTAGCCAAAAACTACCGGCACCTTCGTATCTATAGCCCAGAGCTGCAGCTAAGTCTAGATTCTGTAACTGGAAGTGTAGCTTCATCGCCTATATGCCTGTTATGCCTTGTTATGCCTGACGGAAGTCAAAAAACATTTCTTTTAGAAGGTTACGACACGCATTTAAATGCAAGATAACTAGAGACTTTACAAAACTATGTATTGTATTTCACACATTCGTGGATTAGACCCCGTGGTGAACATTTTCCCATCAATAGGAGGCTGCACAAAATTATGTTGTATCACAAGTAGTTTGTAACATCAGCGGAAAGTAACAACTTCGATAGGACTTTGTGAGCTTTGGTATGTCAAAAGTGGGCAATCGTCTTCAGTTAAATAGCAAAATCTCCAAACAAGTTCCTTTAAAATTTGACTTCAACACTATTCAGCTCTGGGATGATTTAAAAATGTACTAGAACAACGTCGACATTACATTTTCTAATGAAATAAATTTCAGTACTATACGTGGGGCGAGTGTGGAGTTTATCTAGTTTAAGTATGTATCTCCAACAAAAACATTTTATATCGAATATACATATTTAATTTTATAAAAGAAGAAGCAACAAATTTCTCCATCACCATATTGTACTCACACAGCCTTGTGCGAAAAGGATCAGATTGGGGCTATAAAACGTATATCGAAATCGAAAGTGATATAGTCGGTCAATAAAATTGTTTCAATGGTCTACTGACTCTCGAGACAAAATGTCTTCTCCTCCCGTAAGAAAATCAATATCCATATTAATAGACTATTATATCTAGATTGTTCACGAGCAGTTTGCTTCGATGGATTCCAAAGAATCCTAGCCACAGACAAAATCCATTCATGTAAGGCAATTCAAGAAACTTTCGATTTTGTAATTTAAATTTGCATAGATATTTGAAACGGTCTATTGGACTTTCCATTCAGAGGACGAGCATATACAACCTCAAAGCAATAAATCCATTTTGATAAGCATTCTATGTCAATCTAATCCGAAAACGTTGACCTACTTGCCAGAACATCCTCTCACATAAATCTTATTCCAAACAACAACCTTCATATTATGTTGTCTTACTCACAGCAACTAATAAATATATATCTTCTTCTTTTTCTTTCCAGGTAAGTGGATATAGTCTATTCGTTTATCCTTACAACACATCAAATCAAAAAGTAAGTAAGTTCTTTCCATAAAAATAAGAAAAAATCCTCGAAATTTATGTACAGATTCACGCAAAAATTGCTCCTTTCGATGTAGCTGAAATTAAGTCCATAAATCATTTACTATAAATAGGTAAAGGGTGTTGCGTATTAGAAAGAAGGATATCGGTTTTTAATTCCCCTTTCCTCAAGAAAATAAAATTAATAATGGAAACAACCAAAACTTCCAGTCTAAAAATATCCTTGAAATAAGCTTGCGGCACTATTTTCAACGAAATAGCAACACAAAGATTCCTATCAGCAGAAAACTACACACAAAACTCGCACGGAGGCCCGAAATAAACTTGCAAACCCTAACCCACAATGAGAGAGAGAGAGAGAAGTCGGTACCGGTGAAACTCCAATCGTACCGTCCGTCGATATAAATCCTGCAACAAATACTTATAGAGGTGTACCCCCAGACGACAGACCGACCAACCGACCGACCAGTAGTTAATTTAAATTTTGTGTGCTTCTAGCCATCGCTTCTACCCCGCCTAGGCTTAGGACAGGTAAACCTATTCAATGCTTCCTGGGCACACTATTTCCTTGTTGCTGTTAAATGGTCTCCCTTTACTTATCGCAGACTTAGATCTTAATTGAGTATTGCACAGCCCAGGCTGGGGCTGAATAAAGTGGGGGTGTGGGCCAGCTATCGAAACTGTTGCTGGTGGTATGTACTTTGGTTTAAATGGACGGCACCTCATCTCATGCCATGGAATGGATTCGATTCGATACAAAAAGAGCTATTGGAGACGCACGTAATGTTGGGGCTTTGGAAAGTTGTGTTACAACAACTATTTACAGAATAGTAATGTCACCAAAGTGATTATGTCCTCCTGAGGGAGCGAGAATTGATGGAATTAGTGGTGTTAAATGGCCAACTAAAGGGAATTTACAATGGAACATGTTTTTATCTATTCGTGCGTGCTTTGGGGCTTCGTTAGCGTATATATAGTTATCTCTGATGAAGCGTAGAATTGGTGCAAAGTAGAGGGTACCTATAGGTTTTAATTTCGTAATTTAGGGCAGACGCGATACAGAGTTGTAAATCCAAATCACACACTTATTTGAACTAAATCGTTTTATGCGTGCATATCATTTTAATCTGAAACAAATTTCACTTTGCAACATGTTGCGGAAAAAAAATTGTTTACATATTTAAAAAAAGAAACAGAAATATGCAAACTTCAAACGATCTCAGAAGACAGAAACAGTCAAAATGGACAAATTTGGTCTGGAACATGTTGCTCTAAGTCGGCTCTCACATTGAGGCAACATTCAATAAGCAACTGGCGATAGGAAACACGCAATATTATCGCTCACAATTAATTTCGTTTGAATTAAATCAGAGGTCTCACATCAAAGCAACTAAATATCGCTCTAACGATTGCTTATTGACAGTTCCTAGTTGCTTATTGATTGTTGCCTCAATCTGAGAGCCGCCTAAAGCTAAAATTTTTTATGTGACAAAATATCTGACTGATATGTGAAATACTCTTCAGATAACAGAAACGAAAACTGCATTACTTAATAAAACAAAGCAGACATTATGTGCAAAATCTGGATTAAACAAAATTCAATTGCAGTATGCTACATTGCAACAAATGTTAATACAGTAGACGCTCGATATAATGAACTAAGAAAAACCAGGCCTGTTCACTACTTCCAGCGGAAGTTTTAAAATCCTTAATTTGATATAAATATATTTTTTTTTAATAATGAAAGAATGAATAAAATTTTTTCAAAATAATTTTTCACCTTCATTTGTGTATTCTTTACCTAGAATACTTTCTAATAGTTTTTAGCAAAGTCAGAATTTCGTAGTGAATGAGAGTGACTTACGTTTGGGGCTGTTTTTAGTATCGCCAAATTGGATGTCAATACTGAAGCAAGATGAAGCATAAAATGCTCGATACAGTAGGCCAAAATTGGGCCCCATAGCATGCGCTTCTTCAAAACTACCAATGACGCACAGTGCCTTTATTTCAACTTACATTTCACTAAAGCCTATCAGCACAAAGTTAGGTTAGGTTAGGTTGTGAGGAGAACGATCACAAGGCACCTTGGTGGGCCCATCGCTTCTTTTATTATACTACTTTTGATAATTTCCTTGGAGGTACTGGAAGATTGACGTCAACTTGTTTATTTCCCGTCATTTCAAAACGAAAAATCCAGGCAAAAAGGTGGATGCAAAAAAACGCACCATAATACACCTTAATATACGTGCCAAAAACTGTGCAAAAAATGCACCAAAAATGCACAACAAATACGGCCAAAATACGCGTGAAAAATCGTAATGAAAACAAAATATGTGCCAAAACCAACAAAAAAAATCCCAAAAAGATTTAGCGAAAACTGTGCAAAAACGCGCAACAAATCCCGCCAAATACCCATCAAAAATCGCGATGAAAAAATAACAAAGTATGCGCCAAAAATGCGCGTGAAAAACCGCGATGAAAAAATAATAAAAGAGGCGGCAAAAAAGCGAGATGAAAAAATAACAAAATACGCGCCAAAAGAAAATGAAAATTTTCGCGAAAAAACGCGCCAAAAACTGTGGAAAAATATCGCCAAAAACGCCCAACAATTACCGCCAAAATACGCGTGAAAAATCGCGATGAAAAAAATAACAAAATACGCGCCAAAAAAGCGATATGAAAAAATAACAAAATATGCGCCAAAAAAAAAAAATGAAAAAAAAAATCCCGGCAAAAATGTAGTAAAATTTCGAGAAAAAATGCCCCAAAATCCGCGGAAAGAACCCTCCAAAAATATGCGCCACAAACGCCTGACAAATCCCGCCAAAAATCGCGGTGATAAAAAAAATAAAATATGCGCCAAAAAGGAGAAAAAAAATCCCTCCAAAAATGTTAAAAAAATTTCGCGAAAAAAACGCGCCAAAATTCATCTCAAAATAGGTGCCAAAACTATTCAAAAAAATGCGCCAAAACCGCCCATCAAGTTGCACCAAAATACGCGTCAAAAATCGCGGTGAAAAAATAACAAAATATGTGCCAAAAAAGTGACAAAAAATCCCGCCAAAAATGTGGAAAAATTTCGCGAAAAAAGCGCCAAAGAAACATCTCAAAATACGCGCCAAAACTATGCAAAAAAATACACCAAAAAAGCCCATCAAATCGCGCCAAAATACGCGATGAAAAAATAACAAAATATGCGCCAGAAAATCCCGCCAAAAATGCAGAAAAAATTCGCGAAAAAACGCGCCAAAATAGACGCCAAAAAATCCACCATACTGCGCGTCAAAAAATTGCGCCAAAGTATGTGTCAAAACACGAGCGAAAATAGATGTGAACAGCTTCACATCTCACAACCGACTGCCTCCAAAATGTCAGAACAAGCCCTTTTATAGAGAGGCAAAGCCGTTTGTTTAGGGTTTTTTTTACTCAAAACATCCCTGAACGGACTGGATCCACTAGACAGACAGCCGTCAATCGCATTTCGATCGCTTTCTTTGCAATGGATGCATTCAGAGTGAGATGCGAAATCATTTTAATGTTTTTTGTCCCCTCCCCCTCCCCACAACCCTTCTCCCAACTTGTTGTCAAATGACTGAAAAAACGCTATATTTAATTTAGGCTGCCATCGAGCCAAATATTTGGAATTTAAAATACACCATCAGGTAAGGCTTACCTACAAACGATGGGAACGAAAGAAAGAAAGTATTTGCGAGTCCGTCTTTCAATGCTACCACACCTACTTGCAAGTGCGAAGAGCTAGTTATGTGGGCAGACGTTATGAAGAAGGTATGGTGTCAGATTCAGTGCGTCCTAAAAAATTTAACTCAAAACATTTTCTGTTTTTGTAAATATATTTCTTGCCAATTTTTGACAGTCGCTTAGCAAATTTCCCATCTTGAAATATAGACTTTGGCCTCATTCAAGAATCTATAGTCATCGTAAGTCGACTTGAATTATCTGGATTCAAATTTACCTTAAGGCAAAAATTAACTTGAATTGTCGGTATGTCACTTATTGACAATTGGTTTTTTTTTCTCCTGGGTATTCTTGTAAATTTTTGTTTTTGTTCAAAAATCAATCAAAAAAAGTTAAATTATTATTATTATGTATGTATCATTATTATTATCGATAATATCGATTTTTTGGGTCTTTTTTTTTGCATCGATATTTTCATCTTGATAATAAAATATCGATGTATCGATGCAGTTTTGGATTATCGCGCAACACTAGTTGCAACTAGTTTTACAAACAAACTAACCTTAAACTTTCAAACAAATAAAATTTTCTTAAGACAAAATTATCAACAAGTTCAAAAGTAGATGGTAGATTTGAAACATGTTGCCGTTAAAATTTTTCGTTGTAGATATTGATTCAATATAACTGAATCTACAAAAATTCTCAATTTAAGATTTAATTGCCTTTTCAATGCAAAACGCCAAAAGAGAAATTAAAAATTTATAGCTCCAAATAAAAACTTTTTTGACGCTGCAACATATCGCTACAAATCTAATAAACAAACTGACTATAAGTATTAAAAAAAACATACACCCTCGGTTCTGTTGTGAAAAAAAATACAATTTTTAAAAACTTATTGAAACTCCGACTAAAGTTGGTAGGTATAAGGATAAGGGTGTTGTTCAGTTTAAAATACCCAATAAACAAGTTGTCTCACTAACTAATGTCAATTGAAAAGTGTTTTTATGCAAACACTGAAAAGTTCATCGAAGACAAGAAAGTTGTCGCAAAAAGTTACGCCCATTAAATCAATGTCACAACTTTAACATACATGCGGACGTCGCGTCGGTCGGTCGTAATCAAAAGGGCAAATATTTAAAGTTACTGAACAACTTTTCAGTATATACCATTTCAGATCAAATGTCTCGTTCAATTATTCCAAAAGTTTTATGAATTGACTTTTCAAACTTTCGAATTTTTTTTTGCATTTTGGCAAACCCACATCGCAATCAACCCACTTCATCGTATAGAATCGAACTTGAAAAATATTACTTTTCTTAAAACTACAGTCGCTCAGTGGTTAGTGTGCTGGACTCTAGTGCAAGGGGTCCAAGGTTCGATCCCCAGAAAAACCCAAATTACATCTTAAGATTTTTTCCACTGTGCCACGTCTCGCAAATGTCTGACAAAGATCCGAGAGTATAGCTGTCCTTAAAAAGCTTCTCAATTCAGCAGTTCGGACTCGGCATAATATTGTAGGCCCCTTCCTTACTTACTTACTTATCGGGTTCCCTACCCGTGAAGAGTCTGTGCCTGAGACACTGCAGTCTTCCATCCGCTACGATCCCGGGCACGCTGCTTCCAATTGTCCAGACCAAGCGCTCTGGCATCCGCGATGGCTTGGTCTTTGAAACGGAGGTTCGGCCTTCCTTGTCTTCTTGAACCTGGGGGCTGGGATTGGAAGACCCTCTTAGCTGGAGCATTATTGTCCATTCGCTCGATGTGGCCGAGCCAATATAGTCGACGTGTTTTGGCTTTTTGGACTACATTCACATCTTTGTACAGCTCATAGAGTTCGCGGTTGTACCTTCTCCTCCATTCGCCCTCCTCGCACACTGGACCAAAAATTCGCCGAAATATTTTTCATTCGAAGGAGCACAGTATCAGCTCTCCCTTCTGGCTTATTGTCCAGCACTCGGCGCCATAAAGCAGAACTGGCAGGATAAGGGTTTCGTAGAGCACACATTTCGTCCTTCGAGTCAGGAGTTTTGAACGGCCAACGGTTTCCTGGGGTTAGTCTTCGCCGGATCTCCACTAGGGTGTCATTCATGGAGTTTACGTTTACTCCGAGGTAGGTGAACACCTTAACTACCTCGAAATTATTGCTATCAATAGTGACGGTTTGTCCTAGGCGATGGACAGATGCTTGTTTTTTTGTTGATAGCATGTACTTAGTCTTGTCCTCATTTACTTCAAGGCCAACGGATTTCGCCTGTTCTTCAATCGACGTGAACTCTTCTATCACGGCACGCTGGGAGCGGCCGATGATGTCAATATCGTCCGCATAGCCCAGCAGCTGGACGGACCTATTGAAGATAGTGCCTTCCGTGTTGACACCTGCCCTGCGCACTATCTGCTCCAGTACGAGATTGAAGAAGTCGCATGATAGAGCGTCTCCTTGCCGAAATCCGGTGCATGTTTGAAATAGTTCGGAAGAGCTGCTTCCAAACTGCACGTTTCAGCGCGTGTTTTCCAGCGTCGGGCGACACAGCTGAATTAGTTTTGCCGGGATTCCGAATTCAGCCATCGCCATATAGAGCTCCTGACGATGTATGCTATCATACGCGGCTTTGAAGTCGATGAATAGGTGGTAAGTTTCGACTTGAAATTCGTTGGTCTTTTCCAAGATTTGCCTCAGTGTGAAAATTTGGTCTATAGACGATCTGCCGGGCCTGAAGCCACACTGGTACGTTCCGATTAGTGTGTTGCAGAACGGTCTTAGACGTTCACACAGTACGTTGGATAGGATCTTGTATGCGACATTTAGCAGGGATATGCCTCGACAGTTCTTGCAAGACATAGGATCGCCTTTTTTGTAGATGAGGCATATGGAGCTGATAGTCCAGTCATCAGGCATGTTTTCTTCCACCCATACTTGGTTGATGATTCGGTGCATGCTCCCTAAAAAAAATAATCACCACCGTATTTAAAGAGCTCCGCTGGTAGACCATCAGAGCCTGCGGCCTTGTTGTTCTTAAGCTTTTTTATAGCTAAGCCAACTTCTTCTATACTAGGTGGTGGAACTAGTTCTTCATTGATTGGATGTGGGTTCTCTTCTTGCCCTATCACTCTCTCTACATGATGCCCATTAAACAGCTGCTGGAAATGCTGCTTAAACACATCCACTATTCCCTGCGCTTCGGTGACTAAGTTTCCTTCACTGTCTCGAAGAGCCTGTGTTTCGGTTTTGTAGCCAGCAGCCAGTTGCTTGGCTTTTTTTATAAAACCTCCGGATCTTCTTACGATCGCGCGAATCTTCGATCTCCTTGAGCTGGGAAGCTGCGTAAGCCTATCACACCGAGCTAAAAACTGGGTTTTCGCGAAAACACTCGAAAACTTCATTGAAAACAGAAGTTTTTCCATATATATTTCAATTTTCAAAACCTTTTGTTTGAAGTCGTTCTCCATTAAAACACCTCGAAGACAGCTTCCAATCCGCTTCCAACGAAGCAGACATAGATACCTTTTGCAATATTCAGCAAGGCTGCTAACAGGATAGCTCTCACTAAGTCTAATTCTAGCTCCAAGCTTGAAATTGTCTTAAGGCAAATCCGAGTAACCGAGTCACTAATCCTTCTGCTAAAGTCCAAGAGGCTGAGCTATACAATAAGTTCCCAACAGATCTTTTTTGATCATATTAAAAAAATATATATGGGTCGCTGTGTTTCCTGTTGATGCCAGTTACTTGGCAGAAAGAAAGAGATGTAGGTGCTATTGGTAGATCGTTTGCTTATATTTATGCTGAATTTTTGTCTTGCGACGTCAGTTCGAAATTTAGCGAAATTATATACATAAAATAAAACTCGAATCTTTTTTATTAAATTTAGTGAACGCCTTTAACTTTAAAAATTATTTCCGCAATAAGTAGCTAATGAGAGTTCATGTTCCACTGAAGACTTCTATTGCGGCCGGGTTGAGTTGTGGCAAATTTGCATCCGTTCAGAAGGCTCTTACCATTCTGTTCATGGAATAGTTGTTTGATTTCAAGCGATAAATAATCGAAATGATGTTTTTTTATCCATCTCTCAAAATTGCCGTGTTTGAAGCTCGGCAAACCCACACGTGTCATAGGGAAACTATGGTTCCAGCAAAGTGAGGCTATGTGCCCGTCCTTTTAGTGATGTTGCTTAACCGCCATGGAGCTGCAATCTGACGGCGTTAGACCTTTTTGCTATTAAAGATCGATGCTATCCAAAGACGATTTTGATATTCAAGAACAATAGCTAATCCGGAAATAGGAATCGAAAACATCGAACATGGGTTGATAGGATGTCCTACTGCCAATCTACCCAAGGCAGTAATTTGAATAAATTGGTAGGTACTCCAGAATTTATCGAAATTTACACAAAATAGTTTAATAAAACCCTCGAGAGTAGTTATATACAAAAAAACGTTTAATAGCCACTTAAAAGTGAACATTTCCAAAGGAATTGTTGTTAAGTCTATTTGATTTCAATTTACGAAGAAAGCGTCAACCAAACAACAACAATACAACAATAACAAATAGAAAGTTCATAAATTGCTGCGCACCCAGACTTCAAAAATCCTTCAGAGTGCAACAAAAGCACCATACATCACAAGCGAGCATATTCGCACACATGCAACAATATGCCTGCACGAAGGTGGCACTTACAGCAGAACCATGTACACACAGCACACATCGTTATAACTCATAAGCGAGGTTTTCTTTTTTCGACTGTAACGGAAGAAAAAAAATGAAAGTACAATGGCTGTTGCCGGGTGGCGGCTCCATTCTTCATCCGTGCTCCTTTGCTCCTGCAGCAGCACCACTGAACTGATAAGTAATTCTTTACTTCATTCTTGGTGCCACTGCCACAGGATGCTAACGTAATAAAAGAACTTTATATTATGAAAGAAGCCAGCAGGCAAAAATCCTCACTTACTGCTGAACGTATTTATGGGAGTAAACACGAAAAAAATTTGCCGAGGAAACATTTTTCCATTAAGATATCCCTGATGCCGCCTGCCCTTGTCGTAGCATGCGACTAACGACTAAGATCTAGACATAAACAGAAAGGACCCACAGATGCGAGTTACTATATATGAGTTGAGGGAGGGGCAAGTAAAAATTAAATGATAAACAAAGTGAGAAACAGCGCTACACACACAAAAAACAACATTTTACCCGCCCCACGCACCTTTGTACGTCCGAAAGGATCCTCGGCGCTCGGCCTCACCTTCCGTGCGAGGATTTACAGATGAAGCAGCAAAAAACATGAAAAGGATTCTGCAATCTCATATGTAATGCGAAATTAATGTTCTGATTAGATTAATGAACATCGTCAGGGATAGGCAGGAGGAGGCTTCTCCCAGCTGGGTGGGTGGATTGGATCCAATTAGCTTTTGATTGCAAAATTTCGTTCTGTTGTCGGATGGGCCAGAAGTCAGTCAAGGAAAAAATGTTAAACGTTTTCGTCTTACCGACAAATTGTGCGTTCATGCATGGAATGTAAAAATGAAATTACTTAAGGCACCTCAGAGTTTAATTGGATTAGGGGTGCGTACATAAAACATGCGATTTTTAGCTTGCATGGAATCAGTTTGGATTTATAATACATACGAAATGAAGAAAAGAAACTGATATAGATATAAGCTTGATGCGGTGGAAAGTACCTACGCAAGTTGTTCTTAATATCGTGGCTTAAGAGATTGAATATCAACGAGATGCTTTACAAATGTGTGTTAATGGCTTAACTTGTTTTTAATTAAGTATCATGCGCCCACTGCTTTGGAGGGTTCTGTTTGTCACCTCCGTGGACGACCACGACATGTTTACCCAGTAGATATGTGTCTAAATGATCAAGCATTGTAAAGGTATACTACTCCCACTTAATTTCGATTTGTTTTCCCTCGAGTGTCATTTTGAAATGTACATAGAAAGGACATCTATGAACGGTGACGAGAAATCATTGTATATAAAGGGTTTTTCAATAAGAGTGCTACAAAAGTTTTTTTTAAATAAAACAAAAACGGTTTTGGATATCAATGAAATTCTTTATTCCTGTGAAAGTACGTTCGATGCCATTATGTATGGAACTCGATTTCTTTTGCATGGCCACTACGGGCACGCTTGCAGAAGTCCAGACGCTGAACCCAATTTTCGACGGTTTTCAAGCATAAATCGGCCGATACTGCTGCAATTTCACGTTCGATATTCGTACGAAGTTCATCAATTGTCGCTGGCTTGTTGGCAAAGACCATAGACTTGACGTAGCCCCACAGGAAATAGTCTAACGGCGTCAAATCGCACGACCGAGGCGGCCA
Organism: Cheilosia soror; assembly: GCA_949372485.1. Taxonomy (NCBI): domain Eukaryota; kingdom Metazoa; phylum Arthropoda; class Insecta; order Diptera; family Syrphidae; genus Cheilosia; species Cheilosia soror. The sequence goes on from OX443561.1 coordinate 83,693,867, forward strand.
AGCGACTGGACTATTTCGTGAGATAACTTGGTTTCCAATAAATTGATTGTGACATTCGCTGTGTGGCTTATGGCGCCGTTCTATTGGAACCACATGTCCTCCAAGTCCATATCATCCAATTGGCCATTGGGGCCAAAAATATTCGGTTATCATTGAACGGTAGCGATTTCCATTCACAGTAACGTGCCGGTCTTGATCATCACGGAAGAAGTACGGCCCAATGACGCCGCCGGCCCATAAACCACACCAAACCGTAATTTTTTCGGGATGCAATGATGACTCATGGAGTACGTGTGGATTGCTGCCTGACCAATACCGCATATTTTGTTTATTGACGAAGCCATTCAGCCAGAAATGAGCCTCATCGCTGAAGATGATTTTTCGATGAAAATCCGAATCATTTTCAAGTTGTTGCTCAGCCCAATTCACGAACATACGCCGCTTCTGGTGGTCAAGCGTCTTCAGTTCTTGCGTCAATTTAATCTTGTAAGGATGTAGGCCAAGATCTTTTCGCAAAATTCGCCACAACGATGTCACAGAGATGCCCAACGCTTGAGAACGACGTGTGGGAGACACATTTGGGCTTTCTTCAACTGAAGCCTCAGCGGCAGCAACATTCTCGACACTACGGGCACTTTGGACGATTATGACGACCATAAATTGGACGTAGCGCTCTTAACGTTGAGGCAACTGACTCTAAATTTTATTAATTTCGACTCGTTGTTGGCTCGTATATCTTTCCATCATGAAATGGCAAACCTTACTGAAGAGAAATGTCAAAAGAGCATCAAGAAATTTGGCGTCGTTTGCTGTCTCTATCGCTCTACTTTTGTAGCGTCCCTGTTGAAAAACCCTGTAGTTCGAGTGAGGACCTAACATATTTTGTATAAAGCGCAATTAATGCACACCTAATATTTAATAGTTTTAAACAAAACTACAGTAGCTACATTAAAAAATTTGCTAGCTTAAGCAAGGCGCGCACTGCAGTGTTAGGCAAGTAACGTGGCAGTAACAGGTAGAATCGCAAAAACACGAAACAGAACAAAACTGAAATATTTACCCCAGCATTTCATAGGAGTTCAGTGGAATCTGTTGTGGAGTTTACTGAGAAGTTGAACAAAAAAAAAATTAATGAATTCGCTTTCTAGAAAATTTTGGACATCAATTGATTAATTTTTTTTTTTTTGATGAACCGACTTTATAAGGCAGAGATCTACGCCGTTGAAAAAAAAGCAGCTCAAACTGTCTTAGCGAGGGAACTATACCATTACCATCAATGGAAATTACCTTCTGCGTGGACAGCCAAGCAGCACTTAAAGCGATTAGCTCAAATCTGGGAGACTCCAAATCCGTATATCAGGGTGCCTCTCGGCATTGAGAGTATTAAACCATCACACAGTAATGCTGCGCTGGGTTCCTGGACATGTTGGTGTAGAAGGAAACGCGGCAGCAGATAACCTTGCCAGATACGGCTCTGAAATGGACGCATATGTACTATTAGCTGACAGACAAGTATTACCAGCTCTCAACGAAGCTAAGGGTGTTATTGACAATGTCACATTAAGTTTGGCTAAAGAACGATGGAACAACACTTTCGGTTGTAGTAGGTATACCTCGTAGCTTGTGGCCCGCAATTGACTCTAAGGTCAAAGTTCCTGACATCTTTTAATAGGAACCAATTCCATAACCAAAAGACTGGATATCTTTACAAATGTCTTCTGCAAAAGTTGCGTAGACAAAGAGGAAATATAATCTATGGAATATATCCTGTGTCACTGCCCAACACTCCAAGAACGCTGCTACTCTTGTATGGGAGTACGGTTTTTTGACGGCTTGGAAGATTTAGCAACGATAACTCTATCAGATTTAAAAAGATTCATCAACAGATCCTAATGGTTTTGTTAGTTGCATGCACTATAAAAAGGGTAAAATGGGCCTGAATGGCTTCTGGGTGAAAGTTGCATATATTTTAAACTGCCCCTCTAACCTAACCCAACTAAACTATATTTATAATTCGAAAGCAACAAGACCAGGATTGAGTTGAACGATTAAGTTTAAATGCTCCATAAAAACAAGACAATTTTTTTTGGTTGCATTTTACTGATAGCTATAACCGCCTAAATCCTATACTACAGGGGAGTAGTATTTTGCAGGTGGCATGATACCAGTCTGGTGCCAATTTTTCTCGAATACTTATGTTAAATTTTCGAGTTGCAAGCGGCTGGTGAGTGGTGAGTGGTGACAACGTGGATTTTGGCATTACAGGCTGTGTATTTTTATTTACGCGGAAATTAAAAACATGCGAGACGACCATAAGAACTGAAGTTAGGACGACATTTGAAGAACTGATTAATCGGTGGCCCCCCCATTCGTTGTTTGCTGCTTCAGTGCTCATTAAATCACTTTCATACCACTTCTCCGCCATTCCATCGCCACAGCAAATTTTCATCACTCTTATGCCACCTGTCACATGACCACCAGGTCATTGTCGTACTTCAGTGCGCGCCTTCCCTTAAAGCTGCCGTGTTGAACCTCATACCGTCATCTCATCTTATTTCCTATCACTTCAATGGCGGCTCCGGATCTTCTTCTTCTTCAGCTTTATTCTCGGCGTGTCGTTAGCATAAGCAGGGTGTACTATGGCTTTCGGGATTAGGTTCTTCCTTGGATACGGTGCCATCATGAACTTTGAAGTAATCCTTTTAATTCACGTTTTCGACATTCCAGATCGTTTTGGTTTCATTCGTTTAGTTTCATAAGTTTAGCGGAATTTCTTCGTAATTATGTAGTAACATGTCTCAGTTCTAAATCCGGCCTTTTTGAAATAATTTACAATTGTTAACGAAGCCACATCTTGTATCTATGTCTTTGAAATTCCGTGTTTTTGCCAAAACAGTAGAGCAGTGATATCTATGAACCCTTTTTTTGCAAACCATTCAAATCTTTAGGCTTTAGTTAACCCATGTCAATCAGCTTAACTGTTGAGGTCACATTAGGTGGAAATAATAAGTCGGGATAGGCTCCATTGAGCTCTGGCACAACGGCCTCTCTAAAGGAGCCTATTATGCCTTCCCTGGTGGGGTCCTAGGTGGATATACTCAAGTAAACTTTATGCCCCTATTGTAGAACACAACTCAACTTAGTTGTGAGAACACTTCTGAAACTACTTTAAAAATTCGACTTAAAAATATCCAAGGCTTAGCAAAGTGCCTACCACCCAATTATGTCGATTGCTAAATAAAAGTGTTAGGGCAAGTTTCAAGACTAGCTGATAAAATCTCTGAAAGCCTACCAGGGACTTATCTGCCAGATAAACTTCAGCTTTTGGTTTCAAAGGTCTCGGATAGTGATATCTGACACAGACAAAGTCTCTGTTAGCCTATCAGCCGGTTCAAGTATAAACAACCTTTATCTGTTGGATAGCATTATGTCTCAGATAACTGCCTGAAACTTTATCCGGAACCTTTGAAACTGGCCCTTAATATTGTGTCGTGCGGTGTGTTCCCTGCTCGTGCAACGTGTGTCTTAGTTTGCACTTTTAAGCTTGTTTTCCCGACTATGTCCGGGATAAATTTAAAAACTGCTGCCCCAAATTGACAGCGGTTTTCACAATTACATTGCAAAATGTCGCTTTTAAGACATAGCATATCTTTTTCTACTATCCCCTGTCCAGAAGCGAAGATCTAAGCTGATATCTAAGGAAAGATCATTTCGCGAATACGGAATGCCTTGGCCTATTTGAGTAACATTTCTTTTTTACTATATAAAGGCCAATTATACGACTTTAGCATTAAACTAAAAAAAATTGCATACAGTTCAAAAAAAGTAATAACTTCAATTGAAGTTGAAGAAGAGGAGATGATTTTGTGTTAGTCTGGCCGATATCGGTTTTCTTCATTTCAAAATGGCAACCATATCCATCCAGCCACCTCCATACATTCGTTCTCCTTTGAAAGAAACTAATTTACCGGAGAAAAATGCCACTTAAATAATTAAACCCCTCATTTAGGTCTGCCCAGCATCTCACGTTTATCTACTTTTTGCCACACTTGATCGACGTCAATTGAATTTTTGCCACCATAGCTATAACCATCCATTCTCGTTTCATTTATGAGACGCCCTCTCCTTCCATCCAGATCCAACCATTTGTGGTTGGCGTTGGTGTGCCCTTAAGCGAGCGTGTAATCGCACCTGGATACTCTCATTTCAATTCTGCCGACGATTGCGGAGCGGACTAATGGCTGCCAGATACTTAGCTCCTTTAACCTGCCAAATGAACAAATGACGATGACTGCATCGTCGTCGTCGTCGGCAGTGATGATGATGATGATGATGTGCATCCGTCACGATGACGACTACGACGACTTCCACTTGAAAAGAGGAAACCGCATTTTGTTTCTTCTTCGACTCGGCTACTGCTTAGTTCTCGTCAGCAGTCAGTGTATCTGTATAGGCACATGAAGAGGGTCACTGCGACGCGACACAAAAGCCAGACTGATGAAGGAGTTGGGAAGTTGTGATAGCTGAACACATAGGAAATTACACGTTAGAGCAACATCTTGTGAATGACACTCGATTTGCGAATGTGCAAGGGGTTATATGTGCGGTGCGTGTCCTACAGCACAGCCCCCTCATTTCGACTTTGTCAGTGCGCGGGGTCTCGCCTCGCGTTCTTTCGTCAACATCATCGTTGTCGTCGTCGTCGGCGTCGAAGTTGGAAGGCAGTCAGGGCACTTGAATGCCCACTTGAGAACATCATCGCAATAAGTGGATGGTGCAAGGGTGAATTGCTGTTGTTCCGTTTTCTTTTTTTTTTTCAACAAAATTGCAGGTGAATTCCTTTAAATCATAAAAAGGGGGAAATAATTCTGTACTTTTTTTTCTTCTCTTATTTTTCAGGCGCGCCACCGTCTGTCATGACTAATTTAAGTGGCTAGCGAACGAGAGGGTATATCAGTTACAGACAGAACTACGAGAAGTGTTGTTTTTGGGGGAAGACCGCCCTATGCTGGTCTTCAGTTGCAGATTGAAATTAGCAAAGGGGGGCGTAGTGCTGGCGAGTACTTTCTATTGAGTGGAAGTTATTGCAGTTAGTGGGAGGGAAAACGAGCTTAAGAGTCTCATTCCGGGTGGAGATTAAGTGAAATTGGACACCTTTACTTCGTACTGATGAGGGTGCGTGTTGGAAGGATAATGTCTTAGAAATTGGTCTCGTTACGGGCAATACCAGCGCCTGGAAGGGTTTAAGAAATCATGCCAGAAAATGAGATTTATTAATGAGATTGGCTGTTGATTGAAGTGAGGTTCTTAATTAGACCATTTTACGTCAAAACTTGTCAATATCTACCTACATGTCAGGGCCTACAGTTCAACAGTCAAAATCTAAGCAATTAACAGCGATGAAGGAGAATTGATTGAGTTTTGTCCGCTGGCACATTGTTTCTGACGTTACTCACAGGTCCTGATTGAGGAGCCAGAGTGGTCGGGCCTTTGAGTACGTTTTACATTTTAAAATGAAAGTACTAGTTTAAAATGAAAATTCTTATGCACGTCCTCTGCTGTTGAACTCGCTTTGTAGCTGGTGGCTTCTGACAGTACCATTCCCATGGGTGGAATGGTAAACTTTTCGCAAAGCTGGTGCGGGTGAGCAAATGTCCGAGGTAAATGCTTATTAAGGTTGTGCCTTGACAGTTTGGAAAGACATAAATTGCTCTGTTGCACCACATCATGTTCGCAGTGTGCAGTGTGTGTGACCTTTGTCGACATCCTTCCTCGATACAGTTTAAAGCAAGTACGCCTTCCAAAGCCCACATATATAGCTCGTCGTTTAGAGAAGCAATCAAATGGTGACCTTTCTCTGAGAACCCCGAAAATTGCTCGCCTTGCGTTTCGCAAACAAATTGATGTTGCTGTTCGTTTAACAAGAGCCTCCTTGCCGTAATGACGTCTAAATTGCTCATTTGTTTTGCGGTAGCACAATATTCAAATAGAAAACAAAAACCAAAAAAGGATGAAATGAAAAATAAACCGAATGTAATATTGCCAAGAAAGCTCCTTTTTGCCATCAATATAACACGTCCTTAGCACACAAAGTTTGTTCTTTGCACACAATTACCTATACCATCATACCCCGCCTTAATCCTGTTACATACGCATATACACATTGACTCCTTTCAACAGGAGCAGCATAAAAAGGCTTCGGCAAGCAAAAGAAAAGGATTACCCTACCAATAACTAAGCATCATTTGGTATTTTATTCCTTTCATGACACCTGAACCCTTGAACTTTATACGTTACCATGAAATACACACGTACAGTCGATTGGGGGGCGTCAGGAGCCTACTCCCATGATTTCCAATTACTTGAAAAGCCCGGGTGAATCGGTAGAATCACCTCAGCGATAAATCACCCGAACTTTTGTGCCAGTGCGAGTGTGTTTGCAGTCATCAGTGGAGAAGGCCGAAAGGATAATTGCGCTTCATGCAGCAACAGCAGAGCAAGTCGAATTTTTCTAATCACATGCTCAGGTGAAAACGGAAGCATTTACCCATTCAAGTTGTGGCACTAGGATAATATTATCCAGGCATACTTGTTGTGTGTTTTGAGTTAGTCCGTATGTGACTTGTTACTGGATTGATTGAATCGTGCGGTTAGATGGGTAGATTGATGAATGTCCTGGCAAGTGGACATTCAGGCATATTTCATAAAACTTTTTGCGAAGAATGCTTTTCGTTTAATTAAGGGGAATCTCATACGTGTTATGTTTACTGGCATAAACCTACGTCAGCTGCACAAGTATGCGTCGAAAGGTGCGGGAAAGACCCAAAAGAGCAAAGTGAACATGGACCCAGGAACATTGGACATTGTGTCTGTGGCTTTGGGCAAGATTCTCGTTCTTGTTTTATTGTTTCCAAATGTAGCTATTGCAAAAGGTTACTATTGGAAGTAACCACTGTAACCATGTAGTGAAATTGGAAGCCATTTTAGCGTGGAGGTGTGAAGTTTTCATCACCAGAGGCTATATTATCTTTGTCAAGTGTAATCGCACTATCCACTGTTTTGTATATTTTACTCTTCCATAGTTGACACCCAATTCATGGTACGGTTTAACTTTAAAATCGGTCCTGAAAATAGAATTGAAAATGCGCATGTAAAGGGTTTTCCAATATAGGAACGAGTACATTTTAAAAATAACATCGCCTCTGGCCATACGGTAAAATCGCATCAAATGTCCATCGTTGTATCACTTGTCTTGTTCGAACCACATGTCGTTTACATCCATATCATCCAATTAGGGGCAAACGAAAAATTGGCCACCATCTATCGCGAGCGCTCTCCACTTTTAGCTTGCATTTGAAAGGTCCAAGTTTTGACCACGTTTTCCAGTAATACTTGAGTTAAGTTGTCAGTCTTTAGTTTGGTGTTTGTTCCAACTCTTACCTATGGTCATGACTCATGAGGTTTGGGTAATGAGATCGCGGATACAAGCTGCCGAAATGAGATTCTTCCGTTGTATTGCTGGTGTGACCCATAGAGATCGCATTAGAAATACCAGAATACGTGAGGATCTTCATGTCGAGCAGCTACTTCTTCGGACGGAGCGGTCCGTGCTTCGGTGGTTTGGTTATGTTAAACTCATGTCCCCAACTCCCCCCCAACCAGGATCCCACGACGTGCTGTGGAATCCTTAGCATCAGGCAGGCGTCCTCTAGGTAGACCCCAGGATATGATGGTAGTCTATAATCTCTCCTATACCCATATGGGAATTGCCCTTGATGATATAGAGTCGATGGCGGAGGATCGAGAACTAAGAAGGACAATCGGACCATTGAAAATGAATGAATGAATGAAAGACCAGTCCCAAGTAGTGACCGGTGACATAAAGTGACCCTGACCAGTGCCAGCTAGAGATCAGTGACAGACAGTATACCTACAACCTACATTCTCAGTTTCGAGGGGAAACAAAGTAAGTATATCGGGGATTACAGGGGCAGAAAATGTTGGCTTCAAGAGCTTTAATCGTTAGGTAGAGACCAGTCACAAATAGATATCAGTGACAGGTAGATTGTATGAACTATTGTTGACGCCATCTATAAATGAATAAGAAAACCACACTAAAAAAATCTAGTACATCTAGTACGTTTTTCCTTATTCATTCATAGATGTCAAACCCCAACCAGAAGATCATTGAAGCGACAAGTCGCATTTCAGCTAATAAAGTTAATTATAAGTACCGTTAAAATTCAAATCTCATATACAAAACAGTTTGACCTGACTGATTGGCGATGACCATGATCACAAACCACATAGAACTACACCGCAGACTTCCGTGCACCTACCCGATTCTCCCTGTCTGTGAATACGTGTGAAATGTCAAAATCAATCGCGGCAATGATTTTCTATGCTATACCATGGGCCTAGGACATTTCAAGTATGAGTGCGTTAATAGAGCTCCTTTGATTTTGTACAGCACCAATACATGAAAAATCCTCGGCCCGCAGGCAGCTTGTAGGCAAAGTCCGGTATGTGGGAGGAGTCGACGGTCTAGTTCTAAGATAAGAGCTAGAAAGCTGAAATTTAAAAAAAAAATCCTTTTATGGCCATACTAAGCACAGCACTCAAAAGCGATTTGGGAAAATTCGGACTCCAAAATGGGAAAAGAGGGAGGCCAACATTTTTGTCAGAAAATTCTTATTTTTCATCCAATTAATTTAAAATTCGGCTTGTGTACTCTTTATAAGAAATAAAGAAAATCAGTTTCTCAGATTTTGGAAATTTTGCTTGGGTCCCGAGTTATTAGTGACGGGAAAAGGGGGGATTCAATTTGTTTCTTTCACCCTATCGTAGCAAGTCAAGCTAGGTACTTCTGTAGCGAGAGCGAAGCCACAAATAAATGCTAGTCCTCTATAATACACAGTTTTAGCTGTCAGAAATAATAATGCTTCTTTTGGTTTGTTTTGTTGCGTTTTTATTGAACTTTTCTGTGTAGCCATCATTTTGAAGGTAAACTATACGAAAACGAATTTCCCCTCGAATTAAATTTGAACTCAGTTCGATTGAATCTGACATTTATCCAAAATCCCTTATTGGACATAATCTCTCTTTTTTTTCTCTTTTTCCAAAATCTCCCGGGACGAAATCCCTTATGCCAAAATCTCCCACAAGCAAACTAAACCTTGCATATACCCAACCTTGCACCTACTCCAAATCCTACAGTAAGCCCAAGCAGGGGGGTTGCAGGGGGGCAGCATGGCCCCCCATACGTATCTCACTTTTTAACGCCATTTTTAGGCATCGCGGCGACAGATTTAGTAACACCAAATCTAAAAATGGGGGATTTTCTCTTAATGGCTTTTGGAGTAAGGGATTTCCGCAAAGGGGATTTTGGAAAAGGAGATTTCATCACCAACCCTGCGCGTACCGATTGGAGAAAATCGAATAGATTTCCGTTTCGATTCGTATCTCAGGCGTGAGTATGGCCGCATTTAAAGAATCCAGTCATCGTAAGTCGACTTGATTTGTTTGCATTCAATTTTACCTGAACGCGAGAATTAACTTGAATTGTCGGTAGGTATGCCACAGACACTTATTGACAATTGTAGTTTTCTGATTGGTGCTCTACACGTCAGGGCAATTGAAATGTCAAACTGTGCTCTCCCATGATCTCTGATAACCCAATAGAAAAGTCAAAATTGAGTTCTCCCGACACATTTTGACACAAATAAACGTCAACTTAGTAGAAAGTCGAGAAATGTTTGGCTTGATGTGTCGGTGTTGCGGACATAGACGTCAACTGAGAGAACTGTTCAAATGACCTGTCAAGCCCAATGAAAACTCAGCATCATGAACATATAGAGCTGTCAGATTTACCAAGCTAGATTCTTGAACGCCCTATATCTAATTCAATTTTCGTTTGTGCAGAAATTTGCATAGTTTCTACACAATTCAATGAAAGCAACAAATAAATAAAAAACTTTTCACAGTTAAAATGTTATTATAGAGGATTGAATTTTGAAAACTTAATTCGCACATTTCCTCCGAAACTGAAAATGTATATATAGGCAGTTTATTCGACCTGTCGTTTTTAAAATCGAAAAATGCTCAATTCAATCAAGTCTTAAAATTTCGAACGAATGTAATTCTGATTACTGATTATATTGGAAAACGGTGGAAAATTTCACCCCAAGAAGGAATTAACCTCTATTTGCATAAATCGATTGAAATAAAATACAAAAAATGTTCGATGGGTATCTCAAAATATTCGCGAGGGCGAATTGATTTTTTTTTGTTTCGGCTTTTTCTTTGTCCGTCTAAATTTTCCTCTGAACCACTGTACTTCTGCTCTGCGATTGATGAAAAGCATTTCTCGGATAGCTTCGTTTGTTTATTCTTGTTTTCAGACAGCAGAAAAACAATCAAGTCTTTCGCAATTGGCTACAACAGGTAGCTACATACATATCCGCAGGATACCACTCTCCATTACACTCAGATGTTTTCAAACAAAATGAAAGCAATTGAGTTTGACTTTTTTTTCCATTCCCAAGGCGGTTGGTTTTTGCATATTTTTTTCCTGTTTTTGCTACAGCAGCTTCTGTGGGGATGGGGAGTTGTATAGTAAACCTCACGGGATGGCAACTTATTACTGAAGGACAGCGCTCAACTTAATGGCACATTATGCGAATTATTATGAAAATGTTTTCGCTGATATATTTAAACAGTTTATTCTTCTTATTTTGGTTGAGAAATAGATCTCTAAGTTATTCAAAATGCTTAAGTGAAATTAGGTGGAATTTTATATTAAGCAATTTAATGAACATTGTAGGAGGTTAGTATGGGAGGTCCTTCTATCCCTGAGACAAAAAATGAAATATTTTCAGTCTGATCTGATCTATATTTTTATCGCAGAGGAAAATATTACTTCCACCACTAAAAAAAGAAGAAGTATATATATACTATATGAAAGAACAACGCCGACATAGTCATTTAAAAAAGCAGAGAGTCTCAGGCCCTGTGGCCTAAGCTAGATCGGAAAAAATCTGTACAATTACTGAAGCTCAGCAGATCAAGGCTACGAATAGTAATAGGGATACTCTCCCGGGCACTGTCTTCTAAGGAAGCATGCTACGAGATTAGGTCTAACAGATTCAGACATATGCAGGTATTGCGAAGACTTACATGTCACAGAGGACATAACTCATCTCCTCTGTGAATGTCAAACTATTGCTCGGTACAGGACGAAATACCTCGGTATAGGTACTTCTTCGACAAATTGGAGGAGGTTGGCCTCGCAAACAAATTTTCAGGTTCTGTAGGGAAATTAATTGCTTTGGCGAAGTGTTTCATATTATTTGACCGTCAAGGTTCCCCAGGGATGGCGATGGTGCCTGGTCCAATGTGATGAACTTTGGATTTGAATCCAGATGATTCAAGCGACTTCCGATGACTAGATTCTTGAATGAGGCCAAAGCCTATATTTCAAGATGGGAAATTTTCTAAGCGACTGTCAAAAATTGGCAAGAAATATATTTACAAAAACAGAAAACGATTTGAGTTAAATTTGTTAGGACGCACTGAATCTGACATCATACCTTCTTCATAACGTCTGCCCACATAACTAGCTCTTCGCACTTGCAAGTAGGTGTGGTATTGCATTGAAAGACGGACTCGCAAATACTTTCTTTCTTTCCTTCCCATCGTGGTAGGTAAGCCTTACCTGATGGTGTATTTTAAATTACAAATATTTGGCTCGATGGCAGCCTAAATATAGCGTTTTTTCAGTCATTTGACAACAACTGAGGAGAAGGGGTGGGGAGGGGGAGGGGACAAAAAACATTAAAATGATTTCGCATCTCACTCTGAATGCATCCATTGCAAAGAAAGCGATCGAAATGCGATTGACGGCTGTCTAATGGATCCAGTCCGTTCAGGGATGTTTTGAGTAAAAAAAAACCCTAAACAAACGGCTTTGCCTCTCTATAAAAGGGCTTGTTCTGAAATTTTGGAGGCAGTCGATTGTGAGATGTGAAGCTGATCACATCTATTTGGTGCGCTTTTTCGCTCGTTTTTTGACACATACATTGGCGCAATTTTTTGACGCGCAATATGGTGGATTTTTTGGCGCGTATTTTGGCGTCTATTTTGGCGCGTTTTTTCGCGAATTTTTTCTGCATTTTTGGCGGGATTTTTTGGCGCATTTTTTCATCGTGTATTTTGGCGCGATTTGATGGGCGTTTTTGGCGCATTTTTTGCATAGTTTTGGCACTTTTTTCGCGAATTTTTTCTGCATTTTTGGCGGGATTTTTTGTCACTTTTTTGACGCATATTTTGTTATTTCTTCAGCGCGATTTTTGGCGCATATTTTGTTATTTTTTCTCCGCGATTTTTGGCGCGTATTTTGCTGAGATATGTCGGGCGGTTTTAGCGCATTTTTTTGCATAGTTTTGGCGCGTACTTTGGAGATGTATTTTGGCGCGTTTTTTTGCGAAATTTTTCCACATTTTTGGCTGGATTTTTTGTCACTTTTTTGGCGCATATTTTGTTATTTTTTCATTGCGTATTTTGGCCCGATTTGATGGGTGTTTTTGGCGCGTATTTTGAGATGTATTCTAGCGCGTTTTTTTCGCAAAATTTTTTCCACATTTTTGGCGGGATTTTATGTCACTTTTTTGGCGCATATTTTATTATTTTTTTCACCGCGATTTTTGGCGGGATTTGTCATGCGTTTGTGGCGCATATTTTTGGCTCTATTTTGGCGCGCATTTTGGAGGGTTTTTGACGCGGATTTTGGGGCATTTTTTCGCGAAATTTTTCTACATTTTTGGCGGGATTTTTTTTTCATTTTTTTGGCGCATATTTTGTTATTTTTTCATCTTGCTTTTTTGGCGCGTATTTTTGATGGGTATTTGGCGGGATTTGTTGCGCGTTTTTGCACAGTTTTCGCTAAATCTTTTTGGGATTTTTTTTGTTGGTTTTGGCACATATTTTGTTTTTCATCACGATTTTTCACGCGTATTTCGGCCGTATTTGTTGTGCATTTTTGGTGCATTTTTTGCACAGTTTTTGGCACGTATATTGAGGTGTATTATGGTGCGTTTTTTCGCATCCACCTTTTTGCCTGGATTTTTCGTTTTGAAATGACGGGAAATAAACAAGTTTACGTCAATCTACCAGTACCTCCAAGGAAATTATCAAAAGTAGTATAATAAAAGAAGCGATGGCCCACCAAGGTGCCTTGTGATCGTCAGTATTGACATCCAATTTGACGATACTAAAAACAACCCCAAACGTAAGTGACTCTCATTCACTACGAAATTCTGACTTGCTAAAAACTATTAGAAAGTAATCTACGTAGAAAGTGGAACACGCACAGATTTTGCCTAGTTACTGCATAGTATGTAAAGAAATAGCTTATTTATAAAAAAAATTATGTACCTACATTAAGCCGATAAGAATAAGAAAATGTTTTAAGGTTCTTGAATCGTAACGAGGCGTGTTGTTATAACTGAGACAGTGGTCATTGAGTGCAAAAAAATCGGCATAAAAACATCGATGCATCGATTATATCGAAAATAAATTATCGAGTGAAATAATCGATATTTTTTTACGACAATATCGATGAATCAAGTGATTCGATATATATCGCGCATCAGTACCAGGAACATCAATTTGGCACCGTAGTCAAGATTTGGGCATTCATTTCGAGAAGCTCTCTACAGCGAATTCTCACGAAAGACTAGAAACTTCATGCTTACAAAGTTCATTGATACTCAAGAACTGAAAACTACTGACCATGCAGCGCGAAGAGAGTTCTTTGGACGGAGTTTGGAACAACGACAAGTGGATGCTGATTTCTTGAACAAAATCATCTTCAGTGATGAAGCTCATTTTCATCTTGGTGGCTTCGTTAATCGTCAAAATTGTCGCATTTGGGGTTCAAAAAAGCCACAAGTAATTATTGTTGAGAAACAAATGCATCCACGACGCGTGACTGTTTGGTGCAGATTTTGGGCTGGAGGCATTATCGGACCATTGCAGCTGGTCAGGCAGTAACAATTAATGGTGTTAGTTATCGTGACATGCTAACCCAATTTTTAATGCCTAAATTACAAGATATGGATGTGACTAACATGTAGTTTCAACAAGACAGTGCCACATGCCAGAGAAACAATTCAATTCCTGCATGAGTCATTTCCTAATCGTGTAATCGGCCGTTTTTGCGATTAGAATTGGCCAGATCTTGCGATTTAACGCCATTGGACTTTTTTCTTTGGGGTTTTTTGAAGACAAATTTCTATGCAATCAAGCCCACGACCACCAACGCCTTGAAAGAGGAAATGGCGGGAGGTGTATCAATGAAATTCAGCCACAAAAATTTCAATAAAAGAGTACGTATTCTTGCCAGCAAAGCCGTTGCGGCCATTTATCCGATGTGCTATTCCATACATAACCCCAATCTGTATGTATACTCCATGAAACAATAAAAAATGTAAGCTTTCTAATTAAAAATTTGTATTTTCTATCAAAATTAAATTTTGCGCGTGAATGAATTATAGGACACCCTTTACCTGCAGAGTCACTCGTGCAATCACCCTAAAAGTATGCACCACCATAAAGTGATATAAACTGACACATTTATTGTAATGTCTTGACATTTGGTTTGTGCTTCAGATAGCAACTTGTTGCAATAGTAAATTGTGGTTTCCACACCACAAAATTTGTCAACATGAACTTCAAACTTCCCCTAGTGAGAAACTTGTGAATTGATTATTGCTCCCTCCTGACTGGAGCAGATACTCAAGACTCAGTAAGTGTCAAGTGCATAGTTGTTGTAATTCGGTGATGAAAATTCACTGAGAAAAGTGACAGCAGCAGAAAAGTTCAGATTTTCTCCTCATCTGTTTGGTTCTTGGAATAATTCACTGAATTGATGGCAAAATTAGACAAGTAAACCCCAAAGGCCTATTAGATTCGTAGGTTTAGTGTTGGAAGTGGGCAGCTTTGCAATTGCTATACATTTATTTTTAATTGATTCAGCTTGTAAAAGCATGCGAATGTGTAGGGGAATATTGGTAGCAGTAATTAAGTAAATGTTGTCCCAAACAAACAGATTTAGATTAACAGAAGAGTGATTAGCTTAAATAGGGTGGGTGGCTAAGATTAAGACTGCCAACTTTATAAATACATGACGATAGGCTATAGGGGTAGGTGTAACGTATATGGACGACTTGAAAAATCTTTATAAATGTCAAAACAAAATGTTGTCTCACAATGAATTGCCCACAGGAAGCTCAAAAAACATACGCCACGTTGTCAAGAGATTGAACATAAATAATGTCCTGAAGAAAAAATGTTTTGACCTTTCCTTTAGTTGAATTGTATGTACATGTCGATTCCATGTCGAATATTTTTAGGACACTGGGGGATATTTCATAAATGAAAAAATATTAACTCGCATCTTTACCTCTATTAATAATAAATTTGTTTATCTGTTTGTATGCGGCATTAACGACTTATGGCATCACGATGAAATTCCTAACTCAATCCATAACTCCATATGGATTCATTGGACATAATAAATATAGTGCTTAACGGTGCAACATTTAGTATTTATTTTTATCCCAATCGGGGAAAAAATGCGAACAATTTAGAGCCAAATGCTACTAATTGCTGTGGAGGGGAGTGGCGGCGGTGTTTGCAAAACGAAAGCATACAAACTCAATTAGATATTTAATATACCTGCGGAATATAGTTAGATTGATGTGATTTAGAGGTTCATGCTGGGACGAACGCAGGTAGAGGTTTTGGGGGTTCGAAGCTCTCCCAAAATATTTGACACTAAAAAATAGGGAGAGTCCATTTTATATACATAATATAAAAAAAAAACAATTCATTTACCAGTAGCCAGTCGTTACACTTTCTTCTGACCAAATCATGGAGATGAATTGTTGTAAGCCCACCATCAAGTCGTCTTCCGATGCCTTAAATAGTTCACGCGGGCTATCTAGTCCAGCAGCCTTGTTGGACTTCATCATCGTCCAAATTAAATAATTCGTTCTGCCTGACAGCGTAATTGTATAGGCGAGTTCTCCATTAAACCAAGGCTTTCGTTTGTGACGCGCATCTCTGATGACCTCTTGGCATCGATACCAATGGTCTTTGGCACTTGATGAAGGTGTTATAGACGTGTAGGGCTTTTGGCGGTTTGTTGCGATTACAGCCGTTCAACATTAAATCTCTTTACATTTTTTATTCATTGTTATATGGAGTCTGAGAGTCTGAGATATATTAATTCATACCTGGGTTACAACAAGGTAATGGTTCGAGTCTATGTTGGCAGTTTAGAAAGATCAGACATCTAGAACACTGTATAGCAATGCCTTACAAGTCGATCGCAACATGATCAATTTGTCTGACAGTTTTTGACAAGGCTATAGTCATATTTTTTTATGAATGTTAGGAAAATGTGTGCTAGCTATAGTTACGTCCCGCAGCAATGTCCTAATCCGTTTCTAGATGTGATGTCATGCAGGCTTTCAAATTGTACTACCAAAGAAATCCTCCTTGCCTAATTTAACGTTGAAATCACCAAGTACGATTTTAGAGCCGTTCTTAGGAGACAGTTCACATGCTATGTCTAAAAACTCGTAGAAACAATCAATTTGTCATAGCATCATCATTTTCCTCTAGCCCTACAGAACGAATATTAGCCTGATATTGTCGAATTTAGCTGTGTGCGGACTGTCATAAGGCGTTAACTAACATAACTAAAGAATTCTCACTGACCACCAAGTAAGGTATCTGTTCTGACCTATCATCTTCACTATAGACGACAGACGACACCGTTCCCATTGCTTCAATCTAGCGAATTTATTCGCCATACATCCCCCTTCTGGGCAGCTCATGTTAGACTTTTTAGATTCATTCAGCTCGTCAATGCCTAATAGTGCTATTATTTTTTCGTGTTCAACACTCGCGTTCATATGTTTCTCAAGTCGCGATGGGATGGAGTCGCCTGTAAATACAGGGTTTTTCAATAAGAGCGCTACAAAAGTTTTTTTAAATAAAACAAAAAACGGTTTTGGATATCAATGAAATTCTTTATTCCTGTGAAAGTACGTTCGATGCCATTATGTATGGAACTCGATTTCTTTTGCATGGCCACCACGGGCACACTTGCAGAAGTCCAGACGCTGAACCCAATTTTCGACGGTAGAGAGACGGTCACAGAGATGCCAAACTCTTGAGAACGACGTGTGAGAGACACATTTGGGCTTTCTTCAACTGAAGCCTCAGCGGCAGTAATATTCTCGACACTACGGACATTTCTTTGTCTCACTGGCACGGGAACATTTTGTACTGTGCCTGTGGATTCAAATTTTTCCACTAGACGCTCAATTGTTGATCTGCTAGGACGATTATGACGACCATAAATTGGACGTAGCGCTCTTAACGTTGAGGCCACTGACTCCGAATTTCGGTAGTAAATTTTAATAATTTCGACTCGTTGTTGGCTCGTATATCTTTTCATCACGAAATGGCAAACCTTACTGAAGAGAAATGTCAAGAAATGTGGCAAGAAATTCGGCGTCGTCCTGTCGCTCTACTTTTGTAGCGTCCCTGTTGAAAACCCCTTTACTACTAGAATTTGTCACGACTGAGGGGATATACGCGTCCAGATGGACAAGACCAGTAGCCGATTTATATCATGGTGAGGTAAAGAGTAAAATAAGCAAAATTGATGTGTAATTGGGGACCTCCAAGTTGATGCCAATCAGCGCCTGTCATATGCATACAAATTTAACCACCCATATACCACTTATAAAATGCAACGTTCATCTGTTCGTTTCTCCATACCTCCAGATATTTGGTTATTCCTCCGATTTTCATGATTTTTTTTTCTGATTTATAGATCGTAGGTTGGTTGGGAATTGCCCAGGAGTAAAAGGGTCGCGAGGAGTAAGGGGGGTTTGACGAACCATTAACCGTATGAACTTGAAAGTTTGTATGTTGATAGATAAGTCAAAAGTATTACATGCCTCATTCATTGTTTTTCAAAATTCGTCCTATAAGAGATCTGCAGCTATGGAAAGTGTAACGATATTATCTCGTAGTATAAATAATCCAATCATACCTGTGACAAAAATGTCAAATATTATGTCCATTGACTTAGGATTAGGATTTTGGGGAAAGGGTAAAGGGGTGGTAGGGACTAACTCTGGAAGTATTTAGTCGATTTCAAAAATTCTTTCAACATTGTTATGGCTGCATCCTCCAAGTCAGTATAGGTTTACTTACAAGGGGAAACAAGGGTATAGAGGTTATCTTCAAAAGCTCATTGTCGGAATTGACCTCCAACAGTCATGTTTTTCGCGTGTGAGCTGCAGTCGTATTTTGTTTATACTAAAAAAAATTAGATGTATAATTTACAAAAAGGCATTGTGATACAATTTTTTGTAAGCTTAACAAATCAGGAAAAAATATAAACAAATATCATTGAGCAAGAAGTTTTTTTCCAAAACACCTCCCGACATTTTTTCCTGCATTCACCCCTGGGTTAATGTCCAAAACACATGTGCAGATATTCTGAACGTTTTACTGCAAGCAGTACTGCAGATGAAACAGATGTGTAGAATTCAATTTGCATCGGTTGCTGTCAATGCGGGAAAAAATACGAGAGTGCAACACAGGCGAAAAATAATTCCCGTCTCGCTTTTCCTCGTATGCATCAGTATCTGAATTTAAAAATTCGGTGCTGCCAAGTCTATTTAATTTAATTCATTGCGTTGCCATGCAGTGGATTTAGAAATAGAGACACGTTGCAGTGCTGCGGTGGGTGCAGAATTTACATTTGTATCACCACATAAAAACATGTGTTCTCTAATCTTGCTGCACAGTGAATTCTGCACGTGTGTTTTGGGCATAATGTATTTGCTGTTACTCCTGGGTAACGAAAATAAAATTGACGTCAGTGTTGTACTTTTTTTAACGAGTTACTTCAATCTTTGATAGGAAACTTGGTATTTCGTATCTTTATGTACTCTTTCCTCGTGGTTCTACTGTTATATTATAGAGAAGCTTTGTTAAAATAATACTGCAGACATGATTATATTTGTTTTTGTTTTGTTTATCTTTGTTTTTGTTTTGTTCAGAGCAACAACTAGGAGTTATTAAAAAAAAACACTATCGGTGAATATTTCAGTGGTACAGTATAAAATATAGAGTAACAAAAATCCTTACATTACGACGCTGCTTCTATGCAATCGGAGTTGACCTCCATTAACCTACAAAGCTTTTATTATGCACCCGACGATCTAATCCCATTTTATCTGCGTGTACATCTATGTCCGTCTGGAGTGCTAATCAATGAACAGCATCTTCATCGCAAGGCTCAATGATGAGCCATTTAAATTGGAAAATATTTATACGCATCTTAACCTCCATTCTAGTATGTGAGCTTTGATGGTATTAACATTGTTCCTTATGGTAGCATGATTTAAGGGGCCAATTCGAAGGACATCTAAAGAAATATATTACCCATAAACCCAAAGAGAACCAATAAAAAAAAAAGTTATACCCCATTAAAATTGAGTTGTTACCAAACCATTTAAAGGCTAAATCCCACACTATATACTTTGAAATTGGCAAAACTCATCATCATCATCATTATCATCATGAAGAACACAAACGACCCACTTAGACTGCAGCAGCAGAGTATAGCCAAGATACTATACTTCCTTCACATACACATATGAGTATAAGTATGTACATCGGATTCAGTTTTTTTTTTTTTTGTGGTACTTTCATTCGAAATCCTTAAATTAGACCATCACGGCTATAAATCTCTCTCTCTCTTGACTTTTTTGCTCCTCTTTTGTGAGCAGCTCAGACAACGAATATTTCCGGCTAACACAACACATTCCAAAGCCCATCAACCTAAATTTCATCGAAGAAGAGTGCATGCACATAACTCGCTGTCGCCGTCGACGACGACGATGAAGACGTCGCCAAACCAAAGGAGCAATACTTGACATAGATATGTCCTTTACCTCTTTACTTGTAAGCACTTCCGAACAAATTTCTAAAACTCCATACTTGCAATCATATATACATATAACACCGCCATCACCTGTGTCCTGTGTGCTGCCATTCAACGTTATCCTTTTTCGGGCACTCCAACACTCTCCTCTCCGCTGTCCCTGTTCTGCAGCAATTTAGTGATTTGAGGGGGCGACTAAAAACAGCCGACACACAAATTGTGTCCATTTTCAACGACGAAAAAAAAAATACTGCCTCGAAGAGCGAATGGAGCACAAATAAATACACAAACACAGACACAATGTTAGGGCTCTCCGTCTATATGTGGCCCTCTGCAACTATACCAGAACAACAACAGGTTAAATTTCACATTGAGGTGGGACGACACGCGACGCGATGAGAAGGAAGACGTATAGGATTTGTTTTTGTATTTGCATTTCCCATTTAATCCTTGCTTTATCCTTTTTGGTCTGCTGGTCGATTTTGTATTTTCTATATCGGTTTCCCGATTCTCCTTCTCTGTCTCTGTATGGGGGTTGAGTTTTAGGCCATCACTGGCAGTTGGGATTGGGAGGACTCTGTGTCGGGTGCGGCAACTGGAAAAGAGAAAGAGACAATTTATTGTGAATAACTTATTCGCGGCTCGGTTCTCGATCGATATCTGTTTTATCTGTACACGAAAATAATGTTGTGCAACAAACAAAAATATCAGAATGGAGGCCAGTTGTACGGATGACGACGATAATAATTCCATCACCATCACCAGGGCGTATACGTAACATTTTTTTTTATTATTTTTTTCTTCGTCTGCTTGCTTTGTACTAGACTCGTTGGAAATCTATTAATAGTTTCCCTCATTTCGGCTTCGAAATTAATTTTTTAAAGCTTTTGCTTTTTCAATTTTTCATCGTTTAAGTTCGGAAGGTAATTGACGTTTAAGTGTATTTCCAGGGGTTAAAGCCAGTGGGTTGGTGTGTGTGTGTTGGGTATAATATGGTAATAGGTAACAGCTTATGAAGGTAAGAATAGAAATAATTGCGGAGAAAACGTCGTTTAGCCGCACAATTTTAACCTGATGCCATAAGCGATGTAGTGTGATGGATGTTTCTTTTTCAAAAATAAATACACAGTCCAGTCCATATATAGGACAATGGGCTTGGCTTCCCACGAGTCGAAGGGACCTATTAATTTACTTCGTATCGAAATCATTTAAATTGAGAAGCACTCTCTTGGGATATTTATATACTCTTGCAATTGTCGTCAGACGTCGTTGTTGTAGGTAGTAGTAGTAATAAGGCCACTGGAAAATATCTTAAGGGTTGTTTGGGTGAACCTGAAACTCCTTGCTCTGAAGTCGAACACAAACACATAAACCAATGCGGCTAGTAGTAACTGGAAAAAGTGATCTACGTGCCGCGTAGTCTATGTTGGAGATCTCAATTAGGGGTTACATATTGACAACGTCATAAGCAATTCGGGCTAAAGAATTCTCGAAAACGTGTGCCCCTTTTAATAAAATTTGTTCTAAATTCGCAATTAAAATAATGCGCAGTGGCTCAGTGTTCTCTACGAGGGGTCCCAAGTTCCATCCCCGGAAAAATTTTATCTTAAGGTATTTTTCACTGCCCCTCTACCGAACGTCTGATAAGCATGATTCGGCATGAAATTGTAGGTCCCTTCCATTCGTCCCAAAAATTAAAAACTCACACAAACGAATGGTTGTGGGAAGCAAGACCCATATATTTATTTTACTTATATCCTTCCTTAGGTGGCACAACAGTCCGGGATTGATCTAGGCCTCTACCAGCACGCCTCTAAAGTTAGCTCGGTATTTGGCTAACTGCCTTCAGTTGCGCACTCTAAGTTGGGCGTAGTTTTGTCTACATTGTCTCTCTGAATTTGAGTTAAAGACATCTTGAGCCGGAGCTCTATAGTGTCTATTCGCTCTACATGTTCTTGCCTTCTTAGACAACTGATGCACAATTTGACTATGACTATGACGATTTCGATGTAGAACTCGTAAAGTTCATCGTTGAATTTCCTCATCCAAAGTCCGTCAAAGCAAACGGGACCGAAAATGTTACAAAGAATCTTTTTCACAAAGAGACTTTCTTTCTTCATCCGCTTTAGATATATCCGCTGGAATAATCAAGGTCTTGTATAGAATCCTCTTAGTTCTTCGGGTTATGACTCTACAGTGCAACAGCCTTCTCAGCCCAAAGAATAAACGTCTCTCAAGAGTTATTCTTCGTTTAATTTCTTCTGTGATGTTCATATCAAAGCCGAGGTAGACAAAGTCTCTGACTACTTCAAAGTTACATCTGTCGATTGTTATTGTTTGATGTTGGGGGCCCCTTCTTGATGACAGCATATACTTAGTTTGGTCTTCGTTAGCCGTTAAACCCATTTTAGCCGCATCCATTTCTATACTTACTAGCAAACGCATCAGACAGCTCTCTGCGCTCTACTAGTTAATTATGGACTTTTGAAAAATCGTGTCTTGTCTGTTGGCCTCAGAATTTGACATAATTCTTTCAGGTATGACGTTAAAAAAGTTACACAACAGCACATTATCTTCTCTAAATCCTTTCTTGATAGCAAGTGTCTCGGTGAGTTTGCGCCCGAGCATAGTTGAAAAGCGAGTGTTCTCCATCTTCATTCCGCACAGCCTGACGAATTTGGCAGGGATGCAAATACTAGACTTGGCTCTATACATAGGGCATCTCTAAGAATACTGTCATATGCAGCTTTAAAATCGATGAACGGATGGTTGCTATTGATATCTGGACTTCTTGGGCTTTCTCAAGGATCTGAGAAAGAAGATTCCAATCAATTCGTTGATAAATTTACATTACTTACTTTTATTTTTGTTGGCGCTTATAGTTCGGGGTGGACCACGGCCTCAACCAACAAGCCCCTCCAGCCAGCTCGGTCCCTCGCTAGCTACCTCCAGTTACGCAAACTAAATTGGTTAAGGTCGTTCTCCGAATATGCGCGCCACCTAAGGTGGGATCTTCCTCTGCTGCGTTATCCCTCAGGGGTGGATTCGAAGACTCGTCAGGTTGATGCGTTTTTGTCCATATGCTCCACGTATCCAAGTCATCTCAGCCGTTGAATTTTTAGCTTTTTGATCAGGAGCCGAATCGCCGCATCCGTGAACGAGCTATACGTTTACGGAATCAACCGATTTTACAATATCACTCGAAGAATCTTTCTCTCAAATCATCCCTGAAGGTTTTCATCCGCTTTTGGCAGGGTCCATGCTTCTGCCCCATACAGCAGGACCGGCGTGATTAAGGTCTTATATAATATCTATTTGGTTCTATAAGAGAGGGCTTTACTTCTTAGTCCGAAGAAACAGCGATTGGCAAGAGTGATTCTTCGTTTGATCTCTGCGCTGATGTCATTTTTCGAGGTGATAGTAGAGCCCAGGTAGACAAAGGCCCTTATTGTGATTGTCGATCAGCGATCGTCACGACAATTGTCGATTGCGTCGATTGATTTTAGATATTCATACGAATAACATTTTATCACTTCCAAGAGAAAGCATCGATCAGACATTTGTAATCGACTACAAGCGACTGTCAAATCGACAAATATCGATCGCCATCGACAATCACAGTTCTCGATCGATCGACAGTTGTCGATCAACAGGGGCCAAAGTCTTTAGCTACTTCGAAATTGCATCTGTCCATCGTGACGTTTTGTCCGAGTTGAGAGTCCTTTCTCGTTGACAGCATATACTTCGTTTTGTCCTCATTAACAGCCAGACCCATCTTCGCCGCCTCCGTTTCGATGCTTGCAAATACGCCACTGACATCTCGCCACTGACATCTCGCCACGTTCTTCCAATAATGTCAATATCATCAGCATAGGCAAGTAGTTGAACGGACTTGTGAGTTTCGTACAATTGCTTCAAGAACGATGTTAAGAAAGTACATGATAGCGCGTCGCCTTGTCTCAAACCTTTTTTGTCATCAAATGGCTCGGTGGTGTTTTTCGTTGATAAATAGTTTTAGGTATTCACACCGTATGGCAGACCGGATCTTGTATGCAATGATAGCCTTCTTAGTTGGCGCAGTTTAAAAGGTCTCCTCTATTGTGGTCAAACGATGTTGAGGCTCTATTCATCAGGCAAACTTTCTTTCGACCAAAACTTGGAGATGAGTATGTGTATGCATTCCACCAAGTCGTCTTATTTACAACAATTTAAGTGCAGAAGTAAGCAGATGAAAGGAAGCCGTCGTTAGAAAAACCCAAACTAAGCAACAGGGGTTTTTTTAATTGAGTTTTCAAAACCTTTTCGGGGCTGATTGCCTAAACTTATCACACCGACTACAACTCATAGGCGTATTAACAGACTTTTGATGGGTTTAAAGGCTGTAGCTGTTAAGATTGATAGTCCGGCTCTGCTAACAATGCTCCTTACTAATAACAAATTCGAGTCTAGAAACTAAAACTTTTTTTTTACTTCAAAGTAAAAACTAAAAATGGTTTATCAGCAAGTCCCAATATCCCTAAAGCCCATCTTTTGACTCTATTCTGCAAGAAACAACGGATGCTTCTTCCGAGGTCCACTCGGAGCGCATAACATGCGTGCGGTTTCTAACGATGAGTTTCAGTTTCTCCAGTTTCCAAGACTCGTTTTCCAAAGTTCTGTGTATTTTTTTTCTTATTCGACTCGCTCTTCTGCCATCTTTGCAATGAAAATGTCACCTTTTCAAAGAATATGACCAGTCCACCCGGTTTTAGGTAAAATTGTTTGTAAGGTATACTATTTTGATAGGAAGTTCTGAAGACGTTTCAGATGCACCTACTTTCGAACGTTTGCAGTTTTCGGGTTTTAGGTGACAGCATGGATTCTACGTTTAAACAGAAGAGGCCAATTTTGGTGTTTAATTTCATTGCATTGTTTCAGACTTTTACTTTTCCAATATATAATTCACCTTCAGTCGAGTATATCCTTCCTAAATATTGGAAATTTAGAATTTTTTTTTTTTACCGACTGTCTTGCAAAAAATGAACTTATTCTTGAATTGGTGAGTTTGTTGTCAGACTGTTCAGTTAAGTTTTCGTGGCATTAGATTTCAGTCCATCCAAGTTGCTTTTGAGGAATGTTGGTCATTATCATAAACGGTCATTATTTTGATGTCTGATATTGAAGTTGTAAGACTTTCAATGAATTCCAGTCACAGTATTAGTGTCTTATTACATTTTTATCTGTCGAACAGTTGGCAATTAATTAAAATTTCTATAAAAAGAAAAACCAAATTAAATATGAAAGAAATGTGAAAAATGAATTCAATGCAAAACGAACGTAGGTGTTCCTTAAAGTGTACAATAACCCTCGAGACCACACCTCTGTTTTAGCCCCCCAACTTAGAGAAACAATTTACGCAGTAATTTTGTTCGTACAGTGAATAAGAATTAATTTCCGAAAAATAGACATACATAATTAATTCAGCCTGAAGCACTTCTTATAGTCAGTTGCCTCGTCCTATAGCCCCTTAAGTCAGTACATACAAATGTAGGTACATCCCGAAATGCGAAACAAATTTCACTACACAACGAAACGGTGAAAGTAAATCTCAGTCAAGCAAGCATCACAACACAACCGCCCGATAACCACAGTAGCACCCAGCCACCTCCATATTGTATATGTACCTATATATGGAGAGTAATATAGAAGGAGCCAGAGGAAAGAAATTAAAGCCAAAAATAAAACAATAATCCTTACATATAATAAAACTGTAGGCATTTTCTTTGTCAGCTAAAAACTCGAAAACTACTGGACAGATTTCGATGAAACTTTTTTTAAATGTTCCTTAAGACTGTGAGACTGCTATAGGCTATGTCGTTTATAGCCACGTCCTTAGGAACAGTTTTTAGCCAAAATGTATTTTTTGAAGTGAAAATATATACATACACATATACCTTGCTACGAATGGATGTTTTTACTTTTGCGATCGTCAAACAAACACATTCGATAAGGGTTGATTTGTTTTCGCAGTGAGTGCTATGGTCAGTTGTATATTATGTAGGTATGTATATTATGATTGTATGTCCGATGAAGGATGGGGATGGGGTGAGTCGTGCGTGCTGCAGAATGGCATGGGGTATATTAATAATCTTCATAAGAGAAGAGACGTATAATACAAAACAGGTTTCATTTCAGAATTTCATTCGATATGTGGTATGGTAATTGTGTTGGGTTGGGGTAGTTAGTTGTTTGGATTCTATAGGAAGAGGGAAGCAAAGGAAAGGAAAGGAAATGCAGTATATTAAACAAGTAGCAAGATCAATGAGAGGGAGGGCGATGCAGAGGGTGCACATTATATATCCAATGCATTACATCCATTATCGCATATCGCCACGCAACGCAGTAGGAACTTTATTCTGATATGACGTAACAGGGTAGGGTTGGGGTAGTTGTTTGGATTCCATAGTTATACTTTGGGGTTGTTGTCGCACATCGAAAGCAATTTTTCTTGAACAGATAGGTACCTACTGTGTATGAGTGACTTACTTCTGTCCAGCCAGTTTGTGAAATCTATATCTATACATATAATAAAACTGTAGGAATTTTCTTTAGCCGTTAAAAACTCTTTTGCGATCGTCAAACAAACACATTCGATAAGGGTTGATTTGTTTTCGCAGTGAGTGCTATGGTCAGTTGTATATTATGTAGGTATGTATATTATGATTGTATGTCCGATGAAGGATGGGGATGGGGTGAGGGTGCGTGCTGCAGAATGGCATGGGGTATATTAATAATCTTCATAAGAGAAGAGACGTATAATACAAAACAGGTTTCATTTCAGAATTTCATTCGATATGTGGTATGGTAATTGTGTTGGGTTGGGGTAGTTAGTTGTTTGGATTCTATAGGAAGAGGGAAGCAAAGGAAAGGAAAGGAAATGCAGTATATTAAACAAGTAGCAAGATCAATGAGAGGGAGGGCGATGCAGAGGGTGCACATTATATATCCAATGCATTACATCCATTATCGCATATCGCCACGCAACGCAGTAGGAACTTTATTCTGATATGACGTAACAGGGTAGGGTTGGGGTAGTTGTTTGGATTCCATAGTTATACTTTGGGGTTGTTGTCGCACATCGAAAGCAATTTTTCTTGAACAGATAGGTACCTACTGTGTATGAGTGACTTACTTCTGTCCAGCCAGTTTGTGAAATCTATATCTATACATATAATAAAACTGTAGGAATTTTCTTTAGCCGTTAAAAACTCTTTTGCGATCGTCAAACAAACACATTCGATAAGGGTTGATTTGTTTTCGCAGTGAGTGCTATGGTCAGTTGTATATTATGTAGGTATGTATATTATGATTGTATGTCCGATGAAGGATGGGGATGGGGTGAGGGTGCGTGCTGCAGAATGGCATGGGGTATATTAATAATCTTCATAAGAGAAGAGACGTATAATACAAAACAGGTTTCATTTCAGAATTTCATTCGATATGTGGTATGGTAATTGTGTTGGGTTGGGGTAGTTAGTTGTTTGGATTCTATAGGAAGAGGGAAGCAAAGGAAAGGAAAGGAAATGCAGTATATTAAACAAGTAGCAAGATCAATGAGAGGGAGGGCGATGCAGAGGGTGCACATTATAATATCCAATGCATTACATCCATTATCGATATCGCCACACAACGCAGTAGGAATTTCATTCTGATATGACGTATGCATTTTTTGAAGTGAAAATATATACATACACATATACCTTGCTACGAATGGATGTTTGTACTTTTGCGATCGTCAAACAAAAACAAAACAAGACTAGCATACGTATACTACACATTCGATAAGGGTTGATTTGTTTTCGCAGTGAGTGCTATGGTCAGTTGTATATTATGTAGGTATGTATATTATAATTGTATGTAACAGGTTTTATTTCAGAATTTCATTCGATATGTGGTATGGTAACAGGGTAGGTTTGGGGTAGGTAGTTCCTTGGATTCCATATAGGAAGAGGGAAACAAACGAAAGGAAATTCAGTATTACAAATAAGTAGCAAGATCTAGGAGAGGGAGGAATTTTCTTTTTCTCCTAAAAGCGCGAAAACTACTGGACAGATTTCAATGAAACACTCAAAAGTGTAATTTTAAATGAACCAAATATAATTTTGTGCGAGCGGGCAAGGCGAGCACGGGTCCAGCTAGTAATAAGTAAGAGTATACATCCTTAAGGTGCTGTGGGCACCCGAAAACGAGAATAAACCGAAAACCAAATAAACGACGCACGGCAGCAAAAAAAAATTGTGTTTCTCCGAAAACGGCGATGAAACCCGAAAAAAGGAAGAAAAAAAAAAAAAAAGTAAAACACAGAAAACCGAGGAATAAGGATAACCAAAAGGCAAAACTTGAAGCGGCGCGGAGGTGTCAGCTCTTGGAGGGGTGTCCCTGGGAGAGGGAACTATGCTAAAAATAGAACCAATGGGGTATCCTGGGTGGATGTGAGGCGGTGTTGGTTTTCTCTCTCAAGGACATATCGAATTCCAAGTACAGTCGGTTTCTTCTTCAGTCTTTTGCCATCCCTCTGTGTTATTCTTCGTTTTCTTTCTTCTAACAACATACTTTGCACAGTGTGTAACCGTATTGTGTGGGTTTTTTTTTTTGCGTTGCGACTCTGTCATATTGTATCTCATATCTGTGTGGGTAATTTTGTGTTTTTGGGGGGTGCGTGTGGGGTAAACGCACTCAGCACAAGAGAATTTGATGAACAAGAGAGAATTAGAAGTCAGATCAGAGCCAAAGACAACGCAACAGAATGAAAAAAAAAAATTAAGGTCCTGTTGCCTAATATTGTTTTCTCTGGAACGCACACACTTTTTGTTGTTGGGCCCATTCTCGAACACCTGATGTTCTTCGCAGGGTATTCAACTTCGTCATTCTTTTCATTCATACCTAGTACCTACCCATATATGAATGTATGGTGTATATTCGAGATTCGAGTATAGACTGCGATGTGAATATTCGTCCTTATTTTGGTCTTTTTGTTGTTTATTCTCGTTGGATATTTTTTTTTTTTATTGTGTGATTTTTTGATCCACGGAAAATTTAATTAAGGCTGAACTGAACGTCTTGCCCGATGCCGAGGCGCAAAAATTTCAAGTTTTAAGAGTCTAGAGGTTAATTGGGCAGTAAAAAAGCTCACAAAAGTCGTTGGCCATACCATTGGCATCATTAGAGACGGGTAAATGGATATATTTATTCTTTTGTCTTCATTCTGGGGAAAAAACAAACAAAACACAGTTTTGTACAAGGACAACGCGTATAATGAGGTGTTGTGCCTTGTTAGTGTGTGCGTGTGTTTGTTTATTTTATTTTACTTTTGTCTGCCCACAGAGAGGTGGAATTATGGGTCGTAAAAGGGAAATTAATGCTGGAATTATTTTCGTTTTTTTTTTTTGTCAGAGTAATATTAATGATAACAGGAAAAATTAAAATTCGTGCGCTTCTTAATGTATGCTAATGTTAATTACTGAGCGGTAGAATTGTATTTTAAGTAGGAGTTTGTTTTTTTTACTTGCAAAAATTAAGCCCGGGGTGAGAGCATAAAGCGACTGTGTTTACGGGTCTATGGGGAATGGAAAAATAATTTTAGTTAATAATGAATATTTTAATCTGGATACGGATTCTCTATATAATACGGACGGGTGCTGCATTTCAAGACATTGTTATGTCTTAATACATAAATTAGAGGTGTTCTGTAATTGTCCGTGTTCATAAAATCGTCTAGAATTTGAATAAAAAAAAACAATAAAATGTACAAACTGTCAAGAAATTAGTTACTGAGTTACTGAACACAGCCGCTGTCATTAGGCATTTTTCATTTTGAATGACATGCAGGTACCTGCGCGAATGATGATGAAAAGCAGTTGTCTTGTTACATAAAGAAATACGTTAGGCTCTCTTCGCAGAGGCTTCCACAAAATTTGTTATAGGTATCGATTTGTTTGTATAAATACAACAAAAGCGGTTTTGATAGCACAAAATCAACAAAAATGTAATTTTCTATCTAACCGCAAAGGTCTACAGTTTGGGGAGATTCGACGCCTCAACTAAGGCCTCAGTTGGTAGTTATAGGATGCTAGAAATTGCATCCGTAAAAAACACGAAACAGTAGAAAAATGAATCATTTTACGCAAAGGAGTTTACAGGTACACTAGCTGGGCGCGGGCCCAGCTTCGTTCCAAAGAATGTAACTACGAACTACTTAGCCTAAAACCATCCCCCAGTCTAAAGAAATATTTAAAAAAAATGTTCATTCAAATCTGTTTAGTAGTTTTTGCACTTTGTGGTAACAGAGAAAATTCTTACATTTTTTATAAAGATATCAAGCTCCAAAGCAAATCGAATTCAAGACAATTTTTACCGAAATCAAATTTATCAGAAAAGCTTTTTTGAAGAATGGAATTACATACTGTAGGAATGTGAAACATTTTAGTGAAACGAAAACATTTAGCAAAACTTTTTGTGGAATTGATGAAGAATTTTATTCGAAAAAGTTATAGATACTTTTCTGTATGAATAAATTATGCTTCTAACCAATTTTGAATTTAACTAGCTGTACCTACACGTCCGGCTTTTGTATGACTACGATATTGTTCTTGTCTATAAGGACAATGTATATTAATCTTCCAAATTTTTCAACTTATGTGCCATAAGAGTGTCGAAAAATATCACTCGCAGATTTTTTTTATGGAAAGTGTCAAGCCCAGATGTTCCATCCGCCCGCATTTGATTAAACGCTTTTAATAGTCAATAATCGTCTAGGGGGCTAGAGGGCTACCAGTGGGGGGTTAGACTGTTTCGGACACCCTTCGTCTTTGCTTTCTCGAAGACAAGCCTCGGCGTCCTGTTGAGTACCAAGAAGTGAGGTGATTTGCTTTAGTCAAACTCTTCTGCTCAGCACCAATCTCTGGCTCATGGACGGGTTATCATTCTGTTGCGCTCCATCTTTTTCCAGAAGACATCCGTCCATTGACTTTCAAGAAGGAAAGCGGACTGATTCAACCACCCATTTCTGCCATGCACCAGTCTTCTATCTTAATGATGGACTGACTGTCAGAGGCAATAGGCAGGGGGCATACTTCTACGGTCACCCTCCGTTCTTACCCAAAGACAAACCCGCACCAGGAGGTGCTAACCAATTTAGTTGAGTGCTTCAATCACCATCAGCACCTCTTAACGAGATAAGATACACAAAGATTTCTCTTTTAAACGAAATTCGCAGGTAGCAATAGAGTTCCCACTGTAATGTTCGGCCCATAGTTTTCTGGCCATCCGACAGAGGTTTGCTTACAGAGAAAAAAATGGTTATTATTATAAGGGGGTCAAAATCTTTTCAAATTGTTATATAAACTTTTAAAGTATGCAATTCAGGTCAATGTTACATAAAAGCAGCTTTAGTGTGTCTACAAATTTCACAAGTTAGGCCCGCAGTTATAGCCTGCGAGCCGAAAACGTTATATTTATCTTTTTTGGGACAAAATCAAGAAAATAGTTTTCCCCAATTTCTGTCTCAAAATTTAACTTTTGCCTTGAAAAATCAATTTGGCCGCATTCAAGCATCTAGTCATCGGACGTCGACTTGAATTGTCTGGATTCAAATTTACCTGAACGCGTAAACTAGCTTAAATTGTCGGTATGTTACTTATTGACAATTGAATTAATTTTTTTTTTCTCCTGGGTTACGAGTTTCTGATTGGTGCTCTATACGTCAGAGCAATCGGAATGTAAAACTGCGCTCTCCCATGCCCTCCGATAACCTAATAAAAATGTCAAAACTGAGTTCTCCAGACACATGTTGACACAAATGAACGTCAACTTAGTAGTAAGTCGAGAAATTCTCGACTTGATGTGTCGGTGTTGCGCACGTCAACTGAGAAAACTGACATGACCAGTTTAGGCCAATGAAAAATCAGCAAGATAAAGATATTGAGCTGTCAGACTTACTAAACTAGATTTTTGAACGCCCCCTTTATCAATAGCCTGCTATCTAGGTAAAACTCAAAAACCACTGATCCGATTAAGCTAAAAATTTTAGGCAATCTTAGGTATTAGTCCGAATTTAAATTAGATAAAGTGGCACCCTCTATATAAAAAAAACTTTGCAAACTATTTTCCTTAACACTTCGAAAGGTTTTTGGTCGATTGAGCTAAAACGGACACAATATATTTTTCTATGAAGTGAAAAGTGCACGTAGGTAACTCAAAAGTCTTCAAATTTTGCTACAGATATAGTGCGAAATACCTTAATCTGAAATCTTGATATTTGTAGCAGATTTAGTTAGTCTTGAAATTTGGTAAATAGACGACTATTGACTATTAAAAGCGTTTAATCAAATGCGGGCGGATGGAACGTCTGGGCTTGACACTTTCCATAAAAAAATCCTGCGAGTGATATTTTTCGACACTCTTATGGCACTTAAGGGAATGTGACTATAAGGAAGCTGGTTGATGGGTTAAAATATTTTAAGAAGTGTTGACTCCCTTTTGTTTTTTGTTTTCTTTCATTGATTACAAAATATATAAGTAAAGGCAAGTTGAAGTCAGCAAAATCAGAAAAAAAAAAAATAATAAATTTTGGTCAAAAATAGTCTGAAAAGTAGGCGTGTCAATGAGGATATAATATAGCTTTAAACCTTCTGACAGTCTTAAGGAATATTTTAAAAAAAGTTTCATTGAAAACTGTTAAGTGGTTTTTACGTTATTTGGTAACACATTTTCGTTTTGTGACAAGTACTTGACGACAATGAATTGCTGTTGAACTAACTAAACTAGATATTACAATTTAGCCATCGCTCTACATTTGTGCAGATACAGAAATATTGTCTTAATTACATTTTCCCCATTCCACTTAAGTCGTAAGTTATTTTTCTAGATTTGGATGTAGTGAGAGAAAGACTTACTGAAAAGGCTGCCAACCAGTGAAGGGTTTCTGTCTTCAACACTTGAGCCCTGCAACCTCTGCCATCCGGAGTACGTTTCTTCCAGTCAGGCACGTAGCCAGCCCCTCAAGCCCCCCCCGAAAGTCTAGACATAAAACTAGAATTTTCTAAAGCCGAATTTAAGACTATCATTTCAGTTTCAGTTTTAGTTGAGTTATCAGTTAAGCTTGTTACAGCCGATTTCGTCACAAAGTACTAGCGCTAGTACCGGTATTAGACCAAAAGTTGATATTCAAATACCTAGGTATCAGGTCATTTCTTCACGAAGTACTAAGATGAATTTGGTACCGAGTATTAATTAGTACTCGGTATGAGCTTGACCCTCAAAATCGGCAGTCTAACGTCGTTAGTACCTGAATTATATCGATTTCATTGCTTTCGCTCTTGCCTATTTTTGTCAAAAAGTAAATACATCGTAGGTTTAAGTCTAATGCAGTTGATTAGAAAATGGATTTCATTTTCGATAGGGATAATTGGTTCAATAATTTCGATGACGACATTGAGAATGGTGAAGAAGGGGTGGCAACTCGTTGATCTGAGCGGCGCATCTACCATATTATGCTACAATGGAATACAGTAAATACTAAGAACGATGTGGATTTTTTTGGCAATTTCAGTTGTCCAGAGTAACGTTTTTTTACGTTCGAATGTGGACGAATTGCAGTACGGTTAACATATTTTATATACTATCAGTTTTAGTCGGTAATCGTTTTTATTCAAGATTTTACCAGTAATCGTTAGATACTGCCTGAGCAGCAATTGCTGATCACTCTACAATTCATGACAAGTGGATCGATTCGATGTAAGTAGTGGTTGCCGACGTCATTTGCGTACCAGCCGCTAGTGTATGTCGCACACTGCCAAAAGTATGATGTATGGCCTTGACACGCCATTTGGACAAATTTATTCAAATGTCAGCAACATTGGAAGAACAGGAGGTGGCCGCTGCTCCATTTTATCGCTTTGCATAGTCTCCACGAACAATCAGTGCAACCTACCGCACTCATGTTAAATTGCAAACACCGAATTGGTTAGTTCAGTTCCATAATGTGCAATAATAGAAAAAAAACAACCAATCATATACGCTATCAAATGCTATCCAATGCTGGATACCCCTAAACACACACTATTTTACAGCAGGAAAGCAACAAAAATATTTAAAAAAAATACTTGCTCTTATGAATAAAAATCAGTCATCCTGCAAGATGTTTGTCGCCCAATGAGCATAAAAATGTCACCGTTATGACATTTCAGTCAAAAATGGGTACTAGACCGGGTACTAGACCAGTTTTTAGACGTATTAGTCGTAGTACGGTTGATAAATTTAGCTCCGGTACTAGCAATGTGAAGAAATACACAAGTACTAAGTTCTCGTTAGTACCGAGTATCAGAAGAAATCGGCCGTTAAACTGATGACTAAATGCAAAAATGAAAGCGTTTAACTAAAACTGAGACTAAAACTGATGGAATTCCCATAAGTTTTCAGAAGTTTTAGTAGATAAATCTTCTAACCTTCGGCTAATCACGAGTAAATTGAAAGCTCAACTGAATACTAGACTGATGTCTAAATACACTGCAGTACATCAGTTTAACTGAAAGCTTAACTGAACTAAAACTGAAATGATTGTCAAAATAGGGCTTTAAGCCCTAAATTCAAATCTATAAAAATAAGACTATCCCGGTAGGTATACAGTATTCAAACACTAGGTATGTACACTGTGCAAGCCATATCTTTAACCTGGTTCTGCCAAGTCAACTCCTGCAATTCGCAATTGCCTTTGTGTAGTTTGGCGTATATTTTGGGGAAGTGAGTATAACAAAACCAAAAGAGAGTAGAAAAGTTTTGCATGGAAAAGTAAAAGTGACCTAGCTTTAGATTCTAAAAAAAATACGCCTGTTAGTGAAATTTTTTCCGCAACTGTTCAAATGCATTACATATATTATAACTTTCAAAAATGTCATTACAAAGCACGCACCAGAGAGCTAAAAAACTCGACTTCTACGCCTTTGTAAAACAAGATTCATTGAAAATACATCTCAATAAGTCTTGAAGAAATAACGAGCAGAACGATGTCTTCGAAAGCATCAACACTTTTGGCAGCGCCAGCGGTCCAAAAAAGTAATTTCCTAGTAAGCCTCATTACATGCGAAAATCTGTTCAGTTGAACGCTGCCCTTATCAATTTTCCTTAGATTTCGTTTCTGCAATTGACCGCACAAAAAAAGTTCTGAATTCTCTTAAGAACATCAGAGAAAATACCGAAGATTTTTGCAGAGAGACTTTTCAATCCGCATCCCAACTTGCAGAGGACTTATTTTAAGTTATATTAAGAGCTCCAAGAACTTCATTGAAATAAACAACGCGTTCCAATCCAGAAACCTTTCTACTGAAGCCTAGTTTAAAGTGTCTACAAATACGATATACTATTTCCTTGCATTACACAATCTCGTTAATACAAAATCTTACGGACAGATTCATGGTCAACGATGACGTTCTACCATCGTTTCAAGCTCTTCTCCCAGGTTTTGCTGCAGTTAAGCGAGTGAACGAAATGGAAAAGCTAACAGGCTAACCCGTTACTTTGATAATGCAATTTCACTGTCAGCTGTGAAAGCTGAATACATTCTTTGGTGCGAAAAAAAAATCGTCGAGTGATACTTCCACCGAAGTTTTGAAATTGCTTGATATATGTGACAAGACTTACTTTAGAGGTATAAATTTCTTGCTTACGGTTTTAGCAACGCTTCCAGTGACCACAGCTAGTGTTGAAAAAACCCTTTCAGCTATGAAAAGGATTAAAACAATGTCCCGAAGCGTTATAGAGAATGCAAGGTTAAGGTAACTTGCTATGATATCTGTTCATTCGGATATTATTGTGGATCTAAATAAGTTTATTGATCTCATGTTAAAAAAAAATCAAGAAGTCTTCTGCTTCAAAAAATGTGTGTAAAATTATTATTTAAGTACCTAGGTTCGTTTAAGTACATACGATTTAAAAACTAATACGACTCAATGAATTGGAATATTCTTAGTTTTTTGCTTCATAAAATTTGGATCAAGCCCCCCCCGAACCAAAATCCTGGCTACGGCCCTGCTTCCAGTTGTCGATAGGAAACAAAAATAACATACCTACTCCAGACCCAGACTAAGACTTAATGATTGACGAGGAGAAACAGCAAAAAAAGGAACAATAATGAAATGGCAAGTCCTTCGAAAAGTCATTTTCTTTTGCCAGCTTTTTTCACCGCTCCGTTTGCTCTTAAAATAAAACATTGTTTTCGTTTCCCATACAAAAAAATTGGGACCGGATTACATGGCACTTATTTATTTCAAGGAAGAACGGATATATGTACAATCCCACGTTATATGTATTACATTTCTATTGAAAACACTACCCTACCTCCCAATGTAAAAGGTGAATTGCTTTCCGCATATAATTGCTCGTCACAAAAATCATGCGAATGATTATGACAGATTGAATAGCCATCTTCTCAGCTCTCCGGTTAGGGTGACATCTGTCATAGCGATTCACATAGAAAATGCACATATAAACAGTATATTTTTGGACACAGTACATTTTGTGGAGAAATGTTATATAGTCCGAAATGTCCTTAAAAGTACTTTCTGACGTTTGATATATTTTATAGAAATTGGGAATTATTTCGCCTGTCATGTGTCAGTTGATTGCCAGATCTGATTTATGTGAGGATGATAAGAAAGTAAGTAACTAGGTATTGCAAGAGTTTCGAATTAAATAATCCAATCAGTTCAAAATTATTACTATGGATGGATTCAACTTAGCAGGACCGAAAATGTAATGTGTCAAGGAGTTGGAAATGATAAAGTGTCATTTGATGTCGATAATTGAACACCTACTGAAGCTGAGTAGTATCTTTTGGGGCAAAATTATGCCAATGAATTTAATTTAATAGGAAAGATAATGTTTATATAAATTCGGAGATTTGGAAATGCTAGAGCCCGAGTTTCCCAAAGTGTGCTCCGCCATAAAAATACAAGTGCTCCGCGGAAGGATGGGGAAAAATAAGAAAATTCCATCAAACTAGGTAGCTAATTTGAGCTTCTTCGCCGCAGTGAAATTTGTGTACAAAAATGCGTAAAAATAAATCGTGTACCCATACTTCAGAACTTCAGAGCTATCAAAATGGAAACGAATCAATGGCGTTGATAGTAAAAAGATTTGGTTGTTCCACGTAGCTTGTTTTCAGGGAAATACATGGTTTTTCAATAAGAGCGCTACAAAAGTTTTTTTTAAATAAAACAAAAACGGTTTTGGATATCAATGAAATTCTTTATTCCTGTGAAAGTACGTTCGATGCCATTATGTATGGAATTCGATTTCTTTTGCATGGCCACTACGGGCACGCTTGCAGAAGTCCAGACGCTGAACCCAATTTTCGACGGTTTTCAAGCATAAATCGGCCGATACTGCTGCAATTTCACGTTCGATATTCGTACGAAGTTCATCAATCGTCGCTGGCTTGTTGGCATAGACCATAGACTTGACGTAGCCCCACAGGAAATAGTCTAACGGCGTCAAATCGCACGACCGAGGCGGCCAAGCGACTGGACCGTTTAGTGAGATAACACGTTCTCCAAACTTAGTTTCCAATAACTTGATTGTGACATTCGCTGTGTGGCTTGTGGCGCCGTCTTGTTGGAACCACATGTCCTTCAAGTCCATATCATCCAATTGGGGCCAAAAATATTCGGTTATCATTGAACGGTAGCGATTTCCATTCACAGTAACCTGCCGGTCTTGATCATCACGGAAGAGGTACGGCCCAATGACGCCGCCGGCCCATAAACCACACCAAACCGTAATTTTTTCGGGAAGCAATGATGACTCATGGAGTACGTGTGGACTGCTGCCTGACCAATACCGCATATTTTGTTTATTGACGAAGCCATTCAGGCAGAAATGAGCCTCATCGCTGAAGATGATTTTTCGATGAAAATCCGAATCATTTTCAAATTGCTGTTCAGCCCAATTCACGAACATACGACGCTTCTGGTGGTCAAGCGGCTTCAGTTCTTGCGTCAATTTAATCTTGTAAGGATGTAGGCCATGATCTTTTAGCAAAATTCGCCACAACGACGTCACAGAGATGCCCAACGCATCGAAACGTGTCTCCAACACATCGGAACGACGTGTGGGAGACACGTTTGGGCTTTCTTCAACTGAAGCCTCAGCGGCAGCAAAATTCTCGACACTACGGGCACTTCTGTGTCTGTGTACTGTGCCTGTGGATTCAAAATTGTCCACTAGACGCTCAATTGTTGATCTGCTAGGACGATTATGACGACCATAAATTTGACGTAGCGCTCTTAACGTTGAGGCCACTGACTCCGAATTTCGGTAGTAAATTTTAATAATTTCGACTCGTTGTTGGCTCGTATATCTTTCCATCATGAAATGGCAAACCTTACTGAAGAGAAATGTCAAAAGAGCGGCAAGAAATTCGGCGTCGTTTGCTATCCCTGTCGCTCTACTTTTGTAGCGTCCCTGTTGAAAAACTCTGTACAAGTTTCTAAGACGACTGGAAGTTTTGAGAGCCGCAAAAGGAAGGAGATTGGACGCAAAACTAATCCAACGAAAGATTTGCCAGACATAAAGTAGAGCCAATCCATTTTTGATGACCATATACAAATTAAGGAGATTGTTGCACCTAAACTCCATCATGAACTCACGGCCAGGGCTGTTAGGCGCTGTGGCGCGGTGTCCTCAATGTACACGCTTCAGACCATAAAGCATGGAGCAGAGAAAGTAATGGTCTGCCGTGCTTTCTTTTAATTCGGTGTTGGTCCATTACTTGTATAAGGGTCGACCCTTGATCAATACGCTTATAAAAGCTTATTAGGGACTAGCTGGACCCGTGCTCGCCTTGCCCGCTCGCACAAAATTATATTTGGTTCATTTAAAATTACACTTTTGAGTGTTTCATTGAAATCTGTCCAGTAGTTTTCGCGCTTTTAGGAGAAAAAGAAAATTCCTCCCTCTCCTAGATCTTGCTACTTATTTGTAATACTGAATTTCCTTTCGTTTGTTTCCCTCTTCCTATATGGAATCCAAGGAACTACCTACCCCAAACCTACCCTGTTACCATACCACATATCGAATGAAATTCTGAAATAAAACCTGTTACATACAATCATAATATACATACCTACATAATATACAACTGACCATAGCACTCACTGCGAAAACAAATCAACCCTTATCGAATGTGTAGTATACGTATGCTAGTCTTGTTTTGTTTTTGTTTGACGATCGCAAAAGCACAAACATCCATTCGTAGCAAGGTATATGTGTATGTATATATTTTCATTTTAAAAAATGCATACGTCATATCAGAATGAAATTCCTACTGCGTTGTGTGGCGATATCGATAATGGATGTAATGCATTGGATATAATGTGCACCCTCTGCATCGCCCTCCCTCTCATTGATCTTGCTACTTGTTTAATATACTGCATTTCCTTTCCTTTCCTTTGCTTCCCTCTTCCTATAGAATCCAAACAACTAACTACCCCAACCCAACACAATTACCATACCACATATCGAATGAAATTCTGAAATGAAACCTGTTTTGTATTATACGTCTCTTCTCTTATGAAGATTATTAATATACCCCATGCCATTCTGCAGCACTCACGACTCACCCCATCCCCATCCTTCATCGGACATACAATAATAATATACATACCTACATAATATACAACTGACCATAGCACTCACTGCGAAAACAAATCAACCCTTATCGAATGTGGTTGTTTGACGATCGCAAAAGTATAAACATCCATTCGTAGCAAGATATATGTGTATGTATATATTTTCACTTCAAAAAATACATTTTGGCTAAAAACTCTTCCTAAGGACGTGGCTATAAACGACATAGCCTATAGCAGTCTCACAGTCTTAAGGAACATTTAAAAAAAGTTTCATCGAAATCTGTCCAGTAGTTTTCGAGTTTTTAGCTGACAAAGAAAATGCCTACAGTTTTATTATATGTAAGGATAACCATTTTATTATAGCATATGATTTCTAACACTATACTAAGTTCCTTACCATACTCCGCGGAGAGTGAAGCAATAGCTTGCAGATAAACAAAGCCAAAAAATCAGGAAATGCTGAAGAGCTTTTCGAAAACATTAAGGAGGTTTGGAACTGTATACCATCCGCTATATTCGAATGCCGGATGGGCATTCTGGACATGATTAACAACTCCTAAAATACATTCTTTTAAGGAAGAGTTTCCTTTATTTGCTTTTCACAAAAACAGTAGCATTCGTAATAATATGTTATTTTTGTTCCAACTCCCTAAAAAATAAATAAGTAAACAGTTGGAGCAACTAATTCACATCAAAAGGACTTTAGCCTACACTCATTGGTTTGAGTGATTTTTTTCTATGATGTTTCGGGAAAGAAATTTTCGTGGACAAGTCGTTGTTACCATCTAAACGCACTTTGAACCATCCTTAAAGAGAGCCATTACTCTGAGTACTTAAAAAATTTAATCATCAGATCTACTCTCATCCAAGTGTTTATCCCATCAAAAGTGCTGAAAGAAATGCAATAAATCAAAAATCACTTGAAAAGAATATAAGAATTCTGTCTGAATTCACAAAAAAAATCACACACACACACATTCGATGGAATGAAAAGTTCATTGAGTTTGAGAATGTATATACCTGACATTCCCATCAAAACAAGAAGTGCATCCATCCATCAAGAATGTCGCCACCCACACAATCCTTTCGATATTTAATCGTAAACAGGTTTTCCACTAGGAAAATATATACATATATATATTCCCAACCCCTGCTCTGGCCCCTTCCATGAAAAATAAAGTGTACGATAATAAAATACCATTTTTAAAGCGTCGAACCACAGATTTGAAATGTTATTGTGGGTACTATACCCAACCCACACCTATACAACACTGTGATTTCGCGTTTAAGGAAAATATGAAAAACGTATACAGCAGAATAACAAAACGAATTCACAACAAAACAACAAGGACACGAAAAAGTCATAAATAATAGAGAAACTTCTGGCTGTTGACAACGAAGCGAAGCGCCAGGATCCTTTTACTTAAACAAATTGTTGTTTGTCCTCTTACTGCTGGCTGGTACAGGTACGAGAACAGATACACAGATTAAGCGCAGCAGCCTCTCCAATCTTTCGAGAAATGAAAAATAAGATGTTTTTTTTTTTCTTTCGCAAGGAAACATACTCCTTTCTTGCTTCACCTGCACAGGCGGTGTAGTCGTTTTTTTTTTTGCTTTTATAAGCAAAGAAAATAACACACAAATTCCTTGAAGGATAATAAATAATAACGCAATTTTTAAACGTATACTCTCATAAATAAATGTGCAAAACAGGACAGGAAAGAAGTTTACCTAGAATCCAGCTGGAGCTGAATTGGAGCAGAGGTAGTCGTCGCTCATGCGAACAGGGTATGCCGGAAACTTTATCCCATCTCCTGACTCCGTCGGGATTGATTTATTTAATTAGTCGCTATTCGCGCTGTTTTAATTTTTTTTTTCCTGCACTGATTTGACTTCAATATATCTACTCGTCTCTGTTTACCTTTGCAAGCGTTAACCTTATAGGCAGGGCATGGTATTTGTGGCCTTTATGGTGACTATTAAACGCATATAGTGTGCACGGGGTTTTTTGAACTATTTGAACTATATCGTATTTACAGAGACGATAGTGCGACGCACCCGAACGACAGACAGGACACCGCAAATGGGTGTAGACTCGTGTTTCCATTCCGTCCGCGGTTAGCAATATAGAGGATCCAGCGAAGCGAACAGTGCGGATATGGCAAGGTCGTAAAGAGATTCAGTTCTGTAAAGGTAAAACCCAATGAACCAAAATAAATACGATACGTTGTAACGTTATCACGTGGCTAAGATAGATTTGGTATGAGTTGAAAAGGTTATACGGTGTCGTATAGTCAATATGGTACGGGACATTGACATTATAGTTGGCTGAAAAGTATGACAATGTGTGCGCTTAATGAGCTATGTATAAGATTAGAACGGGTGAATAAATTGATGCATAAATGGGAAAGGTCGCTGTACGGTGACGTATTATTATGAATGACGGCAGTATAAGATTATTCCGTGGTAAGGACAGGTATTTGACTCAAATGTCACGAGACACGTTTTATATATGTATCAACTTCTTGAAAGACAAAATAGAATCTCATCACACATATCTGTGACTAGCTGGACCCGTGCTCGCCTTGCCCGCTCGCACAAAATTATATTTGGTTCATTTAAAATTACACTTTAAGTATTTCACTGGAATCCGTCCAGTAGTTTTCGCGCTTTTAGGGAAAAAGAAAATTCCTCCCTCTCCTAGATTTTATTTCTAATACTGCATTTCCTTTCCTTTGTTTCCCTCTTCCTATGGAATCGAAGCAACTACCTACCCCAAACCTACACTGTTACCGTACAACATAATCAGAATGAAATTCTGAAATTAAAACTGTTTTAATGTCAGCTAAACAGTTTAGTATCTACATTTTGGCTAAAAACTGTTCCTAAGGACGTGGCTATAAATTACATAGCCTATAGCAGTCTCACAGTCTTAAGGAACATTTAAAAAAAAAGGTTCATCGAAATCTGTCCAGTAGTTTTCGAGTTTTTAACGGCCAAAAAAATTCCTTCAGTTTTATTATATGTATAGATTGGACTTTAAACGGACGCAAGCTTTTAGCTATATAGCGAATAGATTGCTTCGTTCTCCCTTAGCAAATAAATAGAAAGTACCAAAAGCACATTTAAGGAACATCATCATTCTCCGTTTCTTTCTATAAAAACGCTTTTCACTTTCATCTCATACGGCCGACGCGTGTTTTTGGTCAAATACAATGGGATTTTGTTTTAATATAGCTCAGCTTCTGGGTGGAATAGAAATCTGACTGATACATCAAAATACTCAAGGGATTACTGCCTAAAAACAGTTTTTACATTTTCTGTTTTTATTAAGATTTCTGAATGGAATGACACGTTGAAGGAACAAAATATTTGCACCCCATTGAAAAATGCGCCATTTTTTATGATTGAATCCTTTATTGCCTCCATTTGTATGCATGTTTGCAAAGTTTCAGATCTCTAGGTTAGGTTGGGTTAAATAGGTGTACGATAGAGAGAGATATGTCTCCCACGGAACACCATCAGGAATCAATTGTAGTAAACTCTGCAATGGAAAAACACCAAAATACTTTCCCTTGAAAACCTCCCAATTACCCTATACCCTGCAAAAATCAAACAGCTCTTTGTGGTTGGTATGGTATATCTGTTGAAAGAAGAAATTTCCACCGACAGCAGAATATTTCGTCGCATTCACACGGTATTATGTACTATATCTTCCTCGGCTTGCAGGTCATTACAGAACCTGTACGGCTCCGAGTCTACTAGTCTAAGTCTCTTGTTGGCATGTTTTCAAAGAAGACAGTGTGCCCTGACAACTGATCGAATTGAGGTCAAAGTCAAAGTCTTGGATAGGTATACTATATGCGTGTCCGGTTTAGTCTTAAAACCTCCCGTCAGATTATTTTGTCGCACCCTTTATGATGGATGTATGGAGGCGATTTAATATCCACCTTCTCTCTACCTAAAAATTACTCGCCTCTTCTCGCGAGCTCGTCAGTTTGCTCATTTCCAAATATGTCGCAGCACAGTCTCACCGGGTTCTGACTGCTTAATACAAATGCTCATGCTCAAGATTATGCGACAGTTCCTGACTATTTCAAAATTGATGTTCGTAGATTCCATTCCAATGCCTTAAGTGCGGCCTGACTCGATGTAGATGGCTATATCCCCTCCAGATAAAG
The DNA here is from genome assembly GCA_949372485.1 of Cheilosia soror. Lineage (NCBI taxonomy): Eukaryota > Metazoa > Arthropoda > Insecta > Diptera > Syrphidae > Cheilosia > Cheilosia soror. The sequence goes on from OX443561.1 coordinate 83,737,744, forward strand.
GTCTGAACCGCATTAGCTCTACTGCCTTAAGAACAGCCAGAACTGCTGATTGGAAGGCACTGGTATAGACACTTTCAACGGAATAGATGCCAGCTCCATATGTCATTCATTGCTTTTCCAAAATTATACCTCGCACGAATTGTCGAAACCGACCAAAGGATAAATTTCATCAGTTTGCACCTGCACGTCCGGCAGTAACTTTGGTGGTATCGTATAGTGTCCAAAACTGTCCGCCTCTTAACAACCGCCAACAACAGGTACCTTTGGCTGGAATTTAATAGAAGTCGGACCAACAAACATTGCATTTTGACAGATTATCGCTTTTTTAAGTTACAAGGGGCTCCGTAGGGTCATACCTTATGCAGAAACAAGACTTACTTACTTAACGGGCTCCCGACCCGTGAAGAGTTTCTGCCTGTTCACGCTGCTTCCAATTGTCCAGACCAAGCGCTCTGACATCCGCAATGGCTTGGTCTTTGAAACGGAGGTTTGGTCTTCCTTGTCTTCTCGAACCTGGGGGCATTATTGTCCATTCGCTCGATGTGGCCGAGCCAATGTAGTCGACGTGTTTAGGCTTTTTGGACTACATCCACATCTTGGTACAGCTCATAGAGTTCGCGGTTGTATCTTCTCCTCCATTCGCCCTCTTCGAACACAGGAATAAAAATCCGCCGAAGTATTTTTCTTTCGAAGGAGCCCGGTATCAGCTCTCCCTTCTTGCTTATCGTCCAGCACTCGGCGCCATAAAGCGGAACTGGCAGGATAAGGGTTTTGAAAATCACACATTTCGTCCTTCGAGTCAGGAGTTTTGAACGGCCAACGGTTTCCTAGGGTAATTCTTCGCCGGATCTCTACTAGGGTGTCATTCGTGGAGTTCATGTTTACTCCGAGGTTGGTGAACTCCTAAACTACCTCGAAGTTATTGCTATCAATAGTGACGGTTTGTCCTAGGCGGTGGACAGATGCTTGTTTGTTCGTTGATAGCATGTACTTAGTCTTATCCTCATTTACTTCAAGCCCAACGGATTTCGCCTGTTCTTCAATCGCCGTGAACGCTTCTATCACGGCACGCTGGGAGCGACCGATGATATCTATATCGTCCGCATAGCCCAGCAGCTGGACGGATCTGTTGAAGATAGTGCCTTCCGTGTTGACACCTGCCCTGCGCACTATCTGCTCCAGTACGAGATTGAAGAAGTCGCATGATAGAGCATCTCCTTGCCGAAATTCGGTGCATGTTTGAAATAGTTCCGAAGAGCTGCTTCCAAACTGCACGTTACAGCGCGTGTTTTCCAGCGTCATGCGACACAGCTGAGTCAGTTTTGTCGGGATTCCGAATTCGGCCATCGCCATATAGAGCTCCTGACGATGTATGCTATCATACGCGGCTTTGAAGTCGATGAATAGGTGATGAGTTTCGACCTGAAATTCGTTGGTTGGAAGAAACTAGAGAAAAAAATTAATTCTCAAGGTTGACGATAAAGGCTGCGCAGACGAGGAGATCCACCCATGACACATCTCACTTCCTCTGTCAAGTCAATGCCTGTGCCTCTGTCAATTGTGGAATATAATACTTGGAAGCTACTACACCCGTGACATACAAGAAATTTCTGACGTCTCACTAATCACTACATAATCGTACAGGTTTCCATTAGGATATCTGAACGCATCAGTATTGTATAAGCAGAAGTATGAGGACCATACAACCCAATTCACTGTCCTCTCCCAATCCGAAAAATTAATCAAACCTAAGCTTAGCTGAATCGGGTCTAGGTTGGAAATGTTTTTGACTCTTTCAGACGATTGTCATTGATTTGCTTATGCTTCAGAATGTTCTTTTTTTGAACTGAAGTTACATATCTGTGGTCCGATAGAGAATGCACCTTCCAGTCGTTATCCTTAACCAAGGATAAGGAGACATAAAGTTCATGTACATGCAGAACTTCTTGTTGTCTGTTGCTAGTAACTTAGGTGGATATTAAACAGAATAGATGCTAGTACCTACCGTAAGAGTTGTCATGACAGACCGGTTCCTATAGCAGCAACTTTTCCCAAAACTTTTCTCCAAAATAATAGGCAAACTTTTGAATGTCGCACAGAGAGTTTTTCATAAACTTTAAAACAAAATTCATACAGCTGTCAAGTGGATACAGCTCACATTTCGAAGGTGCGAATGCGAGGACTAAGAATATATTTTTCACCTCCCACACAGTCATACGAAATAAAAGAAGTTGAAAAGGACAAGTTTTTGATTTTGCTGGGTATAGCTACACCTAGACACAACTTCTAAAGAAATTCGAAGGATACCTATTTTTAAACCATTTCCCCACTGATACCTATAATTAGGTTATTTTAAAAACTTTTCACTCGAAAATTATTTATAGATCACGCATAATATCCGGCCTTGGAAAGAAATAACCGCATTGTCATCGAGAGCTTCCTCATTATAAATGAGTCATATTACAGCGTACCATGTGAAAATGTTCCAAAATTATTCAAGGTTATATGGCGTATGGTGGTTTTCCATATCCACAACCACATAACCAACCACTATTCCATACAATTTGCATGACCCACTCAGGCATATGGTGGCTCCTGTTAGTCCTGCTGTTCCTTTCGCCCTGTTCGTCATTAGAGCATATCAGAGTTCTTCTTTTATATGTATGTGTGTGCTGTAATTTTAATCGAATTAATCGTTTAATAGAAACAAAACACAATAATAACCCGAATACAAACACCACTGACGTCAAAGACGACGACATTCGTCCTTCTCATACCCCAACACCAATCCCAACCCCAATCCAAACCACGGGCGGCATGGCGCTTGTCAATGTATTCTGTATTCTTCCTCCACCACCCCACACCATCGGTAGTGGCAAAATTTATTTGAATTTAATTTTCTTGAGTGTTTTTGTTTTCCCCTTCGCGGTTTTTTTTTTTTTTTTTTTTTTTGTTTATTTTCTGTATATAGCTCGTGTGCGTTCGTTACACTATGACTTTTGACAAAAAAAAATATATTAACAATAATTGGTCGGACTAATATTTCACGTTATATCTAGCCGCCTAGATGCATGCAAACGAATTCACCCCCCTCTACCCCGTGTGGCCATAAATCAGTGATTTCATTCATCGTTAATCTTTCACTGACCTTTTTTGTTTTAATACCTTTTGGGTCCTATTTAACCACGCACCGAAACATCGCCATTGTGTGTCCCTATTAGGATCTCAGAGGGGACCTGCAACTAATATAATTCGCACAAGGCTTTATTAGGTCATAAAATATTTTATAGCCACAGAAGTTCTTGTTTTTTTTTTTTTGTTCTTTTATTAAAAATAATGACTAATACATCTAGGAGTCGGTGGGTACCTTTTTTTTGGGAAGGTCCTGGCATTAAATAACTTACTTGTGCTTCATCTACGTTCGTCATTACGAATCGGTGGAATAATAAACGGCTCAGTCAACAGAAAAGGAATTTATTTCGTCGTTGGAATTTGACAAGCCGCATGGATCATAAATATCTGTCTTATTTGGGGGCTAGCGAGCGAGATATTTGTATGTACTTGACGTACGTTCATATACAAATAAAGGGACACGTGTTGGCTGATATGGGGGCTCGGAGAAGAGTGCGAAAAGTTGGTGTCTAATCCAACCAACACCGGAAGGATAATAATAAAGCTTAGTTTGTCTATATATGGTGGTCATTTGTGCTATTGTTACCCCGTGTGGGCTTTTATGAGCTTGGGAATCATGATTACATGATTTTTCCAGTTGACCACACTATGTGGTACTTAGTTTTTATGGGATAAACTTGGCTAATAGAAGCATTATATTAAATGTTGTTAACCAGAACATAAACGGGGGAACTCTTTGTGGCTATACATTTGTTTGGTTAGTGGTAGAAAAAGGTCTTAGAGGTCTTATTGAAATAAACATCAGTGGATGTTCCAGTTTACTGAAAGATTCGAGCTCCTCAATGGATAAGTTTTCATTAGTAAAAGTGTCAAAAGTTTAACTTTAGCCATAGATACCGCGAAAATATTCAAGTATTGTCTTGGGTCAATGTTGACGATTAATTCTTTTGACATGTGGTTGGGAAATGTGCTATAACTTCAAGTGCTTAACTGCCGCAAGTCTCAGCTTATCAATTGCTTCCTGTTTGTCGATTTTCAATTTATAGTAAGTTTAAGGTTCAATTAAAAACCTCTTTCCCTATATGTGAAGTTTGGAATGCATCCGGTTCGTGTGTTATAAAGAGACTAAGACTGGTTGGTATTCAAAATGTCCAACATCTACAGACACAGATTCATCGTCTAACTAAATAATTAATTTTTAATTACCTAAAGAAGAAACCTCTTGACACATTACCTGGAGAATTTCTTAAATGGCCTTGCCAGCTTCCAAGTTGTGTATCCTTACTACATTGAGCTGTGAGTACACATTATCCAAAAACTCAATTAAATTGCGATTCCATGAAAACACCTACACATTTAGACAAATTTTAACCTTGTTGCTAAACATTTCAAAGTATCTACATTCTACATTCCCGAGGGAAATCAACTATCTTCCTATCACATTGTATGGTACTTTATGCGTACCTACACGATATTTGTGCTAAATTACAGCGAATGCAAAATAATTACTTTAAATAAAATTATTTCATGGATATACACTCTGTCATTAATTACACATTTATGTGAGGGTATTCCCTCAGCTGTAGAAAATTCCTAGAATGAAAAAAAAGGACCCTATCAATTACCATCTACTTTTTCCCGGAAACACTTTTCATACAGCAGTTGGTTTACGATGATTAATAGAGTTAAAGCTTGGGAAGTTGTTGCGCTTTTAAAGGCATTATTGTGAATGGAAAATTATTTTTTTTTGAAGAATATGAACTGAAAACCTTTACGAATGAGTTGGTAGGAAGGCCGGGGTTATCATATAAAAATTTGTTTCTTATAAAAGGATTTTCCCAAAAACTAATTAGTAAGTAACTTTAATGAATGAAAGGGAATGTTTTGACTATATTTTGAAATTGATGCGCACATTTTTAAAGCTGAAATTCGCGAAACGCACATTAGTGTGCGCTATGAAATTTATACATCAAAAAGCATTATTCTATTATCGCAAATGAATTTGCATACACTTTAAAGATATTGGTACACAATATGTGAAAGGATGCTTTTCTTTTTTTATGAGAACGTAAAATACCAGCACATACCATACACAAATCGTGTGCGATAAGTAAAATGTTCGAGAAGTGGGAAGGGAACTAGCCGTTGAGCTTTCACCGTTTAGATTTTTCGACAGAGCTCCCAGTTTTGTTGAAATCACTTCACTGATTTAGTTCGATTTCGATCATGTTTCTTATGATAGGATTTTTCCAAAAACTAATTAGTCCAGTAAAATTAATTGATGAATAGTTAGCCACTTTTATAATTGAAAGGGAATGTGATAGCCTATGTTTTGAAATTGATGCGCACATTTTTAGAGCTAAAATTTGTGAAACGCACATTAGTGTGCGCTACAAAATTTATACATCAAACAACATTATTCTATTATCGCAAATGAATTTGCATACACTTTAAAGATATTGGTACACAATATGTGAAAGGATGCTTTTCTTTTTTTATGAGAACGTAAAATACCAGCACATACCATACACAAATCGTGTGCGATAAGTAAAATGTTCGAGAAGGTAGGTTACACACTTAATCACAATTATGAAGAAAATTGTTGGAACTAGCCGTTGAGCTTTCACCGTTTAGATTTTTCGACAGAGCTCCCAGTTTTGTTGAAATCACTTCACTGATCTAGTTCGATCATGTTTCTTATGATAGGATTTTGCCAAAAACGAATTAAAAACAAGTAAAAGTGTTATCATCTGTTATCATCCACTGAATAAAAGTCCTGCAAAATGTTTGCCACGCGAGTTAGTATGTGTCTAACATTAGTTTTATATGGGAGGTAGCAGAACTACTTTACCGACATAGACAATTTTCAATACCAACCTGATGACGGTTAAAAAAAGTCCTTTCATAAAATTTCATTCACCTAAGTCGATTCTTTTGGACGCTAAGGTGTTTTCAACAGACAGAGAGATACATGAGTCGAATATTGGCTTTGTATGGGAGGTAGCAGAACTACTTGACCGACATGGATCATTTTTAATACCAACCTGACAACCGTAAAAATAAGACCTGTCACTCAATTTCAGTCGCCTAGGTCGATTCGTTTGGAAGCTATAGTGATTTCAACAGGCGGAGAGACACATGGGTCTACTAATGGTTTTGTATGGGAGGTATCAGAACTACTTGACCGACATAGCCCATTTTCAATACCAACCTGACGACGGTAAAAAGAAGTCCTCTCACCAAATTTCAATCGCCCAGGTCAATTCGTTTGGACGCTATCGTGCTTTCAACAGACAGACAGACAGACAGACAGACAGACAGACAGACAGACAGACAGACAGACAGACAGACAGACAGACAGACAGACAGACAGACAGACAGACAGACAGACAGACAGACAGACAGACAGACAGACAGACAGACAGACAGACAGACAGACAGACAGACAGACAGACAGACAGACAGACAGACAGACAGACAGACAGACAGACAGACAGACAGACAGACAGACAGACAGACAGACAGACAGACAGACAGACTGGCTAAATCGATTCAGAATGTGATCCTGATTCAGAATATATATACTTTATATGGTCTCCGGTGAATCCTTCTTGGCGTTACAAACGTAATGGCAAAGTGAATATACCTTCCTGTGGAGGGTATAAAAATAAACAGGCGGGTAGACACCCGCAACCATTTGTTGTGTGAGTTTCTATTTTTGTGACGAATGGAAGGGACCTGCAATTTTATGCCGATTCCGAACGGCTGAATTGAGAAGCTATTTCAAGACAGTCATACTTTTGGATGTTTGTCAGACGTTCGCGAGAGGTGGCGCAGTAGAAAAAAACTTTAAGATGTAATTTGTGTTTTTCCGGGGATCGCTACTGCGCCCACCAAAAACTAATTATTCCAGTAAATTTCATTGGTGAATAGTTAGCCACTTTTATAATTGAAAGGGAATGTAATAGCCGATGTTTTGAAATTGATGCGTACTTTTTTGAAGCTAAAATTCGTGGAACGCACATTAATGTGCGCTACGAAATTGATACATCACACAGCATTATTCTATGATCGCATATGAATTTTCCTGGTGAAAATAAATTTTTTTTTCTTCGCCAAATGCGGCATCCCAAAAAACAGTCGCCATGACATTGTTTACTGACAAAACGACCTTGGCCTTTTTTGACTTCGAATTACTAGGAGAAGTCCATTATTTTGACTGTTGTTGTGTTGTGGTGAATGCAGGTGTCATCCATGGTTACGAAACAGCGCAAAAACTTTGTCGAATTTGTATGGAACATCGCCAAACACACCTTTGAAGTTGTCAAACGAATGCGTTTGTTGTGGATTCTAAGCAAACGCGGCACCGATCTTGCGGAAAGCTTTTCCGTGTGTAAATATTTATGTAAAATCGAGATCACTGAGTCATGTGATAAGCCTGTGGCCTCTTCAAGCTCACGCACTTTCATTCACCGATCGTCCATTATCAAACCATGGATTTTGTCGACCATTTCTGTGACCTCAACATTCGGCTTGTGCTTGAACAACCGCTCAGAAATTGAGCAAACCAGTGGTGAATGGTTCCAATCGATGGTGAAGACTGAAGAGTCCCCATAATATTTATTTGGTTTGCGTGATAGTTTCTTCTCGCAAAAAATTGTGTTTGATGAGCACTCGAAATTCACTTTTTTCCATTTTAATGAAAATACTCTAGGCGTCTATATAAAATGGCTGCCACAACAAAACTATTTGACAGATCTGTTTGAAAACTTGGGTGTGTTCTTTCTAAAGATGATTCCTGACAAAAAAAAAGATAAATTTAAGGTGACGACACAATTTGTGTCAATTTTCATGGACTTATTGACCCAGAAGCTAGGCATTGGGTGTCTACGCCTGTTAGGCAAACTATTTATTTATTTATTTTTTTATTAACCCACCCTCTAGCTAGTATGATTTGCTATGCACTCGATGGGATGCATCCACTATTTTTCGTCGCTAATAACTTGGCCACCAAGCAAAATTTCTAAAATCGGAAAAATTGGGTTTCTCTTTTTCTTACACAAAGCCGAGTTTGAAATCAATCGGAGGAAAATGAGAATTTTTCAATACAAATTTGGTTGTCACTTTTCCCCTTGGGCAGGATAAAATGTTTTATATATGAGGTCATCGTCAACAGATCGAATTAAGCCGGTTCACGGTTCAGGATATTGATTGACTGTAATCCTAAGTGTGCTAGCGTATTCGCGCACATTTTTTGAGGTGAATACCGAACCTAACCTAGAGTAGGTTATGGTGGCAGGCCGCAGTAAGTGCAGAGAAGGCCCATTGTGATACCACAGGATCGAATGATCTCACAACTACCCGTTGAACCAACAGGAGCTTAAAAAGCGTTGGATGCAGCTGATGCTTATATTAGCGAGTTCACCGATATTCTCGAAGATGTATTCCCCGAGATGTAGTTTTTTACGGAATGAAAGGGCTGAGCACGAGCATAGGAAGCGATGAATAGTCTCCTCCTCCACCTCGAAGGTTTTCTATAGCTTCAACAGACAGCTTTAAATGGGAGGCCGAATCTGAGAGCATGTCTCACAGATTATCCAGTAATCACACCTACTAATACCTACGCTTATAGTGGATCCAGCATGGGCTGGATCTGTTGACCACCTGCAATTGTTAACGCTTATCGCATTTTGTTTGATTAAAAATCTACATGTAGGCGAGAGTCTTTAAGAGATTCTCCTTTTCCGGTAGAATCGACACAGTTGTGCCATGCCTAACGAGTTGGTCGGCCTTGAAATTCCTTGGAATATCCCTGTAGGTCGGCGCCCATATAATGTGAAATTTAAATTGTTCCGCCATCTCCTTAAAAGGTAAGCGCCAATTGAGGGCAAGGGCAGTGCGATATAAACTTTTAGTCAAATTGTTTAGAAAAATATATACTCGTCTAATTTCTATAGGTACTATCTTGCTCTCCATAGCGTCCGTAGCCTATAATGTGTTAACCAATCCTAAATACCTGCCAATAATTTCACTATATAATTTTCCAATTTTAGTTTAGCGCATTATAAATTTATTCGTTGTTAAAATTTCTTTTAAACTTGCGCCTTATTGTAGAGTTGTTCCAGTTATTGCGTCCAATAAGATCGTCAATCTATGGCCACTGTTACAAAATTGCTACTAGTCCACTGAATAAGAATAATTAAGAATCAGGTCAGGACAAGTAGTTTGGTTAAGCAAAATGGCAGAGGGTGTAAAATATTTAAAGTCGTTAGTCATTAACAAATGAGCGAACATGTAACGTTCTTGTCAGAAAATCTGCAGTAAAATTCAGAAATAAAATTATTTAGGCAGTCTTAAGTCATATCTATGTCCTTACTTTCGAAAATTCAAGAATATCACAGAAATTTTCCAGTAAAAGAAAAATTTCTCTGCACAATTATTAACATTATGTAGTACTGCCATTTACAGCCAAATGCAAACCGAACCAAAGTTCCTCCCTATTTCCACCCAAAATTTACTGAAGCACACAGTTTTCGTATTGCAACCAAACTGACCACAAGTTTTAATTGGTATCCATGTGACAGTTTATCGTGTCGTTAACCACCTCTGATATTTGCACCTAAGTCCACAGAAATTGTTCACCGCAAAATAGGTGAGTGTGGTTTTGACTATTGCTCCCATTTATTTTGGGTCTGATTTATTTAGGTGATCAAAACGATATATTTGAAAATAAAAATTGCTCTCAAAAAGGACATTATTTTGATGTTGAAAACATCATTTTTTGGAGATGTTTAAAGACATGTGTTTTTCTTTGTCTTTGTCGGAGGTTGTTACTATCCGATGGAGCACTCAGACACAACTACTGGTCCATTGTACTGCCAAACAGACACCTTACATTGCTGTACTTAGTTTTCCCGTCTTTCGAAGAAAGATGAGAAGGAGCTTCAGTGATGAAGAGCTTAGATGTTCGGCACTCACCACGTCAGCCCCAAAGATCCTCCACCTGATGCGAGCAAAGGCAGGACAACTACAGAGGAAGTGCTCCGCTGTATCGTCATCCTCTCCACAAGCAGGACAGATGGTGGTGTTGCTCAAGCCCAACACATTTAAGTGTTTGGCAAAAGCTTGGTGGCCCGAAAGGACGCCCACAATAAGTCTGCAGTCGATTCTCTTGAGAGACAGAAGGAAAGACGAGGACCTCTTGCAGATGTCCGGACGCAGTCGTTTGGTCTGTCTACACCCAGCACAGTCACGCCAACGACGCTCGTGTTCACGAGAAACCCAAGTATCAATGGATAACCTAACCACAGATGCAGGCAAACCCAGCGCAGGTTCAGGTCCTAAGAAATCTTCTTCTGAACCCACTCTGGCAAGCTCATCAGCGATCTCGTTTCCCTGGATACCAGTGTGACCTGGAACCCAAACAAGTTTGACCGTGTTTAGCCTACCGACCAAGTTCAGAGACGTACCGACTAACTTGGACGAGGTAAGAGGGTTGAGCAGCGCTTTTAATGCAGCTTGGCTATCACTACAAACGCATATGCTTCTAGCCCTCCACCTGTTTGTCACAATATAGCGCATAGCCATAAGGATAGCGAAAATCTCCGCCTGGAAGACAGTCGCATGGTTACCCAAGGGGTAGTGTAGTCTAATGTTCTCGCTTTCCACGAAGACTCCAGAACCAGACCCCTGTCGGGTTTTAGAGCCATCCGTGAATACACGATGGCATTCCTTCCCTGGCTCCGAGTCTGGCCGAAGCCATTCTGTTGCCTGAGGAAAGTTGACGTGGTAGTTTTGTCGCAGTAGGATTTCTGGTGTCATTGCGTCAGACGGCATATCCATAAGACAGGGGTCAAAGGATAATTCTCGCACAAGTTCTTCAAACATGACATGTGAGTCACTCAACAATGTTTAAACCTTGCCAGGGTGTGAATGACGCATTTTAGTGTCAACTGTCCAAGCGCCCAAAAAACTGAATAAATTAAGCGATAAGGACTACCAGTGCTACAGTCCGTAGTGGCCCTATTTCATAAACATTGACAGGTGACAATTCTAGAAATTTGTCGCACTGGTCTGTCAAATTTTCATTTCATAAAATATTAACAGGTGAAATAATTGTCAGTTAAATACAACGACAAATTTGTCATGACTAATTTGTCAATGTCATATTTTGACAAATTTGTCCTGACAATTTTTTCATAATCATAGATATTTTGACAAATTCGTTGTGGGTCTTATCAAGAGAGTGATTAGTTTTCGCGATATGCTCTAGATGTCTGCCAATTTTTTTAAAAAATATACTTCGGTGTAGTTTTCGAAAATGCAATTTTTTCTTATAGATTTGAAATCACTAAAATGCAATAAAATATTATTATTTATTCTTTCTTTAAAGTGTCAAGTGCGTAGTCCACGAAATTCGATTTGATATTCTTCATCAGTTCCGCTTGAAGAAATAATAAAATTTAGCATTTTAAATCATACTTGTCACTTCACTATCAATACTTGACCGAAACTCAAACGCCTGTCGGAATTGTCAATTACATACTGACAAAATTGTCAATTGTAAAATTGTATCTGTCCCATAAAAAAAATTTCAGTACAAATTTGTCAGAGAATGCATGACAATTATGGAAAAATTCCTAACAATTCATTGTGATGACAATTTTTTATGAAACCAAAAATTGACAAATGTCGACTATTTTCCGACAATTTTACATAATTGTCTAATTTATGAAACAGAAATTTGACAATTGTCGGATTGTCAGTTTACAAATTGTCACCTGTCACCTGTCGCAATTGTCAATTTTTATGAAACAGGTCCCTGGGCCTCAAATAACAAGCGTCTCTTTGGCCAGTTGTCTCCAGTTTCGCACGCAGTTGGGTAAGGTCCACTTCCACCTGCGTGCGCTACCTGAGTCACGATCTTTCTCTACTGCGCTGTCCCTCGGACGTTTATTCGAAAATCTTCCGGGCCGGAGCGTTCCCGTCAATTCGCTCTACATGACCCAGCCACCTCAGTCGTTGGACTGAAAATGACTTAAGGATTTTTCCTCTCAAAGCAACCAAGAGTAACCTCATCCGCTTTTGATAGAGTCCATGCTTCGCTGCACCATAGAGAAGGACTGGGATGATTAGGGTCTTATATAAAGGGTCACTTTAGTTGTTCGAGAGGGCGTTAGGTCTTATCGTTCAAAATCATAACGTCCAAATTAAAAATGTCATAACGCCCAAAAACCACCACATCGCCCAAAATTTAAAGGAATAAAGCGTCGCAAAGCTCAAATAGAATGACATATCGCCCAAAGTAACACATACGCCCAAATCTGACAGTAAACCCAAGCAGGGGTATTAAACTGCAAATTCTTTTTGGCCTTTATTTCCATTTTGTTGTTTGTTTTTGAGCGTTATGCATTTTTTGGGCGTAAGTAAAAATTATGCCATTACGCCCAAAATCAATATCACATCACCCAAATTTCAGTAAATTTTACAAGAATAAATTCTTAAGAAAAAATTAGGGCGTTATGGCGGCATTTTAACTTTCTCGTATACGTAGTATGTATCTAAGAGAAAGATATTGTTTTCGTACAAAATTTCTAACTCGAGATTTTGATCAATTCTGATATTACGATGATAGGGGAACTCAAAAAAGTGGGTCTCGCAATTCTGTCCGTCCGTATGTCTGTCTGTCCTATCCCTGGGGAATCTAAACGCTTGGACGGATTTGCTTCAAACTTCGTATTTAGAGTTTGTAGGCTTCCCGCTCGGGACGTTTTTTTTTTAAGCTAGCCCTAATATTAATATTTTTTTTAAGGTACTATTGTCATTCTTAACTTGATACCAAACTCAGTTTTTCCCTAAAATGACTACGTCCTTTGATATCCACCCAAATCCCTAATAAAAGTACTTTAAAAAGTACTTTTAAAAGTATCTCAAAAACGCCATTTTCGATTATAATAAATATGTTACTTTCAGGTAATGCTTAAATACATCGTAATACCACTGGCTCAGTTTTGAGCTAAACATTTGAAAAACAGTGTTTTTTGAACCATGAATGCGTCCTTCCCAATCGCTAAAACCGGTACTTTAAAAACTGTTCATATCTCGAAAACGCCATTTTCGATTTGGATAAAAATGTAACTGCTAGGTAATGTTTATATCCTGAAGAATACGTTGTACTCAGTTTTCAGCTAAACAGTTTAGTAAGAGTGCATTTCGAATACAAATTGTAACATTTGTCAGCATAATTTTACAAAAAACCGCTCTAACGATTTTGATCAAAATACATATTTAAGACAACATAAGCATTCTTAACATGATCACGTACTTAGTTTTTCTCAGAAAACTCTAATATTGCCGTTTTATGAATATTTCTCAAAAATGACTACCCAAATCCCGATCTGTATTCACACACGGTATATTTTTGTAAAGTCCAAAAATTCAGTACATAGCAATATAATTTGAAATTCATCGCCTACTTGGCTCCTTCAAGTGTAAGTTCGGGGAGAAATTTGAAAGTAATAAAGTGTTCTAGTTAATACGTACGTTTATGTTTATGTAGTATGTATTTACGGTATTAATTACACCTTGAGTGGGTATGATTTTAAACGTAAAATTTGCTAAAATGACTCTGAGATTCTGGGAAATTCGCAATAAACGAGAAAGTTACGTGCGACCCAGTCGTGCACATTTTTTCTTGTTTAATTTGGGCGTTATGACCTTGGGCGATAAGACCTAACGCCGCTCGAGAGAAACCAAGAATTAGTATTGAATAAAACGGCAGAGAGGATGTCACAACCGTAATGTATTTATTTTTCTAACACACAAGTGATTTTATTGCTGCTCTTTAAATTTTTCTCATCCTTTATTCTTTACTGTAACTCAAACTGTAATATCTACATACAAATATGTATCTATTAGGTACTCCATATATCTATTACTTCTTGTCAAAGTCGAAAAATAGATAACACAAAACTATAACAAAATTACGAGTACCTATACTTTTCTCCATTTCTTTATCTTGGCCAATTCTAACCAAATTTGAGATCAAATATGAAGATAGACCTGCCATCGGCGTTAAATTTAAGAAATATTAGGTATCCCTTGTAAGCAATATGAATTCTTGTCGAACGATATCAAAAATGATGAAAATGGAAGGAACTCTCATGACAAAAAGGAATGTTACTATCCTCCCCTCAAACCTCCCACAAAAAACAGACCTAACGAACCTTACAAAAAAATAACCCACCGCCACCAGGCTATGGCTATCTACCTACATGAAAAATAGGACTCATCAAATTGCCATCACACAAAAAAAAAAAAATAAATAAACGTCAAACGAAATCCAGTTTGATAGGCAATTCCCATCACGTGCTTCTCCCTAAGGACTCTACCTCACACCTCTCTAATGGACTCTCGGGTCTTCTTTTTTTTTTTGTGTCATGTCCTTTTATCACATTTACCAAGTCAGATGAACACTAATATGATGACTCCATCATCAGCAATAAGTGGAATATACTTAAAGTAGTTCGTTTTTTTTTTGTATCTGTTTGCGACATCCATTCTTCAAATACACAACTAAAAGGACTTCGCTTTCAGCTTTCTTGTTTATACTACAGATCAATTTACTGTTAATTTGTTGTGAAAAGTCATTTTCCAACCATATTATCTCATATACTTTACATGACCAACGTAGAGACACACAAAGTTCACTTCAAAGTTTGCCTCTCTTTTGCAAAATAAAATGAAACGAATTGCGCGTGGGCTGAATTTTCCAAGAAATAAAAAAAAAGAATAATTTTGAAAAAAAAAACTTCTAAAATAGAACCATCTTAATTCAAGTTTAGAGACACAGCACACAGTGGGCAGCACTATGCCATCTCAGCCGATGAATGTGATTATCCTTAAGAAATAAAGTGAAAGAAAACTAACTTGAAGGAAAAACTAATTTGTTGAAGGCACTCACCATATATTTAAGATTTTATGGTCCAACTGAATTTATGCATAAAGTTTCTTAGTGTCCTCTGGATGCAGGAGCAGGACTCTTATCTATCTCTTTGTGGAGTATAACTTTGTTCATTAGAATTTGTTTGTGCTAGTGCCGCGGACTGTTGCATATTGCTAGGATGGATGGAAAATTGCAGAGGCAGTCCATGGCAATGTCGTACCAGAGCAGAAGTGTCTGCCTGTCTAATGGTAAATTACAAAATAAATTCACAGTGTCGTCCTGGAATGTAAACTTCAAAAAAAAAAATAAACAGAATCTTTTGTCAATGCACTTTATTTTCTTTCAGAAGAATTTCCTTGCTTCCTTGATTAATATTTTGTAATTTTTCTTGTGAGTCACTTTTTATCGCAGCTACTGTTGTTGTTGAAATCTGCAAACTTGCTATGTCTGTTCATAATTACAGCCACATTGAATAAATTGCTAGGTATATCCAGAAATAGTAGTAGTAGTAGTCATTGTAAACGAAATACAAGTTCCTGTTGATTTATGCGTGTGGCCGTGGTGCAGTGGTAATGTGCTCTTGTTGATTGGAAAGTTATAAGTCCAAAAATTAAAATTAATACCACGAAACTATTTCTATGAATAAAATAAATATAGGGTTCGATCAAGCTTCAAGGGGTTAACTGCCACTGAAAAGCTTTCCTTCGGAGATGGCGATAAGAAACTCGGAAAACCGAGCGCCCAAAATTTGACTTGGCATTGGCACACTATTTTTAATATTTAACTTAAATTCGATCGTTTTGAATCAGGAACTTCTGTCTTACAAGGTGTTCCTTCAAAAACACAATTATCTGTACCCTAATACCTACCAAATAATATTTTATCAAACAAGCCTATAAATATGCAACGCTTTCTTTAGTATAATTCTATTGTACGTGCATCAATGGGTAGGCTATTAATATGCAATACATTTATTTCTGGGCGCAGTGGCTCTGTGGTTAGTGTGCTGGACTACATGGCGAGGGGTCCCAGGTTCGATCCCCAGAAAATCACAAATTACATCTTAAGGTTTTTTCACAACGCCACCATATTTTTAGGAGCCAAAAATATGAACTTAATTGCTTCATGGCGTAAAAACCAACACAAAAGGCACAAACACGACAAATGTTCCGCACCCATTAAAACCTAAGTTGAAACCAGTCTATCAGTCACTTTTAGATTTTTAGATTTTTTTTAATGAGACATGTCGTTCAAAAGGGTTGGTGTAGAAATCTCCTTTTTTAAAATACCTTTTCCAAAATCCCCTTTCCAAGATCCACTGTGCTGAAATCCCTTACTCCAAAAGATCCTCAGAGAAAATCCCCAGGGACAAAATCCCCCATTTTTAGATTTGGTGTTATTAATTATGTCGCCGCGAGACCTAAAAATTGTGTTTAAAAGTAAGATACGTATGGGGGGGCATGCTGCCTCCTGTCTCTATAAGATTTGGGGTAGGTGCAAGATTGGGTATATGCAAGGTTTAGTTTGCTTGTGGGAGATCTTAGCATAGGGGATTTCGTTCCGAGAGATTTTGGAAAAAGGGAAGGGAAGGAAAAAAAAATTAGAGATTACGTTCAATAAGGGATTTTGGAAGAGGGGATAACGTAGGAATCTCCATTCAAAAGTATTTCTTCTGATTTAAGCTATGATGATTAGATACATATTAAATTGTAAATATGTACAGATAAAGGAAGACACCAAACACCCTTTCAGTATACTTTTTCAGTTAATATAACTACAGAAACTATGCGATCCCCGACCCCATTTATATACTTAATCCGCTGCGAATTTGGGAATAATCCCCCAGTGGGCGCAGTAGCGCAGTAGTTAGTTTGCTGGACTGCTGTGCGAGGGATCCCAGGTTCGATCCCCGGAAAAACACAAATTACATCTTAAAGTTTTTTTCACTGCGCCACCTCTCGCTAAAGTCTGACAAACATCCGAGAGTATGACTGTCATAAAAAAGCTTTTCAATTAAGCCGTTCGGACTCGACATAAAATTGTAGGCCCCTTCCATTCGTCCCAAAAATAAAAACTCACACAAAACGAATGGTTGCGAGAAGCTAGGCCTAGGGTGTCTACCCGCCTGTTGTGCCACCTATTTATTTATTTATTTATTACACGGCCCTATAATCCGCTGTCCGCACTAAATTTAAGCCCCATCCAAATGTACCTTCATTGACCTTAACTTAATTTTTACATCTCAATCTCAAGGGAAAGTATCGGCATTCACGTAATAGCTTTAAATCAAAACAGGATACAAGCACAGGCTTCATAATTATTAATCTTTACTAGCTGACTCGGTAGTTGGACTAATTTCAATAAAATCTTGTATGACAACAATTGCTTATTATTTTTGGTGAAATAACTTTATAATTCAAAAGCAATATTTTAAGACTGAGATTGAGTTCAACGATTAAGTTTAAGTGCTATAACTGGGGCCTAAAATTGATTTAATGCGCATTGAAGTCGCAATAACGTATGGTGCCATAGTTCTTAAAATTTCGTTCTATTTTTAATTCTTGGGCAAACAAACAAAATGTTTTTAGTTTCCGGGGAAACAAAAATATGCAGTTACAATGCCAAAATTCACGTCGTCAGCAGCCTCTACAATATGATATGCCTCTACAAGGGATATGCCTCTACAAATCCACGCCGTCACCACGCGCTTGTCACTTAAACATGTATAAGATAAATGGCACCAGACTGGCATCAAAATGACCGAAAAATGCTACCTCGCCCCCACTCAGCTTTTATTTGTTTACATAGGATTTAGCGATTCCACCTGCCTCTTCTTGATCACCACGCTACTGCTCCACTTCACTGTGCGCCTTGTTAAAGAGTATCTAAAGAAAACTAATAGCAACTAAAGCTGAATGTTACCGCGCTTGTAACTTTCGTATTCCAAAATAAAATCATTTTAAGCGCAAAAAAAGCTTAAACAAATTAAGTTCATTAATTGGCTATCCTGCCACTATCGATATTGAATTTACAAAAAGACAAAGATGAAAGTCGAACCTGATGAATTTTTTTTGGTCTTTGACAAGATGACATATTCTTATATGTGGAATACTAGTTGGCTCGCGAGTAGGCGTAGCAGCAACAAAGAAACTTGAAATCAATTTTTGCCACTAAATTATGCCCACCATTTCGTTAAAATCATCAGATTTTTTTTTTTCGTCAAATTTGATTCAAATATACTGGAAGGAGATGACGAAACATACATAGGTACCTAATGCCACAAACACAATTATTAAAGATATGTATTTCATCTCGAAAAATTATCCCCTATATCTTTTGGGTCAAGTGCTTTAAAACTTATAAACAAAAAAATGGCATTTGGTACCTTCCGCGGGTTGTTGTCTCGACTAACATTGAAGAACTGTTGCATTTCCGATCCAAAAATTTGGGAAAATGAACATCAAAGATGAAAGTACAGTAAAACCTGTCAAGGTTGCCACCCTTTTAAGTTGGCCAATAAAATATAGTAGCACCAAAAAAATTCCATAAAAATATTCTACCAAATACCTCCTCCGTAGTCCTTATGTTGGCCATCTGTCTATCTTGGAACTTGACCACATATTTATATTATTTCAGTTCAACTTTCGTATACTAAATAACCTGCGAGAGTTGGCCGGCCTGGCGTTTGGACTTTTTTGTGTTGATGTTAAAAGATGCACAGAACAAAATGTAATGGACTGTTCGTTCGTGATAAATCTTGTTGGCATAGATTTGACGGAATTTCTACAGTTTGTTAATTACTTCTGTGCTACTCTGCCTTTCGTGGAAAATCAAGAAAAAACTAAATTTTTAAAAATAAATACTTTTCGTATTGGTTTTGTTAATAAAACTGTTTCTTTTGTGAATTTTAATAAAAATAGAATAAACTAATAATATAGCTAAAAGCGCCATTTTTTTGAAATAGGTATTTAAAAAAATAGTCACCTACCCTTATAAGTTAGGCACCTCTCTAAGTCGATGAAAAATGACTGCACCACAGGTGGCCAATTTACGCAGGTTTCACTGTAGCTCATTACTCGTACATGGATGATTACACACAAAACTTTAATGCCTCTACTTACTTCGCATAGAGAGTGCTGCCATCTGTTGGTACAAAAATTCAATAACATAAGATAAACTATGTTATTTAAATAAAATAAGTGTCTTCTCATCGCACTGTCCCATACAGTGATTCCATAGATACATAATACTGATTTTTTTTAAGTATTTTACCGGCTCTATGTAGCCAGTCAACTTATTAATAGAATTCAATTCGCAAAAACCTTTCGATGGTAAATAAAAATATTAAAAATTCAAAATGTACGTATCATCGACAAGAGTGTCCACTTCAATCTCATCTCATTCAGTGCAAGTGCATTTCATTCATTTTCGACAAAATTTACACCCTACCCGCATCCAACCAATCCAGTGAGTGTTTATTTTTTTCATGCCCATCAAAATGATTTTCAGTCTTGTCAACAAAAATAGCATATACATAGTTGTAAGTTATCACGAACCTCACCCTAAATAAAAAAAAACTGCCACTGACAGTCCATTTAAATGTCGAAAAAACACTATAACATCGACAGGCAGCGTCTAGTCTATTTTTAATTGTTTACTCTATAAAAGGAGACACGAAATAATTTTATTTTATTTTAAATTAACAAGAGCTAACATTCTCTTTTCATATAGGTAGAATTTACATTACAATGCGTGGTGTGTCTGGCGCAAGGATTATTTTTTTTTATGAAAGTTGTGTAACTTTAATTGAATTCCCAGGTAACCACACATAAATGTATCTCATTTCGTCGCCAGGAATATTTTTCTGAATGATTGGTTTTTGAACAAAATGAAAGACTAACAGATGTTGATTGTTTTGTGTACAGTGAATTAATTCGAAAATGTTTTTGATTACACGAAACGATGGACATGAATCAGGTATTCCGATGGAGATACATTGTTTTTTTAAGGCTGTACCTACTATGGAAAATAAAATAAATAAATAAATCTGATTAAATGAATATTTGCACTGATCAAATGAATAAATTTCAATCGATCCTTTTGTCACAAAAAATGCAAAAATGACCATAATGCCCGATTTAATATTATGCATTAAATGGAATGAACAAATGTACAAATAATGACAATGTCTGATTTAATGAATGGATCGACTAATTAAATGAAAGCGATTAAATCGTATTTTTTTTATAAATATGTGATTTAAAAAAATACTTTAAACAATCCTGCTTATCTAGTAAACTGACTTTGATTCATTTTTATGTATGCACAAAAAAAAACATTACAATACCCGATTTAATGAACGTATCAACTAATCGAATGAACGAATTCTAATGCGACTAAAAACAATTCTTAATGCCAAAGATACATTTTATTATGATCTCCCAAATACCAAACTAAGTCGCCCTAAGACCAACAAAAGCCTTCAAGCAAATTGCTAACACTTTGCCAACTTATTTCACTTAGGCTTCTTAATTCCAAGTCAAGTTTGCAACCCTCTGCCTAGCACAAATCACATCGTGTAGGTAATCCACAAGCGGAATGTCTGTCACCAAACTCGACACACTTTCGAGCTCTCGACCCTAAATGGTAATACATTTATTCGAAAACCGAATAATACATACATAATAATTAAACTTTATTGCTATGCTTACAATGATAGGTGTCGTTACAAAGCCCTCAGGGGCACGCTATATCTGGTCCTGCCTCCGCCCCATGAAACGTCATAAATGACTGTGTAATGACGCACAACGGCGCATACCAAACATCCAGTCCTATTCCCATTGAAAATGTTGTTGACTTATCCTTCAAGTATCACCAAATCAGCATTTATTGTGGTTTAGCTTCGGTAAGTCTGTGGGGTCAGCTATAAACTATTTGTCCCTTCACTCTAATTTCATGAGAATATTTTTTTTTTTTTTTGGTCAACACATTCGTGCAATGGCTACTCGCATTGAAAGTCAGTGTACCTATACGTTCACAGAGTGGTTATCACAAGGACACATCGGTTCTAGGTCGACTAGAAAATGTTAAGAACCGACAAAATTATCCCGAAATACCACTTACCATTAAGTTGGAATATTTGTCATAATTTTTTTTTTTATAGCTTTTGGGCCCAACCCATTCAAAATACACAGAGGAATGAAACAGCCAAAAAAAAAAAAAAAACAGAAAATAAAAATAAACGGAGAACCAACCAACACCGTCAACAGGTGGCGTTGACATAAAGCGCACTTTGAGCAACCGAAACCACGACACTATTATTATCCTTGTGCTAGCCAACATTGCGCTGTTATTTGGTTTTTTTTTGTATACCGATGACGGTTTTTGAATAATTTCCATGCACACGCGATGGAATTACGACCAACAAAAACAGAAGTAGAACATACCAGTAGCGGTGGCAATAGCAATCCGCACCCCATTATTATTTATGAGCTAGTCCTTTCTCCTGCAATGTATGCTGGGGCTGGCTGCTGTGTCGTGGGTTGTATGGGTGGTTTGTACTTTTGTTTGCTGTGCTTTGCTGGGCTTTGCCAGAGAGCGCATATGGAATTTAGGAATTTATTTTTCTTTCAGCCAAAGAGGACAAATTTGAGGATACCTATATAGTGAGAGAAGTTGGGTGGGATGGGGTGGAATTAATTGTAATTAATGTTGGGTAAGCCTGAGCAGTGAATACCTTCCTGTATGAGTCCTTTCAGTGACTGCAGGTATGAAGTGGATTTCTGTTGTTGGTGAGTTTTTTTTTTTTTTTGTCGTTCATCGTCTCTGTTTGATGTCGGTGGGAAATGGACATGCATAATTGTGATTATCCTTGGGTGACAGGTGTAATCATATTTTGTCGGGTAAAGTGGTTTTGAGTTGATTTAGCCGGGACTATGACGAAATGGAGTTCAGACGGGATTCAGAGAGATGGAGAGTTAGGGCTATGAGTTCCTAATAAGCAATTGTGATGATTTATTGTATACCAGTACCAGATGAGAAATATTTAGTTCATTTTGTAGATACTAGCTACACACTTTGTAATTATTAGAGTGATATGACTGTAGCAATATGCATAGGATCAAATTGAGTTTGACAGATGGTTTCTGTTTCTCATTCATTTACTTTAAATGGCTGCAGAAATAAAAGGCCCAATGAAATAAGCCCCAAATTTAGGGTGTTATTATGAAATAATACCCCAATTTCAAATATGAAATAAGACCCCCAAAAAAATGAAATAAGGCCCCAAATCTGACAGTAAACGCAAGCAAGGGGGTTGTAGGGTGGCAGCGTGCACCCCCATACGTTTTTGTTTTTCGTTTGGGGCCTTATTTCATTTCTTCTCTTGGGGAAATAAGGCCCCAAATTTTATTAAAAATCGTTGTTTTTGTTTCCTGTAAAATTTTTTTGGGGTCTTATTTCACTTTTTTTTGTTTGCCTTCTTTCATTGGGGCTTTATTTTGCAGAGCCATTTTCAATGGCCCGTTTATCCATTAAGTGGGTCGCGGGTGCTCATGTAGACTCTTCATAACTCTCGATTCTTTGTCAACAACTCTAAATCATCAAAGGCAATCCCCATACTGGTAGAGGAGAGATTATGCACTTGATCTAACAATCTCACCCTCGGTCTACCTATAGACGCCTGCCTGATGGTGCGGATTCCATAACACGTCATACGTTTAAAAATGTCCAAACTACCGAAGCCTAGACCGTCCGGAGAAGTAGCTGCTCGACAAAAGAAATGCAATCTTTTTTCTTTTATCTTATTCTTTCGGTCATTATGTCCAAACTTCAGAGTTGGAAAAAACACCGAAATACTGGTTCCTATATAAAAAAAACTATTTGACTCATCTTTTAATGCACAGCATAGTGTACATTTGTCAGTTTTCTGCTTAAAATATTTCCCTCGTCCTCGCACCTACAAGTCGTGAGACGTTATGGTCCCAATGAGCTGTTATCTGTAAACAGCTTTAAATTTCTAACCCTTAATGTGAAAAAGGCATCAGACTTCACCTAACTTTACCATAAACAAAAATGCAATTGCTTGACTGTTGATTGCAATGACACGCGAATTTTTGTGGTCATTAGTTTACGCAATAACTTGTATTTTGGATCAATACTGCGCGATTCTTAGGTTAGGCTAGAGGGAGAGTTTGCAATATCTAATCTGCACTTTTCACCCAGAAGTCATTCAGGCCCATTGTGATTACCTGTTTTTTAGTACATGATATGACATGCAATCATCAAAACCATTCGGATCTGTTAATGAATCTCTTTAAATCAGGTAGAGGTATCGCTGCTAGATCATCCTTGGAACCCTGCTCCCATACATGAGTAGCGTCGTTGTTGGGGGCTGGGAAGTGACGCAGAAAATGTTCCACCGATTCTATTTCCTCTTCATTCATGCAACTTCTACAGAAGCCATTTGTAAAGATACTCTTTTGACCATGATGCCAATGATGCAGTGTCCCGTTATTACCCCGACGAGCGCTCGGATTTGATTCTTATCAAAATTATGTTAGAATCTTTGAACTTTTATTGTCAACTAGCTGGACCTCGCCTTGCCCACTCGCACAAAATTATAATTGGCGAAATCTGTCCAGTAGTTTTCGAGTTTTTAACGGCCAACAAAATTCCTACAGTTTTATTATTATACTAGCTGAACCCCCGCCAGCTTCGCCAGGCCTTTTGTTGCTTTTTTATTTTTTTTTTATTGTTTTTCGGGTGACAATGTTTTAATTTGTTTGTATTGGAGGTGCCACGCCCCTTTATCCAACTTTGTCAAATCTTCACAGAAGCAGTTTAGGGCCAATACTTAAGATTATCCGTAAGTTTGATCTCAATCGATTCGGTAGTTTTCGAAATATACGATTTTGAATGATTTTTTTATGAGCGGTGCCACGCCCCTTTGTCCGATTTCGACCTATCTTCACAGGAACACTCCACGACCAATACCTTTGATTATCTGTAAGTTTGATCTCAATCGATTCGGTGGTTTTCGAGATATAAGATTTTGAATGTTTTTTTTTTTGTATGGGCGGTGCCACGCTCCTTTGTCCGATTTTGATTTTGCTTAGCCTATCATCCAATCACCGTAATTAACGACATTTAAAATAAAAATCAACAAAATCGGTTGAAAATTACGGGCGACAGAGGGAAACAGTTTTTTTCGACTTTGTTTTATATATATAGAGATGTATAGATTGCGGGCCACAAGCTTCGAGTTATGGTACAACCGGAAGGGTTATTTCATCGTTCTTTAGCCAAGTCTAATGTGACATTGCCAATGACGCTCTAAGCTGCGTTCATTTCCTAGCCACATCTGGCTAGTTTATCTTCTGCCTTGTTCCCTTCTACACCAAAATGTGCAGCATGTCAAGAGGCATTGTCTCATGGATTTTGAGTTTACCAGTTTGGAGCTAATCGCTTTAAGTGGTCCTTGGCTATCCACACAGAAAGTAATTTCAATTGGTGGTAGTTCCCTCGCTAAGATAATTTGAGCTTTTTTCTTAACCGCTTAGATCTCTGCCTGAAAAACGCTTCACTGATCTGTGTGAATAGCTGACATTCAGCCATTTATTCTCCGTCTTTGAGTCATCTGTGAAGATGGGTATACCTTTGATGAGAGTACTCGGGGAGAGCCAATCCTGTCGATCTAGTATACAGACTTTAAATTTCTTGTCAAGTCATACCTTGGTTTCTTTTTGGCCATAAGTGGCATGAGTTCGGTCTGATCAACGATTTGAAGTGTACCCGGATACTCACAACGATTCGGGCTTCCAAATTTTGTCCTCTCTTAGTCTGAGAGCACCTTTGACTGCCACGTTCTTAGTGTATACCTGACCATGGGTTGTAGGTTCAGTAACGTTTCTGGACCTAGCTGCGGTGTATGAACTGCGATTCATAAAACGCCTAAACCTATCTAAAACCTTATTTGCACTAATCTGATAACTTATTATTCAAGACATGGGTTGGTCTAGCCAGAATGTGATGGTTAAATCAATCTGACATCTCCTGACAATCATTTCCAGTAGCTGTTGGCAAAGGACAGAGATGTATGCGGATGATCAACTTAAGCATCCTAAACCCACGTTTAAAAACTGCAATTTAAAAATAGTCCCATCAAATCCTAGCTCATATAATTTACAGTCCCCAAAGACAAGGCTCCATTGTACACTTCAAGTCAACTTGCGCCGGTTTTAGGTTGTTAAAAAATTAAAAACGATTTTTTATTTCTAGACTTGAATAAAATACTTAAGCTACGATTACACACGGCCATTTTTTCGAGTCATTTAAATGGCGCTCTGACGTAAAAATCCCGTCACAAAGCAGTCATTTAAATTTCGCTCTGTGGATCGCAATTTTTGGTAGCGTCATTGAAATGACTAGGAATGACATGAATTAAGTGCCATTTAAATGGCGGAAAAATGGCCGTGTGATCGCTCTTCAATGACGCCTAGGACAATGGCATCCCAACGGAAAATTCTAAATGACTCGCAGTGTCCGTCATTTGATTTTGGGACACAAATGACGATCGTGTGTTGGCCATTGTTTTAATTGACGAATCATAGCTTAAATGTCGCTCTAATGTGACATTTTTTCCTGACGTCACAGCGCCATTTAAATGACTCAAAAAAATGGCCGTGTAATCGTAGCTTTATACAATTATTTCCGCAATAGATATTGTATCTACCTTATTTCCGATTGTCTATGTAACACAAGCAATTTTGCGACCTGCGTTTGTCATGTGATTGCAGTCCCCTTCTATAAATTTCACTGAATGACAGATATCCTTTTTTTTACCCTAAACAAGGCTAAAAAAAAAAACTCAAAATAGGAATCTATGACGACAAATTTGAATAAATTAATAATCTTGAGCACCTTCAAACTATAAAAAGTTCCAACTGGTGGTAAATCAAGTATAGGATTCGTGCAAGAAGTCATAATGCATTGGAATTTAAATCACATGCTTTTGGATTTAAAGGAAGCCATAATTGGTATGGAAAGTTTGTTTGGTCAGTAGGTCAATTGACGTAGCGTAGTTATGCCCTTTTGTATGTGTGATTATAGGTCTCACTATATGACGAATGATTTACGTATTCAAGTAATTAATATTCAATTAGGAGACTTCATTGTTAAGAGGTTTGTACACATTTTTTTTCAGTGCATTTATATAAAAATAGGTCAGGGAGAATTTTATCAGACACTAAGCTTGCTATTACTGTATCCATTAAAAAAATAAATTTCGAACTTAATATAAGGCTTACCATTGGGACAGTTTGAATTCTTCTGTTTTCGAAGACCTTTTAAAATCACACCCACAATTTTCTTGTGTGAAGCCAGGTCCTGTTTTATTTACCCCATCAATGGGAAACCAATTGCTCGTGGGACACAATTTCTTTGAGAGATCCCTCAAGGTAGCTAACTCGTACCTCATCTATTAAATAAACAATTTTTTAAAATGACAAACAATCCTATAACGCTTTCGGACTAATTTCACAAATGCTATTTGAGGGGGTCTTCTATACATATATCAATGCAAAAGGCAAACAATACCAAAAGTAAAGCACACAAACAGTCTAAATATTTGAGTATTCCAAGTCCGAATTGTTTCAAAATCAATATTCTGTCGGTTATTTTCGTCGGTAGCGATGGCGACTGTGGAGGTATATTCCATTTTTTTGGCTGATAAAAAAAATACCAACGCAACACTATCCCTTGCAATAATCTTGAAAGCATAAACCAAATACCGCCTTCTTCTGCTTGACTTTTGCACAAAAGACATTTTCTAGAATACACATCTTACAGATAGCAGCTGTAGCTACACAACAAATAATTCTATTTCTCTTTGGAGATGATAGCTGCCTGCAAAAGCATCCCTCTATAAGGATACTACTGTCTCATAGGCGGTGCGGCAGTTGGTGTTTGCTTGTGGGTACGGCCAACTCAACTTAACTCTGATAACCAGCCTAGCAACGGAAGCTTTTTTGGTTGACGTAAAATCACAGCGATCCCTGTGATTATTATTGTGTCCTTTAGACAATTTTATTATCCTACACACAGTGGGACGGACAGTGGGGCGCTCACCACAAAAATATAGAAATTCTTCCCTCTTGAAACGACGACGAGTTGTTCTTTTGGCATTTTATTTTTATTTTTTTTTTTCTCCCTAATGTGGTATTGCTATACCAGGCAGAGAGGATTTATCCGTATACAAATCTGGAGACAGGAAATTACTTTCACCCGATGAAAAATGTCCCAAATCGTTGTTAGAAGGAATTGAATTTTAATTGAATTGAAGTCTACAAAGAAATTGATTCAATTTATGGACATTTAGTTGGTAAGATTGGGAATTCATATTGCGGTTCCCGGCCGAGGTTTTGGAATTTGTTCACCCCTGTTATTCTAGTAAACGGGTACTGCCTTTAAAATATCGTTGTTATAATAATAAATTTGTGTACTACAGATTTCCGATAGTTCGAGCATTGAAATATCTAGATCTACCTAAAAGAATGCGTTTAAAAACAGTTTCAGTTTCTTATAGTTCCACTTGCAAGGACGATATAAATTATTTCGAGTTAGGTACTATTTCGTGGAAAACTAACAATTCTTAGAATTGAAATTGTGAAATGCATCTCATTGTAAGTAATTTATATGCAAATTAGTTGAGAAATTGAGACCAACAATTAATTGTCTATGGGTTTTTGAATTTTTATCTTGTAATAGTTTTCGGTGATTTAGACGAAGAGATTATGTTGCTGAATATTTTTTTTGACGGCATTAGGCGACCGGTAAAAATATGGAGAATAGTATTTTTTAAGGTTTCATTTAGCCCAATAAAAAACGACGTTATGAAGTACCTACCGAAGAGGAGGGAGGCCCTTTAGGTCTCTAAATTGTGATTTTGCTATCAAATTTCGCTGTCAATCCGGTGGTTATGCTCTCGAATATGTTTACAACATTCCATGAAGAAATATTTGCTAAAAAAAAAAGAATTTGCTATCCAGAACAGCATCTGAAATTAAGATAGTTTTAAGGTTGTGGATCAGTAGTAGTAGTAGTAGCTAGATCATATTCATATAATTTTACAATCGTGGAGGAATTAAAAAAAATGTTGGTATCGTCAAATCCGCAAGACGCATGGACTTTACTTTTTTTTTAAGTTGATTTCGGCTGAAAGAAATGACCAATATTTGTAGTTTGAATGAAGCTTGTATACAAGGAATTACCCGCTTTACTAAATATATATTGGTAAACGAGGCCAGTTCATAATTTGCCGCCAACTCCTCGCACTTTTGTACTAAGTGATCTCTTGTTGAAATCGCATTCTTCAGGACAATTCATGGCAACCTTACTTCGCTCACCTTGTCTACTCTGGCAATGTAGTCTGCATGCATTTTAAGGGGGAACTAACTCCTACTACAGTCTCTAAATGCAGCATATAACTCGGAGTACTAGTACTAGTTGTACAAAAATAACTTAATTTTCGACGAGTGATCGATATGCTTACTGTCGATGCCAGTTCCCCAAACTGATGAAATAGCTCGTTTAGCTGATGCTAGATTAGTTTCGAAATGTTTTTTTCATACTCAGGTTAGCGATGTTATTAAAACACGTCATAATATTTGTAATCTTTCACTATTTCCACTCGTTCATCCGTAAAGGACCATTTTTCGTTACGGGAGTAGGTATACCTTCCAGACCACTTTCGATAGATTCACCCTCAAGTTGTGGATCTGCATCTTGTATGTAGCTCTTTTCTCTCAAATTAGACAGCATAGCTACATACTTCCCAGATGTTGTTAAGCTTTTTTATTTCCGCTTCTGCTCAACTGTACCGTATGGTACTTTACACATATAATTTTTTACATACTTTAAGTTCGTTCGGGTACTTTTTTGCAAACGTAAAATTATTAAAAATTTGCTAAGAAACTGTGCGAATGCGACCACGTACTGAGTAAATTGAAAAAAATGAGAGAGAAATCCATTTCCCCTCTTTTCATTTTTTCGTAATTTTCTACTCGCCGAATTTCGACTTACTGAAAAATGAAAAAATGAAAACTGTCATCTAAGTGACATCTCAAAAGTTTGACAAATAAAACTCCATTTATTTTCGTCTTCAACGATGTCGGAGGAAGAAGTTGTAATTTAATGTTCTCCTAGAACATATTAGCTCATTCAAAATGGTAGGTTTAATAGCTTATACAAAATTTAAATCCAACTTATTTTGTAGATTCTGCCGTTAACGTTTAATTTACGAATTTTGAAATGACATTTCTTAAACTTTTCGTAAAAAAACCGGTCAGGTACTTCTCTGGAAATTGAGAGATTTCTCTATCGATTTTTGGATTTGACTTTTTTCATTTTTCTATGCTAAAAGTACACGAACGAACCTATTATGATCACGCTTATTCTGAGATTCGATCGAATCGATTATCCCTCGAATTCAAAACATTCACTCGAATGAACTCCTCGCATTCTAAATTTCGAGGGAAAGAAGTTCATTATCGAATGATTTCATTGGATGAATTTTATTTTCGAAATCAGCTGTATAAATACTTAGCTGTCATATTCTCAATTGTTGTTGGTTTTAATTTGAGTAAAGAATGCATTTATGTATTCTTGGAGGGAGAAATACATATACATACATGCATACATAGACATACATACCCCTGCTTGCGAAGATATCTCTCCCGATCGAGGCATGACTGCTTGTCCACACAACACAGCACCCTCGTTGACGTATGCCACAGATAGAGATTTGAGATACACGTTAACCCACCCCAAAGAAAAGGAAAAAGAGCATTCGACCATACTTTTTCGCTCGAATAGAATTTGACATTTAACTCGATCCAATCGAATCTGAGAATGTGGGGAGAAATGAACAAAATACGAATCTCAATCGAAATCGAAAGTTGGAATGTCATTTGGCTAAAATCGAATGACTTTCGATTCGATTCGAATCTGATAATTACGGTGGATAATTTCAACCTTCGATCTTAAAATCCTGAAGCTGCAGGGTTACTATCTACTTGTCTCAACCTTGAGACTTTAGAATCTGCTGATTTTAAGAATATAATGTTTTAGATATCAAGCAGAGACCTTATCACTTAATATTGACTTCCAATTCCAATTCTTCAGTCCTTATCCTGATGCTGAGCACAGATCTTGAAATATTCGTAGAATTCAAAGGTTCCTAACGTTGGCGTTTTGGTGAAATATGTAATTAAAGAAATTTGCAAATGTCCTCAGTTTCATCAAACCCACAGATAGTTCATATTGATGCAAAAACGATTTAACGTTTCTATCTTATAGAATCCAACTCCAAGCTTTTTTGATATAGGTTCTCGCTCAAGTGTAGCTACTTCCAAAAAAAGTTAAAAAGGCCACACCTTGGTGCAATATATTGTGAAATAATGTTTGACCTTGAATAAATGCACGGGCGGTACTAAACGCGAACACTTTTTAATGTGTAATCATCGTCGTAAGTTTTTCGAAGCCGTAGGTTAGTAATTTGGTGACAAAAAGCGTTGTTCTGCGATAGCCAAGTTTTCTTAGCTTGACAACTGAAAATACGCAATGGAAAAATTACGTCACTCTGGGTTATACTCCTAATAGTATGCAATGGAAGTACATACAATTGTTGGCAACCCTAATCCGGTTCCCTTGTATTTTTCCAAGAATTTTCATTTATTTTCTGAAACGTTATTTTTATTTGTAAAAAAATATTTAAAATTTTTTTTACTGTTCTCAACGTCTGACTACAACATTTGAGCGAATATAGATGTCCTAAAAAAAAAAAAACCATTTGTATTGACAGACATTTGGCATAAAATTGTTAGGAACCTTTATCTTCGCCCCAAGAATAAAAAAAAAAACCCACGAGTAGTTATGAGAACAATTGAAAAATCTTTAAGGAAAGGATTAATCAAAGTTGATGATTTGATGAAGCAAAGTCCAGTGAAGCTAGGGGCTAGGGCTAGATTTCTACATGGGCCTATTGCTGTAACTATTTTTTTATTACCTACTTATGGGCGCAGTTGCTCACTTTTTAGTGTGCTGGTGTACAAGAGTATCTATGGATTTAAATAAGTACAAATGAAGTAACGTTTCCTAAGCAAATCTCATTTCAAATTGACAATCCCCTCTTTTCAGTCACAGACGATGATGATAGAGCACTCTCATCATTATAAAATTGAAACGAAAATATATTGGTTTCCTAAAATTAATTAATTTGCTCATGGCCAGATGTGGTATTTAATTCCTGATGCAAAATGGTTTAAAATAATTGCCAATTCCATTGTTGGTAAGGCAAGAAAGCATTTAGGACTATTCAAATGTTATTTGATGGAATTTAAGTATCCCGACATCACTATCACTAAATTCTGTATGGTTTTCTTGGCCCAACTATTTTAATATACTGTAGCCAAGTTCCATGGCTTGACTGCGAAGCGAATCTGGAATCTGAGGAATTTAAACGTGAACCTTTAGAACTTCTATACTATATAAGAAGAGGGTTATCAATTGCCAAATGTTTGTTCGGCATTCTGATTGGTAATTTCAACTCCTCTGCTTATATTTTAGGCCAAGTTTTGACATATATTCAATAATGAATTTTCAATAGGTATCTCGAGTATCTATTGGGTAGGGCTTAGGGTAATCACGATCACGATGCACGTCAGCATGAATGCATAGTTAAATATCAAAATAAAAAAAAATAGAAAAGGCCAACTTGTCAGATGAAGATATAATATGAACGTCAACAAATGAAGAAACTTTTTTTTTTTAATCAAAACATTTTAACGTGCTTGCGCACGATAAAATTAACGTACGTTTAAAAAAGACAACATTTACTGGAGCGGAACTTTTACTTACAGACTTAGATAAGTTTGCCGCTCATTGGATCGATAACATGCATAGCACATGCATGTGAGTGCATCGACCTACTTGAATGAAGGGTGACATTTCCACAAATGATAAATGTCTGCGGATGTCGTCGTTGCTGCGCTCGTCGTTCACCCCTATTGAAAATAGATTTACCAATACCTCCCCCTTGTAAGCATATCCATTCGCACCTCATCTCCACCCATTTGAAACTCGATTATCGTTAGATATGTTAATTCGCCAAATTAGCACGTAATTCGCCTAGCTCTAACTGACATTTCAATCCCATAGAGATAATTACTTGTTCGTGGAATTGTATCCAATTAAACTCATGCTCAATCGAAATTTATAACGAACATTCATAAGCAGGAATGCGGAGTCGAATCCAAGAGAATCCTTGTAGCTCTCAGCAATATTAATAATGAAGACCTCTGTCAAGTCCTTCACTTGATTTCTATGCCCTGCAACCCACTCCCCTCAATGCGTTTTGTCATTGTAAATTCTCGCAATTTCTGTTGTAAACTAAAAACCAACTTTTCGATAATATTTCGACAAACTTATAGTTCATTGGAAAAATCTAATTACTTTTGCCTCCCCGAAAAGCAACTCCGACAACAACAACAACGGGTTCTCTAGTGCGGCAAATACACAGTGTATCCTTTCATTTGTTGTTTCCTTCCACTCGCCCTCTGACTAACGCGCGTCACTGGGATTAAGACAAACTGCAAATTAAATATCAAAATCAATTACCACCCACTCCCCTTGGCTGGTGGCTCCCTCTGTGTGGGAGAAGCTTACTTTTGAAAAGTAAATAAATTGCTGTGGGTAATAAATTTCGCAAAATAACTGCTGGAACAAATACGCACAATAGCATTCGCCGGGTAATGCAAACGGTGCCATATCCAGCGGAAAGAAAATCAAGCATAAGAAAAGGGAAGTTGCGTTCAAAGTTTCTCCGGCGGCAGCAGCGACCCAGCGAATAGCAGCAACAAACAACCGAAAGATGCATAAGGCGGGGGTGGTGGATGCATGTGTGTGGGTGTATTTTCATGTGGGACGAGCCAAGATAGCATAGCAATGCCAAACGCCATTAGGGGTGGCTGAACTACATTTATCTAGGGCTGACTCTTCGGAGTGTTGTACAAGTTTTCGGCGGTGATTGGGTCGAGACGACACGACTCCCACAACAACTTTCCAAAAAGGGATCAATGCAATTTTTGAATAGTGGCTCCGCTACACACACACAAGATAAGAACGTTTTCTTTGGCTTGTGTTTTTTTCTTTTTCGGGTGTGCTATTTTCTTTTCTTCATGTTTTCCGCCCAATGACACACACCGCTCGCAGGACGTTGAACTTTGCAATTCCTTTTTTTTTTGTTCAATGTACGCGCTTTGTTTGTAAGAAAAAAAAATTGATTATTTTCGATTTAACGCGCGCCCCCAGAATCGATTGCAATCTGTTTTGTAGTCAGTGGCAAATATGTAATTACATTGTACACCTGATACTCTGTTGATATGGAAAATTATTCAATGTCATCAGCATCACACACTCCATTGTTGACAGTTTTGGTGGTGGTGAGTATTTTTATATGAATTTTAAATGACACATATGCAATTGCAATAATTATTTTTTAATCACATTGCACTGAGGCTCGAAGGACCATTTTTATTTTCACAGTGAAAATGTCATTTGGTGACATTTAAAGATTAATAAATTAACCCCTCGCAGTTGTGGCTGTATGTACATTTAAGGTAAATATTGTAATTGTGTAAAACAAACCGATTAATTACCCGAATTGAACTATAGTTAAATTTCAGATCTACATGAACTATATGCACAATAGATCTTTTAGGTCGACGTGCATCCTAATGCTCCGGCAAGTCAGAACCTTAAAAAAAAAGACATTTCTAAATCAGTTTGACAGAAGGGTTCCCTAACTATGCGTCGCGACGCCGTGAGGCGCTATCCTAAGGGCGTCGCAAGTTTTATTTTTTTCACTGCTGTAAGACTCCGAACAAAGGAAGAGCATTACGTTTCTCTTTAAGAATACCAAGGGCAAGGTCGAAGCGAAATCCAATCACACATTGCAGTCGAAGATTAAGCACATTATTGTGTTTCCCGCACTTCCAGCCGGACTTGCTTCGTGGCTGGCACTCGTATATTTGCCTGGCACTCAAAATTAAATAAGGGGTTTTCAATTGGTACGGGTCGTTGCCAGCAAGATTCCTCGGGAGCATTGCCGGTGCATTAGAGTTTACTGGAGAAATCGGCCTTTCGCAGATTCCAACTGGCAAATTTTGCCTCGGGACTTGGGCTAACCAACTAATCCAGGAGCTCAAAATTAAGGAACATAGACAAAGCCGTTTGTTCGTTGAAAAATATTTTTTAACGACGAGGCGCATTTTTAGATGAATGCGGGTATGTTCATCATCATTTTCAATGGTCCGCTTGTCCATTAAGTGGGTCGTGGGTGTAGGTTGCTCAAATGGATCCTCCATAGCTCTCGATTCTCTGCCATCGACTCTAAATCATCAAGGGCAATCCTCATACGGGTATAGGAGAGATTATGGACTTGATCTAACCATCTCATCCTTGGTCTACCTAGAGGACGCCTACCTGATGGTCGGGGACATGCGTTTAATATGACCAAACCACCGAAGCATTGATCGCTCCGTCCGGAGAAGTAGCTGCTCGACATTGAGTTCCTCACGTACCTATTCTGGTATTTCTAATGCGATCTCTACGGGTCACACCAGCAATACTACGGACAAATTTCATTTCGGCAGCTTGTATCCGCGATCTTATTCTTTCGGTCATTACCCAAACCTCATGACCATAGGTAAGAGTTGGAACAAATACCGAATTAAATTCAAACGACGCCCGCTGATGATGGTCCTCTGTTGCGAACCGAAATGCATACGGTATCAATAAAATAAAATCTAGTTTCAATCGTAGTTGCTGTTTTTATTTTATT
The DNA here is from genome assembly GCA_949372485.1 of Cheilosia soror. Lineage (NCBI taxonomy): Eukaryota > Metazoa > Arthropoda > Insecta > Diptera > Syrphidae > Cheilosia > Cheilosia soror. The sequence goes on from OX443561.1 coordinate 83,772,717, forward strand.
ACGTGTATTTGCGGTCAATACGGTTTCCTTCTATTTCGCTCTGAACCGAATTAAAGACTGACAACTTAGCTTTGACACCAAGTTCAGTCCTCCTAATAACAGAATGACCAAGCTGTCTCAAAATTGACCCAGCCTGACCAATCCTACAGGAAAACTTCCATCACTCGTGAATAAGACCCCGAGATACTTAAACTTCTCCACCTATTTCAATGGGACTCCACTAACATGCAGAGTGCATTGAACAGGCGTTCTGGAGACGACCATTACTTCAGATTTGTTCACGTTTGCGGGTATTTTAACAAGCAAAATTATCATAAATATGGAACGACGATATTTCAACGTCGATCCGTCATTATTGAAAAACCAATTTAGTGAATCTTCAGTAAGATTAGCTTTTATTCACATATCTGTGCTTTTAGAAGGGCGTCGCAAAAATATTTCAACCTCTCTAGGGAGTCGCAGTGTGAAAAAGATTGGGAACCCAGGGTCTGGCCAATAATATAACGTTAAATTGATACCATATGCTTGCTTCGCGAAGGTCTGTCAATTTCTTCAAAAAAAATCTCTGATATTTCGAAACGAAGTAAAAACCACAGACGCAAAAATGACAAAAATGACAACTGCTTCTTTGATAGTTGGGCCTCTCCAGTTGCCACAAATTGTTGGTCGAATTCTGTGTAGTGGTTTGAAAGCAAAATAAATGTAAGTTCCGAAATGGAATGTTAACCCCAAAGCCACCCAATATCCCTATGGGAGACTCAACTTTATAGTAATAGCCAAATGACACCTTTTTTAATATCGCTTTGAAAAAATGTCTGTATTTTCTGTAACAATTTATAAACTACTAGTCACAAGTCAAAAATACCTTCGTCGATTGAACTGCGTGCTCAAAATAACTCAATCAGTCTCTGTTGGGTAAACTTTCTACCACTAAAGTTCATTCCCATATCATCATTTAGTTTCCAACTAAAATTCAATTTGTTGTCCATTGACAGAAGGTAGGGTTATAGATATAGTGCTCCAGGCCACCTTGCTTTCAGTTTGCTCTATCTACTGCTTCTATAAAATTGTCATGTTGTTTCCCACCTTTAGGAGGATGTGAGTAAGAAAAGCACTTAAACTCGACCACGGAGTTCATTAAATATGACACCCAAATTATAATAACTAAAATTATCCACCAGAGTTATAAGTCCAATATATAAATAAAATTCTCATAAATCACAAATAAAACAAAAATCCACCAAATGCAGGGCTCTGAAGGATGACGATTTTCCAAGTCGACCTGCGTCAATGTCATTCCCAAGAATACGGAGGCAAATTAATCTGATGTCAAATGGACAATTGCGCACAATTTAGAAGAGCGTTCCGAGGGCGACCACAGCAAAGATCACCAGCACTCGGTTTCGACGAATCCATTTACTTAAGTACCACTTTGCATGTTAACATGATATTATTGGAGAGGGTTCAGCGTCGTCGTCGTCGTCGTCAGCCACAACTGGATATAACCTAATGCTGCATAGTTCCGGGGGAGTGAACCTCACCGAAGACCAAGAGAGAGAGGCCATGGAATTGTTCATTGTCTTCCTGTGGCAATGCAGTGATTTTTCGTCATACCACCAACACCAATACAAACAAGACAAGTTGGTGGTTTCTGATGGAGCCGGGGTAATTACGGATTAATTGTGATTACTCGAGAAATGAAATGAAAAATTGTAACAAGTTTCGCCTCACGCGGTGGTTAATTACACCCTTTTAATTGATTAAAAAAAGGTTTCACGCCAGCTAAGTAGGTATATCATTTTGCTACGTGTTTTTCGGTATTTGTTGTGTACGGCTTGTTGAGATGTATAAACTGTTTGTTGTTCGATGGGGGGTGGGTCTGATTGCGCTAAAAGTTGTGTTGTTTTAGGTTGATTGCTCTTTTTTTTTTTAGAATGGGATTTCGTATAATAATTTCTTTTGAAATTGTATTTTCGTGGAAAATTATCTCTGAGTTTGTTTGTGGAGTATTCTTTTTTAGAAGTATAATAAATGCTGCGTAGGAGTTCTTTTTTGTATAATTAAATACATCTAATCAGGATGAGGATAAGCCACAATATTTTGGCATAAAGGTTGTTGGCACTGAAATTGAGACATTTTGTTTGATTCTAAACCGTTTTTTAATTTTAAAAACACTGTAACATTCAACTTTGCACAATCCAGTAAAAAAAGGGTATAATACGCATGAGCAAACTATCTCTTGGACAGCGGATCAAATATCCGTTGATATAAAGCCGAATGCTGTGCTAGTTGATGTGACCATACCCATAGAAATATTATAGTCGAGGAGGATATTTCCAGCGAAGTGGCTATTCGCACGTTCATTTTGACAGATTTTGTACTGAACTGACGTTTACCGATTTTCGGGACACGACTACGTAATCAACGTAACGTAATCCTATTTTCATTAAAAACTCTTTATAGATAGAAAAGTTGGATCCAAAATAATGTCCGAAAATGAATGCCGCGAGCGTAGCGAGCCACATACCCAACTTGACGCAATATAAACTTTGACATTTCGTTACGTAGTCGTGTCCCCAACAACGTGCGAATAGCAACAGCCTATTTCCAGCCATAGCCATATAACTCAGCAAAGCCTATGCAATAAATCCGAAAATATTGTCGATAATGCAACTAGCTCAAACACAAAAATCGCAACATCTGGATGTCCAATTCCGATCGCAAAAACGACCGATTACACGATTAGGATTTGACTCATGCAGTAATTGAATTGTTTCTCTGGCTGTTGGACATGTGGCACCGTCTTGTTGAAACCACATGTTGGTCACATCCATATCTTGTAATTTAGGCACTAAAAACTAGGTTATCATGTCACGACAACGAACAGCATTAATTTTTACTGCCTAACCAGCTGCAATGGTCCGATAATGCCTCCAGCCCAAATTCCACACCAAACAGTCACGCGTGGTGGATGCATTTCTTTCTCAACAATTATTTGTGGCTTTTTTGAACCCCAAATGCGACAATTTTGACAATTAACGAAGCCATCAATATGAAAATGAGCTTCATCACAGAAGATGATTTTGTTCGAAAAATCAGCATCCACTTGTCGTTGTCCCAAAATGCATTCAACGAACTCTTTTCGCGCTGCATGATCAGTTCAGTAGTCTTTAGTTCTTGAGTCAATTGAACTTTGTAAGCATAAAGTTTCAAGTCTTTCGTAAGAATTCGCTGAAGATAGCTTCTCGAAATGCCCAATTCTTGACTACGGTGCCGAATTGATGTTTCTTTACTGTCAGGAATACTCTCGCGAACTGCGTCGATGTTTTCTGTTGAACGATTTGTGACTGCACCCAGATCACTAACTTATCCAGTCTCCCTGAATTTTCCAATTACTCTCTTCACAGTTGATGGTTTTAAATCATTATGGCGGCCATTTTTTGTTTGAAAATTACGGACTGTAGCTGATGAACCTTCATTATTTTTAAAATATTGCTCAACAAGAAAATTCGTTGTTCTTTTGTAGAGCAGACAATTTTTACTAACCCCGAATTGCCAGCTGTCACATTGTTACCTTTTTTTTCCGTTGGCATCACTGTACTATTAAATGGCGCAAAATTAAAATTTTGCGTGAATTATGACACCGGTGTATGCTATGTTGACATTGTTCATATTTGTTTTGTCAATGTCAATATTTTTAACAAATATTATACAAAGTTCTTCAATATAACGATCCACTATATTTACAACATAATCAAATTAACCATTAATTACTACTGATCAAAAATTGTTATGGTTGATCAAATAGTATAAGTTCATCAATTTCGTTGATATTTTAAATATCATATTAAAATAGATATTTAATGACTATAATAAGGGTATATGTTTGGCTTAAAAAAAAGCAGTTATGAATTTAAGGAAATAACAACAGTCTATATAGGTACATATAATAAAACTTTAGGAAATTTCTTTGGCTGTTAAAAACTCGAAAACCAATGGACAGATTTCGATGAAACTTTTTTTAAAATGTTCCCTAAGACCGTGAGACTGCTATAGGCTATATCGTCCTTAGGAATAGTATTTACCCATACACATATAGGTACCTTGCTACAAATGGATGTTTATAAAAGATTTTTTTTTCGCAGTGAGCGCTGTGGTCAGTTATATATATCTAGATATTATCATGATGGAATAAGTATAAGGTGGTCTCGTCGGCAAAAAGTAGTCCCTTAACTATACTAGTAATAAGTGCGTGTGAAAGGGTTCAGCGTAATAAGTGTAAGTGAAACGACAATAGAGTGTGCAGAGAGAGTATTCTGTTCATGTAATCATGTGTATGTTGATTGTTGATTAACTTTTAAGTGGAGTGGAATTGGTTTGAAGTTGCCTATTATAATAAAAAAAAAATTTTTTTTTGCACAAGGGTTGACGTTTTGTAAACAAATTCGTCCGCACACAACCTTTCGCTTCAATAAGCAAACGCTCACTGAACGTTAAGGGACCAAAAAACGAACGATTCGGCAGCCGACGAGACCACCTTATATTATTCCATCATGGATATTATGATCGTATGCCCGATGTGGGATAGAGATGGGATGCGTTCTGCAATATGGCATTGGGTAAATTAATAATCTTCATAAGAGAAGAGACGTATAATACAAAACAGATTTCATTTCAGAATTTCATCAATCAAGTCCTCAATATTTGGGCTTATAAATGAGGTGAGTGCATCTACGGGATCTACAACATCTTTTAGCTATACGGGCTCAACATGAATGAGTTTTTTTTGATAATTAACCTCATTTATGACCAGCAATTTGTTTTTTTTTTTTTACAAACTGGTACGTTAATCTTTTAATTCTAGCCTCAAGCCATGGTAGCTAGCGGTGTAATGCTTTTTTTTTATATTTATAAATAAAAATAATAGGTAATAATCTTTGAACTAATTTGGATGCTCATTGTGGATGATCTAGAATAGGGTCGTCGTAAGTTAAGGATAAACACGTTCCACACAAATTCAGAGCCCCAAAATCACGAATCACTTAACATCCTTTGAAGAAAGGTACTTCAACAGATGCCAGTTCCGCTAAAGCCTTCGGGCTTATTACACTTACAATCGACATGTGTTTTACAACACACGTTTGTTCTCCAATTGATTTCCAATCACAAACAAATCTTTAAAGTAGAAAATTTTCACACAAAATGGAGAACTACCCAACGCACTGTGACTGTGACTGTGGCTTCCTTTGAGAATTCAACACTTGAGAGCGTTTCCATCGAGGACGTAATTGAACCTCAATTGTGCGAACTCGGCGAAAGGAGTCGACAAGATTCGTGCGGTTTTTTTTTTCTCGTATTAATTTGTCGGTCTCCACTTAAAATCCTGGGGGGTGAAGAAGAGCCCCATTGTATTATTTATTAATGTATTGAAGAACGAAGAGGAGTCGTCGTCGTCGTCGTCGCCGCAAGCTCTTTAGAATCCACACATGGTCTCATGTCTCACATGCGTTTCGTATACCTATACCGAACCCCTCGGCTTACTTTTGCGGTTCAGGACTTTGTAGGCCTGGGGGAGAATTTGGTTTCTTCTTATTTTTTTTCTAACTCCCTCTCTCGATTAATATTCGATGGAGAATAAGAGTGCAGTGTTTATTGTGAGAAGACAAGTGTGTGGTGTGTATGTGTGTATGTGAACGCGCTCGCCAGACAATGCATAAGCGAGGGTTGACGCGGCAGGTGGTTGGAGGTCAGAACACAGCACTCAGGTAATAGATTGTAGCACATGGCTGACAAAGATCCCCAGTGGCTAAAAAGAAAAAGTTGACAGTTTGTCAAAGAGTGGGAGCGTGTGTTCTGCAAAGGTTTTCATTGTACAGGCGTGTATCCACTTGAAGGAAACGCCATTTGGCATTTGACACTGAGAGATGTGTTTTTTTTTTTTTTTTTGCTTCTTGGCGTATTAGTATTTAATGTTTAATTGCTTGGAGAGTTGTGTGTAGAATGAAACTTGAGAGAAAAGTGTATTTCTTACAAGAAAGGTGCGGGGGCTACAAGGTTATCTTATTGTGCTTAGGGAGCGGAAAAAGGACGTTTATTCGAGTGCAATTTAGCAAGGGACTCTTTAATTAGTTTGCCGTGTCTTATAGTCCTTAGGTTTTTGGCTAACAGAAATGTCTATTGACATTGCTTGTCCGAAATGCTGGGGGCTACTTTTAAATGATTTTTTAAAATACGTATAACTGGAAAATGGCCGTTGGACTAGTAAACGAATATAGATATAATATAAAATTAGCTGCAACTGTGACCATTGCTACTTCCTGACATTTAGATTTAGTAAAAGTTGGTCGGCTGAAAGGCAACCTATGACTAAACAGCTTTAGGTATATCAGTCTTTCATTATTGCTGTCAGAAAACATGAATAAATTGGCGTTTGTCTTAGGCTTATCTGCTTTGACATCAAAGTGTCAAAATAGTGCAAGCTGTCAAAGGCGTTGCAACAGAGCGGTATGCTTCCCACAACTTTGCTTTGAAAAAGCTCTTCGTCGACTCCTTGCCAACTTTATATTCATTTGTAATACACTACTGCTATAGAAACTATACTGCCGCTTTCCATTGCAATTATTCCGTAAAAGCAAAACCGGAAAACCTCTATAACACCAAAACTGCGGCTTGTGGCCATCGGGAACAAACACTTAAATGTGTGTCTGTGAGTCTTCCTTCAGAATGGAGGGATGGCTTTGCTTCAGCCCGATGTCACCATAGACAGCTATAACTTTGAGGTGGTTACGGACCTTGTCTGCCTAGGCTCCATTATGAACTCAGACAATGGCCCTTATTGTGATTGTCGATAAGCGATCGTCACGACCATTATCGATTGTATCGATTGATTTTAGCAATTTGTACGCACACAATTTTTTTCACTACCAAGACAAAGCATCGACCAGACATTTGTAATCGACTACAAGCGACTGTCAAATCGACATAATATCAATCGCAATCGACAATCACAGTTGTCTATCGATCGACAGTTGTCGCTCAACGATCAACTATCGACACTCACAATAGGGGCCAATGACATCAGCGCCGATAATGAACGAAGAATAACTCTTGCTAATCGCTGTCTCTTTTGGGCTAAGAAGGCAACTTAGTAGCAAAGTCCTCTCTCGAATATATGTGAATGGACAGCGAATGGAGGAGGAGATACAATGACAAACTTTCCGGGGGTCCGATGATGGACGCGTCATGTCGACCGGATGGACGCAAATCCTTCGGCCCAAAAGACTTGAGTATCCACACCCGACGGATAGCGCGGTGGAGGAAGGCCATCGTGACTTAGGTGGCGCACACAAGTGGAAGTGGGCCTTAACTATATCTTAGCGTGCAAAACTCTAGACAGCTGGCTAAGAACGCTTCTTGGTTGAGCCCCAGGTTCACTTCGGACTGTAGCGCCTCCTTATGTAAATAAGTATAAGACTGTCTTTCTAGTTCACTCTGCCAATCGTCAGACTGTCAAAATCCGCAGTCTTTGGCATACAATTTAGCAAAGATTAGTTTAAGGATCAAAAGCTGCCTGGCCACCTTGTACCTCTATTTATATAGCCAAAAAAATCTGTCGGGGCTGAATTTACTTCCATGATTGCCTCGACATTTTTGGGGGAGGCTAAACAAAGTGACCTTAGTTCCCGGGAAAACAACTCTCAATGACTTAAGGCTCATCATCAGCCTTTATTAGCACAAGACCATCTATATGTTGCTACTTGTCTGTTATCTCAAATTGCGTACTAAGGTTGCACAAATATTGACTTGGTCTTACAGCAGGTAAAAGTTTAAAGAAACTCGTTGACAGTCCAAAACTTTGCAAAGCTATCAAACTCGAAATTAATACATTATGACTTGTATTCCTTAGGTTGTATCTGATCACTGGTTTCAGACCTAACCTTTAAATTATCAGCGGACGAAACGCCATTGGGTGCCAATTGAAACAGTCTACTTCGCTTTCATAAGTCTACTGGCAACTTTCGTGCTCTAGGCTCCAACAAAAACGCTTACAACTATTGAACGGAGTTAATCCCATATATAAAGTTGAATATTCCACATTTCGTTAATTTAATTCACTACAACAACTAATTGAATTATTTCCTCTCTGTTATCGCTGCCGCCTTCAATTAATCGTCCGCCCAAATCAATGTCACTCTCGGCTCTCAGGGGACAAGTTGATTTTTTGCCATTTTATTCCCAAGCGATAAAACTATTCATGCTTGACTATAAATTGTTTTCCCATAGTAAAATTTACGTTGGCGTAAACAACTCCCTGCGTTGCATGCGTTTGTACCCATCAACCCTTCAACTGATGGCCCTGATGTTGGGGGTTGTGATGTGACACACAACTACGTCTATAGAAACTCCTTCTCGCTCACATACGAGTAGTATGTAGTACAGCATGACTCGAAAACTACCGATCAAAGATAAAAGTTCATCCATTCACCATCCCACCTTCCTTTGATTTTGGCTCCGACTGTAAAATCTTTGCCAGATTTTCCATTCCGTAAATAGGTAGCGTAGGAGTCGTCTTCAATTTTAAGGAAATAAAAATCATTCACTCCCCTCTTTTGGGTGCAAGACAACACTAACAACAACAACAACAACGACGACCGACGATGACGGTACATGCACAGAAATGTCACACAAGACTACCACACCACACGCCAAGGCACACAAAAAGGACATTCACTAGCGTTTTAATGGCATAAATTTCGTTGCAAATATATATAATAGAGTATGAGTGAGTGTGCAGAGTACGACCCAACAACTCGCTCGGCTCCCAGGAGTGAATGCATTTCTGGTAGTTTAACTCTGCTTTTACTCTACGTTTTGGTGGTTATGAATTAAAATTGTTTGTTCGCCATCAGTGTGGAATAGTGTTAGTCACACACAAATACAACCACCACACCGAGCAGCTAGGATGGAAATGGCTTTTGTACAGTGGCTGCTGCGATGACTGCACCCACTCACCCCAACCCACCGCAGTCGCTTTCTGGCTGAATGTGGTATTTTTCGGTACAAACAGACACCCCCGAATGTCTGGACTAAATGGCGCCTAAAATTCACAATGCATAAAGCGCAAGCGAGTTCAAAGTGGGAAGAGATGTGCTTTTTATATGTTGTTTGCTTTTCCTCTCAAAAAGGACCAAAAAAAAACAGAAAAGAAAAAAAAACGTCTCCACCAAGCACTGACCACAAAAGTCTTGGATATCAGCAATGGCACTAGCACCCTTTCTCTGTCGCTCTTCTCGTGCGTCGCTGTCAGTCTATCGGAAAGCATATGGCACAAATCATGTCACAATAAAATGAAAAATATAAAAAAAATATTGCACTATTGGAAAATCATAAGGAAATTGCTCACCGTTGATGTGTGTGTGTGTGTGTGGAAAAACACTTTTATGTCATAGAGTCAGTTAACGTGAATCAGCTCGGTTATGACATTTTAGTTATTTTATTTTTTTGCCGACTTTATTGTCCCCATTTAATCGTAGTCGTCCCCATCCTCTCCTGCTCCTGCGATGATCCACCAGAATGCTTTCCACAATAATAGTGCTTGTGTGAGCAATAATCGTTTCCGAATATTAATTGTATTGGTGCAGTTAAATGGAGCACTGATTCATGGACAGGGATTCGATGGTTTATTATATTTTGAATTTTATTGAACTTATCTCTGGTGGAGTAGCGTGTCCTCCTCGGTGGCGGGGCAGTACTCTCGACTTGTGTCATTCGAGATGATGAGAGTTCACTATTTGATTTTGATCTTTATGCGATTGTGAGAGTAGAAACTTTTATATGATTTTTTGAGTGCGAAATTTCAAGTATTGAGATTAGAGCTCTCTATCTGGATATTTGCAATCTGTTTGTTTAAATGTTTTTTAAGAGTTCTCTTTACGCTGCTTCTGGAGTGTTATCTTTATAGTTTATTCCATTTGACAATCAATAATTGAATGCGAGGCCAAGGAATATGTTTGTGCTTGAAGTGTGTTGGTGGCATCCATAGATTGAGAACTTTGAATTTTGACAGACAAGATATAGAGGACCCTCTGCCTATAGATTATCGTTTTATAAAGTCGGGCAACAAATTTAAATATGTAGATACAAGTACATTACAAAAAGTTAAATTTACTTATTTCCCCTTTAGCTACGATTACACGGCCATTTTTCGAGTCATTTAAATGGCGCTCTGACGGAAAAATCTCGTCACAAAGCAGTCACTTAAATGTCGTTCTGTGTGATCGCCATTTTTGGGATAACATTTTCGGCGTCATTTAAATGACTAGGAAAATGTCGGACCAAATGGCATGCATTTAGTGCCATTTAAATGGCGGAAAAAAATGGCCGCGTGACTAAACTTTTTTTTGGCTGTTGCGTCATTTAAATGGCATCCCAACGGAAAATTCTAAATGACTCGCAGTGTCCGTCATTTGATTTTGGACACAAATGACGATGATAGTCATTTCGTGTGATCGCCTCTTTCCAATGACGAATCGTAGCTTAAATGTCGCTCTAATGCGACATTTTTTCCTGACGTCACAGCACCAGCTAAATGACTCAAAAAAATGGCCGTGTAATCGTAGCTTTAGATCAGAAGCTATCATGTAAAATTATTAGATGTTGTAAAACTTATACCGCTGACGCCAAAATAAGTGAAGTGAGTTTCCTTCTCCTTTTCGTCCATGCAACTGCGACAAAAATCCTTAGCGATGACTTCCGTTTCAGCGTTATGGCAAGTCTTTTTAGTACATAGTGACCTTTTAGTATTCCAACAAGACTTCCAGTATCTACTTTGCTGACATTTAGCAGGCTCATTATTCTGCGCCGACTTATCCATGGACATATTTGTTTCGCATGGTTACATATGTCAAAATCACGTCATCTTTCGTTATTCTCTTGCCGATTCTATTGGCTTACGGGGCTCGCCTTTTGCAGTCGAGAGGTCCCTTTTCCGTGCAGTGCTTATGGCTAAGTTCGTCTGTTCTACATTTGTATGGTATGTTGTGATCAAGGCTCACTTCGAAGATTTTGAAAAACTCGCAAAAAAAGGCATTTGCATACAAAAAGCGGCAATACTAATCTACCCAGAAATGGCACAGAAAAAAACCCAAAACGAAGTAAATTCACTAAAGGTTCACGTATCTTGTCATTTATATCTTATTATTGCATTGAACATGGAAGTTATGGCTAAATAGGACAATAGCTGATAGAATAAGGACGCATTCAGATTCCAATTAATTGTGAACTAATTTCGTGAAGTATTTATTATGTAACATTTCGTGGTTTATACAAAAACGTGTTTTTTTTTTCTCAAAATGGGAAAAAATATCAAAGAAATACAGAAAAGGGGCAAATATGGACAATTTTGGAAAAGTTTTGGGATAGAAAGAAAAAAAAGGGAAAAATACAACTTTAGTCGCATGGTTGTGATGAGCTTTTTCTGAGGCCGAGGTTTCGCTCGCCCGATCCAGGATTTGCCCAAAAAAACACCAAACTTTGGTTAAGAGATATCCTTTATTTCAATAACCAATAACCAGCGACTAACATGGCTCCGTATTACAGAATGCGGCCCAGCGAAGCCTTATCTGGTACACTAGAATACTAGATTGGTACAAAACAACAGGTAGACAAGTCTCTTCGAATGACAATTTCCTTCGGGTACTCATGTAATTTAATCCAATAAGCCAGTGTGACTTATAAGTGACGAATGAAAATTTCTTGTCACAAATGTTGGTTGGTTGGACACACTAGGTAATTTGTGCAATAGCAGCGGGTGGTATGTCTGCAGTTGGCTGTGTAGAGTAGTGGCCATACAAAGTGCTTACAGTGGGGGCCATAAAAGTGTGACGAACGGGGACGTTTCGTTACAATATCTCTATAACCAGGAGCCCAGCACAGGGTTAAAGTGCACCTTTCCAAGATCTCATTTAAATAGTTCCGACAGTGTATAACCAATTTAGATATTACTATTGTGAGTCGAGCGTTTTAATGGCTGCCTAACCGTAGGTACGGATAACGATGTCTGAATCGTCAGCATATCAGCAGCTTCAGGAATAGCTCTAACTTCTGCCTGAAAAACACGAACAACCATTATTTGGTAGCCTAAAAGATTTTTGAGATTTTTAAGAGAATGGAACTACATACTTACCGGCTTCAGCACCGTCACTCGCCTTAGACCCGTCTGTGTCTGTGCATATTTCGATATGTACATAGGTACTCTGCGCTGTTGTAGAAGTTGAGACGGATTCCTTTTAATTTAGAACAGGTTTATATTTCGGCTGAATTGAGTCACCCATTTGACCAGAACTGCGAGAACCAATTGCATCGATATCTACCAGTTAATAAAATCTGCGATATCGTCCACGCGTAGGCTACAAATTAAAAGCATGTTTCCTTAAGGTTCACCACTACATATTTCATTCACTCTTAGCAAGCAGTCAGACCTGCGGTAAAAGTGGCACCGTGTTGTTGCACTGCCCTTCTCCCTTGCAGCCATGTTCTGAATTGATAACCCTGTTTAACAACATTGGGTTAACACAATTAGTGTTGGCCTCGACTCCAGTAATGCTGATCTAGACGCACTGTTTGCTCGATTTTCACCGATACTATATGATTTTTCAATCAACAAGTGACTGTGAACATTGGGGTAATTCGGAGCCTAGCGTCTATCTTTTTGTAACAAACGTGCATCGCTTGCCCACCATCAGATGAAAATGAACATATAATCTATTAGATTAGATGATGGAGGTGAGAATAAGTGACCATATCACTGTCACCATAATTCCTCCAATTAGAGTTCGCTTTTGATAACGCGCTTAGTGATAAATCCCAGTAAATCTTTGGGTGTGGCGGTGTGTCCCTTACCTTAATGACGATGACTTAAGTCACAAGCTCGTCAAGATCTGTTTCTATTTTTGGAACGAATGGAAGGGACCTACAAATTTTATGTTGAGTCCGAACGACTGAATTGAAAGGTTTTTTCAAGACAGTCATACTCTCCAAAGTTTGTCAGACGTTCGCGAGAGGTGGCGCAGTAGAAAAAACCTTAAGATGTAATTTGTGTTTTTCCGGGGATCGAACCTGGGATCCCTCGCACAGTAGTCCAGCACACTAACCACTGCGCCCATCTTCAAGTGTTATCTTACGTTATTTCTATAGCCGCTGGTGTTTTTTGAACTTGCTAATGGCAATGACCTGTGACTATTTGGGTCTGGAAGTTGTTTCGTTCTTGTACCTACAGACTTGTCTGTTGTCTTCAGTTTTTGTCCAGTAACGATTGGCTCTATTTTTCAAAGGAGATCAATGCCTATTGCGTATTACTGGCTAGCTGGCCTTTGAGATGAACTCCATTTGTGCTGGCTACCTATGTAGGTAGGTAGTTGTTATTATTTCATAGGCTTTAAGAGGGTTAGCAAAAATGCGTTTGCACACTGTTCCCAGTGTTGGCGATTGGGAGAACATTGAGATTTTGCCTGAAGTTGAACTTAGGTTTTAGGTACACAATAACTTGATGATGTTTAAGATTTTTTTTAGATATAAGCTGAGCATTTAGGAGTTAATCATGGCTTCTGTCTCCGAAGATGAAGCGGCCTTAGGCCTTGCATCCGGCTCCATTAGCGATCACTGTCTAAACCAAATACGTCATCAGCGAATTTAGATAGGTAGTTTATGTTTGGGCTAGAAAAAAAGGAAAAGCTTACATCAATCAGTGTTACCAAGAACCTATATTCAATTGAATTTATAATTATTAAACAATTCCATACTACAGTAAGAAGTTAACGTCTGAAAGTTAGCTAAAGTGGACAGTCACTCTTACGTCAACCTATAGATGTCTCTTGTTCTTAATGAAAGAAAGAAGTCAACCAAACATCTTCTTTCAATCCGGAAACTGAACACTTTAACTCATCCTGAAGGATAGAAGCACAACCTGGTCCTTCCATCTTTCTTTCTTTGCAGCTCGATACCTCATATGAGTTTACGATCGCTCACTAACTCGCCTTACATCTTGAGGGTTCCATTGAAAGCACTACTTCGCTTTGCTGTTATCTGTTGTTATTTCTCAGTGTATGTTCAATCTATCGCCATTTTCTCTGCTTGATGTCAACATCCACTTTTGTTTGACCAGTTCTAAACTACCGGATCTTTAGGATGTTAAGCAGATAAAACTTAACAAAAGTTCGAGATGTTGTCAGAGCATTTCCACGTTTCACATGCGTACAGCAGTAGGTATAGATTTTACATTGGATTCAAACAGTTCAACACACGAGAAAGAATTCCGAATGCCCTACGAGCTTTATTTAGTCTATTTCTGACATCCAGGTTCGTCGAGTGATACATAATTACCCAGAACCAAACATAACGAACAACATTTCTAAAATAGATTTTAATTTTTCTACGAAATGTCTATAGATCCTTGAAACAACAATAACTCACTGTACTGTTAAGGCAACAACTATATTTCTGAGAGCTGTTTACGTTCCTGAGAAAAGGGAATATAAATTCTATACCAACTAATTGATTCTATAAGTCTTCTTTCTTACATATCGGGCTCCCGACCCGTGAAGAGTCTCTGCCTGAGACACTGCAGCCTTCCATCCTCTACGATCCCGGGCACGCTGCTTCCAATTGTCCAGACCAAGTGCTCTGGCATCCGCGATGGCTTGGTCTTTGAAACGGAGGTTCGGTCTTCGTTATCTTCTCGAACCTGGGGGCTGGGATTCGAAGATCCTCTTAGCTGGAGCATTATTGTCCATTCGCTCGATGTGGCCGAGCCAATGTAGTCGACGTGTTTTGGCTTTTTGGACTACATCCACATCTTAGTACAGCTCATAGAGTTGTAGGTTGTAGCTTCTCCTCCATTCGCCCTCTTCGCCCACAGGACCAAAAATCCGCCGAAGTAGTTTTCTTTCGAAGGAGCCCAGTATCAGCTCTCCCTTATTGCTTATCGTCCAGCACTCGGCGCCATAAAGCAGAACTGGCAGGATAAGGGTTTTGTAGAGCACACATTTCGTCCTTCGAGTCAGGAGTTTTGAACCCAATTGTTTTGCCAAACCGAAGTAGCAACGGTTTCCTAGGGTCATTCTTCCCCGGATCTCCACTAGGATGTCATTCGTGGAGTTCATGTTTACTCCGAGGTTGGTGAACTCCTTAACTACCTCGAAGTTGTTGCTATATCAATAGTGACGTTTTGTCCTAAGCGGTGGACAGACGCTTGTTTGTTTGTTGATAGCATGTACTTAGTCTTGTCCTCATTTACTTCAAGCCCAACGGATTTCGCCTGTTCTTCAATCGCCGTGAACGCTTCTATCACGGCACGCTGGGAGCGACCGATGATGTCAATATCGTCCGCATAGCCCAGAATCTGGACGGATTTGTTGAAGATAGTGCCTTCCGTGTTGACACCTGCCCTGCACACTATCTGCTCCAGTACGAGATTGAAGGAGTCGCATGATAGCGCGTCTCCTCGCCGAAATCCGGTGCAAGTTCGAATTAGATCGGAGGAGCTGCTTCCAAACTGCACGTTGCAGCGCGAGTTTTCCAGCGTCAAGCGACACATCTGAATAAGTTTTGCTGGGATTCCGAATTCGACCATCGCCATATATAGCTCCTGACGATGTATACTATCATACGCGGCTTTGAAGTCGATGAATAGGTGGTGAGTTTAGATTTGAAATTCGTTTGTCTTTTCCAAGATTTGCCTCAGTGTGAAAATTTGGTCTATAGTCGATCTGCCGGGCCGGAAGCCACACTGGTACGTGCCGATTAGTGTGTTGCAGAACGGTTTTCGACGTTCACACAGTACGTTGGATAGGATCTTGTATGCGACATTTAGCATTGATATTCCTCGATAGTTCTTGCAAGACATAGGATCGCCTTTTTTGTAGATGGGCATATGGAGCTGATAGTCCAGTCATCGGGCATGTTTTCTTCCACCCATACTTGGTTGATGATTCGGTGCATGCTCCCTACCAAAACATCACCACCCTATTTAAAGAGTTCCGCTGGTAGACCATCAGAGCCTGCGGCCTTGTTGTTCTTAAGCTTTTTTATAGCTAAGCCAACTTCTTCTATACTAGATGGTGGAACTAGTTCTTCATTGACTGGACGTGGGTTCTCTTCTTGCCCTATCACTCTCTCTACATGATGCCCATTAAGCAGCTGCTGGAAATGCTGCTTAAACACATCTACTATTCCCTGCGCTTCGGTGACTATAAGTCTTCGCTTCTGTCAAATATGTTCGTCTTAACGATGCCATATTTAAATTTTGTACTAGAGTTACTTCCAAAATAAAACACAAATTTAAACAATTTAAGTGCAGACCTAACTTACAATTTTAAAACGTTAGGATCTTCTCCCTTTCCCGAAAAAAAATAAAAAATCTATGAACCAAAGTCAACCATATACCATATACCTACGTCTTCTATTAAGTCAACTTGCGAATAAGTAAAATAACCGAATTCCCCCCTTAAACCTGGGTAGGTATATCTCAAGGCATTATGTACTCCGAGGTGATACCGAAATTTTATTGTCGCAAACATACAGTTGCTACAAACAGTTTTATTGGCAATATTAGAAAATAAATATTCTAGAGAGCTCCAGCGAACGCAAGGATTTTTGGCATCACAACTGCACACCATAAATGAGTATCCGGTTTAACAGGACACACAACTGAACACAGATGTAGAGCAGTCTTTTAATGACCGAAATGGAATGGAATATACCTGATGGCGCGTACATACCTCTAGTCTAGTAGAGAGCATAAACACACAATTTTTATCCTTCGCCGGCAATAGTTATATCTGCACAGACGATATATGGGTATATACACGTATGTGCCAGGTAATATAACTTTACATCCGTCTCAAGTTTTACCTCGCAAAATATAGAAAAAAAAAACAGCACACACACAAACACACGCCGAGAAGAAACAACAAATATAAGAACAAAAAAATTATAGAAAGATAGAGAAGCTAGGAAGTTGGAAGTGGGAAAGAGCTTCTTCTAGCACCTTCGAAGGTGTATTGAACCTGGTTTGTGTGCAACTTCATGTCCTTCAGATAAAAACAACAGGAGAATTAAAAAAAACAAAAAAAAAAAACTGAGAAAAATTGTCAAATAAGTTACTTTTTTTTCTGCATGGTATGTGTACCGACTAAAAGGATGTTTTTTGCTGCTGGTTACTTTGTTGGGAAGGATAACTATGCAAGGCAGGACATAGATTATATGGAGATGGGTATGCTACTTTGTAGTCCACAGAATGGAGTGTCTGCGAGTCGTGCTGCAGAATTAAATGAGTTAAGGTGGATTATTTTTCTCGGGTGTAATATGCTGAACAGTTTATGTGACTTTAAAGTTGGAACTGTCCTTATAAATAGCTGTTGGGAATAGTTTCTGCTGAATGGCAATAGTTAAAGTTGTGATTCAGCTTATGAGATTTATACTTTGTAAATGGGTCTTGTGTGAATAGATACAGGTTTAGGTATATCACTTAGATTGCCAACTTGTAAATTGCTCCCTTTCATTGGAATTCCTATGAAACTCTGCGCTTACTTTCTTACTTAGTCTATGGTGGATTTGGGACTAGTACGCTCTAAGTAAACTCTGAATTAAGTTGTTTTTCCTTACTATATTCGTATCGTATAAAGAACAGTCCAGCCATTTGAAAGAGCATAATGATAAGTATGCGCTAGGAGATGTTTACAACATCGAACTTTCTCACAATATCCGTAAGCGTACCTTGGGAGCCACTAGGTAGTGGTCAGAGCTATCCATAGATCGCAATGTGATACATAGATCGCAAAGCTATGCATACTGACGGTATTACCACAGGGGGCAACACTGTTCCCAATTTGGCATTGTAATTGACAAGTACGATTTTAATGTCGGGATTTGGAAGCTTCGGATGAGCGCATATTAGGCTTATGTTGGCGATCTTAGCTTTGATGAGGTTTGTCACTAGGCCCTCTCTTCTTAAAAACATTAAAATGATTTCGCATCCCACTCTGAATGCATCCATTGCAAAGACAGCGATCGAAATGCTATTGACGGCTGTCTAATGGACCCAGTCCGTTCAGGGATGTTTTGAGTAAAAAAAACCCTAAACAAACGGCTTTGCCTCTCTATAAAAGGGCTTGTTCTGAAATTTTGGAGGCAGTCGATTGTGAGATGTGAAGCTGATCACATCTATTTGGTGCGCTTTTTCGCTCGTGTTTTGACACATACTTTCGCGCAATTTTTTGACGCGCAGTATGGTGGATTTTTTGGCGCGTTTTTTCGCGAATTTTTTCTGCATTTTTGGCGGGATTTTTTGGCGCATTTTTTCATCGCGTATTTTGGGGTCATTTGATGGGCGTTTTTAGCGCATTTTTTTGCGAAATTTTTCCACATTTTTGGCGGGATTTTTTTGTCACTTTTTTGGCGCATATTTTGTTATTTTTTTCTCCGCGATTTTTGGCGCGTATTTATCGCACTTTTTTACATAGTTTTGGCGCGTACTTTGGAGATGTATTTTGGCGCGTTTTTTTGAGAAATTTTTCCACATTTTTGGCGGGATTTTTTGTCATGTTTTTTGGCGCTTTTTTTCGCGAAATTTTTCCAAATTTTTGGCGGGATTTTTTGTCACTTTTTTGACGCATATTTTGTTATTTTTTCAGCCCGATTTTTGGCGCATATTTTGTTATTTTTTCTCCGCAATTTTTGGCGCGTATTTTACCGAGATTTGTCGGGCGTTTTTGGCGCATAGTTTTGGCGCGTACTTTGGAGATGTATTTTGGCGCGTTTTTTTGTGAAATTTTCCCACATTTTTGGCGGGATTTTTTGTCATTTTTTCGACACATATTTTGTTATTTTTTCACCGCGATTTTTGATGCGTATTTTGGCGCCATTTGATGGGCGGTTTTGGCGCATTTTTTGAATAGTTTTGGCACCTATTTTGAGATGGATTTTGGCGCGTTTTTTTCGCTAATTTTTTTTCACATTTTTGGAGGGATTTTTTGTCACCATTTTGGCGCATATTTTGTTATTTTTTCATTGCGTATTTTGGCGCGATTTGATGGGTGTTTTTGGCGCGTATTTTGAGATGTATTTTAGCGCGTTTTTTTCCACATTTTTGGCGGGATTTTATGTCACTTTTTTGGCGCATATTTTATTATTTTTTTCACCGCGATTTTTGGCGGGATTTGTCAGGCGTTTGTGGCGCATATTTTTGGCTCTATTTTGGCGCGCATTTTGGAGGGTTTTTGACGCGGATTTTGGGGAATTTTTTCGCGAAATTTTTCTACATTTTTGGAGGGATTTTTTTTTAATTTTTTTTTTTTGGTGCATATTTTGTTATTTTTTCATCGCTATTTTTGATTGGTATTTGGCGGGATTTGTTGCGCGTTTTTGCACAGTTTTCGCTAAATTTTTTTGGGATTTTTTTTTTGTTGGTTTTGGCACATATTTTGTTTTTCATCACGATTTTTCACGCGTATTTTGGCCGTATTTGTTGTGCATTTTGGTGCATTTTTTGCACAGTTTTTGGCACGTATTTTGAGGTGTATTATGGTGCGTTTTTTCGCATCCACCTTTTTGCCTGGATTTTTCGTTTTGAAATGACGGGAAAAAAACAAGTTGACGTCAATCTACCAGTACCTCCAAGGAAAATATCAAAAGTAATATAATAAAAGAAGCGATGGGCCCACCAAGGTGCCTTGTGATCGTTCTCCTCACAACCTAACCTAACCTAACTTTGTGCTGATAGGCTTTAGTGAAATGTAAGTTGAAATAAAGGCACTGTGCGACCTAGGTAGTTTTGAAGAAGCGCATGCTATGGGGCCCAATTTTGGCCTACTGTATCGAGCATTTTATGCTTCATCTTGCTTCAGTATTGACATCCAATTTGGCGATACATAAAACAGCCCCAAACGTAAGTCACTCTCATTCACTACGAAATTCTGACATGCTAAAAACTATTAGAAAGTAATCTACGTAGAAAGTGGAACACTCACAGATTTTGCCTAGTTACTATGCATAGTATGTAAAGAAATAGCTTATATGAAATACTATACTATAAAAATATTATGTACCTACATTAAGCCGATAAGAATAAGAAAATGTTTTAAGGTTCTTGAATCGTAACGAGTCGTGTTGTTATAACTGAGACAGTGGTCATTGAGTGCAAAAAAATCGGGATAAAAACATCAATGCATCGATAATATCGAAAATAAATTATCGAGTGAAATAATCGATATTTTTTTACAACAATATCGATGAATCGAGTGATTCGATATATATCGCGCATCACTAGTAATATATGTCACAGTTTTTCATACTTCCTTCTGTCCAGTGCCAGTCAACTTTATGGCTCCTCTTAGATGGGGGTGGTATCAGCTTTGAAGGCATCCAATGTCTCCATCATATATTTGGCAGCACATAGCCCTTTAAAGGTCTTTAATTTCTGCTGTCACTTGCATAATGACAACCTATCAGTGTCATACGTAGAAACTTGGCATTGAGATAATGTAAGTGGCAAAAATATACAGATCGCTAAACTTAGAACAATATAGAAGGTGTATGCCGATATTGAAGACTTTAACAGGTACCAAACGTTTTAAGCTAATGGGTTCAATGTGCTGTATAGAAAAATAGTTTTCTTCTAAAAAAAACAACTCTTAAGCTACGATTACTACGACCAAATGTCGCAAAAACTTAGCATTTTACAAAATTTTGTCACAATCACTGACAAACACTGAAACGAATTCGCTGGCAAACAAATGGACAGCATACTTTAGGATATTGTTTAGCTGTTGTAAGCTGGGCTAAAAAAATAATCCGATCGAGAGAAATGTTTAAAAAATAAAAACAAATCCTGAAATTGGAGTAATTTTAATTTAAATTAGGTACCTAACCATTCACAAAATATGCTAACTAATCAATTCATGTCAAACCTCACATCCGATGACAATAACGCGAATAGACTGACAACTATAATTTCATAGCATCAGCCGCCACCAGCGTTGTTATACTGTCGTAAATATCGTATTTGTGACGATTTTGGAAAGCAAATACGACGCTCCGATTTTTGATTGATTTGGCCTGATTTCTACGATTTGCTGATTTTTAGTTCCGATATTTACGATTTTAGAAGCAGTCAAATACGACTTCTACAAAATTACAAATTACAAAACTTGGTGTAAGAACAACTACTTACAAACAACTTTAAGACCGAATGAAATGTGCAAATCAAGAAAAATTCGAAACAGGAAAGGCGAACAGAATCTGATAAGCATTAGTTTCGCACTTAATATGTTGTAAGTTGTTCTGGTCTTCTGGAAATTTGTTTTCAGGATGCTAGTTACAAAGTTTGCTTGTTGTATGCTTTCCTCGCGATTGCCAAGGTTTCAGGGAAGGCGCATTATGTCTCATATGTTACAATGTCTGAAAATACATATACCTATGTCGCATGTCGAGGAATAACTAAGTTTCTCAGAATATATGCCTACAGAAAGGTTAAAGGGTTGAATTAGGTCCCAATGGTCCCTACTTTGGCCGGCTCCCGTGGTAGATTATTATCTTAAACAAGTATTCCCTGCAAAAAATATGTATAACTATTAATTGCTGAGTTATTTGTTATTATAGATAACTGTTATGAGAATGATTACATTTTTTTTTAAGTTTTGTTCAATTTTCGTTGAACCATTTTTACCATTTTACCAACAAAAAAACTGGTTTCTGCTTTATGGGATAATGGAATGGAATTTTAGTGTTAGCGCTCCAGGAATTGGAATCCCTTTTTTAATTAAATATTCTTAATCAACCTACTGTCGCTATTAGGAATTGACTTTCGATATAGCACATATCGCTCATATTTTGTTTTGGTTTTCTGCATTTGTTTGGGTATGTCTTCTATTTCCAAATTTAGACCAGTATCAAAATATACATACGTTGGACTACATTTTAAGCCCTCCGACTCTAAACGTCACAGTGTAGCGAACTTCTCTATAAGAAGAACTGCTTCGGTTTATTGATCGTTATGTTGCAAGTTGCTGCAATTGGTGTTCTACTTCTTTATCTTTTAGCGTTTTCACTACTTTACACAATTTTATTCGAAAATTCTATTCTGTAAAAGACTCTATTCAAAGAGTAGCTATAATTACAATTTTACGGAAAACGGTGCGTTATCCGTTATTTTTAATCGAAAAAAGCAGCATACCTATAATGCATTACTAATTGGCCAATTTACAAGAGTTTTTCATGTTTATCAAGGTTATTAACCATCGTGCAGCGTTTGTATTTTGCGTCGCAGATACGACTATTGATTACCGCTTCCAGCCAGTGAAAAAACGCAGTACGCAGCCGTTTAGACACATCTTAAACTGTTAACTAAAATAGACGGATTGTGTTTTTTTAGTAGCGAAGCGTAGCGGTGGAGTATAGTACTAATAATATTTTTAGTGTCCATATTACACGAACTCAAAATTGCGAAATTTTCAATATAATTATATCCTGAGAATTACAGAATATTTAAAGTGAGAGTTTAAAATGATTTATTGTTTAGGCCCAAAGTCCTGAAGTTTCCCCTACCGTTAAATATGCTCGTAGGCGCACTCTCGAAGAAGTTATTATTAAATTGTTATAAAGATTCCCCAAAAAATATGCCTGCTGAACACAACCGCCTTGAATGGGGGAAGTGGGATTAGCCCAGTTTTTAAATTGCTGGTCGTTTGCGTATCGAGTCAAAGAACGCTGATGACTTATTCGAATTCGATATCAAACAAATATTAATTTCGCAATTATGGGACTAAGCTTCAGTACCACTACTGCTGAAATTTATAAGTAGAATGTGTATACTTTAAAAGGTTCGCACCCAAATAATGGGAACCAAATTTTTAGGTAGGTACTAAAAGCATTGGTTGGTTTTAAGTGATCGTCGACGTGGTGCATTTTAAACAAGAATAGGTCCATTGTGCTGCCAGTGAAAAGTATAGGTGTTTATACTGCTTGCTCCTGGACTTCTGCGACTTCTGCAAAAAAGGGTAGGTATACTCAGAGCCAGCCTTTGGGCATAACTAACAATTGCATGTGTCCGCTTATAATATTCATTAGAATTGTACATCTTTCTAAGTACCCTTAGGTATATGTACCCTACCCTATACTAACTTATACACATTTTTACAAAATACGATAATTACGATTTTCACAACCCCAAAAACACGATTTTCAGAAAAAGTCTATAACAACACTGGCCGCCACCCATCTGTTCGAAGAATCCTAATCAAAAATGCATCCACAATTTTGAAACGCAATCAAATAAATTCATTGATATACATTTGGGAATTACATGATATCTGCCAGCTCATAGCAAGTACCTACCACATTTGACCAGGCTAGACCTCGGACAAAAAAATTTTAATTAAATTGCAAATGTTTGCGGAATTGAAAAATAAAATATCAGTGAAAATTTATTGGACAATGATTTAATTAATTTTGTTTGAAAATTTACCTACATATGGGAATATTTAATTTATTTGGCTAAGAGAAATGTATTGCTATCATGAAAATGTTTACACTTTAGGATAGGCACTTCGGTCCAGGGTGAACATGTGCATTGTGCAGTTAGCTTGCCTCCAGTTGTGAACTCCAAGTTGAGGTTGAGGTTATCCTTTACATTTGTATGCGTTACCTAAAGTAAGGTCTTAATCTACTGCCTTGTCAAACGTTGTTGGAGTTGAAGACTCTTTGGGTCGGAGCGCTGGTGTTCATTTGCTCTCTCTCAGTCATCTTAGATGACAGATTCACACTTTTTTGAACACGTCGATGTTTCTGTAGGGGCATAAGGCTACTAGAGTTCGCTATAAATCTGTGGATTGTGACATTTTGTCCGATTCGTCGATGTGTGGTGTCCCTCCTTGATGGCAGCATTTTACACTCGGTTTTGCCTTCGTTAACCGCTAAACACATTTTACCAGCATCCGTTTCGAAACATACTAGAAAATGCCTCGAACAGTTCTCTGGTGCTCTACCAGTTAAGTATGGACTTTTGAAAAATCGTGTCTTGTATTTTGGCCTGAGAGTTTGGCACAATTCTTTTAAATATGATCTTCTCTAAATCCTTTCTTGACATCAAAGGTCTCGATGAGATTTTTTTCTGACCTTAGTTGAGCAACGAGAGTTATTCATCGTCATTCTGCAGAACCTAACGAGCTTGGCAGGGAAGCCAATATTAGACACATGGCTCCATACAGCCATCTCTATAAAATGCTGTCATATACGTCCCTAAAATCGATAAACAGATAGCGGCTATCGATCTGGACTTCTTGGGTTTTCTCAAGGATCTGCCGTTTTGGTATTTGGTCGTTTTAGCTTTGTTCAGTTGTGGACTTACCGGGCCTAAGACCGTACTCATAGGGACCAATCAGTTCGTTAACAAATGGCTTCAGGCGTTTACACAGTACATTACGGCTGACAGGATCTTGTATGCGATGTTTGAAAGACTGATTCCTCTTGGCGCAGTTTAGAGGGTCTCATATCTTGTGGACCAGACAAACGATTCTGATTCTGGGGTTCTATTCATCAGGCACATACTTTCTTTCGACCAATTTTTTGGATATGAGTTGGTATATGCACAACAAGTCGCCGTTCGCTGCCTTAAATATCACACTTTAGTGGTTATTGGGCTGGACTAATGTACGGCAGATCGACACCCTCGGCCTAGCTTCTCGCAACCATTCGTTTGTGTGAGTTTCTATTTTTGGGACAAATGGAAGGGACCTACAATTTTGCGCTGAGTCAAACACAAAACAATTTTTTAAAATACGAGAACGGTGTATTTTTTTGGAATCATCTGAATGCGTGGGATAAAATTAATCTTTGTTAGCGTTGCAAGACTTGTGGCATTCAAAGCAAGGTTGACTCATAAAATATTCACGTAAAAAAATATTGGACATTTTTTTAATGAGGCAGATTAAAACCAGACGGTTTAGAAAATATGTTTCGAGCAGTTTTGTCGGCTCTAGTAAATATGAGGAAATATTATTTCGGTACAAATATTTTTCGCTCGTGGAGCCACTGACAGATTTAATAGTGATTGGGAAAAATCGAAGGTTAAAAACGTTTCTCTCTTATAAATTCCGACAACTCTTGATAGTTTTGAAAAAAAAAAGAAAGTATGCACGTAAAGCCTTCTATAAAGCTCACTGTTCAATATTCTGAAAAATATTATATACCAAATATAGTTTTGTGCGGGCTGACAAGGCGAGCAAAGCGAGCACGGGTCCAGCTAGTATTTAATATTACCCAAATATTATTCACTCGCTATTTTGCTAAGAATTCTGCTTACTATCTGTTTACTCTATATTCAGTGCCAAACAGTATTTTTCAATAACGTGCAATATTCTGCCAACGCGCTTGGTACAGACAATAATGTTCCAAGTAAGGGTTCTGAGTCAACCGCCCCTGGTTTGAAATCCTAATACGTACTTAAGTTACGTAGTTACCCATTTGTACACTTTATTTTTTATTTAACATTGTTTCCATACAAATTATATTAGACTTGTATATATGTACACGGGGGCGTATGTGGAACATTTTTCGTTTTAATGTTGAATCATCAAATTAGGGCAAATTGCGTAAATCGAATAAATTTGTTGACATTTTCCGCTAGCCACCAACAGAGGTGGGAATAATTATTATTCCAATATAATTAGTTAGCAACGGATTGTGCTGATACAAATTGAATTAATTATTTATCGGCCAACTGAGGAAATTCGAATAGTGTTATTATTGTTTGTGTTTGATAAAGTGCGCTATTAAAATGTCAGCTATAGTGAAAATAACTACATATTTGTGGCAATCAGACAGTTGGTGCTTGACCCTATAACATTTCACGTTGATTATGCTAAATTTATTAAAGAACAGAAAGAACTTATTAAATTTAATTCGAAAAAATAAAAAAAAATAACTACGAAATAGTATTAAGGGTTATAATTGTACTTTATAAATAATAAATGATCAACGAGTTGGCAAAATATTAAATACAATTGAATTTTAATCAATGCCTAATACCTTGAATTTAGGAAATGGTCGAAAACTCAAATATTGCCTCAAGCCCTCTATCTGCTGCTGATGGTCGCCAAGCTTTGATTTGATAAAAATCGACATTCAATCGAAGTGCCAATATAATTGAATCAAAAATAGGAAACCCTAAATATATTTTTTCCTTCTGGAAATATTGTTCTCTACTTCCTTCAGTTGGCTCAAACTTAAGTAGGAATCTTGAAATAAATGCAGGTATATATGGGAAGCGATAGGCTAGATCTAGGGAAAGAGAACTTGCATACAACACTTGCCACAATAATGGACTCATCGTGTTCCCTAGGACAATAATTAAAATTAAAAAGCCAAGATTAACCTAAAGACTTTCCCACGATAAGAACATACTTTTTCTGCAGTATATAAGCAACCCTTATCTTGCTGAAAGATTTAGCTACCACGGAATTTTTAGCTGCTTCGTAAAACTAATTTTGTCTGCAAATTGACTATATTACCAGCTAGTGAGACTCCAGGTCTTGATTGCTTACAAATTCAGAAGACGATGAAAGTAGTCAAACTCACAAATCTCGCACAGATCCTGAAATAGTGTGAATCTATTCGAAAGTATGGATTCGGCTGAAAGTGACAAATGACTGGAGTTGTTCAAAGAATCTGAAACTGTTAAGCTTCAGTGCATATTAAATTTCGGAATAAAAATCTGAACAAAACCTTCAAATTTTGTTACTTACTTACTAACTGCCTCCAATTGCATACTCCAAGTCGGTTGAGGTCGCCTTCTACTTGCACGTGCCACTTAAGGCGAGGTCTTTTTCTGCTTGAAACAGGTAAAAGAAAATTTGGTTGTTTTTAGTGCTGACCACTTATACAAGAAAAAATAGAAGCCCAAGACCCAAGAAATTCATGCACCTTATCTTGGAGTCACTATCAATTCGGGAATACCATGTCAGAACCACTTAGATATACAATATCGCAAGATCATCGCCCTCAAAGTTAGGCTACCTATTTAGAGCAAAGAGGTACTTCCGTCCGAAACAACCCATCGTTTTTTTTTTTTTATAAATCGCAGGTTAGACCAGGCCTCGAACATTGCTCCCATTTATGGCGCTCGTCCCCAAAACATTCACTTAACCTACTTCACAAGATACGACGACGTCTGGGCTCTCTAGAGCCATGAGAACCTGTTCCACGGCGGTTATAGGTAGAAGCCTTAATAGGATTAACACCTATCCACATATTTATTAGCAAAGTTTCAATACGCAGATCAACAAATTTAACATAAGCGAAAGAGTTAAATATGAATTATGAGATCACAAACGGATAAGCATGGGTTCGTAATAACTCACAGCCAAAACGGCCTAAAGTGGAATACGGATGGATTCTCGGGTGTATAGAGGAGCTGGTTTTTTAATGGACCAAAAGGAAACGTCTCAATACCTATGGGGAAAAGCCTGTATTTTAGGCAGAGCTCCATGCAGATATTACATACAATTGAGGTAATATCCATATATTCACGGACAGACAATCTATACATATAACAAAACTGTAGTAATTTTTTTGGCCGTTAAAAACTCGAAAACTACTGGACAGATTTCGATGAAACTTTTTCTTAAATGTTCCTTAAGACTGTGAGACTGCTATGAGGCTATGTCGTTTATAGCTACGTCCTTAGGAACAGTTTTTAGCCAAAATGTACAGATTTCAATGAAACACTCAATGTGTAATTTTAAATAAACCAAATATGTACATATAATTTTGTGCGACCGGGCAAGGCGAGCACGGGTCGAGCTAGTCAAAAATAAAAGCTCTTAGCACATCCATTATCAATAGGTTCTGTACTGCTTCAAAACCCCCAAACGCTTAGTACCAGGAATAAAACAAAAAGATGGTCGGTTCTTGGCCATGGGGGAACTGAAGGTAATGAAAAAGCTGATCAACTGGCCAAAATAGGCTCGGAAACCCCTTTACATGAAATCTGTCCAGTAGTTTGCACGCTTTTTGGTAACAAAGAAAATACTTACAGTTTTATAATAATATAGAAATTTCTCAATTAAAAATTAACGGCCCGTCTATAAATATTGTGTCGACCTTATACTTACTTACTTTTGGTGGCGCTAACAGTCCGGGGTGGACCACGGCCTCAACCAACAAGCCCCTCCAGCCAGCTTGGTCCCTCGCCAGCTGCCTCCAGTTACGCACACCAAGTTGGTTGAGGTCGTTCTCCAATTGTGCGCGCCACCTAAGGTGGGGTCTTCCTCTGCTGCGTTGTCCCTCAGGGGTGGATTCGAAGACTCGACGGGCTGGTGCGTTGTTGTCCATACGCTCCACGTGCCCCAGCCATCTCAGCCGTTGTATTTTCAGCTTTTTGACCAGGTCAGCGTCGCTGTATAGCCCGTATAGTTCGTCATTGAATCTTCTTCTCCACACTCCATCGTCACAAACTGGAAGAATTTTCTCGAAGAATTTTTCTCTCAAAGCATCCCAGAAGGTTTTCATCCGCTTTTGACAGGGTCCATGCTTCTGCACCATACAGCAGAACCGGGATGATTAAGGTCTTATATAATATCTCCTTGGTTCTATGAGAGAGGGCTTTACTTCTTAGATGCCTTCTTAGCCCGAAGAAACAGCGATTGGCAAGAGTGATTCTTCGCTTGATCTCTGCGCCGATATCATTTTGCGAAGTGATAGTGGAGCCCAGGTAGACAAAGTCTTTAACTACTTCAAAGTTGTATCTGTCCATCGTGACGTTTTGTCCGAGTCGCCGATGTTGAGAGTCCTTTCTCGTTGACAGCATATACTTCGTTTTGCCCTCATTAACAGCCAGACCCATCCGCGTTCTCCCAATGATGTCAATATCATCAGCATAGGCAAGTAGTTGAACGGACTTTTGAAAAATTGTACCTCTGGTGTTGGCTTGTGAGTTTCGTACAATTGCTTCAAGAACGATGTTAAAGAGAGTACATGATAGCGCATCGCCTTGTCTCAAACCTTTTTCGACATCAAATGGATCGGTGGTGTTCCTGCCGACTTTAACGGAGCAGCGAGATTTCTCCATCGTCATCCTGCACAGACGGACGAGCTTTGCGGGGATGCCAAAACTTGACATGGCTTTGTATAATTCGTCCCTATATACGCTATCATAGGCGACTTTAAAGTCGATAAATAGATGGTGTGTATCGATCTGAAATTCCTGGGTTTTTTCCAAGATCTGTCGGAGTGTGAAAATTTGGTCGATGGTTGACTTCCCTGGTCTAAAACCCCACTGATATGGGCCGATCAGGTTGTTGGCGATTGGTTTTAGGCGTTCACACAATACAGCCGACAAGATCTTATACGCGACATTCAGGAGACTTATTCCTCTGTAGTTGGCGCAGTTCAGAGTATCTCCTTTCTTGTGGATGGGGCACACGATGCTGAGGTTCCATTCGTCGGGCATGCTTTCATCCGACCATATTTTACAGATGAGTTGGTGCATGCTCCTTACCAAGCCATCTCCCGCTGCTTTGAAAAGCTCGGCCGGGAGGCCATCCGCTCCAGCAGCTTTATTGCACTTAAGTTTGGATATCGCTATGCTCACTTTGTGTAGGTCGGGTGGACGGAAATTTTGGCTATCATCGCCCAAGCTGAACAGATCATTTTGCCTGACAGCGGGTTGTTGGCTGTCTCCGCCGTTTAACAGTCTGCAGAAGTGTTCTTTCCACCTTATACGAGTCCTAAATGCAAATAACAAAAAGCACACGTATATTCTTAGTTTCATTTCTACGACTTTATATATGAACTCATTACCCAGACGCACAAGTCAAGTGCGTAAAATACACTTACCGGGCAAGGTCCAAATAGAATATAAAAAAGCAATTCGGTTGTAACATCCAACATAAAAAATGTCTCACCCAAACTTGCAGATTGCATTTTTATGTCATTATTGCCATTTTTTATTTGCCACCCAAATCGCACTGTGACAAAAGGAAAACCCAAACTCATCCGGACAATAACAGTGAATTTCCATTTCCCTTATTTCATTGCATACCACCAGTCTCACGTACAAGCCTCCTGTTGTTAATCCCATTTGTTTCCCTTTTGAGTGAAAATAATCGTTAACACAGTCTAAAAATATCTAGTTTTTGCTTTTACGATAAAAAAAAACACATCAAACTGTGCAAAGGAAGACAGCAGCAGAAGAAAACCCATCAACCTACACGAAAACATATCAAATATCCTTAAACATCATACAGGTACGTGGCTTTTCACACACACATACACTTCTTACCTATGTGCAAAAGAGACAAACAAAAAAGAGAACACACGTCCGTATCCAAAACTTGATATTACCTGCCATTAACCTGTCATATGTGTGTATGGTGTATCCCAACATACGTACAGGGTTGAGAACTTGAAAAAGGAAAAAAACTATTCAGGTTGACTTAGCAAGTGAGTATGTTGGCTCACACACGCACTCTCAATTTTTCTTTAATTTTTGCATATTATTTTCTCCTTTTTAATGATCAAATGTCCGGATATACTCGTCAAGAACTTCTGGTTACACAGAATGAAAAACTCAGAAAAAAAAAAAAAGTTTTGCTTTCCCACTAGTCGTCGTTGTCGTCGTCGTCCTCTCATATGCTATTTTCGTTTACAGTCTTTTGGCTTTTTATAGAATAGTTTAACTTTTTCCGTTTCCTTTTCTTTGAACGTGCGTTTTAATATAAGACCAAAAATTAAACACGACATGGTAGTACATTCAAAAAAATAAAGTGAATACAGTGTTGTTCAAAAGTTTTCAATCGCTTCAGAAGTACCTACTGATAAAATTAATTCGAAATTTTATTTTACAAATTTTTGTTTCACAACAAATTTACATTCTCTAAATGTAAAAAAAAAGGCATTTGAAAATTGCTAGGCTTTCCGAAAGTCCATTGCCTTGGAGTAGGTAGTGTTTCTAAAAGAAAGATTTCCCAACCGAATTTTTTTTTTTTTTTGCGTGTAGCTGGATGTAAAATCGTTGATAGACATCGCATGCGAGCTTTGCGATAGTGTGGGACTTGCGGTTAGCTCACCCACTAAAAACACCCGAGGGAAGCATGGTGTTGCCATCCTTTCAATAATCGCACCTAGTCGTTAAACTAATCAGCAATTTGTTTCTAATACTTATAATAAATACTATGCTATAAGGTACTAACGTTAGTCTGTTACCTTTTATTTTTTAATTCGTTATCACTTTTGTTAGTGTGATTGTGTTGTGAAATTGTCTTTATTTTCTTTATTCCTAGTTAGCCAGTTCGAATGGTTTTACTTTTAGTTCGACTACTTCTGAATTAGCATGGTTGCGAAGCCTACCTTCATGTCTTCTTGCGACTTTCCTGACCTCGTCCTCTACCGTTTCAATTTTTAGATCTCTATGTAGATCAGCGTTACGTATGTACCATGGCGCATTAACAATATTGCGTAGTACGTTGTTTTGGAAGTATTGAATGCTTTGTAGGTTTGTCTTACTTATGCACCCCCAGAGCTGGAGACCATAAGTCGCGTCTAGAGTCATGCCTAAATACTTAGCTGAGTTCGAATGAAGAACTTCTTTGTTATTAATGTACACAGGTATGTGTTGTACGTTTTTATTGGTGAAATGAACATGGATTAAATTCAGTTCATTTAATTTTATCTGCCATTTTTTGGTCCAATCAGATATATCACTAACTGTCCTTTGCAGTTTTTCTGTAACTTCCTGCATGGTTTTTCCGACAGCAAGTACAGCAGTATCGTCTGCAAATGTGGCTACAGTAGTTTCGTCATTTTGTGGTAGGTCGTTCGTGTATATAAGGAAAAGTACAGGTCCTAACACACTACCTTGCGGTACTCCCGCTTTTATATATTTTAATTCAGAGTACTCATCTTCTTGTTTAATTCTATATAATCGCTGGATTATATATGACTCTAGTATTTCTGAGTATTGTTTGGGAAGATATTTTTGTAGCTTATGGACCAATCCCTCATGCCAGACTTTGTCAAAAGCCTGTGTTACATCAAGGAAGATGGTAAAGTATATTTGTTTTTCTTCTAAGGCCTTTTCTATTTTATCAGTTATTCTGATGATCTATAGTTGAGTACCTATTTCTAAATCCAAATTGATGGTTTGGTATCAGTGTTTTTTCTTCTATGATCGGATTAAGTCGTTTCAGAAGAATTTTTTCGAAGAGCTTTGATAGAATTGGCAACAATGAAATCGGACAACATGAGGTAACTTCACTGGGCAAATTTCCCCGCTTTGGTAACATAATAACTTCCGCGACTTTCCACATGCGTGGAACATACCTTAGTCTAAACGCTGCATTTATTATCTGTGCTATTTTTTTCATACCTTTTTTAGGCAGTTTCTTTAGAACTTCACTCGTAATTAAATCAAACCCCGGAGCTTTTTTCGGGTCAATTTTTTTTCTTATTTCAGTGGATATTTCCTCAGAGGATACTGCTGGAATCAATCTCTTGTCTTCGCACATTTCTTCCGTTTGATGTAAATAATCAATGTCTTCGTATGACTGGAAGATGTTTTCAAGATGTTCCACCGAAATTTGGAGATTTTTTTTGTCTTTAGCTCCACGTAGGACAATAAATCTGAATAATAATAGTTTTGACAAATAAACGTTGGTGTACAAAAGTTCGACAGTGCAAATCAATATATATCAAAAGAGGGAAACCTAACAGATGGATCGTACTGTCGACCACTCCCTTCTCTTTAAGAAGCTAAACTCATCTGTCAGTTAAATTCTTGCAGTTGGCAGCAAAGTTTGCGGCAATATGGAACCAAATGTCGCAATTTTGTGGTACCTGCCGGAGTGCCGCAGGATTCGATTTATCGGCCTCATATTGTTTTAAACTTATGTCAACGAATTCGAGCAACTTCTAAACTGTTATACTGCCCACGTTTGCTGATGATAGGCGTAATTTTTTGAGAATCTATAGCTAGCTCCCTTTTACTTTTACATGCAAAACTTTTATACTCACTTTTACTTTTACATGCAAAATTGTTATACTCACTTTTGGTTTTGTTATAATCACTTCCCAAAAAAATACGACAGATATTAAATTATTTAAGTGCTGTCCAATGATTAATGCTAATGAAGGTCTAGATTCTACAATCCATGGAAGTCAAGACCCTTAAAATTCAGTCATTTCAAGATTCCGCTTATCCGTTAAGTGGGTCGTGGGTGTAGCTTGCTCAAGTGGACCCACCATAAATCTCCTTTCTCCGCCATCGACTAACATCAAACAACAAGTTTTCAAGTCAAGAATAAATGCAAGAAATAAATAAAGTTTAGTGAAGTAAGCATTAAAAATGATTAAACATTTAAGTGGCCTCAACTCAAAATGCGTTTCGCCCCTCATCTGGGGAGTTGAAGCCACTTAAATGTTAACGACCAATCTGTCTCAAAATTGCCCCAGCCCTGAGCAGTCCTACAGGAAAAGTCAGTTCCTTCCATCACTCGTGAATAAGACCCCGAGATACTTAACCATCTCCGCCTGATTCAATGGAACGACCATTACTTCAGATTTGTTCAAGTCTGCTTTCATATCAAACTCAACACAAACGGCTTTAAACCGATCGAGTGAGCTCTAAAGAAGACCCAAGGATGACCAATCCTCAGATCTCCCAATTCGAAACGTTCTTCGCCTGTCGCCAAGACTGTAACATGCAGTCCATAAAGGAGAGAAGTCAAATCGCACCCTAGCAATATCCAACGTACACGGTGAAAGGTAATGATTTAAGCCGTTTACCCGAACACAGCTTGTACAGTTTGTTTATAGATATTGGATAGCTCTCAAAAGAGAACCGTCGATTCCATACTCCGTAGTGTTCATTCCCTAATCGTCGCTCGACCGCAGCTCTGCAACGCGTTTTTAGAACATTGGTAAAGACAGACTTTTTTCCCTGCGCCTTTAAAAATATATTTCGTCTAAGCAGACGGAACCGAAAATTACTCCAAGGAACCAAGAGCAACCTCATCCGCTTTTGATAGAGTCCATGCTTCTGCACCATAGAGAAGGGCTGGGACAATTTGTCTTATAAAGGGTCACAAGCGATTAGCAAGAGTTATTCTTCGTTTAATCTCAGCGTTGGTGTCATTCCCGTATACATAGCGGAGCCTAGGTAGACAAAGTCCTTAACCACCTCAAAGTATATCTGTCTATACTAGTCTATAGTGACATTCTGTCCGAGACGTTCTAAAAATAATTTTATTCGCCAAGCATAAACAAAAGCCTACGGAATGAGCCTTCAAAACAATGCACCGCAAGCCGATTACCTAAAACGGTGATATTGTTTCAAAAAACAAGAAGTTCCAAATAAAAAAAACGTCCAAAAAAGAAACGGCGTAAAAGTATTCCCCTCCACTGTACCTACCATCTACCTCAAACCGGAAAATTGTTCATAACTCAAGGGTTGTTGTGTGTCCAACTTTCTGAAGTTAGATGACAAACAAAAACAAAGAAACGAACACCGGCGAACACGACACACTGAAGCAAGACGTAAAAGATGTATGAAAACGTTCAACACAAGGATTACAAATTTCAACCACTATTCGTCTATGGGTATGGGATACGGATAACTAATACGAATGGACCTCACAAGATATTGTGACATGTCTACGGGAACAAAAAGTCCAACCATATAGGTAGAGTAGACCATGCCAAAGCAGAATAGAGGATTTAAGAGGTCGAAGAAAAAACATGTTTTCTCTGAAAAGAAATTCCGTGCAATTTCTCACACATATCTCACATATGTACCGACAGTTGGTCGGAGAATTTATAAGCCCACCCCTCTCGCATGTGAGAACAGTAGAAACACATAAGACTTTCTGTCTAAAAGCGAGGGTGGGTTGGGTACTTTGTAACCTACCGCATCCACTCTCAAAACAACAAATCTCGATAATAGTTGGCTACGACCATCCATCTATGTCGTCCGAGAGAAACGTGCAAAACACCGCATCGGCATCGTGGCCATAGCTATGCATCTTTATGTGCTGGAGATAAATTTCCAGAGTCCTCTCTCTCTCTGCCGCCACCCACTCAAAGGCAAGTTGCATGAGAACCTCTTTGTTATAAGTGACCCGTAATAAGTTTCTCTTGTCTTCGGTATAGGGAAAACTTTTGCCAGGTATTTTCGCCAGCTATACCTAGAGTCAGAGGTTTTCTAGGTGTCAAAAGTAACTTGTTAATATTTCCACTAATATCCTGTGTTATTGCAAACACTTTTCTGTATGAAAAGTTTTCCAGTGATTACGTCATTTGGGGGGTGGAATGGTGGGTTGGCCTGCCAGTCGGGGTGAAGAATAGACACGGACAGGTAAAGTCAGGTGAAGTGAAGTTTAAAGTGTTTATAGCTGAGCGAGAAAGATTAATTAGATAGTTTACTTAGCTATGGCTGTTGACGTTTGTGTTGCACAATGCATTGGCATGTTACTTTAATTATGGTTAATGTGTTTTCCCTTATGGGATAATCACAGTTAAATAGGTCCATTAGTCATGACCCCTTGGGTCAGTTAGCATTCTCCCTCTCATACCTACGGCTATTTGGCTATTGGGGGCGCACAATTAGTTCGATTGCGTAATGTTTTACGAAATGGTATATAATTCTTAATACATAATTGATATTTAAGAGTGTCTACTCAAATCGGGTCAAGAGAGGATTTGCCTTGAAGCACTTGTTTGTGTGATAACAAAGTACCTACAGATATAAATTTATCATGTGGCGTTTCATTTCATAATTGTTATTTATTATCTTGGATAATGGCGAAAACGGGGAAAGGCAGTAATTTACTTTATTTGCAATTCAATTTTCATTTAAATTTTATTACTATGTGTTTGTGTATTCGCTTTTATATTTACTAGTACCTAAAGCTGAACGGCCAAAATTTGAACTCATTCTAGGGAGGAGTTAGATATGTATTTATGTAGGTATTTTTGTTGACTTTTAAACTCTGTGACTTACTTTGCCCTTATGTCAACATAACGTAACTGCATGTGTGTTATGTAAATAAAAAAATTGTTTAAATCACGCGGCCACACATTTCGCATTCATTCGTATCTACAATCAAACAATTAACCTGTATTTATCTAATAGTTCTGAAAAATCATTATTTTTCCGAAGAACCCTATAACCCCCAACGTCTTCTTGTGTATCATTCTATTGTACATGTAGCCTATTAATATTCATTCATTCATTTTTAAATGGCCCGATTATCCATTAGGTAGGTTGCTCAAGTGGACCCTCCATAACTCTTGATTCTCCGCCATCGACTCTAAATCATCAAGGGCAAACCCCATACGGGTAGAGGAGACATTATGGACTTGAGCTAACCATCTCATCCTGGGTGTACATAGAGGACGCCTGCTTGATGGCACGGACTCCATAGCACGTATTGGGATCTTGTTTGGGGACATGCGTTTAACGTAACCAACATTACATATGTATGTGTGTTAAGCTTTTACTTCTCTAGACGGAGCGGTCCATTCGTTGGCCTATTAATATGCAATTCATTAGTTCTGTTCTTTCATTTCCATTGTATAAATAAACAATTCGATGATTTTTTCCTTTTTAATGTTTTTTGAGGAAAATTATCTATGTCAATTCACCCTTCATCTGGTCCAGATTTCACAAAATTCAATTTGGAAACTGGACGTAATATGAGTTAATTCCAGAATTTTCAATCGTTCTATCATTCAGTTTCCACCAGGCATTTCAGTCAAGCGATCTTGGAGGAGCAATCTTATTTTCCGAATTGAACTTTAACTATAAGTACCTAGCTAGTCCGTTTTTTTAAGTACATATTCGTATTGCAAACTGATTATTGATTTAATACTTTCGATTCGAAAATTAGGTCTTAATGCTTGTTTTCGAAAAGCCGCAGAAAATGATTGCTTTGAAAATCTGATTTTGACCAACAAAATGCTCTTTGAGCGATCCTCAAAATTATTATATGTGTTTTGTCTTACAGAATCGTTGAGAAGATAACTTATTGTTATTAACTAAGTACATAAGAAGCGGCTCGGTGTGGCGGCTGGTGGTGAGAAAAGAATTGCGTGGTCTAAAACGCCCGGAGTTCAAGAAGCTATCAGAGTGAAGAAGAATGCTTTCAAGGTGTGGATTCACTTGGGGGACTCTCCGTCTCGAAACCGGTACATTGAGGCGCGAAGAACTTGCAAATTGGCTGTTAAAGCAGCCAAAGAACAGTCTTGGAAGGAGTTCGGCGAAAAATTTGACTGGGATCACAGATCTGCAAGCAAGGTGTTCTGGCAGACCATCCGCCGTCTTAGAGGAAGGAAGTGGAACATTATCGAAGGAGTCAAATCCAAAGATGGTACACTTCTTTCTAATGAGAAGGACATCTTACGCAGATGGAGCGAGCACTTTTCCGAATTGCTCAATTCAATCTAGGGCATTGAGGATGACACATCCATCGCCTTAAGCAGGGCGGAAAATAGTCCCACGGTAGAGGAAGTCACTTTTGCGATCAAATCGCTAAAAGCTGGCAAATCTGCCGGAGTGGATGAAATCCGGCCAGAAATGCCGGCTCTCTTGAGAGCCATTCAATCTCTTTACACAAACTGTAAAAGCTGTGTTCGGGTAAACGGCGTTAAATCAATACCTTTCACCGTGGGAGTTGGACTTTGCCAGGGGTGAGTCTTGTCCCCTCTCCTTTTCACTACTTATATGGACTGGATGTTACAGCGCAGTCTTGGCGAAGAACGTTTCGAATTAGGAGATCTGACTTGGTCATCCTTGGGTCCTCTCAGACTGAACTTCAGCGCGTACTCGATCGGTTTGTAGCTGTTTGTGTTGAAGCTGAGATGAAGGTAAATGTGAACAAATCTGAAGTGATGGTCGTCTCCAGAACGCCTGTTCAATGCACTCTGCAAGTTAGTGGAGTCCCATTGAAACAGGTGGAGAAGTTTAAGTATCTCGGGGTCTTATTCACGAGTGATGGAAGGAGCAATGCCGAGTTTTCCTGTAGGATTGGACAGGCTGGATCGGTTTTGAGACAGCTTGGTCATTCTGTTATCAGGAGGACTGAACTTGGTGCCAAAGCTAAGTTGTCAGTCTTTAATTCGGTGTTTGTTCCCACTCTTACCTATGGTCATGAGGTTTGGGTAATGACTGAAAGAATAAGATCGCGGATACAAGCTGCCGAAATGAGATTTCTCCGTGGTATTGCTGGTGTGACCCGTAGAGATCGCATTAGAAATACCAGAATACGTGAGGAACTCAATGTCGAGCAGCTACTTCTCCGGATAGAGCGGTCCATGCTTCGGTGGTTTGGTCATGTTAAACGCATGTTCCCGACCAGGATTCCACGACGTGCTATGGAATCCGTACCATCAGGCAGGCGGTCCTCTATAGGTAGACCCAGGATGAGATGGTTAGATCAAATTCATAATCTCTCCTCTACCCGTATGGGGATTGCCCTTGATGATTTGGAGTCGATGGCGGAGGATCGAGAGCTATGGAGGTGGAGGGTCCACTTAAGCAACCTACACCCGCGACCCACTTAATGGATAAGCGGGCCATTGAAAATGTATGTATGTATGTACATAATATAAAAGATCTTCAATTGATCTGCATTACTGAATAGTGAATATAATTATTTAAAAAACGAATATATCAACTGAGTATGACCAACCAAATTTACAATCCAGCCAATCTGACAGAGTTTTGCTTCTAGAATAAGTTCTTAAGAGCTAAATGTAAAAATAAAAAAAAACTAACAGCTCATAGCTTACGGAACTGATCTTTCGCAAATTTTTGATTTGGAAAAATATAGGTACTAATTTCAACAAATTGTAGCGAGTAAAAATGTTTCGATCAACTGATATTAAAGCCAAGCTATATACCTACTTAAAAAAAAACAAAAAAATAGGTGATACCAAATCCTTTAGCACTTAGACCAATCGAAGTTCATTGATCAAACAGAAACCCCTTTTTTGGTGTAGTGGTGGAAAAACTTTTATATAATTTCGTTTGTCTTGATTCTCAGTGACAGAGTATCCTGACAGATAATCGGACCCCAAAAGATGTTAAATTAGAAGAAAAAAAAAAAAAAAACAGTGTTAGATTTAAGAAATGGGTAGTAAATTTTGAAGTTTATCTGCATCATCAGCAAATATAGGTAATGTTCAATCCAAACAAATCGTTCTTCTAGTTGGTATTATTAATATATAATTATCTGTCCTATTTTCCTCGACTCTTTCTGAGTAAATGGAAAACAGCATTTGTCCAGCCCGTCCCTAAAAAAAGTTAAACCTTTTTCTCCCACCAATTACCGACCCGTAGCACTTACGTCTATTCTTTCCAAGGTCATGGAAACGCTTATAAATAGTCAGCTTATGAAATACCTTTAATCACGAAATCTTCTCAATGACCGACAATACGGTTTTCGTGGCAGCATGTCCATTGGTGATTTGATGACTTATCTCACCGAAAAGTGGAACCAATCTCTTCACGACTCTGGTGAAACGAAGATTGTTGCTTTTTATTTGTATGTTCTGTCTCCGACCCTCTTTCTCATTTTCATAAATGATCTCTTGTCTGCAACTCATAATCCAATTCATTCCTTCGCTGATGACTGCACCCATAGCTACTCGTATTCATTTCAGAACTTACGTCCCTGCTCTCCGGCCGTAGAAACGGAACGGCAACGTATGTTAAGTTAAGCTCATAAAATTATGACATTGACAGCATTAT
The DNA here is from genome assembly GCA_949372485.1 of Cheilosia soror. NCBI lineage: Eukaryota > Metazoa > Arthropoda > Insecta > Diptera > Syrphidae > Cheilosia > Cheilosia soror. The sequence goes on from OX443561.1 coordinate 83,812,510, forward strand.
AAAATCGGGTTTAGCCAATAGAGTAGAATTTAATGCTTCTAAAAGGCAATGCAGTCTGCTGTCCTTAAAGCGAAATCTTCAGCTATTATTAATGAATATCACTTGCAGCTCCGAAACCCAAAGACTTGGTATATGTGTGTCCGTGACAATCTTCATTGGAACGGCCAAGAACTATCTTCTGATCAAATGATCATTTATGTTTAATAGTAGTGGCAAAACGTGGTAGAATTTGTGGGTGCAGTGGTAGATGTGGTAGACTAAATAAATATTAAGGAATTGTGGTGGATCTACCACTTTACATAATGGACCCAACTGATGGTCTAAGTGAAGTTGTAGCGATTATCTAGCAAGTATCTTTCAGATTGTGCTATAAGAAGTCTGATCACAATAAGCTGAAAAAAAAACACTTGGGACACCGACAAAATTTGTAAGCATTAAGAAAAATGCATTAGGTCATTTCTGCTGTATTCAATAATTGGTGGAATCATAATTATGACTTAATAGGTCCTTGCTTAATTGACGACGAAGCGAAGGTTCACTTCCTGCCAGAGAAAAAACAATTATGTCTTTCCAAAGAGGATAATAAATTAATTGACTGTCAAAATGAAAATGAATATGATGTACTTCGAAATAACTATAAGACTGAACAAATATTGTTCTTTCAAAATTGCATATTAAATGAAAACTGGGCACAGGATGCACCTAATTGGCCTATTAGATGAAGCAAATTGTTCTATGTCAGCAACCATTTAGGGTATTTTTCAATGGAATGAAAAATACCCGGTCCATGAAGATGTAGGAAATACCTGTAGTATTGTAGTATTTGGGAAAATTATTTTAAGTCCTTGAATTGATCTTCAAAGGTGTATTTTTAACTATTTACTGAGGCTACTCCGCTTTTACATCCTTCAATACCCGTCAAATGTTTTTTGATCTAACTCTGACAGCTTTGATTTGTTAGGAGTTAGTTACTTCTAAGCAATATTTTTTTACTGTGACTATAAAAGACCTTGGAGAATACAATAAAAAAATGTTTGTGGGAAACTAGGTATAAAATCTTATATGAACCTGTTTGGCCAACTATCAGTTTCATATAAATAAAAATAAAACAAATAGGTGGCGCAACAGGCGTGTAGACACCCTAGGTCTAGCTTCTCGCAACCATTCGTTTGTGTGAGTTTCTATTTTTGAACAAATGGAATGGACCTACAATTTTACGCCGAGTCCGAACGGCTGAATTGAGAAGCTTTCTCAGGACTGTCATACTCTCGGAGGTTTGTCAGACGTTCGCGAGAGGTGGCGCAGTAGAAAAAACCTTAAGATGTAATTTGTGTTTTTCCGGGGATCGAACCTGGGATCCCTCGCACAGTAGTCCAGCACACTAACCACTGCGCTACTGCGCCCACAAAACAATCAGTTTAGTCGCTGTTTTTTTGGTAAAGAATTCGTCATCTAAATTGATATTTATTTCGATTTAAAAATGCTCTTCGATTGTGGAGTGGATGTGGGCACATTTCAGAGACACACCAAAAATACTATCCTGGAATCTGTTGGAAAACCCTTAATTTAGGAACTGCACTCGATTTTTCTCGCGGCTATATTTTTATTTTCCATTAGAGACAATTTCAAAGTTTTACAATTACATAATAGTATGACAGTTGGCATACCGAAATGAGTTGGTGTTTCTGTTGCAGAAGCGCTAATAACACAACACACCCCTTTTATTTCTTATCGGCACATTTCAATTAAACCATTCATCCATCCATATTTATCTTGTTCCCTTTGTAACATTTTCCATCAGCAACAGTACAAATAATAATCAAAGCATTCTAACATGTCAAGTGTGTCACTGCTGGCTGGGCACAAGGTACAAGACTATAGTGCACCGCACAACCTCCTATCTCATTCAATTTAACTTGTTCAAACCAACCCACACTTAAGGGTAAAACTACTGTCCCACTTTGTCCAGTATCCCATACTCAACTCATAGCCTGGCTGTGAAATTGAATACACACAAAAAATGTCAACTGAGGTAACTCAACCCAACGCAGCACAATGTTTGCTCATGTTACATAATATGACAACCTGGAGGAAATAAAAATACCTTCCGTACTGCACACTAATAGTAAAAGGTATACCGTATATCCAAAAGGATCCATCAAACAATTTAATAAATGTAATGACAAAAGGCTTTTACCGATGTCCAAACATTAGAGCACATTGGCAAACATATGAGGGCAGCAACATACAAATGTAGGAATCTATCCTGTTATAACTGTATACAGATTTAATTATTTTAAAATTGACTGATTTTTTGTTTGTTGTTTTTTTTGCAGAATGCCCATCAGCGATTGATGGTATGGAACGATTCGCATGTCCAACACCTGATCTGCAAGGACGATATCGTTGTATAGATGATCATGTGTTATGTGACGGGTTCATTGATTGCCCGGAAGGCGAGGATGAGGACAGACAGTCGTGCATGTTCTACAAAACGGTAAGTTGAATTCCTTCCTTAAATTAGAAGCTGAAATGACCCAGACCTAAATTCGTAAAAGTAATTATTCAACAAAATGTCTGAGCCTGAAAAAAGGGATACCAACTTTACGGCGCCATAATGTGGCATTTTGTTTAGAAAATCCTTTTGTACGCATTTTGGGAAAGTGTCCCGTTTTTTTATAGAGACTATTTTATGTTTATCCTTTGTGACTTAGGGTGGGCAAAAGTAAATCTTTATAAATTATTCGATGATAATAAGAACGTCCTTTTTAAAAGCGAATGCGTTTGGGCTTGTTTTTTTTTATAGTGTACGGGTCAATGTCATGACAACGAAAAGGGTTGTGTTTGATGATGGAAACGATGGCAAGGGTTAAAGCTATTATTCGTACATATTTATACAGTTTAGTGGGTCATTGGGGTCATTATATTGTATGCCATAGTACAAGCCATTACAAATTTATGTGGCGTTCAAGTGATTCTAGATATAAGGATTACTTCAGATGAGATCCTTAAGAATTTAAGATGCATACATTGTCTGGTCATGAATTGTAGGAATAAATTTTATGCGATATCCTTAAAAGGTGTGCCGATTTTAGTTCAAAGTAAATTCCTGAATATATTAAGCAAAACCATGGAATCAGGCCTTAACAAGCTCAGAAAGTGGGCTAAAAAGTGTGGACTTCGTGTCATCAGCCGGAAAAGACAGAACTAGTACTTTTTAATACAAAATACAAGACTACCTTTCAAACTACCCAGAATTGATGGGGTGGAGTGTTCCCTTTCGGATAGCGCAAGATATCTTGGGACGGTTCTAGAAAAAAAATTAATTTGGAAACTTAACGTTTAGAAAATAGTCCGGAAGGCTCATCATTTTCTCTTCATCTATAAGGGGACAGGGGGGAAAATAGTGGGGATTGATCCCTACAATGATGCATAGGTTATACATACATCATTGTAGTCAGACCAATCCTTACTTATGTATAGGGCCACAAATAAGTTATATATACGGGATATGTTGACCAGAGTACAAAGAACAGCCTGCACCGCCTCAAGGGGTTAAGGTGATCGGTTTTGCTGACGATATCGCCGTAGTAATAATGGCCAAACACATCCACGAGATAGAGTCCGTTACGGATGAAGCAGTTGCCAGAATCAAAAAATGGCTGGAGTCCGCCGGCTTAGAACTAGCTGACCACAAGACTGAGGCTGTCTTGATAACCAGCCGAAAGTCTGTGGAATTTGCAAATTTCCGGGTTGGGAATCAAACCATCAGGTCTAAGGAGTCTCTTATGTACCTAGGAGTAATGCTCGACAATAGGCTAAACTTTAAAACGCACATCCAGTACGCCGGCAGGAAGGCCTCACAAATGCAAGCAGCTCTTTCCCGAATGCTGCCAAACATCGGTGGACCTGACTATATCAGAAGGATTCTACTATCCAGAGTGGTCAGCTCAGTACTTCTATACGCCGCACCGGTCTGGGCGGGGGCTCCAAAAACAAACGAAGCAAGGAGAAAGCCCTCGTCAGCATACAGGCTCTGCGCAATACGAACAATAAGGGGATTTCGAACAATCTCGGATGAAGCAGCCTGCGTTATATCGGGAATGATCCCCATCGACATTCTTGCCAGCGAGATGCAAAGGATTTACCTTAGGCAAACAGCCAACCGTCAAGAGGTCCCTAATGGAAGGGTTAAAGTAGAAGAGAGGGAAACATCGATGGCACTATGGCAAGCCAGGTGGGATAACACGGCAAAAGGCAGATGAACCCACAAACTGATCCCCACCATCGAGGTCTGGACAAAAAGAACAAACGGGGACTGCAACTACCACCTTACGCAGTTCTTATCGGGGCACGGCGGCTATTGGAAATACCTTCACAGATTTGATCACGATAGCTCGCCTTTCTGTCCCGAATGCCCAGACGAAGAAGAAGATACGGAGCACGCAATGTTCCATTGTAGGCGCTTTGCAGGGGGAAGAGCGAACTTACCAAACCCTCAAAGTCTAATAAGCCATATGTTAAGGTCAGAAGATGACTGGCTGGAGGTATGCTCCTTTATAACGAGTGTACACGAAGAATTAAGGAGACTTGAAAGACTTAGAAGAGCCGAAATGGCGGACCCGGAGGATTTAGCATGAGTTGCTAACCAACCCCGCGAAGTAATACCTAACGGCAGTCTCGCGGGGAGAGTGGTTGAAGGAGATTGGGTGTGGATTAGTACGTCAGGCGCACACCTGGCATCGATTATTCGGGTTTGCGAATCGTGCATGTTGGTAGCACGGGCTACCGCATCTTTAGAAGATTACCACATCCATTGGCGCAACCGCCATCACTGGTGCTTTACGCACTTGAGGCGTTTCTGTATCGTTTACCACTGGACCTACAAATAAAACTACAAGGAGGTAATGGTGCGTTTCGAATACTTAACGCAGGGTTCTTTAAAACCAAAACAGGTAGGACATAGCTCCATACTAAGGGAATCCTTCTCCAACATCTCTGATAAAATGGATGAAAGTTTGGCTAAATTTGACTTCGACACTCCGTACTAAGTACAAAACCCAGATAGGGAGAACTGGCAAAAAAACGAGGTTTTGAATGAAAATGAAATTTCCAAAGCGGGGTGAGATATAAACTATAACGATCTAGACTTACACGTGTCATTAAGACTTCTGGACACATACAGTGTGTTCCAGGCAGAGGTCCTGGCCGTGCTCAAAGCTGGGATCTACTTGATATGGGATCAAAATCAAACAAGAATACCGCTATCTACATTGATAGTCAGGATGCTCTTAAGCCGCTGGAGTCCTTCATCATCAAATCAAATCTGAACTATGTTATATTGTGTTGGGTACCCGGACACTGTAACAAAAGTGCTGACGTTTTGGCCAAAAACGGAGCAAAGCTTCCACAAATTGAAACTATTGAGGGCATAAGACCACCAATAGCCGTGGCCAAGAGAATTATTCTCGAGAAATAGGGCAGACCAAAGATGGTCGGATATATTAGGTCACAGGGTCTCAAAGGCTCTAGGCCACAGAGATCTCTAAGACATACTCTCTGGGCTTTTCCTTCTTAGGAAGTACGCTAGGAGATTAGGTTTAATAATTACGGACACGTCCAGATATTGTGAGGACCTACATGTCACAGAGGATATTACTCATCTTCTCTGTGATTGTCAAGCTATTGCTCGGTACAGGAGGAAATACCTTGGAAGGTACTTCTTCGACAATTTGGAGGAGGTTGGCCTCACAAACAAAATCCCAAACAAGCGAGAATCGTTGTTACTCCTCGCTTCCCCACTCCACAATTGACAAAAACCATGGCCTGGGTATTAGCCAACGAATTCTTCCCAATAATAGCCTCTCTACTCGTATGAATCTGTTGAAAATTTCACAACTTGCGAAAAAAGAGAGGAAGAGGCGAAGAAAACCGAGAGAACGACAATAAAACAAAAACGAAAAACACCTCGTAGCAACAACAACGCACAGAGGTTGGTCTTCTCCTCCGTTCTAATCACCAGTTGACGGGCTTGTATTCGTCGCTCAATTAGCGCAAGTGGTAGTCACTTGGTCAATTGAGAAAAATCGAGGTGCAAGTTCACTTCCTGACAGGGGAAAACAGAAATGTCTTTCCAAATGGAAAATTGAAACAATTTTTATGTTCTATAGGGAAATTAATTGCTTGGGCGAATTAGTTTAGGTTTCTGACCGTTAAGGTTCCCCAGAGATTTCGATGGACACAATTATGGTCCACTGTGATGAACTCACACCATATACAACCTCTAAACTAATCTTAAAAGGTGTAGCACAGCAAGGGCATTATTATAATCCCTGAAGTTAGCTTCTATGACTTTTGATAAATTCGGTCCCTTAACAAGTCTTCAAATTGCACTATTTCGAAACTAATAACTGATTAATTTTCTACTTTCTTCCCAACAGACGAAAGCTCACTTAGACGTGTTAGCTGATGCTCTCCTCAGATGGGCGCGAGGCCGTTAAACAGCAGTGTAAAGATTGGATAGTGTGTAAAAAAAAAAAACAAGCCAGCAAGAAACCAGAATAAGAAAACTGCAAGTATATATAAAACTAATTATTATGTAAAAATGAAATAATTATGTAAAAAAAAAGAAGACTAAAACCCAACACTAAAATCTCAATAAATCACAACTATGTATGTATAACTAACAAAAAAAAACATAACGACTGGTCAAGATAGTTAAACGAAAAACAAAACCATTTAACCTAAAAAAAATAATCCTCCATCATAAAAGGATATACAAAAACAATATCAATGTGAAAAACTAAATTTTAAAAATGAAAAAATACATCCAGTAGTTGATTTCCTCCAACACAAAAAAAGAAACCTAATAAAATTCCATGAAAAATAAGCCAAAATTATATAAATAGAAATAAAAGAAAACACACTCCGTAAAAAACAATCAAAATTATTTTAATATCCAAATTATGTAAATGTATGTTTTTAATTTTCTTTAACAATTTTTTTATTTCCACCTACTCTCATTTTGTAGTATGGACATTTAAAAAATAAAAAAAATAAATAAAACTATTCTCATGGATAAGGCAGCTATTGTAGATAAGTAAATTTAAACAAAACATACAAAAAAAAATTATAATAATATTATTATACTGTAAAATCTAGGATTTTAAATTAAACAAAACAAGAAAACTTTTTTTTTCTTTAGTTTAAGTTTGTTTTTAATTTAATTTGAGTTATTTTCTCTCTCTATCTATGTTAGATCTTCATTCGTTAAACTAAACTTTAAACAATTAATTTAAATTACAAAAGACGAAAATAATATTAAACCTTAAACTCTTAAAAAAAAAAAAAACAAATAACAAGGACGTTATATAAATTCATAAATAGTTATATTTATATTTATTATTGTATGTAAAATACTTTTCTGTGATTCATTTAAATGTAAATTATATATACACAAAAATATTAACATTAAACAAAACAATTATTACTATAGTTAAATGTAAAAAAAAAATAACAACAACAACATAAAATCATAAACAACGTCTTGCAACCGATTGGAATGATTTCAACAAAAAAGTATATATAATACTACAAACTTGACTGCAAAAAAAAAAACATAAATAAATAGGCATAAAGCATAAAAATATTCTAATAATAAAAAAAAAAAACGAAAAAATTATAAAATAACATTTATGTTAAATAAAACGAAGAGAAAAACAACAATCAATTGTGAAACAATCATTCTAACATCTAATTATATCGGTTGTGGATTTCTTTTTTATTTAAAAAAAAAAAATACTCTTTGCTTTCTTATATTTGTATTGTTTGTGAAGTAAAAACAATTTATAATGACAAAAACAAAAAAAAAAAACACATTTTTCAAACGATCTTCATAAAGGATGAATAAGTTTTTATTTTTACTTCTTTATGTTAAATTTAATTTTATCTACAGAGTTTTACGAGAGCCATGGACTGGAAGGACTTTTATTTACCACTATTAATATTTTTTTGCTGAATTTAAGAAGCGTCAGAGGTACATATTTATTTCGATAAAGGTCTGTTATGGCAACTTGGGTTCGAGAGTAGGAGTAGCACTGCTGTTGTTTTAAAGAACAGTGGAACTTCCTTAAGTCGAACTCTCAAGAAAATAAATTCGAGTTATAGAAACTTCGAGTTATGGAGGTTAAAAGTACAAAACGCAGAGTTCTTAATAAAACTTCGAGTAATACAGAAATTCGACTTTGGAGTTTTGGAATTTTGACTCTATTTTTTCTTTCTTTGTTTTTCTTTTTTTAGTTCGATATATAAAACTGGTCAGTGTTTGGGTTGATAACACGGATCCCTTGCAAAAAATTATTCTGACAGGCATGACTTCCATTTATGAACTCTTTTTTTCAGCGTGCCAGAGTAATCTTCTGTCTAACATATTATTTAAATTTCTGGTATTGTCTGTAAATTCACGCAGTTTTTCAGTAAAATGATAATGAACCCTCGAACAGGTTGTTTGAATGAACTCTCGTTTCGACCGAATTGTAGAATTAGCCTGTTTAATAAATGCAAAATATTATAGCAGCAACAGAAAGCAATCTATTTCAGATAGATGCAACTTTGCACAGATGGTTTTGAAAACTAAATTGCATCCAGTAGCTAAATCAGATAATGAACCTGTAAATCGGATTTCAGAATGTGAGCAATTTCATTTGAGTAAATGTTTTTAATTCGAAGAAAACTTTCAGAAAAAAATAATTTATTATGACACGAAATAGAAATTTGCCAGTAGTCCTCATTATCATTTAATGAACAGCTTTCTGTCAAAACTCAAATGGGTAGTTCAATAGAGTGAACTCTTGATTTGCTTAAATCTCTGAATTACAATAAGTAAGTGCAAATTTTTTGATAAACTCAGATATTTACTATGTTTATGCATAACATTTCAATATAAAAATCAAAATCTGGTAATTGCCATCTAAGTTTTCAGAAAGGAAATGCCCACAAGGCAAAAAAATAGACGAACGAATTGATGCAAAGCCTAAGCTGCGCAAATACATCAGGACTATTGTTAAATGCTGAAAGTAAGAAAAGTAGTAAAAACATGAGACAGTAGTTAGCAACGGCAGAGACTGGTCTACGACTTAAAAGATCTTGCACCTCGAAAGTCGTTAACGTCATTTCCGGGCACTGCCTATTAGACAGACACGCGCAAAGACTTGGTCTGCCAAACAATCACTTCTGCAGAAGCTGCAGAGATGAGGAGGATGATCACCCACTTTCTTTGCAGCTGCCCTGCCTTAGCCATTTTTAGAAAGGTTTACTTAGGAAACAATTTTTTTTTAAATATCTTAATGATGTTTCGTACCTTTATAATCATAAACGAGAACAAATAGTTTGTATGAGTAGCCAGTTAAGGAATCAGTCCCCTCTATCGCCTTTATACCAGTCCAGTGAGTTGACTAACGGCCTGAGAGCTTCTTTCAAACAAAGAAGCAACTGTGGATTTTTCTATAGACCCTGACCTAGGCAGGCACATTTTTGTGCAACCGAGTTTCTCCAGCCACTACACCGAAAAGGGGATGTCAAATAACAGTGATCTGTGATTCGAAACCCTCTTTTTAAATTGAAAAAAAAGTTTGAAACCGCTCCTAGTTTGAAAATAACATTTTTAAAGCGGACATCTTTATTCAAGTATTTTCAAGTATTTCAGCTTAATAGTTCGAATGTAGGTACTTGATAACGAGTCTAACATAGAAAATCTTTAAATTTCTGACATGCACACTGCACAGCTTTAATATAAAACTTTTTCAAAGAAGGCTATTTTCAGCATATTGAACTGTCGTTTATATCTTCGCAAATAGCTTACCTAAACCCGCAACTTAAAGCAAAAATGAAACGAATTGGATGGATTGGTCTAAGTTTAAGTTTATACACTTTAACCATTTACTGTGTCTTAAAAATTAAAAATTTACTTAAGGTTTTAAATATGGACCGAAACTGTTCCAATTGGCAGCACTTACATATTTAGTAAGTCAACGAAATCTTCGACTTTAAGTTATGAAGCTTATTAATTAAATGTTTACTTAACATCTTGAAAAGCCGTTATTTACGTCTTACGACCAACTATTTCCTTGGCGATGAGCACTAGGCAACCAGTTATTGAATACAACAGACAGGATGACAACGCATACATTTTTTTGTCAATGTTTCCATCACTTCTTGAACGGAAGGCGCAATAATTTGACTGACTATTTACGGATTACTTTAAAAAAAACTCACAGTTAAAACCCATTCCGCTGTAATAGTCACTTATAAGCTTAAATAATTTAATTTAATTATGATTTACATTGAAGCAAATTAAAATGTTCAGATTAAAAATGTCACTCCTATTCATCGCTCTCTTAAAACTCTGGTAATTTGTTCTCAAAGCAAAATTTAACTCACATGTATTTGACGTTATTATTTAACAAAAACAAAAAAACATAAAAAAAAACGCACTTATCAAAAAAACAGAAAAAAAAGGAAAAAAACCCACCTTTAAGAACACATTATTCCATATTAATAAAATACTAAAATATAAACAAAAAATAAAATCACCTTAAAAGAAGATTTACCCAATCCCTGCACAGAATGGAATTTTTCTCGGTAGTTATATAAAAGAAATAAAAACAAAAACACAAAAATATATATTTAACAACAATTTTCCTAAACGCATTGACAAAATAATATTAAAAAAAAAAAAGAAAAAACAAAAAAGAAAATCATAGAAAGAACAAATATATTTTTGGCCTATTTTTATATTAACAACAACAAAAGAGAAAATACAAATTTAAAGAAATACTTATAACAATTTTTACAACTAACAAATTATTATTTGATTTTTTCAAAATAAAATTAAACTACGCATATAAAAGACTTATATAAAATAAAACATAACAAAAATTATAATAATGTACATTAAAATCAAACAAGAAAATAATAACAAATGCTTGGCCTTATTTACAAGATATTCTTATTGGTTTTTTGTTGTTTTCTGTTTAAATTTCTTTTGTCCTTACGAAGATCGATAAATTCTTTTCAATTTTGTTTCCATTTTTCTTTTGTTTTATTTTCACAAACTTTAACTTAACCCTAAAATAAAAATGAAAAATATATACCTACATTTAAATGTATGTTAAAATTAAATATATAAATAGTATTCAACAAAAAAAAAGAGAAAACATGTGTACATTCCTAAACAAAAATTTTTTTTTTGTTTTAATTTCATTAAATAGAATTTTAGATGAATATTCATAGCCAAGTTATAGCCACTTAATAGATGTCATTGTAAATTTTCAACCAAAAAAAAAATATGATTACACTATTTTTGTTAAGTATTTTAGGTAAAAAAAAATTAATATACTCAAAGTACTCGAATGAACAACAACAAAAAAAAAAACACATACACACAAACAATGAATTACAAAAAAAACCAAAGACTTAAAACGAGCAAACAAAAAAAAACAACTGGACTTGAACAAAAATTTCCAAAACGAAAAATACAAAAAACACTTTTTGAAAATCTCTCCGAGTCACGGACTATTGAAAATCTATTTCTTTTTATTCCTTTTTTGATATTGGAAAATGAAAAATTATAAAGAACGCAAGAATGCTCTCTCTCTCTAAAATCTATCACTATATCTACTCTGTTCCCCTTAGTATCTAATGCTTAGCTTTTGCTTTTATTTTGTTTTCTAATCCACATTTATGTAATATTCTATAGTCGTTTGCATGTCATTGTCAATTGTGTAAAAAATCGTTTAGCATATAGACGGACAATATTTTTCTGTTTATTAATCTAAGCACAATTAATTATCAAATTTTAACAGCAACAATATGTATTCCTCTACCTTTAGCTAGAGACGTCAACTACGAAATGAGGTTGAAAAGGTAAGGCTTAAAAATTAAATGCATAACGGGTCTCAAAATGTGTTAATAAATTTTCCAAAAAACAGTTGAAATATTTCCCTCTCCAAATAACAGATGGCGTTGCATGTACATTAACTTATGAGTTCATGAATGGTCGCATTCAAGAATCTAATCATCGTAAGTCGACTTGAATTGTCTGCATTCAAATTTACCTGAACGCGAAAACTCACTTGAATTGTCGGTATGTCACTTATTGACAATAGTATTTTTTTATCTCCTGGGCTCCGAGTTTTTGATTGGAATTCTACACGTCAGACTCAGAGCAATCGAAATGTCAAACTGCGCTCTCGCATGCTCTCCGCTAACTCAATAGAAATGTCAAAACTGAGTTCTTCAAACACACAAATAGACGTCAACTTTTGTCGTTTTCGATTGGTCGTCTAGAACCGTCCGGAAGCAATCCGAACGCTTCTGAAAGCGTTCGATTTGCACTCAACTGACAGTTCTCCTGAAATGAAGAAATATTTGCTTCTGGATTTGAATTCAGAATCGCGGAGAGTTTCTTCGGACGGTTCTGGACGACCAACCGAAAACGACATTAGTAGAAAATTCTTGGCTTGATTTGTCGGTGATACGGACATAGACGTCAACTGAGAAAACTGTTCACATGACCAGTCTATCCCAATGAAAACTCATCAACATGAAGATAGAGAGCTGTCAGACTTACTAAACTAGATTCTTGAACGCCCTCACTGTCCTCTTCTATTCAAAATAGCACAATTATCACTCGTAGTCAAAAAAAAATCTGCAATTTTGACGGCGTCACTGCTGTTAAATATATCAAGCAATTTTCTATGGCATGTCATAAAACCACTGAGTATATTTCGTTGAAATATTTGACTTTCCTAAATAAGAAAAAGAGGGTGTCAGATACATAGTGAGTTCATGAGTAAAATTAAAAAAAAAATCGAAATTGATTGCGGATCAGCTCATATACTCGAACATTTTCTCTGACATTTTAAAAAAACCAGTCAATTTTCAAAATCAGTTAAAACACCGTACTTCCACAGATAAGACATTATGTAGATGGCATCACATGTAAATGTATATTTATTTTCCTCTATAGAAAGCAGTGGCCGTATTATGGTATCCGTTCGGAGAATAATTTTCTCCGCAACGCAAATCCCAGTCGGATACTGACAGTTAGGTTCCAGAAATCGAGTGAAATCGAAATTGCAAATCGAGTTAAGCCGTTTTCAGTGTTCTGCATTTCGAGAGATTCGGAAACTCCGAAATTTTTTCGAAATCACAATTTCACTTTGTCTAATTCCGAAAATTTTGAAATCGGAATCGAATACAGTGAAATGTAGAAAACAAAAATTAATTTCCGATTTCATTTCGAGTGAAAGTGAAATGTGGAACCTAGCAGTGAATTTACATTCATAGTATCCGTTTTCCGAACGTGCATCAACGCATTTTGTTCACTAAAATCTTTCCGCGATGAACAGATGTCGGAGACTGTAGTATGCAAATGTCTCCCTATTTAGTTCACACTTTTCGCATCAACCTTATAACAACTGCCATGAAACAATTGTATAAAGGTCTACTCAAAACAACGAAAAAAAGTGAAAGCGGAGCGGGAAATATGTAGCTCGAAATTCGCTCCCTCTTTTGCATTTTCGCTTTGGTTTGAGCAGACCTTAAAGTACACCTTTCTAAAAGCGTAGAGAAAAATCAAAAGCACATAGCCGTTGTAATATCAACTGTCGGCTACTAATTCTGAAAGGAATTCCATTCAGTAATCGCGTTGACATTGGCCATATTCAAAAGACTAGTTGTCTTAAATCGACTAGGTTTGTGTTTGGACTAGATTTAGATTGCATTGTTCGTTAAGGTCATTTTTAAAAAGTCAAATGGATACAAATAGAAATGTCAGTACAAATTTGACAGAATAGAAATGTCACATTTAAGTAGTCGCTCAAAAAATGCTGGACCCCTTTGTAAACGTCAACTAAAAATACAGCTCAAATTATCAATCTAAACTAATAAAAACTCAGACCCATCAGACATAAGCCCTACGAACTAAGTCCCAACTGGAACTAACTCCCACTAGCCAAAACGAACTAACTCCCAAACAATTTGGGATTTAGTTCACATGAACTAACTCCCATGATTTTTAGGAACTAAGACCCAACTAAGAATGAACAAAGTCCCAATATAAGAATGTATTAAAACTCAATAGTGGGACTTTGATCTTTATGAACTAAGACCCTAATGAAATTACTCCCAACCTCCAAATCCATCAGTGACCCCAAGCAGGGGGGTCTGGACAACTGTGCCTACGGAAATTGATCTTCCATTTGATCCCTCGTTGGGTACAGTGGAATATGTATGGGGGAATGCTTAAGTAAAATTGGAACTTAATTCATTGGGAATTTCTTCATAATAAACTACGAACTATCTCCCAAACATATGAACTAAATCCCACTGCATATTTGGTGGGACTTAGTTCATTTGGCTAGTGGGAGTTAGTTCCAGTTGGGACTTAGTTCGTAGGGCCCATCTCGTAGACTAAGTAAGCTAGTGTTTCATTAATTTTATAACCAAGAAAGAGTCAGAATTTGACGGAAACTATTCTAAAAATTATTTTATTCATTTGGCCGCTTGGAGTACAATATTTTACCCGAATTTTTTTTTAGAATTTTACTATTTTTATGCAACAATAATTTTACAAAATTGAACAATATTTTTCCCCAGCAATTTGGGACAATTTTGGCACATTAATAGGTCTTATAGGTACCTACAAATTGCCATTAAGCACATTTACCTCAAACGGCCTAAAATGCTATTAGGGCCTTATCTGCCATTTTAATTGCTTCAATTTTGGTAAACTTTTTATGTAACCGATCTAAATTCCATTAAGGCACATTTTTGCATAATTTTACCCAAAATAACACTACTTTCCCTTGGATGGCGATGGGTATGGGTTCAATATGGTGCTTACTATTCGGTGATGAACTCACACCCTATACAACCTAAAATAAGATTTTTTTTGAGCATTTTTGCTACAATTTTGGCACTTAAATGTTTTTTTTTAAATGTGACTGAAATGTGATTGAAAGGACAACTACTTCTACAAATTTGTCAGAACAAATCGCTGAGATTTGAACAATTTTTACAAACATTTCGAGTTCAAAACTAAATTTGCTAAATTCTGCCAACAAATTTTGTCAAATTCCCTAAATCCTGTTCACAGATGATTGCTGCTGTTTTGACAAGAAAAGGCTCTTTTTCTACCGATTAAATTTATTTCATGTCCTCCCGGAATTGATTTAAATAAATTTTGCTTACAATTTGGCAACACTTTTAACTTAATAGTATCCCCACCTAGAGAAAAACAAAATTTAGCCGCAATTTGTAAACTCCGAGTTAGGAAATTGTTCGCCGATATTTGGTACCTACTGTTAAATTTTAACAAATGCTAGAAAGTTAAGGGGCTAAGGTAAAATGTTCGAAAATGTTTTCTCCCAGCACAGGTAACCAAATTTAGAGTTATTCATTTTGATCAAATTCCTCTTGATTGCTCTTTTATGCATGGTTTAAAAATAGACCGTTTTCATGGACCGAAACTGTTCCATTTGGCAGCACTTATCTAGTAAGTCAACGAAATCTTAGGAAAATCTTCGACTTCAAGTTATGAATATTTTTGACAATATTTTTTTTATAGTAGACACACGTTGAAGAGGTTAAGACTACTCTCATTTAAGATACTTTCGACATTGTCAAAATTTCCGACAATCAACAAGCTTAGGTTCTACATATACGCAAGAATTTGTATACCTAGATAGAAATACCTAAAAACCATTCAACATTTTGATCCATTAAATGATTGCTAACTATTTTTCGATCTATCCATATTGTAACTGTCTAGAATTGTTTCCTAAATAATTTGATCTTCAAAACCACGTATTGACATACCTATAGGACTTTAAACTTGCTCTTGCAATGTGAGAAGTGGCTCAGCGGTAGGTGATTTTAGACAAAACATAAATTACACAGTTTTTTTCCCCACCCCACCTCTCGGTAATATCTGACAAACGGTTAAGAGTAATTTTGCCTTGAGAGTAAATTAGCCTTGAGAGTAAATTAGCCTTGAAAAAGGTTGTCAATTAATGCCCAAAACACACGTGCAGAATTCACTGCGCAGCAAGATTAGAATACACATCTTCTTATGTGGTGATAGAAATGTAAATTCTGCACCCACCGCAGCACTGCAACATGTCTCTATTTCTAAATCCACTGCACAGCAACGCAGTGTATTAAATTAGACTTGGCAGCATCGAATTTTTAAATTCAGCTACTGATGCATGCGAGGAAAAGAGAGACAGGAATTATTTGTCGCCTGTGTTGCACTCTCGTATTTTTCCCCGCATTGACAGCAACCGATGCAAATCAAATTCTGCACATCTGTTTCATCTGCAGAACTGCCTGCAGTGAAGCGTTCAGAATTTCTGCACATGTATTTTGGACTTAAGGATAAGGAACAAATACAGTACCTACGGTTCCATATGGACCCTCTGTATACCTACCTACCTAAGGGTAACAAAATCAAGAGATAAAGGTTCGTATTATAAATCAAAAGAGGATGTTTAGAATGAAAACCAAAATATACCACATGATAGTTTAAGAATCAAAGAATCTGTTACACCTAGTGGTGACTGGAATGTAATGCACGGGACGGAGTGGTCCGGAGTGGGGCGGCATTTTGTTATCGGTATGCGCCACATCTAATGCTCGATATTTTTATTGTAGAAAATATTGGAAAAGGTCATCTCCTACACAAACTCCTCTATGTACCACAGCGACGACAGAGCCATCAGTTTTACATCAAAGACATCTTTACATCAAAGACATCAAATTGGGCATTTGTTATTTCTCAAATTCCTTTGTTCCCGATACCAATGAAAACAAAATGATATTTTGTCCAATATTGTAGACGTAGCCTCGTCATCTGTCACCTGTCACCTGTCAGCGATTTCGGCACTCCCTTTGATATTGTTGAACAAATTAATTTCAAGGTACCTAATCACTGTCCCCTAAAATGGACTAACTATCCCTCAAAGTAGCAACAACAAAATCAAAACAACTTGTCGCAGTAGGTGACAAAGCTGTTATCAGACATCATACAACCTATCAAACCGGGTGTTGGGCCTTAGCAAATCATAAAAAGCTTAAAGACAATTCTCATTTCATTGATTTTACCACCGGGCGAAATTTCATCATTCCTAGCAATACTACAGACACATACCTATACCTACCTCCCTCAAACATTAAATATTAATGTCAAGCCACATACGACATACATCTATATGTATATCATAATGCTTTCGGCTTTCATCATATCTCTCCAACAAGTTTATTTATTACATGCACGAATCTGAATCTCAATAGATATTTATACATGTATCTATAAGATATGGATGGATACTCAGCCCCAGCATCTTGTATCGAAACCCCATGGCATATAATATCACTTTCCGCTTCTCTCTCTATTAAGCATAATATCATGTATGAAACCACAAAATCAAATTAACCAACTCAAATTGGGAGCAGACTACTCGTAGCTCTATTCCCGCACCTGCAACTTTCAAATTTGATTTGTATAGTCCACAAAAATAGTTAAATTCACTCAAACAACTCTCAGCTGATCCTGTGCTAAATGAGGGAACGTTTTTAATAATATTATACATCTCACCATAAAATATAAACAAACAAACAAATTATAATAGTAGTTTTGTAGTTTGTAAAAAAAAAATATTAATTAAAATACATACAACTTATATATTTGCAGATTATATAGAGTTTAGAATATTTTTTCTGACTAGATGTTTCACAAATCTACACACAAATAAATAAATAAAGAAAAAAAACCTTTGAATTGAATGTTTTGATAGAAAGCGCACACAACCAAAAAAAAAAAAAAAAAAAACTTTAGACAAGTGCAACAATTTAGAACACGAATAGAAAGAAAGAAAAAAAAAATTAAAATCAATTATCCATAAAACTTATAATTAATTGTTGTAATCTTTGAGAGTTTTCCATGCAGAAAATTCAACTTTTGTCGAGTAGATTTAAATGTTTAAAAATAAAAATAAAATACAAAAAAATATATATAAAAAAAAATTAATATTTAAAATACATTTATTATGAAAGGGCTCTACGATAAACGGAGTAGGTACGCAGAGCTTTGCTGAGAGTTGTTATACGCGTTCAGGAGGGTAAATCTCCTTTCTCAAAATAAATTAGATTGTAATTAGAACGTCATGCATGAATTCATGTACAAAGGAGGCTGAATGTCAAATTAATTAAATAACTTAATCCCATGTCCCCCATCTTCCAAAAAAAAAAAACAAAGTTACATCTTAATTTGACGTTCATTTTGTATCTGGATTCATCCAATCACATTCGAAATAAATAAGGATTAAGTTAGGATTAAGTATTTAAAATTTTTTTTTTTCTGTGAGGCAGGAAATTTCCCTTAAGCAACAAATTTTGTGGACTTACAGGTACATAATCAATTTCCGGTTCTTTTAAATAATAAAATGAAAAAAAAAATCAATTAAGATCAGCGAAAGCTATTTCTTTGGCTTCCTTCCGACTTGAAAGTAGAACTTGCTCTTTCTCCTTTGAATGGGTATTTTCACTTTTACAATTTGATATAAACAGTAAACACCCACGCAACGGGTGAGAACAAAAATGAAAACAATTAAAAGTTTTAGAGGCTTAGAAGTGGTTTTTTGGGACGAGTTTCAATTGATGTGTGGGGTTTTAAGTATCAAAGGTTATTGCTAAAGTTTTGCTATATGATGGCCAAAGTTTTAGTTGCTTGTATAAGCACTTAAGTTGATTATTTTTAAGGGTCCTTTTTATGGCTTTAAAGACTTGTTTTTATTGCACTCGTAATCATACATATGAGGGGGATTTTTTTTTTTCTTAAATCATTATACTATACGCATAATAATTATGGGAATGATGATGATGATGATGATGTGACTCAAATTTTACCATAGGAAAATAAATTTATATTTGGTTCCTAATGTTGTTGCCGGGGGGTACAATCATGAGATGGTAAGATCAAGTTCATAATCTCTCCTCTACCCGTATGGGGATTGCCCTTGATGATTTTGAGTCGATGGCGGAGAGCTATGGAGGGTCTGCTTGAGTAAGCTACACCCGCGACCCACTTAATGGACAAGCGGACCATTGAAAATGAATGAATGAAAAAATTAATGAATGTTGTTGCCGGAGGGAACTGGAAAGTTAGAAAATGAGCGGAGAATGCCAAATAAAACTCACTAGGACGTATGATTGTTAGAAGCTGAGTTTGGGGTAAATGTGACACTTGTGACAGTTTCACTTAAAGCAGCCTTTGGGTACATTGTGCCCATTACGGAAACCCGCCATGAAATACCTTTTGAAGGTAAAATTATCATGAATTTAGATCTTTTGTTGCTTACCACAGACCATGGTTCTATTGTGTGCCTGCTTTTTATAGATTGATCCAGCGTATGTTCGGTCTACCCTTCTATATCCATATACCATGATCACCGTCTTGTCAGAATATATTTGGTCCAAATGTTCCTTTGGAATGATTTACTACCCCTGACTCGTATCCGACAGACCTCATGGCTTTTATTGTCACTTGTCTGTCAGACTATTTGACGATGTTCTTAATAACATAGCTGGTTGGTTAAAAGTGTCTGCCAGCTGGGAAACGCCAACACACTTAGCCAGCATAGATCCATTGTGATACCACGAAAAACGGATCATATAAGATCTCCCTACTAGTTGAACCATTTTGAGCTCTTTATAAAGCGTAAGAGGCTTCTGATGTCTGTGTTTGACAAATCACCCAAGTCGTTGTAATGGAAGGCTCCTAGGTGAAGCTTCCTTCTACGGGAGAGAGCTCTGCAAGAACAAAGAAGGGGACCAATAGTTCCCTCCGCGTTTGAAAAAAGGCCTAGCCTTCCTTTAGGCCAAATTCGTTTTGTCGCGAGACAAGTAGTGCCACTTGTCCACCTTAGATTTTCACTCACGATAGCATCCAGGTTCAATTTTTGTTTGCAAATAGCGATTGGTGCGCATAGAGTGCCTTTGTGCGGCAGGATGGGTACAGTTGTTCCAATTATGGCGATTTCATCGGCCTTATAATTCTATGGAATGTCTCTATGCCCCGGCACGCAAAAAAGGTGAATCTTAAACTGTTTGGCCATCTCCGAAGAGATGATCGGCAGTTGAGGGCTACTTGTTCAGTTATAGAGATCGAATTCAAGGATTTGATAGCTGTTTGGCTGTCCTAAAATATGCAGATAATCTTTAACGGATATCGCGTTTTTATTGAGCCAAGATAAGACTTATTTTATCGCCATATAATTTCCGGCTGGAACACGCCACAATAGTTTGGTAGGCGAAAGGAGAGCTTAAGATTAAGACTTTCGGAAAAGACCTCACCAACTCCGTCTTTGGTTTTCGACACGCCAGTATAGAAGTGAATTGATTCATCTTCTAAGGACTGCTTGGGCTGTAGAAGCTATATCTACTTAAATGACACCGCAAACTTCGCTGATTCTAAATGATTCTTTTTAAATCCAAAGTTTCTCAAATGGAAAAAATAATCTGCGACTTCACAAATATCCATTTTAGAACTGTCGGTATAGGTATCCTCTTTGACATCCACCTTGTTCTCCCATACTTCAGCTATTAATGTTATTAGTGAATTAATAAATTTTAAATGCGATGGTGAGAGTAGGTAAGATACTGTGTAATTATGTTTTTCTTCAACTACTACTAGCTACTTTCTGACTCCATATAGAGACGTGTTAATGGGGTTTAAATGATCATCCACACTCTGACAAATTAGGGTTTCTACCGCCTAAAAAACCATTGCCATTACTACAATTCTGAATATTTACCTTTTGAGAAAATGTAGGCAATTATTTATGACTGACTCGGAAAAAACGTAGAATATAGAATTCCGTGTTTAAAATGTTATTAAAAAAAATCCCTAATAATCCTTTGATGCCGATTAAAATAAAAATTTAAAAATATTTTCATCTGGGAAAATAGTATTCACCAATTTGTTGTACTAGTTTTAAAAAACCGTTTACGAGCAAATCTTTATTAAAAAAAATAGTGACTGATGGGAAAAAATCAATCTTAAAGCAAATTAGAAAAGGTTTAGAACTCATTCTTAACAGATTTATTAAAATAAAATGTCAAAAATCCTTTGACACAGATTTATCTACTAAAACAATGTTTGCAACCTCTTTTTCAAGGGCTTGTAGCGGTCCTCAATAACACGAATAGTATTGGATTGCAAATCGTCGATTGTTTTTGGTTTGTTAGCTTAGACTTAAGACTTTACGTATCCGCAAAGAAAATAATCAAGAGGCTTTAAAACACAAGATCTTAAAGGCCTATTTTTCTGGCCCTTAATCTGGCCGTTCATCGAATGTTTCATTCATTTTGATGGCACGTACAGGTATCCTTCTGAAGCTACATCCCTTCCACATTAATTTCATTCAATCGGGGAACGAAAAAATCATCATGGGTCTGAATAACGTTGACCGTAACAAGCTGATTAGCCTCATTTTTGAAAAGATTAGTATCCAAGCCTATAGACCGTATTTTTCCGGATGCTACGGAGTTTAGTCCCATTTGGATTGTCTTCGCTTCAAATGTTACGATTTTTCTAATTTATACCCATAGAGCAAAAAATGAGCCTCATTGGTGAACTCAATTTTTCGACAAAACGACGGATTCAATGCCAGTTAAATTTGGGCCATTTCACAGAAATTTCGACGCAAACGATGGTCGGCTTCAATTCTCGCACGAGCTGGATCTTGTAAGCTTTCAAACCGAGATCTTTGCGTGAAATTAAACAGTCAAAAACCTAGCTATTGTGAACAACATCGAATCGACAAATTTGGATCTTATTCAACACTCTTCTGAGCAGAAGCAATTTTTTTTTCAGTATACGCACTATTCGTATGCGCCTATGCCTATGCATAGATGTCACTGAATTTAAAAAAAAAAAAAACGATGTACGAAAATGGTCAACAATACGCCGAATAGCGGTGTCTGATAGTCGATTATGTCGAGTGTAATGTGCTGCAAGTGCTCGTTTTGAGCCATGATGAGGAGGAAAAGATGTAAAATTCAGGCCAATAAATGACAGCCTCTAAAGACGATGTTCAACAAACTGCACAGACTATTTTTGATGTTACTGATAAGTGACAGCCATTATTGTCGAATAATAATTACCTTCCATTCGCACTATTGCGGATTTTGTGTTCTACATTTTACTATATTCGATTTCGATTTCAAAATTTTCGGAATTGAGACAAAGTGAAATTGTGATTTCGAAAAAATTTCGGAATTTCAAAATCGCTCGAAATGCGGAACACTGAAAACGATTTCACTCGATTTCTGGAACATAGCTGACACTGAATGTTAGTTTCACGCAATGTCAAATTTTTAGAATTTGTAAAAAGTGTGATAATCAAAAAACAATAACAAAACTTATTTCATTTCGCAAACAAAAAATACTTTACAGGAAAAAAAAATATTTCCAAACTGCAAAGACAAATGAAAACCGCAGTGGTGTTCACTTACTTTTGACGCTTACTGTAGTCGTACGATATAACTGATTTTGGTGTCATTCATAGCATAATATTAAACTGAACTACAAGTAAATTATAAATAGTTCTGTTTCAGCTTAATTTTGTGTGTCAAATAAAATATATACATAAATGTGCTAAGAACAGCTTTTTGTCAGACATTTTTTGAAGACGCCATCTGTTGGAATGTTTGTATTAAGGCCCTAGTTATAGCTATCATTGAAATGCATCATTGGAACAAATCAGTGGAATGGTGGTTTCATTTTTTTGACAAGGCGGTTATAGCAATCATTGAAAAATTCCTGTCAGTGAAAGAACCTGTCAGTGACAAACGAGTCTAGGTTTTGAGGTTAGAGTTGATCATTGAAATCAAAACTGACATCTGAGAATAGGAAGAGAATCAAACAAATCAGTGAAACGATTGGGTTCCAAATTGGAGAAACAAGAATCAGCTATTCATTGAAATCGATTTCGATCAGTGAAATAATAAAATTGAATTTAAAGATAAGTTTTAGTCAGAATTAAGTAATTTCTTTCGTAAAAAAATTCCACAATTGATTACCTTTATTTTGATACCAACTAAAGCCTATATTGTTTGATTAATCGTCTTAGAATCGGAAAACAAAATTTTCAATGATAGCTATAACTAGGGCCTAAAATAACTTTTTATACCGCAAAATATTTGGGAAATAAATCCAATGGCCGTAGGTACCAATAACCATTTTTAACTATATTTTAAGTCCATTGTAAGCCAGAATAGATTTTGTCGACTTTGTGTCTTCGTAAAATGTAAGCTTGACAGGAAAAATGATTATTGGCACCTGTGCTGCCTACGTATTGGGAAAGCTTTAACGTGTTACAACTTATCAATCTGATTGGTCATTTGCCAAGAAATACTTCAAGATCCAATACTGACCATGAACTGCGGTATTCAAATTGGTCTCATAATCTTAGTATTGAGCTCTAAGGAAAAAAATTTAGTAAATTGTGATTGCTAAAAAATAGCTCAAAAAACGTGGGCCTTTCTGAATCTACTGACACATTGCAATCTGTTTAACGATACAACTGTTACGCATTTTGATAAAAAAGAAGTAGAACACATGAAATTGAACTTCATTGTCAAATTGACAACTGCAACGACTTTTAATTGTTAACCAAATTGTTATATAGAAACTGCATGAATTTTGATATAATTTCCGCTTTTTGTTACTTACTTTTTTTTTATTTTGTTTATTTAAAATTTGCACTTTCCTCTATTACAACAACACCCTGTCTACACACAAGCACTACAACAATTTCTCTCTACTAAAAAAAAAAAAAACGTCAACACAACCAAAACACCTAAAAGAAAGTCTCAAAAGTGTATTTCTTATATAAATAATGTAAGAAACCAAATTTAAGAAAAACTACTAAAAAAAAACTTAAGCAATGCACACAATGCAACATTTTATTATAATAGTACTTAAATAAGAAAATGAACATTTTTAAAATTTTAACAAATTATTGCACGCGTATTTTTTACACAAAAAAAATTAATTATTATTATAATGTATAAAAGAAAAAAGTTTATATATGTGACCTTTTTTTTAAATTGTTAATGTTACAAAAAAAAATCACCAATTTGCACTTATCTAATCAAACAACTGCACCAATTAGAATCACAAAATTTTTAAGAAAACTTAAAACAATTTTTTATGTTTAACTTTTAAAAAGAAAGTATATATATCAAATCACAACTAAAAGCAATATTATTTGTCAAATTTTATTTTTTTATTATTTAAAAAAAAAATATCAGAAACAAAAATTGTAGCAATAAATTTTATAAATTTGTTTATTATTATTTAGTATTCTTCTTTATATGAGAGTAAAATTATTGTAATGTGACTAAAATTTTGTTATATATAACTAAACTGCACTGCACACAGTATGTGATATTATTGCACTTATTAACTAAAGATTTTAGTATTAAAAAAAAAATAAAAAATTTGCACTCACTTTTAGCACTTTTAGAATAATATTTTATAGCTAAAAAGAAAAAACAACGCCTTGATATAAAAAAAAAAGAAGAATTTTCATTTCTACAGGAAGTAATTGGAATTATTAAATAAACACATAAATAATTGGAATTGTTTTTTCTTTAAAAGAAAATATATATATTGTATAGGTGTGTATCTTTTGATTTATTTTATGATTTTTTATTTCTTTAATAATATTATTATGAACAAAAGAATATATTTTAGGATATAGTAGTCACATGTACCTTGAAAAAAAAAAGAGAGAATAATGCAATAAAAAGAAAAACAGTAACAAAGGAGGAAAAATGACAGACTCAGCACAGCATTGGTGCGCTATAGAGCTGCAATGCTTCTCATTGACGCACGCTAAAATTTCTTAAATAAAACGCTACACAAATCAAATACCAAATGAACCTAAATGTTAATGAAAATCCGTCCTAACTCAGTAATTATAGCAAACAACTTTTCTCGAACTCGTCACTTCGTTTCCTCTTTCAGTTTCACAGGATTTTTCTCCCACCACCGCAATGAGAAGATGGGATTTACAAAAAAAAAATTAATACATTACCCGATAAAAAGGCTTATTGCTAAAATAATATATGTGCCGAAGATATAAAGGAATATATAGTAAATCAAAAATAAAGCTAAATGAAAACAATTACAAATTACAGACGAATTATGAATATTTACTAATATATAAAATTAAAATTAATTGTTGTGATGCACCTTAATGCACTTATATTTGCACAATTTATAAATAAAAATAAACATGTAGTTTCGTATATAAAACCATAATTGCATATATTATATTGATTGTTAGAAGAAATAAAATTTAAATACGAATAGTTATAGATTAAAAAAAAATAAAAAGCAAAAGCAGTTAATTAAAATCCTTTGCTTCCTTAAGACAAATCGCCACCGAAGTTTAACCTCGGAATTAAAAAAAAAAACTGCAAAAATACAACCTGAGAAGAGCTCCCTTGTTTCTAGCACAACACCTTTCCCAAAAAATGTTAGCACACTCACACATAATTACGATTACATCCACGTTGATTTATGTTTGCATTTCTTTGTGTACCATAAGGAGAGATTTTCTTAATAAAACCTTACCAAAAATTAAAACAAACAAACTTATTCAAATTTGCTGCATTATTGTGTATTAGAATAAAAACAAACAAAATACCTTTTTCGTAAATGTAAATTGCACCCAATGAATCTTTTTTCCAAAATTATAATTGTTGAAAGCACAAACAAAAACAAAAAAAAATCCAAGAGTAAACATGAATTTATTATAAACTATTTACTTAAAAGTAATGTACATTATTTACATATACATATATAGAAAGAAACCCCAAAAAAAATTATTAACAAAAAAAATAAAAAATATTATATTGTATAAGTGTATATAAATATTTTTGTATTTATTTTAATTATGTTTACAATTTATAACAAAAATATTGAGTATTTTTTGTATATAAATAGCATTCTTTTCCATTCATCTTTCCCAAGACACATTTCGCTTTGTAAATAAAATTAAATATACAAAAAAAAGCGTTGTTTTTATATTTAAACAATTTCTCTCTTAATTTTGTTATATATACAAAGAAACATTTTTTTGATTTTATTCTTTTGTTAAGGAGAGACATAAGAAGAGATTATGAATAAAAAAAAAAATAATCAAAATAGCAACGATTCTAACTTAAGTTTTGATTTTCTTGATTTGTCTTAACCTTCAAACGTGTGCTAAATATGGTATAAAGAAAAAAATAATGTTTAAAGCTAATCTTTTTCTAATTTTTAACTTGATTTTTATTTATTGTTTCACACAAAAGATAACTAACCAAACAGCTGAAAACTGATAGTAAGAAAATTCCATAAAACGAACAAAAAGTGCAATGAACAGATTAAAAGAATATTAAATAAAATAGAATGAAAAATACAAGTTAAAGTGAAATGATTCCGATTCAATGAAAAGAAAATGGAGGAAATGAAAGTTAAAAAATAAAAAAATAAAAAAACCAAAAAAATGAGAAAAATGGCTCTGATATTATTATTATTATTTCAATAAAATTAAAACAAAAAAAAATTTAAATGTGTTATATTACTATATAAAAATATATATTTATGTATATTCATGCAGGCAAAGAAAACAACATGTTGGACATTTTAAAATATAGTGGATGGACTTATTAATAACAGAAAACAAAACCAAAAAATTCAAGACCGGTGAATAAAATTTAATAAAAATTAACTACAGACAAAGGAAAGTTATAAACAAAACAAAAAAAAAAACTATATTATTATATACATTAAAATTTATGAGATTATATATGTAAAATAAATGCCTCAGTCAGTATATTAACTGTGGATTTTGTTTTCATTTCATTTTGAGGTTTACGTGATGACGAATTGGTAGGCAATTGTCTGCAGCTCCTCGTGAGCGTTCTGCTAAATTCAATTGAAATGACGACTGCCACAAAAAATTAAAAAAGAAAAACATTATTTAACTTTCAGGATCTTTACTATTTGTTTTCCACATCAATGATCTGCTTAGGTCGACGAATATAACAGTCTTTATAGATTTGCACTGTTAAATCTTTCATCACAATCATTTAAAAAAAGGTAGATCCCTCGTAGTTTCCATCTATCATGCTAAATAGCTCACCAATAATTCAATTTGTGGACTCTTCAAAAAAAAATCTTCAAGTGGTATTCATTGAATAGCGGGGACGGCTTAAGGCGCTCCTCGAACTTTTTGGCCCTCTCAAAGTGTATTGGCTGTACCACAAATTATAATAGACGACCAGATTAAAATAGAAACGTAAATGACACAGAAAATCAAATGAGCTGGTAATCTAGAAATGAAATTGATAACCGATAAGAGTATCGTCACTTACATCAAGTAATGTACTAGAATCAGACTACATCAAATCGATAATAGCAGGGATTGTCGCACAATGCCCAAGGCAAGGGTTCGCAATCTTTTTCATACTGCGGCTCCCTATACAGGTTGTAATGTTTTTGCGACGCCCTGCTAAAAGAAAATTTTGATATTTGATATTTGTACCTGCGTTTAGCTCTAGCAGAAAGTGCTTACGCTGGCATCAATATTAATAACCTAAATGTTAACAACAGTCGTTTAAATTTATTTAATTCGATACAACCACGACCACCCATTTCTGCCATATACCAGTCTACGTCCTCAGTGATGGACTGTCAGAAGCAATAGACAGGGGGTAGACTGCTACGTCCCTACCAGACAAACCGCCGGCCACTTGGAGATGCAAAATTCGAGGATTTTCAACCAACTGTCAACCATTTCAGCCATCATTATGACCTACTGGCAAAGTAAAATGCACGGAGATATGTACCTCTCTTTAAAAGAAATTCGCAGGTAGCATAGAGTTCCCACCTGTAATGTCCAGCCCATAATCTTTTTGGCCACTTTTCCCCTCCCCCACCTCGCCTTTTGTGGTATCACAATGGACTACAAATTTGGTCTAAGTGTGTCCCAATTTTAGGACAGCCATCCTTCCCTAACCTAACCTAACCTAATTCGATACAAAAATACAGTCCACGAAGCAAGCCTGGCTCAGAGTAGATGGTTGAGAGAAATTTATTTATTTATTTCAAAGCGAGGTTGATGGAATGTCGCATGTAGGCGATCTGTGCGTACCGTCTTGCGACGCCCTTAGTATAGCGCCGCAACGCTCAGTTAGGGAACTCTTGGGTTAAGGCATTACTGAACCAAATCAGCTTATGCGAGCAATCAACTTGTTGATGTCTACCCACCCTTGAGTACCTTCAAGGAATTTATCAAAAGAAACATACAAGAACAAACAGTCCAAAGATGGGTAAGCATAACCGGCAATTAAGTATCCAATACCATGTGGCCAGGGCGATGACTTGGTTAGGAGCATGCACCAACTCATCTGTAAAATATGGTCGGAGGAAAGTATGCCCGATGAATGGAACCTTAGCATTGTTTGCCCGATCCTCAAGAAAGGAGACCCTCTAAACTGCGCCAACTACAGAGGTATTAGTCTTCTTAACATCGCCTACAAGATCTTATCTGCTGTGCTGTGTGAACGCCTGAAGCCTTTCGTCAACAACCTGATTGGTCCCTAACAGTGTGGCTTCAGGCCAGGAAAGTCTACCATCGACCAATATTCACACTGCGGCAGATCTTGGAGAAAACCCAGGAAGTTCAAATCGATACCCACCACCTTTTCATCGATTTTAAGGCCGCCTATGACAGCATTTATAGAGACGAGCTATACAGAGCAATGTCTAGTTTTGGCATCCCTGCCAAACTCGTCCGTTTGTGTAGGATGACAAAGGAGAATGCACGCTGCTCCATCAAGGTCGGTAAAGAACTCACCGAGACCTTCGATGTCAAAAAAGGATTTAGACAAGGCGATGCGCTGTCATGTGACTTCTTCAACATCGTTCTGGAAAGAATAGTGCAAAACTCAAACGCTAACACCTCCAGAGGCACTATCTTTCAAAAGTCCGTCCATCTACTCGCCTACGCCGACGATATCGACATAATCGGGAGAACGCAGCGTGATGTCACTGGCGCGTTCGTGAGCATTGAGACGGAGGCGGCAAAGATGGGTTTGGCGGTCAATGAGGGCAAGACAAAGTATATGCTGTCATCGAGAAAGGACACCCAACACCGACGTCTTGGACAGAATGTCACTATAGACAGATATAACTTTGAGGTGGTAAAGGACTTTGTCTACCTAGGCTCCGCTATTAACTCAGACAATGACACCAGCGCTGAGATTAAGCGAAGAATAACTCTTGCCAATCGCTGTTTCTTTGGGCTAAGAAAGCAATTGAGTAGCAAAGCCCTCTCTCGAACAACTAAAGTGACCCTTTATAAGACCTTAATCATCCCAGTCCTAGTTAATGGTGCAGAGGCATGGACTCTATCAAAAGCGGATGAGCTTACTCTTGGTTGCTTCGAGAGGAAAATTCTTCGAGTAATTTTCGGTCCCGTCTGCATAGACGGTGAATGGAGGAGGAGATACAACGACGAACTGTACGGGCTGTACAGCGACATTGACCTAGCCAGAAGAGTGAAGGTCCAACGACTGCGGTGGCTGAGTCATGTAGAGCGAATGGACGTGAATGCTCCGGCCCGGAAGATCTTCGAATCCACACCCGAGGGACGGCGCAGTAGAGGAAGACCGCGACTCAGGTGGCGCACGCAAGTGGAAGGGGACCTTAACCAACTTAGCGTGCGAAACTGGAGGCAGCTGGCCAAAGATCGTGCTGGCTGGAGACGCTTGTTGGTTAAGGCCCAGGTCCACCCCGGACTGTAGCGCCACCTTAAGTAAGTAAGTAAACCATGTGGCCAGAAATGAACCAAGGGAACTAAGCAGAATAAATATGGACAACAATTTTTCTTTTAAATTGTGATCGTTCAAATTGTACTCTAGAGGGAATACAAGGATCGTACTGAGCTTTGAACTTTCTCTATTACATCTTGTCTTAGCTTGGCATCTAGAGCCTGAAGGATAGCTGTACATTTTTATTTGAACCATATTTTAAGCGAGTTCATGTTTTTTGGTATATGCTGTGCTTTGCGAGTATTTTGGGAAGTCATCGTAGGAAAGTACCTTCGCTAAATAGATGTTCAAAGTGTTATCAAATTCGCTATTTGACATTTGACAATAATTGTCGCTTATTTATCATTAGCTGCTGGTGAATTGCCAAAAAGTACCTACCAGGTCGTCGGAATAGTGGACACTTAATCCTGATTTCAACAATTCTTATGCCATTTGACAGTGACTCTAAGATATCATCGATAAAGAGAGCTAAAACCAAAAAGCAGTGGATATAGCAAACACCCTAGCCGAAACCAGCTTGGCCTGAACCAGTGAGACAAATTTTCTCCATACCAGACTGCTAAAGACGTATTTTTATAAAGCTCTTCCAAACTAAGCTGTATAACTATACTTCAAGCAGGCTTTGCGCAACGTGAGGTCTCTCGAAGGCTTCAAATCAGCATATCTTCGGTGCAACGAGCTTACAGAAGATACCTAGAGACTGGAGCATTCGATCGACGTCCAGGTACGAACAGACCTAGGGTTACATCAGCAGCAGATGATCGTTATATTAAACTTACTGTTTTGCGAAATCGCCGCCTCAATGCAGTTCAAGTCCAACAAAGTCTGCGTGTAAGTTCAGATACCGTCAGAAGTAGACTTTCTGAACAAAACCTAACTCCAAAGAGAGCTGCAACAGGCTCAGCATTAACTGTAGGTTAGGTTAGGTTAGGTTTGTGGGCTGGGGAGGATTTCTCCGTGCCACACTCAGGTCAATACTGACCCATTGTGATTCCCGTAGGGGGAAAGAGATTGTCCCTTACCCATTATAACCCTGTATTCAAATTACTTACTGTGCTGCTACAAACAAACCATCTTGTTGATTTGACGAAGTTCATTATCTTGTCTATTGATGTGCTGGAAAGCTCGTCTAGGTCGTTGAAGAAGTGAGTCCCTAGGAATTTATACCTGGTATGTTGGAGACTTGGGCAGTGACATAAGAAGTGGGTTGTATCCTCAAGAGCTTCCTCATCACCGCAGCCTCTGCAAAGTTCTTCTTCCGTTAAGCCCATTTTCTTCATATGGTACCTCAAGGTGTTGTGCCCTGTTATGATGCCTACCAGGGTGGACAGGGATTTCCTATCCTTCCGCATTATCTTCTCGGTTTTGGATTCATTGAAGGACGACCATGGCATTCTTGTGGTATTACAAGTGTTTAGGGTGGCCCATCTTGCGTTCGCCTCACTTGTGGCTTTTCTCCCTGCTTCAAGCTTGAGTGTGCAAGGCGGGATGTCCACAGAGCTGATCCAGCTTGCTCTGAAACAGCTGTCGAACCTTGTCTTGCTAATTCGTCTGCTTTCTCATTGCCTGAAATGCCCGGAGTGATACCTTGTGCTGCGTACCAAGAGCCTTGAGTTCTTCGCGACAGCACTTCACAAGCTTCGATTTTATTTCTAGTGCAGTTATGGCTTTTATTGCTGCCTGGCTGTAGATAAAGAAGGTAATACCTTCAGGTAGTATTGCTCTTACCACAGACTCACGGGCTGCTGTTGTCACTGCCAGGACCTCTGCTTGGAAAACGCTGCTATGGTCGGGGAGGCGAATCGATTTTGATATACCCAGCGATTCAGAGAAGACACCTGACCCTAGACCCTACCCCAGTGTCCATTTTTGATCCGTCTGTGAATACGGCTACGGTTGGTGTGCTAGGTACGAGTCCGTCCCTAGAGAAGGGTCTTGTAAACTCTAGATAAGGCGTAATGTAGTCCGTGACAGGTACATGGACGAAATATTTATGTAGGATCGTAGAATGACCCGTTGCGTTCAAATTCCATTTTACCAGTTGGCAGATTCTCATTGCATTAACTGTAGCCCACCGTCGAGCACGGCTTGAATTTGCTCGAGAGCATACGGATTGGACATCAGAGCAATGGGGTAATTTTTTTTTTACTGATGAGACCAGGGTGAGTATACATGGAAGTGATTGACATCAGAGAGTATTATCGTCGCGTTGGTGAACGGTATTCTCAATGTTGCATCGTGTTGCTTATGGAGGAAGATCTGTAATACCCTGGAGCGGCATCTTCTTAACCGAACATACAGCTTTAGTTTTCATCGAACCGATGTGGATTGACTTCTCATCGGTACATTACTGAAATCCTCGCAGACCATGTGGTACATTACGCATGATATATCGGGCAGGATATGCAGTTAATGCATGATAATGCACGGCCTCATGTTGCTCATGACAACCCTCATCCCTTGCATCCAATTTCCCATCCTTCAACGATATACATCCAATTGCTCTGTGCACACAATGAAAATCTATTATTATCCCCATTTAAAGCACTTGAAATTAAGTTCTCTCGATATCCAATTAAATCGAAGCCAACAACCTCACTAGGTCAAGACTTCTTAAGCCGAGTGTGAACAAAATCAACAACTTAATTATAAGCTTCACTGGTTCAATGTGCTTTTTCATTTACTCAACCCCTGACAACCTTAACCTTATTAATTTATAGAAACACAAGCCAACCAAACCAAACTCTTGCAGACAGAAAAAGCTAAAAAAAAAAAACACTTATAATTATAACCCCCAACTACGTCTACGTTTACTCATCCTCTAATTCAATTAGGAGCCTACCTGGATAAATTATCCCTTCACGGCACTGACATTAAGCGAGCACACAACCCCACGAAAATAATTGTTGTGCAATCGTCTAAAAATAATTTCGTTGACAAAGGGAGGAACACACGCACACACATGAGTACGAGTGGGCCGCCACGCCCTCAGACCTAATGGAAACATTTCATGACAATATTTTTTTATAGGCATCTAGCGAGTGAATATTTTATTATTTTTCGCCGTTGAAACCAAGCAAAAACTATAAGGCACAAAATTGCGGAAAAATAGAAATAAAATAAGTTACGGAAATGAGAAACGCGTTGAAAGGAGTTCTGTCAAGTTTGACAGCGCCTGTCATGAATAATAGAACCGTGAATAGGCTATACAACGAAGCCAATGACCTGGGTGGAAAAGATCGTGTGTTAACTTGGGTGGTTAACACTAAACGGGTTGACATTTCAAGTCCTATTATAAGTTTGGATTGATTGTATTTATTGTATGTCCTTACAAATTATTACTATCTCTCGCTAAGTGATAGAAGCAATTTTATTCAACATAATTTCAAGCAGCTTTTTTTTTTGTTTCCGGGTACATTTTATTGCTTATAAACGTTTGCGCCTTTTTTATGCTCTGCATTATTAATCACTCAATCCAAAGGAGCATTGCGTGAGTTCGCGAACTCGAAAATAGGTCAACTTCAGTAAGCAGAAAACCGTGAACAATTCCGGACAACATTTAATAGTGGCAAGAAAAGGGGGAAAATATGACATTTAGTCTATAGTGAATAGTAAGTACGGGAACGGGCTTAAAAGAAATAGCTTGCAGGGGATCTCTATAATTTGGGAAAACTGCACAATCCTTTTTAGAAGAATGAACTTGTTTTGAAATTTCAGTTTTCGGTTGTTCACCTACGCAAAGTGCTCCATGTTTGAGTGCTATGAGAATGCAACACTAATACAGAACCTCTGAATCAGGAACTTCAACTTAATGTTCCAGATCACAACAGAAACAACAAGAAGTTATATTTTAAGAAGATCAACTCAGACCATCAAACCTGGCTTTTGTTGGGGGTGCGAATTTCCAATTCCAATATAAAATAAATAAATTCGCACTTGGTGCGAATTTCCGGTAAACCATTTTGCAGACCCCAACGTGGGCGTTAAAAATGCTTTTAACTCGGCGAACTGGTCTTTCATTGAAAGATCCCTCGCCAGGATGGATACACCGTATTACTTGCTACGTATAATAACGAGCTACTTCAACAACAGGAAGTTGAGATACAATACAGATGAAGTTGAAAAATTCAACAACGTCACTGTCAGAGTTCCACAGGGATCGGTCTTAGGGCCGTTATTGTGGAATATCATGTACGACGGAGTCCTACGATTGGCGCTGCCTGAGGGAGTGACTATAATTGGATTCGCCGATGGCATTTCCATTGTGATAGTAGGCAAACAGATTCGTGCAGTTGAATCCGTTCCAAACGAGGCAATTGCTAGCAACCACCGGCCGGCCTAGAACTAGCCGATCATATTATTATTATTATCATTTATTATCAGGTAATCAAGATTACAAGGTAATAGAATTAAAAAGAAGCCTAGCTGCAGGGACTATTGGCTCCCTAGCCGATCATAAAACAGAAGTTATTCTCATAACCAGTCGAACAAGTGTAAGAATTTTCCAACTTCCAGGTTGGTAACCAAATAATCAGTTCCAAAGAAGCGGAGGAATGCCGGACAACAGATTGCAGTTCAAAACACACGTGGAATATTTCACCAAAAAAGCATCGCAAATGCAGGGAGCTCTCTCGCGCATACTGCCTAACATTGGTGGACCTGGATACGCAAGAATGCTAGCTCCTCGCAACCATTCGTCTGTGTGAGTTTCTATTTTTGAGACGAATGGAAGGGACCTACAATTTAATGCCGACTTCGAACGGCTGAATTGAGAAGCTTTCTCAGGACAGTCATACTCTCGGGTGTTTGTCAGACGTTCGCAAGAGCGCAGTAGAAAAAACCTTAAGATGTAATTTGTGTTTTTCCGTGGATCAAACCTTGGATTTCTCGCACAGTAGTCCAGCACATTATAACCACTGCGCTACTGCGCCCACTTAAAAACAAACATCATTTTGAAAAGGTTTTAATTTTTTTTTTCAAAAAAGGTTTAAAATGCGTTAAAATGTAAGCTTTTGACATAATTCTTAAAGCAGTCCTACGAAACTGTTAAATAAACATCAGGGGTAAATTTCCAAAAAGTCAAAAGTCTATTCTCAACATACTTGGATTATGCACGCTGATCATATTGACATTATAGGGAGAACTCTGCGGGCTGTCACTCGCAAAATGTCACCACCGCAGAGATCAAGAAGATCAAGAAGCGAAAAATCGCTTGCCAATTGCTGTTTCTTCTGCCTAAGAAGGCATCTAAGAATTAAAGCTCTCTCTCACTGAACCAAGAAGATATTGACCCTAATCATCCCAATTCTGCTATAAACGGATGGAAACCTCTTGGCATCCTTTGGGATAAATATTTTTTTGGATGATATTTTCGGTCAAGGCTTTTGCTTCCAAATTTAGTCAGGACCTTCATAAAATCACACTTCAAACCTGCAATAAAAAGAAACTGCCTGACTTACAAAATACATTCGCTTCTAATTTTAGAAACAACAAATTTACAAAATGGGCTTATTTTGCCTGCCATCAAATGTCCTAACCTAATTTTAGCTCACGTTATCTTTCACCGGGTATATACAAGTTTCAGGTGCTTATCTACAAAAAATTACTTTTGCAACCATCTCTCCATTTATTTATATGTCGCCCAATATCAACAAGTTGAGCTCAACCTAATCTACAACCTACAATATGATGCTCCATATGGGTATGTGTATGCTCGAAGTAAATTACACCATATGTGGTGGGTGTTTACATAAGAAATTAGTTTTTAAAACACGACAAACTTCTGCACCAAGGTACCTACTGTCTGTATTCCTATACATTCTCTAATGAAATATTAAACATTAATTTGTTAAGTAAAACTCCCTAATTGACTGCACAAACACAGAGCTAACGCAGGGCTAGGTTGAAAGGAAAGTGCCTGACAGCAACGCTGAGAAAAGTAAGCGCGCAATCCTGGGCAAAGGGGTGTTGAACTGTGTAAACGTGCTGTTGAATATTTGAACAGTGTGTTCCCATAGGCGTCCGGAAGCGATTAAAATTTTGTTTACGCATAAATAAAAACAACAAAAACTTATACCCAACCCTATATACACACCGTATATGTAGTATGAACTTTTATGTGCCGACAATCAGTTTTATCCTTCCCCGACAGAGGCCTCAAAAAAGGTACCTACATATTTCCAGTCTCATAGTTATGCGAGTATCATGTATACAAATTATGTACTCACACTTTCAGAGTATATTCATCCTTTCTTATAAAAATATCTTCGGTGGTTTATTTTTGTGTGAGTTCTTTCCTCTTTCCCTAACTGCGGCTGTCAAATTAAGCCTGCCGCTGTAATTGGGGCTGACACTTTGCCTGCTTCTTTCCCCCAAATGCCTACATACGCATCTCTGGGTAGTATAGAAATAAAAATGATAATAAAGATTAATGCTGGCAGAGATACCGTTAAGGCTAAACAAAAAAGTGGTGCGTATGGTGTTAAGCTAACCCGATGCGATGTAGTATGACTTTCAATCCCCTCTCTCGGTTTGGGTAAGTGTTTTTCTTATGGGTTGCTACATCTCGCGATGGCCAGAAATTAGAATTTATATTTATTAATATTTATTGTATAGATTACACCCGCCTTGTGGTAGGTATATCGTTGAGGAATAGAAAAAATGGCCGAAAAAAAAAAGCTAAATGTCTCAATGATGATATCACTACAATGTATATAGAGCGTCAGAGCTTCATGCCAGAGGTAAGGTAGTCTATCTTACCTCTGCTTCATGCCTGTAGCAAAGTAACTACTAAAGCTTTCGACGATCGATTAAAATAAAGTTGTACGATTGGATCGCACGAAACTATCTCGTTCAACTGCAAGTTTAGTTGAAAGATAGATATCTAAAAGCCCAGAAGCGATACCCGATAAAATAAACCGTACATAAAATACTCTGATCAAGTCGAGATTGAAGAATATAATGACTGTTAACCTCTGACGATAGGAATAAGTTGATAGAAATAAGCTGGTCAACGCTAAACAAAAAGCGTGTACAATTTTGCAACAAACTTGTGTCCCACAAGCCACAACATACATCGTTTGTGTAGTTTAGTTTAGTTTAAAGTGGCTCTCGATGAGAGAAACACTTAGGCCGTTATTCGGCCCATTGTGCTTGTGCATACCACTGGGATTTGGGGATCTGCTTCTTTACCGGCTACTCATGTAAACCATTTGCTGCCGGTTATAAAGCCAAGAATGTTAGCGGCGCTGATGTTACCTAGATCACTGAGATCATTGAGAAAATAGTTTCCTAAGTAGGCCTTTCTTAGATTGGCCAGGGCAGCGCAGCTGCAAAGAAAGTGAGTGACGGACTCGTCCTCCTCCTCGTCCCTACAGCTTCTGCAGAAGTCATTATATGGCAGACCAAGCCTTTGCGCGTGTCTGCCTAATACGCAGTGCCCGGAGATCACATTAACGACTTTCGAGATGCTGGATCTGTTAAGTCGAAGAAGCTCCTTGGATCGCTTTGCGTCCAGAGCTGGCCAAGTGAGCTTGGCAGTATCGCAGTAATCCAAATGTTTCCATCTGAAGCCTGCACTCTACTGCTTCCGCATGAATTATTTGTTTAGCGTGGGAAAGTGGTGCATACACGTTGTGCAGGCTTATGCTCTCCACGCCAGAGGAGCCTCGCCTTGCTAGTTCGTCTACTGTACAGTTCTCTGGGATGTCACAGTGACCTGGAACCCAGTAGAGGGTAAGGGTTGTACTGTCCAGCTATCTCGTTTAGAGATATGCGGCAATCTTCCACCGCCTTGGATCTTATTTCGCTGGATATTAGGCTGCAGTTATAGCTATCAGTAAAATGCATCCGTAAAAACACGAAACAGAACAAAACTGAAACATTTAACCATAGCACATCATAGGAATTCAGTGGAATACTTCGTGAAACTGGTTGAGAAGTTGAACAGAAAAAGTTTTTCGTACGGAAAAATAAAGAAATTCTTTTTTTAGACAATTTAAAGGTCAATTGCTTAATTTTTGTTTACGAATTAGTTTTATAATTCAAAAGCAACATTTTAAGACCGAGATTGAGTTCAACAATTAAGTTTAAGTGCTCCAAAAAAGTGAAACCATTTTTTACGGATGCATTTTACTGATAGCTATAACTGCAGCCTTAGGGATTTGATTGCAGCCTGGCTATCAATGTATATGACGATATCCCTTTGCGATACCGAATTAATCGACAGCCACGCTGTAGCTTGACGAATAGCTGTAATTTCGGCTTGAAAAACACTGCCGTGTTTGGGAAGACTGAAGAGGCCCAGGTTCAATTCCTCTGAAAAGACTCCGGCGCCCACTCCCTCTAGTGTCTTAGAACCGTCTGTGAATATTGACCGTGATTTTTGTAGGACATTTTGTGAATCCCACTGGTTTCTGTCCGGTATTTCATGGGTGAAGCCTCTTTCGAAATTGATTTTCGTAGGCAGATAATCGGTATTGGTTGGCAGGGGAATCGTCTGTAGCAGGATGCTGGCATGTCAAATTGGTTGCCCTCTCCAGTGTTTCCCTTCCCTCTGATCGCCACGCTGTTGGCATATTCTTTACTGACGATGTCTAGTGGAAGTAGATTAAGCATTGCAGAGCGGCGGTTGGAGACGTCCTCAGTGCGGCCGTGATGCACATACATGCCAAGCGCTGAATCTTCTCTAAGACCTTTAGATTGGAACTTTTATTCAAGGCCGGCCACCACACAACGATGCCATATAGAATTATCGGTCTTATGACCGCAGTATAAAGCATTATATTGGGTTAAAGGCCCTTTTGCAGGAGTATAGAGCCACTAGAGATTTCCTAGCGCGTTCGGTAATATTTTCTCTCCATAAGAGCTTCCTGTCCAGCCTCAGCCCCAGATATTTAGCGCTGCTAATGAACTCGAGTGGAGTTCCTTTGAGATTTGGAGGAGTGACAGCGAGAAGCTTTACCTTTGTGTAACTTAAGAGAGCTTCAACGACTAGAACTAGGAAAAACAATTGGAACAGATGTACTTGGCAAAAAAAGTACGATCTTTTAGAGCAGCTGACTACAGCGTTGCCGCATAAAATATTTTTTCCATGCCACCACTGACACAAAAAGGTGCCATTTTGACTTATTGCGTGACACCACATCACAAATAGATAAATGCGATGGAGTGTTCTTCGAGACTTTTGTTAATTTGGTGACAACAAACCTTCAAAAATTGTAACACCAAATTTGAAGTGAGATCTAACTTTTGACATAGGTATTCAAAAATATTGCATTCTTCGCGTATAAATGTAAATTCTGTATGTAAATGCAAATGACGTCTAGTGAATTTATAAGAAACTAGCTGTACCCGCCCGGCTTTGCCCTTGCGCAGGAATTGTATTGCTTAGGTCTTAGATAATAATGTAAAATGCGAGAAATGAGAATAAATCCATTTGCTGGAATTTTCTTTCTGCCTAAACCTGCAATACGTACGAACAAAAAAAGTATCATAAAAATCGGCCCAGCGGTTATCAAGATACGTCATCGAGTTTCACCCCATAGAAGTATTTTTTTTTTGTATAGGAGGTATAAGATTGTGAATGTTTGCTTTTTTGTATGGAAGGTGCCACGCCCCTTTGTCAAATTTTGGCCAATCTTTACAAGAGCACTCCAGAGCCAAAACCTAAGATTATTCGTAAGTTTTAGCTCAATCGATTTGGTGGTATTTGGGATAGGCATACGATGTTGAATGTTTTTTTTTTTTTTTTTGTATGGGCGGTGTCACGCCCCTTTGTCCAATTTTTTTTACATACAAACCCGCTAAAAAAGAATGCCTTTCCAGAAAAAAAGAATCATTAAAAGAATCATAGTAATTCATCAATTATTGTTCGTAATTGCCAGGAGAAGGTTCTTCTGAAAGAAAATTTTGGAAAACCCTCCGAAAAGGTTGGGAAATTGGAAAAATCGAATTGATTTTTTGTATGGGGTATTGTGTGCAATTGTTCCGCAATGGCTTTTCGAATGGAAAAATAGAAAATTCTTAGTCGGCTCTCACATTGAGACAACATTCAATAAGCAACTGGCAATAGGAATAGGAAACACGAAAAATTATCGCTCACAATTATTTTACTTTGAATTAAATTAGGGGTCTCATATCAAAGCAACTAAATATCGCTCGAACGAAAAATGTTGCTGATTGCTTATTGGCAGTTGCTATAGTAACTATAGTTGATTATTGCTTGTTGCCTCAATGTGAGAGCCGACTTAGTGAAAAACTCGGAAAATTAATTGATTTTTTCGATGAAATTTTGCATTTTGGACGATGTAAAGGTGGAAAATTCATTATGAAGCTTGGAAAATTTCGGATAATTGTGAAAATCATTGTGAAAGACGTTTTGAGTGCATTTTAAGTGGAGAAGTTAAAGTCATAAATAATAGATGGCGCCAGGCGTCCTTTTCGCAATGTCATTTTCTATTGAGCAAATGTGCTATTTTTCTTGCTGCAATTGATTCGAGTTTTGCGTATTATTACACTGATTCCGGATAGTTGTATATCGCGCATTAGGTACATCGACAAACGGTATAAGCATTGCGAATCGATTGAAATTCAATGCAATAATTATTATCAATTCGATCATTTTTTCAGAAAATAAGTTTGCGTGTAAAAAGTGAGGTTATCCAATTGGGTTGCGGTACGGGCAATCAAACTCGCTTGATGTACCAGGAACTCCACTGCATAATTTACAGCTAAAGGTGGGATTGATCATAATCGTGTTGCAGAATCTGAATTATCCAAAACTGTGCAACGGTCCGTCAAGAAATTGATGAACAATGTGAATTAAGCGACGATCATTAAGGCAAATTCAAATGGGAGAAAGTCCTTATCCCACGAATTCCGATTATTTCAACTGATCTTCCATTCCAATTCAAGTGGATTCAATAATTGACTATTGATTATCGCATGGCCAATCGCTGGAAGTCTGTGGGATTAATCTCAAGTTTCCCTGTTTTTCGCAAGGCGAGCAAC
This sequence comes from Cheilosia soror, assembly GCA_949372485.1. Taxonomy (NCBI): domain Eukaryota; kingdom Metazoa; phylum Arthropoda; class Insecta; order Diptera; family Syrphidae; genus Cheilosia; species Cheilosia soror. The sequence goes on from OX443561.1 coordinate 83,853,472, forward strand.
CGTCTTCGTTGTTTGTTTTTGCGTCGGAAAACAAATCGAAAAACATAGTTTATCACATCACTCTCTACTGATTTCGATTCCATTCAAATAAATCATATTGAAATTTGAACTATCTGTGTTTTATTATCACTCTGGAGTTTATCTGAAGGCGTTAAATTGGAGCGAGACGAAGTTCTCCGGGTCCGCTAGTTTAGAATATTTAATCTGCAACTACCATCAGCTTCAATGAAATTGCCTTGGGCTCTAAGTGCACATGGAACAAGCTAAAAAGAAGTTTGGCTGAATTTAGTAGGTGAATGATGAAATTGGCTAACGCAACGCAGCAAATACAGTAACTGTTACTCCTAAGTCGACGAAAATAGAAAAGCGGATTGGACATCTTCATATACATACAGAAAAAAAAAAACTCAAAGAAGTGGGTCTCGCAATTCTGTCCGCCCGTCTGTCTGCTACTCGAAAACGGTACAAACGATTTTAACAAAAACTTATTTCTATGATACTATCGTCATTCTTAACTTGATAGCAAACTCAGTTTTTCTCTAAAAATACTGCGTCCTTTCATATCTACCCAAATCCCTGATAATAGTACCTACTTTAAAATACTGCTCATATCTCAAAAACGCCATTTTCGATTATGATTAAAATGTAACTAGTAATGCTCAAATCCATAGTAAAAATCGTTTAAATTGAACACGTTTTGGACGTTTTTTAATCCATTGACATCGTAGCCATCATTTGATGGAATTGGTTACTTTATGGCTTGAAAAAAGAAGACGAACAATATTTTGGGATGTATAGGTATATTATATGTATATGTATTTTTAAATGTTACCAGAAAGCCGTAAAATATGGTTCGTCTTCTTTCTACCAAGCCATAAAGTAACAAATTCTATCAAAGGATGGCTACGATGTCAATGGATTAAAAAACGTCCAAGAAAAAAAATTTGGCAAAACACATGCCAGTCACCGTCGACATACGAATATGGCAACTTTGAGACAAAAAGTGCATGCCGTGTACTCGGCATACTTTTCGCAAAAAGTTTCTCCAAACAATTTTAATAATGACTGCGAAAAAAAATTTTTCAAAAATCTCTTCGCTAATATTTTTTATGATTTTTTGAATGGGATGATCTCAGAAAAATTTTGTATGAAAAGGAGGAAAAAGTGGCTAAAATAGTCATTTTTAGCAATTTTCAAAAATTCATAAAAAATATTAGGGAATAGATTTTTGAAACATTTTTTTTGCAGTCATTATTAAAATTGTTTGGAGAAACTTTTTGCATCAAAAAATTTTTTTTGGATACCGAAGAAAAAAAGTCAAAAAAGTAGACCTTGACAAAAATTCTAAATTCTAAAATTTTTAAATGGGTTAAGGAAAGTTTTGTATCATTCAAACGGAATTTAAATTACCTTTCCATTGATGCCAAAATTTACATGAAGTAAGTTTCAAATTATGAGCAGAATTAACTTTAGTTTTGTCAAAATACTTATGCCGACCAGTGTAATTCGAAATTCATCGCCTACTTGTCTTCTTCAAGTGTCAGTTGGGGGTGAAATTTGAAAGTAATAAAGTGTAGATGTAGTTAATAGTTAAAACGTATGTTTATGTAGTACATACTGGATAAAACGTAAAATTTGCTGCAATGACTCTGAGATTCTGCGAGATTCGCTAAACGAGAAAGATACGTGTGACCCAGTCGTGCACATTTAAAAAAAAAAAATAATAAGATTATCAGGGGAGGGGTAATATCTTACTCTCTCGAAGCCGCTCTCTTTTACGAATTTTTCAAGTTAAGAACCGACGTTGAGTAAAAATTCGTAAAATTCGCAAGATTTAAAAGTTAAGGAACAGACCTTGTGTAACTAAACCTACTTGTTGTAATTGTTATTTGAAATTTTGTATATTTAGAACAGGCAATGCAGACAAACTTCAAATCTACCACTACCACATGTTTGAAATCCTAACCCTAAAGGACCATTCACATGGGAGCGAACGAACGAGTTCTTGAAATGCGAACAAACCACTTTTTATGCATTTATAAACAGAAAATTGCACATTTTATTATTTCAAGACATCCTCCTCTTGGAATAAGGTTAAGTTCTAACGAATTTTTTATTCGCGATTTTGTGGAACGCGATTTAAATGATGTGGATTGTGAATAGACTGATAATTCGCGGCAGGGTGTTTTCGTTCGCGGCAAAAAGTTGCGAATTCGAAATTTTGTTATTTAAACTGTTTGTAAACTTGTTTTCTTAATACATTTTGATGGGATAATTAATTATCCTACTCTTGGAATAGTAAAATGTGGAATTTTCTGTTCATAAATGCTTAAAAAGCTGTTTGTTCACATTTTATCAATTCGTTCGCTCGCTCTCATGTGAATGGTCCTTAAGTCACAACACTGCACTAAATTCTCGACTAAATTCCTTTAATTTATGTAGGTACTTTAATTTTAGTCGCCTTTCAATAAAACTACAGCAAAATTTACAAAACTAATATTAAATCCAGGAATTATCCATGTTCGCTTTATCATTTAACATCCTGGATACATATTTGTAGCCGCACAGATGCTCCAAAATCCTTGACTCTTGTTTATCGATATCCTCGAAAAGGTAGCAAGGATTATGCAAATATATGCCAAGAAGTTTGTACTTAATTCCGATTAATGACACTAAAGTTCACTAATAATAATCTTCATATCCGGGATTATGCTTAAAAGGATAACCAACCTTAAAAACCTACCATACTTTCGAGTCAAGCAACCCAATTAATCTTGTGGTTAATATTCATAAGGCAAAGCCACCATATCATGGTTATAACAATTTTACAGCTTTATGCCTTATTTTCATCACAAGTTTATCTGTTCGCATAAATCCTCCCCCACCACCGTAAACAACACGAAGTGTCAATCGATTGGGTCTCTTATACACATTTCGTCAAAATTCTAATGGAAACTTTTTAATTATCCACTATAAAGCACTTACCGGCCGCCACCGAAGGAGTGGCGAATAAATTTAAATGGCAAACACTTTAATTTAAAACTCATTTTTCGCAGAACTCATCATACCATGGCTATAATGGAATGGAACGGTACTACCTTTTCAAGGAGCATGGGAATTTTCCACTTTTGCTGTCTTCAAACTGAAGGATGTGCGATTAAAAGCAATAAAAACAACCAAACCAGTGAAGAGCTGGAAATAAAAAAAAAGTGGATCCCAGCACGCAATGGGGCAGCTCATCAACAGGTCTTTATGGATGTTCTGACCATATTGAGCATGTCGTGGAGGAGAACTATTTTGAAGGCGTGCACTGCACTGAAGGTTGTTGTGTATTGTTCAATGGATTGTCCTGGCCCAAAGTGTTGGGAAAAACCATTGAATATTGTGTGTCTTCTGTGGCTATAGTCGTGGGGCTTAGTGTCGGTAAATGAGCATTTAAGTACTTCTTGGAATTGGTCGAGGAATAGCATAGGTACGGCAATGTCTAGAGAGTGTTTTAATGGCTTCGATGCATTTTTAAGTGTTTTGCTATATTATATAGGTTGTTGCTATATCAGCCTGGGAATAGGGTGGGGTGTGAGCTATTAAAATGTTGTTAGATCTGTATCGGAGATAAGTCCCATGGCAAAGTGATCAATTTGTGGGGCAGGTTAGATGATGTATTGGATTGGAGTAGATTAAAAGGAAAAGACAAAAGAACCGCATGGATAGTGTAATCAGAATCACCTTTAGAGTTAACATATGCACGGACTTAAAAAATCTGTATTGCCAAAAATGTCTACGTATATTCTGTTTGCAATTTAAGCTAGACTGGACATGGGACCTTTTTTTTCGTTGACGTTTATAGAGGGGTAGCCAACAAATCAAGTGATGGCGAGTATATTATAGTACATAATCCCCTGTCACACAAAATACGTTTTCAACGCCGCGTTGAACTCACCGCTTCGTTCAAACGTGGGAGTGAAACGCGCTCTTGTGAAAAAGTACCAGATAACCTATTTCATCTTTCAGTGCTGACGCGGAGCGGTGACAGGCATTTTGTAGTGTCAGTCAAATGGAAAAATTAATCGAATTGGTCAGAAATTACCCATGTGTTTATGATATGGGTGATGAAACATGAAATTTATACCAAGATTGTTTAAAAGAGTTAGATATGGAAGACAATTTCAAAGGAATTAAATGAGAATAAGCTTGTTTTTTTTGGTCAAACTTGGAATTTTCTTTTTTTCGTCCATCCAAGCCCTAGCTAAGCTGCCTTCATGTTAAGCAAACCAAGTTGGCTGAGATTTTTCTCCAATTGTGCACAATATTTCAGGTGGTGTCTTCCTCTTCTTCATTGTCCCACAGGGGTAGACTCAAATTGGGCTGGTGGATCGATTTAACGTAGAAATCTCATTCGCTATATTTTGAATAAGAGGTTTTTATGCGATTTTGAGAGGGTCTATATTTCAGCACCATATACAGCAGAACCGGGATGATTAAGGTCTTGTAGAATTGTCCGGACAATAAAGAATAGGAAGTCTCTACCATGGTGGACAAAGGATCTCTTCGAGATCAGAAGGAGAACCAGAACTGACTGCAATTTAGCCAGAAACCCCCAGACAGATTATGGGACTTATACAAAGTCGGCCAGCGAAGATTAAAAATAAAAAACTGAGTGCTAAACGCATTGCCTGGTAGCAACATCAAAAGCAACACAGAATCAACTAGACTTGGGAAAATCTTGTGCAAAGAATCCGCAGTTTCAGGATTTAAAGACATAAATGGAACCTGTACACAATCCTGCGAAGAGACTCTCAGTCGGATACTAGACTCATTTTCCAGGATGCACTACGAATTAGACAAACCAATTTAGATTTGATACCGCAATAGCGAAAGTAATAACCGATGGTAAACGAAACTGGGAAATTGATACATTCTCCCCGTTCAAATCCCCGGGAGGCGACGGGATCTTTCCAACCAAGCCCCAGAAAGCTAAGACCATTATAACGTCGGTCTTTGGTGGAAACTGCATTGCATGAGGTCGTTAGCAAGCCTATAGAGAAGTCATAAAAAGTTTAAGAATATACACTAAGCTGCGTGGACATTAAAGGAGCCTTCAGTAATGTTAAAACGTGCGCAGTGAAAAGGGCACTACAGAACCTAAATGTTGACCAATCTATCACTAATGTGATTGTTAAGTTACTCAGTGAAGGAAACATCAACGCGAAACTACGTGACACTGACCTTTGAGTAACCGCTTCGAGAGGCACTCCAGAAGAAGGGGTCATCTCCCCCTTACTCTGGGCATTTCTCATTAATGACATACTAATAAAAGTCACGGTAATTGCATATGTAGACGATGTAGTCCTGCTTGCAAAAGGGAATTTTTTACCGACCATAAGCGACCTATTAGGAAACTCACTACGAGTGAGTCTCAATTTTCCGAGAAATTGGTCTGCAATGGATCATGATCGAGCAATGCAGTCGATCAAGCCGCCATTCTGTAATCTCAGAGAACGAGTGAAGAATAAAATTCGCATGAAAACCAACAACAGGTGAAAACGAGTTACTACAAATGAAGTATCACGGAAGCTTTGGCCAAAATATGACATGACAGTGGCCGGACGATTAAACTTCTATAGTAGGGTATCGCTGTTTAAGTTGGTTGGGGATCTAAAGGGTCATAACTTCCTAAGAAACCATACAATGAAACTAAATATCAAAGATGACGACATATGTACTTAAAGGCTGCATAGACGAAGAGTTCCATGAGGACACACTTCACTCCTCTGCAACTGCCCGAGTCTCTGTCACTTGAGGAACAGAACACTTCCATGACCCACAAAATCTTTCTGAAGTCTCACTTTCTGATCTTTACAGGTTTGTGAGGATATGTTTAGGATAGGATGGCTTGGCGGCGTCGATTTGCCCCCATATAAAAGAGCATCACAATTGGTCCACAAGCAGGGTGTACCCTTCTCTGCCAACCCGTAAACCTAACCTAACCTAAGGTCTTGTAGAATATCTACTTGGTTCGATGAGGGGTTTTAGTTTCTAGATGCCTTCTCAGCCCGGATAAATAGCTAGATGATGCACCGATTCCATTTTGCGAGGTACTTGTATATCCTAAACAAAATTGTTGACTACTCCAAGGTTATACCTGTCCACAGTACACATATTAAAGGTAATATATTGCGCATCTGCAATATGGCGGCATATGTGCCCCTGACAATAAACGTATAGAAATAATATGCGCACGCATGAATTTTCATGGCTGACAATGTGACCCCATTCGTATCTCTATGGAAAAGCATTCCAGTATTCCAGTAGTGACAACTCACTGCATTCTCCCTAAGAAGTTTCTAGGATTCAATTTAACAATTACTTCATTTATTGAGCTTAATCTTAAGTGGTACAAAAAGATGCATTAATTAGCGCAATCCGTGGAAAATTAGCTGTGCAAGTGACGTAAGTAAGAGGCGGAAAAAAGGTGAACGTCAGACATGCTGGAATCTTCACTGGGGAAAACGCCATCTAGGTGTTCGTAGGCAAACGACCGAATAGGTGTGTTCGAAATACCACTCGTAGGCACAACAATTGTCAATGTCATTAGCATAGGCAAGTACAAAGTTCAAGAGACATTCCTAGGAACGTTGCATAATCTTTATAAAAACATTTATTCATCGCATGAGATTCTTAGATAACTTCGCCGGCGAAAGAAAACGTGTGCCGTGAAACTCGAATGGAATGCGACACAGCGGCAACACCAGATTGTCTGGAAAGCACGAGGCTGTCAAAATTAAATGTTTGTATATGCAAGCCATCGCTTTTCTTTGCCAGATTCACAAAATGGCTCGATATCTAAAATAATAAATCGAACTTAGTTAAGATTTATATTACCAAAAGTCGATCGATAAATTTTCTTCGTTCACAGTAATCCACTCAAAAACAAAACGCAAATCCCACCGAACATTTTATTACGCAGCCAGAATTGACACCAGCCTACTTGCTATTCATCAAGCGTGGTTGCCGAAAATTTGACAAAAACCCACGCTTACATCAAATCAACATCCTAATTGACAACATGTAGCTTTCCTATGTATTGCTTGGAAAAACATCACCTTTCCTATAAATCCCGCGCGTTATTAGATATAAACCCACTTCCCATGGCTGGCCATCATAATTGGAGATGAAGATTCGATTCACATGGATTGTGATCAAAGAATATTCCTGAAAATTACTTGGAAATGGGACTTTGCCAGGTTTTGATTTCGTCCTTGAGTGGAAAAAATCACACAAAGCGGGGTATGATTTATGAAAACATTTTCTGGTTAGCTAGCGCGAGAAAACAAAAATGCTTTACGCGGAAATCGTCCCTTTGAAATCGAAAGGCTGAACCCTTTTCTGTTGGTTTATTTATTCATACACATTTATAATAAGGACGCATCTAAGGAGACCCAGCACCCAGGTGTCATGTTTATCACTCTGAATCGGTGTGAAAAGGATGGACCTTCTTTCCACATCCACTGATGATGATGGCGTAATGAATCGGATTGATAAATTCGTTATTGTTGACATCAGTGAGAAGGAAAAACGATGCCTCCAACGGGAAGGACATTATATTTTGATTTTCGCAAAAGGATGAAATGAAAATTTAACCAGATTGCCACGTTTTGAGTGGGACTGCTAAGATTGCCGCAGAAAAGGTTACACGTGTCGCAGTCATATAAATTATCAGCTAATAACAAGACACTCAGGCAATAAAGGTGAACCCATTTTAGTTAGCCCAAATGATACTCCAAGAGTCGGCTTTAATGTCCTTACGATCCACCATCCAATGGACTGTCAGTAGGTATCCATTGCGTGAATTTATATTTCACTTTCAAGCTGCAAAGTTGATGTACTCGAGTTTGCCATGAACAACAACGCCTAACATCCTTCTCGTTATCTGCCAAATGGGTATAACATTACTCCCAGACTACGGCGTGCAGTGGGCAATTTCATCCTCTATCCATTTCACGGGACTCATCTTAAATGATGAAAGCCGAAGGGAAGGTGTAATAAATTTATAATGTATCGGATTTGATGGCGGAAAGGTAGGCGCTGGGAATTTCCATTTCGGTTGCCTTTAACACCTTAAAAATGTCAAATTACTTTGAAATAAAGCCAGTAAAATGGATCTGCATGGATTTTCTTCTAGGTATGCGTTTCGTTCTGTTCGTAGAAATCACATTAAGTTTCGTCTTACCGCATTTACAGCTTAAGTGCGAGATGAGCTGAAAAGGTTATGGGTCACATTTGACAGGCGGATGGATTTTAATTTTAAGGACTCTTGACAACGATGTCATAATGTTAACGGTGTCCCCTGGTAATGATGTTTTCCTAATGCTATTCCTTGAAGGTTGATTGAATCACATGTTTCTTTGAACAAAAGTTCAGTCGACAAATGAGATTTATTTTACCGGTGAAAATCTTCTAAGAGACTCTATGAGGACTGTCAGTGTTTGCTCAGGAAGGAGTGTGAGCATTTTACTCATTTAAGACCACCTCCTGCCGATACAAATTTGTTTCGTACTGTTATGACTTCCGAATCAATTTTTTCCTCAAGAAGTTATATCAAGGATTGATTTAGTTTTACCTTTAACACACGGGATCCCTACAAAGACCTTCAATCTGATGGTACATTGATAAATGATCTTATCACTTTTAAAAAGTGTTGCAACGCAACAAACCCGATAGCTGAAATACGCACAATTCGCACCATGCATCCATCCTTGCACATAGATGATTAGCTGATTTGCCGTCGGCAAATACTCGTTTCGATGCAACAGCTAAACCGCGAATAAATCGAGCGAGTAATTTCACAAAGTCAAATTTGGGCGCTCAGAATAGCAGTAGCAAGCCCATGCGGAAGCGAAACCCAAACAGTGGGTGTTGTTAGGAGGTATCACAGCAAACTGCATGCACAAAAAATGCATTGTTTACATTAATTGGCTCCACCCACTGAGCAACTCGGGCCAGCAAGATATGGCTACATGTGTTGGTGACGGCTAAACTCGCTGATCAGCTGGCGATTAGACAATATGATGCGCGGAGGCAGGAGCAGCTTAGCGGTGGAAATAGTTTGTGGACAATTTGCCAAAACGGATAACCGTCGAGCAGATCCGCAACCCCAAGTCAACGACCAGGAAATTATCAAGGACAGCTGGAACCAAGTTTACGTACGGAAGTACAAAAAATTCAAAATCATTCCCAGTTGTAAAGCCAAAGCGGACAAATAAAACTCCCAGCATAACTAAACCAATTTGTTGTTGTTTTATTTTTCACTCGAAGTTTTTCCGTCGGCTTTTGCTCGATTGTGCTAGGCCCTCGGCAGTTAGAGAATTTGAATTTGTGAATTCATTTAAATTACATTTTTTTTGCTAGTGTCCTTGCGACAACATATGGTCCTTCGAGCCGGATCTTAAGGATTTAAGGATCTACACATTTGTGCAAAAGTCATTAAATAAACACTTACAAAAAAGACAGAGTGCGTGATTTAATCGTAACTTCAGTGCGTGGTAAATTCCATCCGGAAGTAAATTGTTCGTGTTCATCGCCGCCTTTTCATTTGTTCGAGGATTTGCTGGAGCTGGAGCTGGAGTTGGTGCTGTTGCTGTTGCTGTGTTGTGCTATCCTGTGCTTAATAAAACTGGTGCGACGAGGGAGCAACGCTAATTAACAGGTGTGTGGCATTTTTTCTAACCTTTATTCAAATTAATTTATTGATCCTAACGACATCGTGTGTTGTGTGGTCTGCGATCCTTCAATTTAAATAAATAATCTCGCAGTATGAGTAAGGGTAAACTTTCAAATTTGATAGACTCGGTTGAAACCATATCGCTAGAGTTAAACGCTGATTATAGGGCGTATGCAGGTCTCGAAAAATCAACCAAATCTATTCATATGAATGAGGCGCGGTTACAAAATTTGGAGCAATCATATGCGGAAGCTAGAGGACTGCACCAGAAAATTGTTGCAGCTCCGACTGAGGATGCAAAGGTTGCGTACATGGAAGCATTAACGTTCCATAAACTAAAGGAACTTTACTACAAATATTCTTCCGAATTAAAAACGCATCTCCATACCACAGACAACCAAACCCAGATTCAAGGATCGCTGAATAATTCAATGGCATCAGGGTCAAAGGCCTTGTCTGTTGAATTGAAGCTCCCCCCGATTAAAATCCCTACATTTTCTGGTTCATTTCAAATGTGGCCGGAATTTAAAAGCTTATTCGAAAGTTTAGTCTACAAAAATGCCTCTATATCCGATGTTCAGAAACTTCATTATTTAAAGGCGAATTTAAGCGGCGAAGCTGAACGACTTCTGCGAAATACTGCAATCACTGACGGTTGCTTTGAGTCTGCGTGGGCAACATTGGTCAAACGATACCAAAATTTAAGGTTGTTAAAGGACAATCAATTCCGATTACTATTCAATCAACCAAAGCTTGCTCAGGAGTCAGCCGATGACATCAAACAGTTGTTAGATACCACGAACGAGGCTAAACAGTCACTTGAAAACCTTGGGGTCCCTGTCGATTCTTGGGAAGACGTCCTCATATTTCAAACCGTTCAGAAACTGCCGCTCACCACTCTTGCTCTTTGGGAATCTCACATTTCCTCGTATGTTGACTATCCAGCATATTCCTTACTAGAGGAGTTTTTACTGACTAGGTCAAGAACTTTAGAAGTTATTGGTCAAACAGCATCACAATTTGCTCAATCAAAGGGCAAAAAACCAACTTCTACCAATGTGCGTTCCTATAATGCAACAGTTTCGAAATGTGCAATGTGTCAGGGTACCCATTCAATAAGAAACTGCTTCAAATTCAAAGCATTAAATGCAAAGAAGAAACAGGACATTGTCAGGAGAAATAAGCTGTGTTGCAACTGCTTATCAAGTTCACACAACACGCAAAACTGCACAAGCATTTTCACATGTTCGCAATGCAAACAAAAACATCATTCGTTACTGCATGTAACAGAGCCAGCTAACGCAATGCATGTCAATGAGCCCCCCGCTCAACCAACCGCTTTGGTCACTCCACCCGAGGAACCAACTTCCTCCGCCGCATCCGCTTCAGTTCACAACACTTATATAGCCGAAAACAGTAAGTTCCAAACTGTTCTTCTGGCTACTGCGCTTATTAAGGTTTTTCCAACCGATGGCCAACCAATAATGTTGAGAGCACTGCTGGATCCTGGATCGGAGGCTTCATTCATTTCTGAATCTGCTGCACAAGCCTTGAATCTTAAAAGAGAAAGAAGCTATACCAACATCTTAGGAGTTGGAGGAACTAACACAGGCCTATCCAAAAACAAGGTTTCGCTAACAATATTCTCTAATGTCAACGAGAGTTTTAGACTGCAGCTCACTGCGTTGGTGTTAACAAAACTAACTGCAACACTTCCAACGCATAGTGTTCCCTGTGGTAACTGGAGCCATATCCAAACACTTGAACTCGCTGACCCAACGTTCAATAAGCCAGGCAAAATAGACGTCATTCTGGGAAGCGATATCTACCCATCAATTCTCCTAGATGGCATTGTCAAAGGAGCACCAGGTACCCCAATGGCCCAAAGAACAGAACTGGGATGGGTACTTTCTGGCTGTGCTTCTCAGAGCAACCAATCGATTACGTCTCTTCACCTGACCACGGAAAGTCAAGACATCGATAAAATTCTGCTAAAATTTTGGGAGCTTGAGGAAGTTGGAAGAAAAAAAATGCTTTCGCCTGAGGATGAACGATGCGAAAGGTACTTTTGTCGAACTCATCAACGTCAAGCAGACGGCAAGTATGTGGTTCAACTTCCATTCAAGGACGGAGTACGGCCAGCTTTGGGACTGTCGTACAATTCAGCAAGAATAAGATTTCTTCAACTGGAGAAAAAATTCCATTCCAACAAGATGTTCCATCAGGAATACAAAAAGGTGTTGGAAGAATACCAGGAGTTGGGCCATATGTCCGAAGTAGAACAACCATTGCTAGAAGCGCACTATTTCGTTCCCCATCACGCAGTGGTTAAAGAATCTAGTTCCACCACGAAACTGCGAATTGTATTCGATGCATCCTGCAAAACTTCGGATGGTACGTCACTCAACGACCATCTACTCGTTGGTCCAAGATTGCAGGACGACATATTCGATCATGTCACTCGATTTAGAAAGCACAGGGTCGCATTTGTAGCTGACATTAACAAAATGTATAGGCAGATTTGGGTAGATCCAAAGGACTCAATGTATCAGCTTATCTTGTGGAGAGACCAGGAGGATGAAGCTATCAAAGCATATCGGCTAAACACCGTCACTTTTGGCACTGCTGCGGCACCGTATTTAGCGGTTCGCACCTTACAGCAACTATCTGCAGATGAACGAGATGACTATCCGCTAGCAGAGAAAATCGCCACGACGAATTTCTACGTTGACGACGTTATTCACGGGGCAGACACAGTAGATGAGGCCCTAGAAATGCAACGTCAGCTCATCACCATGCTGAGCCGTGGAGGCTTTCCTTTGAGGAAATGGGCTAGTAATAGCGAGAAGCTGTTAGAAGCAGTTGCCGAAGAGGACAGAGAGGTGCAGATACCGTTGTCATTCGACGAATGTACGGCAATCAAAACGTTAGGGATTCAGTGGCATCCAGGACGGGACACCTTTTCCTTTAAGCTAACTCTTCCAGAACAAAAACGAACCACAAAGAGAACAATTCTTTCAGACATCGCTCGGTTTTACGACCCGATGGGATGGATAGCTCCTTGCGTCATCCTCGGCAAAATACTGATGCAAGAGATTTGGAAGCAGCATCAAATGTGGGATAGTGATCTTTCACCCTCAATCGTCACCGTATGGCATAACTTGAAGACGGAACTAAACGAACTTAGGGATATCGAAATACCACGCTGGATACGTTTCACCAACGAATCTCAAATTGAAATCCACGGGTTTTGCGATGCGTCCGAAAAGGCCTATGCTGCAGCCGTGTACATTCGAGTGATAAACAGAGGAACAGTACACACTAATTTGCTGCTGTCAAAGACAAGGGTTGCACCTCTTAAAACCCAATCACTGGCACGGTTAGAACTGTGCGGAGCGGTGTTGCTAGCACACTTATTGGTACACACCATAGAGACTATGGAACTTCAAAGGGCACGAATATATGCATGGTCTGATTCGCAAATTAATCTTGCTTGGATCAAAACAGCGCCATACATCCGAACAACATTCGTCGCCAATCGAGTAGCCGAAATTCAGGAGCTGATCGACCCCAAATACTGGAACTACGTTCCTTCCAAGGATAATCCAGCGGACATCGCGTCGAGGGGACTCCCACCAAAGGAGCTAGTCAAAGCTCTTCAGTGGTGGTATGGCCCGGAGTTTTTGCAAACGTTTGAGGAACAATCTCATCCAGCATGGGAAATATCCAACACAGACTTGGAAACGAAACCGTCGGAGGTTTCGAAGGTCCGAAATGAGTTTATTGCATCTGGGTACCCCATAACTAATATTTTTCAGCTCTGCATCCACACTAACTCTTTCGAGACCAATGCACTTTTGTCACGATTTTCTTCACTACAACGATTAGTACGAATTACAGCGTATTTGCTTCGATTCATCAACAACACACGCAAGAAATCCGCACATCGGTCTGAATCGCTGTCAGTCGAAGAAATCGCTTTAGCAAGAATGCGGTTGATAGCAATCGCACAACATGCATTTTTCGCCGAAGAGATTACCCACATTTCCAGGAATGAGACGGTACAAAAGGGCAGCAAATTGGCAAGACTTTCGCCCATCATCGATGGAAACGGGATATTGCGAGTGGGTGGCCGCTTAGAAAATGCCAATTTACCCTACGCACAGCGTCATCCCATAATACTGCCGGCTCAAAATGTATTAACAACACTTATAGTGCATGATGTTCACATGAGATCGCTTCACGGAGGACAACAACTTATGATGGCAACGCTCAGATTGGAGTATTGGATCATCAAGCTTAAATCCAATGTGAAAAAATGCATTCATAAGTGTCTTCGCTGTTTCAGACACAAAGCTCCACATATGCAACAAATGATGGGCAATTTACCGGCGCCAAGAATTACGCAAGCTCGCGCGTTTCATACAACCGGCGTGGACTATGCCGGGCCTGTACAATTAAAGGCATGGAAGGGTCGCTGTAGCAAGGTTTCAAAGGCATATATTGCTATCTTTGTTTGTTTTTGCACAAAGGCAGTGCACCTCGAACTAGTAAGCGATTACAGTTCAGCAGCATTCCTTGCCGCTTTTAAGCGCTTCACAGCTCGAAGAGGGATTTGCGCAAACATATACAGTGACTGCGGAACCAACTTCCAAGGAGCTGCTACAATATTGGATACGGAAAGAGCAACGCTGTCGAAACAATGGACTGAGGACATCGCCGTACAACTGCAATCGAATGGGACTACATGGCACTTTAATCCCCCAGCTGCTCCACACTTTGGTGGACTATGGGAAGCGGGAGTAAAGTCCATGAAGCACCACCTAAAACGCGTTATCGGCCACTACACATTAACGTTCGAGGAGTATGCGACGGTACTAGCTCAAGTGGAAGCATGTTTGAATTCGCGACCGCTCTGCCCGATGACTGAAGACCCCGAAGACTTGTCGATTTTAACGCCTGGACACTTCCTAATTGGCATGTCGCTAAACACCAAACCAGAGAAGGACTTGTCACACATCAAGGAGAATCGTTTGGACAGATGGCAGCTGCTACAAAAAATCCAACAAGACTTTTGGAGAAAATGGAAGTCCGAATATCTTGTGCGGCTTCAACAGCGCACAAAATGGCTAACGTCACAAAATCAAATTAAAGCAGGCGACCTTGTGATCCTACCGGACGAACAAACACCTCCTACGCTTTGGCGACTTGGTAAAATCGAGGCAACACATCCTGGCAAGATCCGTGTCGTAACAATCAAGACGGCAACGACTACATTGAAGCGCCCCATAGTGAAAATTTGCCTTCTGCCAATGACCACATAGTACCTACAAATCCAAACTCGCACACACACACACACACACACACACACAAATAACATTACCTACATAATATCCATCTGAATAAACAAAATATCTTAATGAATTTATAACACAATCAATTATTAATACTACATACCTAAATTAACAAATAAATGAATTTATTTAACTAAACAAAACCATTCTTATAAACCAAAATATTGCCACACACCATTCACCACACCTACCTTTTATATTTACATGTACCAACCTGCACTTGCACAAGAAGCACATCGCCATCGAAGATCATCACGCAACATACATCTTTCAACAATCGGAAGGAAATGCAGATGATGAGCAAGGTGTCTTCCTGTGGCCCGGCAGGATGTTGCAACGCAACAAACCCGATAGCTGAAATACGCACAATTCGCACCATGCATCCATCCTTGCACATAGATGATTAGCTGATTTGCCGTCGGCAAATACTCGTTTCGATGCAACAGCTAAACCGCGAATAAATCGAGCGAGTAATTTCACAAAGTCAAATTTGGGCGCTCAGAATAGCAGTAGCAAGCCCATGCGGAAGCGAAACCCAAACAGTGGGTGTTGTTAGGAGGTATCACAGCAAACTGCATGCACAAAAAATGCATTGTTTACATTAATTGGCTCCACCCACTGAGCAACTCGGGCCAGCAAGATATGGCTACATGTGTTGGTGACGGCTAAACTCGCTGATCAGCTGGCGATTAGACAATATGATGCGCGGAGGCAGGAGCAGCTTAGCGGTGGAAATAGTTTGTGGACAATTTGCCAAAACGGATAACCGTCGAGCAGATCCGCAACCCCAAGTCAACGACCAGGAAATTATCAAGGACAGCTGGAACCAAGTTTACGTACGGAAGTACAAAAAATTCAAAATCATTCCCAGTTGTAAAGCCAAAGCGGACAAATAAAACTCCCAGCATAACTAAACCAATTTGTTGTTGTTTTATTTTTCACTCGAAGTTTTTCCGTCGGCTTTTGCTCGATTGTGCTAGGCCCTCGGCAGTTAGAGAATTTGAATTTGTGAATTCATTTAAATTACATTTTTTTTGCTAGTGTCCTTGCGACAACAAAAAGTTTGTAAGGTTCGTATCACTGGTATAACTTCATAGTTGAAGTTCCAATTGCACTGGCTTATAAAGGGTGTCCCATAATTCACGCAAAATGTAATTTTGATAGAAAATATAGATTTTTTAATGAGTAAGCTTAAACGTCCAGCCCAAACTCTTTGCACAGAGGTTCCCTTGTGAAGCTACGATTACACGGCCATTTTTTCGAGTCATTTAAATGGCGCTCTGACGTAAAAATCCCGTCACAAAGCAGTCATTTAAATGTCGCTCTGGGTGATCCCCATTTTTGGCAGCGTCATTTAAATGACTAGGAAAATGGCGCACCAAATGACATGAATTAAGTGCCATTTAAATGGCGGAAAAAAATGGCCGTGTAATCGCTCTTCAATGACGCCTAGGACAAATGACTAAACTTTTTGGCTTTTGTGTCATTTAAATGGCATCCCAACGGAAAGTTCTAAATGACTCACAGTATCCGTCATTTGATTTTGTGACACAAATGACGATGATAGGAGGGGGAGTGAGGATTAGGACTAGTCAGGGTGCTGAAACAGAGATGGTGGCGGATGAACCCTTAATGGGCCAACGGCAGCTCTCACATCCCCGAAGTGGGTTACTGGCACCGGAGGAATCCGGCCCCTTTTGTCCAAGGGGTCCAACAAAGGGCCTGGCCCTCCAGGTTGGGGGTTGTACGCCGGGGTAACTGCCCGACTGCGGAAAACAAACCCAGTTCCGAAACAACAACAAGCCTCGGATACGGATGATTTTACTGTTGACGAACCTGGCAAACGAATAAAGGACAACGAATTTCGGATCTGCACGTGGAATGTTAGGTCCCTTAACCGACCACGTGCAGCCGAACAACTAGCGGAGGCCCTGAACTGCTATAAGGCAGACCTAACCGCCATCCAAGAAGTGCGATGGGATGGACCGGGCAAGAAGAGGATGAAAGACTGCGATATTTACTATGGCGACTGCTATCGGCAACAAAAACAGCGCTTATTTGATGTGGATTTGTCCTTGGAGGCAGACTTAGGCAAGAAGTCTTAAGTTTCAAGTACGTGAACGCGCGCCTCACGACAATACGCATCAATGCTAAATTCGCCAACATTAGCCTAATATGCGCTCATGCCCCCACGGAGGAGAAGGACGACGACACTGAAGAGAGGTTCTACGAGCTCTTAGACAAGGCATTCGAGCAGTGCCCTAACTATGACATTAAAAATGACTTAGGTGATTTTAAAGCAAAGATAGGAAGACAGGGCATCTTTGGTAGGTCGGAAGCTACAGCCTACACGACACCATACCTCCGATAACTGATGTAGGCTGATCGACTTCGCGGTGGGGCGAAATGGTGTCATTGGAAGTACGCGGTTCCCGCATCTCGATATTCACAAAGGCACATGGAGATCTCCCGATCAATCAACCGTCAACCAGTTTGACCACATTGCGATCGACGCAAGGCACTCCTCCAGTATTATGGATGTCCGAACGTTCCGAGTGGCCAACATTGACTCGGACCACGCCTTCAGATATCCCGAATACCTCCAAGACAAGTAAATACTGGGAGGAAGTTTGACATCGGACGGCTAAAATCGCAAGAGATCACCAGATCCTTCTCCGATCGAGTCTCTCTCAAACTCCCAAGAGGATTTATGCAGCCAGCATCAAGTATTGAAGACCAGTGGCAACATTGCCAAAAAGCCATCAGAGACGCCGCCTCTGATGTGCTTGGTTTCATTCGACCACCACAACGAAACCCCTGGTTCGACGACGAGTGCCGGCAATCACATGCAGCGAAACAAGAGGCATAGAAAGCGGCGTAAAGCATAACCTTGACAGTTGACACTAAAAATGATTATTGGTACCACTCACTGTTTTCAATTAGAGCTGCAAAATGCTGAATAATTATACAAAATAAGACTACATGGCAAGTGGTCCAATTATATGGTCAATCTGGCAGTTTTTGCTTTTGAAATAAGGTGTTGATATATCTCATAATATGACCACCTAATGACAACAAATGACCATGCTAATTTTGACAGGTGGTCGAATATGGTATAGTAACAGGAATAGTAACAGTATATTCGATATGCCTTCGCCAAATCCTGCTGTCATTTTTAGAATGCTCTTGAATTCTTCTTCTTTTTTCACTATCTTCAAATGATTTGCTTAAAGAAACCTCAACATATTATGGCTGAGAGTAAGCTTCGAAATTACGAGAAAGATATGACGCCTCTACGACTATTTACGGGATGAAAAATATGTAATGGGGATAAACAAATGCGTTAAATGAAAAAAGGACATCACTTAAAATAGATTAAGAGTATGTACCTAACAAAAAACCTTTACGCCTTCGGTGATGTTTCCTTTTTATCAGATATTATCTTCGTCCTAGCAAACATTGTCCATTTTCTGCCTCTACCATGGTCTAAAGCAGCCCACCTTCTGACCTTAAAATCTCCTGCCAACATTGTATACCCTGTAAGAAGAAATACAAGATAAAAAAAACGCAAATTACCGGTACAAGATGACGCAACGATGGTATAAACATTTTTCTATCCACGGGGTTCAATCAGAGTCCAACGAAAACACCACTCCGCAAGTAAGTGTAGGTTTTCAAGTACCCTATCCGACGACAACGACGCGACGACGACGACCATAAGTACCAACCAACAATGACGGACAGAAACAATTTTTAATTAGTTTTTATACTAATAAGTAAAGTTGTATACTGAAGCGAGTTTTAAATTGGTTCGTTGTGGTAGGTATATGGTGATAAGGTTAATTACAATATGTTGGCGTTTCAATGGGCATTTTGAGGTAAGACTGAAGGAGCTGTTGTGCGCAGGGACCTGTTTAGGTATTAAGTGAATCCGTACGGATTAGATTCAATTACTTTCATGTGATGTAATGTGGCATTTTATTTTTAATTACATGTTGTTGGGGTATATAGAAAGTTGTTGGCAGTTACGTTTTTTTTTAGCTGGGTAAATCTGAAATGGAAATCTGAAAATCTACAAGGGTGCAATGTTTTCGCTAGAAGTCTGTCCACGCTTGGGATTTTTAAGAAACTATTTCTGTCGTTGACGTCCGTATAGTTATCATCATGGGAATTAATGACCTCTTGGAAATGTAGAAGCTTGCGTCAGGAGTTCCATTTTAAAATTGATTGTTTGGCGATATTTTGATGTAGAAAGGACTAAAATTAAAAATAAGATTAAGGTGGTAAACAAATTTTATTAAAAAGCCAAGCAACTGGCTGCTGGCTACAAAACCGGAACGCAGGCTTTTCGAGACAGCGAAAGAAACCTAGTCACCGAAGCGCAGGGAATAGTAGATGTGCTTAGCAGCATTTCCATCAGTTGCTTAATGGGCATCATGTAGAGAGAAGAGAACCCACGTCCAATCAATGAAGAACTAGTTCCACCACCTTGTATAGAAGAAGTTGGCTTACCTATTAAAAAACTTAAGACAAACAAGGCCGCAGGCTCTGATGATTTACCAGCGGAGCTCTTTAAATACGGTGGTGATGTTTTGGTAGGGAGCATGCACCGAATCATCAACCAAGTATGGGTGGAAGAAAACATGCCCGATGACTGCGACTATCAGCTCCATATGCCCCATCTACAAACAAGGCGATCCTATGTCTTGCAAGAACTATCGAGGCATATCCCTGCTAAATGTCGCATACAAGATCCTATCCAACGTACTGTGTGAACGTCTCAAACCGTTCTGCAACACACTAATCGGCACGTACCAGCAGCCTGGCTTTCGGCCCGGCAGATCGAATATAGACCAAATTTTGACACTGAGGCAAATCCTGGAAAATACCAACGAATTTCAAGTCGAATCTTATCATCGTCAGGAGCTCTATATGGCGATGGTCGAATTCGGAATCCCAGCATTCCTGATTCAGATGTGTCGCTTGACGCTGGAAAACTCGCGCTGCAACGTGCAGTTTGGAAGCAGCTCCTCCGATCTATTTCAAACTTGCACCGGATTTCGGCGAGGAGACGAGCTATCATGCAACTCCTTCAATCTCGTACTGGAGCAGATAGTGCGCAGGGCAGGTGTCAACACGGAAGGCACTGTCTTCAACAGATCCGTCCAGCTGCTTGGCTATGCGGACGATATTGACATCATCGGCCGCTCCCAGCGTGCCGTGATAGAAGCGTTCACGGCAATTGAGGAACGGGCGAAATCCGTTGGCCTTGAAGTAAATGAGGACAAGACTAAGTACATGCTATCAACGAACAAACAAGCATCTGTCCACCGCCTAGGAAAAACCGTCACTATTGATAGCAACAATTTCGAGGTACTTAAGGAGTTCACCTACCTCGGAGTAAACGTAAACTCCACGAATGACACCCTAGTGGAGATCCGGCGAAGAATTACCCTAGGAAACCGTTGCTACTTCGGTTTGGCAAGACAATTGGGTTCAAAACTCCTAACTCGAAGGACGAAATGTGTGCTCTACAAAACCCTTATCCTGCCAGTTCTGCTTTATGGCGCCGAGTGCTGGACGATAAGCAAGAAGGGAGAGCTGATACTGGGCTCCTTCGAAAGAAAAAATACTTCGGCGGATTTTTGGTCCTGTGTGCGAGGAGGGCGAATGGAGGAGAAGATACAACCGCGAACTTTATGAGTTGTACCAAGATGTGGATGTAGTCCAAAAAGCCAAAACACGTCAACTACATTGGCTCGGCCACATCGAGCGAATGGACAATAATGCTCCAGCTAAGAGGATTTTCGAATCCCAGCTCCCAGGTTCGAGAAGACAAGGAAGACCGAACCTCCGTTTCAAAGACCAAGCCATTGCGGATGCCAGAGCGCTTGGTCTCGACAACTGGAAGCAGCGTGCCCGGGATTGTAGAGGATGGAAGGCTGCTGTGTCTCAGGCAGAGACTCTTCACGGGTCGGGAGCCCGATAAGTAATTTTTGACTTTTTTGGACTTTATTGCACTTTTGAACTTACAATAAAATCCAAAACGAGTTTCATAGCAAGCTATGAGCTGACCAATAGATAGAATACCATTTTTCATAGAATACCTACTATTTGTAGGTCTCCACGAGCAATTCTCATAGAATGCTATTGCCGGGTAAAAGAAAGACGAGCATGGGGTTGCAGGTTGCATACATATTCTACTGTTTATGCATTGTGGATTTTATTTCCACTTCAATTTGGATTTTATTTCACTTTTAAAAATGAAATAAAGCCCAAAAATCGTTTTGGACTTTATTGCAATTTCAGAAGTGCAATAACGTTAACGTTTTGGACATTGGACCTTTTTGCATAAGACTTTATTTCATGGCACCAAGTAAGTAGTAAACAATTCTGTTGGCTTGTTTCGCAAAAAGTTTCTGTCAGTTTTAATAACACATAAGAGCTGTCAGTGTCAAAATAAAATTTGATACATAAAGAAACCAACAGATGGCCCACCCTTTACAGCACATACTGCACAACAAATCAATGCATGATGACAGTTTGTAGGTAAGGTACCATATCTCAATATTTGAATTATTGAATTTCCCTGAATCAATTTACATACCTACATTCTGCACAACTCAAACCAGTCCATTGACGACAGACTCACAAAATACGCATCAGTGAGTCTTTAAAGAATCGCAAGTACTTTAACCTCGCAAAAGGCGGCGCATTGCTATCTTTCCCTCATCACTGAATAAGATATCAGTCCAAGTAAATGAAAGAGAACGAGGATCTACCGTCTGGGTGAGCTTATAGCACATAGATTTATAAGGATAATGTAAAATTAAATAGCAACAATTTCGTATTCTATTTATCCCATTTAATGTTTACGCAAAATTGAAATGGCAAATTGGTGTGCACTGTTTGAGTGTGTGTGTGTACTGTTTGTGTTTAAATTTACTTTAAAATGTTCATAGTTTTGGGTTTTGTTTCAATTGTTTTAGGTTTTGAACTCCCTCTCTCACTCACTCGGTTTTTTTGTTCTTTCCATACGATACCAGGAAGTAAAATGTGAGGAATAATAATTTATTGGTGGCATCCTTTTTGCTTAGAGAGTCAAGCAAATACAAACAAAACGAAGGAAAGGGCAAGACCAAGAGCAAACCGAAAAGGGATAATTAAGTATCGTGATGATGAACTTTTGAATTCTTCGTGCAGAGCAATAAGAAAGGATCCATCCTTCTGTGCTGTTCCATTCATTGCGAACTAATTTTCTATACGAATGTCTGAATTTGTGAATTTCTGAATTCAGACCCGTGATCATAATTAAAGGACAACAAAGGGCGACTTGTTTTTATCGCAGAGGTGGTGCTTTTTATTTGTATTTCTTTCATTGTTTTTTTTTTTTTTTAACAAAAAGTAAAAGTTGAATGCTAGACACCAGCTGTAGCTGACTTTTTTTTTCGTCTGAAAATATCCAAGTAAGATTCGGACTTTGGGACTTTCACTAATATCAACAAATTTGTTGCGTTGTTTAAAATTTTTGGGACTTTTAAGAAAAATATTTATGCAAATAAATTCTTATAAGCAACAAGGATTGTAGGTAGGTATAGCTAGGGAGAACGTTTGTGTAACAAGTGGAATGGTGTGCTTGTTTTCAACTGACAGTGGGCAAAATATTGTTTTTTCATATTGCTTTTGGTGGGGCAATGGCCGCGTTCCATTGACCGCTAGATGACTAGCGGCATGCCAAACTCCATATAAAAAAACTGACATTTCAGCATTTGCGCTAGAGCTCTAGCACATTTTGTGAAATATCCTTTTCTGGGAAATTTTTCAATCTAGCACAAAATGAACTGCTAGATTGAAAAAAATAACGAACTGTCAAAACAAAAGTGAAAGTGCAGAAGTCAAATATTTCCAATTTGATGTAAAATGGGAATTCAAGCTTCTATGTAATTAATATACATTGTATTTGTTTATTTAAATTATAATGTATTAATAAATATGCGGCATGATGGCACAAAATACATTTTTGACTCTCATGAAGAATACGCATTCAAATTGGTTTTAATGTCAATTTGGCGCTGCCGCTAGATCTATAGCGCCAGCGTTCCTCCATCAGGGATATTATGTGCTCGATGACTAGCGGTCGAAGGAACGCGGCCATTGTTAGACAGTTGACCAACATAAGCAGAAATATTCAATGTGCTCCAACTAAATTCTCTTATTTATATAGGCACCAACAAATTTTAAATCGGTAAAAAAAATACTGACAGCAAGGGGGTGTTAGCATGTGTTTCTTCACTTATACGGCGGGAAACAGAAGCACCTATGTAGTTTTGAAACTTGCGTGAAGTTGACTGCATGCACTTCATTATAATGGCCGCGTTCCATTGACCGCTAGATGACTAGCGGCATGCCAAACTCCATATAAAAAAAAACTGAAATTTCAGCATTTGCGCTAGAGCTCTAGCACATTTTGTGAAATATCCTTTTCTGGGAAATTTTTCAGTCTAGCGCAAAATGAACTGCTATATTGAAAAAAAAAATAACGAACTGTCACTCAAAATAAAATTGAAAGTGCAGAAGTCAAATATTTTCAATTTGTTGTAAAATGGGAATTCAAACTTCTATATAATTGTATTTGTTTATTTAAATTATAGTGTATTAATAAATATGCGGAATGATGGCACAAAATAGATTTTTGACTCTAATGAATACGAATTCAAATTGATTCTAATGTCATTTTGAACGCGGCCAATGAGTTAATAAGTGGGGCTAAAAATTCAATATAGTTTTGGAACTCAACTTTGTTGTCAGTATCAAAGGAAGAGAGGGCATCTTTGGTATAGTACTGTCGGAAAGTACACCCTACACGACACCACATCCGATAATGGAGGATATCCCGAACACCGCCAAGACAAGTAAATACTGTAAGGAAGTTTGACGTCGCACGGCTAAATCGCAAGAGATCAGCAGATCCTTCTCCGATCGAGTCTCATTGAAGACCATAGTGGCAACATTACCAAAAAGCTAACAGAGACGCCGCCGCCGGCTAATGTGCTTGGTTTCACTCGACCACCACAACGAAACCCTTGGTTCGACGACGAGTGGCAGCAAGCAAATGCAGCGAAACAGGAGACATACAAGGCGGCGCTGCTAAGAAGGACCAGCTGCTCGTGAGCTCTACGCGCAGAAAAGAAGAGACGAACACCGGCTTCTCAGGAGAAAAAAAAAAGAGCACGAGAAGGGCGCGATCGAGGAAAATGAGAGATGTTACAGCAGGAATGAGATTCGTAAGTTTTATACCAAAAAGTAAAAAGAACCTGCCAAGGCTACCAAGCCTGAACCGCAGCTTGCAAGGGGACATCATAGGTAGAATCATCGCCTACAAGATCTTATCTGCCGTGTTGTGTGAACGCATGAAGACTTTCATCAACAACCTGATTGGTCCCTATCAGTGTGTCTTCAGGCCAGGAAAGTCTACCATCGACCAAATATTCACACTGCGGCAGATCTTGGAGAAAACCCAGGAAGTCCAAATCGATACCCACCATCTTTTCATCGATTTTAAGGCCGCCTATGACAGCAGTTATAGAGACGAGCTATACAGAACAATGTCTAGTTTTGGCATCCCTGCCAAACGCGTCCGTTTGTGCATCAGGATGACAACAGAGAATGCACGTTGCTCCATCAAGCTCGATAAAGAACTCACCGAGACCTTCGATGTCAAAAATGTATGATGTCGATGTATGAGGTTACTTTTGGTTGTTTCGAGCGGAAAATTCTTCAAGTAATTTTCGGTCACTTCTGCATAGACAGTGAATGGATGAGGAGATACAACGACGAACTCGTACAACGACATCGACCTAGCCAGAAGAGTGAAGGTCCAACGACTGAGGTAGCTGGGTCATGTAGAGCGAATGGACGCGAGTACTATTACTAGTTACTTTTACTTATGCATTCTCAATTTTTCTGTAATTTGTAATGAATGACTACTGAGAATTAGAATGTAAGTATGCACACAAATTAGAGTAACCACGTACGCATTTAGTTAGTACGGGAACGGATCGGATATTACCTCCACAAACAATACTCCAAAGTTATATTTGAACAGCTAATTTAATAATAACACCCTTTTAACACCCTTTCTATGTTTGTTGTGTTGTAAACTAGTCCATGAACTTTTATCCATTCGGAATTATTGTGTTTGCATGTGCCCGGTGGACAGGAGGCAAAAGTTGATTTCAACTTTATGCAAACAATCTGTTTCTGTGTATAAAACGCAATTTGCTGTAAAAATATGTAAAGCTTATTTAAAATTATTTTGGAAGCTATATTTTCGCCGGTCTTCGATAAAAATGGAAAACGTGTATCAACATCAACGCAGAAATTGAAAAATATAAAACTTGCGAAAATCTAATAATGCTGTGGGTGGTGTGCGAGTAAAATGTCACAGGAGCGAATTAAGCTCGAAAGGTCATTTATATGCGCCAAATTAAACTGGAAAATGTTGTTAGCTGTGTTTCACAAAATGCGAAATGATGTGAAGCAATAAATTCACCGAACTTAAGAGACATGCCGCGATTTTTCTGCATTTTTTCTGTTCGACTTTAGCTCTATGTTTGATTTGACATCTATATTCACTAGCCGTCTTGGCTAAAGCCTTATCTGCACAATCCCAGCAAAAACAATACCTACATCGTCAAGGGATGAAATACATTAAGAAGCAACATATAATCATACAGTCCTAGCGCAAACATAAGTAGAATGCTCACTTAAGTTATAGCCAACGGGCATGTTTCCGAATACGAAATCAACACTATCTACCATTTCTAGTGCTGAAGGACTTAATTGCACCCCAACCCTGTCTCTTTCTCTCTCTCTGGAATCAGCATACTTCTTCTTTTTTCTACACAAAATATATACATAAACCCTAGTCCTGTGACTTAAGTTTTGCAAGAAACAATAAGCTCAGGTACTCCAATGCATCCTACAAAATACTAGACAGAAGGATGCCAACAAAATCGTCTCTCGCTCCTATATAAGTATATGTATATCCATGTGCGCTCCCCAACTGATAATAAAGAAATTTCATCTTTGCTTTCGTTTATTTCATTTCTTTGTCGTTATCGTCCTTGTGAGATTTCATGCCACATATCCTCCACCTCTGGCATCACACTTTGAAGCAGAACGGCCGGCGCATTGCTATTCCACTCCATACGTGGCAATTTCATTAATTTTTATTCGTACCCCATTCAATCGACCCACACTCTCCATAGCCCCATCCCGCACGCAGCGATTTGGGGACGAAAAACAACTTTATTTGCTAACTGTTGAGGAGGCGCACACACACACAAACAAACGCACTGGACATGGCATTCTAAATGAATCTCCAGTCGATGTCCGAGGCGATAACCATTATAGAGCTGTGCCAATGTTTTCGATGTGCCCAGGTGATGGTAGTAGGGGTAGATTGCGGGCACCGCTTGTGAGAATGGAAGCATTCATTAGCTGGATCTATGAAGGATATTAACAATGCTAATAGGAATGTTTAATTCTTGGCAATCCAATAATAGTTGGAACAGACACACCGGAATGGTGGAGGAGGAAATGGGAATTAAAACTTTGGAACGTCCAGTTAGGGTGTCACTTTTAATTGTCTATGGGGCATGCACTTTAAAGACATGTGTAATACGGAAGGTTAAAAGTTGATGTTGTTGGCGTTGGGTTTATAAAATCAGTACAAACAAATTTGACACCTTCGGTAAGAATTATACTCATCGTGAAATTGAAATTAGTTTCAATTGATTTTGAAAGCTGGTGGCAAATGAAAGCCAATTGGATTCATAGGCTAACTGCACAGTATTTAAAAAAAAAAAAAACTTTGAAACCACAAGGTTTCTTTTATCCAATATAAAACTACACACAACATGATTGAATAACTAAATTTTAAATTTAACCGTCTACATTGGCACAAACCATCTCTTTCTAACAACACTGCGCCCTCTGTCTACAATTTTCATACTGCCTAGTCAATATATTCATCACTATTCAGCGCCACCTACTTGTCATGGAAAAATGTCTCTGCGTCAACATTTAACAGCTGAGCAAATGACAAATAACCTCGAAAAAGTCAGTTTTCAACTCCGGTGCCATAAAATTCGCGTCGCAATTTCGCCCTCATGAAAAATTCAGATTAAGTTTTGCCCAATAGTCTTCAATTTAATTCCCGAAATTTATAATTTCGAACCATTGCCATGTCCGTGCTTCCACCAGACCCGGTTTTTGTCCTCCGTCACTCGGATATGGACGCAGTGAATTCGTTGGCCTTCCACCAGGATCAGCGACTGCTAGCCGGAACTCTAAAGGGAACTGTTCACCTCTGGGATTTGCAAGTAAGTTTTCAAGTTAATTTGAAAGCCAATTGGAATACAAACTAATGCTCTTGTCATTTTTTAGACCAATCGGTGCCCTTTGAGCTTTGTTGTTGGCACTGATCCGATAACTGCCATGCATCACACCGAAGAGAACCTCATTACTCAGGAAAAGGGTGGAACTCTCAAGTACTTCTCAATGACCAATACTGGCTATGTACTAGAGCAGACACTCATCACAAATCACGACGCATTCTGTCGCACTGATTTCGATTCCGAAATGGAAACGTTGGTTTTCCCCCAGAATGATAATAGTATTGGATTAATCCACACCAAAGACTGGCAGAAGCGAACACTTCTTGTGCCCGACAAGTGTGCGAATGTAGGACAGCTGTCGTGCCTGAAGAAGTTCAACTGCAGTGGCCAGGATATGATTCTGGCCGGTTACGAATCGGGAGATTTTCTCACATGGGACGTACGCTCGGAAAAGATTATCAACCAATGTCACTTTGACATCGGAGCGGCCACTAGTGTAGACTATGATGTACGCACCAATCGTGGTATTGTCGGTGGCACCGAAGATAGACTCGTTGCAGTTACATTCCAATTGTCATCCATGCAACTGACCATGATACAAGAGATACCAATTAAGAATCCCGGCATCAATTGCATTCGTATAAGGAAAGACAGAAAGGTGTTCACCACCGCCGGCTGGGATAGCAGAATAAGGATTTTCTCGTGGAAAAGTCTGAGGCCATTGGCAGTATTGACTGAACACAAGTCAGGCGGTATCATGGATATCGCCTACTCCGAGGGGAAGGTTTTCAACTGGAAAGCACCGATTATGGCTGCAGCCGGAATGGATGGGAAGATTTCTCTGTGGAACTTGTACAATTAAACGCAAGACTAGTATTTTGTTTGAAAACTGCGAATACACACATATATACACATTACCTGACCGAATTCCTTGTTTTGTTGAACTGATATTTGCTCCTTTTTACTTTATTTTATATGTATATCAAAACAGCAATTACCTTCCTATTATGTAGTCGAGATGCGCGAAGAGTGGATTGTTATATAAGTCGCAATAAAGACGAATTTTACTTGATTGGAGATACGTAATTTGTTTTAATTATTCTTACGACTTTTGATCGAAATATTAGAGTGGAAATTAGGGGCCAGATTAACTCATCCGTGTTCGAGTAGGTACTACGTGATGGAATTTGTTATTGTTTTGCATATAAAATCCAAAATTGAGCGACGTATTCTTCGGTCACGGATGCGATTATTCGACCCCAGATAGAAAATCAAAAGAGGCGCTGTTATTTATATTTACAGTTAGTCATGCGTTAATGAGACTTCAAACTACACAAACGTTTATTTTCGAACCCATATAAAGTCTCAACTTGTTTTATTTTTTAATGTCGTTTTCGATTGGTTTCACCCATAAATTCATTCAACGTGAAATCAAATGGAACAACAAAATTTGTTTGTCTCAGTTTTTAAATGTTATTTGAGTTGTAGGGACCCAATTTAAGTACCGACCTGAGGGAGGATTGCTTCTTTTTCAAATGTATTTTTGTTCAAAGCAACACGAGACGACATAATCATTGTCGATAATTAATTTCACATATAAATGATAGGCCTAGTCGCCTAGTTATCTTGTAAGTGCCTATACAGATTCAAGTAATTCAAAAATTTAACGGTTTGTTTTTATTGATGACTGGAGGTTGAAAGTTCGTTGGAAGTAAATTCAGAAATAAAATACAAGAAGTGAATAGAAATTTCCGAAAAATAAAAACAAATGCGAAACTAATTGCAACAAAAGACGAGCAAACCAGCAAAGTACTTTGCGTAAAGTGGGTTGTGGAGTCATTGGTTGGTGCGCCGGGCGACTCATCGAGGGTCTCATATTCGATTTTCGGAAACACGCAAATTATATCTGAAGGCTCTTTCAATTGCTCCACAGCTCGCCAGCTCGCGAACGTCTGAAAAACGTACACAAGAGTACCTATAACTGTCCAGAAAAACCTTATAAATTCAACCGTTCAGACTCTGCATAAGATTGTAGCTTGTAGGTCCCTTATAGGCTTTCCCATGATAGTCGTTTAGTGCGAAACAGGTAGATTTTTAGGTTAGTACACAAAGAGAAGGGGAGAAGTAGATTACACCAAAAAGGCCTTCTCTTTTCTACTCACTTAAAATCGACCTGTCTCCCCCGACACGACTTTCATGGGAAGACCTCTGTGTCCATATGCACTCTCCTTAAGTCGTTACATCTGTTTGTGTATTAGGAAATAACTTTAAGCCGATTATTGTAGCTTTAGACAGATCATCTCAAATCTCATATATAAAAATGGAAATTACGATACACTCACTGACTCACGAGCCCCCAGTCCAATCCCTTTGCCCTATATAGAAAGCTGACAGAGGTTCCCTTTATGATGTAGTTATATTTAGATAGGTATAAAAGGAATAAGGAAGGATATTTCGAAATTCAATCCTTAAAGGGGTAAAATTGTTGTTTTTCATCCGATCGACTTCAAAGATAAGACTCAAAGACAAAGAAAATCAACTCAACTTTGGATATTTTGCTTGGGGCCCGCACCCGAGTTATAGGTGATGGGCACTTTTACGTGGCCCGTTTTCATGACCTTACTTCATTCATGCCATAAAAGTCGTAAATCTAAATAAATACAAAAAAAAATGTTTATGCATCCATTTTTTTGGTCCATCCAGATGACCTATAATTGTTGACCTGTTTTCTCCAACAAGGTGTTTTTCAGTGATAGTAGTTGCTCCTTAGCTATTTACGTTCAGGGCCGGCTTTAGCGGGCGAGTCACGCGCTTGGCGCCCTTTTATATTTCAGTAAAATTTAAAACAAGTAAAAGTTTTATCATTTGATACCTACCCTCCACTAAATACAAGCCATGCAAAATGTTTTCCGAGTGAGTTAGTACCTATATGTACCTACTCGCATGGATCTAATATTGGTTTTTTATGGGAGGCACCAGGGGTATGGTATAACTCGCGGTTTTTTTCTTGCATTTTGTTATGTCGCTGCGATCATTTCGCATTTTATTATTTTGCATATCAAAAACTCGCATTTTGTTATTTCGCAGTTTTTATTTGGCAAAATTTCATTTAGTATTGTTACTATTTTACCATACGATATTTTGCATTTATTATTTCGCCATAAATTACTTTCGTTTTTTTTTTTTTGATTTCGCGTTTCTTTATTTCGCTTTTGCCCAAAAACCTTTTAAGATGCTCAATTTTTAACTTTTTATAATTTTTCTTTACAAAAACCCCATAAACACTGAAATAACTGCAACTCCCCTGCCTGTGGTCACTGTAGGATTTGGAGTAGCTGCGATTTTGAGTATTATGCAAAGTAGAGGCCCATTTTACATATAAATCAAGGGCGCGAAATACATTTTACAAAATAAGCAAAAGCAAAAACTACAAAAGCTATTTGAAAGAATAGCAAAACATAGCAGTGCTAAAGAAAAAATGCGAGTTAACCTTACAGCGAGATGAATGCAATTTGCCACATGTCTTCTGCGAAATAATGGAAAAATATTTAAAACGTCGCGAGATAATAGTTTGCGAAATGAAAACCGCGAATTATAGCCATTTAGCCATAACTTCCATGTTCAATG
Source organism: Cheilosia soror (assembly GCA_949372485.1). NCBI lineage: Eukaryota > Metazoa > Arthropoda > Insecta > Diptera > Syrphidae > Cheilosia > Cheilosia soror. The sequence goes on from OX443561.1 coordinate 83,884,575, forward strand.
CAACAATAAGGTAGAACGAGACGAGAATACGCGTAAGCCATTAAGCAGATTATATTATTGCCCCTTTTTTTATGCAAATCCCCTTTTTTTGCGACTTTTTAAAAATCTTCGAAGTCAGCCCTGCTTGACATAGCCAATATTCAAAACCAACCTGACGACGGTAAAAGAAGTCCTCTTACAAATTTTCATTCGCCTTAGTCGATTCGTTTAGACGCTATCATGTTTTCAAGAGACAGACAGACGGACATGGCTGAAACGATTCAGAATGTGATCCTTACTCAGACCTGTTAGGTCTCCGGTGACTTCTTCTTGGCGTTACAAATGTAATGGCAAAGAGAATATACCTTCCGATAAAGGGTATAAAAAACTTGTTATTTATTATTTAATTAATAGAAAAATGTGTCAGTATAGTCACGAGACATTTAATGAAAAAAAAAAACAGATTAAAAACAACTACAGTCTTATTTTTCTAGCTTTTTTGTCAGCAAATTCTTTGATAAGACTGTCTACGTTTTCTGCAATTTGATTTTTAATGGACAGTGAGTCCAAACAAACTAGTTAATCTTGTTTGAGACATTGTAAAAATCTTGTTTGAGACATTGTAGACTGTAAGTCCGTTTTATCAACAGCGTGCATGTATCCGTACCGTAGGTGTTGCCTGATTGTCTTCAAGATAGTGTTGGAGACCTAAAATTTCATCGCACAACAAATCTCCGCCAATATCCCATTTGATGTCAGTATCAGAACAATGTCGCATGAGTTCTTCTTTATTTTAATTTTTTTATGTTTAACAAGAAATTCCACGCGTCAGAAAAAGCTTGCTTGTTGAAATCTTTCCTTCATAGATATAAGTAGGGTGTCCAAAAAGCATTACAAAAATTTATCAAGATCAGTTATTGGTTCATCAACAGCCTCTTCATCCGGTCTACGTTTAATACGTCTTAATCGCGCTACTGGGTTTGAAAAATGTTCACTTAAAAAAATAATTATTGGGACTTCCCCTCCCCCAAATAAAACATCTCCGGAAGTGTTGCCCGTTTTTCTAAGCTTATTCACTCTACAGGGCATTGACTTGACATACTATACCTACATGGACTGCTAGCAGCCAATTTTTCGTTGAAGCAAAAATAAGCACTAGCTCTTTTGGTTCACGGCGGAGAGAAACGAAAACACTCAAATGTCATCGAACAATTCGTGCGATTTGGTTTGTGTGCTGAGTGTGCCATACTGCCATCTGTTATAGATCGTTTGAAACTAACTGAGTGTGAAGAAATCTCTGTGTCAAATTCCGAGAGCTCAGAGTTGCACGAGCAAAGCCGCGGGCAAAAGCTAGTATTTCCATAAAAGTAAACATTGGATTTGATACCTATGATGACATTTCCCTACTTAAAAATTGTTTAGCACTTTTTCAGACTTTATTTACAAAATTCATGGGAAATTTCAAAGCTTTCTCGAAGTTAAGGTTATCATCTCACACCACTGTGCCTCTAACTAACTGAAAACTCCAAAATACAATTTTCCCACTGTACTCTTTGCCATTAGCTAATTTTCCGTCTTTAAAAATACTTACTTACAATTTCAACCACGAAAACTTACAACAAATTAGATTGTGTAGAGCGTCCATAGGTGAACTAAAACTTCAGGCTAAATACCTGTCTGTATAATATTAAAACTCCAATTTAAATTTGTCCATTTATTCGAAAACATTTTTTCGTGTCGAAAAATTCTTCACTTCTTATAAAAAAGAAAAACAAAAAAATAAAACTTAAACTTAAAAAAAATTACTAAAATAATTTACACATAAGTTTTTTTTTTTAAATAATTTCTATCAAGAGAGTTAACAATTTATTAAATAAAACTACACAAACCAGCTGAGTTGATGACAGCTTTTCAAGCGCGTCAGCCTCCACAAATGGGTTTACAACACCAACAACAAATTCGGACCAAAGAGGACCATAAAAAAAAACAACAACAAGTAATTGCACATAGTATCGAATTTGGTTCAGTGTCGTTCATTTCCGTTGCTTATTACCCGATGGAGTACTTTCTTCGACATCCGTTTCCTTTGACGACATTCTTTGGAAGTCACAGTCTATTATTCTTTTTCGTTTTCGCAAGGGTCTACTACATTCGCTGGACGACGTTTGCGATTCCGCAACAGCAGATGCTATGGTTGACGGTGTTGTGGCGGCTGCGGTTACAAGCCGCTTGCTGTGCAACCGAGTAATTTTGAATTTTGGCAGTTTCTGCTTGGAACTGTCATCTTGATCCTCGGGGATTGCTTCAGCTGATGTGGGAGGCTCGGGCGGTGACGATTGCTGAGGAGGCGTCGTCGTAGTATCATCTTCTTTGGACTTGGTGAAATCGAGTGGCTCATCGAATTCTGTGCATTTTGAGTCGCTCTCAGCGGAGGTCGTTTGAGATGTCGCTGTTGTTGGCTCTTCTTTCTTCTGCGCAGCCTTGAGAAAGTCCATTATTGGCAGGGGTATTGGGATTGGTATGGGAAGAGGGATTATTATGGGATATGGCACCATCACAGTGACCGGTGGCGGAGCTCCGAATAGTCCCGAAACAACATCCGGCTGTGGGAAAAGTTGATGACCACTGTTAAAGAACCTAGGATAAGGCTGTGGCATAAATGGCGGCCTTTGTGGAAACGACGGACCTGGATAATAGCCTGATGGTGGCAGGTTGGTTGGCCTCGCTGCAGGATGCTGTGGAGGTGGTGGAGGACCGTCTATTGGCGATATGGGCGGGGCACTTATGTTTTGTAAGTCTTGCACACTGGGGAAGGGCTTTGTTGGAAGCTTTGGACTTGGATTGAGGCTATTCGCTAAAATCTTTGACTTATGGCTCAGGCTCATATGGCTGTTAAGACTATTGTTGTTTATACTGTTAGGGTTATTGTTGTTATTGTTACTGGTATTATTCACTGGACCCACACTCGAGGCGCCCGCCCGCGAAGGCCGCTTTTTCCGACTGTGCTTTGGTGACTGCCGGTTGTTCATTATACCGGGACTTTTTGACATCAACTTTGAAACTGGCGCCACTGTGATGATGGGCTTATGCGGCTGCGATGGAGTTACCGCTTGAGGATTAGGTGCTGTTGGGGTGGGTGAGACTGATACTGTTGAAGCTGGTGATGCTGATCTACTGCGGCAATTTCGAAGCCACAAGTCGGGTGTTATTAATCCACCACTGCCGCTGGCCGTGTCCAAGCCTTTGTCTCGCAGATGCGGGTTCATATCTAAGTGCGCCTGAGTTTCTTTACAGAAAATCTGCATCTTGTACTGATTGAGACACTTATCGGAGCAAAATTGTAGCTGCGAAGCACCATCCTGAAAATCGACATAACTGACGGCATGCCGTACATGTCGACACCAGTCGCATGTTTTCGCCTTCTTAAACGATGCACGTCTACTTTGGGTAAAGCACGACTCTGAGCAGTATCGCGGGCCATCGGCAGTTGTCAAAAAGTCTGTTGAATTGTCCGCCACCGGTCGACGGCACCACACACAGTTGTTGTAATCTGAAAAGGAAAGAAAAGTTTAACTTTCATAATCATTTAATTTTGACTATCGAGAGGTATATCCATTATGGGCTTCTTGAGAGGAAAAGCAGAATTTTATATTTGACACAGGATAACCCTCCGGGGGTATCATATTTTAACATCGAAAATTCTCCAAAAGTTATATCCTTCAACTTTCCATCTAATGAGTGCGTATCTCAGCTGTATCCCTATATACAACTGGATTAGAAGGTTTCATAATGTGCACATGCATATGTGAGAATCTTTCGCCAAAGGAAGGGCATAGGTCAAAGTAAGCACAAGCTCGTATTTCGTTGAAGGATTTTGTTTTGTAATGCTGCAGTTTTAATGATTAACGGAACGATGCGGATGTATTCTTAACCTATACCCTCAACCCGCAGATTATAATAGATATGGAGGTATGTATCTGAGAAACCATTGCTATTGACAGAACGGTTTCCGAAGGATGTTTGAGTCTTATTTCGCACATCAGCAAGAAAACGTGTTTGTATGCGTGTAAAATTGTTAATACACTTAACATATATATCTTGGGCGATATACCTATCTCGATTTGACAGTTTGACACCAATGGCTACTTATAACGACTTTTCTGACAACGTTTTAAAGGCTCCGTCAAACAGAGAGCGTTTTAACACCGCGTTTCACCGTCGCGTTGTAATATACTGCAATACATTTCCCCTGTCACACAAAGCGCGTTGTCAGAGTCGCGTTGAACTCACCGAAGCGGTCAAATGCAGCGGTGAAACGCTCTCTTGTGAAAAATTGCAGATTATTTCTCCGACGCGGAGCGGTGAGAGTAATTTTTGTAGTGTCAAATGGAAATTACAATTTTACAATTACAATTTCTTTATTTGAGTCTTAAATAATCAATACATTTGTTTTTGTACTTAAGTTATACTATTGAAGCCGACTTATAAATATTATGCCTGGCTTACTATATTATAGAAAATAGCCCCGTAGGCTTTTTAATCATTATACATTATACATTAATATACGGTACGTTTTCGTTATAATATGCTTGCTCCCGGCATACTTAAATCAGTTTTTATAAGGACTTAAAATTATGACTAGATACAATATACATTTAAACAAAACATAAACGAAACAAAACAAAACCAAATAGTGCCATGTGCAATCGATTTTAAATTAAGAAATAAGTATTTCTGTACCTTAGTGTAGAGTTTGAGTTAATCTGCTTAATGAGTAATATAAAGTTCTTATATCATCACAAACAGAATCAAACCGTTTAATTTGCAAGAATAGCATTACCTATGAAGATTAAATGCGAGCATATATGAGCGTTTGAAATAAATGAGTTCTTTTATTAAGCGTATAGAGTCGCATATTTTAAGCTTCAAATGATGTTTAAGTTAGCCTCTCAAATTAGACCGCGAAGCTTTAATATAAAAAGGTATCAATGGACCTCTACTAACATCTTGTTCGATATGAGGGAGGGATCTTACATTAAGGAGGTTAAATGGTGAAAGGTAGTAATTGTCGTCTAAACTGTCACATATGTTTGAGTCCAATAAAGATTTAATAAGCGCATTTGGATGAAATTCTATGCGTTTAAGTTTTCTTAGAGAAAGATTGATAAGGTATGTCATTAGCGGTGTTATCTTGCATGTCTCATACAATAATTTATTCGAATACCATTTCTTGTCTGGTCTTCTATACTTTCCACAACAGAATCTTAGGATTTTTCGCTCAAATTGTTCAAATTCTTTGGCTATTGTGGGCGAAATAGTGAACCACGCACAGAATCCATACGCTAATATGGGTCTTATAAGTGATTTATATATAAGTATCTTCGTGTTTGAATGTAATGCTTTTGACTGTAATAAAGATTTTAGTCTAGCGGTAACAGCTTTACCTTTTGTTAGAGTTTGTCTAGCATGTTTATTAAAAAGTAACCGATTGTGGAAGTACACACCCAAGTATTTCAATTCTGACCGCAAGGGAATGGAGTGGTTATCGATTTGCAAATTCAATGTTTTGCTTTCTTTAACAGCTAAGTGATGGCCTTTTCCACTTGCATTACGAAAACAGGTTATGCCGCATTTTTCCGTGTTTATTTGAAGACCCCACTTTTTGAAATATCCCAACAGCAAAGGAAGTTTTTCCTTGATTTTATTAAGAGCGTTTTGAGGTCTCGCATCGCTAGCTAGTATCAAGGTATCGTCTGCATAGAAAATTTCGCCGAATTCTCGTTGAGCATCTAATGCACTTTCATGTGGGAAATCATAAAGGAATATGATAAACAGAATTGGTCCTAGAATAGACCCTTGCGGAATACCCGATAGCACTGGGAATGTTTCTGAGTGCTCAGAGTGAATAGTAACTGAGGAAAAACGATTTTGTAGGTAGTTATAAATCAATCGAATAAGCCACGTAGGAAAGTTTAATTTGATTAGTTTAAAAATCACACCATTATGCCACATAGAATCGAAAGCTTTTTCAAGGTCAATATCCAGCCCAACTGTACATTTCTTATTCCTTAAGTTTTGGATAATATTATTGGATAAAAGGAGTATTGCATGTTCGGTCGAGTGTTCTTTTCTAAATCCAAATTGCGTCTTTGGAATCACATCGGTGTCTTCGCAGATGATGTTGATGTGATCAACTAATATTTTTTCAAACAATTTTCCTACATTCGATAGCAGTGATATTGGACGAAACTCTTTAATTTCTTTAGCCGATACTTTTTTTGCTACTGGCAAAAGTTTGGCTTGTTTCCAAATTGTAGGAAAATATCCATTGTTAATACAATGGTTAAACAAAGAAGACAATATTGAATCGAGCGTATGACAGCATTTTCGTAAAATAAAATTAGATATCCCGTCTATGCCTGATGAACGCTTGTTATTAAGGTTGACTCTAAGAACCTGTACTTTATCAGGGTTTGTAAAAACTGGAGTATTTGGATTGACCGAAAGATTGGATGGCGAAAACGTTGTTATGGGTACATCATTTTCATTAGCACAAAATTCTGTAACGGTTGACAGCACTTCCGAAGTTAAGTTGTTATCGAAATGAGGTATTTTTTCCAAATAAAGAGAGGAAAAAAAATCTTTAAATGTATTAAGCTTAGTCTCAGTATCAATTAGTTCAACGCCATTATGTGTAAGTGTGTCCTTTGAAATATCCGTCCCAAAAAACTTTCTTCCCGTTATTCTGTCAATCTCTCTAAAAGCTTGAGGAGATGGTCTTACTTTTTGTAGTCTGGACTTGAAAGAGGAATTCATGTCTAAGTTTATTCTCTCACTTATGATTTTGCTGAGACATTTGACTCTTGCAGATAAGTCCTGATATTCGCCATTTATTCTATTAAGATGTCTATGATAAATTCGCTTAAGTTTTTTAAGCCAAAGAGAACGTATTTTAATCAGTTTCATTGTAAGAGGAGAAATGTTGTCGTACTTATATTGCCTTGGTTTGCATAATACCGAATTTGTGTCGATAGTAGTCACAAGCGCTGAATTCATTTCGACTATAAATGTGTCTATTTCTGCATTCAAAAGGTTTCTGTCAGAGGGAATGTTCAATCGGGAAAGACTATTATGTAGATCCAGCCTGAAATCTTGCCAGTCAGTGTTTTTAAAGCTTCTGTAAGTAACCGGGGGTAACAGCAGAGGTGCAAAGTTAAAAATGCCTACATTAAGCGAAATGCCATAATGGTCAGATATTGTAGGGAATGTCGAACACAAATTATTGGTAGTTATACCGTTCAGGCAAGATGAAAGTAAAAAGAAGTCTAACACCGAAGACGAACGTGGGAATGTTGGGCTATTAGGTGAAATCAGATCAAGATTCAAGAAGGGTCCATTGAAAAACCAATCATAGATCTTGAGCCCATTTCTATTGTGAACGCTATCTCCCCAGTGTTGGTGACGAGCATTAAAATCTCCCCCAAGAATTACCGCATCATAAGTATTTGCAACGGAATATAATCTGTCGAGATCTCTTGGTAAGCTTCGGCCAGCGTTAGTTGGAATGTAAATGCTTCCAAAAAGTATTCGCATTTGTCCTCCTTGTGGATTTCTAAAGGTAATTGAAGCCAAACAGACTGAAAAAACATCACTGTGAAAAGAAACCGGGTTATATTTGTATTTTTCGTCCAGAATTATTGCAGTTCCTCTTCCTGCGTTATTCCGAATCATGTTAAATCCTTCAAATTTAGGTTTGTGTCTTGCATGTAGTCTAGTTTCAGACAGAAAGCATATTTGGGGTTTTTTACTTTTTAATATTTTTAAAAGTTCCAATCTTCTTACATGCGAAATTAAAGAATTAAAATTTATCGAAATAATTTTTAGATTTGTTGTGGTCATTATACTACAATTGAGGCGACAAACTCTAGGTATGTAAACATTTTTTCTTCTTTCGACTGAAGCTGTTGATACTTCGGCCAAAATTGTCTGATTTTTACCAAAAGATCCTTAAATGGGATGCTAAATAGATTTTGCGATTCATTCAGAAATTCGCTAAGACTACCTGTTGGCTCAGAATGTCTGTTTACCTGTTTGGGTGCTTTTAAATGTGCTTCTTTGGATGTTGTTTTTGCCATATCAGCAAATGACACTTGTGGCCTTATAAGCTGATTAACCGTCTCATGAACTTCTCTTATATTAGACATTCTTTTTATTTTTGCAGTTTGTGAAAGGGCTTCCTTTCTTTCTTTATATTTTATATACGATGGGCAGCTTAGATCGCTAGCTGCATGACCTGATTTATTGCAATTAATACATTTAACTTCAGGAACTTCCTGATTTGATTCCCTACAGTTTTTGTGAGACTCAATACAAGACTCTGAGTCATGATTTTCTCCGCACAAAACGCAGCGACTATTATATGCACAACAGTCACCCGTATGACCAAACCGTTGACAGCGGTAACACCTAATGACCACCCTATTATTTTTCCTTTCCCAGTATACCCTTTGGTGCAATAGGCTTCTAATATTTATTAATTCTTTAATGGACTCTCCCACCTCTAGTTGTATGACAAAAATGTTTAATTTAACGTTCTGGGCTTTTGTTCTAGCTGTAAAGAATTGACTTATATTACTGACTTTCACATTTGGCGCGGATTCTTTCAGAGCTTTACGAATGCTTTCAATAGGTGTATCCCCATCAATACCTTTTAGAAGTATAGAAGTCTTTTTTGTGTCTTTAGGAGAGAATGAATATGCGCCTATACCCGTCTCGCGAAGTCGATTAATAATTAAGCCATGTACGCTCGCACTATTAACGTATACCTTTGTCTTATGATAACCTATGTTCACAAATTTGTATTGAATATCTATAACATTACATTCAGCTGCTGCTAATTTAATTAAATCAGTTAATATTGTGCAGTTGGCACCAAAAATATAAATAGGTGGGCAAAAAACTATTTTGTTTAATTTATGCGATGCACTGTCGCTTGTTGTCTGCGTTGTTTGCCTTTTAGCAGAATGGTTGCTACGTACATCACTCGCATCGCTTACAAAGGAACAGTCATCCATGTTGTCTAGATCTGCTAGTGGCGAGAATGGATTGTTATCAAGAGTAGATTGCTGATGACTCATAGCGTGAGAACAGCCAGCATCGGCTGGATTTATTCTTTTCCTTTTTCCCATATCTGTGTTGTAGGTGTGTGCTGATCGTTTTAAGTTGCCGATTACTGCTTTCCACTCACTTGCGTTTGAGCTGATATTTTCTTCTCCCATATTAGTACCTTGTTGTTGGAGTTGGCTTTGAAGAGGAGAGATACCCAAATTGTTTGTCGTTGTTAGTCTCTGAGTGTTTACTAAGAGATGATTTTTTGCAATTGAACTGACATTAGAATCCACGTGTTTGATGTTATCACGAATTAATGCACTAGCATTAGCGTTTATTTTATTCTCCAGCACTTGGGCTGGAGAGTTTTTAATCACTTTATTATTTTCCACTTTGATGAGTCTCTATCTCTATACGGAAATTATTTACAATATGTAATTACTTGCGGTTGTACCGCTAAAATTGTTAAGGAATTTTGTTTGCTATAAGTAACACGTCTGCTCACTCTGGGCTTTCACCATGCACTCGTCAAATGGAAATATTAATAGAATTTCAAAGAAATTAGCCGTCTTTACGATATGTTTGATGAAATGTATAAAAGCATTTTTTTAAAGGGTTATATGAGAGACAATTGCAAAGGAATTAAATGAGAACGGTATTCTCGGACTTCTCTCTTTTTACGCATGGCAAATAAAATCTATAATTCGTCATCAGAGGTGCTTGACATGTTGAGACTTGAGACAATTTTATGATAGCTATCTGTTTGACGTCGTCTAACGCGGCGTTGAGACCGTCGCGTCAAAATAATCTTAACGCCCGTAAAATAATCTAAACGCGACCTTAAGGTTGAAAATTGTGTGGGTCGTCAGATATTTGAATTTGAAAAATTGGTCGATCTGTTGTCAGACATTGTCAGATGAATTCAAAGTCTTATGGGTTGTTTTTTGTAGTACGGATAATGGATCAAAATATTGCACTTGCGACTATTTTAACTGCCTATACGTGTTGGTAGACAGCCAGGATGATGAATTGCCTCAAAAACGACGTCATGTTTGGACAAAGGATTGGGTGGCACGTTGTCAGCAGGAGGGATTCTACTCGAAGTTACTCGTCGAATTGCGAGCTGAGGAGCCAGAGCTTTATCGCAATTTTTTGCGGATGGACTCGAAACAATTCGATGATCATTCTGGGAACAAAATTTGTTTAAAATGCTTCCAGGAAATCGAGGCGGTTTTGTTGGCAGCTTGACCAGACTTCTTTCCTGTACTTCTCCAGGTTGCTGTTAAATGTGGTGCGCAGATTTCTACATTCGTTAAGAAGAAATTGAATCGCGTCGGCGACCTCTTGCCACAGGGCTTCTTTGGGCAGTTTATACTCTCCGCAGCCAAAATCCCACAGACTGCGTCGCGTCTCGATTTCCTGGATCAATTGAAGTATGCTATCGTGCGTCCATTCACTCTGGACTTTCTTTCTATAAGATTTTTTTTTTTTTTTAATTTCTTTTATGTTGGCGACTTTTCCAATGCAGAATTGTTCGAATCGATTAAATTATTCTCCATCGCAAATAAAAGTAAGAAGATTTCGATTTCGCGTCTAAACCACCGGTTAAACTGTCTGTCAATGAAAAAATTGTAAGCTATTGTCAGCTTCCATAAACAACGCCATCTGACAATTTCCAATGAGTCTTACAATGTCCTAATTGTCTGACAATAATAAAAATTGTGTGTTCAGACTTGTTTCGACGATCGTCAGCAACCTGACAAATTCATTGTCAGATGGATGTCTTACAATTGGCTGACAATGACATTTCTGACAATATTGTAAGACAAAATTGTAAGTTCAGACGGTTGTAAGACATTTGGGACACATTTTTCACTGACAGATCTGACAATATTGTAAGATCTGACAATCGTGTGTACTTAGCTTTAGCTTAACCCTCACCAAATATTTGCCAACTTGAAACAGCAAAAAAACACTTCTCTTTGTATTGATTGAACATGAGGATCGATTACCTTTGTATATCGCATACTATTCATACTATAGTCCTTTTCCTTGCTTTAATGAACATCATCGAAGTTGCATATGCATGCGCCATTCATTCAAACTATAACGAATTCGGTTACATTTTCATCCTTAATTTGTTCTCCCGCCAATAACATAAAAAAAATAGATAACCTATAGGTAGGTACTCAAATTTCCCAGGACAATTATTACTTTTCTCGGGAATGAATCATTTTACGTTGGACTTTAGAAAGGACTTTGGTTTCTTACCTGGTTTTTCATCTACAGCTTTTCCGGAATTTGGACTTTTCGAATCTTCTCTGGAACTTCGAGTATCATGATCCGATGTTGTACTATCACCACCACGTTGGCTATGTCTACTGTCATTCAGTCCATTTCGACTTCGACTTCGGCTTTTCTCCATATGATTAGAGAGAGGGGGTGCTGCAGCAGATTGCAAAAGACGAGAAGTTTTCGTTGATAGATCTAAACGATCAACACCATCGTAACCGTACCAACCGAGAAGTTCATTCATGGCGGTTTCAGCGAATTCCTAAAAATACATAAATTAGAAAAAAAACTGTTACGAAACAGAATATTTGAATGTATGTATAATTAATTAACTAACCGCTTACATTATGGTACCTAACCTACGTTAAGTTGTTGCTGACGTATTGTCAGTCTGAAAAAGACGCAACCAAATATGACATAAATTTTATCTGTCAGTTGAGCAAAAATACTTTATTGCATTTAAATTAAAAACTGAAGAACTAAATAAATATTAATTATGGCAGATCAAATTACCAAATTAGAGTTATAAGGAGGATTGTATTTCACTTTTAGAATAACATTATTAAACGGCTCTATGTTAATTTATTTCGTATGCATAACTATACGAATATATAGAGAAAGCAAATTGAAAGAATGTGTGCATAAATATTCCCATTTCAAAGCAGTCAATTCAACATTTACATGCACTATCGTCAGAAATGCTATCAACAAATACAAGTCTACTCCAGTTCCCCATTCCTGGAGTCACCTCATTCGAAGCTACTGCAATATTTAACCAGTTACCGCAGATAACTTCATCTGGAACTCTGACGGTCATCAGCATCTACAACAAGTGCAGCGCTAAGACTCTGGATATCTAACACGAACTGTAAGTGCTAAGGGACTTCTTAACCCTTGAGATGTTCGGCGGAGACTTTAACGCAAGGCATCAAATATGTGGCGATACAGTCACTAGCTCCAAAGGCGCAGCAATTTGTCAACTGAATAAAGAGAAATTACAAAAACCAACTTCTGTTTCTCGTAGTAGGTACATAATATTCCAAGCAAGGCTAACTCACCCCAACTTTGCTCAAGCCGATTAACTAGATTCTAGATCTCTGGCAGGATCAGAGCGGTGCAGTTGATTCGTTAGCCCGCATCTTCACGAACGAGCAGCTATAGGAGGTCATACATTAATTTCAAGGAATTAGATGTCGAGCGATTGCAGAGCTAAATCGAGAATAGCGTAGCTATTTCTGTCTGTTCTTTCTATCGCTGATGTCGAAGTGTTTCCGGAACCCATTTTTCATTTTTTTTTTAAACTCATGAAAACAGTTCTTTTCAACACTTTTTTAAATATTCTTAATAAAACTTTGAAGAAGATCGCTCCTGCAACGAAATATACGCAATGGCCTCATCCTAGTTGTGCATCTTCTTATACGCTTTTCAAGTAGTTCATTGTTTGATCTTGGGAAATTACAGCCGTCATTTCTTATTTACCCTTTAATTTTATGACTTTCTGAGTAGTTTCTGAGTACAAAATTTCCAACAGGTATAAAGAGTGAAAATCGAAATGGCCTCATTCTAGTAGTTATCGGCAAGGTACCTACGTCTCTGTCGCAAACGACTGGCGACATTTTTGTCGTGTCGAGTCGTTTAGAATTTGGTATTGCGTAACTGAAACGACTCGACTCTCTGAACTCTCACATTCCACATACTTTCCACAAACTATACACTTGCGGTTTGACATTTCAGTCGACGAATTTATATTTGATCTGGTGTATTCTTTGTGAGTTGGTTAATTATTTAATAAAACAAATCAAAAATGAATAGTCTTGTTATGTTTTTTGAAAGCAGTGACGAAGAAGAAACCCAGAAAAAAGAGCCGGTAAAGTTAAGGAAGGACATTCTAACCAAATCCAAGACATTGGATTTGCCCGACGTTAAGTGAGTGGTAGAAATAATTTAAATTGCAAACCTTTTTAATAACAATAATTATATTCACATTTAAAATATGTTTTAGACTATCGAAGTCGAAGGTGGCCCAAGACAATTCAGAGATAAGGTTATGTTGTCCCATTGCCGATTAACATCACTTTCGCTAGGCCTTCGTGAATGATTTTACCAAAGGAATATTTTTCTGCATTTCGTTCACTAAATGTAGAAATTGTCTTTTAAATGTTATCTCCATTTTGCAAAATAACTATCAGCCCTATTATGGCTATCAAATATCAATTATTTGATACTTGATAAGATCTATCAATTCATTGGTAATTTGGTATTATGAGTATCAATAATTGATAAATTTTACACCATTGTGAATACTTATCAAAATGTCATTGAGAATGGGTTCTGCTTTGACGTTTGACGTTTCTGATTTGTAGTTGGTTGTTGTTTTATGGCTGACGTGACGACTGGTTTTGGTTAATTGTTTTTATTAAACAACAGTCGCTTTTTTCGCAAATCAAAGGAACGATTGTGATTGGTTGTGCAATGCCAATATTAAAGTTATTCCCAACGCTCAGTTGATGGTTTCCTTACTGAGAAAATAATTTTAAAATCGCTGCTACTCGTAGTATATGTACATTTGGGATGTCTACCGAAGACATTTCGCTCTAAAGTCTTTATATTACAGTAAAAACGAGGATATACATTTTTTAATTTGATGCGCCCGAATATTTGATGCGTATCAACGAAAAATTTGTGGTTGATAGACAATTTGATGAATATCAAATTTTTTGATAATCGTAATACCAAGTTTATCGATAAAACTATTCACAATAGATCTTAAATCTAATACAATTCACAATTCATCAAAAATGTTGATAGGTTGATAACCATAATGCCAATTTATTCATTTTGTTGATTACGTATCAATTATTATCAAATATCGTGTTGATATTTGATAGCCATAATAGGGCTGTATAATTGTCTATTTCAGTCGTCCACAAAATAGTCGACGACAGAAATGTATCATTTCCACGACAAACGTCGTCACAAAGCGCCTTACGCAATACCGACGATCGTCGTCGTAAAATACAATCCACATTTTTTGACATTTCAGACGCCAATACCAAACAGTCGCGTCGTTTTTTTAGAGTCGCAAACGACAACGACAATAGGGGTGATTGGCAGTCTATAGAACGCGGGCGATGCTCTGTAAGTTGGTGATTAGTTGCAATTATATAAGTCACCAAATGACAAATAATAATAAGTAAACTGTTTATTAGAATCTTCGAATACTAAACTTTAAGTTTAAAACCCAATCCTTTGTCATTGTTTAACCCTGTTTATCCAGAGATCATTACCTATATACGATGCCTCGTAACTGCCAGTGTGACCAACCGCGTTTGATATTGCTTATAACAATTTCACGTTTTCCAGAGTCAAATTACACCATAAAATAGGAGAATGGCAGGACGACTACCTTTAGCACAGCAGTCTGTGGTCTGCTGTATAGCATTTGACAGTGAACATGCGCATAGCCACTGTGTAGCCACTTTTCACGCGCCTACGGCTAATTATTCTAACACTGCGGTAAATGACAATGTCTACTGACCATAATTGCGCCCAACTGCATGCAGCTTATCCCTTTGGTCATAGTCACCTTCGTTACTCCTCTCCGCAACGCAATGAACACACATCATACGGTCTTAACAACAACTGTAATGAAGCGTTTGTTGCCGCGTGAAAAAGAGTTCATCTCCATCGTTAAGGGTCCGATTACACATCGGTGTTCGTTCTTTTGTTGCACTAGATGACGGATAGGTGGATGATGCATGTGAAACTGAAACTTAATGCTTTCAATGTATATAATTTTATTTTACAGCATAATGTTAACATAAACACACAATACGCTGTGGTGTTTGTTTAAAGCCAACCCTACTATCTTTGAATGTGTGCGAGTTTACTTTGTCAATTAGTGGGTAGATGAGGTATGTCAACGGAAGGTGTCATATGAAGCATCATGATGATTCCTCGTCGCTAGTCCATGGAAGAAAACGATAACGACACCGATGACGGCAACACTGTACGATGACAGCGTCAACGACGACTACAAACGAGTGCATGCAGTTTGTCTTCAATTACTCGGGTATTGGGTTACCTCTGTGAGCACCGTGTCAAGTAACTAGAAGGTGGGAAGTAGGTGACACTGGTAGCCAGTTCGCACGGGGAGTTTATAATATATTTTTCTGTTAGTTTTCCTTTCAAACATTGATGTCGCGAGGGTGTCAGCGCTTTGTTTTTAATTCGTGTGAATTAACGGTGTAGAGTGACTGGAAGAAAACAAAAGCCGTAGAGCTGTGAATTTATGTACATAACCATTTTTGCTTAGTGTGTGGTGGTGGTGGTGGTTGACAAGGTTAAAATTGGAATGCACAACTGGGTGGGAAAATTGCGCTGAATTCGATATCAGGGCCGATTTTACACATTTGATTTGACACAAATAAATTAGTGTAATCAAATAGGTTTTAGGGCAGAGTAGAAGGACTCTTATACAACTCTCATCAAGGTGTCATAACGCCCTGATGACACTATAGGAAGTGCATTAACGCCCCAAAATGAAATAATAGCGCCCGACGGCCTTATGACACAAAAATGTGCGCCCCAGGGCGTTATGACACTGAGCGTTGACATGAACCCCTCTCATCATATGTCATTTATTTTTGGTGGTGACGGAGGCAGTCAAATCTTATCAAAGTTTACATCTCCTGGTTGCGCTTATAGTCTTCGGGTAGGGTAAGATCGGAGGGTGACCGTAACAGTCTGCTCCCTGCCTATTGTATCTGACAGGCCATCACTAAGGAGGGAGACTGGTGCGTGATAGAAGTAGGAGACTGAACCAGTACATTTTGCTGTACTGGTTCAGTCTCAATGTGTCAATGGTTGGATCGTCTGTCTCCCGGTTTTTTCCCTTTTTTTTGACCATTAGTCCATAGGACAGAGACGTATATGTTGAGCTGAGCAGTAAACTTGATTGAAGCACTACATCTTTACTGCTTGGTACCGAAAAGAGAGGTCGCGCTTTGTCTTCGGTAAAAAGGCGAGGAGTGACCGAAACAGTCTAACCCCACGTCCTGTGCCTCTGACGAGGTCTTCGAAGTGTCAAATGAGGATGATTTGATGTAGGTATAGCCATAGCAATTTGTCGTAATTGAATGCTACAGATTCTTTACTTTGCCGAGGTAAATGTTCAATGTCACACGATCTTTGAAATGATCGCGCCCTCAATTTTCCGCGCGCTAACTAACTAACTAATGTCGTTTTCGGCGTCCAGAACCGTCCGGAAGAACTTTCCGCGATTCTGAATTCAAATCCATAAGCAAATTTCTCTTCTTTTCAGTGGAAGAACTGTCCAGTTGAGTGCCAATCGAACGCTTTCGGAAGCGTTCGGATTGCTTCCGGACGGTTCTGGACGACCAACCGAAAACGACATAACAACTTATAGACAACCACCGCCATACTTGTTGTGTTTTGACAGACAACTTTTCTCTCAAGATTCTGTATGACAATACGGACAATACCGAATTTTGAATGACATAAAACCAAAAGACAACTCAACTGTAGTCGTCGTTGTCTTACACAATAGGGGCATTCATTTTATTAAATCAGATAATATGCATTTTACAAACGGAACTATATTTTTAGCAATTACTTATTTTATAAAGCCATTTCAGGACTAGTGACAAAACACAAACGAGGTAACCTACCCATCCTATACAAAGCATAAAGTTCAAAAGTGAAATATGTATTTTAAATTAAAACTACGCTGCAATTCAATATCCTTGATATATCTTTGAGTATCAATTCTCAAACGCACTCATATTACTCATACCATTGTATATACACACTATAGTACTCTCATCCCATCGCATTGAATTACGCGTCTTCGACGATCCAGGTGGCGCTTCAGTTGATTTAGTTTGTACACTGCCAGCCAACTCCGAGCATTGGGGTCGGGGAAATGTGTATAGAGAAAACCAAAATAAACAAAACAAAGTCAAACTGGTATGCCTCTTCTCTTTCTTCATTCATATCGCCATTTCCATCCATCAGTAGGTATAAAATTATTTCTGATGTGATGTAACAGGGTAGGGCAGGGTAGACGGTAGAGAACTGCAACTGGTTTGGTTTTTCTTAGTGAAAGGAGAGGAGAATAGAGGAAAGGCAAGAGCAAGAGCAAATATAATTCAACAGCATGGTGGTGTAGGATTTGTGTGTTTGGTGAGGGGTGCACGATGCAAGGGGTGATCAGTTGGGAAAGACAAATTGAATAGAAACTGAATTTGGCTTCCTTTCTGTCGTTGCAAAAGATTTGAGGATTGGGCATATTGGGCACTATTTTGCCTATATTTTTGTCAAATATGCATCTATTTAAGGGATTCTTTTTTTAATTGATTCTAAAATATTATAGGCATGTGTATACTTTATGAGGTTTATAATGTAGAAGCACTTTATGTCAGTAAAACGAGCAGCTAACTATTATAGGAATCTACATCCCTCTCTATATAAAAATCAATTGTTTGCAAAACTCGAGAAAGGATAGATGCTAGACCGATTTAGATGATTCTTTTTTGTTTTGTTCGTCTTGAATCAGGGTTTGGCAAAAAAAGAAAATTCGGAAACCCCCAAATGAAAAGCCGAAAAATTGCAAAAAATCTGAATTTCCATTTTGTATGAGAATATAAGTACCTACACCACTAATGATCGCAAAACTCGAAAACCACCGAACCAAACCCGAAGGTAGGTATTTCTATGAAGTGTGGAAAATTAGACAATAGTACAAACAAAAATACAAAAAAAGTACAAAAAAAATTTCAAACGCTATTCTTCAACAGTTTTTAAATTTTGGAACATTGATATGCATTGTGCTGATGGACAAAAATATAATATGTGTGGATTAGTATAGAATTCCTAGGCACTTGAAAAAACGGTTATCTTATGTAATGTAGTGCAATTATTATTCCTTTCCCATAACCACTAATATATAATCATTTCGATAAAACTAATATAGGGCATTAAATCTAAAGAGTAGATACATATGTACATAGGTACATATTCAGGAGATTTATGCGGAACTATTTAAATAAAAGTATGTTTTTCTAACAATGTAGGCACAAATGTATTTAGAAGAAGTTCAAAGTTTGATTATCATGCACTTCGTAGTGCAAAATATAAAAATAAAAATATCAGTTTAAAATTCATTTAAATAAGTGATAAACAGCTTTTATTGTAATGCTCCATGGTACACATTTTTGGGTTTTCCAGGAATCGTATTGCATAGATAGTAGGTATTCTTGTCGAGTTTTGGACTTTTTTTCATTTTTGAAAGTGCAATAAACTCATTGGACATTATTGCACTCAGCAATGTAAAGAAAGACGAGCAGGGGGGTTGCGGGGGGGGGGGTGCAGCATGCCCCCCATACATATTCTACTGTATGCATTGTGGATTTTATTTCCACTTCGATTTGGACTTTATTGCACTTTTGAAAATTAAATAAAGTCCAAAAATCGTTTTGGACTTTATTGCAATTTTAGAAGTGCAATAAAGTCCAAAATTACTTTCTTAGATTATCCGTTTGGGCTGTGCGTTGCTGACTTAGTTATTTAAAACAAACAATACCTCACTTAATTTCATAGCAAGAATCTAATCTGAACTGCAAGTTTCTAAATACATATTCATCAATTTCCTACATTACTACAATAATCCATATTTTAAATGTATTAGGGATGATTGGAATGATTGCTGCAATAGCATTCAGCGTACCACTGCGACCTGCGTATAGCTGCTCCTAAAATAATTGTATCTAAATACAAAAGGTTAACTTTGGGTTTAAAATTAAAATAAACAAATGAACTCAAACTGTCAGCCTACAAATCGCATACCTACCTACTTATGCACAGTTTGAAACAAACTACTAGAGGTACCTACAAACGAATCCGTCCTGTCGCTACAGCTATCTACCACCACGCAGACAAACAGACAGACAGAATTGCGAGACTCAGTTTTTGAGCTGTACCTAGTATCATCTTAATATAATAATTAAGTAATCTAAAAATTTGGACTTAAAACAATATCTTTCTCACTCTACCCACAATATGAGAAAATTGAAAATTTGGATCGATCTGGGTACGTGATTTTATTTGCTAAGATCCAAAACAAACTTCCCCACTAGTGCACCTCACATGCTCACCCACCCCATAATTTTCAAATCATCATATCATAACCTACCCTTGACACCTAAGTCCAAAAACCACGATCATGACGCACCACTGCTGCCCATAAATCCAAGAAATACACAAAATATGTATTGTTAAAAATCCGATCTATGATTTCATATTCCTCCTTTCCACATTGTTATCCTCTTAAATATCAATTCCAATCGTCATCAGCATTACACCCATCATCATGCTAAAAGTACTCTCCCCA
Organism: Cheilosia soror; assembly: GCA_949372485.1. NCBI lineage: Eukaryota > Metazoa > Arthropoda > Insecta > Diptera > Syrphidae > Cheilosia > Cheilosia soror. The sequence goes on from OX443561.1 coordinate 83,904,364, forward strand.
CACACCACCACTATATGCGAAAAGTACAAATCGATCCGATCTTTCATTTCATTCTTTTCATGTTGTTATTCTCATAAATGCTAAAAGTACACTTCGCCTAACCTGCACACCACCACTACTAACTACCTACGAGTATAGGTATATCGTATATGCGAAAAGTACCCTCTTCCACATTCCACTCCAATCGCTGGAGAATAAAAGACAACAAAAATAATAATTGTTCTTTCTCTTTCATCTGCATGTTGTCAATGAGACGAATAAGAAAAGAAGAAGGCATCATTAATTTCGTTTCAAATAATCCAATACAACTACCATGTTCGATGTGAGTAGTTGGTCTCAGAGGTGGTTGGTGGCGCTAGTGCATAAATGCGAAGTGATAGTACTATAGTGTCTATATACAATGCTCATACGTATACGACTTGCATTGCAGCATCAGCAGCACTCCAGAGAGTTCTCATTTATCCTTATACACAACTATGCTCTATGTCTATGCAATCCTTATACATTCTTTCAAACAAGTTTTACCACTTCTCGAAAATGTGTATACTGCATAGAAGCTATGCAACGTGCGTTCATTTAATTTATGTGATTCGTCAAATGTCAGAATTATATTATGTCTATGTGTATAGGTATCCCTGGATGTGTGCATGGAGAATATAATATTACAAGCAACTTGGGTTCCTCTTTGACGTGACGATCAAAGCAACAAAGCCGATGGAAATTTTAAAAAAGGTAACTTAATACCTAAAACTAGGAACACATTGACGCGTATAACACACTCTAGGAGTGGAGGCAGTTAGTAGTTTGCATGTGGTAGCAATCGCCTTTAACACCTTGGAATAGAGAAAATGAGCCACAAAAGCGTATTTGGGTCCATCGCCAACTGAGCGAGCGAAGAGATTTTTATTTTTTTTTTTAATTTTTGAAATCTGACACTTTGTGTGGATGGTGATGGAGGGTCGTAATTGTATGGAAAGGCACCCCTCGGGCAGTATAGCATAGACGAATTATAATTTATAGTGTTGAGTGTAAAAACGACGCAGATATGGTGACAAACTTGTGTGCTCTAAAAAGATAGACTTTTGGGTGTTTCTTCAATAAAATATTCGGCGATAGAATAACCCCGCGAACAGTAGGTTATTTCATATTTGTCGATGCCTAATTTATGTTTTTACAAGCCACCGGTTTTGTAAATATTAGATACTTTGGTGTAACTCAACTAATTTGTATGTTTGGGATATTTATTAGCGAAGCTTGGAAAAGAAGCGTGTAGATCGTAGTAAGTTGACTGATATCAAAAGTGCACGTTGTGTTCTGCTTTACTTTACTTTACTTTATGGAAAATATAGCTCCGTAATTTTTACAGCTTCCTTCAAATAGTACCGAACATAAAAACTCACTAAAAGGGATGTTTATGAGAGGTCTATACGGTCCTTTACAGAGTTGTTGCGCCAACGAGTTACAAATCTATTTAATTTTGATAGCTAACGAACTTGACTGCCATCCAATTTGTAATTTGTTCATGTCGTTTTCGATTGGGCACAAAAAGCGCGCAGAATTAAAAAACAAAAAACAAATACACACAACACGACCATTCGAAAATTTCAATTGGCAATTGGCCGCCGGAATCATGCAATTTGACGCTGATTCACTTTTTATATGGCTAAGCGAAAGATCATATTTACGCGGACAATCCTCAAATTCTTAAACAGTTGAAAACCAAGACCGAAAAACCAACCGTGGAGAAAAGTTATCGAAAATTATCAGAATTCGATTGGTGGCCGTTTATGCCGTGTGTCAATAAATATCTTCGACTAATTTTCTGACACTATCGTGGTGGATAATGAATTTACACCTGTCAAAAATTATCTACCTTCGGGAGCAACGAAGACCTATCCAAGACTAGATATAATAAATTATCGTATATGCTCATTTTTGGACGTTTTATTTTGCTTGGAATTGAGATTTTCTAAAATGTAGAAATAAAAATAAAACACTGAATTTCAATTGCTTAAAAGTGTGATAATAGAAAAATCTCTTTTTAAAGTTTTGGAGTTTGGTGAACTTCTCTTTTTAACACTTGTAGTATCGGCACTGTGCGATGCCAACACTTGACTATATAAAATGTAAAACAATGAAAATAAAGTCGCACTATATGAAATGAAAATACGGAAAATATAAGTCAATTGATAGAAAACTGTAGATCAATCGGTCATTGAATATTGGGTCTCTACAACACTCAGTATGTATCAGAATCAGAAAATTAGCTGAGGAGCACTGGGCGCAGTAGCGCAGTGGTTAGTGTGCTGGACTACTGTGCGAGGGATCCCAGGTTCGATCCCCGGAAAAACACAAATTACATCTTAAAGTTTTATCTACTGCGCCACCTCTCGCGAACGTCTGACAAACATCCGAGAGTATGACTGTCATGAAAAAAGCTTCTCAATGCAGCCGTTCGGACTCGGCATAAAAATTGTAGGTCCCTTCCATTCGTCTCAAAAATAGAAACTCACACAAAACGAATGGTTGCGAGAAGCTAGGCCTAGGGTGTCTACCCGCCTGTTGCACCACCTATTTATTTTTTAATAATTTATACGCCCCACCTAAAGCAAGGCGCCACGGACGGTACGTGGCAGTGGTGTGGTGACCAAGTGCCAGGAGGAATCGCTAAAGAATTTAAATTAGGATTACATTTTAGAACTGATGAACCGGTGGCAGCATACGTTGTTTGCCACTTTTGTATGCGTTGAATCACTTTCATACCACTTCGCCGCCATTCCATTGCCACACCGAATGTTCACCGCTCCTATGTCACCTGCAACATGGTCACTTGCTCACTTGCTCACCACTTCAATGCTCGACTTGTTTAAGGCGATGTGTTCCTTTACTGCTTTGTCCCACTAGTCGAAGACGTCAACATATAAGGCCCCAGTTATACCTATCATTAAAATGCATCATTGGAACAAATCAGTGGAATGGTGGTTTAATTTTTTTTGACAAGTCGGTTATAGCAACCATTGAAAAATTGCTGTCAGTGAAAGAACCTGTCAGTGACAGTGATCATTGAAAGCAAAACCGACAGCTAAGAATATGAAGAGAATCGAACACATCAGTGAAACGATTGGGTTCCAAATTGGAGAAACGAGAATCAGCTGTTCATTGAAATCGATTTCGATCAGTGAAATAATAAATTTGAATTTAAAGAAGAGTTTTAGTCAGAATTAAGTAATTTATTTCGTAAAAAAATTTCACAGTTGATTAACTTTATTTTGATACCAACTAAAGCCAATATTGTTTGATTAATCGTCTTAAAATCGGAAAACAAAATGTTCAATGATGCATTTCAATGATAGCTACTTATAACTAGGGCCTAAGGATGGGATAATTTTTTATCTGTTAGCCGGATAGTTTCCTATTTATGCAATTGACAAATCTTCTTAATGACGTATTCTCCCTACCGCGAGGTCAAGATCAGCCCACATTGTTATTAAATCAATTTTCTTACCTATCTATGTCATTCACCTAATCGGTGTTATCCTTGCCTTTTTCATACCTTGGTCAACTAATAACGTTTTGCTATACCTCAATTTTCCAGCAAGTACCTTATTCTTATACCTACCTCTGTCCTGCATCTGCCATTATATAGAACAGAGTTCGATATGATATAACCTACCCCTACAGCCCTACCCACATTAAACTTTGAAACTGAGATCCGAAAAGAAAGACGATATCAGTTTGATATAAATTATAATCAGGAAAAATTAATATGACGAATACAAAAAAAAAAACAAAAACAAAAATGTAAACTGAAACGAAACCCTAATGAAGGCGAAGCTCTGAGAACCAGCTCCTATCCGAACAGAGAGAGAATGACGTTTAATTGGTATTCGAAACGATTCCCTCTATCAGTCTGTGATATTTTATTTCTGCATACTTTGTCGGATATTAAATTCCAGGCAAGGTAGACATACGATATTTTCGAAAACTCTTCTTTTTTTTTGTCATGAATGCCGATGCAACCAAAAGGCTGTTTGCAACATGCATGCAATTCTATATCCTTTTCGCGTGTCGTTTTGTTGTCATAGTGATATCCTTTTGGTCCGGCATGGTGTCAGGTGGTTTGTGCCGTTGGTACCTATAGTCTCGTGATGCATTCTCTGTGGTATCATAATTTTAATCATGATTTATCAGATTCCCGGTTTCAATGAAAGAGAACGACCGAGTTTGTATTCCCAATTTGGTTGTTTAAACTTGATATGGCTGTGTAATGGGAGAGAGCTTCGTGGTCGCTTTCACGGTTGAATTTTAAAACCTCCAAAAAAATGTGTAATGCAATTTCTAGTCATTGCTGTTCATTTGACTGCAGAGAAATTGCTATTTTAAAAATTCAAGTTGCATTTTGACTTAGAATGGAGGTTGGTATAATTTTGAACGTTTGGGGTTGCCGGACTTTTGTGGAGGAGATTTAATAGCGAAATTTAAATTTATACATCGACCGAGCAAATCAGCGAATCTGTCTTTCAAGTTGGGAGGAAATGGACACTAAAGCTTGATGTCTTTTGAGGAGAAACAATAACGCAGTAAGGGTAGACCTTGATTGTGTCTTGATTTGGTGGCGGACAGAAGTGCAAGATCCGCTCAACTAGAGGCAAGTAGCAAAATGGCGCATCAACTGAAGAGATGTAGGTTTTGGATGAGGCCCAGCTCTAACCCAGTTGTCATTACGCCAAATGGCACATCGCACAAATTTTTTGTGAATATTTTTGTTTATGTTTTGGGCTTTATGGAATTTGTTTTATTAGGGCATTATGGTTTTGAGCGATAAGAAAACCTAACGCCGTCTCTTAAACTATAGCAGTCTATGTTTCGATGGTATGATCAGGTTAAAAGCATGTTCCCAAGACATGCGGACAGGCGGTGCCTCTGTACATATTGGGATGGATTGCCTCTAATGATGATTTAGAGTCGATGGGGCGAAGATCGAGAGGGGGGCGCCCAAGACACACACAAAAAATTGATTGTGAAAAGCTAGGTTCTTGCTTCTCCAGGTTTTGCTCCTCATAACCATTTGTTTGTGTGAGTTCTTTTTGACGAATTGAAGGGTCATTCATTACATTTATGCCAAATTCAGAAGCTTCATCATGACAGTTACACTCTCGGACTTTGTCAGAAAGATGGCGCAGTATGGACAAAGTCATTTATGTCGTTTTCGATTGGTCGTCCAGAACCATCCGGAAGAACTCACCGAATCGCGATGCCAATCGAACAAGCAAACAGATCTTGTTTGAGTTTGACTTTGAAATCGATGTATCGTTGTACATTGATGCCGAAGAAGATGCTGAAGACGATAAAATTGAATTACAAAACTCCGTCGGAATATCCATTTTAAAATTATTTTTCGAATTATTTACTTTTATTGTATTTAAAAGGCAAAACTATCAAATGCGACACCAAAAAAATACATTTAACAATTTTGACGTTTATAGTGTATGAATGCATTAGTGCTTCTGGTTTCGATTCTGAATTCAAATCCAGAAGCTAAATTCTCTTCTTTTCAGAAGAAGAACAGTCAGTTCAGTGCCAATCGAACGCTTTCAGAAGTGTTCGGATTGCTTCCGGACGGTTCTGGACGACCAATCGAAAACAACATTAATGGTCGCGTTCCATTGACCGCTAGATGACTAGCGCGCATGCCAAACTCCATATAAAAAAACTGACATTTCACAATATGTGCTAGAGCTCTAGCGCAAATGATGAAATGTCAGTTTTTTTTATATGGAGTTTGGCATGCGCGCTAGTCATCTAGCGGTCAATGGAACGCGGGCAATGTCCAATATACATTAGGTAGGTCTGTTCCTTTATTTTTGTAGTAAAAATGGAAAAGACTGTCAAAATGGCTATGGGGAGGATAAATTCTCTCTCAAAGAGAAAAACGTACGAAAACGTTAGGGAATGAATAATCACAAACCAGTAAGAACTAGACCGCCGACTTCACGTGCACCTACCCGTTTCTCCCCGGAAAAAAATAGCCTGTCTGTGAATACGTGTAAATGTCAAAATTAATGGCGATAATGATTTTCCATGCTATACATTTGATAGTAATCATGAAAAATGACAGATGCATTTTGTTTTTCCATAAATTGCATGCGAGGCTAAATCCAAAAATGTGGAAGAGTTTGTAGGTACCTACTGACTGAACTACAAGCATTAGACAAGAGAAAAAAACTACATTATTTTCCCGCCTTCTGATACAATTTTTATAGGTACCAATTTGTTTCTCATATCGCAGGAAATCAAAAGACAAATGCAAAAAAAGTCGTTACACGCGCATGCCAAATAGGACAACAAATTTCAAATCATCTGATGTCAATTTTCAGGCGACCGATTCTCAGGGCAGGTTTAATATCTTGCTCTCTCGAAGCCGCTCCCTTTTACGAATTTTTCGAGTTGAGGAACGATATTGAGTAAAAATGCATAAAAATTCGTAAAATTTAAAAGTAAAGGAACAGACTTGCCAATTTCGCATTCAATTTAATTTTTGCGAGTGGATTAAAAAAAAATTACTGCGGTGGGTGCACAATTCGCATCTGACGATACACCTGTGTGTTCTATAGTCTTGCTGGCGCAGTGAGTTTTGACCATTTTTTGGACATTAGGTGTAGGTACACTTGAACAGTGTACCTACTTAATTTGTGGTTTTCCGGAGGATTGAACCTGAGACGTCTTGCTCGTTAATCTAGTACACTACCAAAACTGCGAGACACTGCGCCTCTAGTCATTAGGTCGATCCGGGTCGATCCCTACCTTCTATCTTTTAGTGCAGCGTAGTTGTTGGCCAAAATGTACTAACGATTCACTTCTGCTGACGCAGTAGTGGAATACCAATCCCAACAGCAGCCACTTGTATAGTATACCAATCAAGCAACCAAATAAACAACAGACGTGTCTCCCTCCCAGCGCAGTCGGCAGTAGTCAGCCAGCCAGACCCAGAATGTAGTATTGCCGTATCAATTACCAGCACTCAGGTGCGACCTCGTCGTCATCGTCGTTCCATCGCTTCATTGTCGTCGTTCAACTCTCGTCGTCATCGTTGTTGTTGTCATATAGTATAGTCGGCGGCACAGTGTTGTCGTATCATTTCTGTTGTCTTTATTTTAATTTATGTTTCGGTTTTAATTTCTGATTTGTGCTGCATGAAATCGATGCCAAATGAGAAAAATCAATTAATTAAAAAGCAGAAAAAAATACGCGCAACTCACACATTTATACTTCATTCGTTCACACACCCATCTCGCCAAACGCGAACGCGACTCTTCGACGAAAACCCGAGAAGGCACAAACATTCTCTGTGCTTAGATTTACGACTTGTGAAACCCAAGACGCAGCAACAGCGCTGAGAGAGCAGGAGAGCTGGGGCTCTAGCATTATATATTCCATGCCATTTTGTCCAGGGTATCAGTTTCAAGTTGAAAAAAGGTCTCTTCGTCAATTCGTCGTTGCCAACGATGATGATATGGATACCCATCGTGGTCCCACAACCCTCGCGTGAAGTTGAATGCCGCGTGCAGAAAGAGGCAGGATTTCTGTTTATTTTTTTATCATTGTAATTTTTCATCAGTTTAAAGACGACTGCTCTTGAATTTGATCCAAGCCAACATCTGGATGGGATCGGACCAGAAAAATCAAATTTTGCATACGTATGGAATTTCGAATAGACTCAATTTTAATGTGTTCTACAAAACATTGAATTCAATTTAAAAAAAAAAAATACGGTCAATGACGCGCCGAGGCCCGCAAAAAGCTTCAAGTAATCGGCGCCAACATTTACTCGCAACAATTAAATTTATGTACGAGTATTTTTAAAAACAAAAACTGCATCTGTATCGCACATTTTGTATCTTTCATTTCAAGATCGTCGCATCGTCCCACATTTGCGTCTGTCATTCAAAAGAAAGTGAATTGTCTTATTCGCAGGAAGACGCGCGGACGGAAGGCATCCTCCCGCCATTTAGAACGAATGCAACAGGAAACCGCAAATAAATATAATTCAATTCTCTGCATGCTTTGAATGCAGCCTGCATACGACTGGTGCACGGTACCACAATTCGAAATTAAATGCCTTGCAGACTGTGTCCCCATAAGTGAGTCTGGTGTGTAGTAGATGGTAATTAAAAACCAGAAGTTGAAAAGGAGAATGTCACTGTCGACTTGGTGAGGAGCGTTTACACACTCATTTGTGAGCTGGAGTAAGCTGCACCTGAGGACTAGATAAGTGACCATCAACGTAAAATATGGGAATCCTTTTCTTAGCACGTATACGAGTATGGATAAAAGTGGTTGCGATAAACGCCATTTCAACACACTAAGCGAAGTTGGGTCACCACCGGTAATCGGATACTGTTTTTGGTGTTTGCGTATTTTTTTTGTATTCATCTGTAAAAATTGCGCGTTAAGAAAGGGGTCACATCACAGTCACAGCTAAATTTCCAAGGTGTGTAAGATAAATAATTAAGAGCGGTAACGTTTCGAATTGGGAGATCTGAAGATAAGTCATTTGCTCTTCGCTGATGACTTGGTCATCCGTGGGTCCTCTCAGACTGAACTTCAGCGCGCACTCGATCGGTTTGTAGCCGTTTGTGTTGAAGCTGAGATGAAAGTAAATGTGAACAAATCTGAAGTGATGGTCGTCTCTAGAACGCCTGTTCAATGCACTCTGCATGTTAGTGGAGTCCCATTGAAACAGGTGGAGAAGTTTAAGTATCTCGGGGTCTTATTCACGAGTGATGGAAGGAGCAATACCGAGTTTTCCTATAGGATTGGTCAGGCTGGATCGATTTTGAGACAGCTTGGTCATTCTGTTATCAGGAGGACTGAACTTGGTGTCAAAGCTAAGTTGTCAGTCTTTAATTCGGTGTTTGTTCCAACTCTTACCTATGGTCATGAGGTTTGGGTAATGACTGAAAGAATAAGATCGCGGATACAAGCTGCCGAAATGAGATTTCTCCGTGGTATTGCTGGTGTGACCCTTAGAGATCGCATTAGAAATACCAGAATACGTGAGGAACTCAATGTCGAGCAGCTACTTCTCCGGACGGAGCGGTCCATACATCGGTCCCCGACCAGGATCCCACGACGCGCTATGGAATCCGTACCATCGGGCAGGCGTCCTCTAGGTAGACCCAGGATGAGATGGTTATAGATCAAATTCATAATCTCTACTCTACCCGTATGGGGATTGCCCTTGATGATTTGGAGTCGATGGCGGAGGAGCGAGAGCTATGGAGGGTCCACTTAAGTAACCTACACTCGCGACCCACTTAATGGATAAGCGGGTCATTGAAAATGTATGTATGTATGAATGTACAATTTCGAATGCATCAGCAAATGTAAATTGCGAACTTTCAAAATTGTTTTGCTAAATAATTCTGTCAAATATAATTTTAGCTGCCGAGTGGCATATGTCAAATATAAGGTGTGGCAAAAGTTGTCACACAGATTTCCTTTGGCTGTAGTGTTTTTATTGCACATCTATAAAAACGTTGGGTTTGCTTTTGGATTTTATTTATTTGCCGCCAGAATTGATGACCATTTCCATCCAATGGAGGAAGGAGAAAGTAGTTGAGCATGGCTCTCTAGACCGCTGATTGATATCCAATTGCGTGATACATCGTTAGCTGGTCGATGCTCTCAGGTCCTCTACAACATCTTCAGCAGCTCCAGGGCAGCCCACATATGGCAGCATCTCGTGTTGTTCCATACTCTTGTAGGCGATCGGCTAAACTTCGTATTGTTTGTCCATTTGGTGTCGGACCCGGTAGACCGGAAAATACTTATGTGACGAAATTTTTTAGGGGTATGTAGGTATAGCAATTCATGTCAAGTTGGCGTGTATTTTGTATCAGTTCACTTCACAATATTGTCAAAGTAGAATTAACATTTGCCGCCATTTTCAAAAATGTTTAAGCTTGATAGTGGTTTAAAGTTTTACAATTGCAACAACTACATAGAGTCTCGAAAGTGTCAGGCAGTGTGCAGCTGTGTGGCGTATTAGAGATTCTACTTTACGTTACTTTACTAAGATAGATGTGCAATAAAACAGGCCTAATTTATATAAATTAAATTAGAATGATGTTCGTTGGTCATCGCTTCACTTGAGAACGACTGGACCGATTTGGGAATTTTTTTTTAATGTTCGTATAATAGTACGAGTAAGGTTAATACATAATACATAAAAAAAATAGAAAGGTAGCACGGGTAAGCGTAAAAATGGACGTGGCACCTCCCATAAAAAAAAACATTCAAAATCGTTGGTATATCTCAAAAACCACCTGATCGATTGAGTTCAAATTTACAGACAATCTTAGCGCTGGCCCGAGAGTGTTCCTGTTAAGTTGAAGTCGATAAAGCGGCGTGGCACTTCCCGTACAAAAAAGCATTCACTTGGAAGGGGACCTTAACCAACTTAGCGTGCGAACCTGGAAACAGCTGGCCACTTGTTGGTTGTAGACCAGGTCCACCGCGGACTGTAGCGCCAACTTAAGCAGGTAAGTAAGTTATTGGATGTGCCCGGTTTGCGACCGCAATCAAAGGCAAGTTTAAAGGCGAGAGAGTTATTTTTCCAAGAATTACGATAATACCGATGTTAATCGACCCGACGAGTGCCGATAGGGCTACTCTACTTAGCCGACTTAAAATAAATATTTCAACGTTCTATTGGGGACACCATCAGTTGTTATGGTGGGGGAAAAGATGAAAGGGGGAAGTAGACCGATTTTGAATGAGGTGGGAACCCCACGTAACTCCTAATAAAAGTATGTATTACTATAGATGACGCGGAATACCCAAATCTGAAAATATAGCACTATGCGGGCGCTCAAGAATATATCTTAGTATTAGTAAACCCGACAGCTCTCTACCTTGATGTTGCTGAGTTTTCATTGGACTGAACTAGTCACGTGAACAGTTTTCTCAGTTGACGTTTATGTCCGCAACTCCAACAAATCATTAAGTCAAGAATTTCTAAGTTGACGTCTATTTGTGTCAACGTGTGTCTGGGATCTGGAGAACTAATGTCGTTTTCGGTAGGTCGTCCAGAATCCAGAAGCAAATTTCTCTTCTTTTCAGAAGAAGAACTGTCAGTTGAATGCCAATCGAACTCTTTCAGAAGCGTTCGGATTGCTTGCGGACGGTTCTGGACGACCAATCGAAAACGACATAAGTTTTAACATTTCTATAGGTACCTACTATTGGGTTATCGGGGCTGCATTCCAGATTCGACTATTTTAACTAAATTAACAACGATTGTTTATTTAGTTACTTTTTGGAATCTGGGACAGCTATTGTTACTAATGTCATGTTGTATGAACGAAATGAACCACACTTTTGCCTCTGGTTAATTTAGTTAACTTCCCCTCCTTCGAACTGTCACAGCTTGTCAACGCTGTAGTTAAAATAGTCAAACCTGGAATGCAGCCCGGAAAGCATGGGAGAGCGTAGATGGACATTTCGATTTCCCTGACGTAGATCAGAATTTAGAAGTCAGAACCCCTTGAGAAAAAAAAAAAACAATTGTCAAGATGTGAAAAATTCAAGTTAGTTTTTGCGTTCCTTTAAATATGAGTCCAAACAATTCGAGTCGACTTATACGATGACTAGATTCTTGAATGCGGTCTATATCATGATTACATTAATAGCAGCTTTAGCCTTGAAATTTTGTGAATAGACTTTTATTGCCTGTTAAAAGCACTTAATAAAATGGGGGCGGGATCGGACAAAGGGGCCTGACATTTGCCATACAAAAGAAAAACTGCAAACGTTAGGTAATTTTGACAATCATTGAAACTAAAGTTGTAAACTTTCGAACATACACACAGACCTTGAATAGATCAATGATAGAATGGTCCACGTAAATTGACCATTAAGTCTACGTGCTTAAAGTCTTGAATCACTTGGTCTCTCAATCATTTAAAATTACATCAATTGATTGACTCATTGTTTTTATTCTCCTGCAGACAAAACTGTATATTTTCACATACCTACATCTTGTTTTGTATCCCGCGAAAAGCTCATCGACAAAAGTCACAAGACAAATAAAAGAAAAACAACAAAATCAAAGAGAAAAAAAAACTATTCACATGTGACTCACAATCCCAACGTGTGCTTTCTGATCTTTTATAACATTAAATCGAAATTGCTCCTTCTCCTCCCACACAACACAACCATCTCATCTCATCATTTGCTTTTTATAATGATTGTTGGTACATAATCTAATCGTCACCGAAAAATTCGGCTATCGACCTAAGCGCATCACTATTTCGCTACATAAATAAAACAAAGTGATGTTTGATTTCACTGCTTTGGTCCCGCGTCCGCGTCGGTCGGTCGTGTCGTCAATCAAAATCACAACTCACGAGCACTGAATGGAAAATGTAAACATTGGCAGAGTTCAGAGAACTAATTCGAAATAGATTTAAACTCTTTTTTCGATTACCCTAGGTGGGTATCAATACAATGTATGGAAATAGGAAAATTAGTAGATATAGCCAAAATTTCTGACCGTTGTTCAGATATAGACGAAACGAATGGCTATTTTTAAATCCACAACTCTGGCGTGTGTTGTCAACATGATGATAATCAGCAGTTCCTGTGTCATATTTCACAGTAGGTACCTTCCACAAAAACGCAAATTAATATTTTTGGTTTCTGCAATACAATTTTTCGTAGAATTGCAACATTTCTGATTCGTATTTCTCATTCAAAAATGCCCATCAGGGAAAAAAACAATATACAACAAGCATCGAATGGCAACAAACGTCCAACAAGAAAAAATATTGGTTGTGTGCACTCGTACGCTTTGGATTGGGTTTCAGGCAACGTATTGGGTTACATGATACCAAACAACAAAATTAATTTTCGTAGGTACTCATGGGTAACTGGACAATGTGATGGTAGAATTGGCCAGGGTAAGAGACGGGTTCGGGACACGCGAGTCTCAATGCCCTCCTCCAGAGTCCAGCCAGCCAGCAGATGGCCAGAAGCCAAAAGCGGCACACTGCACATTGTGACGAGTGCGCAGTGCACAAAATTACCATATCCGATGGCAGTGGTTTTGTATTTGTATTCGAATTCGGATGATAATGGCGATGATGGTGGATTTTTTTTTGCATACATATTCACCGATCGCACTACTCTCTTATACTCTAGCCATTCGATTGTGGCTGGTTCGGTTGCTGTGCTGGATACTGACTGTGTGTAGATGTACAATGCGAAATTTATTTGATATCCCAGTCCCAGCCGCCATGTAAATTCTAGACGTCAGGCCATCATGGTCCTTGTGGAATTGATATCCGATTTTGCAACAATGAAAGTTTGTAATTGAATACATAATGTCATTTTGTGTAAGTTTGATGGTATTGGATTCGACGGATACCTACTAGTGCGTAGGTATAGTATCACGATTTACAATAGACATTTGCATGAATATGCGAATTTCCGAGATAATATTGTAGATTCGCATGCATGAGAGTTGAATCTTACAAAGGAACCGGAAACTCGCATGTGCTCAAAAAGCACCTCTGAGGTGATTTTTAAAATGTCACACAACTTGTACTCCAACGCCAATCAACCACATATCCAATCATCCATCAACGCCATCGAGGTGTAATTTTTCTGTTAGTTCATGAGAAATCTGCGCTAGTGGAAATGTAAGTGATTTTTATAAATCAACTGCAATGTCTGTCATCAGTCTAGTCTGTCATTTTCTGTCAAAGGTCTTGCCTCCACACTCCAAAGAACTTTTCAGTCATTTTTAGTAAAAGGGGAAATCAAGTTTTTTTAAGCATGTGAGCTGGGATATAGGTACTCGGAGCTTTTACGCTTCATTTTCTGTCCTCAGTCTAAGCTGCCATCAGTATATAGTCTGCCATCAGTATATAGTCTGCCATCAGTATATAGTCTGCCATCAGTATAGTCCAATTGGACATTTTTCACATGCGAATCTGCTTGCGAGTTTCCGAAATAGTGTTTCTCGTTGCATAGTTTCTCATGCGAATTTAAGTTCCAAAAGCATACACTAAGGACCATTCACTTTTTATGCATTTATAAACAGAAAATTCCACATTTTATTATTCCAAGATATCCTCCTCTCGGAATAAGGTTAAGTTGGAACGAATTTTGTATTCGCTACTTTGTGGAACGCGATTTAAATGATGTGGATTGTGAATAAACTGACTATTCGCGCCAGGGTGTTTTCGTTCACGGCAAAAAGTTGGGAATTCGAAATTTTGTTATTTAAACTGTTTATAAACTGGTTTTCTTAATACATTTTGATGGGATAATTAATTATACTACTCTTGGAATAAATGCATAAAAAGCTGTTTGTTCACATTTCATCAATTCGTTCGTTCGCTCTCATGTGAATGGTCCTTTAGCATGCATGCGAATTTCTTCTTTATAGCTAGACATTCGCATGCATGCGAATTTCTCCTTTATAGCTAGACATTCGCATGCATGCATGTCCGAAGAATCGCGGAGAGTTCTTCTTCCGGACGGTTCTGGACGACCAACCGAAAACGACATTAATCTGATAAATTTATGCAGCTCGTAAATGTATAAATTTCTCAAAAAAGTCATTGCGTAAATCGACTGTAAATCTGGAATCACACAAACAATTCATACGACTGTCTGTCAAAGTCTGACATTTGTTATTTGCTTAACTTTCCGCGGTTGATTTCCGAGCTTAAATCGTCGCGGAAAATCTGACAGTTCATTTACGAGGTGGTAAATTTCTGCAGTTTACGCGGTTTATGAGGCCTTTACGCGTTTAAGTGAATACCCTTTATCATATAGTTTTCTTTTGACTTCTTAAATCAATTGACAGAAGAAACATTTTCGTATTTTCAGTGATCACTTGCTATTACTTTTCGTCTGAACAATCGAGTGAGTGAAGTAGCGTGCCGCGGCCGCCAGATCGTGCGTAATCCTATTGTATAAAATATATTTGTATACCTATATATTGTATACCAGCGATGGAATTTGCTACAAAATGTTGCAGATGTAGTACCATCCCTGCAAACGTAGAAGTACTAATATAACTACTGAAATATGTACGGAAAAGAAGTACTTTTTTTCCACTGAAAAAGGATAGGCGCTCGGGAAAAAACTCAGTTATATACCTTCTGTATATAAGAATACGTGAAGCACCCATCTCCTTCTAACTTATTGAAAAAAGTACTGCCTTGAACCTGTGTTTCTATGTAAAAGGAAGTACTAAAGAAGTACTTCGTTCCAACGTAAAAGGAAGTACTTCAAAAGTACTTTGTTCATATGAAAAAGGAAGTACTAAAGAAGTACTTCGTTCCTACCTAAAAGGAAGTACTATAGAAGTACTTTGTTCATATGTAAAAGACAGTACTAAAGAAGTACTTCGTTCATACGTAAAAGAAAGTACTTCATTCCTATGTAAAAGGAAGTACTCCAGAAGTACTTTGCTCCTATGAAAAGAGAAGTACTAAAGAAGTACTTCGTTCGTACGTATAAGGAAGTGCTAAAGAAGTACTTCTTTTCAACGTAAAAAGCAGTACTAAGGAAGTACTTTTTTTCTGCTGGTGCCTTCAAACTGTAATAAAAAAATTGATATTAACATTTACTTACTCTTTGCTATTTTTTTTTATTAAATATTATTATTTATTTTCTTTATTTCTCTTACCGACTGATCCAATTAGCACGCACTGAAAGCCAACAATGATATTTGATTTATTTTAAAATATTGCATTTGCTTTTGCATATTTTGTAAAGTGTCTAGACATCGGTCGAGATTCTTATTGTCCAGGCACCTGGATTATGATAGATGTCAATAACAAAAAACTGGCAAAACATAAAAGTTTGCAGAGTACATAAAGCCGAATACTAATACTCTAAGAGAGCGCAAACACATTCACAAAAACATGTGTCTCTGTAGTAGTGTTTTCGAGAAACTACTGACTTTTGGTTTGCAGGGATGTGTCTCTGTAGTAGTGTTTTCGAGAAACTACTGACTTTTGGTTTGCAGGGATTGACTTATGTTCATGTATTGTGCCCGTATAAATCAAAGGAGCATCATATGTCACACGAATCCTTATGAAAATCCAACATGAAATTGTATTGCGCCACCCATACATACTCAAGTTGCACAATGTTGGTTTGGCACTGGCATTGTGAGTTGTAACTGAATTTTACAAACTATTCCCGCCATTTTTTACATCATCCCCAATAATGGTGACTTATTTGTATAATATCATTGGCCACTGCTGTTCCCATGATAGATGTCAGCTTTTTAAGTCCGCTATGCGGTCATCTTTTTTTGTACATTTATATGCGTACCGTGAGGGGAATTACGGTCTTTTGTTTATAGTCAATCTCTAGTACGTGTGTTGTGTATACGTCTGTCATAGCAGATTCTATTTACTGCATACAACCAAACGCGCAATTAAAAATCCAGGTATTTTTGGGTCAATAGTTTTAAAACCAAATCTGCTTTATGCCAATCTGCTACCCTTGTTTTTAACTTTCTCGTATACGTAGTAATAGAAAGATATTGTTTTCGTACAAAATTTCGAACTCGAGATTTTGATCAATTCTGATATTACGATGATAGGGGAACTCAAAAAGTGGGTCTCGCAATTCTGTCCGTCCGTATGTCTGTCTGTCCCACCCCTGGGGAATCTAAACGCTTGGACGGATTTGCTTCAAACTTCGTATTTAGAGTTTTTGGGCTTCCCGCCAGGGACGGTTTTCGAAAACGGTAAAAACGATTTTTAAGGTACTATTGTCATTCTTAACTTGATAGCAAACTCAGTTTTTCCTTAAAAAGACTGCGTCCTTTGATATCCACCCAAATCCCTGTAGAGACCCAATATTCCATAGGCGATTGCTCTATATTTTACTATCAATTGACTTATATTTTCCTTATTTTTTTATTTTATAAGTGCGACTTTATTTTCATTGTTTTACATTTTATATAGTAAAGTGTTGGCATCGCACAGTACCGATACTACAATCCCTAATACATAATAGTACTTTAAAAAACTGCTCATATCTCAAAAACGCCATTTTCGATTATGATATAAATGTTACTTTCAGGTAATGCTTATTTCCATAGTAATAGCATTTGCTCAGTTTTGAGCTAAACAGTTGAAAAACAGTGTTTTTTGAACCATGAATGGTTTCCACCCCAATCGCTAAAAACGGTACTTTAAAAACTAAGCATATCTCGAAAACGCCATCTTCGATTTGGTTAAAAATGTAACGTCGTACTCAGTTTTCAGCTAAAGAGTTTAATAACAGTGCTTTTCGAATCCAAATTGTAACATTTGTCAGCATAATTTTACAAAAAACCGCTCTAACGATTTTAATCAAAATACATATTTAAGACAACATAAGCATTCTAAACATGATTACGTACTTAGTTTTTCTCAGAAAACTCGAATATTGCCGTTTTATGAATATTTCTCAAAAATGACTACCCAAATCCCGATCTTTATTCACACACGGTATATTTTTGCAAAGCCCAAAACTTCAGTGGCAATATAATTCGAAATTCATCGCCCACTTGCATTGAAGGAAATGTCAGTTCGGGGTGAAATTTGAAAGTAATAAAGTGTTGTAGTTACTACGTATGTTTATGTAGTACCTGTATTACGTATTCAATTAGCAAGGGTTCAGTTACTAAACCTGAGTGATTCGCAATAAACGAGAAAGTTACGTGCGACCCAGTCGTGCACATTTTTTTCATTCATTTTCAATATCCCGCTTATCCATTAAGTGGGTTGCGGGTGTAGGTTGCTCAAGTGGACCCTCAATAGCACTCGATCCTCCGCCATCGACTCCAAATCATCAAGGGGATGATCTACCCCATACGGGTAGAGGAGAGATTATGAATTTGATCTAACCATCTCATCCTGGGTCTACCTAGGGGACGTCTGCCCGATGGTGCGGATTCCATAGCACGTCGTGGGATCCTGGTCGGGAACATACGTTTAATATGACCAAACCACCGAAGCATGGATCGCTCCGTCCGGAGATGTAGCTGCTCGACATTGAATTCCTCAAGTATTCTACTATTTCTAATGCTAATATGTAAGTAAGTAAGTAGGTGGCGCAACAGGCGGGTGACACCCAAGGCCTAGCTTCTCGCAACCATTCGTTTTGTGTGAGTTTCTATTTTTGGGACGAATGGAAGGGACCTACAATTTTATGCCGATTCCGAACGGCTGAATTGAGAAGCTTTTTCATGATATTGGAACAATGTAAGTTTTATTAAATCAGAAAACAGAATGATATTAAAAATAGAAAAACAAAAGCAGAAAAATAATTGAACGCTTGGTTATCAATGTTTACATTACAGTAGATTCCAACACTCCTCCTCATTGATACACCATTCCACATAATGTTCGCAACTTAAGAAGTCTGTTGGCCAACATCGGTTTAGTTAATAGGTCTGCCGCCATTTCCTCTGTAGGACAATACAAACAACTTATAAAATTCTGCTTGACATAATCCTTTACAAAATGAAATTTTGTGTCGATATGTTTTGATCTATTGCTGAACTTCTCATTATCCAACATTTTGAGAACACTCTGGTTATCTTCCCAGATGGTTACTGGTTTCTTTATGTTGACTTGAAGTTCTTCCAATAATGATCAAATCCATTTTGCTTCCTTAAATGCTTCGGAAAGAGCAATAAACTCGGCTTCGCAGGATGATAATGCGACACAAGATTGCTTTCTGCAGCTCCAACTAATTGAACCACCATTAAGCATAAAAATGAATCCGCTATTTGATTTTCGATCAACTTTGCTTTCCGCCCAATTTGCATCGGCGAAACCTTCAAAATCGTTTATTTCTGCTGAAGATGAACTCATTTTTAGTTGCAATTCCGAGGTTCCTTTCAAATACTTAATGACTCTTTTAACTTCAATCCAATCTTCAGATGTAGGTTGTTGAACCTTTTGTGCAAGAATCGAAACGCTTGCTGCTATATCCGGCCTTGTATTTACTTATAAATATAGCAAACAACCAATAGCCTTCTGATAGTCCTCGTTATTGAGAAGAACCTCTTCATCTTTTCCTTTTGACTTCGTATAGTAAGGACTCAAAGCAATTGGTGAAATCTTTGCATCCTTCAATCCAAACATGTTCACAACTTTGTTTATGTATGACTTTTGATTCAAAGAAAAATTACCGGCTTCATCCCTTAGAAGTTCCATACTCAAAAATTGTTTAGCTGGTCCCAACTTCTTTGTTTCAAAGTTCCTATTGATGATGTTATAAACCTTATCGATGATAGCCTTTTCCTGACAAATTATCAGAATATCGTCAACATAAATCAATATGTAACATGAACACTTGTTATCGTAGTAAAGGCACGGATCAACTTTACTTTGAATGAAACCTGCCTTTATGATAACTGAGTCTACTGCTTGATTCCATGACCGTGCCGCTTGTTTTAGGCCATATATACTTTTCTGGAGTAGACACACAGTTCTGTCATCACCTTCTATAAATCCCGGTGGCTGCCTCATGTAGATGGTTTCTTCAATGTTACCGTTTAAGAACGCTGTCTTTACATCAAATTGTTCTACAAGGAGCTTTTTCTTACCAGCAATTGACAAAAGAATTCGTAGAGTGGTTTGACGAACGACTGGGGCAAAGACTTCATCGTAGTCTTCTCCAAACTTTTGAGAGTAGCCTTGCGCCACTAACCTTGCTTTGAATCTTTCAACGTTTCCTTTCAAATCCAATTTCCTTTTAAAGATCCATTTACACCCAACTGCTTTCCGACCCATAGGCAATTGTACAAGTTTCCACGTGTTGTTCTTCTTGAGGGCGTTGATTTCTTCATTCATTGCTGCTAACCAATGACTCTTCTCCTCCTTAATTTCCAAAGCTTCTTTCATAGTTTTAGGTTCTTTGATGTTTTCAACTATATTAGCTTGATATCTAATCGCAGGTTTGCCTTTTGTTGATCTTGACGAAACTCTTCTTGTTGTTGGTACTTCCACATTTTCATCGGATACTAGCTCATCAGCTGATTCTTGAACTTCATTATCCTCCACAGCACTTTCAAAACTAATTTCGTCAACTTCTTCATCAACTTCTTGGAAATTATTTTGGTCGTCATTGGATCTGCTTTTCTTTGTTTCCCTCAGCAGCAAATCAGTGGAAATCTCAACTTCAGTAACTTTTCCAGGAGTAATCTCAACATTAACATTATCGAAACGAACATCTCTTGAAATTTGAAGTTCCATGGTGTTCATATCCACCATTCGATAACCCTTGGAATGCTGATCATATCCCACAAACGTCATAAGTCTTGACTTTTCATCCCATTTACGTCTCTTTTCTTTAGGTACGAAAACGTAAGCTTTGGATCCAAATGCCCTAAACGTTCTTAGATCTGGTTTAGTCCCTTCCCAAATTTCTATCGGAGTTCCTTGGATTGCTTTACATGGTAGACAATTTTGAACGTAGTTGGCTGTCATTACTGCCTCAGCCCACATTTTAGTATGCATCCCGGCACCGAATAGCATGCATCTACCCATTTCTACCAGGGACCGATTCTTTCGTTCGGCAACTCCATTTTGGGGCGGATTGTAGGGAGTCGTGAACTGTCTAAGTATGCCTTTTTCTCTGAATAGAAGCTTGATTTTTGTATTGACATACTCTTTCCCTCTATCACACCTGAACTTTTTAGGATAGCGGCCATGCTGATTCTTTACTAATTCGAGGAACTCTTTCATTTTATCGTAGACTTCATACTTGTAAGATATTAAGTACAATTGACAATATCTGCTATAGTCGTCGATAAAGGTAAGAAAATACCTTTTCCCACTCACCGAGTTACTTTGCATGGGCCCGCATAAGTCCGTATGTATTAGATCTATGATACGTTTAGATTTTCTTTCGGATTTCTGGGGAAATGGCAAATGCGCAAATTTCCCTTTCATGCAAGCTTCACAAAGTCGTTTATGTCCACAATTCTCCATTTTTATATTTTTATCTTCCCCGATAATTTGCTTGATAACATTAGGATCCCGATGCCCAAAAACACAGTGCTAATAGTGAATACATTTATTATTACAGGTACTTACAGACATGTACACTTCTTCTTTGTCTTTGATGACATATAATCCACCTTCCCTTTTAGCTGTGACAACGATGTGATCTTTCTTCTTTATTTCAGCAAAATGTTCACTGAAAATTACAATATATCCCAAAGATGTTAACTTTCTTACCGACAGCAAATTTCCAGTAAAATCCGGAAGATAATGTACATCCTTGACAAAAATTTCATTTTCTTGACCACCTTCCCCGACGAACTTGATTTTGCAAACACCAATTCCTTTCGACTGTGATCTTTGTCCATTAGCAACACCAATATACTGCGAAGCTGATGAGTCAAATTCCACGAATGAGTCCAAGTTGTTGCTGATATGACAGGTAGCACCCGAATCCAGCGTCCAGTTCCTTGTTTCAATAACGCTGCCAGCACTGAGTACATACTGGTTTTTCTCTTCAACAGCAGCCTTCGCTGAATCTTGAAACCCATATTGCACATGATTAGCTTCTTGAGATTTTCTTGGCTTTTTCTTGATCCATTTCAAATAGCTTTGACATTCTTTCTTGACATGACCAGTCTTGTGACAAAAGAAGCACGATGAAGACTTGATAGTTTTCTTCACAACAGCTAGCACAGAATCTGAACCAACTCCTTCCGATTTCTCACAGCGTCTCTTGTATTCATTCATCAGCTGGGATTCAACCATTGATAGTGACAGCTCCGTTTCTGGTCTTGTCTCAAGAGCTATGATAAGCGTATCATAAGAACTTGGTAAGCTGCTAAGAATCATGGCAACAATCCATTTATCTGCTAATTTTTCTTCACCGAGCGCTTCTAGCATGTCGAAGTGTGTTGTCATCTGGTTGAGATGTTCTGCCAAATTACCTCCTTCTTCCATCTTCAAACTGCAAATCGACCTCATAAGATGAACTTTAGAGCTGAGACTGGCACGTTCATGATGTTTTTTAAGATTTATCCAAGCCTCTTTTGCAGTTCTCGCTTTCCTTACATGATGCGATTGGTTGTCTTCTATGGCCAAACCAATGCAAGCCCTGGCTTCATCATCCTTGTTTTTCCAATCGTCAGTTATCGGATTTGGTGCAGTCCCATCAATATGTCTCCATAATCCTTCTTTGATGAGAACCAATTCCATTCTCCATTTCCAATTATAATAATTGAAATTATTCAATCTAACGATTGTAGATTTTGGCTTTTCCGCCATTGTACGATGTCTCGCTGTTATTCTGATCAAACTTAAAATTCCAATGAACCCTTCGATGGGAAGAGGCCCATAACCTATTGGAACAATGTAAGTTTTATTAAATCAGAAAACAGAATGATATTAAAAATAGAAAAACAAAAGCAGAAAAATAATTGAACGCTTGGTTATCAATGTTTACATTACAGTAGATTCCAACACATGACAGTCATACTCTCGGATGTTTGTCAGACGTTCGCGAGAGGTGGCGCAGTAGAAAAAAACTTTTAAGATGTAATTTTGGTTTTTTCCGGGGATCGAACCTGCGATCCCTCGCACAGTAGTCCAGCACACTAACCACTGCGCTACTGCGCCCAATGCTAATACACACATATGTATTTCTAAAAAAAATTATAGCTGACAACTTGACCACTAAATGTCGAATTTTCGTATCTTATAATCAAAAAACTAAAAAAAAACATAACTAAACATCTAATAAAGAGTCAGCAAAGTCCTTATTAAAATGCTGCCCTTATTGCCTATAAAACCAACTTTTGCAATTGCAATTGATAGCAAATGATGGCTGACTTGTCTTCTATGGTACATTTCATTGTGTCGTTGTGTCGAATTAATTTTTCAACAAGGACATCCTAGCCAAATCCAAAAATATACGCATCCCATTCCAGGATTGTAATCAAACAGCGGCATATAGGCAGCCAAAGTTACGAAAGCCAATCCGAAACCGCCCTCTCCTGGACAAATTCAACGACTTCCAGTTCCACTCTGTTCTCTATACGAGTATATTATATGAGTATGAAATGTACACTTTGCGTGTCATGTAAGAACTTAAAAGAAGGACGACATTCAATCCTTAGCTATCGATATTCGATTACATTTTTCTCGCATAGAAAATGAATGGACACACTAGAACATCAGCAGAATCAGAACTAGGCATGAGGACGCCTAGTACAGTTGGGTGTTTTGTATTTTCGCCTGCTTCTGCTGATGCCGCGTGGTGGTTCTATAGCTTCGAACGGATGATGACGATGATAATGATGATGACGGCGAAATTTGATAGCCGATTGTAAGTCTAGACTCTGCTTCAAAGTTTTAAAAGCGACTGCGTGAAATCATCATCATCAACAACATTGCAGTCATCAGCGTCATCGTATAGGGGGCAAGCTTGGTATTGAGAAGCACTCCACTTCGAGGAAATAGGATACTTTTCTAGGGGTATATCAGATGGGGTGTTGCACCCAACCACCCCATGGCCTGCTATACGTACGTCGTTTTTGCTCTCTCTCTCTCTCTGCCTACCCCTGACTTTGCAAGCACAAAATATCCTTTTACACAAGACGAAAACAAAACATCTCAAGTGAACGGTTCGCTTCTAAATCACTCATTTTAATTCTTCTTCGCTCTCTGGGTTCGTTGTTACGAGTGGAGCTGGGTAGCCTCAGTATATAGTTGCCTCCTTTTGCCATAGTCATAGTGTTGTACTTTTGTTGTATTAGGGTTGTTGTAAGGTAGTATGTGTGGATAATTTAATATTTTTGCTAGAATAATGAGTTTATGAAATCGAATACGTTTAGGATATTATAGATTCCGCCATGTGAGCCGGTCGCTGTTCGCTGCGGTGTAGTGTGAAATAGATACTCTCATAGCAGTAGCTGTTGGATTTGAGTGAATGGGGACTGAGGAGGAGATGCATGAAGAGAGAATATCCATTCATCAAGACATAAGATACAGTAGCGTAAGCTACTTGATACACGAATTACTTGAATGCAAGAACAACAACAAGGGCAAAAAATAGGTCTTGGTATTACTCATTGTGTTCTTGACAGAAATGGAAACTAGGATATGTTATAGGGTAGGTAAGTAATTAAAACCGGAACTGACATGGAAATGTATGCAGTGTTTTAGGGGTTGCCGGTGCGAAAGTAAATTTAGGCATGGTGTTGGGTGGGTCTGCTATATATACCGATGCCAATATACTGAGTATAGTTGTCTAATTGAGAGCTTCATCAAGAGAAATCAATATCCTTTTTGCATAAGCCCGTTTTTGACATCTCTGTGTCCTCACTATATATATGTCACTATAGCACTTGCTCTGTCCATTTCTTTTGTCGCGAATCTATATAAAATCAGAATTAAAAACATAAACGGAAAGTGTATTAACGTAACGTAACACGATATCTACCCACTAACCCGCTCAATCTGTAAACGTCAATATGAGACGGGCGCCAATGGGGATGTTCAACACTAGCCGCCGTATTAATTGACAAATCTAACAAAAGTTTGCTACCAGCTGTCAGGTAGCATACAAAATATGACGTAACTACTGTGTAACAACTTGATAACTTTTACACAGCGTTTATTGATACGGGAATAGCTTACAAAGTCAAACAGCTGGCTGACGTTTTGTGACTGCGTTTTCTATTTTTGGCCTAGATTCATTAGTCGAAAAGTTTTCTCCATTGAAGTAGGGGTGAGGCGGTTAGTGAGTAGGTGTCGAGTAAACGACAAAACCCAGCCAGTAATTTCTCAACTAAGCATTCAGGCGACATTGTGTCAAATATGACTGAGATGAGAACTCACTTGACATTTCGACTTGTATAGCATTTAAAAGTGACGTTAACCAGCTTTTACGTTCAGGAGTTTTCCTTCAGGGTGTTGCTATTCGGCCTTCGTTCGGAAATCGGGACACGGCGACGTAACAAAATGTCAAAGTTTGTATTGCATCAAGTTAAGGTACCTATATGTGGCTCGCTTCGCTCGCGGCAAGGTCTTTAAACTTCAGTATAATAATTTTCGGACATTATGCTGTACGTTTAGGACCCAACTTTTATCTTAATAAACAGATTTTAATGAAAATGTTATTACGTATAGTCGTGTCTATAACATCGGTAAAAGTCAGTCATTACAAAATCAACGCCCGAATAGACACTCCGTTTCTTTTAGTCGGCTGTAAGTTTGATTTTACTATCTTGTTTTTGACATTTCAACATAAAGAATTATTGGAGAAAATCAAAAAGGCTGTTGCTATTCGCACGTTGTTCGGGAATCGGGACACGGCTACGTAACGAAATGTTATATTGCGTCAAGTTGGGGTATGTCATGTGGATCGCTACGCTCGCGGCAAGGTCTTTAAACTTCAGTATAATAATTTTCGGACATTATGCTGTACGTTTAGGACCCAACTTTTATCTTAATAAACAGATTTTAATGAAAATGTTATTACGTATAGTCGTGTCTATAACATCGGTAAACGTCAGTCATTACAAAATCAACGCCCGAATAGACACTCCGTTTCTTTTAGTCGGCTGTAAGTTTGATTTTACTATCTTGTTTTTGACATTTCAACATAAAGAATTATTGGAGAAAATCAAAAAGGCTGTTGCTATTCGCACGTTGTTCGGGAATCGGGACACGACTACGTAACGAAATGTCAAAGTTTATATTGCGTCAAGTTGGGGTATGTCATGTGGATCGCTACGCTCGCGGCAAGGTCTTTAAACTTCAGTATAATCATTTTCGGACATTATGCTGTACGTTTAGGAAACAACTTTTATCTTAATAAACAGATTTTAATAAAAATGTTATTACGTAGTCGTGTCTCACATCGGTAAACGTCAGTCAGTACAAAATCAACGCCCGAATAGAGACTCCACTTCTTTCACTCGGCTGTAAGTATGATTTTATTGTTTTGTTTTTGGCCGTTGATATTCGCACGTTGTTCGGGAATCGGGACACGACTACGTAACGAAATGTCAAAGTTTATATTGCGTCAAGTTGGGGTATGTGGCTCGCTATACGCTCGCGGCAAAGACTCTAAACTACGTTTAGGATCCAACTTTTATACTTTAAAGAGTTTTTAATGAAAATAGGATTACGTTACGTTGATCACGTAGTCGTGTCTCGAAAATCGGTAAACGTCAGTTCAGTACAAAATCTGTCAAAATTAACGTGCGAATAGCCACTTCGAATCAAAAAAGCTTTTAATACGTTCCCATAAAAAAAAAGTGTTGCAATTTGTATGATGTCATTACAAGTTCGGAGTCAAAAACTGAATTTTTTATTTTCTCAGTTTGAAATGATATAATGTACATGTACATATTTATCAATATATTCGAGGTTGATTTTTTTCTTAAATATAAAATACCCACTTCAACCATACTCAGTAAATGACTACAACGAAAAAGATGTACATTATGTGTTATTTAATTTTTGTTTGCCAACAAATGTTCAAACGCGTGTCATTTGCCATAAGCTAAATGTTTCACATTTTGGATGTGTTCTTAGTCTGACACATTTCGTTACGCTGTCTTAAAAGAATTTTCATGAACAAGGCAATAGCCTTGAAAATAGTATGCATGGTTATAAGTTTTTAATAATTTCTTGTTCAATGAATGTAATTTTATTTCTTTGTTTGAAGTAGGTTTTTCTATACACACTATACATATATACACACAGTGATATTGAATTTGTTTTTGAATTCAAATGATATCGGAAGAAGGTGATGACTAGAGCCGTGAATGCAAGTTGTCTTAGTTGCTATGCAGAGAGGGGTTTCTTTTGATAAAGTAGATAAGTATTGTATGTAAATTCTAGTACACATATTTATATGGTAAAATGTATGTTTCTCAAACTGTTAACATTGAAATGCATTCGAATGCTATTTTTCTTAGTATTATTTGTCCCCAAGGAGATGAACTGCGCCAACTACAGAGGAATAAGTCTCCTGAATGTCGCGTATATTGGCTATATTATGTGAACGCCTAAAACCTTTCGCCAACAACCTGATCGGCCCATATCAGTGGGGTTTTAGACCAGGAAAGTCAGCCATCGACCAAATTTTCACACTCCGACAGATCTTTAAAAAAAACCCAGGAATTTCAGATCGATACACTCCATCTATTTATCGACTTTATAAAGTCCCCTATGATAGCGTATATAGGGACGAATTATACAAAGCCATGACAAGTTTTGGCATCCCCGCCAAACTCTGTGCAGGATGACGATAGAGAAATTTCGCTGCTCCGTCAAAGTCGGCAAAAACAACACCGCCTACTTTAGCTAGTGAGTCTGCTGTTTCGTTTCCAGCAAAGCCACTGTGGGCTGGAATCCAGTGTAGTATGACCAGGTTTTTCTTTGCTGGCCCTATACGTTTCCAGGACCAGCTACGATTTAATGACAGATGAGCCCCGAGCTCAAGATTTTACAACGTATATTAGAACTTAAATTTATTCCAACGCAATGGTTAATGGCAAGGACTTCAACCTGGAATATAGACGAATGCTTGCGCAGGCTGACTAAAATGTTCGCTTGAGTTGAGGCGATTCTCCATAAATGCCAGATTCAGTCCCTGAATCCATTATAGAACCATCTGTATATCAGACTAGGTCAAGTCTCGGAGGATTAGGTTTGTACTTTTCCCAGTCTCCCGTTGGAGGGATAATGATAGAGAAGTTTTTATGAAGGCCATATTCCGGTAGCATGTCGTCTAGAAACATGTTGAGCACTCTTTTAGGCTCCATAGCCCCAATCAGAGATAGGTGACCTCCATAGTAGGAATAGGGGTCGATGCTGTTCGAATTGAAGACGATGAAACTGTTAGAGGCTAGCTCTGTCTCTTTCTTTTTTTGACACTTTCATGAAGTGTAAAGACGCGTATTATTTCTTCAACAGAAACACTCAGTCTTGCTTCCATTTGAATGTGTACTTGAATAGGTATAATAGGCCTAGGATGACATTCAGTGCAGTGCTCGGGGTGAAGCGTAGACAGTCCGTCATGCAGTTCACAGCACAGCGATACATGGGACCCGTTCTAGCTTTTTGCCTAGTATAGTGACTTCATTAATCTTTGTCCACCACATCACGGCAGCATAGGCAGTTCACAGCACAGCGATACATGGGACCCGTTCTAGCTTTTTGCCTAGTATAGTGACTTCATTAATCTTTGTCCACCACATCACGGCAGCATAGGTGATCGCTGGTTTAACCACAAGCGAATAGAGCCAATATATCATCCGGGGTCTTAGACCCAAATTGTTACCGCAGACTCGACGGCAGATCCAAAGAGATCTGATGGCTCTGTTTACGATTTGTTCTATTTGTGGGCTCTACGATAGTTTACTGTCAAGGATAATTCCCAGGTATTTGACTTCGCATGAAAATTCAATTATTTCACCATACATAGTCTTTTTTGGATTAACAGAAAGTCCTTCTTTACTACACCATCTTTGAACTATTTACAGTGCATGTTGCAGTATTTCTGAAACCGTGCTTTCGAATTCATCGCTGACAACGATTGCTACGTCGCGTCGTCGGCTCGGCATATCCTATGGCATCGATCCCTCGAGTAGACTGGGATTGGAGTGGATCGTCAATGACTAGGGACCATAATCAAGAGCGATCCACCGAGCCCTGGCTAAAGTCAAGTCTATAGCAAGAACTTTATTATTTGGAACTGTACTCAAGAGTAGAGCTACTGTTGCATAAAAAGAGAGATGGTCCATATTTTTTTTCCGCATTGACAGCAACCGATGCAAATTGAATTCTGCACATCTGTTTCATTTGCACTACCTGGTACCTCTTCCAATGAAGCGTCCATAATTTCTGCACATGTAAATTGGGCATAAGGCCGTTATTTATAAAACAAAGTCGCAAGAACTGTATGTTTCCCCACAGTTGCCAGATTGGGCGCTTTGTCGTATTTTGGGCTATCTTTTTGCTTAAAAAACGATAGAAATTTCTTCCATGAGCGCCCAACACAATTTCGGGCTATATATCGTTTTACAAATTTTGTTTTAATTTTGTTTGTTTTTACTCTTTTATAAAACTAAAAAAATAAATATTTTGGACAAGTCCTCACTTTTAAAACATGGCAGCACTATTGCAGTCAAGTAACATCGAACAGTCGTTCAACTTGCACGCACTCTAAATTATTTTGAAGGCTTTTTTATTTGACACGAGCCAAAATCCTGAACATTTTTGGCTTACGTGTTATCTAACGTAAGAAATGGATCGAATGAAGCAATTTTGAAGGAGTTAATTTTATTTTCATGCAACCCAATTGCTAACACTTCCATTGAGCAATGCTGTAAAACAGCGGTTCCCAATCTTTTTTGGTCGCGGATCACTTTTCTGGAGAGAAATTGCTCGCGGAGCACTTCGCTGTCAGTATCCCAATTTTCGTAGTTATAGTTTTATAAAATATTTAAACTAATAGATATTTAAAAACAAAAAAAAAGAATTCAGAAACATTTTTAACTCATTTTCGAGTTGGCCACAGAAAAACAAAGGCTTGAAAATTCCAGTTTCGAAAAAAAAAAATAATAAAAATTACCAATATTTACTAGAATAGCCTTTAATAGCAGTCAATCTTTTCTGAAGATGTTCCACTAAAATCCGACATATTTGGCGCAACAGGTCATATAGGGATATAGGCACCCTAGGCCAAGCTTCTCACAACCATTTGTTTTTTTAAATTTTTTTAGGGACGAATACAAGGGACTTTCAATTTTTAGGCCGAGTCCGAATGGCTGATTTTAAAAGCTTTTCAGGACAGTTTCAGGATATAGAGTCTCGGATGCTTGTCGGACGTTCGCGAGAGGTACCGCAGTGGAAAAAACCTTAAGACGTAATTTGTGTTTTTCCGGGGATTGAACCTGTGACCTCTCGCACAGTAGTCGGATCCAAATAAATTAAACTTGGATTTGGCATTCCGAAGAACTTTTTTCTAAAATTGCAAATGTGTTTTTGAAGTGGAGTCTTTCGAAATTCCGGCTCTTGCTTAGGTTTCTGTTGACATAATGTGTGTTTTTTGTGGAATATGAATCCACAAAGATTTTGTTCTACGACACAGCGCTCTGAGTTGTTGATGGAGTTTAGGTGCAACAATCTCCTTAATTTTAATGGACATTAAAAATGGATTGGCTCTATACTTGTCCGGCAAATCTTTCTTTGGAGTAGTTTTGCGTCCAATCTCATTTCTTTTGGGGTTCTCAAAACTTCCGGTCTTTTAGAAACTTGTATTTCCCCAAAAACAAGCTTCGTAGAAAAAACAAATCGTTTCGCAATCAACGCCATTCATTCGTTTCCATTTTGATAGTTAGGAAGTTCTGGAGTACACGATTTATTTTTACCCATTTTTGTACTGTGTAATCAATACACAAATTACATTGTTGCGAACAAAATGACAAGGTTCCAGAAGCAAAAAATTAGCTAGTCTGCTGGAATTTTCATATTTTGCGCTTATCTTTCCGCGAAGTACTTGAATTTTTTATGGCGGAGGACCAAGTGTTCCGCGGAGCACACTTTGGGAAACTCGGCTGTAGAAGAAAGAGCGTTTTCATTTATGAATTTAATTAAGACCAAACCGCGAAAACGATTGTCAACGGAATCTCACGATATGCTTTGATGCGCATACGCATACATGTGTACCTGTTTTATAATAAAATACAAGAACCGAATTATTTTCAACGATTTTTGGGCTTCTTTCTGGGCAACGATATTGGGCTACATTTCTTTAAGTTTTGGGCGCTTAAAGCAAACAAAATTCTGGCAACCCTGTGTTTCCCCTGTCGTCCGTAATTTTCAACCAATTTAGTTGATTTTTTTTAAAAGATCTCGGTAATTACGGTGATCAATTGATAGGCCAAACAAATTTCAAAAAATTATAAAAATTAAAAAAATCAAAAAAAAAACCTGGCTAAGCCGGCAAGGGTTCAGCTAGTATTATACAAAATTAATTTTGACAGCTCATACAACGCACAAGTTTTAAATTCCACTTATTAAATTTATGTTATTTACGTTCTTGAGATATTTATTTTCGTTCCTCTTTCCAAAGCACGAGTAGAAAGCATTTTGAAAAATAAAAATATACGCCTCAAATATACGTTACAAAGAACGAGAAGGTGTGTTCTGTGTTGTATTGTTTTGCTTACCTTAATCTCATCGCTGGGTAACTCCTTCTTTATCTTGATAGCGCCGGTACTGGTGGCAGGGTTTGTTGTTGCCGGTGGCGATGCTTTTGTTGTCATCTTTTCGTGTGTTTACAATTTGTTGTTAAATCCGAATTACTGTAGTTTAAATTCAAATCGCTAACGCACCAAGCAAATTAATTTATTTACACGTCAATTTATCACACTCAAAACGTGACTCGTTCACTCGCTCAATAGATGGGTATCTTTTTTATTTATATTCCTTCTAGCCAGCAATTTTCGTTATTTTTTTTTTAGAAAAATCTCAATGTAACGCAATACGCACAACGCACACAACGCACACCTATTCGCACGCACAGAGAGTCCGATCAGCGGTGTCAAATAACAAATTCTTCTTCTTAAAGAACTTTTGTTCGATTTAACGATTTTATCTTTCGAATTCGAATCACTTGTGTATTTTAAGTACTAAACGACCATTCCAGATGTCAGCACTATATTTAGACATTTTTTCAACGATGCACTTGGTCGTATACGCGATCTTAGCGCTAATTCTTCATTCCTAAAATGCTGGCTTAAGAAATACGTTTTCACTTTCGATCAGAAACTTGTATCTATCACTGTTTGTCCGTGTATCTATTTCAGTTGGCTGCAACTGCAACTTCATCATATTCTATACAAATCCTCCACTCTATAACAAAGGTGAAGAGGATACGTTTTTTTCGTCGTCTTTTAACTTTGAAAATGAGAAGAGATGAAAAAATTGAAATCAAAGAAAATCGCTTTTCAAATAAAATTTTGCATCCAAAAATAGAACACGAACAGAAAAGTTGTATAGCGTGCGCGAGAAAGATTGGAGGGGTGGATAGCGGATGCTTCTTGGGATATTCCCCCCTTCGAGAGAAAATATAAATAAACACACCGAATGCGAGATGAAAACGAAATTCTAAATCAATGGGGCAACCGCAACAGATTGATCATCCTCGTCCGTTTTTGGGGGTTGGTTCGGTCTGTCCGCGCGCAATATAAAAATGCTGCTAACCACTCCACTAATCGGTTAACGATTAAGATACAATTTTCAAAATTGCGTTTTTTTAAACTTTCTTTGTTTAAATATTTCTTTTTGTTTCGACTACAATAATTATTTTACAATTTAATTTGTACACTTCGGTGAGCACTTACATTGGACTAATTCCAAAAATAAACGCACTGTTTCAAATAGAGGCGGTTTGTACTGTGACTGTGAGCCGATGCTGAAAGTCGTTTACAATACCACTGTCGAGAGTGTATTTTCTTTTCTTTATTCTGTTCACTAATTTCACTTATTATTGCTTTGTTTTGCATATTATTTTATATTTCATTTCGTGGTTGTCATAAATAATATTTAAATTAAATACTTTGATTGACATGACATATGCAGTCGCGCACGTTGACAGTTGGAGAAACTATTTTCGATTCATCTCGTTCGCGAAGAAGAAATGAGATACCGTCACAGACACGAGAAATTCCGAAAACAAAGACGAGACGTAAAATGAGAAAACGAAACGTCTTTTCGTCAGCAAAGTCCAAGCACAACAAAGCTGATGTCGAAAATACTACATTCGATGTTGGGACGAACAGAATCTGAACGGAACCCCTATGTTCGCAATCGCAATGGTAAATATAGGTTGCTTCTGTGTGAGGTGAATTACGATGTGTTGAAATTAATTTAAAAAGGGAATTACAATTTTGTAAAAAATACAACATCAGTAAAAAAAATTGTTAATTCCATTGTTACGCCAACTATTTTTAGGAAGAGGAAGAGGCGAAGAAAACCCCAGTGAACGGCAATAAACAAAAACAAAAAGTGTCTGATTATGAATTAGTTGTGTAGTTGTGTAACTATCATTCCTACCAAAGTGACTGTGTCTACGAGTTGGTGTTAATGTTATTCTCTCAAAACAATAATTCATAGACTGAATTTCACCAAAAGTTGCCAACAGAAATTGTCAGGGTCAATACCTAGCGAGAATGGTTGTTACTCCCCGCTTTCCCACTCAGTAATTTGGATTTCTTTATAAAGAAGTGTAAACACTCCTAAAATATCGTCAGATTAAGAAAGTCGCACTGAATAAAATCGATCGGCATGTGGGAAGAATAGAAAAAAATATAGTAAGACCACCGCACATAAATATAACACTTTTTTCGCTAAATCACCAGCAAAACTCTGCAACGACGACGGTGGAAGACGACGTCCATTGGTACGCAGAACCAAAACGATTGTTACGAGCTGGTCAATAGCGTTGTGCACTTTCGAGTTCAAGACAGCCATAAGAATCAGATTTAATATTCAAATGTTAGGAAATACTAATGTGGAGCTTTGACAGCAACTATCTAACATCCAGTGAAATCAGATAGAAGAAACTGATAAACTCAAATCCAGGTACCAGTCTTCCACAGAGGGACCATAACACTTAAGGGCTCGAAGCATTCGCATCTCTAGACAAATTTTGGCAAGAAAAAATGGTCCAAACAAATCGTTCCTAAGTAGAGAGGGGCGAATGTTTTTACACGTAGATAGTACGACAAAGTCAAAAGGCTTAGAGCAACTTATTCCCCTTTTTATCCTAGCCTAATAAATCAGTGCGTAGTCCGCTTGGGTTCTTCTATGTGCATAATACGATAACTAATATTTTTTTTATCTTTGCTCTTGCGATATTTACAATTTTTTCTGCCAGGAAAATCTAGAAGCAGCGATTACCTCAGTCAATGAAAAATACAAAATGTAACGCTCAAATAAGTACTCATTACGTCACTGAATAAATTCGAACAAGATAAAATGAATAGGTAACTCACCACAGAACAATTCGAGTATCGAACTTTATACAATACAATCAGCTGTTTGGTACACATAACCAACGAAACAAAAGTTGTTTTCTTATTAAATTAAATTGTTTCCTCAATTTCTTTCCTAGTTTAATTCATATTATTTTTAGAAATGAGTAAAATAACCAAACCAGCATTGAGCTTAAAACAGGTAACTAACTTGGAAAGAAAAATCCATAGTACATTTGATATATCAATCAACTGTATATCCCGTTTCAGTTCATGCTGCGTCAGGAAGTTCTCAATCTATATCGCGAAATCTTCCGCACCATTCGACAAGTGCCTGAAAAATCCACCCAGTATGAGCTTCGTGAATGGGCACGACATGACTTTCGTACGAATCAAAACCAAACCGAAGAAATTGCTATCAAAATGTTGATCCAGCACGGAAGACGATCCCTCACTGAACTGCAGAATAGCTTGAATTTGAGTGGAAATACCAAGAGTAATACAACTTTTAGTAAATAAATATTTATTTGTTCGTAAACCTACACGCACTGTTTGAAATTAAAGAAGTGCATATTCGTTCAACTAGTACAATTCATGCCATCGATTTATAGTGTCAACAAATTTGATTAAAAGCAAAATGTATTTGGCTATTCGCCAATTTGTATTTATACTAAACTGACGTACGACTTCGAGTCCTTTGAAACACGGCTTGGTAACGTAATAATATTTTTAATGAGTTGGGTCCAAAATGTCCGAAAATTACATACTGAAGTTTAAAGCATTTTTCGCGATCGAAGCCATTCCCACGTACCCCAACTGGACGCATTTGAATTTTCACATATTGTTGTATAGCCGTGTCTCAAATGACTGGCGGATAGCAACAGCTTTAAATTTTTCCTACGATTCAAATTTGGCACTAAACTGTCGGCGTTTTGGACTGTTCTTGATGTACGACTAGACACATTCTAAAATAAATTCCTGATTGCCGATACCCAGACGACCTTCAACACAGCACAAGTGAACAGAAACGTACCCATTCCGGTGACTAGTACGACGATGATATCGCGTTTGGCCCTCTCGGCTATACGGTTGACAAGGAAACTATTTATTATTGTGCTCGAAATGTGGTATCCATCCATGCCAAAGCAGGGCAATGCATTCACCAGTGCCAGCCCCAAGGAGAATACTATATTGTACTTTAGAAAAAGCGTGTAGACATCGGCTAGCTGTGGTCGCAGGATATTTGACTTTGGTACATATGGCGAAACACGAACAGTCCTTGAGACATCTGCCGGATGTCCCATGTAAATTACGTCGGGTTTGAGCTTTCTCTTTATATTGAGAATGGTGGTACTGTTCCTTAGTAGTGGACGAATACAAAACCCCCGGTCACAGGCTCCCGCACAAAAACCGTAGGAATCTTCGATGGTTAGGCGAATATTTAGACACACGTGCTGTGGGATCTCTATTGGCCCGTCGTTGCTTAGGTCGTCGATGTATTCGAAGCAGCAAAGAGCGTGATTTTTTGAGTCACAACACTGTATAACACCGTCACTCCCGTGATGAGTGATCACCACACTCTCATCATTTAGCCGGATAAAGTCCGAGGACACACAATAACCCGGTTTTGTGCGCAGCGATTGCAGCAAGCAGTCATACCATGAATCTATGTTGCGCGTATGGCAGTCGTTAATCTGCGTGATAACGTCGTCTGCTAATAGACCCCGCTCTCCGCGAAGAGGCGACTTCTGTATCACATCCGTTACGAATACACCTTCGTTTGTACTGTAAACTGGTGAGGCCATAAAGTCGAATGTTGAAATCAAGAGGTAGCAGATCGCAGAGAACAAGATATTGTGCCAAATGCCGGCACACAAAATACGAAGCTTCTTCATCCATTTCAAGGAATTCATGTGCTCTGCGCTAATCACTGTGTAGGCCAGCGGAATGCAAAAGTACACATGAAATCCAAAGCCAGTTAGTGGTATATCCTCTAGAACAGCCGCTAGTGCGTGTCCCAATTCATGTACCACAGTCGAAATAACCATAGTGCACACATAATATCCAATCTCATCCAACGGTAGGTTGACTCCAGGCAGTAGAATCTCCAGCTTTGCTTCAGAAACTTTTGTTCCTCCCCCTGGTTCACTTTTGTTTCCATTAAATATAGTCATAAAAAGTATTATGAATCCCAGCGGCAACATAGCGAGGGCAACTAGTGCGCCAACGGTGAACGATTTCGTGAGGAACTTATTGCAACTGGAGCCCCATTTGAACACGGTCCGATTAAAGGCAGTGGTATACCAATTGAAGTGAAGGAATTTGATAGTTAGGCCAGTGTTATTTAGGAACTGCTCCCACGGGTAGTGCATGCAACTCTGCAATATGTAACAAATTGGAGATTTCTATTAATCATTCATACTTGGAATATGACTGACGAATGGGACTTACCTTGAAAAAACAATCCAAGAAAAATGCAAGAAAATAGATGGCGACGATAACTGACAAGAATATCACCGGATCCATGTTGAAATATTTGTTTGTGTTCGCGGAATATTGTGCAGGATAACTATTAAGTCATTTTAAAACCTTTCGGAAAAGTAAATAGAAAATTCCTTTTTTATTTATTTATTTTGTAGATTTGCGGCGAGGCGATGATGTTGACATTTTGGCTCTGCGGTTACTTTTGACGTTGACAGATGACAGTTGTCCAGTTGACACTCGAAGATTTTGAATTTGAGAATCGAAGTTAGGACCCGATTTCATCTTTCGGGTAAATGTATCCGCGGAACAAATAGTCTATTTGTGTATACCTACTGTTGCAAGGCTTGCAATTCTTTCAGATGCCGTATTTTTTTGGGAAGTGAGTATAACAAAACCAAAAGTGAGTATAACAAAACCAAAAGTGAGTATACAAGTTTTGCATGTAAAAGTAAAAGTGAGCTAGCTATAGATTCTCAAAAAAATACGCCTACTAATGCATTACTAACATTTATCCGGCGTGGCGCTTCGCTCCCGCACCTTGTGTACTTTGCTCGATAGAATGAGTGTTATGAGTTTTATACTCACTTTTGGTTTTTTTATACTCACTTCCCAAAAAAATACGCCAAGTGTATGGCCAGGCTATGTATGCCGTCCCATGAAAATCGTGTCCATCGAGACAAGTAGATTTTTAGTGAGTAAAAAGAAGAGAGGTAGATGGCAAAGAAAATGCACCGAAAATCCACCTTTAAAAATAATTCTTGCAATTGCATGAAGGTTCGTTTCAGCACCATTGAACTTTCGTTCGATACAAACTTTCATTCGGTAGTTATGTATTTTCGTTAAGAGAGTGAGAACGTGAAAAACGGCACCCTGCTTCAACTTTCCCTGTAGAACTTGTTTGCACTCTTCTACACTTAACAGCCGTATTTATAATAGATGTCAAACCATTCTCTAACTCACTTGTTACATAACTGGTAGTTAAAAATTTAACTCACTGACTAAATTTTCTTATTTATAAATAAATAAAACCCATGCATTAACTAATTGACGTGTTTCCTATTATCGTAGGTTTGTGATGGCAACGCTTTTTTTTCGTCTAGCATATTCAAATTATTTAAAAAGGGTGAGCCATTTTGCTCCACAATTTTTGCAAACTTATTCAATTATTTATCACCCTTTTACCACATTCATATCAATCAAACGAAATTAAACGCGAAACACCATTTGTCATTTTGCGCGGGAAACATGTTTTGCAAAGCTAACAAATCGCTAACACACCTATCACCGTGAGTTAGTTATGCAAAAGTTACAAAAGCTTAGTTATCTTCTAAAAATGTTTATAAATAGGAATTTGGGTTTAACCAATGGGTTAGTCATTAGTTAGGGGTAACACGAAGTTCCGCAGCTATTATTAAAACGGCTGAATACTTATTTAATGCTAATTTCTATTGGCAATCTCAGATTTCTTCACATCTCGTCTGGCCAATCGAACAAAAAAAGTATACTGAGCTGTTCTTTGTTGGTGTTGGCGGTGTAGCTGTTAAAAGTTGTTTAACTTTTTTGTTGTGAAGAAGTTATAAAGTTTTACAAACATAACTTTTTCGACCCACTTTCATAAAACGTAAACAAACTTACGCCAGCTACCAAAAGTCTAAACATATGTAAGTGTATTGGTAAATCTCGAGCGACTCGCAAAAGTGCTCTCGACTCTGAAAAAGATTGCTACCAAACGAACGAAAAAAAGTGATCTCGGGCAAGAAAGTGATTTTTATTTGCCAATTGAAATTAACATAATAGTACGTTTACACCGCACCTAAATTCATCATTTCGGCTAAATTCAGCATTTCAGGCCAAATGTTCAACATTTCGCCATATATTTTCCAACATTTCGAAATGTTGGATTTCAGCGAAATGTTGAATTTCAGTGCTGCATTTGTAAGTTTGTCAAATCGAACAAACCTAATTCTGGTGACTTTTGGGCTCACTGACAAAAAAAAACCGCTGTAAAACTAGATTGTATAAAAGCTAAAAAAGTAGGAAGTAGGAAAAATATGTCTGGATAGTGAATTATCAGTTGTATTCATGTTTAGATTAATATAACTAACAAATTAATTCTTTAGGTACAAACTTCTTTTGAATTCGAAACACAAAAAACATCTGTAGGTAATCAATTCTGATACTAGCTGTCATTTGAAATGCTGAAGTTACAGTGGGAACGCAAAATTGGATTTCGAAATTTTGTCTGCTGAAATGTTGAATTTAGGTGCGGTGTAAATGTACTATAACAGATTTTACAAAAAAAAAAAAAATACGATATTTTAGCAAGTGCTAACGCACCTTAAGAAAACATTCGAGAGTCGATTCGATTTTCACCTCTGGCAAAAGAACAAGTACCAAACTATTTTTATAAAATCCTTTTGTTACAAAGTATAATTGAACTTTATTATGTACCATGCTAAACTTATTTATTGGAAACACATTATTTTAATAACCTTTTCGTCCTCGAAACCTCTGTCTGTTATCCAACTAAAATGACAAATTTTGCTTAGATTCAAATAGATACCTACTCAAAAACATTTCTATGTTCTTACCATAGATCTTTTGCATTCAAAGAAAGTATTGCGGAGCACCTGGCATTGTTCTGAAACTTCGTTCGACTGCAAACACTGCCGTGGCGTCTTCTTATCCTATATAATACAGAAAAGAATGGTCAGTTAAATTATCCATAGTCATTTCACTTTCGTTGCACCTTTCTGCAGCAATCAGACTCTAAAAGGCACATTTTTAAGTCTGCTCTCACTCCAGCGCAAGCTGAATTATCAGCCAGCTTTTCTTCACCTTCATATCGCATCATCTTTGCAGGGATTTATTAGAAATGTTCCTCCAGAAAAAAAGTTACGAGTTTTGCAATTTCACAGACCTTTGCTGCGCCGAATTCTCTCGATAAATATGTAAGTAAACTGTCATAATAGCGGTCAGCTGTTTGTGACAACCGTTTGTCACAGCTGACATTTATTACTGAACCAACTTCTTATAGCTACATCTACAGTTTTTATCTGAAGAAAACATTTAATTTTAATTGAAATAAAGTGTAACGCGGTGAAAATGATGAACATTAGGTAATAATTTCAAGTTTTTGTGAAATATTTTTGCAATAGTTTGTTTCATAGGAATCCCCGGCGACTCTCGATGCGTCAATTACGAAAATACACACACCAATGGCACAAACCACCCGGCTATGAAACTGGTATACAAGTGTACAACTGTATAACACGATCAAATGTGCCTCTAGTGCTGCGAAACGAGCATATAGCAACTTGGTACACCTGTGGCCCTACCGTTTATGACTCCTCTCATCTGGGGCATGCCAGCTGCTATGTAAAGCTCGACATTATTCAACGAATCCTCAAGAGTCATTTCAAAATCAACCTCGTTACCGCCATGAACATTACAGACATCGACGATAAGATTATAAAGCGAAGCAATGATAGTCTCAAACCGTGGCAGGAGATTGCGAGCTTCTATGAATCACAATTTTGGGATGACATGAGTAAATTGGGATGCGCTGAACCCAACGTAAAGGTCCGTGTTTCACAAAACATACCACAAATCGTTGCATTTATCGAGGAAATAATTCAAAAGAAGTCAGCTTATATTGGGCGAGACAATTCAGTTTATTTTGATGTCAGCAGTCATTCCAGTTATGGAAAGCTACAAAAGATTAACCTAGATGAAACGGATCACGAAACGAAGGATTCTACAGTGGACTTTGCGTTATGGAAAGCGAGGAAAGATGCCAAGGAACCGTCATGGTCTTCACCATGGGGTGACGGACGTCCAGGCTGGCATATTGAGTGCAGTGCCCTTGCTAGCCTTGTCTTCGGAAACGGTGTTGATATACACGCTGGTGGATTGGATCTCAAATTCCCGCATCACGAGAATGAAGAGGCCCAGAGTTGCGTTTTTCATAGCACCTCACAGTGGGTGAACTATTGGCTTCACACTGGCCAACTTAACACAGTCGGTCAACGAGAGAAGATGTCCAAATCACTTAAGAACACGATCAGCATCGATGAAATGCTTAAAACATTTTCCAGCGATGAGTTTCGAATGGCATGTGTGCTCTCCAACTATCGCAATTCAGTTGAGTATGGCAATGACATGATGCTTACCGCGAGAAACACATTAAAGCGATTCACTGAATTCAATTCGAACGTGCAAGCGTATCTGGAAGGCAAAAAACGTGGGGCGGATATCGACACCAACCATATTCTTAAAGTTCTTTCTGAATCAAAGCATCAGATTGATAAACACCTCAAGGACGACTTCAATACAGCGCGATGTGTGGGAGTCTTAGCAGAACTGACGTCTACAGTCAGTAGGTCTATGAATGCGACCTCAGAAGGTCAGACATTTGCCTCTAGCCTAAATGCAGTAGCTGCTGTAAGTAATTTTGTCAATAGCTATCTTCATGTGTTTGGTTTCCAATTGGCCGAATCCAGCACCCATGCAAACGATAACAGTTTGGACTTGAGTTCACTGGTGGAGGATGTTGTGAGAACTAGGGGCCAAGTGCGGGAGAGAGCATTAGCAAATACGAATAAAGAACTTTTTAAAGTTTGCGATGAGCTAAGGGATTGTCTGAAACGTAACGGTGTCGACTTGAAAGATCACAGTCAGGGCACTACATGGAGTATGACAAAATAGAAATAAAGTTGCATTTAAAAAAAGCGTGTTTGGTTTGGTTAACTTTCTGGAATATTCATGGTAATCTTCAGGATAATCTCTTGACAGACAACCCACATGAATATGCAAAACCGCTAATCGTAGAGAAATACAACTTTGAGAGTGTATTCCATTAGCATTAGTAGAGTCGTACATCATGAAATGTAGGTGCGCTATAGAACTACCCTTTTTTTTACAAGTATTCTCTCTTCCACAACAACGCCGTATAAAAGGACACCAGCGAATAGCTTCCCAATACAGTTAAAGGAAAACCAAAGGAGTAAAGTTAGTAAAACAAATTTATTTTTAAATTATTAGTCAAAGGTTTGTTATACAATATACGCCCTTCGTTGGTGTTTACCTTATAAGAGCAACAGAGTAGAATACCAGGGACCACTAGACTCCACCGTTAATTACACATATTTAATTGTAAAACGGGTTATATGTAACCCAGTGTGCCCGATTCTGCTCCTGTTCACTCTTATGACTTGTAAACAACGACTTATATACATTAGTGGCTTTTGGATCGTGAGCAACGCTATATTCGTCCTTTAAACGCTTAATTTCGGGATCTTCCAAAGTTTTCCTACCTGTAATCTGTCTTTTATTCGAGCCAACTTTGTCCTTGACACCTTTGCCAACGCCGCTGGTAGCTGGTTCCATCGTAGTTTGTTTTATCAATGCCGGTACAGCTTCTGTGCTTACCTGCTCTTCGACTGGTTCAGTAACAGTTGACGTAGTCACTGATTCACTAACAACAGTCGCAGAAGGAGCAGCTTCAGTCTTCGACTTAGACTTCTTTGAAGCTTTCTTTTTCGCATTGCGCATTTCATATTTCACCGCCATAAGTTCAATATCTTCATCTGTTCCATTCAAAACAACTATGTCTTCAATTGAATAAGGCACCTGACACAGTGGACAAATGCTAGCTTTGATTTGTTTTAATGCGCGTTCAGAGAACACACATCCACAAGTCCAGAGAGCGACAAATCGAAATTTTCCCGACATCTCAATTCCCATTAGCTTACAAATGTATGGAGCTCCTCTTGAGTCCAGACCACCTCCCGATTTATTTTCATCTCTGAATGCTGGGTTGGGCGTCAGACGAAGGTCTTTGATGTCACGCATGCCTTTGATGTGTTGAGTTGTTTCGGGCATTTTCTCTTTTTCCAAGAGTTGTTCGATAACATTTTGTTTGGAATAAAGACGTCCAAGAGCGCACATAACAATCGGTTCCTGAAGGCGCTGTTGCGTTAAGGCGCAGTGTAACCAGCGAAATTCTCTATCAGCATCTTTATCTTTCTATGAAATAGAATTTTTATAATGACAAATTGTTTCATTATGTACCTAGTTTTTTTGTAAAGCGTTGAATGTTCTTACCAGTTCAGCTTTTTTCTTTAGACGAACTAATTCGTCTCGGCGGGGAATAGTACCACCATCACATCCCATTTTTGTCCGCAAATTTTTTTAACTTTGTTAAAAGACAAACAAATTACAATTAAATGTGTACCTAGACAAAAATTCTGCTTAAAACAAAAGTGACTTCTTTTCTTCTTTTGCTTTTGCTTTTTCTACAAAACAAATGGCAGCCGCAGCTGATTGAATAATGTCACTGAAGTCATTAGGAATGGGTGTGTTTCGCACAAAACAATTTCTGTAAATTACGACGCACCTATTCATGCAACGTCGTAAACGTTGTAAACTTGGTAAGTTACGACGTGGTAAATGAACATTCAAATTTGTGTTATGATCACCTAGAAGCAAGAAAAAAATGTAAAAAGTAAATGTGCAACATGGTAAACGAAATAAAAAAAAAAAAAAAAAAACTAAAATGAATTGGAAAACCTACCTTCTCCGTCGCGTTCTTGTTCCATTTGATTGGTTGTCTGTCTGTCAAAACGTCAAATGTATTGCGAGCCGATGTGACTGTTTGTTAATTGTTCCCAAATTTCCCCTTAACCAAAATGGGTTGAGTCCCGACTAAGGGAATTTCCCTGTATGAAGCGAATTCGAGCCCTCTATCTTCAAACCTAGAAAGGGAAAACGATAAATTTAAAATTTGAAATTGTGCTCTCAAATAGCGGCAAGACACAAAAACAAAAAATATTATAGCAACAGTCACACCACTTACTGCCGTTTACGAATTCCAGTTCCAAGAATTCAAAGAAGAGGACACTGTACATTGATAAAATAACCGCCGGCAAGTTCATACGGCCGAAGTGCGAAAGTGCTACAGTGAAGTACGTAAAAGTGAAGTACGTTACAACAAAGAAACACAAAGTCCTGAAATAAAAAGGCAGTGATTTTAATATTATATATTGAGTACCTTTTTGGATTTTTTTTTCTGTTAATATATATTGGGGTAAGTGTTAAAGATAAGTCGTGAATTTTGGAATAGGGAATTAATTCATAGTTTTTTTGATAGGTGGCAGCAAGATTATCTGCAAAGTGAATTTGGCGGTCATCGACTAAGAAACTTGAAAGTCGTGACCGCCCCATTTTTACCGGACCGCGATTTTAGTTCGGATCGAAATTTATGCCGAAGCTACCTATAATCTGCGGAAAATTCTACGAACCAAATACAAAAAAACTGAGGGCGAGTGTCGAAATTAACCTCCCCACATCAAAAAAAAAATTCTTCATTGGCGTAAAGGTGACCTTGAGCACCGAAAGTCAAGATAGTCGAATTCTACAGTGAATGTACAGAGTACAGACCCTTTTATATATTATATATATTAAACATTTAGTTAAACCCATACATAATATTGCACAAGCACAAGCAAAAAACATATATTCGTTTGCCTAGTGCTTAAAGACTTAATAATCAAGATAAATTTAATATACAGAATTACATACAGTTCATTTACCTAGTTTTAAGATTGTTAATACAAATTTTTTTTTTGCGTGTATTCAGGATTTCTGTTTAATTTATTTATTTTTGTTTGTTTGTTTGTAATAGGTTCTTTCCACCGACCCCTATTAATTTTTCTTATTGCGATATT
Organism: Cheilosia soror; assembly: GCA_949372485.1. Taxonomy (NCBI): domain Eukaryota; kingdom Metazoa; phylum Arthropoda; class Insecta; order Diptera; family Syrphidae; genus Cheilosia; species Cheilosia soror. The sequence goes on from OX443561.1 coordinate 83,948,626, forward strand.
TCGCTGAACCCTAAAAGTATACCTACGCAGAGCTCTATTTAGGTAGGCAGAATTAAATATCATTTTCTCGTTGGCCGAAATAAGGTTATTAATAAGTACAGTAGAGGGCGGCGAAATTCCACCTAGTAAATAATTTAAATATTTTCCTTTTTTTTTTGTAGTTTTCTTTTATATTTTTTTTTATTTATCTATTTATTATGTTATCATTTTCTTTTAATTATAAAAATTTAACGTTTAGATCCTGAATAAATTCACGCGTATGATAAATATCCGTGTTTTGGTTTTTTTTTTGTTACATGATCGATAAGATCATATAATGGCTTATTAAGGGCGAAATTTCAGGGGTGCGGTAAGGTGATGGCAAGTCCAAGGCGATGATCTGATGTCGAAGCGGATAACTATCTCGGGGAAATCCACATATAAGGCCACCGGATTTCCAGGTGGGGTGGGAAATGGCCTCGCTGCAATAACATCCGCAGCGCCTATCAGAGTGGTGGACGTCCGTCCGTTTCCGGTACAAAAGCCAAAGTAAGTACCTGTTAGTTTTTTTTGGCATGATATATGTTTTGTAATAGGTCGTAGAGTAGCGAGGACAAGGACCTCCCCGTCCGGCGAGCTAAGTCGTGCTAAGCAAGCATGCCGTGCTCCTCGCTCTCTGCATTGTAACCCTCTCTCTCACACTTCCCATCCTAAGGTCCAGTCCACATCCACTTTCCTGTCATTTTTCAAACTCCTAGCTCCCTCTATATCCTCCCATTTAGGCTTATTACAAATGGCGCCCAACGTTTGTCTGTGCACGTCCTTTCGTCCTTAATGTTGTCTTTCGTCCACAATTGTTCTTGTTGCCAACACCAGAGAACTTGTAAGTCTTCGAGTGGATAGCTCTTTGAATGCCAACTTGAATTGCGACGAGTATCCCCGGTGTTGACAACAGAAACAATTGGAACCTGTTCTAGTCGTTGTCATTTTCTACTCTTATACTATTACCTGTATACATTTTACTTTTCTATCTCAAAATTTCACTTTTCCATTTCACTTTGTATCGTCTCATTCTTACATGGATCTAGTGACCTAGTCTGATTGTTTGTCAAGTCAAGTAGCATTAGTCCATCTGTTTAGTATTAGATTCTTCGTAGGTTAGTGCAAATTGGATCGCTTCAAGTCTTCCATCGAAAGCCCAACACTTACAGTGGTTAGTATGGAATTGCGGAAGCGTGAAGAGATGCAAACTCGTGTGTCCTTGTACTTGTGTGTTCATCACTCCGCCACTCTGAAGGAATCATCAATTCGTCCGTCTGCAGTCTCATACAAAATCCGCTAATACATCAGATCATCATTTCTACGCCAACAACTACGCCATGGACACCCACCTGAAACACCCCTACAATATGATACAAATTAAACAAACAACCAATACAGTTTTGTTTTCGTACCCGTAGTACAAATTTATTGATTACACCCCAAAAATTCGTTAGGTATAACAAAATAATTGATTAATACAATCAACACAAAATATATACAAACACTTACCCAAATATACTTCCCTTAATACATAAAACCTATTTACAACTTATTTATTTTCATATACATATATTTATTTATTTATTTATTTTCATATACATATATTTATTTATTTATTTATTTTCATATACAATTATTTATTTATTTAACTATTCCCTTTAAACACATACCATATACCCATATTACATTCTGTCTTACGTTTAGTTTCTATTTATCGTTATCTGCATATTTGTCGTCATCTGCATATTTGTGAGTGTGAGTCACTGCAACCATCTTTCATATCCTAGAAACGTACGATGAAGTTATCTGAAAAAGAAAAGATAAATCAAAGAATAAGAAGAGAAAAAGCAGTAGATAGTAGACGAATAATTACCCGTTCAGCAACTGCATCATTGACAGACAGTACCTCAATCGCCATGGCAAATGTACAACGTTCTCCACCACCTAAAAACACATTTATTCCAGTGCAAGAAGTAAGTGACTTACCCCACCATACCCAACCTGTTAGGCATTCACCCATTTCCGATCAGGCATACGAGCAACTTCAAAGATCTGCACTTGGGCCACAGCCTAGCCAAGGGGCTATTCCCAAATCCAATAGCTCCAATAGTTCAGGTGCTCAGCATCCACAGTCTTCAGATAGGCCGCCTAGTTCGGTGTCCTCTATACGAGCACCATCTTATAGCAGCCTAAGTGGAAATGGTGCGGCATCTTTTGAAGCCCAAAATGATAGTTTTCGGACTTTAACAAATCTACCTCAGAACTCCATTCCACCAGTGAATAGTCACCCTGAAGTACCCGAAAACAATCGCGTGCCAACGGAATTAAAAGCCTATATTAATTTGGCAGTAGTGAATTCATTTGCCTCTTACGAGAGTTCTCTAAGGCATGACATATCAGAAGATATGAAAAAAGAATTAAAAAATAGCCTAATGTCTTTTATGAAGGATATTAATGATATTATTAGACCATTACCGAACGTACCTCAGCCACCACACCTAGACATTTCCAGCAATAGCAACAGTTTTAGGGAAGCTCCTGAGCCACCACTGGCCCAAACTGGCGCTGCCCCCTTAAACCAATTGCCGCCCGAAGCTCCGATGTTTGCTCATGCAAATAGTAGCAATCGCGGACGGAACAGAAACCCTAATCATAGGTCGAATAGGCAAAATAATTTCGCTAACGCTCACCATCCGAACTTTATTCCGCATAACTCCGCAATGCATTCAGGAGCCTCTAACGGAAATCAGCGGCAATCGTATCCATCTGCTGGGGGTTCTATAAAAATAGACAAATGGGGTTTAAATTTCGAAGGAAAACCTGATATACTCACGGTAGAAGATTTTGTTTTTCGACTAGAGACCCTTCAACACCATTACAATTGTCACTGGTCAGAGATCCTTCGCGATTTTCATTTGCTACTGTCTGGTGCCGCTTATGAGTGGTACTGGCAGTTCCAAAGAAGCAATTACCGCCCGGATTGGCCTATGTTACGCGATGCCCTGTTGCGACAGTTTCGCAATTCTAAGTCCGATTTCGAGATCATACGAGAAATCATGGATCGACGTCAAGGAGCCTTGGAATCATCCGACGATTTCTTTTATGCGATCACGAAACTTAAATCGCAACTGCAGGTTCCGATACCTGAAAATGAATTGGTCAGAATCCTCAAAAGGAATCTGAAAGAAAGTGTTGGAAAGTTGGTGTTCCCAATGTCAATATTTACCCTTGAACACCTTAGAAGCATGTGTAGGGAGGCTGAAAACGCGTTTCCAAGTAGGGACCCAAGATACAATCGCGCACCAGCCAGGTACCCAGTTCACGAATTAAATTATGTCGAAGACGAGTCTGCTGAAGTGGACGCTGGCGTGGCTGCAATGAACTTCTCCCGTCCAGGTCAAAGAATGGTACGGCCACCACTAGAACAAAAGTCCCAACTAGTATGTTGGAATTGTAGAGTTCCAGGGCACAATTTTATAGATTGTCCTGAGAATGTGCGGAATATTTTCTGCTATAAATGCGGAGAAGCAGGTGTCATCACTCCCAAATGTTCACGTTGCAACCCGGAAAACAGGGCGAAGAACGCGATGCGTCTGGGGGAGTCGCGTTCGACCCAAACTCCCTAGAACAAGTAAAAAGAGATCAAGAAACTCAAACAGAAATAGTTAGAAAAAATTGTCCACCTGGACCAATTACAATATTAAGTAGAGATAAGAGTATAGATATAGATAGGATTAGTAAACGTTTAGAATTAAAGCCGTTACATGTTAGGTTACAGAATTACAATATAGTTAGGAATAGGATTTTTAATGGAGATCGGCGACCGTCACGTAAAATTTTGAAGGCCAGAAACAGATATAAAATTAGGAAAGATCTACGAAAACGCATATCTGCTACTGTTGTGGATACTATTGCTGATCCCAGGCCTTATGCGAAAATTAAAATAGCTGGCAAAGAGGTCTTTGGATTGCTTGACAGCGGTGCCAGCATAAGCATCCTGGGCAAGAATTGCATCGATTTTGCAAAATCTTTATCTTTGCCGATATGTCCATACAAGTCAGGAGTTAGAACTGCTGATGGCAAAAGTCAGTCCATCATAGGCAGGATTCAAGCCACAGTAGAATATAAGAACAGCATGCACATTATGTATTTGTACCTAGTCCCAGATCTTGAACAGGAATTATATTTAGGCGTAGATTTCTGGAAGGCATTTCAGATAGCGCCTAGTGTTATCAGCACGATAACTCTTTCGGATGCTTCATGTGATCCCAATACACACGAACTTTCTTTCGAACAGCAATCCGAGTTAGAGGCGGTCAGGAGGAGATTTCTCTGCTATACACAGCACGGTCTTGGAAAAACGGAGCTCGAAGAGCATGTCATCGACACAGGTGACGCGGCGCCGGTGAAGCAGCGACACTACCCTGTGTCTCCAGCGGTGCAAGCCCTTTTGTACGAAGAAGTCGACCGGATGATTAGTTTAGGCGTTGTGGAGGAGAGTGAGAGCGCATGGTGCTCACCAGTGGTCCTTATACGCAAACCAGGCAAAAACAGGCTGTGTTTGGATTCGCGAAAAGTGAATGCGCTGACCAAGAAAGACGCCTATCCTCTCCCCCACATCGACGGACTTCTCAGCCGGTTGCAAGACACCTACTTCATAAGCAGTGTGGACTTAAAGGACGCATTTTGGCAGATACCGCTGGAGAGGCAGAGTCGTGAAAAGACTGCATTTACAGTACCGGGGAGACCCTTGTACCAGTTTACTGTCATGCCCTTTGGGCTGTGTAATGCGGCTCAAAGGATGTGCCGACTAATGGACAAGGTGATCCCCTCGCGCTTAAAGGACAGAGTTTTTGTCTACCTGGATGACTTGCTCATCGTAGCCCCAGATTTCCAAACTCATGTGGCACTGCTTGCCGAGGTCGCGCAATGTCTGCGTAAAGCGAATCTCACCATCAACTTGAACAAGTCCAAATTTTGCTTCAAGGAGTTAAAATATTTGGGGTTCATAGTTGGTGGTGGGATGCTTAAGACGGATCCAGAAAAAGTTGCGGCAATCGCAGATTTTCCGATCCCGAAGTCGCCAAAGCAAATCCGTAGACTGCTTGGTCTCGCAGGCTGGTACAGGAGGTTTATCAGGGATTTCTCGTGTCTGACTGCTCCCCTCACGGACCTGCTGAAGAAAAGAAAGGAAAAGTTCGAAATCACGGACGAAGCACTATTAGCCTTCCAGAAATTAAAAACAGCGTTGACTACGGCCCCTGTCCTGACACACCCAGACTTCTCAAAGCCATTTTATATTCAGTGCGATGCTTCAGATGCTGGCATAGGCGCTGTGCTGTTTCAGAGAAACAACGAGAATGAGGAGTCGCCAATCTCATACTTCTCACAAAAACTGAACAGCTGTCAGAAAAACTACAGCGTGACCGAGAAGGAGTGTCTGGCTGCGGTTATGGCAGTGCAAAAATTCCGGCCGTATGTCGAGGGAATGTGTTTTACAGTCATCACCGACCATTCTAGCCTACGTTGGCTAATGGGCCTAAAAGACCTAAACGGTAGATTGGCCCGGTGGAGTCTTAAGCTGCAGGCATTTACCTTCGACATCGAGCACCGCAAAGGCACACTTAATGTGGTACCAGACACTCTTTCCCGCGTCTACGTTGACAGCATCGACATTGAAGAGATAGCGCCATTAATAGACCTTAACTCGGAAGAATTTCAGTCGGATGAGTATAAAAGCCTGATTGAGACCATTCAAAGCCATTCCGATGAGTTGCCCGACCTCAAAATAGAAGACGGTTATGTTTATAAACGCGCTTTACCGCCTACTGGAGATGAGTTTATGACAGAGCATCGATGGCGACTCTGGATTCCATCTGGCTTGACGGATGAGATCATTGCCCGTGCACATAATCCTCCTCAGGCATCTCACGGAGGCATAGCGAAAACCATTCAAAGAGTCCGTCAGTACTTTCATTGGCCGAACATGACTGTTCAAATTAGAAAATATGTCTCTCAGTGTGAACTATGTAAGCAATGTAAGTCCGTTAATCAAATCTCACGTCCGCCTATATGTACTAATTATTGTTCTGAACGTCCCTTCCAAAAAGTATATATCGATTTCCTAGGTCCGTCCCCAAGAACAAAGTCTGGTAATGCGTATGTCTTTGTAGTCCTTGATCATTTGTCCAAGTTCGTTTTGTTTAAGGCGCTAAGAAACGCCAACACTAATAGCGTGATTAAGTTCCTCGTTAATGAGGTGTTTAATGTGTTTGGAGTTCCGGAAATTATACACTCGGACAACGGCAAACAATTTGTCTCGAAAGATTTTCAATCACTCTTGAAAAAGTATGAAATTCGGCACTTTAAAACGGCCAACTATTCACCTCAGTCTAATGCGTCGGAGAGGGTAAATAGAACGTTGCTAGCGGCTATACGCACGTATCTGAAAGACGATCAGAGAGAATGGGATCTCCACCTCAGTGACATCGCTTGTGCCTTGCGAAGTTCAATACAGGCCTCCATAGGTGTGTCACCATACTTCGCACTATTTGGAACTAACATGGTGACACACGGCAGTTGTTATAAACTGGCCAAGCGATTGAACGCGGTGGATGATAGCGAACTTCTTACCCTCTCTCGACAAATTAAACTGCAATGTGTGCGCGACAAGATCAAGGAGCATATAATCAAGGCTAATGAAAAGTCAGCAAGGTCATACAATGTACGATCCCGTAATGTACGCTTTTTACCCGGACAAGAGGTATACCGACGAAATTTCGTACTTAGCGATACCTCCAAATACCTGGCGACGAAACTTTGTCCGAAGTATGTAAAATGCCGCATAGTAAAAAGGGTCGGAAATAATATGTACGAACTCGAGAATCTTGTAGGAAAGAAGATTGGAATATTCCACGCTAAAGATCTCAAGCAATAATACAATGTACCTGAAAGCGACGTTCGATCTGTGATGTAGACATTATATCCTATTCCTGCTGTGATATTCCGTGTACACATACATTAGGTTAGTTAATTGCATATATACTTCGTCCATCTTATAGTTTATTTATTTAGTAGAGTATTTATTTATTTACTAGAGTATTTATTTATTTACTAGAGTATTTATTTATTTATTAGAGTATTTATTTATTTATTAGAGTATTTATTTATTTATTAGAGTATTTATTTATTTATTTATAGTATTTAGTAACAATTTATGTCGTTTATATTATTTATATTTATAGTCTATTTGTTTATATTTATATACATTTGCCTATTTGTTATTTATTTAAATGTTATTTATTTACTTATTGTTATTCACTTGTACCATGCAAGTTTAAGAGCGACTTTCGCACTAACAATAGTCGTAGGTATTTATAAATTTAAATTCGACTACCAATTTTGTTTGTTAGGTAATATATTTGTTTAATTAGTTATATATATATCATACCCATAGTATATTATGTTGATTTGTTATGGTAGCGTAGGCATGCACAAGCAGCGAAAAACTCACCCTGATCAACAATTCTGTTTGGAAATGCATAACCCTATTTGTCATCATCTCACTGAGTAAAACGAGCAGTCTAAACATCTAACGCCAACTCGGCTGATGATAACCAGTACCTGAAATGAAAACAAATATGAATGTCAGATTATATGTATGTAGCATGTAGGATGTACACGCGAATATTACAAGTTACAAGTCATAGGTGCATGCAGCCACTGAATTCTCCCAGCAATTCTCGAACAATCCTTGTTGCAATTACCGCTTCTTCCTATGTAAACACAACGTATCTAAATAGGCAGTCAATAGGTACCCGTCGAATATTTAGCCTGAAAACGTAATTGCCTTATAGAGAACCACAGGTAGAAGTGTACACAGGTGGGGTAAGCCTTAATGATTCTGGAATGGAAAGTTGTTTATAGATATGAAGGCACTGAAATGTAGTCAACAAAGCATGCTTGCATGTAGATACACTAACACACATATTGCCCGGCTTGTTGATAGTGGGTTCTTCACCACGTCCCGACTATAAATATTTTTTTTTTGTCTTCAACTGATCCCTTTCACCGCCCATATCGTCAGTCAAGTTTCTTCATGGTCGGAGATTTGTTATGATCACCTAGAAGCAAGAAAAAAATGTAAAAAGTAAATGTGCAACATGGTAAACGAAATAAAAAAAAAAAAAAAAAAACTAAAATGAATTGGAAAACCTACCTTCTCCGTCGCGTTCTTGTTCCATTTGATTGGTTGTCTGTCTGTCAAAACGTCAAATGTATTGCGAGCCGATGTGACTGTTTGTTAATTGTTCCCAAATTTCCCCTTAACCAAAATGGGTTGAGTCCCGACTAAGGGAATTTCCCTGTATGAAGCGAATTCGAGCCCTCTATCTTCAAACCTAGAAAGGGAAAACGATAAATTTAAAATTTGAAATTGTGCTCTCAAATAGCGGCAAGACACAAAAACAAAAAATATTATAGCAACAGTCACACCACTTACTGCCGTTTACGAATTCCAGTTCCAAGAATTCAAAGAAGAGGACACTGTACATTGATAAAATAACCGCCGGCAAGTTCATACGGCCGAAGTGCGAAAGTGCTACAGTGAAGTACGTAAAAGTGAAGTACGTTACAACAAAGAAACACAAAGTCCTGAAATAAAAAGGCAGTGATTTTAATATTATATATTGAGTACCTTTTTGGATTTTTTTTTCTGTTAATATATATTGGGGTAAGTGTTAAAGATAAGTCGTGAATTTTGGAATAGGGAATTAATTCATAGTTTTTTTGATAGGTGGCAGCAAGATTATCTGCAAAGTGAATTTGGCGGTCATCGACTAAGAAACTTGAAAGTCGTGACCGCCCCATTTTTACCGGACCGCGATTTTAGTTCGGATCGAAATTTATGCCGAAGCTACCTATAATCTGCGGAAAATTCTACGAACCAAATACAAAAAAACTGAGGGCGAGTGTCGAAATTAACCTCCCCACATCAAAAAAAAAATTCTTCATTGGCGTAAAGGTGACCTTGAGCACCGAAAGTCAAGATAGTCGAATTCTACAGTGAATGTACAGAGTACAGACCCTTTTATATATTATATATATTAAACATTTAGTTAAACCCATACATAATATTGCACAAGCACAAGCAAAAAACATATATTCGTTTGCCTAGTGCTTAAAGACTTAATAATCAAGATAAATTTAATATACAGAATTACATACAGTTCATTTACCTAGTTTTAAGATTGTTAATACAAATTTTTTTTTTGCGTGTATTCAGGATTTCTGTTTAATTTATTTATTTTTGTTTGTTTGTTTGTAATAGGTTCTTTCCACCGACCCCTATTAATTTTTCTTATTGCGATATTTCGCTGAACCCTAAAAGTATACCTACGCAGAGCTCTATTTAGGTAGGCAGAATTAAATATCATTTTCTCGTTGGCCGAAATAAGGTTATTAATAAGTACAGTAGAGGGCGGCGAAATTCCACCTAGTAAATAATTTAAATATTTTCCTTTTTTTTTTGTAGTTTTCTTTTATATTTTTTTTTATTTATCTATTTATTATGTTATCATTTTCTTTTAATTATAAAAATTTAACGTTTAGATCCTGAATAAATTCACGCGTATGATAAATATCCGTGTTTTGGTTTTTTTTTTGTTACATGATCGATAAGATCATATAATGGCTTATTAAGGGCGAAATTTCAGGGGTGCGGTAAGGTGATGGCAAGTCCAAGGCGATGATCTGATGTCGAAGCGGATAACTATCTCGGGGAAATCCACATATAAGGCCACCGGATTTCCAGGTGGGGTGGGAAATGGCCTCGCTGCAATAACATCCGCAGCGCCTATCAGAGTGGTGGACGTCCGTCCGTTTCCGGTACAAAAGCCAAAGTAAGTACCTGTTAGTTTTTTTTGGCATGATATATGTTTTGTAATAGGTCGTAGAGTAGCGAGGACAAGGACCTCCCCGTCCGGCGAGCTAAGTCGTGCTAAGCAAGCATGCCGTGCTCCTCGCTCTCTGCATTGTAACCCTCTCTCTCACACTTCCCATCCTAAGGTCCAGTCCACATCCACTTTCCTGTCATTTTTCAAACTCCTAGCTCCCTCTATATCCTCCCATTTAGGCTTATTACATTTGTTGATGCTTTTATAAATAGAAATTGCACATTTTGCTTTCCAAGTGTAGGATAAATTATTAATCCATCAAATTGTATTAAGAAAACAAGTTTTAAAAGAGTTTAAATAACGAAATTTCCAGTTCCAAACAAATGATGTTTTCGTTCGCGGCAAAAAGTTTGGAATTAGAAATTTCGTAATTTAAACCCTTTTAAAACTTGTTTTCCTAATACAATTTGATGGACTAACTAATTATCCTACACTAGGAATAGTAAAATGTGCAAATTTTCTATTTATAATTGCATCAGAAATGGTTTGTTTGTATTTTATCAATTCGTTCGTTCCCTCTCTTGTGAAACAGCTTACTGGTTTACCATCATTTACGAAAGCAGAGGGGCCTTCATGAAACGTGTGTCGTAAACCTTACCATTTTACGCGATTTAAGATTTCAAACTTTATTATTTATCCCAAGTAAAAGTGATTTGTAAGCGGACGATCTCTGAGAGCTAAAGGAAATGTACCTATACGGTGTTCATGATTACAAATTTCTGCTAATATGTAACATAAAACATGTGTTATTGAAAATCATTTTAGCAGAGTGGAGTTGTTGTAATTGCGTGTTTAAGATTATATATTAAGCAGCGTTTCTTTCGTCCCTATCAGCGTCTCTATCAACGATAGCAGCAAAAACCGACTGATAGTAAAATTGACATTAGGTCTGTCTTATTGGCGAGTAAAATTGACATTAGGTCTGTCTTATTTGCAATATAGAATCTGGCAAGTTGGATCTTTAGCACGAAATTACAACAACTATATAGAACCTCGAAAGTGTCAAGCAGTGTGTAGTTGTTGTAATTGCGTGTTTAGGATCCTACTTTACTTTTATTTCACTGAGATAGATTGCCAATAAAACAGTCCTATTCCCAGTTCATGGGAATGAAATTCATGCTCATGATCGTGTATCCATGCTCATACGTTTATAACACTTTGAAATGTCGTTCAATACTCTGTGCTGCAACTTCGATACTCGTTTCGTGTTATCAGCGCGGTCGCGGTGGCCGGTCGGTGCTTTGAAACTTGAAAGAAAAATTGACATTTGTTGAATTTTGTTTACACATCTCTGAAATGTTTTATTAAATATATTACAAAAATCTCCACATCAAATAAACACACAAGTATCATAATTATAAATGGACAACGATAGTGATGCACCATCGGAGACCAGCCATACAGCACCAATGCCGAAGCATATACCATTTCCTGAAATCCCAAGCAGTTCGGAGCTTCTCAATGAATTGGTAATGTTTTTGTTCATTCTCTTTGGAGCTGGTATGCAATTTCTGCATATCTATCGTACTGTTTGGTGGATTCCCGATTCATATACAAATCACACTATTGTAAGTTTGGACATTTACGCCGCAAGTGCTTTCGTTGATTTCTACTTTTCAGAATTTCTACTTAATTGAGCCGTATTTAGTAATCTTCACAGTGATTATGCTATCACGAAGGCTTCTCTATTGCCTAATGAATCGATTTTTGGATATCTTTTACAATGATAGACAATTGAGGTCGTACAAGATGGTGGCGAAGTACATCTTCAGTGGGGTGTTGTTATTGATTTTGGCTCTCTGTATTGTACAGGTCTACACGAGACAGAACTATTTATCATTGTTTTTGTTGATGTATCCGTAAGTTTTGTTAACATTTCAACAATGCCCTCAATTAAATTTTTCTTCCTTTAGACTTGTAGTATACTCTCTGATCTTTGGATTTCAAGTAGAACCTTTCTTTCGCACATCGTGCGAAGTAGAGGGATCATATCTAAATGGTCTGCCAATGCACTGCTGCTCATCCAGCCCGACGACAATCCGTGATGAAGTCGAGAGCCTAAAGAATGACTTTAATAATCGATTCAAACAGGTGATTTTCACCTCTGTGGTGAATGCGTACTATGGAGGCTTTGTGCCATGCTTCTTCGCTCAAAACTTTATCCACTATAACGTGTTCTGGGCCTCTCAGCATATTGTGTTCATTTGGCTGGGCGGGTTCACTATGTGCACCGTGTTCTGCTTCCCGGCGAAGTACAGTGACATACTTCATCGCTCCGCCCTGCACTTGGGTATGTGGTGTCGCATAGATGGTCGCACCACCGCCAATGTCCCCCAGTCGCTTTGGTCCAAATCAGTTGCATGGAGTCATGCAAGCATCGTAAAATATACTGGTGATCTGTATAAATCCCTGGGTCCCGTAACTACTGCTTTGCCAGGAAACACATCGCACTATAGATTCTTCGTAAGTTGTATTGATTTAAATTTTATTCTGCTATGCTGAGTTTTTGCTTCTTTCTTTTACAGAAACTGTTCAACAATCCATCGGCGATTTATATGGCCCTCACGTGTATGCAGATATTTCTTGTCTTGTTCCAAATCTGTGTCTTATGGTTCGCAATTGAATGGTATCACGTGTTGTCATTGAGCTTCTTAGCACTCACCAACCACTACACGTTGTTTAAGATTCTGCGTGACTATCTCATTACAAAGAAGGTCTACGCGGCGGAATCGTCGATCTCTGAGAAAATGAATGCACACTATAACTGAAGGACTATACTTCTGTTATCTTTTTTTTTCTATGTTTTGTGATACATCTTAAGATATAAAAATACCTATAAATATTTAAGTCGTTCATGATACTTCAGTGCTTTGCACGCCCTATAGCGAAAACTTATTCCTTTTCCACTTAGGCAACTCACTAACTCGTCTGCTGGGTTACAAATGTTTAGTGGCCAGCACACCTATTAGGTTCTTTCGTTGTGCAAGCTGATTATCCGGTTCCACTTGGATTCCAACCAACCTTTATTTAAGACCCTAATCGAGAGCGGTTGAAAGTGCTTGAAGAGAAAATACGTCAGTTGGACTTACCATCACTCTTCGACTCCAACCACAAAACGCAGTAGAGAAAGACATCGCCTTAGTTGGCTCGCAGAAATGGAACGGGACCTCAACCAACTAGCAGTGCCCAACTGCAGGCAGTTAAACTTAAGATTTGTATTGATTGAACCCCGTTTACCCCGGACGGTAGCGCCACCTAAGTAAGTAAATATAAACGGCGAGTGGAAGACACTAAGCCAAACGACTATTTGTAGAGCAACGTCACAATTATTTACCACGACGATTGTGTGCTAATTTGGTAGGCATAACTGTAGGACAACCGGCCTCAAGGTCCCTAGACTCGTGTCCAATTCAAACTGAATAATTTTCTGCGGAGCTTTGTTGATTGTGTCCTCCTCCATTCATAGCATCACTATGCAGATTTAGATAGAAGTCAGTATAAAATACTATTTTTATGTTTATTATTCAAAGTCATATAAAACAAAGAGCCTTATGCTGAAAGTTCATCCAAATAGATTATCAAACATCTTTCGCAACAAAGTACGACTTTGTCGTGCTTCGACAAAGTCAATTTTCCTTCTAAATGCGGTGTACTCTTCAAATGTGTTACTGTCTAAGGGTCCCCAAAAAATCTCGGGTTGAAAGATCTTTGCAAGTCCCTAGAATAAAAAAGTGTCCGACACTAAGGTGGTAACAAGAGTATAAAAGACCTACCCCACTTATAGTCAGGTTCTTCTTCGACTGTTTAAAGTACGCATACATTGCCCAGCCGGGAAGTTGTACCAGACCAATAGTTGCCAGTGTCCAACCAAATACTGTAAAATGTTCATTAAAAGCGTAGAGATATTGCCAGTGATGACCTACCGTGAGCTAAATAAGGGTACTCCACATCTTTGTACGTCAAAGGCTTCAGAACCATTATTGTATAAATAAGGACGGATATCATAAGCCCTGGTGTAATGATTCCCCAACATATTCGCCAATAGATGCCAGTCTTTTGTCCAACCATAAACTGTATGTCGTCACAAAAACGCTTAACGCCATACACCCAGCCAACGGCTAAGAGCTCTCCAATTGCGAGAATCAATGCGGTAAAGGATACACCATAAAAGTCCACCAGATTCAAAATGAACTGTCCACCGGGTGTCATGTACACGATGCTTATGCTAAAGCCCACCAAAGTCAAAGCCAATGCAACTGGCCAATTTGGTAAACGGCAAAACTGGTCTCGTATCACACGAATGATACAAGAGCCCATGCCGACCGTACTGCCAATACCCAAGACGAATAGCATCAAGAAGAAAAGAACTGCGAATACCTAAAGGTAGTTTGTTGTGTAAGCCGACTGTCGATCGCTTACCTGTGGCATGAATTCGAATTTTGAAATGGCGTCGGGATACGAAATAAAAGCCAGACCAGCGCCACCCTTTACAACACTAGCTATGTCTGTTGTTCCAGTTTGAAAGGCAAGGTTACCCAGAATTCCGAAGGTAATACAGCCGGCTATGAGTGAAGAGCACGAGTCCATCGTTGTGATGATAATGATGTCTCTAAACAAGCAGCTTATGTTGGTTATAGGCTATTGAAAATGTAACAAAAAGTAGTCACCTCGTTACATTCCGATTAAAGTTGTTGTACGACGCGTAGGTGATCAACGTCCCAAAGCAAATTGCCAACGAAAAGAAGACTTGGGTAACTGCTGCATACCACACCAGAGGATTTAAGAGTTCCTCCCATTGTGGCTTGAAAAAGTAAATAATTCCATTCAAAGCTCCTGGTAAAGTAGCCGCACGAAGGAGTAAAATCAGTAAAACTACATATGGGAAAACTCCAAGGAAATATGCAGCCTTTCCAGAGCTTTTCACACCACGAATAAGAACGGCTCCAATTATAAGCCAAGACACAGCTAAGCAGCAGATCAGATCGATTTTTGGATAGCCAATACCATCAACAATAGAGTCCTTCTCTTGAAGGATTTCTTTTCTGGAAACAATGTCATCGTACAAATAGATTCAAATGTCATCAAGGGGGGTACTTACTGAAAGTATAACTCAGCTGAGGACATTTTCGTCATATTGCTGGTGTGATCAGTTGCGTTCCCATCAAGGCAGTTGGCACCCCATTCCTCCCGACAGAAACTCCATGGCAAGGTGCTTGAGAATGACGCGACGAGGAAGCGTAAAGTCAGAGCCATTATGCTGGAGTAGTAGGTAATTGATGCAGCGGTTGCCAGAACTTGGCCAGCTGCAACACCTTGAACGAAAAAGTAAAGAAGGCTTTTTAACATAATGTTAGTCTTCCCGGTGTGAAGCAGCTTTCGGTGGATGAGCTACACGTAAGTATAGAGTTGATTGCGAAGAAGCATTCATTGCTAGACTAACCTTTAAGAACAGGCGCAAATGCAAATGATTTGATAACTCCTCGTCCCGAGAATTGTCCAATTAAAATTTCCAAATAATACACTGGCCGTCCAATGATCAACAACACTATCAGATATGGAATAACAAAGGCTCCTCCGCCGTTTTGGAATGCAATAAAAGGGAATCGCCAAATATTCCCAAGGCCCACCGACAAGGATATACAAGAGAACAGGAATTCAATCTCATTACCCCACTGTTCTTTAGGCTTTGGTGTTTTCATGGAACTCTTATCACGTTCCATATTAAATTGTTCACTCTCACAAGCTTGCATTTTTCTTTTTCTAATATCTGCTATACGAATCTACTTCTTCAACTGATGCCAAGTAACTGACTATTGGTACAAGTTCATCACGTTTTTTTGTGATCTAGTTTGATCATGTTATCACTTAAACGGCTTATTATCCAATTTACATAGACTACTGGTCATGTGTGTGCACGGAAGCATTTCTGTAGACTTCAAAGATGTAAAAATCATTTAATGCCTCTGATGTTGCTAATTGACGCTGAATAATATTTTTGTATGGGGGTGGCTGACTGGACAAAGGTGTTGGATGACGATTCTAATCTAATTCCAATGCATTGATGCGCAAACTGATATCTTGTGAAATTATAAAATTAAGACTGTTCCACTTGTATCCAGATTTATCAAGTCGAATTGAAGGTGTTAATAGAGTGAAAATGCTTTATAGTTGTTAAGGCTTTTAAACGAAGAATGTATTGGAAAATTTCCAGACTACCTAGGTTGTTTGCCTTCAACTTACTTTACCTAATATGGCGCTTACATTGGACCGCCGCCCCACCGAACAAGTCCCTCAAGCCAGCTCGGTCTTTAGCTAGTTGCATCCAGTTAAGAATACGAATTTGTTTCAAGTTACTCCAATTACGTGCGACACCTATCGTGTGAGATCTTCATCTGCTTCTTTGTCCATCAGGAGTGGGTTCACCCAGCTCAGCCGTTATATTTTAAGATTTTTGCCCAGTTCAACATTGCGGTAGCTGTAGGTATAGCCCGTAAAGTTCGTCGTTGAATCTCCTCCTTCACATTGTGTCGATACAAACTTGGGCAAATATCACTCCAAGCACAGTAAGAGGTTTTCATCGCTTTTTCGTAAGGTCAATGTTTTTACGCCATACAGCAAAACCGGGGGCTTATTCCCAAATCGCGGCGGATCGCTTTTCATGGCGGATTGGTATTTTTATATTTCCAAAAGCGATTCGATCCATTCAAAAGCGATAGCTATTGTGAGGATTGCTGGCGGATTTATTGCCACCTGAATAGCTATCGCTTTTGACAGCTTTTGGAAATACAAAAATATCAGTCCACCATGAAAAGCGATCTGCCGCCGCATTTGGGAATAAGCCCCCCGCCTTCGTGTAATATTTCCATGGTTCTATAAGAGATGGCTTTATTTCTTAGATACCTCCTTAAGTCCGAAGAAGAAGCGATTCTTCGATTGATTTCTGTGCCGATTTCATTATGCGAGGTAATTGTAGAACCTTAAGTAGACAAAAGTCTTTTCACTATGTACTTCGAAGTCGTATCTGTCCATTGTGACGTGCGTCGTTTACTCGAGTAGCCGATGTGGAGAGTTCATTCCCCATGATATTATATATGTTATGTACTCTTGTTGGTCCTTAAACAGCCTCCGTTCCAATACTTGCAAGCAATCCACTGGCACCTCGCTGCGCTCTCCCGATAATAACTTCATCATCATTTATGCAATTAGTAGAACGGACTTTTCAAAAATCATACCCCTGGTGTTGGCTTGGGTTGGTGTCCATCTGGAGATGGTTGATTTAGCTGCCATAAAACCACACTGATATGGGCCGATCAGGCTATTAGCAAAGGGCTTTAGGCGTTCACACAGTACTCAACAGGCTTGTTACTCTGCAATTGGCGCAGTTCAGAGTATCACCCTTCTTGTTGTTCTATTCAGTGTGCATACTTTCTTTCCACCCGGCATTGTCGATCCCAACGTTATCAATTTGGCTACCGGTTATATTTACCCTTATTCCCGTTGGCGTTTGTCGCATACAACTCATGTGTCGTTGTAAAAACGATATTCATTTTTTTTAACTTTTGTAAACGATTTTGGTTCTTTTTCGATGTGCTACTATAATTCCAAGTCGATTGTTTCAAAAAAGTTACAAGAACTGACTTAAAACCGAAATGAAATATTAGGCGTTAAAGACAAACGCCAACGGGAATAGGGGTGATTATCTGGAGACTGCGAAGTCCTCTTGAGTGGGAATCGTGTGCTGAAAATAAAAAAGTTTCGCTCAGAAGCAAAGTCGATTAGCTTGAGTCTGTTACCAGAGCAGCCAAAGATGAGCTCCTTTCCGAACCTGGCGTTAAAGTCGCCAACAACAATCTTCACAACATACCTCTAATCAAAAATCCTCATCCAAACAGAAGCTGACCTGCTCCATGCACTCACGCAGCAGTTGCCGTATCTGCTCTTCACCTTTCTTGTGCTTTTCCATCCCATCTTACTTTCTGAATGGCTGTAATATCAGCTTTGTAAATGCCCAAGGTCTCCACCAATTGCTTGGCTACACGTAAACTGTCTGGACATTCCTTGTGTAAATCCGAAGCTCGGTGTCATTATTTTGCTTACTAAGGTCGTGAACTGCAGAAGGTACGGGTGCTGGAATCTACTCCGTAGATCCAGACCTAAAAGTGTCTATACGACTACCGGATACAAGCAGTGTCTTCCAATCAGAAGTTCTGGCTGTTCTGAAAGCGGCAGAGCTAATGCGGATGAGATCTATATCTGGAAAGGTCATAGCCATCTACATCGATAGCCAGGCTGCACTCAAGGCATTGCAATCTACGAACATCAATTCTGAATTAGTCAGGACATGTCGCACAATGCTTAAGGCATTATGCAGTCAGAACCGAATGAGACTGTGCTGGGGTACCGGGACACTGCGGTATAGCTGGAAATGAGCAATCTGATAATCTTGTGAGGATAGGCGGGGAATTGCAAGACGGAGGAGATGTGGATATTAAACCACCTCCTTGCATCATAAAAAGCGATATTAGGAATAAAATAAATAAGGAAGCCGACCGGAGGTGGGAGGGCCTCACCGGTCACGCAGTATCTAAGGCACTTTGAGACATCTCATACCCCTTTTTAACCTAACCTAACCTAAGGTCGTGAACATTTTAATCATTCATATCCGTGGCTTGTCGTTGTGTCTTAACAGTTTTTTTTTTGTGGTAGGGAAGTTTCCCCAAAGCACAATCCCCAATCTGGAGCGCCAGAATCTTTGCTGAATCCCTTACGACTTAACTTACTTACTTAGGTGACGCTACAGTCGGGAAGTGACCTGCGCCCAGAGTTGCCATAAGTGCTGCTTTGTCTGCATTTTGCAGACTTTCACACCAGCCGCAGATTTTTAAAATTCCAAAATCTGGGTGACAGATTTTGTCTGCATATATGTATGTAATTGGTTTGTTTAGTGATTGTTAACTCCATAGAAGAGAACAGAAAAGTAGAAGTTTTAGCGTACCATGAGTAAAAATGTTGTATAAAACTGTTCCACTGCTGGTTTTATGAGGCTGTGCTAGAGCGTTTAGCACTAACCTGTCAACATTTTTTATATCGCAATATTAATGAATTTTTTACCATAGAAATCTGAATCTGGCTAACCGCTTCCAGTAAGCACTCCAAGTTGGTTGAAGTCCCCTTATTGTGCGCGGCACCTAAGGCGAGGATTTCCTCTACTGCGTTATTCCTCCGAGTTTTAGAGTCGAAGACTCTTCGGCCCGGAGCGCTGGTATCCAATCGCTCTACATGTTCTAGTCAACTGATACGCATTTTTCTGTCTGAAAAATCCTTTTAATATGAAATAATAAAACAACGCAAACGTAAAATATAAAATCAACTTTTTATTTTCTTATATTTTAAAGGGCCATTTTGATTAATTACACAGTTAAAATATAATAATATGTATGTATATACAGCGCTTACAAATTCAATAATACACTGTACAAATATTGATACAATTTTAACAATATTTCTGTTTCGTTTCCTGCTTTCATCTCTACGGACATTTTACTATCAGGATTTCGTTGTGTAATGATTAGACACACATATTTGGCGGTCTTTCCATTACGTGAATATTTTTGTTTTTCTGTTTTTTGTTTTCATTCATTCATTTCTGTTACTAATCAGTCTTTAACATTGAATTGCAATTTCTTACTTCCTTAACCAAAAAAAAATTGTTTATTTTTTTACTCTTAACAATTTGACACATTTAATTTATTTATTTACTTTAAAAAGAGAAAAAAATGCATATATAACTTGTTTGTACTTAAAATAAAGTAACAATGCAAAAAGGTGTTTTATTGATGCATATTTTTTATTAAACGAAAATAAAACAACAATATTACTATAACTTTTTTTTTTATTATTTTTTGTTGTACATAAATAATCAAAAATAACTTTACTTTCTAGTTTTAAGATTTTAACAAAAAATATAGTTAATTTTTTTATAAGTAATTGTAGCTAAATAATTTGTTTTACATTTCTTGTTGTGATGTTGATTTTATTAAAAAATGAGGCACTTTTTGGTGTTGAAATTATTTTATATTTTTTTAAATTTAATTTCGTTATTTTGGGGGGTATTTGAAGTACATATTACTATTTACATTATATATTATATATTTTGTTTTAAAATACAAGAGGTCCGGTAGTAAAATTTGTTTTTACCAAATTATCGCAGGTAAAATGCAGACCGAGTCACTTATTGTCTGGAAGTTAGCCCTCCGTTAGTCATGATTCGAGAAATGTGAGGTTGGATTTACTCTATTTCCGAGGGTGAGTTTAGAAGATGTTATAATGACTGGGAGAAAATAATGGTAATGGACGAACATAAGAGCGTGTGATGGGCAAGAACAATTGAAAACTAAATGGAGGTATCTCGACTGACAAACAATGATGTATTCATTCGGCAAAGCACACGATGTCTTGCATAATTGGAAATAGTGTACACAGGTCGTGAGTTTTGTCGAGTGTGTATATACAGGTTTTCAAAATCGGCCTCGAGATTCGAAATCAAAACACTCGCATTAGCGTTCTAAAAGCCGTCTGGCTTAAAGAAAAGGAACAGAAAAACTAGAATACTTTACAGCTCCTAATTTCTACAATTAAATGGAATGGAAACTCAAAATGAAACGCACTTCCTGTAGGTACCACTTTTTTTGTTGTATGTTTTATACTTTTAAAGAAGTCGAGTGGTTTATTTCCTGCCTAGCGTATATACTTTAAGTCTAAATATGTACATAATATTTAGAGCAATTATCACACGACTTAGGGAAAAATCATGAAACTACTTCTTAAAACTTAGAATACATTAATGAGAGTTAGAAATTAACTCTTAATGAATTAAATCTAAATTTAGAAAAGTGGAAGCAAGTCATCTAAAATAGATAGGAGAAGAAAAGTGAATGGACACAAACTTCGATTCCAATCTGTAAGGAAAGGCAGTAGAGCGGTTTAGGTCTGGCTTGATCCGAAAAGGGAAAGAAGACCTTAATCAGTTAGGAGTGTCGAAGAACGTCGAAACTGGAGAGGCGTATTGGTTAAGGACCAGGTTCACCCCGTACTGTAGCGCCACTTCACTAAATAAGACTCACTGAGAAGGGTATAGGAGTGAACCTCACTTTGAGTAATCACTTTTTTCAATTAATTCCAGTTGACGCAATTTCCGATACCATAGGATCATAAACTTATTTAATCATCGAATTATAAAACTCATTTGCGCACAAAACAAGTGTGCTAATGACGCGACGACACTGAGAATACTATTGCGAAGAAACTAAACGTTTGACTATTGTTGTGTTTAGAGGCTGCGATCGAATCTTCTCGAACGGTTTCAGAATTAGCCAGGGATCTGGTGCGGAAGTCTATTGGAAAACCGAAAATGTACAAATTTGCTTTTGCTAGGGATACATGCATCTGTCTTTCAGGTAGGGATATGCCAGGAGGGTCATGTGCTATGTTGTAGCATATGCTTATGCGTTTGTAAGGACAGCCAAGCTGAACTTTCTCTTTGCTACTTCGAAACTGATGTCCCCATGAGCAGAATCGGCCCTAGCGAGGTATCCGTCGGAACGGAAAATTCTCCGATTTCATACGAATCGGAGGATTTTTGCTTCGAGGTATACTTCGGAACAGCTTTTCGAAACTTTGTTCCGACAAATATGCAACGCACACTGAAGTTTTGCGTTTCAGTGCGATCAATTGCGTTTTTACTGATATTTTTGACAGCTTCATACGAATTTTCTTCCGATATGCTCCGACAGGAATTTGTTGCGGAATTTGTTTACGATTTGCAGTGAGGTGTTGATAAATGAAAATAATAAAGAAAAAAACATTTTAGCAAAGTAATTGGTTGTATTTGTTGCTTACATTTGTGTTTCCAGGGCAAAAACAAACGAAAAAAGAAGAATTAAATAGGAAAACCCCGATGTACCACGAAACAACATCATGTCAAATAATGCGTCGTTGCATTTTAATTATTCTTTCCGAATGCGGATACCTCGAATGTAATTTGAGTCTCCGACGGAGTATGCGTTGCGGAGAATTCTCCGTTCCGACGGATACCTCGCTAGGGCCGAATATCTTACTAATTTTGGTCGCAAGAATAAATACTTTAAAACTAGTTTTGGGATACAGATCATCGCCAGATAAAATTGCAGGACAAAAATATGCTTCGGAAAGATTTCCATTGACTGGTGGACTTTCCGTATGTAGAGTATTAGACGAACTGAATAAAATGAAAAGACTCTTTTGACTTCGCGTCTACTCGCACTTTACTCAACTCCCTCTGTTCTTCGTCACCTTGTTGCCTCCGATCGACACCAAATTCCAGGTCAGCTACGCAAAATGACTCGTACCCTTGACACAGTGTATTTCATAGGAAATGCAACACAAATCCCACTTGACAACTTGACAACCACCCATGGCGTGACTCTGCCGAATTATTCACGAATGCCGTAAAATGCTTCTTTCCTTCTGTTCCTGAGTAGTAGGGACTGCTGTCTACACGTACCTCACGTCAAATACTTTGATAACCTACAATCTGAATATTTTCTCCTGCTTTGTGCGCCATAGGAGGTGCCGAATCTTGAGTGTTGGAATGGTCAAGATTTAAATGCTCCCCATTTTAGAGTAAACTATGTAAAAAAAAACCGATAATCGTGTGGTTGATTCTACTTTGTTCTTGAATATTATTCTCGCACGCACACCAAAGGTAATTCATTTCAAAGTTTTATGGACCTAATCGCCAGTACAAAGGCAGAAATAAAGAAAAAACTTTTAACACAGCCCTATTCAACGTCTAAAAATACTGAAGCGAGCCTTTAAAATCCTGCACTTAAGAAACGTGCTGATTAACGCTCTTCTAAAATTCGAGCACATAACTAATAAATGTTGTAAGAAATTAACTTTCGGGCAACTTGTGTTTTTTGCTATTAAGTAGACAAAAGTCGTTATTATTTTAAAATTTGGCTAATAAGGGAAGTACATCGGCCTTAAACAGAAGAAACCAAGTCGTTGAATTAATAAATGACATTACGAATTACGTCAAACGAACCACGGTAGCCTGCTATTGAACACAAGCTCAATGTATACACTGAAATGTTAGTTATTAACAAAACACCATCTTGTGGTTAAAAAACAAATTTTAAAATTCCTTCAAATACAATTATATATTTGTCAACATTATTCGCGTGTATATTTGGCACATTTGTTAAAAAATTTTCCTCATACACGCACCTAAAACGTCATTCCTTACACACCTATAATATATATCTTTTAAAACATTTACAAACAAAAGTACAGTAAACAAATTAGACTCTTAAATATTTACATTACTAAATCGAAGAAAAATTCTTACATGAAAATCTCGAACTGTTACGTGAATCCGCGACTTGGCGATTGTACTGGCGATGGTGGTGGCGGTAAAGGGGAAAAATATGTCGAACTTCGTGAGCTTGGCGAAGGCGGACAACTTTCTGGCACTATTCGCACATCGCTGTGATAGTGCGAACGTGGTGTTGGTGGCGGAGGATATGGTTCACTATCGTAGTTGTATTGCGCTGAGGAAGACATTTTTGTGGCACCACTTCCACTGCCGCCACCAACACAACCGCCATTGCTGTTGTTACTGTTGCTTTTACTTGTGTAATTTGAGTCGCTTTCGTCGCAAATATCCGTCGAGCATGGTGTCGGTGGGGGTGGCTGGTTAATGATTTTGTAGTGACGATATGGTCGTCGACTACGGGTCGCTGGACTGGGTGGTGGATTGATGGGGTAAGCTACCATACTGCTACCATTCGTTGTGGAACTGGAAGCTCCAGTGATGTGATTTCGATCGTAGCTGTTCATGCTGTTGCGACTGTTTAAAGTCGACATCCGCACGGCATCGGCGACGGAGGCAATTTTAGAAACACGGTTGCTCTTGCTTAGTGTCGGCGATAGTGGATCTGATGCCTGATCATCCTTCGGTTCGTTACGGTTTTTACCAAGTCTGGTGCGACAGAACTGAAGGATGTATACAATAGAGAAGATAGTTATCATTGTAGCCACGATTAGGATCATGAAAGCTTTTTTATCAGAAGCCGGTGCTATGCGACGAGTGTTGGCCTGTTGGCAGATTTCAGCGCTCTCATCGGCTCCATCTGCACAATGATCCCATCCGTCGCATAGATCAGATGCGGCGATGCACACTTTGTTGATAGGACACTGAAAGTCCTGAGGGCGTTTGCAGCAATCGGCTTCATCGTGGCCATTGGCGCAGTTGGTTGTGCCGTCACAAACAAGACTCTTGTCTATACACTCCCCTGACTGACAGCGAAATTGATCAGGCCGACAAGATGGACAGCCGACTTCATCGGACTTGTCGGGACAGTCGTTTTGTCCATCACAACGCCAGGAAGCTGGGATGCAGTCCTTGTTATGATCGTTGTTTGGTCCACTCCCTGACACTGGTGCTGCGCATGTGAAGTAGTCCGGTCCACACGCAGGCAGAGCACTGCAATTCTGTTTGTCTTCCAATAACATTAAACCCTGTGGACATGAGCATATATCCCTCGAACGACCCTCGGCCGAAGCGATGCAAATGTGCGAGCATTTATTTTTCGCCTGCAAACAGGTATGGTTGCGGAAGAGCTTCGATTCTGGAGTCCAAACTGCCACAATGTCGGTAATTTGAGATAAACGCTGAATCTCTGGTCGCCTGCCCTCGCCTGTAATCGTTACACGCTCCACTCCTGTCTTATCGTCGAGCCAATACACAAATCCCTGTAGCGCAGCGATTGATATCACTTGACTGATGTGCGTTGATACCAGGATTTTCCTAGAAAAAAAATATTTTTCAGCAAGTGAAACCAAATATGCATTGAGTGGCACTTACTTGTTCTTTCCATTGATGTCCATACTGTCGATGCGCTTGCCATGTGCATAGAAAACCATATCAGTCTGCTGATCAACCGCCAACGCCGTGACTCCTTCTAGTTTGAAGGCCAATATAACTCGCTCCGCACCATCCACACGTGACCGCATAATAGCTTGTTGGCTGCCTACATCCGTCCAAAACAGAAGACGCTTCATTGCATGCACTGCAATGTTGCGTGGTTTTTCCGAATCGCCCGTATCGATAACTCCAATGGATTCGCCCTTGAAACTGAAAAAAAAAACCAAATGTTTTAGATGCGCTCCACAAAAATCAACTTCTTCACTTACTTGGTCACATTGATCGTATTCGTATGGGAACATGTCCAAAACAGCAATCGCCCTATTACATCGATTGCGATATCGAACGGCTGCGATCCTGACCCCACCAACGTTGTTACTCTCGTACCATTCACCGGCGACCACTTGATGCTGTGACTTCGACCCTCCACCCAATACAGATGATTCATAATTGGATCATACTCCACGGCGCGTATGTTTTTCCCACTCACTGGTAGTGGAACATCGGGGCAATCAGATGTATTCGGCAGCAGGCGGCCAAACGAGTTCCGCTGGCTAAATATTATGTAGTTTCTCGGTGGCAGGCAAGACACATTGTCTTTTGCAAGAGTAAAATGCGTCGGACATCCACAGGTCATGGATCGCCTTCCCGGCAATGCAAGACACAGATGAGAGCATCCACCATTGTTCACGCGACATATGTTTGTCCCAGTCTGTCGATTATTGTAGAAGATCAGCAGGGAACTGATGTAAGTCATGTCATTGTGCACCAAGCTTCGATTTTGACCCGTAATTTTGTGCACTCTCTCAATATCGCCTGTGTTCCAGTCGCTCCAGTACACGTAGTCCTGATACAGCGACACAGCATATGGTTCGTCTACATCAGATCCTACCAGAACCTGCCTCTTCTTGCCGTCCGAATCCGCGGATTCAATCTTCGTTGGCCTACTCTGCGAAGCCCAATAGAGTCGTCTAGTTTCTGGATCCAGTGTAAGTCCAGTGGCATGGTTAGCCGCCGAGATAATAGTCATCAATTCTGATCCATCCATTGCGGCTCTGCGGATCGAGTCCGAGGGTGACTCTGTCCAGTACATATAACCCTTTTTGGGGTCAAGAACTAAGCTTCTGGGCTCTTCTATCCCCTTCCACAGCAGCACCTTCCTACTGGTACCATCCAAGCGGGCAACTTCGATCCGACGCGCCTCTGAGTCGGTCCAATAAATGTTGTGTGCCAGCCAATCTACTGCGATCCCCTCGGGACGAATTAGCCCGGCGTCTACAATCCGTTGTACGATAGATCCATTCAGGAAAGCTCTGTATATACACTTGGACTTCTGGTCCGTCCAGTAGATGCGACGATCTGCCACGTCCACGTCCAGAGCATGGGCATCACGAACATTCTTAAACGGAATAACCTCGTCGTTATGATTGCCTTCGTTGTAGTCAATTGAAATCCGGCCAATGTGCTCCTGACGGGAGAACAGTAGAAACGCCTCCGGAATCACACACGTCTTCTTGTCGTTCGCCAATTCATACTCAATGGAGCAACGGCACACATAGTCCCGTGGTCTGTTTAGGCAGAGGTGCGAGCAACCACCGTTTTTGATTGCACACGCATTCGTACCTTTCACCTCCCGCAAACGAGTCACTTTTAAGCCCATCAAGTCGGGGAATTGATCCACGACGGTGATGCGATTGTTACCGGTGATCTTGTGCGCCCTGTCTATGGAGCGTCTTTGCCAATCGGTCCAATAGAGGTAGTCGTCCAAAAGACTGAGACCTAGAAATAGAACCGTATTTAGAACTTGTTTTCAAATTTCCAACAAAAAATTGCCTTACCAAAGAGATGCTTCAGGTTCTCACTGATCACGACCCTCCTGTCCGATCCATCCATGCTAGCTACTTCAATTTTATCAGTCTTTCCGTCGCACCAGTAAATTGTTTTTGCCTCAATATCCAACGCGATTCCATTTGGCCAACCCAAGTCCTCGGATACGAGTACCACTCTCTCGGATCCATC
Organism: Cheilosia soror; assembly: GCA_949372485.1. Taxonomy (NCBI): domain Eukaryota; kingdom Metazoa; phylum Arthropoda; class Insecta; order Diptera; family Syrphidae; genus Cheilosia; species Cheilosia soror. The sequence goes on from OX443561.1 coordinate 83,975,584, forward strand.
CAGTGAAGACCGTTCCACTTTCGGCTTCTTTTCGTTCCAATCACTCCAGAACATCCAACCCAAACTCGGTGCCAATGCAATTGCTCTCGGTTCCTCCAAGTGTTCGTAGATCAGCACTTTCCTCGCCGATCCGTCCAGTCGACACACCTCTATCCGATCTGTTTCCGAGTCCGTCCAATAGAGATTTCTCGCCAACCAATCGACAGCCAAACCATCCGGATGCTTGACTTCCGACGTCAAGAAATCCTGTGTTCCTGTGCCATCGGGATAAACCCGACGTATCGCGAATAGCTCCACATCGGACCAGTAGATGTACTCCTCAACCGGATCGTAGTCAATCGCTATAGCGTACTTCACCTTACCCAGACTCAGTGGGAATATCGTAAAATCCGGCAGGTCAAGCGAAATCTTACTAATCTGTGTTCGTTGTACAAGGAACAACATTTCCTGTGATCCATTTGCACACGTTGTCGGTGTCAGTAGCTTCACACCCGTCGGACACGCACAGCTATACCCCTGCGCGTTAGTCGACAGCAGACACAGATGTGAGCAATTTCCATTATTGTGCGCACATGGGTTGTCCAAAAACGGCTGCAAGGAGCGATCCCATGCTCGCACAGCTATCGGAAATTCTGGCGTATCAATGAGCTCTTTCATTTCCTTCGTCACAAGGTCATACGTATTTATTGAGCCCACAGACCAATCAGTCCAGTACAATCGCTGATCAAAGAACGTCAAACTATATGGATACTTGAGGTTATTTATCACCGTCTTTCGTCCACTCCCGTCCAATTTCATCACATCCAAGAACAATAGCTTGCCATCCACCCAATAGATCAGTTCATTCTCTAGATCCACCGTCAGTCCATTTGGCCAAAAGAGATCATCTTTCACCAAGGTCATTCGGGATATTGGATCACCGTCCATGCTGGCGCGTTCTATTTTCGGATTATCACCCCAATCGGTCCAGATCATAAGGCGGCTCTTAGGAACAAGCGCGATCGCGCGTGGTTGATCTAAATCCGTCCAGAAGAGTACCTTTTGGTACTTTCCATTGAGCGTGGCCACTTCGATGCGATTCGTCTCACCATCTGTCCAATAGATTTTGTCCGTATACCAATCGATTGCCAGACCTTCTGGCTTATCAAGTCCCGATGAGATCACAGTCTGTTTCAACGCTTTCGTTGAAGTCGAACTGCTGATGTTGATGCACTCGATTATTTCGTGACCACAGTCGGCCCAACAGACTAGGTTCTTCTCGTAGTAAAAGTCGATTGCCATTGTTTCGACCAGATCCTTGGCGATCACATCGACTGCCGGTGTTCCCACCAGCCGTGTGATATTTGCAACTTTGATATCACGATAGGTGGTGAACAGTAGAGTGGCAGGTGAATTGTGGATCATCTGAGTTGTTGACAGGGCTGTCGTCGTCGTTGTTGTCGTTGCAACATTGGTACTGGAAGTGGCGGCGGAGTGAACTGAAAATAAAATGGATGTTTAGTCGTGATGTTAATACATGGATACGGAGGGAGATCAATGAACGGAAGAGTCTTAAAGCTATCCCCAGCCAGTGGGTAGGTAGGACCAAACTAAAGTCCCAATATCAAGTCCCAATAAGAGAAGCACAGCGTACATAAACAGAGGATGCAACGAGGAGGTATAGTATGTCTGTCTGCCGGGCTTTTATATAAACGTACTAGATATGTGCAGCCTGAATAATTTTATACAGCAAACTGCTAGAAACGCTTATTCTGCAGCCCTCTTTGACCTCTTAATTGACTAAACTTTTCATATGTGTCCAGTCCACTGTCTAAATATAATAAAAACGACTCCTTAAGAATTTCTCATTTTAAGGATATCCACCACCTCTCCAATCGTCATTACACTGTCGAGGGGAGGACCGAAAAGGTTCATGAATAAAAAATTCCCTCATTATGGACTTCGTTCGTTAGAATTGAATAAAACCCTACAACAACTATTATGTTAAGTCGTCCTCCAAGCCAACGGAACTGCATCCATCATGCTCCTGGAGCGCGCTGTAATATCTCCATCATGGCCCTGGTGCTGGTCCTCTCATCGCATCGTCGTTCGAAAGTAAGAACAAAAAAAAAAATGAGAGGAAAAAAAACCGCACACTTCCTACGAAACAGACGGAACGGCAGCAAAAATCCGGTGTTATAGTGTAGCAACGGTGTTGGCTTTCCATCATAATGCAAGAACCATCCCCTAGTAAAAATCATCTATAAGGTGGCACAACCAAACCGGGTGTGGGCATGTAGGTGTGTGCATAATTAATTCCATGCATGTGGCAAATTACGGGAAATCATTACTTTCCCTGTGGGAGGGAGTATATGGATAGGATAGGTAACATGCCCCCTAACCTGCAATATTGCACATGAACTGCAACCCACTACGGTAACGGTGGGGTTTGTTGTAACCTACGCCAAGGGGGTTGTGTGCACTGTGCACCACCACCGAGAGTGCAACAGCAACAACTCATCCAATGCAATGAATTTTTTATACATATATTTTCTGATGTTTTTGTTGTTTATTTATTTCTCCGGAAAAAGTGCTCCTCTTCGGGGTCCTGAAAAACGTATCGCGCTGCGCGGTAGTATGGTGGTAGTTATTGTGGCAGTCAGTCAGTTAGCCGGAAACCTTAGCATCCCTTCATTTAGGCTCCACCATCCATCACCAACATCATCATCGCCATCATCATTATCATCATCATCATCATAGTTGTTACCCACTTATGCTGAGGGTAAATATTGCATTTCAACATTTTATTATTTCAACGGATCAACTTGCACTTGTGGGAGTGGTGGGCTATATGGATGCATCCATCTGATGGTCGCATTCTTCAATTTTTTATTTTTTAATTAAAACTTTGTTTCATCAGGATAAAAATTAATTATGTTGAATTTAAATTAATGGCAACCAAACCAAACCAACCAAGGCGCTTGCCTGCTGCCTGCGGATCCTGCGGAAGGACGCTAGTGCGGGGAATTAAGTTGAACAAGTTGAAGGAAGTAGGAGCACAAGGGGATGGTTGGTTGGATTGGATGGATGGATGTGGAATGGAAGCCATATTGTTGCTATTCACCGCATGACTGCCGTTGTAGCTCATTTTCGCCTATTAAGCCTTAAAGTGTAGTTGTTGGTTGGTTGCTTCGTAGGCTGTTGTGACCTCCTCCATGCGTGCATTAATAAATAATATTATGTGGAACTTAATATTGTTGTGATTGCTGGTGGTGGTGCTGCTGCAGCAGCAGCATCAGCATCAGCTCCTGCCTACTGCTGATGCAATTGCATATTTCTCTTTTTTTTTATGCAACGCAAACTGCTACTGCACAGTGATGCATAAGTCGTGTCCTCTGCCTCTCCATGGTCTTGTTTTCCACTTGTGTCGTTGTTGATGGTTGGATAAGTCCTTAATTTTTTTTTTTTCCTTTTTTTTATATAACTACACTCTGGTTTTATATAAATAGAGTACTGTTTTGTTTGCAGAACGAATATGCGGGAATTAATGACAAATTGAGGTTTATTCAGTGGTCAAGTGGTGGTGTTCATTGCTATGACTATAACGCTGTGTATTTGATATGTGGTATTAACTTGACATTAAAGGTGAACAAGGGTGGGTTCGTATGGGACGTATTTATTTAAATTGAATGGGATTGTAAACTGTTAAAGGTTACTTTGTTCAATTGGTAAAGCCAGCATTATTTTTTTACCTAAGTTCTCTGGGCCTATAGTCCCAAAGAAATTTACTCTCAAGTTGGAATAACTATTCAAAAACCCTTTAGATAAGTGAATACTTGAAAACCCGTCTTTGGGCGATTTCACATTTCCTTTGCACCGGCAATGGAAACGCTATTTTAAAGTTGTCAAAAGCAACAGATACTTTGACGGTTAGCAGTCCTATATTGTGAATTGGAATTGGCACAAATTGCAATGGGCAACTTTGGTTTTAGTGCGTCTTCCACGTTACCTGCATTGTCAAACCTATTGTCAAAATATTTGATAAAATCCGTCCGTCAGAAATTATTGATTTAGCATACTTTCTTCGATTCGGACACTCACCCTTTTAATTTTGTAAACATCTTTTGAAAGACGAAAGAAAATAACTTATCAAATCTGAATTAGAAAAAAGATGGCAAAACCTGTCGAAACGTTGGAAAATAAACGGAGTGACCAAAACATCCAAAGTAATAAGGCTAAAATTAGCTACCAATCGTCATAAATTTGATGTAACTGATGGTAACACTGCGATGATACTTTGGATTACAAAGCACAGGTTAGACCAGGCCTGGAATATTGCTCCCATATATGGAGCTCGGCCCCAAAACATTCACTTAACCTACTTGACAGCATACAGAGACGAGCAGTTTGACTTATTGGAGACCCTACACTCACATCGAATCTGCAACCGTTGGTGCACAGAAGACAAGTCGCTGACCTATGCTTGTTCTATAGGTACTTCCATGGTAGATGTTCCGAGGAACTCAAAGACATTATCCCTCGAAATGCAACTTTTGGGCGCCCCACAAGACAGGCTGCTAATGCTCATGACCATACAGTACACTTGACAACCGCGAGGACATCATCTTTCCAAAACTCCTTCTGTTACAGGGCATGCAAACTTTGGAACTCGCTTCCTGGGGATATATTTACAGAAGACTATAATTTGCAGCAATTTATGTGCAGAACTAACATACATCTGCAAGCATCTCGGGGCGCTGATGAAGCGTTATAGGTTTGCCTTTCCCGGGAGAAGTATTTTAAAAAAAAAAAAAAACAACGGGTCCAAGCTTTCACTACGCGGGCCGTATAACCACTCGAGCATGTTGCAAGTAAACTTGATGGGCGAACCATGTTCGAGTTGATTGTCATATGTTTGCGCTATTGTTCGAGTACCAATTACGTGGTACAAGTAAACCAAAAATTTGGTCTCACCAAAATCAAAAATACTTTCATATTTATACTGGAACCAAATTTACTCGCACCATGTTCGAGTATCTACGATTACGAAAAAATTAGATTTTAGGGTTCTTTTGCCACTGCTGGCACCACATACAAGCGTCTGCCAACAATCCGAGCGTATAAATGTCCAGAGAAACTCTGTTCCTGTACGGGCCGTAATGTTTATTAAATTCGTCTTCTAAAAATTCAAATAAATCCATGTTATGACACTTGAGACAAGCTCGTTAACGAAAAAATGCTCTGAAACTATCGGCCCTAGCGAGGTATTCTTCGGAACGGAGAATTCTCTGTCGTATACTCCGTCGGAGACGGTGAAATCAGAGAATATCCGTTCCGACGGATACCTCGCTAGGGCGGAATATTTTTTCCATAAATATTTAGCTTAACTTCGAAATAAAGGTTTAACTTGAGCCGGCTTATAAGCTATCATCAGAGACGACTTCATCTGTCAGATATCACTATCCGAAACCTTAGAAACCAAAAGTTAAAGTTTATCTGGCAGATAAGCTCCAGATAGGCTATCAGAGATTTTATCAGCTGGTCTTGAAACTGACCCTAAATTTCATTATACGTCGGTCGATGCTAATAATCTGCCTGTTCGGAGAGTAATTTTCTCCGCAACGCAAATCTATCCGGATACTGAATTTACGTACATAGTTATAAATGCAAAAGAATTATTATTCGGATTATTACCTTTTCAAGACATGCTGCGCGTCACAGTCCACAGTGACGCGACAATACAATGCGAGAAGCATACATAGTGCGCATAGCTTAGTACGCTGTTGGAGCAAAATTTTAGCTCCCATACTAAATTCGCTCACTAACACCATCCCTTAAGCCGAGTGGTACGCAGCTCTAGCAAAAAATCAAATTTTTGTCCACACTGTACTTCATGTAGGCCTTAATTGCTTGAATTGTTTCCGGATTGTTTGCATAATATGGGTCCTTCCCTACAAAAAAAAAGTCCAAAAGAGTCAAATCGCAACCTACTAGGCGGCCAATCGACACGGTTAACATGGCTCTGTAACGCAGAATTCTCCTCAGGCTAGTGCGTGAAATGTTGAGATCGATGGCGAGTTGATGTTCGTGAATTGAGTCTCACACTTTCGGCTACAGCAGCCACATTCTCGTCTGTTCGCACCGTATACGACGACGGGGACCATGCGTGTTGTCCACCAGTCTCACGAACTTTTTGTACAAACTTGCGTACAGCAGGCGCGGTGGATGTGTCATAGCGGCCAAAACTTATATTCAAAAAACGCACAGCACTCACTTTGGAAATAAGTTTTCAATATTTCCCAACGTTGTTTAAGCGTAAAGCAACTTATTTCGTTCTGCAGAGGTATGATACTGACTTTCTGTCAATATTTAGAGCGCGAAATAGCTGTCAGTGTCAAAATAACCTATGATTTAAAAAGAAATCACTAGATGCCCAATGATGTTTTCATTTGTCTTTGGAGTTTGGATACTACATATTTTGTTTAAATACCTATAAAGTATAAAGTATTTTATCCTATTTCGTTTTAAAAATGTTTACAGATTGCTGGTTTTTAAGAACTATTTCAATACCCTAAAGAAAATGGGGACGTTCAAGTATCTAGTTTAGTAAGTCTGACAGCTGACTGACTTGATGTTTCTGAGTTCTTATTGGCTGGGATTCGTCACGTGAGCAGCAGTCTCTGTTGACGTTTATGGAGGGGTAGCCGACGAATCTAGTCACGAATTTCGTGACTGAGTACTAAGTTGGCATGTCTATATGTCATCGGCGGAGAATTTGACATTTCAAATTTGCCTTGAGAGAGCACAAAGCTAGTAGATATACCTAACCAACACAAACAAAACCAAAAAAATCTAAAAATGATAATATAAGTGACGATTTGTGGAGTGGAATACTCTTTAGATGCTCCCTCCGTCAAGATCTGACATTCACGACCAATTAAGCTAGTTTTTGCGTTCAGGTTACACTTAGTCCAGACAAATCTAGTCGACTTAAGTCAACTAGATACTTGAATGTGCCCAATTTATAAGAGCGTTGGTGTTTGCTCACTTTTGACGCTTACTGTATCTGTCAAAATTTAGCGCGCTCATTATTGGTTGGGCACATTTTCTTAAACTAAAGCTAAGTACGCTGCTCGAGCGAAACTACATTTTAGCGGCTCTCCAATTTTTCTCTCCAAACATTAGCTAAAACCCTAGCTAAATTTTGACATGGAGTGCGTTGTGTAAGTGTAAGTGTCACAGAAAACAGATGTTCGTAGAAAATAATTTTCTTCAAAAAATCATCGACACGAAAAACGTTTTATTTTCTGCACTTTCTTTTTCCTTGTCTATGATCTCAAAATTTTCACTTTCAAATGATTTCTCATCGAGGTATTTATTGAAAAAACTCATCCTTATTTATTTTTCGGCAACACAAAATAACAACAGGAAAAAAACCAACAGACCTGTCAAAATTTAGTTTGAAAAAATGTGCCGAACCATTAATGGGCGCGCTAAATTGTGGCAGATATATCCAGTACAGTCTGAAATGAAAGTTTGATTTTTTAGCTGAAGCAGCGTACCGCTCGGCTAAATGGATTGGCTTAAATTTAGCTCAACTAAATTTTGTAGAGAATTTTGTATGGGAGCTAAAATTTAGCTCGAGTAGCGTACTAAGCTTAAATTTTGACAGATCGTACATACCTACTGCTATTTTTGTTGTGTTTTTGTGAAAAACTTAATAAAGATAAGTTTTTTAATTGAAAGTGAAAAATTTGAAATAAAAAAAATTAAAAATAAAGCACTTTCTTTGTGTCGCGTCGATGCTATTTTGAAAGATATTATTTTCAAGGAAATAACTATTTTCTGTGGCACTTATTCACAACTCACTCTATGTCAAAAAAAAATTGTTTTTCTCTTCAACAAGATGATTGTTCTTCTCTCAAACACAACACATTTGGTTGGACACAATATTCTTGAGTCAAGAAATTATTGAGAGTGCATTTTTGTCGGCTACCCGTTCCTATGCTTAAACTGAAAAAAAACTGACCACGTAATCAATCTAGGCCAGTCAAAATACAGACATATGTTTGTAAGCCAGCTATTCGATTTAAGGGTCAAACACAGTGTGCTAGGTGTTTGAAAATGCACTTTAGTCAAACTCTCGAAATTGAAAAGTTATATTTTTATGGTCAGCATGTACAGTGGCCTAAGTTAGATTACTCCCATGCAATCCTATTATGGCGTGAGCGCACTTTTTCTGTTAAACTACTAACCGAGTGGTTCAATCCCCCGAACAGGACAAATTACACCTGACGTTTGATTTTTTGCTGCCACACCTCTATAAATTATTTATGACTTTACGATGTACCGCACGTCCTAGACAAAAACGTGCCTCAATTATTTTCCCGACACAGCTCTTAAACATACATGTAGCATTTATACAAGGTTTTTAAAGGAACAGACGCCATTATTTATTACCATTTTTGTTACGAGTATTGACACATTCGATGTCTGTGTCGTGAACCAAACACGCTTTGACATAGACAACAATAATGTAAAGTGTAAACGATGCAAACATGGGAGATTATATTGACGAGACGACTGTGTAAAATAGGCTAATTCCCTTTGTAAATTGTAGGAACAAAGGTAATTTTGTCAATAGAGCCATGTATTTGCATTGAGATATTGAAAATTGTGTCACAAATGGCAATGTCTGGAATGAAATAACATGTTGTGTAGGCCGTAGGGCACGAACTAGAGGATATTCTTTGATTCCATTTAAAAAGCTGCGTGTTTTAGGTATGGTTAACAAATGGAGTTGATATTAACCTACATTTTTTATAGGTTTCCTTTAGATTTAGAGAAGGTTGAATGGGAGTACCTGTACGTATCTCGTTAAGACACTATTCTCCAGGTAAGCTCTTCTTTCAAAATCAGCGATATCCTAGAACTAGCTGGACTAGAAGCTTTTCTGGCGTTTATAAAGTGAAATGCAATACAACATAGGGTCCACTGTCTCGTGTTAAATAATTAACTCAGAAAAAAAAACCTCGGCCTCAGAAAAATCACATCACTCAATTATATATTTAGGATATTGCGACACAGATAGACTCACCTCTGTCCCATTCGGGATCCTAAAAAAGGCAAAGCACCAAATCGATTTAAGACTCAATATTTCATAGAAAGTTAATGAAAGGACACTGATTAACATTGAAAACTATAGTTTCCTTTTGTCAACAATGCACAAACCGCTTCAATGGTGGCCCAAAGTCCAGGCTGATCACTGACCTTAGTGATTTCTGATTGAAAACTACTTCCACTTAACTAAGTTGTAGATCGTACCTATAGGGGAAACCTTTATAAGTTATGGACACTTATAGGACATGAACCTATTAAGCGCTTCAATTGTGCGCACCACGCAAGTTGGGGTCTTCATCTGCTGCGTTGTTCCTCCCCTCAGGGGGCTTATTTCCAAATGCGCGGCGGATCGCTTTTCATGGCGGATTGGTATTTTTAAATTTCCGAAAGCGATTCATCCATTCAAAAGCGATAACTATTATGAGGGTTGCTGGCAATAAATCCGCCAGCAATCCGTCACCTCAATAGCTATCGCTTTTGACAGCTTTTGGAAGTACAAAAATACCAATCCGCCATGAAAAGCGATCCGCCGCGCATTTGGGAATAATCCCCCAGGTATAGGCTCAAAGAATCGTCGTTGATTTTAAGTCTTTTGACTAAGTCAACGTCGTAATAGTCCATAAAGTTTGTGGTTGAATCGTGTGCTTCTTAGGTTTGCCGTAGTGCCATAATGATTGCAAACCAATGCTTCTTTCGAAAACACAATGTGGCCTGTAATGGACTGAACATCAATTATTACATAGGTCATCATACGTTTAGACAAACTGCGAGTGTGACAATATGAAGAACTGGAGTCGCTTAGCCCATTAGATCACCTGAGAACATTGAGACAGTTAGAGTTTCAATCTTGCATGCGTCCAAAAATGCGCCTGCCCTTGATGAATTGGTATTGGACTAAGAGGACATTTTTGCTTTTAACAGGACGGAGCAATAGCTCGCATTGCTATTTTGAAAAAACACTTCCCGAAAAGCGCCTGATCTCAATAAGCTGCCATTTGGAGTGATCAACCCACTTCCCCGATTTGACCACCTGTGGGAGGTTTTTTTTGTGGGGAATTTTGAACTCTTCGAAACCACACCCGAGGGACGACGCAGTAGAGGAAGACCGCGACTCAGGTGGCGCACGCAAGTGGAAGGGGACTTTAACCAACTTAGCGTGCGAAACTGGAGACAGCTGGCCAAAGATCGTGCTGGCTGGAGACGCTTGTTGGTTGAGGCCCAGGTCCACTCCGGACTGTAGCGCCACCTTAAGTAAGTATTTTGAACTCGCATAAGCGCTTTAACATTGTAACTGATGCCAACTGAAAAACGTAACCTTAAGTAAATGTTACGAATTCTCCTGGTACCCGAACATATTTTATAAACCACTGAACGTGAAACACATTTGTGATCAATGCGGAACTAAGGACCAAGCTAAAGGATGATTGCGTATAATATTATTATACCCTCCACAGGAAGGTATATTCACTTTGCCATTACGTTTGTAACGCCAAGAAGGATTCACCGGAGACCCTATAAAGTATATATATTCTGAATCAGGATCACATTCTGAATCGATTTAGCTATGTCCGTCTGTCTGTCTGTCTGTCTGTTGAAAGCACGATAGCGTCCAAACTAATTGACCTAGGCGAATGAAATTTTGTGAGACGACTTCTTTTTCCCGTCGCCAGGTTGGTATTGAAAATATGTCGGTCAAGCAGTTCTGGTACCTCCCATACAAAACCACTATTAGACCCACTTCTCTCTCTGTCTGTTGAAATCACGATAGCGTCCGAACGAATCGACTTAGACAACTGAAATTTTATGAGAGGTCTTATATGTATGGCCTTCAAGTTTGTATTAAAAATGGTCCATGTCGGTCAAGTAGTTCTGTTACCTCCCATACAAAGCCAATATTTGACCCTGTCTGTTGAAAGCAGGATAGCGTCCAAACGAATGGACTTAGGTGAATGAAATTTTGTGAGAGGACTTTTTTTTAACCGACGTCAGGTTGGTATTTAAAATTGTCTATGTCGGTAAAGTATGTAGTTCTGCTACCTACCATACAAAACTAATATTAGACACAAACTTACTCGCATGGCAAACATTTTGCATGACTTTTATGCAGTGGAGGGTATCAAAGCATCGGCCAGGCCGATGGTAACACTTTTACTTGTTTTAAATAGAAATGGTTTTTTGTTGCCGAAATTTAGACAAATAAATTTCTAAGACAATGATATTAGCAAATACTGGTTAGTACAATAAAATATCACTCAAAAACGTCAATTATTTATTATGAGAAAAAAAAAACCAACTAAAATTAAATAAATAAATAGATGGCGCAACGGGCAGGTAGACACCCTTAGTCTAGCTTCTCGCAGTCATTCGTTTGTGTGAGTTTCTATATTTGGGACAAATGAAAGGGACCTACAATTTTATGCCGAGTCCGAACGGCTAATTTGAGAATATTTTTCAGGACAGTCGTACTCTCGGATGTTTGTCAGACGTTCGCGAGAGGTGGCGCGCAGTAGAAAAAACCTTAAGATGTCATTTGTGTTTTTCCGGGGATCGAACCTGGGATCCCTCGCATAGTAGTGAAATCGGAAATGAATTTTTGTGTTCTACATTTCAATGTATTCGATTTCGATTTCAACATTTTCGACGAAGTAATATGTGACTCCAAAGTGTGCATAAAATGCTTATTAATTTTAATAGTTAATGTATTTACAATCTATTTTTTTTTTTAAAGAAAAAAATCAAAAAAAATATATTTTTTAAAAAACTTTTGCCTTTAGATCGAAGAGAAAATTGAAAAAATTAAATTGATTAAAGATTACCCTTCTAGGGTTAAGCGAACATTTGTAAATAAATTGTTTTTCACCTAACGTGACTGTCAAATGTTCAGGATGTCAAATAAAAATAAAGACTCCTGTGTACACGTATATTAACTCTTATTTTAAAATATATCTATGCCCCGCTAAGCGGTTAAAAGTGAACGTAATTATTATTAATCGTTCCCCCGCTTATCTATTTAGCCAAGACAAACTCAAGTTTCTAGCCTGAATTTGAAAATCACATAAATAATTTAAATATCAACTAAAAGGTCCTTTCAAAGTCGCCCCTAAAAATCTACTCGTATATTCTCCTCCATTCACTCGAAACGAAACGAAACAGAAGAGCGAACATTTAAATCTTCAAATGCAATTAAAAATGCAAAGAAATAAATATCCACATGACTGCATCTATATCTACACTCCTTTTCTGTTCTGTTCGCATTTTTACTAAAGTATTGAGATGCAAAGATATTCTTTAGATGACCCAAAATGCAAACATGGATGGATGTCTTTACCACAAAAAAAAAAAGCCGTTGTACACGGGCAAAAAAAAAGGAAACCACAAATCAAAGACAAGGAGTCAACAAGAGGACCATCTGATTTAAATGACCGTTCCGTTGCCGTTCCTTGCAACGCAAAATTTACCAAGTTGAATTTGATTTTTTTTTTTTTGCTGCAGGACGCTTTTGTTTCATTTCTGTTGGTGCATATGTATTTATTATGCGCATTCATTGGAGTTAAATAAAATACCATACATGGAGAGTCTGTATAGTTAGGCACATTTTTAAATTCTATCCACCAGCCAACCATCATCATCAACATCGGATGATGGTAATCTACCTACTTACTCTTCAACAGAACTTGAAAAAAAAAGGAAATAGCATGGCCTTCGACCGAATGGAAATGGAAAAACTCCATGAAAGTGGCTAAGAGCGGGGCAAGTTGGGAATAATATGCCGACCACCACAACAACTATACTGGGGCTTTTTTTTCGTCCGATATCGTTGTTGTAGTACCACTCTTTGCATTTGAATGGAAATCGGAATCGCTACGAATTGAGAGCAGGGTTAAGTTTATCCACGTTCATAGCCCTTTAGTGCTACACCCTGCCCAAACCTAATCCACCCTCAAAAAGCCATAGAAATTGTGTTTAACTACCTACAACTGCCAGCAAGCTCAAGCTCCGCTGCACGGAATTATCCTTCTCTATGCTGTGTAGAGCTCGTTCATAATGCACCACCACCAACCACCACCATCATCATCGTCGTCATCATCATCAGCACATCGTCACCATTCCTTCTTGCCACCCCTGGAGGAATATGAATATTTGTTCAAGCCTCCAATGGTGGGGTATAACAAATTTACAATTTTGCAGAACTTGGAAGACTCCTCACCGTATAGATGCAGCAGAACCTATAAGGCACGTCGTATATGTAGCAAGGCGATCGAAGTTCCATGAATCTACATTTTTCGTAGTCTTACATGGTCCCAAGGTGATCCAAGATCCCACAGGGGACTGCAGAGGCAGCCTCGAATCACGTCCTGGAGGAGTGTGTAAGCGCATCCACATCCGTCCGTAATGTTTTCCCTTCACTAGTGATTATAATTTAAATACGATGATTAAATACTTTCGTTACTTGCAAATGCAATGTTGACGATGGCGATGACGACGACGGTGCTGACTGCGAAGGGAGATGAGGGGGAGGCGATGGAGGATGAACGTGCCCAGAAGGAGGCTCAACTAAGTATATGACGATGATGATGGGTGCTGGCGAAGATTTTGTTGGTTTTTCTCTTCGTGGAGTTGTTGAAGCAATTATTACCCTGGAAGGATGTGGGTTGATGGAGATGTGATGGTTGACTTGATGGATTGCAAAAATGTATATACCATACATACATATGCATCTGGGGATGATGGTTGTTTACATTACATTCTAATTAAATATAGGAATCGGGATGTTAACATTTGTTTCGCTATGCATCAGCTACATTGGTGACCTCCTTTCCACAGGATGCGCTGGCTCACTTCATCCGCGACGGACAACAAGCCGTTCTTTGGCTTATTGTCTGCGCGAATCTCCAAATTGAAATCAGAATCCTGATAGCAATCTCATTTCGAGATACATACTCCCGGCGTATATGTTCACAATGTGTGTAGTATTATTTAAATTGCCATCACGCAGTTGCACAAGAATAATGATTCCACTTTATGTGTGCCTTAACTGGGCTCTCTCGTGATGCATGCACAGCACATGGCTGCTGCGGGCTACGGAGTTCGAAATATGTCAGCCACTCGACGAAAAGGATGTACAAACATGTTCAAGTGCCTAAATGGAGGAAGGAACTGATGCCTGTGCAACATACGCAGCAGCAAAAACAAAACAAAAATCGAGATGTTGCTGAAAGAAGCACAAGACGAAGAAGTAACAAGCGAGTGTTGTTTTAGAATTACAGGGAACTTCTGATTTTGAAAAGGAGATATCCGTCCCCCCTTATTGGGAGCTAGAGTATGCAGCATTGCATACACTCAGCAACAGGACATAAGAGATCAGAATTGAAAATGATGAGGGGAGGGCAGTGGCAGAGCCTGGCTAAAGTGGACTCTAATGAATTCGAATGCATATTTACGTATAGCTATACGAGAAACCAGGTAAAACAAAATACAACCCGACGCATTGCAGATGCCAGAGATTGATTGGAGATGGTCTGGTTGGTGGCTGGCTCGTCGTCATCGTAGTCAATATGTATGCAGTATGCCTCTGCCTCGTATAATGATATGTGGGAGCACAAAGCATTCGTCAATGTTCAATGAGTCTGTCGGTTGGGGGATATGATGATCGATCAAGTTGGCCGATATGTAAAAGACAGAATACGCAAAAAGGAGCAATGGCTTTCTGTGTGTGTCTGTATTTCGAACAGAGTGTGGGAGAATTCTGCTGTCAATAGGGGATATATAGGGGGACGTTTAAGAAGGAATTCAAGATTGATTAAGTATTTTCGAATTGATGGCTGTTGAGACCTTATATCGAGTGTTTTCTCGGTGTGCTAAATATTCAAATAAAATCACGTTCGTATACTAAAATTATCTGAATGCATTTATTTGGACTGAGAGGTACGTAGAATTAAAAGTGGAAAGTCCGGATTTGCCTGAAAAGTGAACAAATTTGAGTAAACATCAAAAATTCTTAAATGCACACGATTCAAAAAAAGCTAACAAAATTTATTAGGAATGTGTTGATTTTCTTTGACCACCAAATCACCAATTTCTAGATGGTGAGTTGGTAGGAAGAGAAAATGTCAAAGTGTACCTGTGGGTAATTGAAAGAGATGACGTACCACCAAAATACCGCACAGCATTTCCTATGCAACCGCTGTTTTATAAGTCAGTGGCATTACAAAGGTCGCTGGCCGGAAACACTCTACTATCTGCTAAAAAAAGTTACAAACTACCTTACCGACAGTAAGATAAGGTACCTGACTGATAATGACATCCCTACTTCCATACTACTTTATAAAAGGCAACGTCCGTCTGTTCGTCCCTCCATAACTCGAGAACCATTCATGATTTTTTTTTTCTGATTTATAGATGTGTGGCCAAATTAGGCCGCAGATTTGTTGGGGTGTAAAGGGGTCGCGGGGAGTTAGGGGGCTCACACGAACCGTTAGTCGTATAAACTTGAAAGTTTGTATGTTGACAGATAAGTCAAAATTATTGCATGCCTCATTCATTGTTTTTCAAAATTCGTCTTATAAAGGTTGAATAACGTTTGCACCCCACTTTTATATTTCGACCTTACTACGCTTAACTTGCCATTATACTCATAAATCTACGTATGTCATTTCAAGAAATGCTTTTATTTGTTAGCCAATACTTCACCGAGTATTTTGAGCTAAAATTCATCTTTCTGGTCCATCCAGAGAGCGAGATATAATAAATTGAAAATATGTAGATCTTATTTGGCCAAGTGCGAAAAAAAAGTGTTTTCTCGATTACAGTTGTGCTTAGGGGTAGTTTTATATTGCGTTCCAAAAATAGAATATTATTCCTCTCACGACGGGCATTTCATAATGCACATTGTACGTACATGCTCATGTATGGCGTAGTTGAAATTGATGTAGGGAATGGATGTGCATAAAACATAAGAAGTTTGTGATGCGTAAGTAGATATATGTACTCAATCGTAGATACATACATATATTTAAGATCTGCAGCTATGGAAAGTGTTACGATATGATCGCGTAGTATAAATAATTAGATCATACCTGTGACAAGTTTTCATTGATGTGAAATCTTATGTCCATTGACTTAGGACTTTCGGATCAATACAGGTTACGTTAGGACTAAGTTGGTGACATGGGAGGGGTAAGGAGGTGGGGTGGTAGGGACAAACTCTGGAACTATTTGGCCGATTTTAAAAATTCTTTCAACATTGTACTGGCTACATCCTCCGGATCAGTATAGGTTATTTAGGCTGCTGATGGGGCAAGCTGAAACGGGGTTTAGGGGCTATCTTCGGAACTACTCGGCCATTGCCGGAGTTGACCTCCGACAGCCACGTTTTCCATATGAATCGCTATATTATATATTGCATGTTCGCGTGGGAGCTGTAGGCGTATTTTGTTTATAGCTACTTGCGCCCATTAAATAAATAACATATTGGTATAGTTTATGAAAAGGCATAGCGATAAAATATATTGTAAGCTTAAAAAAGAAGAAACGTGCATTTACATATATGACTAGCTGACCAGGCACACGTTGTTCTGCCTAAAATAATTATTTTAAATATTTTAAGATTTATTTTTATATATTTGTTTAATAATTTTTTTTAATAGGAATGAAGGCGGATAGCTTTAGTGGTTCAGCGCGGCCATTATAGGACTTACATATACGCACCACCGTTTGTATATAATATAACAACGTTACCGCGGGAGTATAACAAAGATCGGTTCTTGAACCATAATGTAAGGCGGAGCATACAATGTTCCACGCATATGTTGAGGTCAGAAGACGACTAGTTGGAGATATGTTTCTTCAGAGCTGATAAGCATCGAGAGACTAAGATGAGCTGTGTCAGAATCAGAGGGGTTTAATAGGTAGGCCCGTGGCACCGGAGGAACATATTTAGCGAATCGTCCAGCCAGTACAGGCACCCCGCTGATATCTACGGACGCATTCTTAAAAAAAATAAATCTTCGACATTGACGAAAGATGTTGCTCAAATCGCGAAACCGTTTTTTGTTTTATTATTTTGATCATCTTTTTCAGGTAGACTCAATTTTATCTTCTTAAAAGGACAAACTGTGGGAGCAGTGTCTCAGCGGTTAGTGTGCGGAATTACTGTGCGCGGGGTCTTAGGTTCTATCCCTAAAAAAAACACAAACTACATCTTCTGGAAAACCACAAACTAAAGGGCGGTGTCCCATAATTCACGCAAAATTTTAATTCTGGGCCATTTAATAGTAGGTACAGTGATGCCAACGGAAAAAAGATGACAATGTGACAGCTGACAGTTCGGGGTTAGTAAAAATATTCATTAGCCGTTTTTTATTATCAGTGTGATCTGATCCGGATCAGATCATGAAAATAAAACAAACTGGATCATTGAAAGATTTTATATTTAAGTTGTGGCAACAATTGTTTTTCACATATAAAATCCAGTACCAATTATGACAAACTTTGTATTGCCACCGCCATATTGCAGCCACACGGTACAATGTGACGTCACAACGCGATGATTTCTCCATTGCACTTGCTCATATTTGAGTTTGACATTTCGCTGTTGTGTCGGGGGTGTTACCATATGAATACAAATCTGCATACATTTTGCACTCAATATTTTTTTGTGGAAAACTATGCTCAAATGTTATGTTCAAATACGCATCATAATTAACCGTATTGTACTGATAATATTTCCATTTATATTTCTGTGCTATATCTCGAAAGTCGGAGTAGTGACTTATTCGAATTTGAAAAAATGCTAATTGGTTTTATGTGTTGTTAATTTTGTTCCATATTTTGGTCTGGCAACATTACTGTATGGCTATAATTTACAGGGACACCAACATTTAGTGAATGAAATAAACAACGCCACGAAACAACAACGAGAAATAGTTGAATTAATTTTCAGATCATATTTCGTGATCTCGATGAAAAGTAGGATCACATGTTGTTGTTGTTAGTGCATGTAAATCGGTGATCTATATGGATCACAGTTGATAATAAAAAACGGCTATTGTTGAACAATATTTTAAAAATAATGACGGTTTGTCAGCTCCAGTCCGCAATTTTCGAACAAAATCGTCTTCAGTGATGAAGCTCATTTTCATCGTGATAACTTCGTTAATCGTGAAAATTGTCGCATTTTGGGGAGTAATTTTTGAGAAACAAATGCATCCACAATGCGTGACCTTTATCCATTGTGCTATTCCATACATAACCCCAATCGGTATACTCTATGAATCTATAAAAAATGTAAGCTTTATAATTAAAAATCTGTACATATTTTCTATATCGAAATTACATTATGCGTGAATTATGAGATACCCTTTACGTCTTCAGGTTTTTTTCAATCCCCCACTCCTCGCGAAGTATAAACTTCATCCGAGAGTATTAATGTCATGGAAACCCTTCTCTCAATTCAGCCGTTCGGACTTGGCATACATTTATAGGTACCTTCTATTCGTTCTCAAAAAATAAAAAAAACTAAAACCGTTTTCAACCCATAAAAATGCACGCCATTGCACAGATAGCTGCTGTCGGTTCGATTTATTTTGTCGTCTTTTACAAGAGCGTGTTCGACATATTCCGCTTTCAGAGTGCTGTAACGAATTTTTTTTGTTGTTCGAAACCTATTTCTGTTGAACTAATAGTTGTGAGAAGTTTCTCCTATAGGGTGACTATACAAGCCATCTATTTATTTATTTTATAATACAGGACAGATTTTATAATACAGGACAGATTTCGAAAGGAAATCATAAAAGTTTGAAAGGGTGCTCCAAAAAGATAAAGAAGCTGTGTGAAGTGGCAGTGACACAGGAGATGTTTCACAGGTTATATTTTCTCTACATCCCTACAACTTCTGCATTTGTTAAGATACCCAGGCTTTTGGCCATGTTTCCAATGATGCAGTGTCCGATTATTACCCCGACGAGCACTCGGATTTGGTTTATATCAAAAGATGTTAGGATCTTTGACCTTTTAGTGTCAATTGCGGGCTCCAAGCTTCGAGTCCTAGTACAACCGGAAGAGTTGTTCCATCGTTATTTAGCCAAGTGACATTTTCAATGACGCTCTTAGCTGCGTTGAAGGCTGGTAATATTTGTTTCTCAGCTAATAGTACGTCCATTTCAGAGCCGCATATGGCTAGTTTATCTGCTGCCTCGTTCCCTTCTACACCAACATGTCCAGGAACCTAGTACACCATTACTGCGTGATGGTTTAATGCTCTCAATGGCGAGACGAACTGACTTACGGATTTGGAGTAAATCGCTTCAAGTACTGCTTGGCAGGAGGTAATTTCCATTGCATGGTAGTTTCCTCGCTAGGACAGTTTGAGCTGCTTTTTTAACCGCGTAGATCTCTGCCTGGAAAACGCTGCACTGATCTGCCAGTCTGTATGAATGGCTGATACTTTTTTTAGTTATTCTGAGAAGATTCCCGCTCCCGTTCTATTCTCCCTCTTTGAGTCATCTGTGAAGATGGGTATACCTTTTATGACAGTACTCGGGGTGATCCGGTCTTTCCACTAAATTTTTTGTCAAAGTCATATCTCGATTTCCTGTAGTCTGTGAGTGGCATGAGTCCGCTCTGAGTGACCAAACGATTCGGACTTCCAAATTTTGTTCTCTCGTAGTCTGAGAGCACCTTTGGCTGTCACGTTCTTAGTGTATAGCCTGATGGATTGTAGTTTCAGCAACTTTTCTAGGCCTAGTTGCGGTGCAGATTTTAGTGAACCCGTTATACCTATGCAAGCAATTCTTTGTACCTTGTTCAGATTCTTGAGGTATATTCTCCCACCAAGCAACCGAGCCATAGTCCCAGTATAGGTAATATGGCCCTTTAAAGGTTACTTTTACATTCCTACATTTTTGGAATAATGCTTAATGGAGTCCCATTGAAACAGGTGGAGAAGTTTAAGTATCTCGGGGTCTTATTCACGAGTGATGGAAGAAGCAATGCCGATTTTTTTTGTAGGATTGGTCAGGCTGGATCGATTTTGAGACAGCTTGGTCATTCTGTTATCGGGAGGACTGAACTTGGTGTCAAAGCTAAGTTGTCAGTCTTTAATTCGGTGTTTGTTCCAACTCTTACCTATGGTTTGGGTAATGACCGAAAGAATAAGATCGCGAATACAAGCTGCCGAAATGAGATTTCTCCGTTGTATTGCTGGTGTGACCCGTAGAGATCGCATTAGAAATACTAGAATACGTGAGGAACTCAATGTCGAGCAGCTACTTCTCCGGACGGAGCGATCCATGCTTCGGTGGTTTGGGCATGTTAAACGCATGTCCCCGACAAGGATTCCACGACGTGCTATGGAATCCGTACCATCGGGCAGGCGTCCCCTAGGTAGACCCAGGATGAGATGGTTAGATCAAATTCATAATCTCTGCTCTACCCGTATGGGGATTGCCCTTGACGATTTAGAGTCGATGGCGGAGGATCGAGAGTTATGGAGGGTCCACTTGAGCAACCTACACCCGCGACCCACTTAATGGACAAGCGGACCATTGAAAATGAATGAATGAATGAATGAATGCTTCAGTTTTTTAGCTATTCGACATTGACCAACAGATGAATTGTTAAGCCTTCAACAATTCGCACATTTATCTCAACTTTTGATGAAATATTTTTCAACTGCCAGTTGCAGCTGCACCGTTTTGTGCTCAAGGTGATTTGTTTTTAAAATATGTAATAAATAATTAAGAACGCGCCCACATGGAACGTTGCAGAATGGAATTATTTTCGCCATAAAATGATTCTGCAAGACACTCGCATCGATCTGAGTTCATTTTCCAATTTAAATTCGCAACAAATATATATGGAAGTTTATTCCCACATCAAGTCGTTAACTAGCAACTGCAGAAACAGCAGCAGCCAGTCGAAGAGTATACGCCCATTATACTCGTAGTCGTACCATAAAAAGTACTGCACCACCATCATGTTCCTCCACTTTTCATGACGAAAACGTGATTGAATCAAATCGCCACAACACCAGACCGAATACAGCACTGGTCTGGCACTGGCACTGCTGCCACCTTCATAGTTAATGCATTTCCACATTGTCCACGACTAATGGACTCCCCCGCGAGAACATCACACGGACTCCTGGTGAGCGCACTCCTCCTACCCCTCATCATTGCATTCGCAGTCCGTCGTCGTCGTGTAGTCCACAAGCCTGGCACTGGCACATGGTTCATTATTGCACGCGACCATAAAAAAAATATACATTTATATAGAAAGAGAAGGCACGAGATGTGTCCATTACTTCGGTGGCATGGTAGTTCATATGAAGATGGTGGCCAGGCCAAGCAAACGAAGTCACCAACCTAACAAGCGGACGTACGAAGTCTGCCACGAGAGCTATCACTGCGCTAAGAAGCATTGCCTGCCTCCTGCCTACCAGTGAAACGTGCGAAATTCTACAAATAACTCGAATGTCGTAGTCGTAGTCGTCTTCGTCGTCTCATCGTTATCGTACGAGTATATGACTAAATTAACAAGAGCGTCTTCAAATCGACGTCGACTCGACAACGACGTTTTGTGTGCTTCTCCTGGGCCTGGCTGGCATGGCAGTGATGGTGTGGTGTGGTGGTCCCTCTTCCTCGATCCTCCTTAAATGTAGTGTTGCATATGGTGCACACACGACGAGTATGTAGATTGGTATTAACCAGGGCAAGTCTTCACTTGCTGCTCCTTCTCCTCTGCTCCGTATACATACTCGTCGTCTCATCAGCCTGCGTTTGCAAAATTCCCTTACTTGTCAAGTGTACTTGAGAGTTTTTGCCTCTGCCATGAGAATATGGTTTTTATTTTCTCTATATATACAATTTTATTATTCGTGCGTTTTTTTTTTTTTCTCATTTGATTGTTTCGGAATAACGCGCGAAAAATCCTTGCTTTTCAGTGTATGGCGTTTTTGTTGTCGTTTTTTGAAGCCTCTGCTGCACGTAGGTAAAGTCAGTTTATTGTTTTTTCTTTTCTTTTTGTTATCCTCTCGAAAAATGCTTTAAATGGTATGTTTCGAAGGAGTGTTACTGCATAGGAGGAAGAAACAAATTGAAGACAATAGGGCAAAGCTGATAGCGGAAGAATTATTCGGCGGAAGGTGATGCGAGCGATGTCGGATTCACTTACCGGGAAAGAATTTTTTGTCAGGAAACGGGAATTCATTAATCCTGCTTAATTGATGAAAGGTGCTTTGGGAGATTTTCGTTTTTATCTAATTTGGAAAAAGGGTTTAATAGACCTTTTCGTGGTGTGTAGACCGGTGTTCGACACCAATACACATCTGAGAATCGACTGACTGAAGAAATGCGGAACAAGCTCTTATATAGAGAGACAACAGATGTTACTCTCTGGCACATAATTTACTGACCAGACATGTTCTAGGGATCGGATAGGTCACCCCACGTGGCATTTCTGGAATGATAAGCGTTTGCTTAGCGTAGTTGCTCGCGAAAGGGCTTTGCTACTCAAATTCTTTCTAAGCCTGTCGAAACACCGATTGATAAGAGTGATTCTTGGTTTTATCTCAGCGCTTTTGTCAGAGATTGAGTTCACCAAACAAGTCTTTCGATACCTCAAAAGAGGTATCCATTGTCGCGTTATTCCAAGGCGCCGATTTAGATAGAATATCCTTTCTATTTTGTTTTGCTTTCATTCACCGCTAGTCCCGTTCCCGTCTTTGGCGCGTCTGCCTCAAATCTCACAAATTACATGATAGCATATGGTCGTGTCTAAAACTATTTCCGACATCGAACGGTTCGGTGGTGTACATGTCAGTGATGGGACTTCTACCACTTTTGCTCAGCCCAAAATTCCACCACCCCCAAGTCCAATTCTACCACTTTTTCAGATTGCAAAAAAAATGGAACAATAACGCAAGTAATAACAAATACCCACACACTATAAGACTTATTTTCCATCATGCACGCATAGAAACCGAGTGGTTGAAAAATGTTTAGGAACCTGTTGATATATGCACTCAGGGGCGTAGCGAGGGTTCGAGCCGTGGCGGTGACTTTCATTGAAATGCCGACTTATTTTAGGAGCTTGACGACTGTATAGAAATCATTAAAAGCGGCCCAGCGGTTATCGAGTTATATCGTCATTGAGTTTGACCCCATAAAAGAAATTTTTTTTGCATGGGAGGCACCAGACCCCTTTGTCCAATGGGTTTAGTGGTTTTCGAGATATAAGATTTTGAATGTTTTTTTTTTTGTGGGAGGCGCCACGCCGCTTTGCCCAATTTTGACCAATATTCACAGGAACTATCCCGGGCCAATACCTAAGATTGCCAGACGACCGCACCCGCCCTTTTTAAAATCGAATCGAAACTTGGTAAATTTTAAGGAGTTCAGTCGGCAAATTCCCCGATGCCGACCGTCCTTTTTAAAATCGAAACTCAGAGAAGGTACATAAAGATAAACAAATAAAAATTGACATTTCCGAAAGATGGAACCTGTGAACTTGTATGCATTTACAAGTTTGAAAACCTATACCTAATGGAAATCCAAACTCACTTCTTACATTTTGTTCCCATCAGATTTTTTCAAAAATCTCTTCGCTAATATTTTTAATGATTTTTTGAATGGGATGATCTCAGAAAAATGTTGTAGGAAAAGGAGGAAAAAGTGGCTAAAATAGTCATTTTTAGCAATTTTCAAAAAATCATAAAAAATATTAGCGAAGAGATTTTTGAAAAAATTTGTTTGCAGTCACTATTAGAGTTATTTGAAGAAACTTTTTGCATCAAAACATTTTTTTTTTTTTTGGACCGAGGAAAAAAGTCAAAAAAGTAGACTTTTACAAAAGTTCGAAATTTTCAAAGGGTACTTAATGGGTTAAGGAAAGTTTTGTTCCTTATTCAAATGGAATTTAATTTACCTTTCCATTGATGCCAAAATGTACATGAAGTAAGTTCAAATTATGAGTAGAATTAACTTTAGTTTTGTCAAAATACTTATGGCCACCATTGTATACGGGCTATCAAAGGCAACCTTAAAATCGATGAAGAGGTTATCGGTGTCGATTTGTCTTTCTAAGTCAAAGACTCTGTCAGTCTTTTGCGATGGCAACCTTTTGACGTGGAACTTTTTCACAGTAATCTCTCGCCACGAGCTATCCGCAAGCGTTTCTTGACAGCTACCACTGAATGTGCCTAGAATAAGAATACATGAGCGTGCCTTTCCCGTGCGTCGATCGCAATGTGATTAATCTGGCTGATTGCGTGTTTGCTACCACGTCCACGATGTTTCGCCTCTATTCGTCTATTAGCTTTTGACTGTTTTGGGATGTGTGATCGTGTAGGGGTAGGACTTTTATATAACAATAGTCATCTTGCCCTTTTCATGCATTGACCTTAATGGGCATCATGTAGAGAGTTATAGGGCAAGAAGAGAACGCACGTCTAGTCAATGAAGAACTAGTTCCACCACCTAGTATAGAAGAAGTTGGCCTCACCACCTATTCTCCGACTTCAAAGGCGCGTATGATAGCATACATAGTCAGCTCTATATGGCGATGGCCGAATTCTGAATCCCGGCAAAACTGATTCAGCTGTGTCGCGTGTCGCTGGAAAACACGCCTGCAATGCGCAGTTTGGAAGTATAGCTACTCTGAATTATTTTAAAAACGCACCGGATTTCGGCAAGGAGACGCGCTATCATGCGACTTCTTCAATCTCGTACTGGAGCAAATAGTGCGCAGGGCAGGTTTCAATACGGAAGGCACTATCTTGAACAGGTCCGTTGAGCTGGGGTATGCGGACGATATTTATATCATGGTCGTTCCCAGCGTACCGTGGTAGAAGAGTTCACGGCGATAGAAGAACAGGCGAAATCCGGTGGCCATGTAGAAAATGAGGACAAGATAAAGTACGAACATCCGTTTCAAAGACCAATCCATCGCGGATGCCAGAGCGCTGGAACTAGAAGCAGCGTGCCCTGGGTCGTAGATGATGGAGGACTGCACTGTCAGGCACAGGCAGACTCTTCACGGGTCGGGGGCCGCACCACTAAGTAATACTATAATGACACTTATGACATGTCATCCCTCGCCTCGTGAGCGCATATTAGGCTTATACATATTTTTAAATTTAGCCTTGATGCGGATTGTCACTAGGTGTTCGGTTGTAATCTCAAAACTTTGCGCATTTAAATAGACACCGAATCTTATCACCATTATAATACTATGTAAATTTTTTAGGGAAGGAAGCACGACGAAAGCGCTCCAAATAAGTCTGACAGAAATAATGCCTATCATCACCCAAACTACCGACGGAATAACAAACGGGAAATGACTTAAACTACTCTCTTCTTAGCTTATTTAAAGCCTAAAGCCGCATGCAGTGAATGACGACCGATGCATTTATAAAATCGTAGGATTCTGGCCAAGTGATGATTGATTTAATTAAGCCAATTGTAAGAAGAAGTACGTTAGGTTGCAGGCCGGCATTTAAATCAAAAAAACCTTTCAAAGAAGAACTCTTCAAATTAGCAATTATTATACGCTTCCAAATTCCGCAATGAGAAAAAAGAAAGTGCTCGATTTTGATGGATGACATTCTTTCGAAATTTTGTCATGGCGACGCCAACGGATGAAAAGGTTTTTTTTTAAATAAATAGTCAGTCAAACTTATGTAACAAAGATACGAATCTATACACTGGTGATTGACGACCCCTCGTGCATATATTATAGCGCCTTTAATTTCTTACCTTATCTGCTTCCATCTCTGGTATTTAACCGCCACCATTACTCAAAATTGTGTAGTTACTAAACATTCCCATCGGTCACCCATCACAGCACGGACACGACATGTTTACGGAATCATCTGTACATCAAATTGACTAACATTCACGACAAGAGTTGCCAAAAATTGGTTATAATTCCAATCAATACCCTTCAACTGACAACAGCCCAGGATCGAATTTACATTTTCTATTTACTTATGATTATGTCCGGGTTTTGTTGGGAAATCGACTGTCATACCAGACCCAGACCAGAGCGCCTAATTGAATGTCAATTCGAGAATCCTATTTACTCAAGGTTAAAGCACAACATTATTCGATTGGGTCATTTCGCATTCAGGACATGTACCGACGA
Organism: Cheilosia soror; assembly: GCA_949372485.1. Classification (NCBI taxonomy): domain Eukaryota; kingdom Metazoa; phylum Arthropoda; class Insecta; order Diptera; family Syrphidae; genus Cheilosia; species Cheilosia soror. The sequence continues at coordinate 84,001,822 of OX443561.1, forward strand.
TCGGCATACGAAGTTGTACATATCCACCGAGTGGCAGTGGCAGACAATGAAAGCAGCCTCCCAATGCAAACATAATAGAAAACCCGATTTCCAGCGTCGAGCGAGCGAGTCTTTTAAAATTGTAAATTTACGTTAATTACTATGTGAGGAGCAATCTCAAATGACATGTGGTTAGCGAGATACATATCTCCTTGTTTTTTTTTTGTTGTCCGCATGTATGTGATTTGTGTGTGTGTACTGCTACTCCTGATGGGAAGATATCGTCTTCTTCATCATTCATAGCCATGCGATACGATGGCCTGTGCGACTTGTGTCCATCCCACCTTGTTATCGCATTATATTTAACTTTGCAACTACACGAAGACGAACGAGTGGATAGGATATGCACGAACATTAATTTTTACACCAATGATTATTATTACACTTGCACACAGTGTTCCCCTGGTTGGTGGGGCTGGGTCTTCGCTGAATGCGGTAGAAGGAAACATAAAATTGAAAACAGACGGCAAGGAGGGAAATGATTCATTCAAGTTGATCTGTCTTTACTCCGGATGCCTACGTAACCCTTACCTTGCCCTTCTTAAGGTATAATACGGTATGTATACCCTTAACCGAGGATCTTATTATTATCATCAGTTTTCTTTTTTTCTTGTTTCCTTTTCTTTTCATGCCAGCTTTTGGGGCTTTTCTGCTTTTGTCTTGCGGAACCCAAGACAGTGGAAACTTTTGGGATGTGAAATAAGTACATATTAGGCGTTTTTCTTTTTTAGTTCAGAGCGAGCGTGCGAGAACTGTCAAAAAAAAGTTCGTGTTTCTTTTTAAGCTCAGACTTCAGAGACATCAGAGCTCAGGTTTTCTGTTTCTTTTTTCACTCAGAGAATTTTCAGAGCATGTTCAGAGCGCGCTCTACGAGCTCAGAATAAATTGACGAGCACACTGAGTAAAAAGGTGATTACGCACTTTACAGTCACATTTGACAGAAAAAAAAACAGGATAAACAAAATAGTTGAAGTTGGTGGACGAGAGTTGTTGTTCTGGCACAGAAGGTAAACCAAATTTAATAAATAAGAATAAATAAACAACCATAATGACAACTATGTGCTCAAGTGTGTTTGGGGGGGTTGTCCGAACTGTCACTTTTTAGAAAAAACTACATTTGTTACATCTGCTACGTAGTTTATGTAGTTAATGTAGTTAAATGTAGTTAATGTAGTTAATAAAACAAATTGTAGCAGACGTTGCTTCAACTGTCAAATTTGAAATGGGACGCTTGCTTTTGAATTCGAAATCGCTTTTTGAATGTTCATGGTTAAATACGAATCCTTTGAAAAACTTTTCTCCCACTGGTTTTTTGTTCACACAAAAACAAGGAACAGACCTTCACCAGAAAAGTAAAAAATCTAGTAGGTATTCATTATATGTACCTTGATAAAGAATGACTCTAATAAAACAGACGAATATTGACTGCCTTCTTACGTTTACATTGTTACTACTACACATTAGGTACCAGGTACCTATAAGGGTAAGTTATTTGGAAAGTAAAATATCGAACTCCATACTACGACTACGAGTAAAACTAATACAACCCAATACTTTTGAATCTTGTTAACTGAAATTCTAGTATTTTTCCGTATTTTCTACGTCTATGTAGCAGACGTAACAAATTGTAGTAAATAAGACGTGTAGTTTATTTAATTTACTACGCGTAGTTAATTGTTAATGATGTAGAAAATGTAGTGTAGTTTATTCGGCCAACCCTTGTTTCATAAACAAATCAGAACGCTCCGAGCACGCTCGGTTCAGAGCGCGCTCATAATGCTCGAGCTGTGTTCAGAGCTGAGCTCTGAGCTTGAGGTGCGTTGCGAGGTGCAGTCGTAGGTTTTTGTTGAAAGTCATTTACTTGACAATTTTACTTTATGAAAAAGAGTTTTTGAAGTGAAACTTCTTTAGTGAGGTAGTGAGTCCGAAAAAAAATTAAGTGGAAATCAAAGTGAAACGAAAACCACTTTTTCCTCCTAAACGGCTGGGCCGACTGTATGTTTGCGTGGGTCTCTGCAATTTCACAATTGGGCCTAATAGATAGCGCGATCGGGTTCAAGGAATTTTATTTTTGAAGCAAAATTGTTTAGCAAGGAAATACGTCCCCGGGGACTAAGTCCACTGAGGGACTTAGTTCCCATGTAAGGTAGGAACTAAGTCCACTTTCTTATGGGAACTTAGTACACTTTCAACAGTTTAATACGTATGCAACCCCCCTGCTTGGGTTTACTGTAAGATTTGCATTTTGTGCGAAATTGGTCAGATTGAAAGGGAAATAAAACCACTCAGAGTTTTCGGAATTTATTTTCCACCTTACATGGGAACTAAGTCCACTTCACGAAAGTGGTTTTATTTCCCACTAGGTGGGAACTAAGTCCCTCAGTGGACTATTTCCCTGCACCTTTTATTTCTGTACTTATACAGCTGAGGCACACAATTTATTAATTTTGTATTCAATACTTACGTAACTCCCTTAGCTTCGTTAGAAAATGTGAAGCTTGTGTTACTGATAGAATTTTAGATACCAATTAATTGATGGTTAATGTAATGTGTTAGTTTCGTATGTCCTAGATTACAACAGAAGCTTGGTTGTGCGCAGATGGACCTCGATCAGCTCTTAGATGAGAACATTTGCCGGCACTCGGTATGCAAACAACTTTAACTTTTCTCCATATTAAAGGAATGTGGGCCAGAACGAACTCACAACTAACAACCAGGATTATCTTCAGAACTGACTGAGAGTTGCCAAAGCATTAAATCATGCTCGGAATCAGTTTCAATGGTCTTGTACTTCTACTACGCCTGAGCGGAAGAAATTCATTTTAGCACTTTCTCCAATTCAGTTTCCTTTAAAGATGAGAGCTGTTTCAAGTGACGGTATTTTCTCATCCGAAAAATTGGTAATTGCCCAAAAATATTGCTGTCTTTTGTGGGTCAATGCCCCATATGGTATCAGCACATGCTTTGGGATTTCAATGCACTCAGAGGCATTCTTCAGATATACCTAGTTTCGTGAAGTGCTTCCTCAGACTACAATACGCTGTTAGAAAGCGCGTTAGTGTACGAAAGTTGTTCTTACTCATTCTGATGCATGATTCAATTGTTTCCCAATTATGTTGGCCTAGAACTTGCTTGTTTTGCCTCGTGCCCTAAGTGTTGTTCCAAGTTCTAGCCCTGTTGCTTTCTCTAGTTTTCTGATTTAGGGTGTTGCACCTACTTTCCTATTCCGCAGTAGTGGTCAGAATCTATGAAATTTACTGATGCTCCCCTTCTTGCTAAAAAAAGGCTTCATCTTATGTACATCTTGGACTCCCCCTAAAAGTATTTAAGTTTTATGTTGTATTCTACTAGATGTTTATCAGACCCCATTACATGAAAGCTGAATCTCATACGTCCAAACGCGCTTACATAATTTTGTGATATACGAGATAGGATTTTCGTAGGCATAAAAGGTATTTTTAGACGAACTTTTATTTCTTAAAAAGTATATGGAGTATATGGATATTCTTATTCTATAATTTTAAAGTACAGACAAAATGGTCATCCTTTTAATGAAACGATCTATAGGGGCTAATTGAAAACGAGAAATCGAGTACCGCCTGTGTGTTGGTCAGTGAGTTCAAGTCAAAATTCACATAACACAATGCGTCGGTATAGCCTTGTATATTTTTTTAAACATTACAGGTCTTGGTCGGGTTGGGTACGAGAACTCCAAAATTAAAATCCCCAAGTCAATATGTATCCCCAAACCCCAAAATCCATTATCCCTAAAACCAAAATACCCAAATAGACTTCGAGTGTAGTCACAATGCATTAACAGTAAAATAGGTATGGGGAGGCATGCCTGCCCCCCTGCAACCCCCCGCTTGGGGTCACTGTTGGATTTGGAGTAGGCGCAAGGTAAAATATTTTGAATTTGGGGATTTTATGTTTGAAGATAGTCAATTCGGGTATTTTTCAAAAGGTGGGATTTTGAGGTTTGGGGATTTTACACTTGTGTATTATGTATCCCGTCTTGGTCAAGTCTTGGTTTTCACGCGTTTCTCACGAGAACATCTTTCCATTTCAATGAATCGTAAAGTTATTACTTGACAGCTGGCAATGGATTACAGTTTATTAAACAGTTAAAGTTAAGCACTTATTTATTGATAATAGTGAATCTTACTGCTGGTAAATTGTCGATAAGTTTCGGAAAAACAGCCACTCTAAAAAATCTGACAATAGCAAGAATTCGACTGTCAAACTCAGCATTGGCTGATCTTATTAAAATTTCTATTGAAATAGAAAGTTTGTTCGAATAATTTTACAACATCGCAGCAAAACTCCTTCCTTCATCTACATAAGGTGTGTTTTATTTGAACACTCATTTCAAGTAAAGCCAAGCAAAAGTTAGGGAGACAAATGTTCAATAAAACAGTTCAGAAAGGCATTTGTGAAAAATGTGGTGTAAACTGGTATATTTGTTGTTTGTCTCGAGTTCTACACTTTTTAATTCAATATTCTCCCAGTACTTGCTCGTTGAAGGTGTCTTAACTGTTGCTGTCAAGTCACTTGGGATAAATAAAGGGTTTTTCAATAGGGACGCTACAAAAGTAGAGCGACAGTGACAGCAAACGACACCGAATTTCTTGCCGCTCTTTTGACATTTCTCTTCAGTAAGGTTTGCCTTGCCATTTAATAATGGAAAGATATACGAGCCAACAACGAGTCGAAATTATTAAAATTTACTACCGAAATTCGGAGTCAGTGGCCTCAACGTTAAGAGCGCTACGTCCAATTTATGGTCGTCATAATCGTCCTAGTAGATCAACAATTGAGCGTCTAGTGGAAAAATTTGAATCCACAGGCACAGTACAAAATGTTCCCGTACCAGTGAGACAAAGAAGTGCCCGTAGTGTCGAGAATATTGCTGCCGCTGAGGCTTCAGTTGAAGAAAGCCCAAATGTGTCTCTCACACGTCGCTCTCAAGCGTTGGGCATCTCTGTGACGTCGTTGTGGCGAATTTTGCGAAAAGATCTTGGCCTACATCCTTTATTTTTGGCCCCAATTAGATGATATGGACTTGGAGGACAGGTGGTTCCAACAGGACGGCGCCACAAGCCACACAGCGAATGTCACAATCAATTTATTGGAAACCAAGTTTGGAGAACGTGTTATCTCACGAAATGGTCCAGTCCCTTGGCCCACTATTTCCTGTGGCGCTTCGTCAAGTCTATGGTCTATGCCAACAAGCCAGCGACGATTGATGAACTTCGTACGAATATCGAACGTGAAATTGCAGCAGTATCGGCCGATTTATGCTTGAAAACCGTCGAAAATTGGGTTCAGTGTCTGGACTTCGGCAAGCGTGCCCGTGATGGCCATGCAAAAGAAATCGAGTTCCATACATAATGGCATCGAACGTACTTTCACAGGAATAAAGAATTTCATTGATATCCAAAATCGTTTTTGTTTTATTTAAAAAAACTTTTGTAGCGCTCTTATTGAAAAACCCTGTATTTGTATCTAATGTTAATGTCAAAAGTATCAAGTAGGGAGTAAGTTCTTGTAATTGCTTACTGAAGATCCTAAAAGGTGTCATTTTGATTCAGTATTATTTGGAATTGTTCACATACACGCAACGTCAACGCTATCGAATTTTAGAAAATTTAGAGCACTTACACCAATAAAATATACCCAACGTATAGTAAACAATCTGAGGCCGCCATTCCTTGTTTTGTTTACCTTTTTCACACGAAAAAAGTTAACAAAATCCAGCTTGTGCAAAAATTGAAAATGACCATCGTTTGAGTCGAATTTTCAGTGAATGTGCTCAAAATCCACTCGGCATGGGGTCCGCTGTTTTATCAGAAAATTGTCTTCAACAAAGAGGATCATTTTTGGCTTAATGATTGTGTCAATATTAAAACACCGTTAAATCCCGAAAAACGTACAGTTTGATCGGAGCATAATTTTACAAAAATGAGGCTATAATCAGTGTGTTAGGTTAGGTTTGTGGTTTGAGGAGTAATGCGTGCCACACTCAGGTCAATACTGACCCATTGTGATGCCAGTGGGGGAAAGAGGATTTCCCTTACCCATTATAACCCTGTATTCAACTTACTCACTGTGCTGCTACATAGATCCTGATTTGACGAAGTTCATTATATCTTGTCTATTTATGTATGCTAGAAAACTCGGTGCCATGAAATAAAGTTTTATGCAAAAAGGTCAAATCTTGAAAGTGCAATAAAGTCCAAAATTACGGTTTGGATCTTTATTGCACTTGGACTTTATTGCACTTTCAAAAGTGAAATAAGGTTGAAAAATACGGTTTTCATCATTTAGTATGAGACTTTATTTCATTGGACCGAAAACTCGTCTAGGTCGTTGAAGAAGAAGAAGAATTTATAGCTGGTGTGTTGGAGCTGGGCAGTGACATAGGAAGTGGGTTGTGACCACATGAGCTCCCTCATCATCATCACTGTAGCCTCTACAAAGTTCTTCTTCCGTTAAGCCCATTTGCTTCATGTGGTACCGCAGAGTATTGTGACCTGTTATGATTCCTACGAGGGTGGATAAGGATTTCCTATCCTTCCGTATTATACTCTCGGTTATGGGTTTCGTTCAATCGGCTATAGCTTTCTTGTGGTGTTACAAGTGTTTAAGGTGGCCCATTTAGTGTCCGCTTCTCTTGTGGTTTTTCTCGCGCTTCAAGCTTAAGTGAGCAAGGCGGGATGTACACAGAGGGATCAGCTTGTTTCGAAATAGCCTGGAAAGAGCCTTGAGTCCTTCGCGACAGCACTTCATAAGCTTCGATTTTATTTCTGGTACAGTTATGGTTTTTATTGCTGCCTGGCTGTCGATAAAGAAGGTAATATCTTGATGTTGTATTGCCCTTACCACAGACTCATGGGGTGCTGGTTTGACACTGCCAGGACCTCTGCTTGGAAGACGCTATACTATGGTCGGGGAGGCCTATCGATTTTGATATATCCAGCGACACCTCTCCCCAGTGTCCATTTTAGATCCACCCCCCAAGTAATTAGTGCGTTACGGTCACCAGTATTCGCTGTAGGGCCATGATTCATGACTTTTTCGTTCCCCAATTGAGATGTGTTTTTAGCAGGATGGCGCTATATGCCATACGCGCATAAAGCAAACGAAAAACTCATAATTTCGGGTAACTTGGCCTCCTAAATATTTTGGGGATAAAGTCGCAAGTCAACGCTACAAAACCAACAACAATCGATGCAAAGAAAACCATTGTGCTGTTGAGGATATTATACTCTTAGATACGTCCACAATGCTTAAAAAAGTGCTTGCATCTCGTGCTTGCATCCTGCCGTGGTGGACATTTGCCCGAAGTTGCGTTCAAACCTTAATTGCAGAAGGCATTCCCTCGACACAAATAAATCAAATTTCATGTATTTCAAAGTTAGTACTGGCTTAAAAAACAATCTTTACTTTACTGAGAAAAATGTTTAATATTAGACAATATACACTAGCCAGTAATTAAAAAAAAAAAAACTCAAACATATCGCTATCCAGAAATAAATACCCGCCAACTTGCCGTTAATTGCTCTACGATTTCGTCAAAAAAAAAAATATGCGCGTCGAAATCACAGCTAAATATATACCCATGACGTCCCTGAACATTATTAATTTTCCAGCATGACTCACGCCACACTCATATATCCATCCCGTGTGTCGGTCGGCAGCATATATACACATATTTGATATCATAAACCCATCCCGCCCACAAACAATTTCTTTGCAATCGAAATCAAACGCGGACGCTGCATAAATAAACAAAACAACAAAATATTTGAAATAATCAAGACAAGACAACAATTCATCACATCACCTCAAAGGGTCCGCTCAGCGCGCTGTGCCTGTGCCGCCTGAAATAAATCTGTACACACTCGCTCTCACTTGGCCTCTCTCTCTCTCTATCTTTGATCCTAATGTCTGTTTGGTTGTGTTCCAATTAAAAATAGTTTTATGGTACACAATCATTTCGGTTCTCGTAAAATGCGTAACAAAATTCCTAAATCATCAGAATCTACACTTTCATCTCGCCATTTTCACGCTTCTTTGTGTGGAAATGGAAATCACCATTCCAATGGAAAGGCGCACACGTTTTTACCTCCTCCGAGTCCTCCTCCCGCTCCATTGTTATTGTTCCTGCGTGGACTCACAGAATCAGATCATTGGCACGCGAAATTGATTTATTCTCCCAGCAATGCAATCCGCAATAAAATATCAATTTGCAGACTTCACCATGATTGCTGCGTGCACCACAAATTTAAATGCACATTTGCATGGCGAGCACAAGTACCTACACTCGCCGACGGAAGTATCCATCCACTCGATCAATATATAAAATTGGCCCGCGACCAAATTTATTAGGTGCGAATGAATGGATGTTGTCTGCTTCAGACGACAGAATTTGATCCCTTTGCCTCTCCCTTTTACCCACCTGATGATTGCGAGCATCATGAGAACTGATTTATATTTTACCTGGCTCAGGCTGGCTTCGCAAAGTGTCCAGAGTATCTTAACATAAAATTTATACGTGAAATACGAACACGAATTCGCGCCTCCAAAACAGATTACAGCATCCGATTTATGGTTGTGCCATGGAGGAGTGTATCTCGTGGTATAATGGGCCTCCAGGGTTTTTTTTTTTTTGTGAATTCTCCACAACATGCTCTCCGCACAGATAGTATTTGTACTTTTGAGGTATTTTTTTTTTGTTCGACCTTCTTTCCCTTCTTTGATTGCTGTACCTCTAGCCCTGCTTCAAGACTGGCCGTAGTGCCGTATGCTGTTGAATGTCGAATGGATGCTCTTCGGTGGTGTTGGCAAAGTTTTTCTTTGGTTTCCGTTTGCTGTGTGTGTGCCCTTTTTGGTGGATTTATAGAGTTCCATGTACGTTTTTTTTTAGGTTTCTTCTTATTTGGGCATTGCCTCGTTTGTAAATCGATTTCGTGTTCTTATTTATCGATTGTTTGAGTTTTTATCGTCGACAGTTACTGAAGGTTTTTAGCGTTGCCTTTAGGCATTTGTAGCTGGTAATATTTTACATTTAATTTTTTTTTGTTAACACAATTAATTGCTTAAAGCAGATTTTAACGATATTTTAGAATGTCGAAGGCTTCATTTAGATTTATAAATTATTATATATAGATGGACGAGAATGGGATAATAATTTATTTTAGTAGCCAGAGGGCACAAAAACACAATGGCGAAATTTTGCATAAAAATAAGCATAAAAATAAGCAAAAGTTTCTTTTTAAAAAATGCAATAAAATGAACAAAATCAAATTTCTTCAATGTATTATGGCTTTATTAGTAAGAGCAAAGATTCCCATTAATTATGGAAACGTCGTTCAAGTGGCTGCCTCGACTGGCTTCGCAGTATCGCATTCTGTCACTCCAATTATCCAAGACCTTGTTTATGGTATGGATTGCTTGGATGATACAGGCCTTAAGTGCTTGAATCGTTTCCGGATTGTTGGCATAACATCGGCCCTTCACTGTTCTCTACAATAAAAAGTCCAAAGGGGTCAAATCGCAGTTCTGAGGCGGCCAGTTGACATAGCCAAGACGGCTGATAACACGATTTGGGAATTTGGTGCGCAAAAGATCGATTGTGGCATGTGCTGTGTGGCATGGTGTGCCATCCTGCATGAACCAGAGGTCGTCCAAGTCCATGTCTTCAATTTCAGTAAACAAAAAAGTCGGTTAACATGGCTCTGTAACGCAGAATTCTCCTCACGGTAGTGCGTGAAATGTTGAGCTCTTGAAATCGATGGCGAGTTGATGTTCGTGAATTGAGTCTCACACTCTCGGCTACAACAGCCACATTCTCGTCTGTGCGCACCTAATACGACGACGGGGACCATGCGTGTTGTCCACTAGCACACCAGTCTCACGAACTTTTTGCACAAACGTGCGTACAGCAGGCGCGGTGGGTGCTTCATTTCGGCCAAAACTTCTTTTCAAAAAAACGCACTATTTGGCCTTCACAGCAATCCCTTTGAAATAAAGTTTTCAATAGTTCCCAACGTTGTTCAAGCTTAAAGCGACCCATTTCGTTTCGCAGAGGTATGATATTGACTTTCTGTCAAGATTTCGAGCAGAAAACAGCTGTCAGTGTCAAAATAACCTATAGGTTTGTTTGACGTGGACCCTAGGGCGCACTAGTGCGCACTGGGTTAGCCCTATCGCGTTCGATATAGCACTGAGTTCGCACTGACACTGAAAACCTGTGTTCGAGGTGAGCACTGGGGCGCCCTAGTTGAGCACTGAGCTGACCCTAGGTATTCACTCAGGGCAAGAGTTCAGTGCTGGATTTGGCTGTCAATCGTAGCTGTCACTTGTGTGAAAACAAATTTTTGTAAATTATTGGCTTGTGCAGCACTAGTAAATGTTAAAATAAATGTGTTTTTCAACATTACAATCATTAATTAAACAAATTTAATGTTATTGCTGGTGTTAAATCTGTATATTAAAATTTTTTTTTTAGTGACAGGTCTCAGGGTCCAATAAAATAATCAGTGACTAGAGGCACTCTGGGGTCTAGCCAAAGCCGATATACTTAAAGAATTCACCAACGCAGGGATTAGCGTAACTGCTTACGCGGATGATGTGGCTATTCTAGTTCACGGTAAATTCATGAACACATTGAGTGAAACCATGGAATCGGCCATTAACAATAAAAGACGGAACTAGTATTTTTTAACTTTCTCGTATACGTAGTAATTGAAAGATATTGTTTTCGTACAAAATTTCGAACTCGAGATTTTGATCAATTCTGATATTACGATGATAGGGGAACTTAAAAAAGTGGGTCTCGCAATTTTGTCCGTCCGTATGTCTGTCTGTCCCACCCCTGGGGAATCTAAACGCTTGGACGGATTTGCTTCAAACTTCGTATTTAGAGCTTGTGGGCTTCCCGCTAGGGACTTTTTTTTATGCTAGCCCTAATATTAACGCTACCTCCCATATACAAATTTTACGAAATATGACGAAATATGTCTGATTTTTTCGAAAACGGCTCTAACGATTTGAACCAAAATTGGTAGTTGAGTTAATGTAGGCATGCTTAACATGACTGCATACCCAGTTTTTCGCTAAAAAGTCCAGCAACGGCAGTTTTGAAAATTGGCTTTTTCTCGAAAACGGTAAAAACGATTTAAAAAAAATATATTTTTAAGGTACTATTGTCATTCTTAACTTAATAGCAAACTCAGCTTTTCCTTAAAAAGACTGCGTCCTTTTATATCCACCCAAATCCCTAATAATAGTACTTTAAAAAACGCCTCATATCTCAAAAACGCCATTTTCGATTATGATAAAAATGTTACTTTCAGGTAATGCTTAAATACATAGTAATACCACTGGCTCAGTTTTGAGCTAAACAGTTGAGAAACAGTGTTTTTTGAACCATGAATGCGTCCTTCCCAATCGCTAAAACCGGTACTTTAAAAACTGCTCATATCTCGAAAACGCCATTTTCGATTTGGATGAAAATATATCTGCTAGGCAATGTTTATATCCTGAAGAATATGTCGTACTCAGTTTTCAGCTAAACAGTTTAATAACCGTGCTTTTCGAATCCAAATTGTAACATTTGTCAGCATAATTTTACAAAAAACCGCTCTAACAATTTTGATCAAAAAATATATTTAAGACAACATAACCATTCTAAACATGATCACGTACTTATTCTCGGAAAACTCGAATACAGCCGTATTATGAATATTTCTCAAAAATGACTACCCAAATCCCGACCATTGGCAACCCCTTTTTTTAAATAATCAAAAATGGGAATTCGAAGAAATTCATCGCCTACTTGCCTCCTCAGTTGGGGTGAATTTTGAAAGTAAGTAATAAAGTGTTGTAGTTAACACGTACATAATGTCTATGTAGGTAGTATGTATTACGTGTTTAGTTAACAAGGGTTCAGTTACTAAACCTACGTAAGATGTACGTAAGTGGAAATAATTTTAAACGTAAAATTTGTTGAAATGACTCTGAGATTCTGCGTGATTCGCAATAAACGAGAAAGTTTTGTGCGACCCAGTCGTGCACATTTTTAGTACAAAATACAAGATACCACTCTTTAAACTACCCAAGATTAGTGGAGTGGAGCTTTCCCTTTCAGATAGTGCAAGATATCTTTCTGCGGTTCTAGATTAAAATTGAATTGGAAACTAAATGTTCATGAAAGAGTCCGTAAGGTTCATAATGCTCTCTTCATCTGCAAGAGGACAGTGGAGAAAAAAGTGGGGATTGAGACCTATATTGATGATTGGTTGGGTGGTAGTCAGACCCATCCTTACTTATGGGGCTCTTGTTTGGTGCAGGGATACAAATAAGCTATTTATACGGGATATGTTGACCACAGTACAAAGAACAGCCTGCACTACACTCACAGCTGCACTTGAGGCGTTCATGTATCTTTTACCACTGGACCTAGAAATAAAACTAAGCAGATAAACAGTACGCTTTGGCTAACTAACGCAGGGTTCTTCAAAACTGGACAAAGCTCCATATTGAAGGAATCTTTCTCCAATATCCCTGATAAAGCGGATGAAAGTTTATGTACGCTTGACTTCGACACACCGTACGAAGTACTATACCCAGATAGGGAGGACTGACAAAAGAATGAAATTACAAATGAAAATGAATCTTCGATTTATACGGATGGTTCCAAAACTAAGGAGGGTAAATGGTCAGGTCTATACTCTAGTAGTCAAGTGATATAGACCTACACTTGTCATTAAGACTTCCGGACAGATGGGGTGTATTCCAGGCAGAAATTCTGACGATTGGTCATTTGGCCGCGAGTCGAAGTTCAAAACAGTAACTCCTTTTGTTTGCACGGACAATTTGTGTGTTTGAAGTCTTTGATATAAAACTTAACTCAAGAGCCAATAACTTTGAAGAAGGCTGGTTGATGAACTTGTTACAATTTCAACCAAAGTGCTTAATAGAAAAATGTTTGTTCTCTTAAAACAGGACATCAAACGAACTGGGCATATTTGTATTAGCTGACATCAATTTGCCAATCAAATAGTAATTGTTATCGGGCTCCCGACCCGTGAAGAGTCTCTGCCTGAGACACTGCAGCCTTCCATCCTCTACGATCCCGGGCACGCTTAAATCAGTCACAAATCTTAAAATTTTAATTGTTTTTTCGTAACATGCAAGTTATTTAGCACAATGTAACTAAATCGTCGCGCACGAAATATGTGCGATACGAATAACATTCCAAATGTTTCTTCTCGCCTACGCTAACCAAATAATAGCAAACTTGCAACAACTATAGTGACGAAACATATCACTACAGCTAATTTGTATTGACTTCAAGGCTTGTGGCTTTAAAGCAATTCGACCAACCTGCAAATTGTTGAGATAATCATTATGCTAATATGCAAATTTGATTGAATGATAAGTAGCTAATAGTATTATTATTCTCTACACTCCATAGCTGGATTTATTTACGCATTCACAACAAAAAATGGAGCTCACCTCCTGAAGAACATTTAACATACTATTTGTCATTCATTGTGATCGACAGCAAAGTAGGTGCGGACTTTACAGTCTAAAAAGCCAAATAAAACAAAGATTTGACATTTGTTTTAAATGTTGTCCAAGCCTGTTGTGTATATTAATGAAATAAGGCAACAACGAGGAATAATGATATTCTCATTGAAATTTAATTTATCCGAAATTGGTAATAATATTTGGAACAATCCAGGAGACCCTCTAAACTGCGCCAACGATAGAGGTATTATTCTCCTCAGCATCCCATATAAGATCCTATCTGCTGTACTGTGTGAACGTATGGAACTATTCCACAACGAATTGATTTGGTCCCTACCAATGTGGTTTTAGACCTGGTAAGTTCACAACTGACCAAATATTCATATTGCGGCAGATCCTGATGGAAGAAATCCAAGAAATTCAAAATCGATACTAAACATGTATTTGTCGATTTTAAGGCCGCATATCACAGCATTTATAGAGACGAGCTATACAGAGCCATGTCTAGTTTTGGCATACCTGCCAAACTTGTCAGATTGTGCAGATGGGGAGCGCTTGCTGCTCCAAAAAGGTCGAAAACAATCTCACCGACACATTTGATGTCAAAAAAGGGTTTAGGCAATGTGATGTGCTGTCGTGTGACTTTTTCAACATCACAAACTCGAGAAAATTGTGCGAAACTAGCAAGCCAATTTCACGGGCATAATTTTCTAAAAAGTCTGTGCAACTACTTGCATACGCTGACCTGACATCATTGAAAGAACGAAGCGACCTGTCACTGGGGTGTTTGCAAGTATTAAAACAGAAGCGGGAAAAATGGGTTTAGCGCAAAATAAAATAGTAGATTCTGTCAACAAGACAACAGGACACACAACATCGAGGAAGCTTTGTCTACCTCGCGGCTCCGCTATAAACTCTGACATTGACACCACAGCAGACATCAAACCAAGAGTAACACTAGCCAACGGCTGTTTCTTTGGCCACACAATCAGGTTTGTTGAAAGTACGGGATGGTTTACTTAGTAGACCAACCCCGCCAAGGAACAACACCAAGAAACCAGGTAAAGTGTTTATGCATGTTTTTTGTGTTGTCCAATAAAGTGAAAATTTGTATCCACGACCAAAAACCAAGGGATCACAATGGACCAAAAGGCCCCCATGATAGCACAGCACTTTTAAAGCTGTGCAGTGTGTACTTCCCTCAAACCTAACCTAACCTAACTTTCTTTGGCCTAGGAATGCAAAGCACTAGTAAAGTAGTAAGGCCTTGTCAAGAAACACTAAGGATACTCTATATAAGACCCTCATCATTCCAGTCGTGCTTTATGGCACAGATTCATGGACGTTTTTAAAGGCGGATGAAGATCTTCTTTGTTGCTTCGGACGCAAAATTCTTCGTGACAGCGAATTCTGGTATCTGTACGTGTACAGCGACATCGACTTGGTCAGAAAAGTACGTATCATGCGACTAAGATGGCTAGGACAGAGTAGAGCGAATGGACACCACGCTTCAGCCCGAAGAGTCTACGATTGCTATTCGGAGGGACAGCGCAGTAGAGAAAGACTATAGTGCCGCCTAATTAAGTAAGTAAGCGGTATAGGACGGGGTTTAAAAAATATGAGGGGTAGGCATAAAAGGGAGACCAGCTAACGTTCTGTTTAAAACAACTTAACATAAACTATAACTCGTAGGTAGTTGTGCGAACGAAATTCACACAAAATACAGGTTCGAAGAATCAAAAGGAAAGGTGACAGAAGTTTGTCCAACTCCATCATTCAAATCGTTTTGAATTGCATTCCAGCAACTTTCTTATAAAAGGTCTGGATGTTGCTTCGGTCGGTATTTTTTTTTTGTCGGGAAGTTATTCCGACTCACGGGACAATTTCCCACTTAGAGAGTTTTGTTTCAAACCTACGAGATATTCCAGTGCCAGTAACCTAAGGGATGTCATATCCTTTGTTGACATTATACAGACGAGCGAGAAAATTTACGGCGTAAACATGAACAAAATTAGTGAAAGACAATTCTCGATGGAACTTTTGGAAATTTATTAAAGTTTGCCGGTTTTGTCCAAGTTAAAAGTGCTGATTATTGTAATTTCTGTTATTCCTATTTTTTTTTTGTTCATTGTCAAAACAATTATAAGTGCAGCACAAGCAGTATCCGCTATTTTTCCGACCCGACGACCACCACGAAACCGTGTGTGGCGAAGGCATGTTTGCACAGACTTAAACGCCCTATAAGGCAATAAGACAACTACTGTCATCCTGACCGTTGACGGCAACATTGATTCAATCTTATCGACTTAATTCGCTTTGTTTAAAAATATAAGTATAGTTCTCATTATACTGCACAAAACCACAACTATTGTAAGTTATATAATATGAGTTATGTATGACCCTTAACCGATAGCCCCTGAGTGCTCTCAGACAGCTCGCACAGTTCTCATGCAACTGATTCCAATTACAGTGGTGGTGACTTCTTCGTTTATCCAAGATTTATTCCCCTCCCTTCGATAGAATTCTGAATTCTGAAAAAAGATGTCAGTTGCTATTTCCATGAATTTTTTCATTAGTTTAGCTGAAAAATTATTCATAGAGTTAGGAAAATTGCAGAATGCAAAGAAACTGAGGTGGCGCAGTGAAAAAAACTTTAAATTGTAATTTCTAATTTTTTTCGGATAGAATTTCCGACAAGTACAAATATGGCGCAAAAATAATCCTCCTATCAGAAAATGCTATAAATTTTGCGATTGGCCCCTAATGTCAGTTCTGTTTTGACATTTGTGTAGTAAACACATGCGAAATACACGTTAATAAACAATGTTACGCTACACTGCTCCAGAACGCGGAATATTGGTGACTATTTATTTGAGCAATAATCGGTCGGTGGCTTTGGCACAACGTGAACTTCGTCGCAGATTTCCTAGCCGTCCAACGCCTACTGGTGAAACACTGCGACGTTTAGCCGCTCGCCTCGAAGAGACTGGCACAACACGAGATGCTGCCATGCGTGGTAGACCCAGGAGTAGCCGTTCTGCAGAGAATATTGCTGCTGTAGCCGAAGATGTCATGGAAGCGCGGCCAAACGGTTACTGTGAATGGTGAGCGCTACAGAGCAATGATCAACGAGTTCTTTTTGCCGCAACTTGATGAATTGGGATTGGAAAACATGTGGTTCCAACAGGACGGTGCAACGGCACACACTGCACGTGCCACAACCGATATGCTAAAGGATGCATTTCCCGGGCGCCTAATCTCCCGTTTTGGCGATTTGCACTGGCCAGCAAGATCGCCTGATTTGACCGCTCCAGACTTCTTTTTGTGGGGCTTTTTGAAGTTGCGGGTTTATGTCAACAAGCCTCAGACTCTTGCAGCTCTTAAAGACAATATGAGGACCTATCGCCGGAAGTTTTGGCCAAAGTGATGGAAAATGCCATAAAAAGGGCTCAAATGACAATCAACTGTGGCGGCGGCCATTTACATGACATCATATTCTCGACTTGATGTAAAAAAAATTAAAAGACCAAATGAAAATAATCCACAAGAAGAATCAAAGTTTTTCATTTTTTTTTAAATTACAGCCAAAAAACATCGGATGGTTATTTTCCGCCACCTTGTAGTTAAGTATACTAACCACTGAGACACTCCGCCTACATCTTTATGATGAATAAATATTCCCTCGGAAAATAATTATGATATTTCTTTGAAATGGTTTGCGTATTTTCTAAACTGGCATTGGACCTTACTATAATAAACATTTTTAATTTTCACCTTTTCAAGGGTGGGCCATCTAGTGGTTTCTTTTTAAATCATAGGTTATTTTGACACTGACAATATCATACCTCTGCGGAACGAAATGGGTCGCTTTAAGCTTGAACAACGTTGGGAACTATTGAAAATAGTGCGTTTTTTGAAAAGCAGCAAAACAAAAAAGTTTTGGTCGAAATGAAGTACCCTCCACGAGGTGCAATTTTATCACGGCGGCTAGGTTAACAAACAAAATTGCCGCATCTGGGGCTCGGAAAACGCGCATGTTATTGTCTAGAAGCGAATGCATCCACAGAGAGTGACAGTTTGGTGCGGATTGTGGAGTGGTGGGATCATTCGACCATTTTTCTTCGAAAATGAGGCTGGAAACAACGGTGGGCGTTACAGATCCATGTTAACCGACTTTTTTTTTTACTGAAATTGAAGACATAGATTTGGACGACCTCCGGTTCATGCAGGATGGCGCGCCATGCCATACAGCACATGCCACAATCGATCTTTTGCGCACCAAATTCCCAAATCATGTTATCAGCCGTCTTGGCGAGTTCTATTGGCCGCCTCAGAGCTGCAATTTGACCCATTTGGACTGTTTTTTGTTGGGAACCGTGAAGGGCCAATGTTATGCCAACAATCCGGAAACGATTCAAGCACTTAAGGCCAATATCATCCAAGCAATCCGTGAGCTACAGCCAGAAACCATCAACAAGGTCCTGGAAAATTGGAGTCACAGAATGCGCTACTGCAAAGCCAGCCGAGGCAGCCACTTGAACGACGTTGTGTTCCATAATTAATGGGAATGTTTGCTCTTACTAATAAAGCCATAATACATGGAAAAAATGTAATTTAGTTGATTTTATTGCATTTATTGAAAAGAAACTTGTATTCGGCGCACCCTTTATAATGGATGTCGAGAAGCATTTCGAGTGTCTTGAGGAGAAACGACAAGAGACTAATGCTGCCCGTCCACCTAGTGCCCAACTCATTAATTTCGTATTCAACGCATTCAACTCTAATGTACGATGCCCTCAATTTTATCCAACCAACGCGTTTGATCTGGTTGGACATCGTTGCTCACCGCGTTGATAAAGAAGTGTGCGGGTAGTGTAATGGGTCTATAGTCTTTCGCTGAGGTATGACATGGTTTGCTGGAAACTTCCTCGTCTTTTGCAATAATTTTGCGGAACTTCACTGCTATCTGCAATTGATTCAGAAAAAGCCTCCAGGATTGCCTTTTAGAGTGATATTGAACGATTGCCAATGAGACTCGTTTCTTTGACATTCAGTATGAAGATACCATTCTAATTATAATTTGAATAATATAAAAGTTCATTCACTTATATACTACTTTATGTCAAAGGACGTTTCCACCAGAAGGTCATTTCATTTCCCACGCAACCATTTTATTCTCTTTCCACAAAAATGTTCCACTCCACTCGACTCTGCATCTCAAAATGCCAATGCTCAAACTTTTAATTAAAGAGTTCTTGGAAGTAATAATATCCCTCAAGTCGTTCTACATGCGCTGGCTTTCAACAGGCTCTCCCTCTGTCGGAAGGAACTTCACAACTCTAACCTGTACTAGATTTTTTTCCAGTTCCACTTCGTCTTTGTCGTCTGTGCCGCAGTCGATTGAAAATCAATACCCGCAATATTAAAACTTGGCAAAAGGATGTCGAGGAACCTTTGTAGAACATCACCCGACAACATTGCCGCCGGCAGCGACATCAACATCAACATCGACAACACATTCCTTTAACCCTTTACCATGGCTTTGACATCAAATTCACCCATTAAGGACACGTGTATGCCCCACTGATACTACAAAGCAATGCCAAGTCATTTACTCTGACGAGGTGCGGGGGATGCAACGAGTTGCAACTGCTAGAGGACACAAAAATCAATGTTTACTGAAAAAATTACTTACCGAAAAAAAAAAAGTTGAGAAGAAAAGTGAACGAGTCCTTTGAAGTCTCTTTTTACTATACAGGAGCAGCAGTACTCGTCGTTTGTGTTTATTTTTTTTTTTTTCATAATGTCGCAGAAGTGCAGCAAAAGCAGTAGCAGCGCCTCCACTACCAACCAGCGGTAGTGGAGAAATAAATTCGTAGTAGGAATAGTAAACTCTTGGTTGAGAGGAGCAGAAGCAGAGCAGCAGCAGCAGTAGTAGTATTCTCTGTCTCCCTGGTGGATTATTGCGGCATCCTAGCACACAAACAGAGCCTACTCAGTCACAAAGAGAAGTGCGGCGTCGGTGTTGGTCGGATGGGTGGCGTTGTGGATAGGTAGATGGATGGTTGAGCGTTGAGGAAGAGGTGTAGGGATGAGAGATCCTTTAGCAATTTAAATCCTTCATTGAAGCGTGTGCTCTTAAAGTGAGTGCAGAAGAGTTTATCACACAATCACACTCACCTAAAACACACAAAACGTTGGCGTGTTGCTACCACTGCCGCATATTTTATCACAAGGGAGTCGTCCTCTTTTTTAATGTCGGTTATTTGGCCCTTTTGAGTTGTGTCTTTAATCCCTTTTAAGCGGTTGCTTTTTTTTTTTTTTTTTTTGTTTAGATTCATTTTCATGGACGGGAAGAAATTGTTAGCAAAGAACTCTACTAGTCATTGAAGTTCAACTTGAAGAAAGGAGAAGTGGTTTTAAATTAAATCGATGCAATAATCGGACGTTGGCAGTAGTAGACATTGGTATTGAAGATTTTAATGAGGATTCGTCGGGAAAGCTAGTTGAGTGTGGTGCAAGGCTATAACTTGGACCGACGATCACACAAAGTTTTTCGCTCAAGACAATAGAAGTATGTATTTTTATTCGTCTTTAAAAGTTTGCAATCCTCTGCGGCAAATAGCAGGAGCAGCATTTTGGCTGGCTTAGACAACGTCTGTTTAGTTAAGAGGCCTTTGCTACTCAATTTAATTTTAAGCCCGTATATGTAGCAATTGGCAGGAATAATTTTTTGTTTGATTTGCACGCTGATTTCAGACAAATTCCTTTATAGTCGAAATAATATCTGTCGTCGATGTTGAAAGTCCTTTCTTGAGCTAGACCATCTTTGTGGCTTCTGCCTAGGATAGCTGACCGAGTAGTTCCGATTATTTCAATGTCATCGGCAAAGTTTCAGATTCCTACAGATCTTGGAAAAAATTTCAGATCGATACACACCATCTTAACGACTTCAAAGTCGCCTATGATAGCGTATATAGGAACGAGCTATACAAAGCCATGTAACGTTTGGGCATTCCTGCCAAACTCGTTCGTTTGTGCAGGATGACGATGGAGAAATCTCGCTGCTCCGTCAAAATCGGCAAAAACATCACCGAGCCCTTTAATGTCGAAAAAGGTTTGAGACAAGGCGATGCCTATTGTGTAACTTTTTTAACATCATCATTGAATTGTACGAAACTCTCAAGCCAACATCAGAGGTACAATTTTTCAGAAGTTTGTTCAACTGCTTGCATATGCTGACGATATTGACATTATTAGAAGATCGCAGCGAGTTGTCAGTGGCACATTTCCAAGGATTCGGCGAAGATGGGTCTGGCTGTAAATGAGGACAAAACGAAGTATATGCTGTTAAGGAGTCTCAGAATTGACGACTCGGACAAAACGTCACGATGGACAGATACATCTTCAAAGTAGCTAAAGAATTTGTCTACCTGGGCTCCACTATCACCTCGCGAAATAACATCAGCGCAAAGATCAAATGAAAAGTCACTCTTGCCAATCGCTGTTTCTTCGAGCTAAAAAAGCAGCTAAGAAGTCTCTCTCATAAAACCAAGGAGATATTATATAAGACCCTAATCATCCCGGTCCTGCTGTATGGTCTCTGTCAAAATCGTCTACAAGTCCTGAGTCCACTCCTGAGGGACAACGCAGCAGAGGAAGACCCAACCTTAAGGAGACCTCAACCAACTTGGTGTGCGCAACTGGAGGCAGCTAGCTAGAGACCGAGCTGGCTGGAGGGGCTAGTTGGTTGAGGCCTCAAAAGTCCACCCTGGACTGTAAGCGCCCCCAAATGTAAAGAATTGCGATTACTACGAGGGTATGGAAAAGGATCTTCTATCCTTAACGTACATATGAGTCTCTCTGTCCTGAGCTCAAGCTTGAGGATGCAAGGCGGAATATTCGCATATCCCTCTGCTTATTATAAAACTGGTGACGAATTTTGTCTTGCTAATTCGCCAGCATGCTCATTGCCCGAAACGACTTCATATCCGGGAAGGGGCATTTTAGAGCTATAATACCTTCTGTTGGCCTCGCCTTTAAAATGAGATTCACTACTAGAATTCCTAACAGAAGCAGTGTAGTGAAAGATGAGAATGCGATAGCATTCTATAAAGGCGGTTCTAAGGTGGACATCGGTCTACGGTCGCTCTTGGTCTACGCTCTACGAGAATCATTCAGAATCAGTGGTAGCTGCTTTAACACAAGCTGCAAAGACACTACTATTTCGACAAAAACTTACTCTGGCAGCAAAGCGCCCATAAAGTCAGTCGTGGTGAAGTCACGAGCAGTAATCAAGCTCTTTCTTTGAGCTTGAAAGAAAGGGATCAAAGATGCACCCAAGTAATTTTCGGTCACATTTGATTTGACGAACTTTGAAGAAGCTCAACGTCGAACTATATGAGCTGTACAGCGACATCGACCTGGTCAAAAAGATGCGCGTCAGTCGTTTAATAGAGTGGATGAAAACAAATGCTCCGGCCCCTAGACTCGTCGAGTCTAACCTGGGGCCAGATCGCGTAAAATAAAAACGATCGAACGACATCGTTTACAATAAAGCTGTCTCTATCATATCTGTGACAATAGACAGAGACTGCTAGTATCGAAACGACGTCGTTCGATCGTTTTCATTTTACGTGATCTGGGCCCTGTATGGACAACGCAGTAGAGGAGGACCTCGCAATAAGTGACGCGCGCAATTTGAAGGCGACCTCAACCGACTTGGAGTGCGCAACTGCAGGCAGTTAGCTAAGGACGGGGCTAACTGGAGAGGCTTGTTAATTGAGGCCTCGGTTCACCCCGAATTGTACCTATAGCCGCCCAAGTAAGTAAGTGTAATATATGAACGACTGGGTAGAAGCTGTAGGGATATCGACGCCGCCTACGTTGCATATACCCAGCCCTTAAAAACATGAGATCAAGGGGGACAGCAACTTCTTTCATGAATAATTGAAGGATCTGAGAAACGTAGATCAATATAAGATGCCTTACTCTGCCCGGTGTTAACTTTTGATCCATCTGTATATACCGACCGCATGACATTCTAGTGCCACTAACAGTTGCCAATAATTGGATTAAGAGCCTTACGAACTAGGTCCCACATGGAACTAACTCCCGCTAGACAAAATTAACTAAGTCCTAGCAGATATGCAGTGGGATTGAGCTCATACGTTGGGGATTTGGGACGTAGTTCATTAGGAACTAATTCCCAACGAATAAGGGGCATGCTGACCGCCTACAAGCCCTTTGCTTGGGATTATTATTTCATTCTAGTTGGGTCTTAGTTCCTGTAAATCGTGGGAGTTAGTTCATATGAACTCTATCTAAAATTTTGTGGGAGTTAGTTCCAACTTAGATCGTAGGGCCGTATAAAGATGTCTAGCGGAAGAAAATTGGGGATAACCTCAAAGCCAGCGGTTAAAAACAAATGTCATCACTGCACTGGTATCGCCGATGCCACATTAAACTTTTAACATTTTTTGCAATGGCCTTTAGTTAAGTGGCGAAAAATTACTCCTAACGATTGTTTTCTTAACGATCACCTACAACCTCGTGTTGTCGTTTAAGGTAAAGTTTTTCATTGCGTTGACCAACGATTTTAACGCATTGCTTAAGTTTCTACTGCTCCTACTTTTACGAAGTCACAATGGCAAAAATTTCCATAAAAAATTATCTATTGTGACTGTCAAAATATATAAGTTGAAGGTTAAAAGAATGATTATTGGTAAGGCCCCTAGTGTTAAACGCGTGAGTTAACCCGCAATGCGCAACCAGTTGCAAGCGATTTTTTAGCCAAATCGCGCATCAGCTATGAACTAGGTGTAGGTGGGTAGGTAGAAGTGACAGTTGAACATGAAACCTATAAGCTCTAAAGCTACGATTACACGGCCATTTTTTCGGTGCAGGAAAATAAGTCCCCGGGAACTAAGTCCACTGAGGGACTTAAACCACTTTTGGAAAGTGGACTTAGTTCCCATGTAAGGTGGGAAATAAATTCCGAAAACTCGGAGTGGTTTTATTTCCCTTTCAATACACTCGTTTTCGCACATATACTGCAAATCTGACAGTAAACCCAAGCAGGGGGGTTGCAGGGGGACAGCATGTATTAAACTGTTAAATGTGTAATAAGTTCCCATTAAAAAATGGACTTAGTTTCCACCTTACATGGGAACTAAGTCCACTTCACGAAAGTGGTTTTATTTCTCACTTATTTCCCTGCACCATTTTTTCGAGTAATTTAAATGGCGCTCTGACGTAAAAATCCCGTCACAAAGCAGTCATTTAAATGTCGCTCTGTGTGATCGCCATTTTTGGCAGCGTCATTTAAATGACTAGGAAACTAGCGCACTAAATGACATGAATTAAGTGCAATTTAAATGGCGGAAAAAAATGGCCGTGTGATCGCTCTTCAATGACGCAGGACTATGACTATGACTAAACTTTTTGGCTGTTGCGTCATTTAAATGACTCGCAGTGTCTGTCATTTGGGACACATTTGGGACACAAATGACGATGATAGTCATTTCGTGTGATCGCCATTTTTTCAATGACGAATCATAGCTTAAATGTCGCTCTAAATGCGACATTTTTCCCTGACGTCACAGCGCCATTTAAATGACTCAAAAAAATGGCTGTATAATCGTAGCTTAAGATGTGTCGTTTTGTATTCCTTTGCCCGAGATGTCGCTAACGTTGTCAATGAAAGGTTGGTGTATACGAGGTTATCTAACAATTGAGGGAGTTGATCCAACTAGGACTATGCATACGTTTCGGTACTTACGGCCGCGGTGTTTGCGATCAATACGAACGTTTTCAATTTCCAGTCTAATTGAGTTGCTCAAAAAGTTAAAACATTTTTTATTCAATGACTGGTAATCAATTGCTCACGTATAGTGTGCCTTTGCTACATGTTCACGTACATAAAACAGTCTAGAAAAATGTCTACCTAATTATACTCCCTTGGTGATGCCTAAACCCAAAAGTAAAATACATTTCTCAGAGTCCCTTATAGTCAACACTCCGCCGGCTATACAATCACTTTGCGCTTTCAAACACAATCTGTTTCGTGGCGTTCAAAACAAGTCCCCATTAACAGACCATTCACTGTCAAGAGTCTGTCAAGGGAACATTAATCATATCACATGCGATAATCACTTTTGTTTTATCTCATCTTTTCTACACACAAAACACGACCGAGGAGAGATACGGCCGCGATGGTGGAATAAAGTACATGCAATTTACATATTACTTGGCTTAATCGCATTTAAATCTTACAACTGCTACCTACCTACCTAACAAGCACCAAACTATAGGTAAGTTAAGTCCAAGCGATAAAAACCCCAGAAGAGCATAACAAAGACGAACGGAGAAAAAAAAACAACAGCAACAACAAACAAGGCAGATTTCCTTAAATTTAAAGTTGGAATGGAACTGGTCTTGACCGTCCGGGCGTCCGCCCAAATGGTTTTTGTTCAGTGATTTTCTGCACTGTAACACTACACACAGTCTTCTCCAGTCCAGATGGGGCTGCTCTGCGGCTGATGCTGGAGAACTTGCTCTGGTGGAGTAGGAGTTCCGTTCGGTTCGTTTAACTTGAAACATTAATTTTCTGTATAACGAGATTGTAGTTTACGCTCGATGCTATTGTTGTTGTTGGGTTTTTTTTTCTTCTTTTTTTTTTCGTATTCCCTGATTTCCTCCTCCTGATGTAGGTATAGTTTTTCTTTCTTTTTTTTATATTCTTTTGAATTTATTCTCCCCTTTCTTGGTGATTGTGTTTCAGTTTTTTTTTTCTTCTTTTCACTCTTTCGTTTTTTTTTCGTTCATTTTGAATAGAATCGAGGTGAAGCGAGTAAAAAGAAAGAAGTTGGATTCGCACGAGAGAATGACTCTGCATGTGGAAATGCAAATCCACTGATTAGTAAGTAACCCATAACCTCTACAGGCAAGCTCCTGAAAAACCACTCAATCTCAATTCCCATTGAGAATCCAATTCAATAGATTTTCTATTCGAGGATGGATGGATGGATGTTGCAGTGACGTGCCCCTATAGCTGTGGCACCACCACAAAAACCAAACCTCGAGCGCCCATAACCACCAGCACAACCATCAACGTTAGAAACAAAAAGCTGTCGAAGTTTCTAGCACCTCTATAGCCCGAGAGAGGTAGGCATCCGCATCGCTCCTCCGTTGCCATTGAGGTGCATTCGACTGGATTGAAAAGGTGGTAATATGCTCGAATTGATTCAAACTAAACATAAATTACTCGATGGTTGCCAACAAAAAAAAAATGAGATTGCAATCGTGGTGAAGTAAAGGAGTAAAAAATAAAGTATAAAAAAAAACTGAAACAACAACGAAATATTGAAGAGTATCATCATCATCATCATCATGATGATGCCTATGCACTTACTCTTCATTGACCCAGCATAATGGATCGAAACAGGATCGAGGAACACCAGCAGAAGCTACAACAAATATGTATACTATATGCGCATCAAAACCGCAAAGTAATTTATCACAAGTTCACTTCTCAATGATTTCCAAGTGAAGGCAGAGATGATTTCCAAATGTGGATGCCGACAGCAATATTACAAATATCACTGTTTGCCTCGGTGGGGGCGAGCGAGTTCCTTTCACATCTCCATCTCCATCTCCATCTCAATTTTCATCTGAATCGTGGCCCTGCTCGGCTTCAGCTGCCGCACGAGTAATTCGATTTTTAGAGTGCGACAACGAGAGAATAGCATGTGGTGCCTGGTGCATTCTATATGATTTGGAAAGATGCTGATGCCTGATGGGTTTGCTGCACTTCGTATCGTGTG
Source organism: Cheilosia soror (assembly GCA_949372485.1). Lineage (NCBI taxonomy): Eukaryota > Metazoa > Arthropoda > Insecta > Diptera > Syrphidae > Cheilosia > Cheilosia soror. The sequence continues at coordinate 84,028,224 of OX443561.1, forward strand.
ACAATCAATGAACACCAATCTACTGCGAGTGGTGGTGGATACTCGGTATATATGTTGCAATGTTGGAGTACTGCTGGGTGTAATAATCTTCATTGGTCGGAGACTTTTTCCCAAGAGGTTTTGGAATGTTGGTACTGGCACTGGGTTTGGGCCTATTTTAATAGGTGTTCTAGGCGCGGGCAATAATGATGAGTGCAGGAATGCAAATCTGAATGTGACAGCTTGACAACTGCGTTTAAATTGTGGGTTTGGAATTTCACTTGATGTCTGACAGGGGAGGGGAGAGAGAGAGACTTGTCATATTCATACAAACCGCAGTTTGGTTTTATTTTGCATCCGTTCCTTTGACTAATGTTTGCTAAACTAATATTCTGCAATAAGTATGTGGACAGAACTGTGGTTGATACATAATGTGAAGTAGGATCTGTGATGGTGTAAAATATCTGAAGGGAGTGGGTTTCATTGTTTCGTTTAGTTGACTTTTATCATCATCATTACAATGGTTGCATAGTATGCTCAAGTGGATCATCATCAGGACAATACCCATTAAGGTAGAGGACGGAGGTCAAGCATAATCCGACGCATTCACCAAAGCAATCGCTAGCGTGTTTGGGCTCTTTCGGAGCCATGCGAACCTGTCCCACGGCGACTATAGAAGCCCTAATAGGATAACAGCTGAATTGAGAAGCTTTTTCAGGACATTTATACTCTCGGATGTTTGTCAGACGGTGGCGAGAAGTGGCGCAGTGGAAAAAACCTTAAGATGTAGTTTTGTGTTTTTTTTGGGGATCGAACCTGGGACCCCTTGCACAGTAATCCAGCACATTAACCACTGAGCCACTGCGACCACAAAAGATACTCTAAGCTTCAATAAAAAATTCACTACGAAGATCACAAACAGAGAAGCATGGGTTAGCAATAATCCACCCAACTGCCAAAACTGCCTAAAGTGGTATACCTAAAAATTAAAAAAATAAATAGGGGGCGCAACAGGACGGTGACACCCAAGGCCTAGCTTCTCGCAACCATTCGTTTTGTGGGAATTTCTATTTTGAATGGAAGGGACATACAATTTTATGCCGAGTCCGAACGGCTGAATTGAGAAGCTTTTTCATGACAGTCGTACAGGAATGAAGAGACTTAAAAACCCCCTTTATAGGACCTGAACCTTTCTGTAGAATCCCCAAATCAGCGGTAAATTCGGCTATTAAAAGCTGGGAACACACAAAGTGTATTTCGTATAGGGAAAACATCCCAGGTCATAGACAGGCCAGTAAAGCTTTTCAGCCTTTTAAAATTCAGACATTTAGTAGGCTACCTATCAGGGTTTGTGATAATACCTAAAAAATGCTTTTAATCAACTTATCGGAGTGCCGACTTTGTCTTGAGGAAGACGAAACAACTGAACATGTAATGTCTGAATGCCTGGCCCTTTGTGGTATTAGAAGCAAATCTTTGTTAAGGGAACTTATTACGGAAATCCTCTGCTGAATCCATCATCAGCTACATTAGGAAAGTAGATACGCTACTAACCCTAGGGCATCCCAACGAATCTGCATTTCTCTAGGTGTGACACGTACAGGTTTCTCCTGTCTTCCCAACCCACTAACCTACCATAACCTTAATGATAATTCTGACGCTTCAAGCACAAGATATCTTTTAGGTCGACGTGCATTACAGTAATGTCTCGCTAATTCGTACATCCATTACTTTTATTTGCAAATGTCGTCAATTTTGTAAAAGATTTTTCGGCCGTTCTATGCCAAAGTGTGACACATATAAAAAGTTAAGCCGATCGCCTCCAAGACTTTGGAACAACACGAGACAGGCGTAGCAATTATTAATATGAGAAAACTTCTTACGAAGCAAGGTATCCGTTAACCGATTTGTTGGTTAAGTTTGTGTGTTTCCAAAAAGAAGGAATGCGTACCCAACAGAAACAAAATTAAGGGCAACTTATGCAAATTGGAATAAATGAATCATCTCTTTAAAAATAAATTGTTTGAATTGAAGCAGCCGACCATTTATTTACTTTCAGAATGGTGCTCGAGAAGGCTTGGGAGTATGCTGCACCTGTTTACGCATGCTTCGTGGATTTGGAGAAGGCATATGACCGAGTCCATCGAGCTAAACTCGAGTGTATTACAGGAGTATGGAGTTGACGGTTCTCTCTTGAGAGCCATTTAATCTCTTTACACAAACTGTAAAAGCTGTGTTAAAAGTATCTCTGGTCCTATACTCCTATTCACGAGTGATGAAAGGAGCAATGCCGAGTTTTCCTGTAGGATTTGTCAGGCTGGATCAATTTTGAGACAGCTTGGTCATTCTGTTATTAGGAGGACTGAACTTGGTTTCAAAGCTAAGTTGTCAGTCTTTCACTCGGTGTTTGTTCTAACTCTTACCTATGGTCATGAGGGTAATCACCGAAAGAATAAGATCGCGGATACAAGCTGTCGAAATGAGATTCCTCAGCTGTACTGCTGGTGTGACCCGTAGAGATCGCATTAGAAATATGTACCAGAATACGTGAGGAACTCAATGTCGAGCAGCTACATCTCCAGACGGAGCGGTCCATGCTTCGGTGGTTTGGTCATGTTAAACTCATGTCCCCGACCAGGATTCCACGACGTCCTATGGAATCCTTACCATCAGGCAGGCGTCCTCTAGGTAGACCAATGATGAGATGGTTAGATCAAGTCCATAATCTCTTCTATAGTCGATGGAGGAGAATCGAGAGCTATGGAGGGTCTACATGAGCAACCTACACCCGCGACCCACTTAATTGACAAGCGGACCATTGAAAATGAATGAATGAATGAATGAATAAAGCACCCTGTTGTTCGCAAACAAAAGTTAAAAGAGTTGATACTATTTAATTCTTCAATAGGACAAAACGTTTTTATAAAGGTTTAAGTTACATATTTAACAATGTTTAAAGTAATATCTATTAAAACACTTGAATCAAAATAAAAGGATGTATAAATTATCAAAGTGGCTAAACACTGGGACTGTTGCATTTCTACTGCTATGACATGACGTTTAACTGACGTACGAGTCCTTTGAGACACGGCTGAGTACCTAACGTCTAATAATATTTTTATTAAAAATAGTTGTTTTTTTTAAGTAAATTGGGCTCAAATCGTACAGGATGAAGTCCGAAAATGCTAAACTGGAGTTTAAAGCCTTTCCGCGAGCGAAGCGAGAAGCATACCCCAACTTGACGCATTTATCTTCGTCCGTTGCGTAGCCGTGTCTCGAACGACGCACTATAAATTATTGACAAAATTGAAAATTGCTGGAAAATAATATGTACGCTATGAACTTATAAAAATAATTACAATTGACACAAAAATTAAATTGAAATATAAATGCAATGTCTGTCGTCGGTAGGTACTCACCACATTCTTGTCGAAGAAGAAAAATCTCCAGAAGTAATATCACAATAAGTTTGCATATCCATTCTACTGTTGACGATGGCTTCAGAGCCATTCTCGTTCCCATTCGAGTCTCAGTTAAATTCACGGAATTCGTCTTGTTTTATCATTCGGTGTAGGTTAAAATTTTTGTTTTGTCAAGCAAACAAGTGCAGATACACGCAACACACGAAACACAAATCCCGCACGATTGGAAGATGCTGTGATGTGCAACAGCAAGTGAAATGATAACAGATGACTGTGGGAGGAACACTTGAGGAGCAAAAAAAAATGACAGTTGTTGGTGTATTTTTTTGTTGTTTTTAGCTCCCGCGCGCCACCTACAGTTCACATTTTCTGATTTTTGTCATTATTTTTTATTTTTTTTTTCTTGTAAATGAAATACGAACAAATTCTATTCGATTTTTGTCGATTAATGCGAGTTTTCTTAATAAAATGGAGTTTCTGCAAACGTTTTGACCAACTATTTTCTGATCCCGTGCAATAGAACACCTTTGTTTGTTGTAGATACAATGTAAACAACAAATTTTAGAATTCACTGAAATTCATTGTGGATTTTCATACTTGTTGAAACTCGTACAAAATTGTGGAGCACATATAACTCTGATAAAATAGTAAAATAATAATATTCAATGCGCACAGGGAAAAAAAAACAATAAACAAACACAATAATTGTAGTAAATTTCCACAAACAGCAGCACACCACACCGAAAACAAACAACACGTACTGAATAAAAAAATAAACCAATGAATAAACGAGTACGAGCGAGAGCAAACTATAACGTATTGTGTGGTGAACAAAAATTTATTTTCGGCACTTTTGATCTTTCATGCACAAAAGGATTTCAATTTGATGAAAACTACACCTTTGTAGGGATTTAAATCGGAGTTTTGAATGTTAAGCTATTGCACTAAAATGTTCACCCAGCGAATGTATGCACAGAACTTTTGTTTGGGAGGAATTCATTTGTAAAAATTCTAATTTTATTACACTACGCGATGCGAGATTTTACCGTGCGTCTACTCGCTGTCAAATCAGGGAACACTTTGAGCCTTGATTTTGGGATGTTTGTTTGTGGGAAGTTTTTATTCCACCACAAAATATACAAAATGAGTGCATTCAGGGTGAGGTATTGGTGAAACGGAACGATTGGTAATGGGTGATGTTCACAAAATTATCGAATTTTTGACCAAGGTTCAGTAGGATTTTTATAAATACAAATTAGAAAAGAGAAAGATAAATAATTATAGCCAGAATGTTTTCAATATTCTTCGAAATTTAAATAAAAAAAAATTATATATATTTCTATTTAATGCACCATAGAATCTGTTTGTTCAGCCAAATTTTAATCAGAGAATCTATGGTTTGGTTAGTTAACCCGAGAAATCGATAACCAGCCGATTTTTGTCGGTTAAAGGCATTTAACCAAGGATATTCTAGAATTTTGTTTGTTCAAGCTTGTGACAAACAATTTTCTGGTTAAAATCGGTATAAAATAAAAATTAATATAATAAATAATAAACGCAAAATGGATAGAGTTGCTTTGTATTTTTTATTATTTATATCCATTATTAAACGTCTGTATTTGTTTAATTTATAAATTCAGTTCGTTTGGAAATTACATTTGGGATTCGTGGAGTATTGCCGATATTGATGCAGCGAGTTTGATCAACGATTGGTGGTAGAAAGGCGTCAATATAATATGTATGAAAGACTGGAGCATTTTAATAAATGGGACGATATTGACTTCTTCAGACGTTTCAGACTGGTTTCAGGTGCTTTTTAGTTTTCCAAAAATTTGCGATTAGGTACCTAATATTTGTTTTTAGAAACAGCAATATAACTGCAATGGCGAAATTTCTAATTGCACTTTGATTTTATGCATTAGATACTATGCTTATATCAGTTGGAGATTTTTGTTGGAGTTTGCAAAACTACTGTTTCTGTTACTATTCAAAGAGTTTCCTGCGCAATCGCTTCACTAAGAAAATTTTTATTAAAATGCCAAATCTGAAACAGAATTGGGGGAAGCAGGTTACGCTTTTTACAATTTCGCAAAGTTTGTGCAATTGATTTTACTCATGTGGAAATCCAATAGGTGTCAGATCACGTAAAATAAAAACAATTGAACGATATCGTTTTCACGCATGCTGTCTCTATCATATCTGTGGCAATACACAGAGACTGCTATTGTTGAAACGATGTCGTTTGATCGTTTTCATTTTACGTGATCTGGCCCCTGCTGGTAAGTAAAAAAAATGTATAAACAATCGTTAGTTCGGCTGATTTAACATTTTTGAACATTGTTGCACGATGGCCGGGATCATGTCGTGATCAAACGATTTTTAATAGTTCTGTTTTAAAGATGCAATTATAACGAAAAGATTTCAAAAACTACATTCTTGTAGCTGATTCCGGATATGCTAAAGCAGGGAATACACGATACGATTATCGTACCAACCGTTGTACCAACATGCGGTCGTCGAACGCTGTCGACCGAAAACCAACGGTCGTATGCGACAGATTGTATGAAAATCTTACCTTTTTTTTTGCGTATGTGCAATTGTTGTACCGACTTCATATCTTTTCTGATATGATATTCATAGTGAAAATATGATAATGCTGTTTATAGGTGATAAGTTTTTAAGTCATGAACGAATAATTTAACAATGAGAAGGAAACAAAATCGCATACAAATCGTATGGTGTGTGCTTCATACAACACGTTTTACCGATATCGGTACAACTCAAGTCGGTACGATCGTTGTATCGTGTATTGCCTGCTTACACATCGTACATGGCAACACCATTGGCTGAATGCAATAATCCAATTGGTAGAGCAGTTGTATTCGGAATTTTGCTACGAACCCCAAAAGAACTATCACAAAATCCGTTGTAGTGGACATTTTTGCTAAGAATTAAATTCGTAGCAAACATTTCCACTACGACGGATTAAATTTGTAGCAAAAATGTCCACTATGACGGATTCAGTTGTGATAGTTGTTTTGGGATACATAGCAAAATTCCGAATACGACGGATTCTGTGATATCAAGAATAATAAGAACTCGGAATGTAGTCGCGCGGCAATTTGGTGTTTGGAAAAGGCGTTTTCCAGTTTTGTCACTTCAAATCAGAATTAAAACGGAAACAGTCCAAGACGTTATTGTTGCAACGGCAATTCTTCACAATATAGCTGTAGATTTTAATGAAGAAATTCCACCTGTTGCTCCTGAAATAGGCATTCCACCAGCAGAAGCAGTCGATGTGATTAGAATGGGGATAAATAGTGGTGACAATGTTCGTGCAGTATTATAGGCTAATTATTTTCCGGCACTCCTTTAATCTCATAGAATGGCATAGCTTCAGAATTAAACAACAATGTTATTATATTTTCAACAATTATAATATACATAATATATCCTTTCTTCAAATACAAGTAAAACCGCGCACTTGTATTCAATTTAGCTGTTAAAATATGGTTTTCAATAATCAATACTATGTCTAAAAAAAAAAACTGTAAATATGGATTAATAAATGCATGTAGGTATGCATTTTATTCAATTTTTATTTAGGTGTTTGCGACAGTTATGCAATTTAGTTTCTAAAATTTGAATTTTTATTCTGTGTTCTTCTGCAGACTGCATAATTTTTTGCTCATGTTCCAACCGAACGTTTTCTATTTTTTGTTCGTGCTCCAAGCGAGCATGTTCGAACTGTTGCTCCAAAACAGGATTAATATTTTCTTTGTCTTGAGTTGGTGGAGGACCACCACCAGTCGAGAATAGTTTCCTCCTGTCATCAGCTTTTTTCTTACGAATTAGGTATGCGCTTTGTATAATTATATTTTTCTTTTAATGCTTTCGCTGTTCGAAACTAGGATAAACATGTACATTATAGATACTATAGAAAATAGCGAACAAAAAATCTTTATTTTATTATGAGGAAATGAACTGAATTTTTGTGCAACTATTTCCCAAGCTGCATCCTCTTGTCTAGATGTAACGGCGTCAGTTTTTTTTTATTTTCGAAAATGTGTTTCTTCTCCAACACCATTTTCACAAGCTCATCTTCTTCACTTTTGGAAAAATGTTATGCTCGCTTCGACATTTCTATGTGCTAAACACTTTTATTGCTATGAAAAGGTAAACTAATTTAAAAAAAAATACATACCAAAAGAAACGCACCCAACCAAAACAAAGTTAGGACCGGTTTGTTCAGATCTGGTTAAATCTGCGGTTAGGTTACCATAATTTAGTTTAACCCATGATTATATATCTGTGGTAGCCAAAAAGCGTTTGTTCACTTATTTTTAACTTTGGTCACCAAACCATAGATTTGCGAAAAATCGTTCCAGTTTTTCAGTTTATTTGTCAATTCAGTTGTCGCAAATCTATGATTTGGTGATCAAAGTGAAAAAATCGTCAACAAACAAATTTTCGTAACCAAAGATTCATAACCATGGGTTAAACTTAATCTATGGTAACCTATTTTTTCTGACAAACATTCGAGAGTGTATCTGTCCTGTAAAGACTTCTCAATTCAGCCGTTCAAACTCGGCATAAAATTGTAGGTCCATTTCATTCGTCCCAAAAATAAAAACTCACACAAACGAGTGGTTGTGAGAAGCTAGGAATAGGGTGTCTACACGCCTGTTGCGCCAACTATTTAGTAGAACGTGAAAGGCAATCGAATAGGTGAAGTGAAACTCAATTGCGACGGATTCCACGATAGGGGTGAATATAATACTTAGGTAGTTTCTCGCCAATTTCGAAGCGAAAAAACTAAGGACCAGTTTCAAATGTTCCGGATAAAGTTTCGGATAGTTAGCCGACACATAACGCTATCCACCAAATAAAAGTTTCTGATATTTTTTTTCTGTTCATCGTCAAAGTCTGTGATAAACTATCCGGTACACAAATTTATCAGGCACTAATTGTTTGACAGGAATGGAAATGATGTTTTTCATTATTTATTACATTTTTAAGTGTATTGTGTTGTTCTATTTTTGGTAATTTAGCATGGACAAATTCATTCCTTCATTAATTTTCGATGGGCCGCTTATCCATTAAGTCGATCGTGGGTATAGGTTGCTCAAATCCACCGTAGTCTCGATTCTCCGCCATCGACTCTAATCCATACGGGTAGAGGTGATATTATTGACTTGACAATCTCATCCTATGGGTCTACCTAGAAGACGCCTGCCTGATGGTACGGATTCCATAGTACGTCTTGGGACGTGCGTTTAACATGAATCAACGAAGCATGGATTGATCTGGACAGAGAAGTAGCTGCTCGACATTGAGTTCCTCACGTATTCTGGTGTTTCCAATACGATTTCTATGGGTCACACCAGCAATACAACGGAGGAATTTCATAATATGTAGCTTGCAGCTTGTATCCGCGATCTTATTCTTTCGGTCATTAATGAAAAGGAGATTACACAAAATGCACCCCTGGCAAATTTCAACGCCCAGGGTGAAAGGTATTCAGTGAGCATGGATAAAGTTAAACGAAATAGTGAAAATTCAGAAATCTTCATCGTCGAGGATTTCTCAAAATAATTTAAAATACTCTGTTCCTACGGGTCTGTGTAATTTGGTTGTAATATTCATCAAATTCGTCGTCTAAGATTTCAAATAAATCCATGTTAGGACAATTCTGACTCTGAAACTATATTTTTTCCAGCCACTTCAAATAAATAGTTTGTTTATATTCCGGATAGAGGCTTTAACAGGCACTTCGACCGGCTGATAGACTATCCGAGACTTTATATGTCAGATATTACTATCCGAAACCTTTGAACCGAAAGTTCAAGTTTATCTGGCATATAAATTCCGGATAGGCTATCCGAGACTTTATCAGCTAGTCTTGAAACTGCCCCTAAATATAATAAAAGTAAACATGACATAATATACATAACAGGGTTACTTACTTTTGTTAAACACAGACCTTATTTTTTACGTTTTTTTATTGTTTTCAATCGGATTTACTTTAATGCTTAAAAATGTTTTTTTGTCTTTGCATAAATGTCTTAAAACTTTTCCGTTACAGCTTTCATTTCTTAAATTCAAATTTTACACATATTTTTGTATTTCCTTAAACGTTTTACTTTTAATTCAGTAATCAATTTTACTACATATTTCGTTTCAGTAAACTAAATTATAGCTCTTTTTGCAACAAAAGCTAGAAAACTATTTTTTTTTGATTAAAATTCACAAATTTCAAAAAAAAAATAATGAGGAATCATAAGGAACCATGGAACAATATAAGTTTTAGGTGTTCATATTTTTTTTTCAAAAACGTAAAAGTTACAAATTAAAACAAAAAAACACACACATACTAAAGGAAAAACGATACTTCGCTTTGCGAATATCCAATGTCTGTTTCTGAATTCAGTTCCTAGTAGCATTTTCATGACGTTTCTAACCACCCAAACTTGTTTTGTTTCTATTTTTTTATTGTATACACACATCGATTTATTTATTATTACGTTTCTCCTAAACTCTACATTTATCTTTTCTCGATTTTATTTAACACACATACAAATCATCTTAAAAACAAAATAACACTCTGGTTTGATGATTTACAAGGGGGAAATGGGGAAATACAAGCGTATTATGAGCAATAAGGGATCAAGAACAGTTAGCAGATGACTAACAAGTCATATTACAAAGAAAAACTAATGATTTTAAATAAATTCTTTGGGCGAAGAGATAGAACGACAATAGATAGAGAGGCGACTAAGAAGTATGTAGTAGAACATTTAAACACAATATCCTACTATTATCAAATTTCTATTTAAATAATAATAAAATACTGCTATTAGACCCTAGTGAGCACTGCTGCTGTGTTGTAGCTGCTTTTTACTTGACTGTTTTGTGTGCTTTCGATGGTGGGTGCCGCCATTCTTGTCGTGCGATGATCCGGAGCCCATGCTAAGGCTCGTCGTTGGTGGATTTGTACCTTGACTCACGGTGGCTGGGCCCTTTGGTGGGTAGGGTATTTTGAAGAGTCGAATGTGTAGATGCTCGCAAATCTCAAGGCAGACCTGTAAAAGATTTTTAGTAGATTTGTAGGAGATTATAATTTAGCTTTGGGGGCTTATTTTTATTTTATTTACAAAGATCAGTAGAGCAGACTTTATGAACGATTTAGGACTTTAGACGAGTACGATGCAAGGCCTATTGCAGGAGCGGTTGTGGTGAAAGCCCCTACATATGCAACGATATGACATATGTCGGTTCAATGTAAGCGTTTCGTGTCTCAAAAACGCATCTTCTGTTTTTTATGTTTTTCGGACAAAATGGGTCTCGTCGGTAATCTTAAAGAAAATGGTCGCTGATACAGTACAGATAGAAGGGTTTGAGCCAGAATATAGTTGCTACCGGTCTTTGCTGGTGACCTTAAGCATCGCATGGGTTCGGGCCCGAAAAAAGAAAATATCAATTCACGAAACGAACAATATCAAAGTTTGTCCAACCAATTGATCGGTATTCAAGTCTAAGTGATCGAAGATTTGGAATTAGCCTTTATTAAAATATGTATGAAATGGCGCCCAATGGTAGGCCGTATACTTGACTGTTGTTAATACGCTACACAACATACGTATGCAGAAGAAGGTTCAAAGTTAGTGCATACAACCTTTGCATTTCATTTAGTTTAAAAAAAAAAACGGAATAGCGCCCTCCATACCGGCAGGTCCATGATCGTTTAGCCATTTTATAGTGACCACAGACCAATGACATAAACTGTCAATATTGACGACATACATATTTTCTCTTTTTCAGTAAGTATCATCATGTACCAAGAGTAAATGTTCAATACATTTACTGAGATTAATTTTCATTATTCAAAGGCTGCTACCGCTCTTTTAAGTAGTAGACTTTCCAAGATGCGTAGAAAATCCCATATAACAGCTTTTTCTGGGTGCAGAAAAAACGCTTTTGTGGCTTGGAAGGTGTTAATGGAACCGAGGTGCTTCAAAATCTGAAAGACAGAGAGTCTGTCTAATTGTACCAAACTTTTTCTCAGCGAAAACCTTCGTCGTTACGTCAGCTTACTTTCCCTATCATTCGCTAATGCCTCCGCCCCCGAAGGCTGTTGTCGAAGTCATAGAGTACCTTGTGATTCTCAAGAAATGGGATTACTCATATGCGCGGATGCTAATGCTCAAAACACAGTCTGGGGCAGCAGCGAATGCTTTTTACGGGGATACCACCTCCTAGACTTTTTACTATAGTCTGACATGGTCATTATTCATTAATAATGTTGCTTCTCAGCCAACATTTGTTACGGCAAGAAGGCGGGAAGTGATTGACTAGACGTTGTCTAATCGGTACTTCAAGGCTATTACAAACTGGAGAGAACCGTGTCAGATCATAGATACATCGCTTTCCAACTCAAATGCGAAACCATTGTTTTGCAGGAGAGAAGGAACCCGCTAAAAACTAACTGGATACGCTTTAGAGACGAGCTAGACAAGCCTGTCAAAACTTCCTCTAAACTCAGAAAGAGACGGAAGGTCGAGGATGCTGCTCAAAATCTGACTATTATCATCGCCAGATGTTTTAAACTGAAGTGTCCGGTTTTGAAAACCTCCTACAGATCTCCACTTCCCTGGTGGAACCCAGAACTGCAGCGACTTGGAAAGGAAGCCAGAAAACTTCTAAATCGGTCACTCAAGACAAATCTGAATGGAGACTGGAACCTTTTCCGATCCAAACAAAAAGAATATAAGAAGTTAATTCGTTTATCGAAAAGTGCTTCCTATAAAGATTTTTTTGAAAAGATCGAGACTCTAGGTGAGACCAGTAGGTTGGTTAAAGTTCTCAAAAGAGGCAAACTAATCCAATCGGAGGTACTTAGAACATCTGACGGATACGTCAGTCTTCTGCTGGAAACGCATTTTCCTAGTAACCAAACAACGATTGAGTCACAGATAAGCCCGCTAGTGCAGGTTGAGCATGATCTAAGCCGCAAAACTCGGCATAGCTGGTATACTGCATCGTGGCAAGGGTTGAGGCAAATAGATATGATGTAGCATCTTTTGATGGCTTCAAGTCGCTTGGTACCGATGGAGTGTACCCAGCTTTGCTCCAACAGTGTATAAACCAGTTGCTGCCAACTCTGAAGAAAATCTTCATTGCGTGTCTGGCACTGACATATATTCCTATACCTTGGTATACGGTTCGAGTGGTTTTCATACCAAAAATTGAAAAAAAAACTCTCCCACGCTAAGCATTTCAGACCTATAAGTCTTTATTCTTTTCTGAAAAGGTTGGGGAGACTAGTTAAGATGCACATGGGCAGGTCTGCGCTGAGGATGCACTCTCTATCTGAGATGCAACATGCATATCAGCGTGGAAAATCCTGTGAGACTGTGCTTCAAAATCTAGTTGCTAAATTGAAGGCGCGTTCGATAGGAAAAAATACGCCATGGGTATTTTCATCGACATAGAGGGTGCTTTCCACAATGCGACTTTCGACTGCATGTGTAACTCTGCTGGACAAACACGGGATAGGTGAGACATTTGTATTGTGGATCAGGGCAATGCTGATGAATAGAATTTTGGAGTTAGATGCGGACTGTGGACGCCATCAGGGGTAAACTAAGTCTGCCCACAAGGTGGCGTTCTGTCTCCCCTGTTATGGTGCATGGTAGTTGACTCTCTGTTGCACACCCTAAACGGTTCAAACGTCCACGTCTATCCGCATACGCGGATGATGTTGCCATACTTTCTGTCGGATCATGTTTACAGACTGTCTGTGTTAACGTGCAGATGGCTTTAGATATTGTTTAGGGCGTATCTACCAAAAAGGTCCCTTGGATCTATACGGCTATGATAAGGCCTTTTCTAGCCTATACGTCGGTTGTTTGGTGTTTAGTTTCGACCATAATGCATGACAGGTGAAATATAAATATGCAATAAAATGTATAAATTGGTGGTACAGTAAGTATATATGTATCCTTTGACAGAATGGCTCCTATAACGGTGATCTGCGCGTCACAACATTTCCTAACATTTCCTGTATTGACGTCTAACCAATACATAATTCAACTCACCTGCGAACAATACCGCATAAGATCCTGCGTACCCCATATCAGAGTAAACCACAACAGCCAGACTTCCGGCACGACACAATTAAAATATTGATTAAGGAATAGCAACGCGGGTCCCAACTGAGACCAATCCAGGTACTCCATTTCACTCTTTGTCATATGAGCTATCTGCAATGCAAATTTAGTTTAACACAAAAATACGTTTAATCAACCCAAAAACTTACCACAAGTTTATTGGTCACTTTCGCAGCGACCATTCCGAAGGCGAGGATATACAACGACGAGTGCTGCTCGAAGATGCTTTCCGGTGATTTTTGTGCAATTATAAACGCGGGCAGCACAACCAACGACAATGGAATGCTCGGTGACAAGACACTGGTGCCCTTTTGTTGAACGTTTTGAAAGAAAAATATTAATTAGACATATCTCAAGAAATGTCCCAATAGAGGGAAATTGTGGATCCGGAAAAATCCTGGCCAAACAATAAGCTCAAACTGTCTGTCCAGAATTTGTCCTGCTTTGTTGTTCAATGCAAAAATACTTCTTTTGGCTTTTAATTTTGTTTTGGTTAGTTAATTCTACGATGACACTTGACATTCGTTGACACAACAAGGATGCACATGCAGGTTAGCATTATAAATTAAAAAATAAAAAGTTAAGCCTTAAGCGTAACATGCATTTCGTTTTACATTTATACAAAGCGTTAAATTAATGCAAAGTAAGTATGAGCAAAATAAGCAACTCAGTTTTTATTTTGTGTGTTTCGATCTGGTTGTGGGTGATGTTTAAAACTACTTCTAGTCACTTTCACTGGAGCTCTAGCTACAACTTGTTGGTACATATTTACAGCGTACGCTTTAAAAAAAATGAATGATAGCTCTAAGACAGTACTTGTCTGGTCATACAAAGGAAAAAAAAAATGTAATCAATAAACCTTTACCACTGGAAAATATGTAAATTTGTTAAAGAATTCTTTTCTTTTTTTTTTTTATTGTTGCATATAACCATTTTTACGTAGGGTGGGGAAAAAAACTTGACAAATTTACAAAATATTTTCTCAGCGTTATTTCGTTTTGTAATTTTGATTTTGTTTGTTTTTTTCTATATTCTTACGGCAACTGATGATCCATTTTTTCCACAACCTCCAGTCATAACGACTTTTGCGTAGCGCAGTGCTAGTAATGTATCAATGGCGAATGCAAAATAAAGGGGCATAATTCTTACATCGTGTCCTGTGTAGGGGAGCTAAATCAATGATATAAAATTTTGTTTGGATTTTCTTTTCGATTTTTAATTCAATTTTTTTTTTATTTTAATTTCTTATCCTGCAAAAAATGTTGCGTGTGTGTGTGTACAGTTTTTTCATAATAAAAAAGAAAGAACACAAAAAAAAAAGGAAAACTAAAATTGTAGTGCTATTCGTTTCCAGAAGATATTTACTGCTTTAGAATTAAGTGCTAAAAATTAATACCATTTATATAGAAGTAAGCTGAAAAACATCTAAAACAGTGTATACACCCATTAACCGTGCTGAGAGGGCATGTGAAGGAGAAAAACTCAAAGAAAAAACAAATGTACCTATATCGAAATTAAGAAAACTATAACCATAAGTGGAAAATAAAAATATGTACATCGTTGGTGTTATTTGTCTTGGCAATGGGGTCATCTGTTTTGCTGCTACAGCAGAAGTTCCATTTTATCGCATTCTGGACTTTTGTTAATAGTATTTTTATAATTTTATTAATCAGTAATTAAATTACAGAATTAATAATACGATAGCACTAGCTGCCAGGGCTTAGGCTAGCCGCACATTGCATACGATTTCGTACGAATTTCTCTCATGCGAACATGTACGCATACGCACGAACAATCCCGACCTTCCAATTAGTATGGAGCGCGCACACTGGATGCGAGTTCGTCGTACGTATAGTTCCGACATCCGAATACAATTCCAACTTGTTGGGATTTTTAAACACGTTCGTGCGTTGAAACAATAAAATTGGGTGTTTATAGACACAAAAGAAGGGCGTATGGGACACGGGGCACTGCTTATTTTACAGAGAAAATCGTATTTAGTGTGCGCACTCTTTTCGTACGACCATATTCACACGTTTACGTACGATGTACGATTCGTATCCAATGTGCGGCTAGCCTAAGGCCTTAGCCTTACGAATTTGCATCGTACGTAAACGTGTGAATAGGGTCGTACGAATTGAGTGCGCATACTAAATACGATTTAATCATTTAAATAGACAGTGCCCCGTGCCCCCTTTTGTGTCCATAAACATCCACTTTTAATGTTCCAACGCACGAACGTGTTTAAAGATGCCAACAAGTTGGGATTCTATTCGGACGTCGGAACTATACGTACGTATATGTACGACGAAATCGCATCCAGTGCGCGCGCTTTCGTACTACTTGGAAGGTCGGGATTGTTCGTGCGTATGCGTACATGTTCGAATGAGAGAAATTCGTACGAAATCGTATCCAATGTGCGAGTGGCCTTA
Source organism: Cheilosia soror (assembly GCA_949372485.1). Lineage (NCBI taxonomy): Eukaryota > Metazoa > Arthropoda > Insecta > Diptera > Syrphidae > Cheilosia > Cheilosia soror. The sequence continues at coordinate 84,044,226 of OX443561.1, forward strand.
GCCGTACTGTTGTACTAAACCAACGAAATCTGAAAGATTTAAAAGATTGAGGTATTAGGGTCGTTTGCCGATACGACGGATAGAGATTTAAACTTCCACATAAGCTGTTATGTGACAGTTTATGTCTTACAAAAAGTAGCCCATAAATTTCACGTGATTTTCTGAGGTATGATATATGAGAAGCTGAGAGTGCTGTTAACAACCACAAGGAATGAATTGGAAAGTCGATTCATTTTCAAACATTGCCTCCTATCTGCAACTTATTCTTGGGTCACACGCACTCACTGAGAGTTTGAAATATAAAACCACCAAAGACAATTTGCATTGGGCGGCCAGAAAGGTAGTTAAAGAAGGGAAGCATTGATGGACAACTTTCGATAAAACTGCTTGATGCCAAACTCTATCAAATGCCTTTGAAATATCAAGGGTAGCAATCTTCGCCTTCTGTTGATTTGCTTACACTCATCAGATGATTAAATTAAAATAAAAACAAACGTTTCCACATTTGCAAGACATTCTACATAAGTTTTTTCTCTATACATTAGAATGTGGGGAGTATATTACTGATCGTCAGAGATAAAATCGCTGTCTATTTAGAACCTTGCATAATAGAGTCAAAAAACATGAAAAAAAAGAACCATCATCAATAAATTTCAGCGTTGCCTATTTAAATGAACTTTCTTAAATGTAACACACAAACAGACATACACAAGAATTAAACCCAAGAGTCCACCTTTAACCTCCAAATACAGACAAGCTGCACTTTGCCACCTTAGGACATACGACTCCCTTGTACGACTTTTTGTATTTCTATACCATTCCTTATTGTTTGCGGTAATAAACATTTTAACATTTTAATTAAAGCCATAATTCCTTTTGAAAGCCTGCTTAAAACCGACGATTACTTTTAAAACACCTCTTCTACGAAAATACCATGAAAATGAATAAATTTGGAATAGAATATAGACTCGTGTCTATTCTATCGATAGCCAATCTTTTGTCGATTTTTGTTTTGTTAGTAGACGAGCTACAGCGTGTGGATGGACCATATTTCATATCCGTTTATATTTGAATGAGTTTTCGTCTTTGAGGATTCCAAACCAAGCTTGTTTTACACTACAGCAATGCGGATGTTTTTTTTTTTTTGTTTTTATTCGATCAATCAATGTTAGAATTAATTCATTAATTTGGTTGTTAAAATGATTCAAATATTAGTCAATTTGGCCGCAATTGGTGCATTTTAATATTATTTAGTAAATTTCCTTACAGCAACAGATGAACCATTCTTTCCGCTTCCGCCTTCAATGAACATTTTCGAAAATGCAAATGCATTCAAAAAATAACAAAAAGTTATCCCCACTAGGATAATATAATTCCAATTAACGCCAACCATTGGTATCTGTTAAAATGGAGGAAAGTAATATGTGTCCTTTAATTATTATTATTTTCCACTGGTGTGTATAACTCATGTTGATTTCATTATTTTGCTGAAAAAAAATTGTCTTTTTAAGGGGAAAAGGTGGTGGAGGAGGAAGACCCGAAGAGGAGAAACACATACATCGCCAACGAAACAATAAGTGAGAAAGAAACAAAAAATAATAATAAAGAAATAAATAAGACAAAAGAAAACAGAAAAATATTATGCAGGCGTTATAACATTCCTAACACAAAAATTAAATATCTTGAAAGTTATTATTTGAGTTTAAAAATATAATATAGTATAGATTATGTATGTACTAGATCATGCCGTTATGGACACATTTTTATAGAGAAAAAAGAACAAACAACAAATATTCATTAAGTAGGTAGATAATGTAGTAAGTTCCCATAATCAAAAAAACATTTGTTTATATTTAAATTTTGTTTTAAAATTTTTTATGTTAAACTTGCACTTTTCCTTTTGATACAAGTAAATTATATGAGTATTTAAAGCGTAGCCAAAAGATTGTATTTACTTTGTTTGTTGTCTCTGAGACTTGAACTTACTGCAACTGTGGAGCCGTTCTTTCCAACACCGCCTGCCAAAATTACTGAGAATATGTAAAATAACGACCATAGACCACAAACAATGGTCATAAGGCATAGTGATGTCCATATCTCAATGTTAAATATCTATGAATTCGAATGAGGAATTGGTTGTTTTTATGTACTATATAAAAATTTATGAATTGGCGAATTAAGTTTGTTGATTGGCGTCTGTTTAATTATTTTAAATTTTTTTTAAGGCTAAGTTGACGGTATTTCTAAAATTTGTTTGTTTATCTAGCTCTTCGGGGATGCACTTCGCATGCGTTAACAAAAATCTTAAGTTTCAATGGAACTGGTAATTGCAGATTGGTCAAATGAGAAATGATGAATACAAGCGTCGATATGTCTGCAGAGCTTTTTGTTTATAATTTCTGTGCACTATTCAAGTAGCTATATAAGGGGAGTTAACAAAATCATCGCAGTGAATACATTCTGTTATTTAACAATATTGAAAACGTAATTCTAATGAGCAAGTAAAAAAAATGTGAACACATAATAGTCTTGGTAGACATCGAGTAAATGTGGTGGTTCGTCTACTAATGAGCCCACCCACCACATAGGGGCGAAACGCATTCTGGAGTAGATGCCACACATTATCGATATGAAAATGTTTTATCATAATGTAATGAACATCGCGCTTTATTGAATGCAATGTTGCAGCGGATTGTAATAGTGATTCCTAAAACTATACGGAAAAGTGGAGGTTGCCAACTGACTGTGATAAGCTATGCTATGGAGATATTTTAGTGATTATCACTTTACGTAGAGCAAAATACTAGAAAACACAGAAATATGATTGTGACTATCAACTATCGCAATCACCTTACAGGGGGCTTATTCCCAAAAGCTCGGCAAATCACTTTTCATGGCGGATTTGTATTTTTGTATTCCCAAAAGCGATAGTTGTTTAGGTGACGAATTGTTTGTGGATAAGAAAATAAACTATGTTGTCAAACTTTTGGAAAATTGAAAGTCAGAATGGAAAAAAAAAACTGGAAATATCATTTTCTCTTCGTTCGCATTTGAGAATAACCAAAAGCGAAGACGGTCGAAATTGAGGTATCGATTTCAATACGATCCGACGCGCATTTGTCGTGTTTGTTGTTTGATATAACTTGAGTATAGTTCTGGGGGTCTCGAAAGCAACGAACCGTCGCGTCGTCACCTAAATTAATAATTTTGTTGGATATTGAATGTTCAAGCTTGCCGAACTGCCAAAATAGATGCGGACCACAATTTGTTAATAGCCAAATGAGGATTTCTATTTGAAGTTGCAAAGCTACTATCCAAAGAAAACGTTTCCCAACTGATGTAACCTTTACCTTTTAACAAACTTATTGACTGGATCGACGGCAAAAGACCACACCGTCAATGTTCTATCAGAAGTGGCGCTAGCCGACCGCAATGAAAAGTCAGGTGCCGGTTGGCATAATGAAGCCAAAAATGAGGTGTACGAATTTATACAGACCAGAACTGATCGCGTGGGTTTAGAGGGGGGGAATGAGGGCAAAACAAAATATATGCTGTCAACAAGAAGGGACACAGAACATTGACGAATCGGACAGAAGGTCACGATAGACAGCTATAACTTTGAGGTAGTTCGGGACTTTGTCTACCTCGGCTCCGTTATTAACTCTGAAAATGACATCACATTAGAAATCAAGCGAAGAATTACACTTGCCAACTGCTGTTACTTCGTCCTAAGAGGGCAATTGATTATCGAAAAACACCAAGGAGACTCTATATAAGACCCTTATCATCCCAGTCCTGCTTTATGGCGCAGAATCATTTATCCGTTATTAAAGGCGGATGAAGATCTTCTCGGTCGCTTCGAACGCAAATTTCTTCGAGTGATTTTCGGTCCTGTTTGCGTTGACGAGCTTTTGAGGAGGAGATTTAACAGCGAGCTCTACGAGCTGTACAGCGACATCGACTTAGTAAGAAAAGTACGTATCATTCTTCTAAGGTGGCTGGGACATATAGAGCTAATGAACACCAAAGCTCCAGCCCGAAAAGTCTTCGATTCCAACCCGGAGGGACAACGAGGTAGAGTGGACCTCAACCAACTTGCAGTGCGCAACTGGAGGCAGTTAGCCAAAGATCGCGCTAACTGGAGATGCGTACAGGTTGAGGCGCAGGCCCACCCCGGACTGTAGCACCACCTAAAAAAGAACTGACCGCGTTGGCAACAAAGAAGTGGAGAATTTTAACTTTTCAAAAGTAAAATGAAAGAGCACCAGAAGTGGCGGTAAAATCTATTGAGGAGTACTACTGCAGAGGCAATTTCAAAGTTCTACCCTACCAGAGAGTAAAACGATCTACCCATGTATGCAATCATCGAATAGAAACCTGCAGATATGATCATGGAAATATGGTAGAAGGTTCACAGTCGGTGCAGTGGATATGGAAAAAACACTTCCGAAAAATAAGGAAAATCGAAGTTCCGCCTGTCTATTCAAAACAGTAATTTAAATGGAGGCTGATGTTGAACTAATTGTGTAGTTTGAAATAGCTACAGTTCCCTTAGATGTGACTGTTTCTAAGAGTCGTTGTTATGGCTTTTTTAACAATAATTTCTTAAGAACACTGCGCAGACTTTTAAGGTGGCAACCCGCTTTTCGCTGTCAACCTGGACGTCAAAACATCCAACCAACACGGAGTGAGAATAGCGATATTTATGTAAACCTAGATCCCAACAAGGCTTTTGGAGCGGATGGCCTACAAAACCAACTTTTCAAAGCACAGGGAGATGACATGGTAATGAGCAACTCATTTGTAATATTCGGTCTGCTAAAACAATGGCCGACGAAGCATCATCTGCCTCATCCACAAGAAAGAAAATACACAACAAAGGCTGTTGAAATTTCCACGAAAAAACTCACACGAAGCTGATTTTTATGTTTTATCTTTTAAATTACGTTCAAATGTCAACATTCACCCTTATTCCCATTGTCGTTTATCGTATACGACTCAAGTGTCGTTGTAAATCAGATTTTTTTTTTGTTAACGATTTTATAATAAGATCGCATATGTAAAAATGTAATATGACTCGTTAACGACAAACGACAATGGGAATAGGCGTAATTATTTCGTATGCGATGATTTTGTATTGCACCCTATTGTCAGATAAAACGGACGGTCTATGCTCTCGCGCATAATTTTGCAGATGTCTATGAGGAGATGATTTTATTTAAACTTTAAAGTTTCGTTTTAATGATTCGAATGGAAAATGCATGAAATAAAATAACTACAACCATCAAAAATAGTGCACAATCGAAAAGTAACGAAATCAAAAATGAACTAAAGTAGGTAGAGGTGGGTAACAAATATAGAAACAAAAAGTCACAAAAATAAAAGAAATTAAATGAAACACTTGTGTTACTCATCACTTGATAGATTGTTATTAACCACACGGTGTGAACAGTGAGTGGGGGGAAAAATCGACAGTGTGCTTTAGTTTCAACACATGTTTCATTAAGATTTGATAAGACATAAAATAAAAATCACTCGTTTCGTTTTCGAAGCCTAAAATCTCCTGGAATATGTTCGTTAAAAAATAAATGTTTTTAGAAAAATAAAATAAAAATAAAACAAAACAGAGAGTACAGCAACACCGTAATCAACTAGCTTACCTTAGCTAGCCAAATTTCGGGTCCGAAGATAGCCGAAATTATATGAATACCCATGATGGTAATTTGAGCCTCTGTGACATCGATTTTGCCAAAACGTAACGTACCAGAGACATACGTTTGCCAATGAGCACAATAAAACAATGTTATGGCACAGAAGCACTAAAATAAAGAAAACAAATGTTAGAACTTGTATAATAGTTTCATAAGAGTTAATACCTGGAAGAACAACCAATTTGGATAGTGACCCAATTGACATGATATGCACGCAGAAAGTGCTACAAATATTGTTGATATCGAATCGCAACCATGATCGAAAAGTTCACCTAACGGGGAGGATGTATTTGTGCGACGAGCTTGTTTTCCATCTATTGAATCCAAGCTTTGGTAGATAAACAAACCGAGCGCGCACAGAAGGCAGGTCCATCTCGGTGGAGGTGATGTGCCATCGGGACTGTATCTGGAAAATGAAAAATAGTCATTTAGATAACAAGTCAATTAATACGATACAATAAAGTTAAGTTATCTTATCTTTTCTACTCGTAAGTTGCGATGAATCATGTTAGCAAGAAATTTTAGTGGAGGCCCTTGGACAACTATAAATCGGTGTTTAGATAGGAAAGAAGTAGAAACATTTCCCTGTGTGCCTGTGGAACCTATATGGATCTATGTTCTTATTAATTGCTTGGAGAAACAATCCTCTACCTGACTTTTTATTGACGGGTTGGGTGATTCAGAGGATATCTATGTATTACTGCCCACATTACGAAAACCTTTCTGAAAACGCGGAGCTCGTATTTTTTCATTGTCCACGGGACAAAACTGAGAGATGATAGCTAAAGGCTATAAATACGTATGTTTGTCTGCCTAAGCGGACTTTGATAGATCATTATTTTGCTCATTGAACAGGGATGAATAAGAATAAGACACAAATTAACCATAAAAGGAAAATCGATACCCATTGAAGAAATAATCCACAAGCACCCAAGTGTGGTAGAGTAGAGTCAAATCTGCATTAACAACTTGTAGATCTAACCTACCTAACCCAACTTGCCGGGTCGCATACTAATCGATCTCGTTACACGTTTCGAGTGTTACCGTAAAACGAAGAACAGAAGGGTCATGGGGGACAGAAATCGGCGCGCGTTAAAAAGGGAACAAGTTCATTTCATTTATTTTGAGATACCTATACACAGTAAGATTTAAAGTCTTATAAGCTAGTGATAGGTTATACATTTCCAAAAGTGAGCTTAATACTAAAACAAAGAGATACTGGTGAATAAAATATATATCCAAATATAAAAAAAAAGAAAATAAAAGGAAAAAAAGGAAGGAAGGAGAGAAATAGACAGGAAAGGTGATTAGTGTAGGTCTAAAGAAGATTAAAGTAAGTTAAAGAAAAGGGAAGTGTACTATTTTATAAAGTGGCAAAGTAATGCCTTAAGTGAGACTTAAATCTTGTTGGATTTGTTAGCCTATTGATATGGCGCGGCAAAGAATTCCAAAGACGAGTAGCGTTAATAAAAAACGGGCGCTCGGATGTCAGGAAGGCGTAACGAGGCTGAATTAATTAATCAGACCTTACCGAAGAAGCCCTCGTCAGTCTTTCGTAAAGATACGGCGGTGGTGGGTAAGCAGTACATCATACAGCAAAGATATCGTACGGAGCTCAAAGTAGCTCTCAAGCGGCATATTGAGGAGTCGAGAAGAAAGATTAGAGACTCTATCATATCGCCGGAGCCCAAAAATATACCGAATGAAACTATTGAAAACAACATTGAGCTTTCTCCTGCACACATGATTACAACTACAAAAAATTGTACATCCATAGGCCAAGATCGGTAAAATTAAAGACTTCACGAGCATAGCACGCGTTTTTAAGGGACTCGCTGGGAGACCCAAAGAGTGCGTAGCACTTCATATTGGGAAGGCATATACAATAATCGTAATGTGCTGGTCCCATATGTGAGGTTGCCGTTGAAAGTAACTCGTAAGTTCATGGCCGATTCGACATAATCAATAACTGCGTTGTTTAAAATGATTCGAGGAAAATAAGTTAAGTCGAGTTTTTTTTTGGACCAAACACACTTGGACTTCGAAGGATTTATAGCAAGACCATTAAGTTGAGCCTAGTATGCTACTTTCTCAAGATCCTCATTCACGCAACTAGCACCATGTTCGAAGAGAACAAGATCACAAATGTAGTACATCTGAACATCGTCTGCATACATATGTGACGAACAATTTTTGATGATCGAAGGAATTTCATAAACATATAGAGAGAACAGTAAAGGACCGAGTATGAAGCCCTGTGGGACACCACAACTGGTTCGAAGAAAATCTGATCGGCTGTCACCTACCTTAACAGCTTGCATTCTATTTGATAGATAGGATGAGGTGAGCTTTACAGCATCAGGCGAGAAGTTGTAAAACCAACGAAGGTTATCTGCGAGTTTGGAATGAATCACAGTGTCAAACGCCTTTTAGAAATCAAGGAGAAGCAGAAAGCTTACTTTGTCCTCGTCGAGTGCTTGCCGAAGATCTTCTATGACATTTAACTAAGCAGTAACGCAGCTGTGTTTGACGCGGAAGCCACTCTGTTTAATTGATAAAAGGTTATACTCCTTAATAAAACGGCTCATTTGTTTTTTTTTTTTAAATTCGTTCAAGTACCTTCGAAAGGAAATGTAAAATAGAAATTGGTCTAAATTCATCGCACTTAGCATTTTTGGGTATGGGCAAAATTTTAGCTAATTTCCATTTATCAGAAAATTCTACAGTAGTTAAAATGGTATTAAATATGTGAGTAATATATGGAAGAAGTACTGGAAGAATCAATTTCAGAAAAGTAGGGTGCATTTCATCGAGCCCGCGTTCAGTGGCTGTTTCAGGGCCGTTGTCCAATAATGGGTGAAATATTCAAACTCTGGGGTTACTCAAATTATGAGTACATCGATCTTGCGATGTTGAATATGTGGCCTTGAGCATGTTACACCCGCTTTGTATGTGCTCCAAAAAAGGTAAATCTACTCCTAGGGATTAATGGATTGGAAAGGTAGTTAGTTGTTCGTTTTGCTTGCATCTCTGACAGTACGAGATCCAACTATTGCGGAAGACGATGACCTATATATGGATTATTGGGGTTAAATACAAAACGTCTACAGTTCCATTTGAAACATTCAAACTTAAAGCAGCTATGGGCTCCCCTCTCGGTAAGTGCTTAAAAAACAACAAACAAATAGAATGCAACGTTTAATATGGATAATTTAAATATTCAAATTAGGTTATTTAGCAGATAGTTTGCTAGATAAGAATGTAAAATAAAACACCCTTTATACAAGTATAATATAATTTCGATATATGTGTAGTGTAGCTACTTTTCCAGCTCAGATCAAGAAACAAAATGCTTCGATTAGTTAGATAACTACTAGTAAACGCTTGAATTTCTCTATGTTATCGTTCATAACCCTCTACTAGTTCACTAAATAAATAACCACCAGTCATGCAAAATTTATCAAAGCAACAAAAAAAAATCTATAATTTTGCAAAACAAATTGTATTATCATAAAACAGCGCGGCCGGCGGCGTCCAACCGACCTCGGTTAAAGGAAAAAAAATGTGCGCTGCAATTTTGTACTTACTCAATGTCGTTCAGGCTATTCTATTAGAATTGGGTCGTATTCGTATACACAAGGGAATAAATGGGGGGCTAGGGGTAATACTCCCAATCATCTGATGTGGTGTTGGTCTTAAATCACGTGTTTGTGAATAATGCTGCTATAGCTCTAGTCGTTCATATGCCTATTCGTTTCGAACTGAATTTTAGAAGACTTTTGTTTACTTTTTTGTTGTGTGTGCTTAAGTGACAATTGAAATTTCATCAAATCGCACTTTGACCTCACATCGAAAGACGGACAGAAATTTTAATTTTAAATTTATGCACCTCAGCGGAAATTAAAGGTCGCCAAAAGTGATAGTGTGTAGATTAAAAATAGTCGTGCAATTAGATGAAGATACGGTGGTTCTTTGAGATGACCTTCTTTGGGTACATGCATAAATTTATATGGGGTGTTCGTACAAGTTTGAGAAGACGCTTTTCCGTATACTATTTGTCACCCACCCGTATATTTATTACCCTTTTGTTGTTGCGCGCAAATAGCTATCATTTCTGATAGCATACGTTGGCCTTGTAAGTTGTAAACAGAAATGATGACGCAGTTATTGTCTCTGGTGTGTTTAAGATTACGATTGCTGACTTGGCTGATGGATCGCGTTTCGCTAAATCGCTAAGACCGCCGACTTCAAGACAAAAACAAATGTCTCTCTTGGTTATTAACATCAATGAGTGAAGTGCTTCTGCCCAAAAAAAGGGTATTTAAATTACATTGTGGGGCGTTAGGTTAGGTGACTGTCGACAAACTTAGACCATTATAAGGTCCCTTGTGATACTAGGAATCTAGAAGAAGTTACGTCCTATTCGTGAACTCCGAGTAGAAGACTTCGAATGTGTAGGTTTGTTAGATCGTTTAGATCATTGTAATAAAAGGCTCACAAGTGGAGTTTCCGTTTGCATCAGGAGAGAGCCGGACAAGTACAGAGAAAGTGGAGATTGGTCTCCTCCTTATCTTCGTACAAACAACTTCTACAAAAATTGTTTGAGAATACGCCAAGCCTTGCTGCATGCATGCCTATAAGCGAGCGTCCCGTGATGATACCTATTGTGGCGCTGATATGTCTTCATTCAAGAGAGATCAAATTCTTTAAGATCTAGCTTTGCCCAAATCTGTTTTGTTGCTACACATGTCATGGCACTCGTCCATCTAAGGTTTGTTCTTTCGATAGCATCCAGCTTTATTATACTTAGGAATACCTAAAGGTAGGTTTGTCGGTAGTGTAGTTCCGAGTTTGGAAAGTTCATCATTGTAGGTCGTTGAAACATTTAAATAACTGTTGGATAGACGTTTGGGTAAACTGAAGTAAAAGACTTTAAATCTCTACGAAGCATTATTTCGAAAATACCTATATGTCCTACATTTATACAAAAGTTCATACTTTAGAAAAGTTGGACGATGAATTTAGAGGCTTTAAATGAGATCTCAGATATGTGCACGTTAACGCTGTGCTGGGTTCTTTGGTACAGAGACATACCAGGCAGCTGCAGAACTAGCCAGTGACGACGCGACTGGTTAAGGTGAGCTCCATAGAAGCGGCAGGATGCAACATCTTCTCATTAGAGCCGCAACAGGCTAATGAAACATGGGTTGATCTTGACAGTTAAAACCATGCGAAATAGACATGACCATTATTAGGAAGTAGATGAGGCTATAAGTCACCGCCAATTACCAGTTAGTTACCAAGTAACTTCAATTACAGACACACCTCTGCGCCCGGAAACCTAGCATAGTCTTAGGTTAAGCTGGGGGCCAAGAAGCTATAGCTCTTCGCGACAGCGACATACAATTGTACCTCTACGGCAGAGATCGCTTTTATTGACTGAGGTATTGCCATCACTGGGACCCTATTGTCACTGCCAGTATTTCAGCCTGGAATCAGCGATGCCAGATTACAAGATATATCTTTTTTTTCAAGATTTTTAAGCTTCAAAATATGTACAAGACTTTTTACCTTAAATTCATCAAATTTCAAGATTTTTTATATTGAACTATAATTTCGTTATTTTTTTCGTTATTTCGTTATTTATTAATAAATAATATTACTGAGGCAATAATCAATAAGCAACTGGCATGGCAATAGGAAACACGCAATATTATCTCTCACAATTATTTTACTTTCAATGAAATTAGAGGTCTTACTACATCAAAGGAACTCAATATCGGTCGAACGATAAATTATGCTGATTACAGCATGTTGCAATTTGTAAAGCAAAATATATATTCTTTCGTAGTAGCAATATTTGTCATTAGTGACACGTCCCTAGACATTTGCGCATATAAGTAGGTACAACGTTTTATTAATTATTGAGAGTGAGGTACCAAAACTACTCGACCGATATAGTCCAATTTCAATACCAACGACACGACGACGGTAAAAAAATCATCTCACAAAATTTCTTGCTTTGACTATTTTTAAGGATATTCAATTTGATGTTTCCTATTATGTATTTGGAAAACTGCCATAACAAAGTCTTATGTCAACGGAAAATTTAATAAAATTAAATAAAACGTTAAAAACTTAACATGTAAACAGTTCTTCCGAAACTTGTAAACGGAGTGCCTTTTGACACTTGTATTTAAATAAAAAAAATTTTTCCGTTCTAGTTAGTTTTATTTATATTTTGGAAAAATCTTGAAAAAAAGATATTTTATTTTGAAAAACAAGATTTTTCAACTTTTTCATCTGGGAACACTGCCTGGAATAAGTTGCTATAGTCAACTGCTGATTGAACTGCATAATCCGAGACTTTCGGAGTAAATGCCCGCTCCAATGCCGAACCCCCCTTTTTAATGGGTACGGACTTAATCTCAAGTCAATCTCAAGCTTTATGTTGCGGGTTAAGATAATCCAAAAGATTAATTAAACCGTGCAAATCCTTAACCTAAATAAGAATAGTATTACCTATATGCCATTGTGGCTTGAGATATAATTTTAACAAAATGAATTTGTGCCCGGAGACAGAATGCAGGTTCTGTTTTAAGGATGAAGAATCCTCCCAGCACATTCTCTGTGATTGCCTGGTACTTCATTGGTTAAGAAAACGTGTCTTTATCAAGGAGATACTTCTACCATCAGAGCTCTGGAACTCAGCTACTAAGGATATAGTGGCCTTCACTAGGGAGGTCATACGTCTCTTAGAGTAACTCTATCCCTCTTCGATACAATGGATCTTGTTAGGTCGCAACGTCAGCCAATTGTGCAAGGGAACTTAAAAAAAATTGTCAATCTCGTCCTCACTGAGGAAACACGTGGGAATTAGTGTAGTAAAATCTAGACGGGGAGCAGTGGAGTCCGTGCATACATTATTGTCCTTAGTATGACTGCGGCCTTAATGGAAGAACATCGTCAAAATGGATCTTCCAGAAGTCACTTTGTTTATTGGACATGGACAATAGAGATAGATAACCAAACGTTTGATACAAAATTATGACTAAGTTTATGAGCTTTTGAATTACATTTTAATCCGCTTAGACCCTATAAAAATACAACACGTTTTCTAAGGGCTTGTATAGATAACTTTGAATTTACATTTACTTTAATATTAGTATTATTGACATTTTTCGATGGTTTTCGCGCAATTTTTGTTTGCATTTTAATTCGCTTTATGGGGCTGCTTATTTTTATTTTATATATGACATGAATAGAATGGTATAGATATAGACAAGCAATTATTTAAGCGATTTGGATGAACCAATGAATTATTGTTTGTCAGGGTCAATTCCAAATAGCGAGAATCGTTGTTACTCCTAGCTTCCCCACTCAGTGATTTGGGTTAATGATACAACTTTTAAATACACGGAAACCAACCATCAGAGCAGTAAATAACCGTTGAAATAATAATAATTATATATAAAATGTATCGATTAAATTACAAAGGTAATAGTTATCATTATCATTATGTCATGGGACTGGACATTTGTTCCACTTTAGAAACTCGTGTGATTACCGTCCATTAACGGACAGCATGATTATATAGAGTACACACATACGAAATAAAAAAGGTTTTATCCCTTTGGTCTCACTGTGAAGCTTATAAATAAGTAAAGCAGTCCTGGGTAAACGGTCCAACTGAACTTAATTGCATAATATACACAGGTGCTGACTGAAAACAGTTCAAAGTTTTCAACGACGTTGCTTTAATTTGGGTCATTCATGCATTTAACATGAATAAATGGAACCCTTTACCCTTTATTCGTCTTACAAATTTGAAAAGTATAGCTTTTGTATTTTCCAGAACCATTTCAAACAACAAAATCTGCGCTATCCCTAAACGAACAATTTTCGTTTTGTTTGTAATCTCTCTTCTTTATATATAAAAGAAAGTGGAAAAAACTGTAGATTTCCCTCTGTCGTCCGTAATTTTCAACCAATTTAGTGATCGGGCGATAGGCCAAACAAATTCAAAATCGGTGCATGCCGTGGCACCGCCCCATACAACAAAAAAACATACAAAATCGTATATCTCGAAAACCACCAAATCGATTGATCTCAAACTTACAGGCAATATTGCGTATTGGCCGTGGAGTGCTCCTGTGCAGATTGGTCAAAGTTGGACAAATGGGCGTGGCACCTCCAATACAAAAAAAATTAAAACAATGTCGCCAGTAATTTTCCACCAATTTAGTTGATTTCTTTTTTTATGTCGGTAATTACGGTTATTGATGGGCCAAAACAATTGAAAAAATAAATTAAAAAAGCAAAAAAAGGCCTGGCGAAGCTGGCGGGGGTTCAGCTAGTAGACTGATAAATTTTGTGAAAGTATAGCTCGTTAACGTGCACGGTACACGGTGATTCTGCCCATGCACACAGTACACATATTATAGGTAATATATTACGCATCTCCAGCTATATTGATTAAATGACCCTGACAATCAACGTATAGAAATAATATGAGCTCGCATGAATTTTCATGGCTGACTCCACCATTCGTATCTCTATGGAAAAGTCTGCCGTTTTGACAGATGCACAGAACGAAACGAAAATGAGTGCTCGGAAGACCTTTAATATGTCTACTTGTGGCCCCTGTATACCGCTTTAGTACAGCACAGCAACCATTTTTTGTGAGAGATATGATATGGATATAAACCCTCAAGAGAATGATGATTTACGTAACCAAATTAGAAGTGCAAATTGAAACGGCAACAGCGAAAGCCAATGTGCTCACTATACCGTGCTAAATGTATAGAAAATTAGAGTAGACCATGCATAACACCGCGTCTTCAGAAGCGACAGCTACACGATTTGAAAGCGCATTTATTGAAAGATGTTTTATTGTTTTATGGGATAATGCATCGGATCGGACTACAAAAATGTTTACCGAATGTCAACAGATAAATTCAAATATCTATTTGTGCTGGTAAAAAAACAAATCCGTCAAAAAAATTTAACTGCATCATAATACAATAGATGCGGCTGATACACTTCAGCAGACCCAGCATCCGACTTCTTCAATTCGCCAACTCTTTATGTTCCTTCCGAAGCCTATAGCGATTTCTGCTAGATCCACACGTTTCTATGGCTTTCGTAATTTCAGAGCTGTTCGCAATTATCAAAACAAATGAATTTTTTCTGTCAAACGTTAGAATTCTTCAAATGATTTTCGGTCCCGTTTGCGTTGACGGCAAACTTAACGAGCTATACAGCGACATCGACCTGGGCAGAAAAGTACGTATCACTCGACTAAGATGGCTACGACATGTAGAGCGAATGGACACCAAAGCTCCGGCCCGAATAGTCTTCGATTCCAACCTGGAGAGACAACGCAGTAGAGGAAGACCTCGCCTTAGCTATCGCGCACAAGTGGAAGGGGACGTCAACCAACTTGGAGTGCGCAACTGGAGGCGGTTAGCCAAAGATCGACTTAACTGGATAGGCAAGTTGGTTGAGGCTCAGTAAGTAAACGTTCAAATGTCAAATTTGAGTCAGCGTTTCTGTCTACAAAGATGGCAAGATATGAAGGCAAACTGAAATGTTCAAATATATGTCTTGCCGACAAAATCGCGGTCTACACCAGACATATTCTTGAGCCTTGACTGAAATTATGGCTCGTGGAAACTGAGTGTAAAGGCCAAAAATGATACTATGCAGAGGCCCCCCTCCCTTTAGGGGAGAGCTAAAATTTACAAATGAACCCAAATGACTAGTTTCTATATAGCAAATTTTGATAAAATTGGAGCAAAGGCTCAGTAGTAAGTGTTAGTGGACAACTGTGCGAGAGGGGTCTTGTGTTCGATCCCCGGAAAAACACATGTTAAGGTCTTTTCCACTGCGCTCACCCCTCGCAAAGGTCTGACAAACATCTGAAAGATTATAACTGTCCTGAGAAATCTTCTCGATTCGGATCAGTTTGGATTCGGCATAAAATTGTAGGTTTCTTCCATTCGGACCAAACATACAAATCACACAAACGAATAGTTGGAAGAAGCTAGGCTAGGGTGACTGTATACACCACCTATTTGTTTATTTCGTAAATTTAGTTGGAAACTAAATAAGGAAGACCGCTACTGCCACACACACCTGAGAGAAAACAGTCTAAAGTAGTACACTGAATCTTTGCACCGGTAGTCAGGCTCAGCCCATTTTTCTCTTCAAAACCGTAGTCTAGTTGCTATTTATATAAATACCTTCAACTTTCCAAACGGTTATCCATTTTGCAGCCATCTAAATTTGGCTCGAACACCCTTGTAATCAACCGATAAGAAACTAACGTACGTTATGCTTACACAAACAAGGTGGCCTGACTCTTATACGAAAAAGATTACAAACCTGTATGCAATCTCATTTTACCATTGATAACAACGTTTTTTTGTCTCGCCTAAAATGTCTGTCTGTTTTTGCCGCATTATGCTAATGTTTGCCCCTTGACGTCATCCATAAAACAAGATTCTAAATAAACTGGACTTTGATTCTTATCGCTTTCTAAAATGAAACGTCTCATGTGTTGAATCTTGAATGTAACCTTTGCCATAGAAACAGCTGAAATTTGAAAGAAAAAATGAGAACGTATTTTTAGCTAATGGCAATTGTGAATGCGAGCTGTAAATTCGCCAGCAATACAATTTACCGGCTTAACGAAAGCTATAAAACAAGTCATCATTTCAGTTGTCAGACGTCAGACCATTATGAATCTGAGAGCTCAAAATTAGTTGCGTGTCCATTAATACAATAAAACAATTTTCTTTCATCACTCTATATCTCTCTTTCTGACTTTTTAGAAATTTTAATTATTTTCAACTAGTATTTGAAAGTGACGGAGTGTGAGTTTAGAGGTCAATGGGTTAATATGCTGCTCCCGTAATAGGCAGACAATTTAGAATTTTACTCAAGCCCATTCCATATGCGTATACACGTAATGAAATATGTAGTTCGATTGATTGAATAATCGAACAATCCATTAAATATGCGATTGAATGATTCAATTCACAACAACTTTCCACACTCATACCCTACCTAGCCATGCAGATCACCTGTGCACATCGTAATTATGGCATGATTATGAATATTTATATACGTATACGTTTCAGCTGAATTGCCGCCGAATGAATGCCGTTGACTTCAACTTCAAGTGAGTCATTTGGCTGAAAATGAGTGTGGTACGAGTAAATGGTACATCAGCCAGCACTCGACTAAGTAGTAGAGAAATGTAAGAAATTATAAAACTAGTTCGCCTGAGTAGGGAGAAATACAGACATATTATGAATATGTGTCAAGACAAGATACACTTCAAGAGCTTTTCCTGTGTGGTATGAACGTAATGCATGAATCACTTGGAAGCGCTATTAGTCTGTTTATGCGACTTTGCGGAATCGTAAAAACGACTATTGTCGTCAACAGTTCGGCGACATTGAATAAGCTCAATGTCTCTTTAAGAATAATTATAGCCAAGAATAAGAATGGCAAGATTTTTAAACTTGCTGTCTTGACTAGTGCTGATAAGATATTCGGTGTTTATTTCAACCCGGATTTAAATGAAAGATGAGTCAAATCCACGTAGAATCTGCAGAAATAAAAAGAGAATATGTGCTGTCATAGATGGGCACTAGAATTGTATATAGATCGGTCTAAAACAAATGATGGACCTAACTAAAGCAATCTATTCGACTACCTAACTCGTTATTCGAGGCGAAAGTTATGCATATTCGTGAAGCCTGTGAGATTGCTGCCGCTACCAAATCACCAACAAATATCTGAATTAGTCAAGCACTGTTGTTAGTATGTACATAGAAATGTACCCAGCCAACTGTAAACAGCAGACGAACTAGCCAGATAAACGAGCTTTTAACTTTAGTAGGAAGGTAAGCTTGCAACAATAGAAACTGCAAGTAAGAAAATCTCCTTACAGGCGCTGTAGCAGATCTGAGATCTTGACAGTTGCAACCATGCAGGACATCGCCACGACTTAGGTCCGATACTTAGCGCTGATAGAGACTCATAGAGACCTTAATTCGGTGGCTTTTTATACTTACTTACTTAGATGGCGCTACAGTCCGGGGTGGACCTGGGCCTGGGCTTTTTATGCCTTACAAAAAATAGAACTTAAATCTTTATGAGTCTTATCAGAGGAAAACAAGGAGCATGATAAATGTTGCATTATTGGAGCTCTTGTTTGTGTTCTTACAGACCATTGTGTACTAGAAAGATATGGCCCAATGCGTGCAATGAGGAAACTAGGAGGAGGAGGTTGTGGATATGTTGTTTCCCTTACTTTGCTACTGCTCAGTATTGATTTTGTGTGGTAACAATGGACCTCATTTGGTCTAAGTGAATTGTTCTGAATTTTTCGATTCATATCCACCTAATCTAAATAATTGTGGATGAAACATGTAGCATGTAGCATCAAGCAGCAGTATGCTTGCATTACAGATACCTAAGCATCTAAGCTTTTTTTCTCTGATCAATCCCGGTCCAAGTGTAGAAACCCATTTTCTTGGTGTAGTAAACTGATATAATTCGTTTCTGGGGGACCACATTAAAAACTAGCTCGATATGGGGGATTTCCAAACCGGAGACAAAGACAGAGCAGCTACATAAATCGAGTATAACTCCAAAAGAGCAAACAACTCGAAATGGAGAAGAAAAGCGAAAAGTTAGCAGTTGTCGCTTCCAAAAAAAAAAAAAAAAATTCCAAATCAAAAATAGACCAACACTATCCAAATCAAAGCCGAAAAGAAATTCAGAAAGTATCCGATGTGTGAAGATGAAAGCCAAAAGCACTAAGCAAAGCAGCACTTACAACAAAACAGACGGACCCAGATTCTAGAAAGTCGATTTGCAGCGTCTATTGAAAAACAGTATTGGGGAACCTTGGCAACAAGGTAGAGATTCTGCATCTCCCTTTCTATACTAATCAGATAGTCTTGGATGGTTTGTTGCTTGGATTGAAGTGCTCCTCGATAAGATACACTTAGACCAATATAGATCCATTGTGCTACCATTGGACTCTTTCTGGTCTACCTTAGGCGATATTTGCTTTGCAGTGCTGTACTATATCAGCATGTATGAAGTACACATTTAATTTAGCAAATGATATTGATGCTTCAGTGTTGGTGGGTACGTTTAAACTCTATAATACCAATCAATCCCATTATTGCTGACCCTTTTGAAAGTTAAAGAGCTGGCAAAACGTTTGTATCAATAAATCAACATTTTTAAAATCTTAGCCGCAGGATGGTAGCGGGATTCATGCGTTTTCCGGACGTTGATGTGAGTTTAGTTTTCTAGAAAACCAGTTGTCCTGTAGTACAGACAAACAACCATTTTGTTTAAGATTATGTAAGTGACCGACTTGTTTCCCATTTTTGTATATTCAACAAAATTTGACGGCAGGCAGTTGAAATGCTATGTACAATAATGAGCCAATTTATGAATGAATTACATAAGGTTTATTTACATTCTACAAAATCACGTGTATTTTCAGTCGTCAAGTTAAAAGATTCAAACACATACTCACCATACTCAGAGTCGCTGCACATTCATTTAATCGCTGAATATACTCGAAAGAATACAAATAACAAAATAACAAATTACCCTTCCGCGCCGTCAACTAGACAGACGGAAAGAAAATCGCCCAATTAAAAATAGATAACAAGAGTGAATGAATAAATTCAATTTGTGAGACCTATGCGTTTCTTTGGCATTCTTACGTTTTCTTTATGGATCAGCAAATACCCGTTCACTAGCCGTTTCGTCATTGAGCTTTGCTTTACAGTCAACCTTGCTATACAATAGTGAAATGAAATACGATGTGCAAATGTGCAACACACATGAACTATAGAACTAGTGTGACTTTTGCATAACTGTAGAGCGTTATATGTATTTGAATGCGAAGCTTGCCCTGAGGGGATAAAACGTGCATAAGTCAATTATTCAAGTCAATAGTATCGGTTTAAATGTGTCCCATGGGAAAGTCGGAGCACTTTATATTGCCTTTTGAAATTCAATTAAGGCCGGCCGATAAGAGAGTGCAGCGCGTGGAAATCAATAATTATTCGCCTTTCAGTATATAATTGAATTTAAGAACGGCACAGAGGTTTGAATTAAAAATAGATCATCTGTAGATAACAGTACCGGTGAGATAATGTTTTCAACTCAGACGTCTGTTGTTGTTGAGATGGTGTTGCCAACAAATACAATTAAATGAGCTAGAGAGATTCACTATGTAGTAATAGACAATAGCTGACAATGTTGCACAGATTATTTTACTTTACTATCAAGAGCTAACCTTGAAGTTTTCAGAAGACTGAAAAGAATACTAAAGGGGCTTTAACCGACTTGACCTGTGAACCAATATGTATTTAATCAAACATTTTTTTTACATCATGAATAAATTATGTTAACTTAAGGTAGGTAACTAAACCATACAATTTTTGAAAAATGTATGATTACAAGTCAGCACCAGTTTTTGATTTCAAAAACATAACATTCGGTTAAGTACGTATCGACTAAACAGTTCGCTTAGATCAGGCGCCTTCTCTGTCCCGAAAGTAAACGGAACTCTCTGTTTCGAAAGCGGAATGAATTTTCCAAACGTCAAACGCATTAATATACGGAAAATCGAAAGTATTACAAAGTACGAATTCAAAAGCGGAATGAAAAGCATTTTCGAATAGGATTGACTTTCGGAACGAAATAGAGAGTAGGGCCCCAGATGTGGTTATCGTCTACTCATTAGATTAACTTACCCACCACATCGGACCAAAATGCATTTCTAAGCAGAGGCAGTCAGCTTAAGATCCGACTAAATTGGTAGAGGCGGAAAAACTACACCGACTCATCCTTGTACTCTCGGATTTTTGTCAGACGTTCGTACCTTTCGCGCAGTGGAAAAAAACCGTAAGATGTAATTTCTTCTTTTCCGGGGATCAAACCTCGGACCCCTCGTACAGAAGTCCAGCACACTAACTACTGATACTGAGCCGCGCCTAAAAAAACAAAAGTAAATTCTGGCTGCTTTCAAATTGTCAACGAGTCTCAGTCTCAGTATTACAGACGAAAATATAAGCACCATTGACCAACTTAAAACATCAGTTAAGAGCTACTTCTCTTCGCTTTAATTTGACGATTATGAATACTTAATTAATAACCTATTTGTAATTTGCAAGACACCAACTTTGACAGCAGACAAAAGAACAGCTCATTAATTTGAGAAACGATATATTTTACCGTTCATCAACCGGTGAGAAAAATTGGATGAGTTTTGGCCACGTTTTGGCTTTCTGCCAAAAAAAATTCTTCTAGCCTTTACATTCTCAGCATTGACAAAAATCCAAAAAGCAAGACTTTTAAAAGTTGATGACGAAATGCCTGGCGACTTTGAAACTTCGTTCTGATTTAATTTTTTCAAGAAAACAGGATCAGCACTCTCTCTGAATATATTTTGTAAATAAATAATTTGTAAACATTTTTTGTTTGTACATAAATCATACAAATTTTAAATTTTTAATTTTTTGGTGGGCCGCAAATAATAATTGCAGATTAGTGAGCAGTCAACCAAAAAATATTGAGAAACACTGCTTTAGATAAACGAAAGACTCTTTATCAATATAGGAGATTGAATGCCACCAGGTTGACAGAAATCACGATTCTGTTAAGACGCGTCCTCTGAAAGGAGAAAACATCGCATGTGGCCGGCTGTAGCTATGATGACAAGGATAGATTGCTGTTGTAATCAATCAAGTTTACTTTTTTTGCTGAGCAGTTGAAGATAGGAATTTGGATATTTATCCCTTTGTATTGATGTTGAGATGATACAGGCATACAGGTATTTGTCTAGTAAGGCTAAGAGTGCATATGCATTTTCTGACTCAGTCAGATAAAAATATTGGAAAGAACAAATTGATAGCTATGAACAAAACCAAAGCTTTTCAAACAATCAAACAATTTAATCGATTCTTTTAAAAATTGCTAGTAATCTTTACGCCAGCCCAGCACCCTGGCAATACTCGGTGGCAGTAGTGACGGCAGTAATGCTATGTACCTTCCGAAGTATAGGGAAACTAACCTCAAAATAATAAAATTCAACGAAGGTGATACGATTATTGTTGGAGCAGGCGCTCTTATAGCAAAATATCAATAATACGAACAAAATGTCAATACTTACGATACTAGAATTAGTGTTGTTACTATATTAACGATTAATCCAATTATTGTTATTAGATTTGGCGCCAGCCATAGGGGAGTTTTTGACACCAACCAATTCCACCAAGGTTGCAGCAACGGATCGAGAAGACTGGCACTTGAACAAGAATATTTGTGCTCCGACAGCCTTTTCAATTGCTGCGAACTAAGGATTCGAGATTTGTAAGTGAATATCATATTTGAATTCATTTAATTTGAACGCGCGATCGACTTAACACAAAAATTACAATCGAACCGACAACTAGTAGGTTTTGGAATTACGGAGACACATTTAATTTTCCCGATTGTAGGCTTTTTCTGCTGTTTTTTTTAATTGATTTTGCTAAATTCGGTTCGAACGAGAAATCACTTCTGTCACTATTTTTTTCTTGCGTGGTGCACAACTGCAAAAGCGAAAAGCGCTGTCACCTGTGCTTTTTTTTCGTTCGCACGCAGATTCTCAAGTGTGGAGGAAAATGAAATGCTAAAATCTAAAGCCTTTGCGAACGAGCGAGTTGGAAATAGTGTCGAGCTGACATGACGTGTTTTTTTTTTCTTCCAATTGGAAGTAGGTTATGTTGTCTCATTTTATTGTAGTTGTTGGAGCTGTCAGATAGAGGCATGTTCTTGAAGATAAAAAGAGATAGTTGAATCAACTTAGAGCATTGCCATAAAATAGAATGAATTTGGTAAGACAAAAATGAATGTATTCAGTAAGTTGCGGATTTTTTTTTTAAATACCTAGCTCATAAACAAAATTTTTAAATTATAAATCATGACTAAATAAAATGTAGGTCTATTCGGCTCCATGAAATTAGGCTCCAATGAAAAAAGGCCCCAAAAATAAATGAAAAAAGGCCCCAATAATTGTGGCAATATTTCATTATGAAAAATAGCCCCATTCCATTTATGCAAAATTGCCCCAAATAAATGAAAAATTGCCCCAAAATAATGATTGGCAAACAACAACAAATATTATTATGAAATTTGAACGTATTTTCACTGTTTTGGGACCTTTTTTCATTTTTTTTGGGGCCTTTTTGCATTTTATTGGGGTGATTTTTCATTTAATGGAAATTGTTTGAAAACCACTTGAGGCATTTTTCCTTTTCTTATTTCGGTAGGTACCTATCAAAACAAAACTCTACTAGATGAAACGCAAATTATACCGTTGTTACAAGGGCGTAACAATTAACCTGTTTCTGTTTTTCCGCCCGTCCGTTTTGTTTCTTACAAATATTCCTAAATCACTTTGTAAATAATACCGCAGCAAGGTTAATTCTAACTAGTCTTTGTTTTTCACTTTAAAAAAATTAAATTTATTTATTCATTAAAAACAAATTACTGAAAACGTTGAAGTTTTAAAAAAGTCCTCTTTAACATTGACGGGAATTTTTAACTTTTATTTTCTCTAATTTTCTAAGGCTTGAAGCCAGCTCAGTTTTTGAAATAACTTTTAACTTTAGCATTAGAAAATTAAATTAATTAAAAGTTAAAAATTCGCGCGAATTGGGGCCTAATTTCATGGAGCCGGTCCATGCACGTACTCTTCCAAGTTGAGCACTAAGATAAATAAAAAAACTAGACGGAGAATATAAAAATATGCATGTACTCTGCATGTTTAGACCGCTTGCTGATTCGGTACCTTTTTTCGTATTTAGATACGGGTTTACCGAAACCCATTTCGCGTTGTTGACAACTTTTTGCGTTTGACAAGCCTATTAGTACCATCCGGAAGAAATTCCCTTTGGAGCCCAGACGAGAATTGTTCGATAAAGCCTAGTATCCCATTCTGTTCGCGCTAATTTTAGTGAATGCACTTCTCTTCACAGCACAGATAAATGCTCGCCAAATTTGTAATACAAGATTTGGATGGGACAAGCACATAATAATGATATTGGGAAATGTATTTTGATTTTTGTTATTTCTACACTTTCGTCCTACTCACTTAAGCTAGTATTAAACGATATGTTGAATCAGCAAACGTTTGCTGAAAATTGTGTTCCAATCACAACAAATCGTACATACTAGATGACAGAAATTTTTTGTACACGATATGTTGTGATTGGAACACAATTTTCAGCAAACGTTTGCTGATTCAACGTATCGTCTAAATACTAGCTGTAGGTATATCGTTTTCCAAGTATGCTACAAAATAATCAATTTATAATTGTTTTTGTAGATCATTTTGTATGAGAGATAAAATGTAGAGCGAGTAGGACCCTGTGGGGTTATTCCAAAATGAGCGGCGGATCGTATTGAAAGCGATACTTCGATTTCGACCGTCATCGCTTTTGCTAA
This sequence comes from Cheilosia soror, assembly GCA_949372485.1. NCBI lineage: Eukaryota > Metazoa > Arthropoda > Insecta > Diptera > Syrphidae > Cheilosia > Cheilosia soror. The sequence continues at coordinate 84,068,474 of OX443561.1, forward strand.
TTCTCAAATGTGAACTGTGTTTTCCAGTTTTTTTCCAATTAGATTTCCAATTTTTCATTTATTTTCTTAAAAGTTTGACAGCTTTTTCGGGTCACAAGAATTTAGTTTATTTTTTATCCGCAATAAATCCGTCAACTAAATTGCTATCGCTTTTGGAAATGGAAAGCGATCCGCCGAGCATTTTGGAATATGCCCCCTAGGTTTTAGCTGTTCGTATTCGGTATGTAGCCTAAGAGTATGCTATATCAATTGAGAGCGAACCTCTTCCACTGCCATGTTTTCTTCACAGCTTAGAGTATGCATGGGAAATTATTCACCCTTATTCTACGTGGCGTTTATATTAAACGACAGCTGGCGTTTTTTGAGTCGAGTCGCTTTAGTGTCGTTTTAGTATCGGTATTCTATTCCTTGAACGCCTCCTCTCTCATTTATTTTACATTCCACATGAGTTCCACACCAACAACACTGATAATTGACAAGTAGGTATTTATGGCGGCAAAAGAGAGAGATTTTTCTTTTGGTAAATTGTTTAACACACGGAATTTAAATCCAAACAAAACCAAACGAAAAAAGTGTTGAACAGTACATACTAATGTTCGCGATATTACATTTACAACAGTTTTTTAAATCAAGAAGACGAGGTCAATACGGTGTTCGTCTTCTAAACTGTTGTAGCTGTAGGTATTTGTTTTGTATTTGAAAGTGCCAGTCATTTTTAAACTGGCTTCGACATTGCGTTTTCTTGCGGTGGAGGGAATGATTTTAATTTGGGTCTTGGCCAACCAACCCTTAGTAAAATCCTAACACACATGCTTACCGTCATCGAAGAAAATATATACACACACTGGATAAACATGCATTACAAGGAAGAAGAAAGGAATTGACCAAGGCTGGAAATTCATTTGATTTGATGTTTTACCGAAAGGCTGGAAATTCATTTGATTTGATTTCACTGTTAATTATAAGAGAATTATGAAATCACTGCATAAATATAAACAATTACCAAAACTCATATGTTTTTTCTTAAATTTGCCTCCTTGTCGTTTAAGAATTTGTAATCGACAATAATCGGCGTTTTTTGAGTCGTTTTGTGCAACTAAAACGACAGTCAGAATGCGAAAAACTGTGTAGAACTTGTGTTCCACACTACTTAAACGCCACATGTCGTTAAACGACATAAAACGCCTAGAAACACGCCACATGTAATACCGATTTCAAAAAACGCCATTTGTCGTTTAATATAAACGCCACGTAGAATAAGGGTGATTAAAAACACAACCTAACACAGGAAGGGTATATGCAAAATTCAAAATCAATCCAAAGAAGATTACATACTTACTTATGAGTCCACAGAGTTTTGTTTTGTTCAAAGTTTCAGTATTGCCAACGTTCTTCCGAATGCGTGCAAGAGAGATAAGCGAATCAAAAAATGTGATTTTTAAGGAAAAAATGTTGCTTTCAAAAGTACTTTTATTTTAAAGGGCTTGCCATTTCCATTGGATCTTCACTTAGTCCTTTGATGGGCTCGTTGGGTTCCCCCTTCTACGTTATTTTTCAGCAGTGATTTATATACCCAAGAGTCAAACCACAAAAAAATATACTGACAGTCATCAGTAGCTTCTTAAAAAAAAAACTGTTACTTTCTTCGATATAGCGAAATGCAATATGTATGTATACCTTCAGCAGGAAGTTATATTCACTTTGTCATTACATTTATAACACCAAGGAGGAGTCACTCACCGGAGACTCCATAAAGTATGTAATTCTGAATCAGTATCAAATTCTAAATCGATTTAGTCATGTCCGTTTGTCTGTTGAAAACACGATAACGTCTAAATGAGTCGAACAATGCAAATTAAATTTTTTGAGATACCATTGGAAACGGCCAGGCCTGTTTGTTTGCTGTGGTTGCTGTTTCAATCTGTTTACTTACCAAATGAATCTAATACGAAACACTACTTTTCCACCTTAAAATAAAACACATTCAAGTTGTAAATTAATAAATTCATATATAATTTTTCCCGTTTTTTTGTTTTTTTTTTTCATTTAAATTTTTATAAATCCTTTACACTCTTATTTTGAAAGCGAGTAGTACACGTATTTCTTCGTCTAAATGTAATTTTCAAGCTTATTCCTCCCAAGCATTGTTGTTCATTTGTTTTCTTTTGTGTTTTTATCATTTATCATTTTTTTTTAATGTATATTTTGTTTTGTATATAATCACTGTCACTATAGTAATAATAATCATCGTAGTAAATTGGCAAATACACCTTCTGTTCTTTTTTTTTTTTTTATGTATATAACTTAAAAATTAAAAACACATTATTTAGGTTCCGTTTTTTTTTTTTGTTCAAGATTTTGTTTTTCCACTTTTAGAGAAAAGAATAATCGTATTTGCATTTTGTTTTGTTTACTTTTAGTTCTTTAATCATATATATTTTTCATATAATAATAATTATAATAATAAAATACATTAAGTTAATATCAAAAGAAAAATATAAATCAAAATACAATTAAAAAATATATATTACTAAATACATGTATGCTCAAACGCAAAAAATATTTTAGTTTTAACTTTTTTTCTAATTTTTGTTCAGTTTGTCGTTCTTATGGATCATTTTCGAATTTTTTTTTAAATACATATTTAGAATTAGAATAGTATTTTTTTTTTGTCAATCTTAATGTAAATAGTTTTTTTTTTAAATATATATATATAATATTTTAGTTAATGGCAATTTAATATTTTATTAAAAGTTTTTTTTTTGTTATCAAAAATGTTCAAATAAAATCGGGAAGACGCGCGAATTAAAAAAAAAACGACAACACTTATTTATCAAAGCTTTTAATTTGTAATGGCAAATTATGTTTATTTAGTTTTTGTTTATCAATTACAAAATTAATGGTTGGAGGTTTTTTTTTGTTTTTATATGCATTGCTGTGAAAGAGAAGTGAAGATGGAGGTTTATGATTGGAAACCGAATGTTTGTTGCATTCTGATACTGGAACGAACTTGTATTGTTATAGTTGTTAATATTTCAAGAGTTTTTAGGGGTAGATTCTGTTCCGATTAGAATGTTCACGTAAAAAATGAAATTCATTTGAAAATTTTCAAGCATTTGCATTGAAAGATAATTTATCGCCAGAAATAAAAAGGAGCAATGGTTACCTTGGACACGGAAGTATGTATGATCTTCTAAGTTATTATAATTCATTTGTGATGTAGATTAGCACAATTAAGAAAACGGAAATTGGATATTATAGGTTTTGGTGCTGTGAATAATGCTTGGTGAGTTACTTTTTCTTATTTGGAAAAGCAGGAAAATGTCAACAATTAGGATATTTTCAGGTTCCTCAAGGGTCGCTTTAGCTGTTTGTATACTCACAGAACCATGCTTTGTTCAATACGTGTCGGGCGTTTAGTGTGAAGAGTTGGTCAACTTACGCGAATGCGACAATGAGCAAAAGTGATCCTCCCCAATATGATCCCAATGATTGTTTCGGGTGTATTTAATGCTTATAGCGCGACAGACTTTTATTTTGGAACAATCTGATAGCATTTGCCACTCGTGGTAAGCCTAGATTGATTCACGTGACCTGTTTTTAAATTGACGTTTACAAAGGAATTAACCAGCCGACAAATCTAATCAAACAATTCCTTCTTGAGTATGTACTTAAAATATGTGGCAACAAATTATTGACCGTTCACGGTCACAAACCAGTAAGAATAGACCGCCGACTTCCCGTACACCTACCCGATTCCCCCCGGAAAGAATTTCCCTGTCTGTGAATACGTGTAAATGTCAAAATTAATGGCGGCAATGTTTTTCTATGCAATACCATGCGACCAGGATTTTTCAAGTATGCGTGCGTTATTGGCGCCCCTTTGATTTTGTACAGCAGCAATACCTGAAAAATCCTGGTCTCGCCGGCAGCTTGTAGGCAAAGTCCGTTATGTGGGAGGAGTCGACGGTCTATTCTTACTGGTTTGTGTTCACGGTGCTTTTAGTTTGCAATGACAGCTCGTTTGTTTTTTTTTTTTCAATTTGTGCCCGTTTTTCTGTTATCACACGTACATATATAAACATTTACATATTCATCTTGGGTACTGAAAGACGAAATCAACTTAAGTCATGTATATATGTACAAATGATCAGTCAACCTGAGATAACTGGCGCCCAAATTGAGCCACTAAAATCGGAACAAACGTCTTATCAATTGTCACTGTCACTAAAGCAAATCTTACCCTGATTAACTCAGATGACGACATGGAGTGTGGACTAGACTATGTACTATAAAATTTAAAATATCTTTGTAAATGTTTTCAAAAGTTACAGTATAAAGTATAAATTGGGTAAATTGATTTATCTTTAAGAACAATGCAAAAATTAATAAATAATGGTGTTCAGCAATTTTGCTCTTTACATTAAAAAATGTTTTACCGGGACAAAGAACACAGAATAAGATATAGAAACAAAGAATATGCTCGCAGCATAATTATTGAATATTATTTTATATACGTAATTCTTTTTGTTTTTCTTGTATAATATTATGTATAAGTTATACGTATTCATATTTTTAGATCCATTAAAAAAGGCAATTTTTATTTACAGAACTAAAGAGAAAAAAAAACTAGAAAATACAATATGTTACCGAATGCGAATTGTATTCGTTTTGTAAAAGCAAGAAATTATATAAAAAAAATCATTGTTTAGTTTTTCTTTTCCACATTCAAGTTAGTCACAAAGATTTTCTTTTTTTTTATATATATAAAAAGATACATTATTGAATTTAGATAGAGAGATAATGACAGACGGTTATAGAGAGCAAAGTTTTGTACATGAGAATGAGAACCTCATGGTTTATTGTTTTAGCACCTTTCAAATGTTGATTTCCTTTTGTTGCTTTTTTTATGTTTGTTTGCATATTTTTCATGGTATGTTTTCCTTATGTTTTTTTTTTTGTATCATTGTTCGACTTAACTTGATATGCGTTTGAGTGTTTCCTTAATTTTTTGTTGGTTATTTTATTACCGTCAAATATATAACTTTTTCAGAGTGTTAGTTGAAAACAGAAAAATTTTGTGCAATTATTAGTTTTTTTTTTGTTGTATGTTCTACAGTGGATGGCTAGTGAATATAATGATGGTACAGAAAAGCAAACAAAATGTGCCTATAAATTAGAGATAATACGACTTATAGTAGGTTGCCTAAGATGTATGTATGCGGATAGTCTGTGACGGGTATTTTTTGATTATAATGCTATAAAAGAAGGTTAGTGTTTAACGAATTCAAATATGTTGATGAATTTCTTTGCGCACAGCTGATATTGATGGCTTAACAAACGCGCTACAAAAAGAAAAAAAAAGGAAAAGAAAGATCAACTACAAAATGTTCGAAGCAATTGTTTGGTTTAATGTTTTGTTTTACAGAGTGGTCTTAAGATTTAAAAAAAATCTAAATTCAGGAAATTCAGAAATCAGGAAAACGATGACGAATTTGTTTTTATTTCGCATAAAATCCACTCAATTGCATGTATATACGGCTTGTTCGAGGATAAAAATAAATAGTTGGCGCAACAGTCGTTTAGACACCCCAGGGCCAGCTCTATCTCGTTTGTGTGAGTTTTTTATTTTTGGGACGAATGGAAGGGACCTACAATTCTTATGCCGAGTCCGAACGGCTGAATTGAGAAGCGTTTTCAGGACAGTCATACTCTCGGATGTTTGTCAGACGTTTGCGAGAGGTGGCACAGTGGAAAAACGAGGGAAAAAACCTTAAGATGTAATTTGTGTCGATCCGGGGATCGAGCCTGGGACCCCTTGCACAGTAGTCCAGCACACTACCCACTGCGCCCATGCTTGTTCAAGGATACGATCTCAAATAAATTAAAATAATGCGACGCTAATATCACTTGTACGTTTTAGTTTTAGTCCAAAGAGAGTCTAGGTAAGAGTTTGCCGGCACTGTTCCGAGCAGATGGCCTATAATAATTCAGGTTAAAAATGTTCATACAGTTTGGAAGAAGAGGGAAGAAAGCTGTGTAGCTTTTTGACATCACATTGAATTCTTACGTTTCGACAAGGACTTAGTCTGCAGAGTGCAGATCATTTAGAAGAGAGTCGCTACTCAAAATTCGAACATTCTGCATACAAAACTGCATTAGTTTTTACGCGTCAATATTTCATAGCTGCAATCTGTCATTTCCCACAGAAAGAAATAATGATAGTAATATGCCATAAAATGTAGGGTGGGCGGGCATTTCATAGCTTACTATTTCCATAGCCATTAAAACAACAAACATCAGCCTAAAAACTACAGCCAATAGAATACTATCCATAGCATGATATGACATAAAGTGCCATTTTTTATAGAATACTCTTTGTGGTCTCTACACGCAATTTTCATAGTATGCTATGTGACATTCTATGAAATATTGCTCGTGGAGACACTGGGTTATATTACATTACAGGCAAACGGAATATAACAGACTTTCTCGATTTGCTTAAAATATCAGAGAATTCTACAAATTGGGGAAGATGACGTCAACTGCATAAACAAAATTTTAATGTCTGCGTAGGTACATTTTAACTTGATGTTTGATGTGCAGTTTCATTTCCGGATCTTGTTTTTTTGAAGAAAACAGTCACACTCAGTAGAGAATGTTATTTAAATGTGCTTAAATATTTAAGCATTTTCCAGAGCAATGTCAAAAACGAATATTTTTCAACTCTGTTGAGTGCAATTTTTCATATCTGCAGGAACGCTATGGCGGAATTCACTTTTGTCTACCCTGTTGCAATTATTTGCTGAAGCCACATGTATTTTGACTCGTGAATAGAATAGGCCTACAGTTTTGCTCCATCACTGGTGTTGAAATACAAAAAAAAAAATCATAGTCAAAGCTTCATCTTTTAAGCCCATTTTATTTTACGTGATCTGGCCCCAGGCCACGTCAGCCCAGTTTATCTAATAGTCTCACGTTGTGCGCCATTATAATAAATGATATCAAAAATGTCGACTCTTTGTCCTCATTTCTTTTTGGTGTTGGCCACACATTAGATATAGGCCAAAAGAAAGCATCGACCAGACATTTGTAATCAACTACAAGCGACTGTAAAATCGACAAATATCAATCGCAATCAACAATCACAGTTGGCGATCGATCGACACTTGTCGATCAACGATCAACTATCGACACACAAAATAGGGGCCATATATTTACAAGATTTCATATTTCTCGTATGTAATCAGCTTGTATATGCCTTCGTCTATTGTTGTAAAAAAAGCAAAAGTAAATGAGTTAAAAATATGTAACAGACGCATCTAAACTGATCTGACACCCATCAAACCACTGGAGGACACTCCTAGATGAATGTAACAAGAACATCGATACATTTAATTTGTAAATAGAAACAAAGTGTTCTTTGTATTTTTGTTCAAACTACCTGCTACCTACTTAGAAGTTTTTGATATGAGTGTGACATCGATAACACGATAAATTCATTATGACAGACGAAAAAAAAAAACTGCGCTTGGTCTCGTGCAGAAAATTATGAATAATAAAAAAACTTGTGAAATGAATGCCCCTATTATGTAAGACAACTACTACTACAGTTGAGTTGCCTCTTGGTTTTATGTCATTCAAAATTCGGTATTGTCCGTATTGTTATACACAAATTTGATAGAAAAGTTGACTGTCAAAACACAACAAATATGGCGGTGGTTGTCTATAAGTTGTTAGTTAGTTTGGGTTGTGTGAAAGTTGGGTTGAATTGAAGACAACTCAACTCAACTTAGTTGACAAGGAGCACTTTTTCTCTATGAAGCAAGTACGTTCCAATACTTAAAAGTTCAACAACACAAAGCTGTGACGCATATTATTTTTTACTACTAGAATTACCCTCGTAAATTTGCGTATCATTGATTTTCCAATTCATTTCCAGATGAACTCGTTTGTGAAAGAAATTTTCTTGAAAGGAACTTGGAGCGAACCAACTGATATGCTGGACACTAGTCCTAGCCCTGGTTTGTCGGGATTTCAAATAAAGAATTAAAGGGTGTTTTCTTTAGAGGTATAGAACTTTATAGTGGCAACACTATTTTACCTGGCGAACATTTTGTTAGCTTTCAAATGATTTATTTTTAGTTTGGTTTGGCATTTCAAAATTAATAGACTGACGCCTGAACAACGCTTCCAAATTGTGCAAAATTTATTTTGAAAATCATGGTTCTGTTTGAAATACGCATCGCGCATTACGTTAACATAATCGCCTCACTTTTGGTTGGTCAATAAACAAAACTGCCGTATTTGGAGTGATGATAATCCTCAAGTGTATGTTGAGACACCGTTACATCCACAAAAACTGACTGTTTGGTGTGCTTTATGGGTTGGTGGTCCGTTGGTCCGTACTTCTTTAAAAACGATGCTGGTCAGAACGTTAAAGTCAATGGTGACCGCTATAGAGACATGATTACTGACTTTTTCGTTCATCAATTGAACAACCATAATGTGCAGGAGCTGTGGTTTCAACAAGACGGCGCGAAATGTCACACAGCTCGTGCCACAATTGATTTATTGAAGGAAACATTTGGTAACCGCATAGTTTCACGTTCCGGACCCGTGAATTGACCTCCAAGATCGTGCGATTTTACTCCGCTTGACTATTTTTTGTGGGTGTATGTGAAGTCGCTAGTCTACGCCGATAAGCCCGAAACAATTGACTACTTGGAGGACAACATTCGCCGCGTTATTGCCGATAGTATATGGCCACAAATGTTGGAAAAAGTAATCGAACATTGGACCTCCAGATTAGACTACGTCCGAGTCAGCCGTGGCGGTCATATACCAGAAATCATATTTAAATTATAATGCCAGAAGATTATCTTTCGAATAAAGTAAATTTCATGTCAATTTAAAAAAATCATTTTTGTTTTATGGTACCAAAAATTAGCCCAATTCCCAAAAGAGCGGTGGATCGTTTTTTATTGCACCAGTAAAAAGAAAACTTTAATAATTCGGGCAGGTATTACGAAATGAGAAATATTAACTCCTGCAGCTTATTCTACAAGGGAAGATAGAAGGAAAAAGAGCGGTTGGGAGCTAAAGGTTGACATGGCTGCCAAACATGAACAAACTATAAAAATAATGGTTTGCAACCTCCGAAGCGAAGAGTTAAAAGAAATTTTTAGGGCTTAAATGTGAAAGCAATTTTATGTTACCAGACATGTAGATTTTGAGTGAGTTAAAAGAAGAAAGGTAGATGACACGAAAAATTCACTTTCAGAAACAAATCTCGCATGGTTCGATTCAGCATCACTGGACCTTCGATGCAAATCTTTATTTAGTTGAGAGACTAACAGCTGTGGGTTGCGACTTTACTATAAGATTTGTCTTGTCCTCTACCAGCAAAATTTTATTCTTTCTAATTACGCTTTGTTTTTATGCGAAGCCAAGTCATTCGCATGATCGTCTGTTCATACTCTTCGGCAACAGTTTTCGCGCTTACGGGAACATACTATGTAGTTTGACAGCTAACATATCGAACGCGTTATCGCTCCAAAAGTTCCACTTTGAGCGCCTTTTATAAAAAACTCGCTCATTAAACATTTCTAAATTAGACAACAAGGTAACGTTTGCTTTGCATTTCATTTGGATTATTTGAATTCCATAGCAATATAAAGAAATATATCCAATAGACACCTTAAATACATAAACCTTGGGCATGTTATTCTTAAAAAATAAACAATTTTATTTATATAATTATGTATGTATGTTATATTAGAGAAACTCCTATTTAAAAGCACATAAAATTGTATAAGCTATTTCATTTTCATATATAATGCTTATTCACTTTCATTAATTATTGGTGTTGTATTCTTATAGTGTTTTTCATTGTAGTAAATATATATTTATATATATAGTTTTAGTTCTCGCTTAAACTAGATTTTAAATCTTATAAGTTCTGTTTTTTTTTCTTTTGTGTTTATGTAATACGTAAACTTTTTTTTTGTGTAGATTATGAGTTTTATGAAATTAGAAAAATGGTTACCAAAAATATATATAAACTAATAACTACAGTGCAATGAAAATTATCATGTTCTTCTGCAGATATTCAAATTGTTTTCGACATAAACACAAATATTAATAAATAACTTTGTGAATTTATATACGATTGGCTGTTATTCACACTCTTACAAAAGGAAATCTATTTAATAGATTATTAATATTTTTTTTTACTTTTACAATTTTTTTTTTAATAAAGAATATAATATATTTATATAAAAAACTGTTTTCTTCTGCGTTTTATATTCGTACGATTCATTATATTCAACGTCGACTACTATTTTGCTTTTTTCCTTATTTATAAATTTGAATACAAAAAAAAAGTTTCATTTCTCCTTGTATATTGCTGTTTTTTGTTTTTTTTTTGTATATACTATATATATTTAGAATAAAAAATAAATAATAATAAAGTGTTTCGTGTGCGAAAAAAATGCTATAAAATATTCATCCTTAGGAAGAAGAAAAAGAGAGAAACAAAAACATAGAACGAAAGAAATACAAGAGCTAAAACAGACAGGACAACAACATTAAAACAAAAAAACTCCTTTCAACTACTTATTAAACTTAATTCCTAGTGTTTCCGTGTGTTTTCTGAAAGAAAAATGTAATATGCAGTCCATAAAAAAAAGCAAGAAACAGTGACAATAGAAACAATGTCATTTCTGTATTGCTTCTGTTGTGGGATTTACGCTGATTCGATATCCTGGTGTGTTGATAAATAATGTGTGTGTGGTTTGTCGGCTAAAAGTGGTAGTGGTGGTGGTTGGTGCGCTGTTATCAATTGTGAGTGTGAAGAATCCTATTATGAATGGTATGGCGTTACATATGTTGCTGGGAAAATTCCTTTCCTGTTGCCAATTTCACCGTTCCACCAGTTGTCATCGGAACGATCCGTGACTGTGATGACATCGCCGCGTCTAAAATCTAATTCACCAGATTCTTGTGGCACAAAGTCATACAATGCTTGGACGAGCATCTGTAAAATAAAAAACACACATACAGATATTCATGAAAATTGAAAATTGTATTTGGGCGCGTGGGTGGAAATGTTTTTATGCAAAATAATTATATGGCGAATAGTTTACTTAAACATGGGGCTGTTGGCGTAAACAAATAATAAGAATGAGTATGATTTCATCATAAAATGCGAACAGCTGCGATAGGAATTTGGTAATTGCATGGCTAATGTTAGGTTTTTTCTATAGTTTGTATTTTTGTGGGAGTTTTAGTAAATTGTGTTCAAATGAGAATAGAAAATCTGTAAGCTTAAAGTTGGCTTCTTAACACATTATAGTTTTTGTAAACTGATTAGGTGTGGATGCCACATTTGGATTAAGTCTGTTAACACCATTCAATTTAGATTAGAATTGTTCTCGGTTGCAATCAAATATTAAAGCAACAGAAGAGTTGAAACAAGGGTTTTATATCTGGAAACATGCAATCGGTTCCTCGTTTAAACTGAGCGTCCATTTGTGTACATGTACACGTGAAAGCAGAATAGCGCATCGACGTTTAAGAAAAAAAGAAAGAATGGACACGTGCTTGCAGACAAAATGGTAGCTAGGTGGAAAGATCAGTTTTGGGCGAAGCAGCCACCCAGCGAAATAATAAAATATCTAGCCACACGCCTTGCCGGTGGAAGAGAGGTTTTTCACCGTCCTAGACCAAACCCGATAATTCATATATAAAGGGTGGGCCATCTAGAGGTTTCTTTTTAAATCATAAATTATTTTCACACTGACAGCTGTTTCCCGCTCGAAATCTTGACAGAAAGTCAGTATCATACCTCCGCGGAACGAAATGAGTCGTTTTTCGCTTAAACAACGTTAGAAAATATTTAAAACCTATTTCCAAAGTGAGTGCTGTGTAGCCCAACAAAATAGTGCGTTTTTTGAAAAGAATTTTTGGCCGAAATGAAGCACCCACCGCGCATTTTCATCTCGGCGGCTACGTTAACAAACAAAATTGCCGCATCTGGGGATCGGAAAACCCGCACGTTATTCTCGAGTTGGAGCCAATACATCCACATAGAGTGACAGTTTGGTGCGGATTGTGAAGTGGTGGCATCATTGGACCATTTTTCTTTGAAAATGAGGCTGGAAACAATTTTCGGTCAACGGTGGGCGTGAGCCATGCTAGCTGACTTTTTTTTTTACTGAAATTGAAGACATGGATTTGGACGACCTCTGGTTCATGCAGGATGGCGCGCCAGCCCACACAGCTCATGCCACAATCGATCTTATGCGCACCAAATTCGCAAATCGTGTTATCAGCCGTCTTGGCAATTTCCATTGTCCGCCTCGGAGCTGCGATTTTACCTTTGGATTTTTTTTGTGCGGAACCATGAAGGACCGATGTTATGCCAACAATCCGGAAACGATTCAAGCACTTAAGGCCAATATCATCCAAGCAATCCGTGAGCTACAGCCCGAAGCCATCAACAAGGTCTTGGAAAATTGGAGTCACAGAATGCGCTACTGTATATGCAGCCGAGGCAGACACTTGAACGACGTTGTGTTTCATAATTAATGAGAATGTTTGCTCTTACTAATTATGCGCTATTATAAATGGAAAAAATTGAATTCTGTTCATTTTGTTGCATTTTTAAAAAGAAACTTGTATTTGCCCCACCCTGTAGAGGCGCAATGCTCAGGAGGGACCCCACACCTTCTTATGCAAGACGAGCTCAAAGAGTCGGTGTGCGCAGTTAAAATCACTTATCTGTGGATCGATCTGGCTGGAGAGCTATTTTGGATAAGGTTTTGGATAAAGCTGCAGCGCGATCAAAGCAATGTAAAGGTGTACAGCTGGACTCTCTGTAACATATGGGGTTTCTTTAAATTTAAGTAGTAATCGTGGCACAAATAAATTAGAAACAAGGTAAAATAAAATGTAATAAACATGAAAGCGGTCAGATGAGCTAGTAAATAATTCTATCTGTGCACAGATGACGTATCATCTAAGAACGATTTGCAAAGTATCAATGAAGAAGTATCAAAGGTTTTTTCTGCCAAAAGCGAACAAAGTTTAGATGAGTCCTTCTTTGATATTCTCATTCCTTAAACAGATATTTAATATCCTTCGCGTCTTAACAGAGCCCATTTGCGTGAAACAAAAACCCGAAATAATGATGAGATCCAACTACGCTTAATATGCTGACAGATGTGATACAATACTGCATTAAATTTGCACCCATTGTCGATCTCTAATCGTAGCGCCCTACTTTGCTTATAGATGCATTTTGTGGCTTGCCCTGGCCCCCTTCATATCTATACGTAGATGCTAACGACTTTTTTACTTGTGATTTTAGCCAATTCAAACAATTACCGCCAAATCTACTAATTTATTCCTTAAACAGATGTAAGAGATTGTTGTTTGTCATAGCATCTTTGCCAGTCCATAATGCATTTCTAATATCTCTTTAATCGATCATTAACAACACAATTGCAAATAAATTGCTTGTACATTTGTCGCTCCAACTCATTAGCATATACACACAACATGTTTACTGCTTATACTCGTACATACCTCTTCTGGGATCATATCTCTCAATTTAACATCTTGTGATCGTGACACCGATGCCGATCGATGGTATTCAACTAGCTCATTTAGTGAATTGAATTTAACCACCCACAGGAAGAATTTACCTTGTGCGTCGCGTAGAACTTTAAAATGTTGCACACCATCGGGACATCTAAAATGAGGAAACAAATATTACAAGGGTGTGTATTCCATTACTTTGGGCAACAACAACAAAAACAGATTAATCAAACTTACTTTACAGATAATGAAAAATCTCCGGGACTTGATTCACTAATTCGGATAAGAAAAGCGCCTTCATGTTTGTTAGACAGCAATTTCTCGGCATCTGCTCTCGTTATTCGTCCATAATACCAACTGGGAAGAGAAAGAGAGAAAAAGACGAGAAGCAAATTTAATTAAATTCGATAGAGAACGAGAGCGATTTGTTGCGCCCCTTACTCGTGATTTTTCATTTCAATATAGTTACTGGGTATTAGACCTTCTTTGCCATCAAGCTCCGCACGATACCAATTCGAGTCATCTTCCATGTTTAATATCTAAAAGAAAACAAAAACAGAAAAGATAAAGAGTGAGATGGAACACAAGTTCAAATAAATAATAAATAGGTAGTCCCTGAATAGTGCGCAAAAATAGACATCCGGATAAACAATATTTGTGCGACAGCAAATAGGAACATTTTCTTGAAGGTCTCCTCTTCTTGATGACCGATTCGTAGGTCAAAGATTTACACGTTTTATTTCGTACAAACGGAGAGGAGACATACATTTCCTTCATTCGATTTCGATGGTCGTATGTCGTCGCTGTCTGTCAACAATCGCCCACCCACTGTGGGAGACGAGTTGTTTTTTTTTTTGTTTCTTATTATTTTTGGAAGAAAATTCACTTTCATTATGGTTTTTGCTTTGCTTCTGTTTTTTTTTTGCGAAGGAGAAAGTAAGTGGGAGCAATCAGCGCAATTATACGTACGAATAACGTAATCGTAACAGGATTAGATGAATTGCTATTTATTGCATTTGATCGAATAAAGTTGTGGACTTTTGTCAACTGTTGAAGTGGAATGCGAATACGAGTACATTGACGTCTACAGCTGAATTGTCAAACACTAAAAGCTGACATTAGCATTGGTCTAGGGTACATTTCAAGTTGGAAAAACAAAGTTTGTAACAGCAAAATAAAGACACGATAGGACAATGTTACGTACTGATAGACATTTGTAAAGTTGAACATTTTTCCAGTTATTTCGATGGGATTAATATTGAATAAGTCTTGAATAAGAAAAGACAACGGCTAACAACCTTTAAGTGCAGTTTTTGTATTATGAGTTGTCGTTGCTGTTCTAAAAATACGTTCTTTAGACCAGACGCAAACACATGTAACCATAAAACACGATCGTAAATTGCACCGTGAGGACAGCCTATTAATGACGTTTTGAAGTGACTCACAAAAAATATAACAAAAATGCATAAAACACTATACGTTTTAATGCACATTCGAGGGGAAGAAGAGGTAGTACGAAGCTGATTCTGTGATGATGTATTCCAGGTCCTATAATGAGACAGGAAAAACATAGGAAAAAAGTAATAGTTCGAGATTGACAGATGCTTCCCTTGAAACAATAAACGGCACGTTTTACCAGATGATAACTAGAACGTGTCAGGGCACCAAATCTCGTACTGAAACGTATGAAATCTGCTTGCTCGGCTTGATCGGTGAAGACCAAGACCTCTGAGATAAAAAAAAGGACACAGACAGAGCGAAACACATTCGTTAGACTTTTTTGAAGAGTTTTGCGCAATTTATAAAGCAGCATACGAGGCAAAATCTTTCAGAAGTACTGGCAATCTAGCATCTAGTACCGGTAGAACACAGGGACAAAACAAAACATGCATGGAATTGTGTCTTATACCCTATTCACACCGTACTGAAAACTGAGTTTTCGACAAACATTTTACGAAAACTCGTCGATGCATTCACACCGAACACCAACTAGGTTTGGCGTTTGACATTTCAATTAGCTCTAAAACTAACTATGAAATGTTTGTGTCGACTAGACTTTTATTTTAGTAACTAAAGGGTGTCCCATAATTCACGCAAAATTTAATTTTTTTAGAAAATTCAGCTTTTTATCTAAAAAGCTTACATTTTTATTGATTCATAGAGAATAAAGATTGGGGTTAAGTATAGAATAACACATCGGATAAATGGCCCACGGCTTTGTTGCCAAGTACGTACTTTTTTATTGAAATTTTCTATGACCGTTTCGCATAAATGTGACTGAATTCCTCTTTTTGTTGATGGTTGTGGGCTTGTTTGCATAGACCTTAGACTTCAAAAACCCCCAAAGAAAAAGGTCCAATTGCGTTAAAACGCAAGATCTGGATGGCCAATTCTGATCGCAAAAACGGCCGATTACACGATTAGGAAATGACTCAAGCAGTAATTGAATTGTTTCTCTGGCTGTATGGCATGTGGCAGACATTGTCTTGTTGAAACCACATGATGCTCACATCCATATCTTGTAATTTAGGCAATAAAAACTTTGTTATCATGTCCCGATTACGAACACTATTAATTGTAACTGCATTTCCCAAGAAAAATGGCCTGATAATTCCTCAAGCCCAAAATCTGCAACAAACAGTCACGCGTTGTGGATGCATTTGTTTCTCAACAATTACTCTGCGACAATTTTGACGATTAACGAAGGCATCAAGATGAAAATGAACTTCATCACTGAAGATGATTTTGTTCGAAAATTGCGGACTGTAGCTGACAAAACTTCATTATTTTTAAAATATTACTCAACAATGAAACTTCGTTGTTCTTTCGTATTGACAAAAAATGTACAAGTTGGCCTGCGATATCTGGTGGCGAAAAAAAGAACCCTATCAGACATACAGAAATCTGTCATCGGTAAGCGGTACGTGTATTTTTGTACAGGTAATTTATTTATTTTACAAATGAAAACTTATTTTAGTCGATGTAAACGCCTTGTCGGTCTAAAATTCAAGTTTGTTTATGAAAAATAAAATAATCCTGGGTCCATAAAATATGTTTAAATAGTTTAAAAGTGCAATAAACAACTTGTTTTAGTTTCGTGTAAATAATTTTGTTTTTTTTTGGATTAGACTCTTTTTTAACTGTGTGAAGTTCTTCAAATTATTGTTAATATTCTATTTATTGTGCAGCATTATCCCAAATACCAATAGACGACCCAACTAACCGAGTTTTATCTCAGACTTTCTCGATAATTATCAGCGATTTTGCGGAATATTTTAGCGGAATAAAACGCTCCATTCGAGGCTGGTTGGGTCTTGGGTCTATGCTATAGGTGTTATACCAGATGTAACTGGTAAACCCACATGAAATTAAACTAAGAATTTTGTACATGGTTATACCATTTATGATTCAACACTTCTTCTTTATCTCCATTATTGTAGACTAGTTAGGAATTTATTTTGATGTTTTTACTTAACAAATGCATTTATTTTGCACGATATTTAATGTGGCT
The DNA here is from genome assembly GCA_949372485.1 of Cheilosia soror. Lineage (NCBI taxonomy): Eukaryota > Metazoa > Arthropoda > Insecta > Diptera > Syrphidae > Cheilosia > Cheilosia soror. Next base: position 84,085,587 of record OX443561.1, read on the forward strand.
TAGCTTCTTTTCCGTAAATTTTTTCGCTGAACTTTTAAATTTGTATGTCTAGTAGGGTTCAAATTGTCGTCGCTAGGGTACACCCTCAATTTTCTCAATAGCGCTCCATTTTAATAACCCCGAAATGTCAGCTGTCACATTTGTTATATTTTTTTCCGTTGGCATCACTGTATGTACTATTAAATGGAGAAAAAATTAAAATTTTGCGTTAATTATGGGACACGCTTTAAAAATGAATAATATGAGTATCGATTGAAATGGTTAGATCAAGTCTATAATCTATAATCTCTCCTCTATCCGTATGGGGATTAAATAAATAAATTATTAAGTTGGCGCAACAGGCGAGTATACACCCTAGGCCTAGCTTCTCACCGTTTGTGTGTTTTTAACTTTCTCGTATACGTAGTAAGAGAAAGATATTGTTTTCGTTCAAAATTTCAAACTCGAGATTGATCAATTCTGATATTACGATGATAGGGGAACTCAAAAAAGTGGGTCTCGCAATTCTGTCCGTCCGTATTTCGTCTGTCCCACACCTGGGGAATCTAAACGGTTGGACGGATTTGGTTCAAACTTCGTATTTAGAGTTTGTAGGCTTCCCGCTCGGGACGTTTTTTTTTTTTTTAAATGCTAGCCCTAATATTAACGGTACCTCCCATATAAAAATTTTACGAAATATGACGAAATATGTCTAAATTTAGATTTTTTTCGAAAACGGCTCTAACGATTTGAACCAAAATTGATAGTTGAGTTAATTTAAGCATGCCCAGCATGACTGCATACCCAGTTTTTCGCTAAAAAGTCCAGCAACGGCAGTTTTGAAAATTGGCCTTATCTCAAAACGATTTAAAAAAAACAACATATTTTTAAGGTATACTATTGTCAATCTTAACTTAATAGCAAACTCAGTTTTTCCCTAAAAAGAAGGCATCCTTTGATATCCACCCAAATCCCTAATAAAAGTACTTTAAAAAACTGCTCATATCTCAAAAACGCCATTTTCGATTATGATAAAAATGTTACTTTCAGGTAATGCTTAAATCCAGAGTAATACCACTTGCTCAGTTTTGAGCTAAACAGTTGAAAAACAGTGTTTTTTGAACCATAAATGCGTCCTTCCCAATCGCTAAAAACGGTACTTTAAAAACTGCTCATATCTTGAAAACGCCATTTTCGATTTGGATGAAAATATATCTGCTAGGTAATGTTTATATCCTGAAGAATATGTCGTACTCAGTTTTCAGCTAAACAGTTTAATAACAGTGCTTTTCGAATCCAAATTGTAACATTTGTCAGCATAATTTTACAAAAAACAGTGAAATGAAATTGAGTGGGTACGATTTTAAACGTAAAATTTGCTAAAATGACTGAGATTCTGCGAGATTCACAATAAACGAGAAAGTTACGTGCGACCCAGTCGTGCACATTTTAATTTTTAATTTTTGGGATGCATGAAAAGGACCTACAATTTGTATGTCAAGGTCCGAACGTCTGAATTGAGAAGCTTTTTCAGGCCAGGTATATTCTCGGATGTTTGTCAGACGTTCGCTAGAGGTGGCGCAGTTGAAAAAAAATTAAGATGAAATTTGTGTTTTTCCGGGGATCGAACCTGGGACCCCTCGCGACCGACTTAATGCATAAGCGGGCCATTAAAAATGAAAGATTAAATGATAAATGACTTTTGATCATACATTCTCAATTGTGCCTACTTGCTTCAAACAAGAAAATACTCAAATACCGGGACACATTGCTGCAATCAAACATGACCCGACTTATGCCCGTAAATCCTGGCAATGAGTAAAATATCTAGGTAGTGTCTCCTTTTGTAAAACACTATAAACATCGAATAGTACACATATATGCATTTTACAAGGTAGACTATAGACAAGCCCAACAATTTGTCAATTTGCCTTCAACTATTGGTTTTTAAGCGACCAACACACGCATATGTGTACTGTACATACTTTGTCTCTGTACAAACGATGTGATTTATATATGGTATTCCCATAAAGACACTATCTGTTGCACCATGCCCAGTTTTTGAATTCATTTGAACAGCCGCGATAGGCCATACCAATAAGTGACACGTACGTTCCTCATTCAATCATGATAATAATGTTTTCCCATATACTCTACCATACGTTTCTATTTGTCAAATGTGAAAAATTCCGCATTTTCCACGAATCTGTAGTTAGTCGAACAAAATTGCGAACCAAATAGACAAACAAAAACCAACAACAATTTGCTAAAATAAAAGCAACACACCTAGCCGTTGGTCAACGTTATTGTTTATTACTCTTCGGTTTGTGAATATTTTTTTTTTTTATTGCATAAATATTTATGGAAAATATTTCAATTTGAATGTGTGCTGTGCACAAACATAGATTTCGATATTTTATTTTCAGTTCTCTCGCATGTGGGTCTCATCGTCACGTCGTCGACCGTCGTCATCCCCGTGGTCTTTCCATTTGAAGTGATAACCATTGTCAATATTTTATCTGTATAGTCGGAGCTCAGTGTTCAGGGTTTTTGGGAATGGCAAAAGGAAGGTTAGAGCAGGAGAAAACAAATGGATTTGGTTTGGACATCTGGTATTGGCTTCTATAGCAATGACATAGTTATAATTATTTTTGATAAGAAAACATGAAACGTCTATAACGTGTAGTATTTAATTCGGAAAACTGAATCTGAATCTCCATTTCGAGGTAATAAATTGGTGTGGGACGTTCGATGATGTTGTTGATGACATGATTTGGCTCATCTCTGTATCGGGCTGTGTCTATTAAATTGGCATCTGGATAAGGTGAACCGAGTGAAAATTTGCATTTAATATAGTAGCCAACTTGAGAGTTAGTTTAGCAAATTAGTTTCGCCTATTGGTTTATAAATTTGGACAGTTGATAGACTTGGTAAATCAAAACATGGGATATGCATATGTGTGAAATATGTACGTATACAGATACTGATAGGGCAGGGCATGCAATAAATTTATATTCAACATTGTGTTACTGTTTAATGTATATTGTAAAAACATTTGGAATTCTATAAGAAACGACGAAATTGTACTTAACAATATAAAACTGTAGGATCGTTCATTAAATTTTAAATACAGCATCAACGATTGACGCATGTAGGAAGTCAATTAGAGTAGAAATTTCCAGAAATTTTTAGTTCTACACCCATGTACACATAGTATATCAGGGGTTCCCAAACTTTTCCATACTGCGACTCCCTATACAGGTTATAATATTTTTGCGACGCCCTTCTAAAAGCACACAACGGAACAAAGCACAGATACCTATGTTGATATAGGCTGAGCTTACTGAAGATTCACTAAAGGGGTTTTCAATGAGGATTGGTCGACCTTAAAATCGAATAAAACAAGCTGTGTGGAAGGTATTAACGAATCCCATGTTAAAGGACATCGGTCGATTGCGGTTTATTCGCATTGAGCTGCGACTTCAGGCAACGCCACAAGAAAAAGTTAGCGAGGTTAAATCGCGAGGTTAAATGTGCACGGCAAAACACAATGGCCAACATCGAACGAACCCGACCCGACATTTTTTTCAAATCGAGCTCAAGCTGATGGAACGGCGTGTGCAAGCGAACTGTGCGTATAGTCTTGCAACGCCCCTAGGATAGCCCCAGGGCATCGCGACGCACAGTTAGGGAACTCCTCGTATATAGGAATATGACAAAATGCGCCGAAAATTAAGTGTGGGTGTCGTATTAGTCCACCGCCTTGATCTCCTTCTTAAGCAAGGCGCCCCGATGTCTCAGTGGCGTGGTGACCAAGTGGCAGGTGGAATCGTTAAAGCCTATGTAAACAAATGTAGACGCATCAAAGCGAAGTGGGGGCGACGTGGCATTTTGTAGGTGGACATCAGCCAGTCTGGTGCCACTTATCTCGAACAAGTTGAATTTTCGAGTGGCAAGCGGGTGACGACGACGTGGATTTTGGCATTACAACTGCATATTTTTGTTTATCCGAAAACTTAAATCATGGGAGAAGATCAATAATTCAACATAGGACGACATTTTAAGTCACTATACGTTGTTTGCAATTTCACTGCGCGTTAAATGACTTTCATAACACTTCGCTACCCATTTTATCGCCTGTCACACCTGTCACTTGGCCTTGCTTTAGGCGCTACATAGTTCAGGTGCATCCCCAAGAACGTGATGCTGGCCTGTACAACGTACGGACACATCTACGCTCGGCATCCCATATAACAAAATTTGCAAAAACAGTGACAAGAGTAAAATTTGGTTTAATTTTCACTATACTGATGTCCGGTATTCGTATCAGCAAGATCACTAGGCAAGCTTTAATGACCTTTCGAAGGTTTTTTTCTTTGATTTTTCAACTCCAAAAAATAAACAACGAAAGAAATTGCAAGTCTGGCATACGACAGGCACATCGTCTAAAGGGTGGGCCATTTAGGGGTTTCTTTTTAAATCATAGGTTATTTTGACACTGACAGCTAGATCTTGACAGAAAGTCAGTATCATAACTCTGCGGAACGAAATGGATCGCTTTAAGCTTGAGTAACGTTGGGAAATATTGAAAACTTATTTCTATCTAGCCCAAACAGTGCGTTTTTTGAAAATAAGTTTTGTCCGAAATGAAGCACCTACCGCGCCTGCTGTTTGCAAGTTTGTTTGTTTGCTAGTGGACAATACGTCGTACGGAGCTAGTGCATCCACAGAGAGTGACAGTTTGGTGCGGATTGTAGAGTGGTGGCATCATTGTACAATTTTTCTTCGAAAATGATGCGGGGAACAACGTTTCGGTCAACGGTGGGCGTTACAGAGCCATGTTAACCGACTTTTTTTTTTACTGAAATTGAAGACATGGATTTCTACGACCTATGGTTCATGCAGGATGCCGCGCCATGCCATACAGACCATGCCACAATCGATCTTTTGTGCACCAAATTCCCAATTCTTGTTATCAGCCGTCTTGGCGATGTCAATTGGCCGCCTCGGAGCTGCGATTTCACCCCTTTGGAATTTTTTTTTTGTGGGAAACCGTGAAGGACCGATGTTAAACCAACAATCCGGAAACGATTCAAGCACTTAAGGCCAATATCATTCAAGCAATATCGTGAGCTACAGCCCGAAACCATCAACAAGGTCTTGGAAAATTGGAGTGACAGAATGCGCTACTGCGAAGACAGCCGAGGAAGCCACTTCAACGACGTTGTGTTCCATAATTATTGGGAATGTTGGCTCTCACTAATAAAACCAAAAACTGGAAACAATTTAATTTTGTTAATTTTATTGCATTTTTAAAAAGAAACCTATAGATAGATAGATAATAGTGCAGTTTTATTTTTGTCCAAAAATGTTTTACAATATTGTATTATAACGAGTACATTATATAGCATGGCTTTGCCGTCTGCCAAAGATTGACAATTTACTACAAAGATTTAATAAAAGTGCTGTTTATTTATTTATCTAGGTAACTGATTATCGATGTATGTTATATGTAATAGAGACATTAGCACAGGCCTCGGCCCTCATTGAAGCTAAGCTCTGGGCCTCCGGGTATCGTAGAATAGCGCCAATACAAATGGACAAACTAAACCCGTAAATAAGCTGATTGAATAATTACAGAGACGTAAATATTCAAGGTTCTTACATATAACCATATTTATCAGGAACATAGGATGTGGAGGTCCCATTTGTTGCATATCTTGAAATTACTTCGATCGAGTTCTAAATTTCTTCCGTATAGTTTCTTCATCAGCTCGTTATGACTTTAGCGAGTTAAGGGAACATATTTTTGAATGATTCCATAATTTGGGAACTTCTTGAATCTTGACGCTGAGTTTCATGTCATTCTTGATTTCTTGAAGAATTGTGCTTCCTCATTATTCTTGTATATTATTTCAACTACCGGAGCGAAGTCTCCAATTGTCAATAAGTAATAACAAACAGAAAAAAAAACAGAAAAATTAAATCTAAAAAAAATTTGTAAGAAGAAAAAAAATAAATTAGAAAATCATCTAGGTAACTGATTATCTTATAAATTAAAATGTGGAATAATGTAAGTGTAAGAAACCTTATAGTGATCCACGTATGTGGTTATTGACGGGACATGGCTGTTTCAAAAAATATCTCTTTAAACACGGACATTGAAACTATTGCAAACTGTGCACATTGAGAAAAAAGTTTTGAAAAACTTGAAACTCGTGTTCGCTCATTGCCTTTATATTTTTTGCCAAAAACTGTATTGATTTCGCCAGAAGTTGAATATCGATTTCTGTGATCTTTCAACTGTTCTTGCTTTTTCGCTCAAATATTTTCCCATACATAAAAGCCTTCTCAACAAAGCTCTGAACCTATTTTATATTGACGCAAAGTGTATAGGTATTCATTTCTTATTAAGAAGATTTGACATAATAAGTCTATCTGTCAAATTAAATTTAATTCGTATCAATTGGGGCCTTTAGCAAAATATAACAAGTCGACAAGTCTAAATCCCCTTGTCTAACTATGCTTGTCCGACAAGTAGACATTAATTCTATAACAGAACTTAAACCGTAGCACTTGTCAAAAGAATTATGAAAAGAAAATTAATTTTCAACAAATTAAATTCCCTTGACTTGTCGGCATTATTCGACAAGTGTTTAACAGGTGAAGATGGCAAAACATTAAAAATTCTATTTTAACTAAAATAAGATAGCAAAAAATTGACTTTTTGGTGCTTTAAGTGATGTCCTAACAAAGGAAAGTAAGGCCCGAAACACATAATTTTGGATTTTATGTGCGCGCATTCATATTGAAATGTGTGTGCTTCATTTTTTGTGACTAAACAGTCGCGCGATTGAAATCGCATGTGTGTTTCAGGCCTAAATGTGCAAAATGGAAGCAAATACACAGCATGGCAAAAAGCCTAAACGTAGTTCCGCAAAATAGATAAGAATTGGCAAAATAATAAGAAACACGCAATTGTAAGTACTAACTAATTACACAAAATAAATGTTAGGCAATATAGGTATTACACTGTCAGGTTTTGACAATATTTAAATCCCTGTCCTCATTGAAGCACGGTTCTACAAGTGTTTCAAGACACTTGTCGTGTTCTGTTACAGAAAGAGGGAAATTATATAATTTCCGACTTGTCATCTTTCATCGCGACAATTGTCGAAGTGTTCACGGACTTGTCGTTTTGTGTTACACAATTTTTTACAAGTTGTCGAAAATGCACCTGTCCTACAACTACTTGGCGCGTTGGTTACAGGCTTTGGTGTCGAAATAACACCCACTTTGAAGAAAAAAAAATACAGGCGTCTACCCATACTCATTGTCAGTCGAAAAGATCTTCCATGTCAGTCACGAACAAAACGACAGGGTTTATGTACGATCGACTTGGGTGAAATGCTGCCTGCAGTGTACCCAGGAATGGATCAAGATTAAGTCGGCTACAAAAAAGCAGATAACAAAAATCAAGACAAAAGAACTGAAAAATGACCATTTAAAGCATTTTTTAGGTCGGGGCTGTTTGTAATTCACAATCACCCAGATCTTGATGAAAGGGGTCAGATATGAATTACATTATGAAAATTAATGTCTTGTTACAAGAGTGCTCTGGTGCTCTGTATCATTCTGCGCATTTCCTTAAAGATATATTTTGTTTTTTATGATTGATAATTATTAACAAAACAAATGAGTCACATGTTTGTCCAGAGACTGCCGATTGCGAGAAAATTAAATCTTGTGCAATTGTTTTTGTCTCATGCTATACCTTTTCACCGAACCATGTTTAGTCATTCATGAATCATGACAACGAATTGACCTACGATGATTCATCGATAAATTGACCATTAGTCCCGGAAAGCCGATGCAAATTGTTGAATAAAAAGGGCGATCTATTCTGTAAGATTTATTAACCTAGGTTAGATTAGTTTATGGCCGCTGTTAAAAGGCTTTTGCAAATTTTGAGTTTGCCTCTGATATATTCGGTGAAATATCGTCAGTCTTAAAAGTACAAAAAAACAATTATTGTTAAAATAAAAAATAAAAAAAAACGAGAAAAAGTTTCCGTTGCTGATTATGGTGTTTAAATAGACGACTTATATGCCCTGTCAGCCTTCCATATTCTCACTTTTCTTTACTTTAGATGACACCTACAACTGTTGGTCGCTAACGTACCACATCCTTAAACGATAATCTCCTACAACGGTCCCCAGCCAGGATCCTGATGTACCTCCACAATTGAGCGAGCCACCGAAGGCAGAGTCTTTCTCTGCTGCATTGTTGGACTCAGGCTTGTCGGGCTTATGAGTTGATCTCCATAGGCTATACGTACCTTAGTTCTTGCATTTTAGGACTTTTGACGAAGCAGACACTGTTAGGATATTGCGACTGGTATGTAACGACAGGGATAAACAGAGGTCCTCCACTAGGCCTTGGTCGTTCTGCCTTTATTGTTGTGGTCGGCTCTCTGTTGAATGGGATCAAAGCTTCTGGCCTCTATGATCTCTGACTGGTGTATCAAAAATGGACTTTCAGCCACTCGCAAAACTAAGTTTGCTCTCTACATATGCTTCAGATTGTCCTGTCTCTAACGCACAAAAATGCACATAATTACAGCTTAATAAGCTTCATTGGAATTAACATGTTGAGGCGAAGACATATAACACGCTTAAAGCTTTCTCTCAGTGTAAAAACATTGCAATTGTTGTGTGACATGTGCGCTCGTTCACATTGAACGTTATGTGTTATGTCGAAAGAAATAAGGCCCCTTCTGCTGCACCAACTACAGTTTTTTTTAACATCACATGCGAGATCCTATCTGCTATATTGTGTGAAGACCTTAAACTCATTAGTAAATAACCTGATTGGCCCCTAGAAGTGCGTTTTTTGGACAGGAAAGTCCATCGACCATCACATTTTTACTCTTATCCAGATTATGACAAAAAAAAAACAAGAAGTCCAAATCGATGCTCACTATCCTTTCATCGATTTCAAAGCCGCCTATCTATAGTAACGAGCTATACAGAGCCATATCAAGTTTTTGCATTCCTGTAAGACTCAAGGCCCCGACCCATAGAATCCGTCACATCCGTTGCGGCAATGTATTTGACTGACAGGTTGATAGAATACACAGTAGCTTATGGAACGTGACCCATGAGCAACGAACGTGCCGGATGCGACGGATAAAGTAGGTTTACTTTCTACTTTTCTGTCCGTCGAACCGTTGACAGTTGGCAGAGCGTGAGAGTAAGCATTTTCATTGGTGGAAATATAAGATAATGAGAGAAACTGTCTCTCATATGTCATCGGCTGTCAACGTATGCGACGAATTCTATGGGACTGTTCGTTCCGTCAAATACGCCAATCCGTCGACGCAACGGATGCGACGGATTCTATGGGTCGGGGCCTTCATTCGTTTGTGTAAGATGACGACGGAGAAAGCCCGCTGCTGCATCAAGGTTGGTAACGACCTTGCGACTTTTTCAACATTAGAGCTCGACTTAGGCGTCTGTTATAGCTATCAGTAAAATGCATCCGTAAAAAAATTGTTTCACTTTTTTGGAGCACTTAAACTTAATCGTTGAACTCAATCTTGGTCTTAAAATGTTACTTTTGAATTATATAAAACTAATTTGTCAACAAAAATTAAGCAATTGATCTTTAAAATTTCTAAAAAAAGAATTTCTTTATTTTTTCCGTACGGAAAACTTTTTCTGTGTAACTTCTCAACCAGTTTCACGAAGTATTCCACTGAATTCCTATGATATGCTATGGTTAAATGTTTCAGTTTTGTTCTGTTTCGTGTTTTTACGGATGCATTTTACTGAAACCTATAACTGAGGCCTTAGGTAGCGAGCAACTAAATGCAGTTAGCTAACTACCGGGCTAATTGGAGAGGGTTGTTACTTGTTAGTTGAGCCCTCGATTCACCCCAAACTGTAGAGCCGCCTAAGTAAGTAAGTAAGAATAGTGATGCCTAGCCCAATGTCGGTCGTAGGGCAGCATAGCAACGTTGTTTATGCAGCATTGTTAAAAAAAGTGTCGTTTGACATAGTAAAAGTAAATATGCACATATCTAACTGACAACTGATATACAGAGCTTACAACAAAATGAAAACACAAACACCTGCGCGGCTTTCGATTCAATGACCTGCAATCACTTTTATTACACGATATAAAGGAGGCAGGCTGATGGAAACATCAGAAGCTCCCAAATGCTGGTGGTTGATTTTCCTCACACACTGTCCATATTCTCTAATCGCCGATGAGAGCTATACTCGCCAGCCCTATCAATATACATACCAGAAATCAATTAAATTTCAATCATAATTGAAATTGTTTGATTGCATTTTCCAACAACCATTACGACGATGTGCCGATTCATATTGTAATCTAGAGTAACGCGCGATAACAGAGAGCGCTGGTCATGATTGAAAAAAGGTCGTTTACCCAAATAGAGCACCATTAATGAGATAACTGGGTCAGAAACTGGCCAGCCATAAAATGCCGATTCCCTTTCGCTGCCTCTCGTCATCGTCGTCGTTATTTATTTTTAATTACAAAAATAAGTATAAATAGAAGCCAGAGACACAAACAACAAACGAGAACCAGATAAAAATATTTCGAAGCGAAATTATCTTGTTCGACAAGTGGCCAGCGGACATACACCATCCGATCCACCATCGCAGGGGGTTGGTGGGTTGTGGGCCGACCGAGGGCAATAATCATAAGTGTTTTCTTTGATTTTTCTCAATGAAACCAGTTTGTTTTGGTTTAAGTTTTTTTTTTTTTCTCTCCTTTTAGTTTGTTAGCGACGACAAGTCTTGTGGTTAATTATTATTACTGCTGCTGCTGCTGCTACTGAGACTGTTGAGGTATCTCAGGTATCAAATTGTTGTTAGGTAATATGCAGTCACTTATTGGAAAGTAGATATGCATAAACCTTGTGGATTTATCGATTAAGTATTTAAATCCAATATTATTTAATCAGGTTGATGGATCGGTTTGGTATCAAAGGTCGCTGATTGCCAACAGAGTTGAATGAATTTGAAGAATTTTCCAGAAAATAAAATTTAATCTAATAAATTGTTTACTTGTTTGAAAGAATGCCGGGCCAATTTTTATTTTTACTTAACTAACCTATGAGAGGAGAGTGCAAAATAAAAAAGTTTATATTTAGAACAGTGTTTTAAATTTTAATGAAGGCAGGTTGGGCGCCGCATACATTAAGTCATTATTCAAAAAAGGCTTGGAAAACACATTCAAATTGTGTTGATAATGTCCTGACACAACTTCTGGCAAACATTTTTTTTTTTGGCTGATAATATCGCATGATGAGCTCAGCATGGAAACGCATGCTAATGAGTTTACAGTACGGCAAAAATCATTATCATTGTCGGTGGTTTCTTTTTCGTTTTAATAAATTTAACTTTACTCCCCTAAGGCGTTACCATTCAACAAGTGACGTGAATCATCGAAACAACAGCTTTCTTTGTAGAGGAATATTATTATGCGAACGATATGTATAAGCTAATGGGGCGAATTTAAAGAAAATCCATATAAAGAGATAGATATCAGCTGTGATGATAATATATAAATTTACACACGAACGCATTTGCGGTCAATCGGTTATCAACGAAAACGCCAATGTTTGCTTGCATAGGTAGCAAAAATAGAAAATCCACGTCAACCTTATTGGCAGAGCTACTCGCAGTGGAATGATTTAGTATAATATCATGTGATTAGGTTAGGTTAGGCGGATTGTTTTAAATTTGACACAGAAACAAAGAAATGGACATTGCGAGTATAATTGTTATTATATTTTGATATGTTAATGAAATCCTTTCGAGTTATGTAACCAATTGTGAACACAAGCAATTGAATAGCATGGCGAATCCAGAGCCGTTGCCATAGACATACCACTGGCTTTGAAATAAAGCCTAACTAAGCTAGTTGGTTTCTTATGAACTACCACAAAAACTACCACAAAAAACCGTTGGATGCAAAATTTTCTTTTAGGCAGATGGATTCAACATAGAATTCCCTTGCAATAAACGCAGAACTGTCACCGGGTTTATACTTTTTACAACAGCAGAGAGATGCGACCAAAAAATATCTCAATTGAGGAAGAAACAGGGGTGCATTTAATACAAAAAATACACAAGGTAATTTCTTGGCAAAATATATCGACTGGAACCAAAGGAATTTATGTACCTACTTAAACTGCTCGTACACTTAGTGCCCAATGCATTAACCAATTTTATTCAACTCTTTAGTTGAAGAAAAATATTTTTTAGTTCGTGCACAAACTCACGCTTGTTAATGTTGAGCAAAGTAATTCCAATTAAAATTGAAAATGTCTGTGTTGAACGCGTTACGGGCCCCGTGCACATATGTAGTTTATCAACTTACTCAACTGTTGAATGACCCCGTACACGTAGTTGACCAACTCATTCAATTGTTGAATGACCACGTACACCCAGTTGATCAATATGTCTGATTTCGGCAAAAAAAAAAAAGTTCCTCGAGTTGGACAACAGGGTTTTTGTTGTGGTAGCTCAAAGAGAAGATGAACGCATTGATACCCTCGTACATTTAACCAAGCACCACTTGTTGGGCAACTCGTGAAACGCACTTGGTAGCTGACGGCTTCTCACACCTTCATGAAATATTTCGAGTTTCGCTTTCGACATCAGGATGAAAGTGATCTTCCTAGGGTACAGAGCATTGTTTCTTGTTTAATTTTTTTTCCAATCGATTTGTGACTGAAAGCAATACATACTCCGCTATAATTATGATTTCTCGTGAAAGAAAAATAAAAGTGGCTGCCGCGTTAATAATTTTGCTGGTGTTTCCGCAATGATCTGCGCTGTCTAGATCTAGACCATCGTCTTGTTTTAGACAACTGAGTTGCAATTTAATGGTAAACGGTACACAGTGCATGAACAGATGTCAGTTGATTGATTCCAATAGCTCAACTAGCACAGGCGCAAACATTTCTTCGCATCCAAAACAACTTGAGTCAACAAAAAGTTTAAGAAGTTGAGCTACGGGTTGGGGAGATAATGTGCAGCACATTATTGTAAAATTGTTTCTCAACGTGTTGCACAAGCATGTTTAACAAGCAACAAGAGCTCGTACACTACCCGCACACTTCTTTAGCAACGATGTCCAACCAGATGAAACGCGTTGGTTGGATAAAATTGAGCACATCGTATCTTAGAGTCGAAATTGATGCGTTGGGCACTAAGTGGACGAGCAGCATTAGAGTCACAGACAATTTGGGAAATTACAGTCATAAAAGGTATCTTCGGTCTTTCTGTGCTAGATGTCTGTGGTGATGCAAGTTCCCTTAAACTACCGAGTGCGTTAAACGCGTTTCTAACGATGCTTAGGCCCTTATTGTGATTGTCGTTACGACAATTGTCGATTACGTCGATTGATTTTAGCTATTTTTACGAACAAACATTTTTTCATTTCCAGAAGAAAGCATCGACCAGACATTTGTAAGCGACTACAAGCGATTGTCAAATTGACAAATATCAATCGCAATCGACAATCACAGTTGTCGATCAACTATCGACACTCACAATAGGGGCCTTAGTGTTTTATTCAAATGTATCACCTTGTTCTATCTGTCAAAGTCACAGAAATTGATGAACTAGTAGGTGAACAAGGTTCGTGTCAACTTGTTGAGTTTTTAAACGAATCAAGATGAGTCAAATATGCATGTCCCAAGTCACCTATACTTTTAAGTAAACAACCAGCAGAAGACATGAACCAATAGCGTACTCGGCTATATCATCTGCCTTATGTCTGAACGTAAACATAAGTATTGAGTGTGGTAAGACGTGGTATAGAAATCCATGACATCAGGCAGACGTCATGCTTAGATCAAGTCACGTATAGGTACATGAGCATCATATTGGATAGATGGAAGAATTTCAAATCAATGATTGAAACAAGGAGTAACAATTGCAATACATACTGATATTGTGACCACTTGTACGGAAGTTCGATAGGCTCTGAAGTTTGGTGTTATAGTTCACAGCTTTGAGAATCTCCATCTCCAAATCTCAAAGAAGGAATAAAGAAAACAAGTTTTTAGAGATTCAGAAAACATAGAGCATACCAGTGACAACACTTGTCTGTTTTTAAGAAACAACACAGGTTGATTGCAAACAGAAACTACTTAACCTAAAGACAGGGTAAAGTTGTGTGTGTATAATTATAGTTCATGTTTTAAAAAAAGTCAGGACCATGACCAAAAAGGGCTCGTGGATTTACAGCATATTCTGCGTATTTCTCTCATTACCTAAACCTGACTGATTACTGAACAGGTGCTCCTACAAAATTCTGATAAAATTTGATTTGCGAATTTTTTTGGCACTTTTATGGGTGACAGTGGTAATATCAGGAAATCCTGTCTTGTCAATGCGATAAAATAATAATGGGTGTTGCAATTCGACCGTCGTTCAGGACACTACAACTATCTAGGTACGTTAACGAAGTGTCAAGCGTCAAGTTGGGGTAGGTATGTGACTCGCTTCGCTCGCGGCAGTATATGTACATATATCATTTTCAGACATTATGGTGTACGTTTTGGACGCAACTTTTATATTTATAAACAGTTTATAATGAAAATATTACGATACATACTTTTATTACCTAGCCGGGTCCTGAACATCGGTAGACGTCGGTCAGTACAAAATCAAGGGCCGGCTGAATTCACACTTCGTTTAAATAATGTTGGCATCATAACTTAGGTTGATATGTACCTACCTATTGTAGGGCTCTGTGCCAAAAAAATTAGATACATACAATTCATACATAGGTACATACAATGGCATACCAAAGTGGTGCTTTGGCTAGTCTAAACTAAAGTTCGTGTTTGTAATTCATTGCCCTGAAATGTTGGCCTTGGTCGATGAGCCGTAATGATTTTTAACACGATTAGGACAACTACTGTCTAATTACCTCTGTAACAGAAAATTAAACTTTTCAATTTGGCAAAAGCACTCAGTGTAAATAGATAGGCGCGTATACTTAAAGTTTGTTAATTAAAAAAAAAAAAAAAAACAAATCCCCTAGGGATCTAAATGCGCTTCGTGCTTTATATCCACCTTTGTAGGTACACTCAGAGAACCCTCATATTCCTACACCCATGTACCTAAAATGCTACGCCAACAGTTTCTCCACAAATGCAAAACCCTAGCTTCTAGCATTCTTTCCTCAAAAGATAATCTCGCTGTTCGCAATCGCAATGCCAATGTTATGACGGTTATTAGCCGCTTGCCGGTAAAATCCTTTTCCACCCTCGTCACTCCCCACACAATTGCTATTGACCCCGGCGGCGAAGGCAGTGGTTCGCACTGGGTGGTAGTGGTGGTGATGGGCAATGCACCAGCCAGCGCCAGCAACAAGGAGGAGAATAGACAAAGAAGAAATACACAGCCACCACCTTTTTCTCTCCTTTTCGTCCGTCACATTTGGTTTTCAATACAGAACACAGAAATCGACCAAAATAATAGGTATCTATTTTAAAACTATAAATACAAATCTAGATCGGAAATTCTTCAAAAAAAATACACAAATAACAAAATTCCATCGAATGAGTCATGCAAACATACCTTTAAAGTTTGGCTTTTGCGAAAGCTAAGCTCGTCATCGGCTGTCGCTGAGAAATCATGCTTCGCGATTGCTTCCATTTCTTCTGAATTTCTTCACACACTATATTCTCTCAATTGAAACGGCAAAAAAAAATATGCTCCAAAATTTATTTTGAGCTTATTATCACACACCAAACCGCGACAAACAAAAATATTGGCAAACGAAAATATTTGTTACAAAAATCGCGAAAATAATTGAAAAAAAAAAAAATATTTTTTTTTCTGTTCAGCTCTCGTTGGCACCGCGGCGACGAAATGAATTTGGCTATGCGTGTGTGTGAGAATGTGTTAAAAGCAAAAGTGCTTCTTTTCTTCTCTTTCTCGCTTTTCTTTTTGGAATATTTCTCCTTTTCGGGATTTTCTTGTTTTGTAGTCCCCTCCTAGTTCACAAAGTTTTCGGTTTTCTTTTATTTGACGAAAATAATATCAAAATTCAAATCAAACCAAAATAAGGAGAACAAAACGAAAAAAAAAGATTTTGTGCGTTTTTTTTGTTCTGAAATTCTAATCGACTGTTCTCCTTGTCTCACTCACGATCAAATTGTATGTGTTAAAACAGGAGCTACGACCGAGCAAATAAAAACTTTTTCCGTCAAAATGGGAAGAGCAAGTATGTTCTGGATTTTTTCACAATCGATTTGGGCACTTGAAAATGTAATTTCTGGTGGATTTTTAGCAATTGGCGGGTGGAAAATGTATTCACTTTATTTTAAATGCGTTTAAATAAATTGTTTGGCGGTATTTGTAAGTGGAAATTAAGAAATATAAAAAAAATCACAAGTAGAGACACCACGTAACAAACGCCATAGTAACTAGGATGAATATGAGAAATTCGTTTTCGTTCCTTTGCTTGCAGGCAGACAGACAAGACAGCAGCAACACTCGCACTCGCTCGGGTTGAGGTACATGCACGCATCAACCATCAAGCTGTCTTCTTTTTGTTTTTGTTGTTGCATTTGGTAACATGCTGAGACAAGTGGATGGTTTTCCAAATATTTCCTGTGTGGGAGTGAAGGAGAAAGATAGTTCGTTGGAATATGGAAAATGATGGCGCCGGTGTCGGTAGAGGTTGTTTGTTGCGCCAGCTGATTGAGAAATTTGTATAACTTTAGACACAAACCTTTTGGTAGTCCGCATTTCAACCCAAGCAATGGACTTTTTAGTACAATTATAGTTGGTCTGTTCAATGGATGGCGTAGCAACAGGATAGGTACGTTACGTATCGAACGTTGTGTTTAAATTTGTAATTGATCTGCAACCGTTTTGTAGGGCACAATGCTAGAGAAGTTAGATGTCAAAAAATGACACGATTTGTTTTTGACATGTGTAATAGTAGCATTTGAATATGCCGACGATTTTGACGTAGGTAATTGACAGAAAAATTACAAATAATTTTAATTCCATGCCTTTTGCAAGCTAGTCAACTTGCTCGTTTAAAGCTATACCGCAGTAGTGGCCTTGTAAACAAAAAATTAATAATAATACCTATTTATGCAATGTCGTAAGTTTACCTTTTGTGTAAAGTGATAAGTTTACGACACAAGTTGCGTGAACGACCCCAATAACTGCTAAAAAATCAGTTGTTCGTTTAAGGTCTGTTTACGTCAGTTTAGAGCATTCAATAATTTTAATTTGTACTATGTTATTTGCATAAAATACGTGTTTAAAATATGCCAAGACGAAGCAATACAAGGAAATCTATTTATCAAATAATTTTTTTTTCTGCTTAGGTACGCTACGCGCGTACCTTCAAGTGTTAAGTGTTACAATGACCTTATCGTAAGTTTACCGCGTTCACCTTTTTGATTTTCAACTCAAATTCGCATCGTAAGTTTACCAACGTTAAAGATTTTCATGCAAATTTTGACAGTCGCAGTTACGACATTTACCACGGTTTTACGACATTGGAAGAAACTGCTTGAATTCGGCACTTTCAGATTTGGATTTACGAATTTGACACCAGGATTCGTGGCTTCTGCTGTTTTTGGGCCGCCTGCATAGCCGCGATTTTGATCTTGCCTAGTTAGTTTATCCCTTTGCTATTCATTCATTTTCGGATAATGACACTTCATCCGTAATATCGAAGTCGACCAAAGGGTAGATCTAATAAGTTAGTATCTGCTTTCCCGTCAGTAACTCTACCAGGATCGTATAAAATGTCCAAATCTGCCTTCCCTGAAGTAGCCTGAATTAGGATACTGTTTCCCGCGAGTTGTTTATAATGCAAATGCAAATCTTGCGGCATAAGGTGCAGTAATATGTCAAGAGCTAACATACGGGTGCTGTTGTGCGCACCTGTTATAGGTTATATGCTTGACGGTTCTATGCGCTGTCGCAAATTTTCCGAGTGTGGCTGAGCGATTAACAAAAGGAATACCAAGTAGAAACGAAACTACCAACATCGACGTAGAATTCTAGAATGTTCCAAAAGACAACTAAGACTTTGATGATATCACATGTGAAAATGACATCTTATTAGAAAATGAACCCTCTTGCTGCAAATTGCTCCGTCTCAATGAATAAAAAGCATGCAATTTTTCAATAATGGATAAAGAAATCTCTCCGTAAGCTTTTTCGTTCCGTTTTGGAGGATTTTGAAGATTGAAAAAAACTAGTGTCAGAAAATTAACCTAATGTCGCTTTCGATTGGTCGTCCAGAACCGTCCGGATACAATCCAAACGCTTCTGAAAGCGTTCGATTGGCACTCAACTGACAGTTCTTCTCCTGAAAAGAAGAGAAATTGCTTCTGATAGTTCTTCTTCTGAAAACCAGAGAAATTTGCTTCTGGGTTTGAATTCAGATTCGCGGAGAGTTCTTCCGGGCGGTTCTGGACGACCAACCGAAAACGACATAAGATTTAGCGCAATTGACACACGCGACAAAATTAGTTTGCATACTTGATAGCGATTAACGACCAATTCGCGATTTTGTTTTTTGTTTTAATAAAGTATAACGAATTTCATGACAAATGCAATTTTCAATCTCTAATCATAAACTCTAGTTGAAGTAACAATATTAATATCACATGGCAATTTTAGTTCCGAAAATTATTTCATAGAGCTAAAAAACTTGTTGGATGACAATAGCGTTTTTGTATGGCTGCAACAGAGGTTTGTTGAAGATTTCTTCAGAAGTTTATGAAAACTTCTTACGTGAACATTTCAAGCCTTTAAAAATGCAGACAAATCGCGCAGATAGCTGTCAGAGTAATCGAATTATCGATTGAATAAAATAGTTGCTCTTTTCGTTAAAAGAGCTTACTCAGATCCTTTCTATATTTTCTATGTTTCATTGAAAAATAAAGCGCAATTCCAAGTCGATTGTGCGCTATGTGATCCGAATATATCCCATGAAAGTCTAAATATTAGTTAAGAAAAAAAGTGTAGATTACACAGAAACTGCTTCTCTTTTCTACTCACTTAAAATTGACATGTCTCGCTCAACACGACTTTAATGGGATGGCTTGTGTATTCATGCACTTTCAACATACACACATGCTTTATTGTGGGTGAAAATAAAAGCTAAATTTCGACTGGCCAATCGAACAAAAAAAGTGAACTTGGAACTTTTACATACATTTTCAAATATGTAATTGTAAAAGATATCTCATAATAAATATTCCGAATATTATGTTCACCACATCTTCTACAAAATTGCAAACGGGATACTTTTTCTCCCTTACAAATAATAAATATCTACTGCAACTGGAGAAATTGCTGGTATAAAGAAGACGAACCAGTATTATCCCAAGACGACTGACGATGAGGACGATGAAGATGTGTCATGAATATGAAAATATGAAAATAACATTATCTATTATTTGTTCCATATTTATCCAATTTTTTGTTTAGATTGTTTATGGTTTTCCACTAGTTATAACTTTTTCGGTCAAAGATTTTCCATAAAACGTAAACAAACAAACGCCAAATGTCAAATCATTATGTAAGTGGGTTGGTAAATCTCGAGTTTTACGGTCAAAACCTAAAATAATTCGCCCAAGCAAGACCGATTCTTATATACGGCATCATTGTCTGGTGGCCGGCCTTGAACAAAAGTTACAATCTAAAGGTCTTAGAGATGACTCAGCGCTTATCATGCTTGTGCATCACATGCGCATTGAAGACATCTCCAACCGCTGACATACAAACCATGCTTAAGTTACTTCCACCAGACATCGTCAGTAAAGAATACGCCACAAACGTGGCAATCAGGAAACAATGGAGAGGGCAACCGACTGGATACGCCAGCACCCAGTAGCCTTCTACAGACGATCCCCTTGCCAATTGTTACCGATTACCTGCCTACGAAAATCAACTTTGCTCCCATGAAATACCGGAACCGGACAGGAACCAATGGGACTCACAGAATGACCTACACCGAAAATAACCGTCAATATTCACAGACACTGTGGTCGCCGGCCGGAGTCTTTTCAGAAATATTGAATCTGGCCCTATCCTTCTATCGTGTTTCGGAAGACAGAAGAATACAGTGTCTTCCAAGCCGAAATTACAGCTATTCGATAAGCTACATCGTGCGGCTGTCGATTAATTCGGTTTCACAAAGTGATTTCGTCATATACATTGATAGCCAAGCTGCAATCAAATCCCTTATATTCAGAGAAATAAGATCTAAGGCGGTGGAAGTTTCCGCGTATCTCTTAGGCCGCTCTCAGATTGAGGCAACAAGCAATAAGCAACTATCAACTGCCAATATAAGCATTCAGCAATATTTTTCGTTCGAGCGATATTTAGTTGCTAATGTGAGACCTCTAATTTAATTCAAAGTAAAATAATTGTGAGCTATAATATTGCGTGTTTCCTATTGCCAGTTGCTTATTGAATGTTGCCTCGATGTGAGAGCCGACTTAACGAAATAGCTGGACAGCACAACCTCACCCTCTGCTGGGTTCCTGATGGTCACTATGACAGGGAACTGTGCAGCAGACGAACTAGCAAGGCTAGGCTCCTCTGGCGTGGATAGTATAAGCCTGCACAACGTGTATGGTGTATGTAAGGTTCTTCTTCGATTTCGTTAATGTTGAAAATCGTTAATGTTATCTCCGGGCACTGCATATTCCCAAGAAAGAAAAGTCATTAATCAACTGCATATTAGGTAGACACGCGCAAAGGCTCGGTCTGCCATACAATGACTTCTGCAGAAGCTGCAGAGATGAAGAGGAGGCCGAGTCCGTCATTCACTTTCTTTGCAGTTGCCCTGCCCTGACCAATTTGACAGGCTCACTTGGGAACCTATTTTCTTTATGATCTCACTACAAAACTATTGTAAATTTAATACAAGTATTGCTTTCGCAGTACGAATGACAGCACTAATCTGGGGCAAGAAAAAGTGATTTTATTGGCCGCGTTCCATTGACCGCTAGATGACTAGCGGCATGCCAAACTCCACATAAAAAAATGACTTTTAAGCATTTGCGCTAGAGCTCTAGCACATTTTGTGAAATATCCTTTTCTGGGACAATCTAGGGCAAAATGAACTGCTAGATTGAATAAAATAACGAACTGTCTTTTCAGAAGAAAGTGAAAGTGCAGAAGTCAAATATTTCCAATTTGGTGCAAAATGGGAATTCAAACTTATATGTAATTAATATACATCGTATTTATTTATTTAAATAATATTGTATTAATAAATATGCGGTATGAGGTTCGGTTGGTCGTCCAGAACCGTCCGGAAGAGCTCTCCGCGATTCTGAATTCAAATCCGGAACCAAATTGTTCTTCTTTTCAATAGAAGAACTGTCAGTTAAGTGCTTCCGGACGGTTCTGGATACCAATCGAAAACGACATTAGTCTCGACGCCAAACGAATCTATTGCTGAAAATAATGGACATATGCCGTTCCAACAACCTATAGTTTCACTAACTCCTACTGAGCTACAGGGTGTGCAATAAAAGTATTAAAATATTGATTATCCAGTTGCATTTTCTATTGAGAAAATCAATTCTATTATTCGTCTATTATGTTGATGAAATCGGTAGTCTACAAGCAATTTACTCAGAAAGGAACCTCCTACCAAACATTGCCCAAGCCATGACAAGACAATATATAGCCATTCTGCCATAATTTCGAACAAAAGTCTCCATAAACCTACGACAATAGTTCACCATTGAATGGATATCTCAATTACATAATTAAAATGAATTGAGTTTGTATATTCGGTCGCTCAAGCGAATAAACCAAACAAAACAAGAATGCACCGACCCGACCCCCGCCGAATACGGAAGTCATGTGGAGGACTCTGACTCCGACCCTGACTCCCTTTTGCTATATAAGAAAATGCATTTCCGCATGCATTGATGCTCGGGTACAAATTTTATGTTTTATGTTCGATGAGCTAGCAAACTCCTAGTGCTGAATGATGCCAACTACTGCATCTCCGTAGGATGCTAAATTCGAAAATAGAATCCTTAAATATAGCACAACGCGCACTAGGGGTTGCTTACGGTGGTTGTGAAAAATACCTATTAGCGGCAGATGTATTTTTGTGGCACTCCTACTACCTAACACGATCGTTGGGCGATAAGTGATCGCTCCGAGGATACTTCGTGTGGTATGTTGGAATGTCCTGACATGTTACGAACAACGCACAACCGAAGATAAAGGCATAAACATAGAAACATACCAAAAACCCAGGACAATCGGTCTCGTTCACCCACGATCCGGCTGTTGTCTTCTATCCATATATACGTATACTAAAACTCCTGTTCCATCGTCGGTCGGTCGGTCGTTGTCGTTTCACTATCATCGGCGTCATGCTATTTTCGAGTTGAGGGGGATATAATGGAAAAAGGTATCAAAAACGAAGAACTTATGGAATTTATTGCGATAACAGATGGGCGGATGCATTTGTGTGTTTTAAGGATGCGTGCCGCCACAGTCATATGGAGGAGCGATCAAAAGGCAAAAGTGGTGCAGAATATACGACTGTTTTTATAATGCGGGCGTTCAAAACGAGGATAATGCACATAGAGCACGCGCTAACACAAAAGAATATTCAGATATAATTACCATTGTCATCAGAATGCGATTTTAGGTGCACGCGCTCTCTGTTGTAGTAGTTATGGATTGATTGATGCGACAGGCATATGGTTTACCCCAACAATATGAACGAGCACGACATGTGGTTGTAGTTTAGAATTTGCATACCTACGAGGAATGCTGGCCAGGACATTCATTTCAATACAGGGAAACAAAGTAATGAGAGGGCTTGAGATGTTTTGGTGTATCAGTTCCTAATTAATTTATAAATTCCATTTCATTGCTAACTACAGAGAAAAGCACACATGTCAGGAATCTCTGTGTTGGGGTCTTTGCTGAATCCATTCCTACTTTTTGTCACAGTATGTTCAACTGAACCTGAACTTTGAGTTCAACCCGTCCGGTTTCAGAACTGACTGGTTCTTTCGCTGACAGGAATTTTTCAATGATTGCTATAACCGACTTGTCAAAAAAATTAAACCACCATCCCACTAATTTGTTCCATTGGAACAATGATCAACTCTATTCCATTGGAACAAATCAGTGGAATTGTGGTTTCATTTTTTTGACAAGTCGGTTATAGCAATCATTGAAAAATTCCTGTCAGTGAAAGAACCTGTCAGTGACTTTTCAGCAAACGCGTCTAGGTTTTGAGGTTAGAGTTGATCATTGAAAGCAAAACTGACAGCTGAGAATAGAAAGAGAATCGAACACATCAGTGAAACGATTGGGTTCCAAATTGGAGAAACGAGAATCAGCTGTTCATTGAAATCGATTTCGATCAGTGAAATAATAAAATTGAATTTAAAGATTAGTTTTAGTCAGAATTAAATAATTTCTTTCGTAAAAAAATTCCACAATTGATTACCTTTATTTTGATACCAACTAAAGCCAATATTGTTTGAATAATCGTCTTAAAATCGGAAAACAAAATTTTCAATGATGCATTTCAATGATAGCTATAACTAGGGCCTAACTAGGGCCTAATCTGAACTTAAGATCAATCAAACCCATTTTAAATAAATTAAATGAATAGAATTTGGCAATAATGCACAGTACTTAGCTTTCAAAGAACACGCAAAACAACGTCAGATATTTGTGTTTTTCACAATCGGCAGATTTGAAACTGAAATGTCACTGTCTGAGGCCTGAGGTTTAAGCGGCAGAATACTGTCGTTTAACTTAAACTACAGAATGAACTCTGTTCAAGGTTTAAACGAAACTGTGAAACAGAAATATTGTTGAATTGAGGTTTAAACTAAAAGTGTAGTTTAAACTCCACTGTAAAACTGTGGGAAAGAGTCGAAAAAAAAAAAACGAAAAAGTGTCTATGTTATTTTATGTATAATTCACTTAAGATAAATGTTCGTACGTACGAAAGCCTTATGCTGTCAAATAGATTGACCGGCTTACTGTCCCCACACTACCTGGCTGACTGTCAGATTTTCGCAGGAAAAGTTGGAATTGGAATGAGATGCGACTGTTTTGCAAGTGACAAAAAACTTAACGAAACTGAACCTTGTATTCGCAAGCTCAATTCTTTTATTATACTTCAGCGTTGGACTGTTGGAGGCAACTTATGATTGCATTAGCGAGTTCGCCGAGATTGTTGAAGAAGTATTCTCCGAGTCGCGAAGAACTCAATGCTCTTGGTACCCAGCACAAGGTATCACTCTGCTGGGTTCCGGGACATGAAGGCATTCCAGGCAATGAGAAAGCAGACGAATTAGCAACACAAGGTTCGACAGCTGTTTCAGAACAAGCTGATCCCTCTGTGGGCATCCCGCCTTGCACACTTAAGCTTGAAGCAGGGAGAAAAGCCACAAGAGAGGCGAACGCAAGATGGGCCACCTTAAAACACTTGTAATACCCCAAGAATGCTGTCCTTCAACGAATCCAAAAACGAGAAGATATTGCGGAAGGATAGGAAATCCCTGTCCACCCTCGTAGGCATCATAACGGGGCACAACACTCTGCGGTACCATATGAAGAAAATGCGGGCTTAACGGAAGAAGAACTTTGCACAGGCTGCGGTGATGAGGGAGCTCTTGAGTATACAACCTACTTCATATGTCACTTCCCAGGTCTCCAACACACCAGGTATAAATTCCTAGGGAGTCACTTCTTCAACGACCTAGACGAGCTCTCCAGCACATCAAAAGACAAGAGAATGAACTTTGTTAAATCAACAAGATGGTTTGTATGTAGCAGCACAGTAAGTAATTTGAATACAGGGTTATAATGGGTAAGGGACAACCTCTTTCCCCCTACGGAAATCACAATGGGTCAGTATTGACCTGAGTGTGGCATGGAGAAATCCTCACCAGCCCACAAACCTAACCTTACCTATTTTCCGAGATATATTTTTCTACGAGCTGAGAGGGCTGGGCACGTGTATAGGAGGTGAAGAATAGTCTATTCCTCCATGCAGCTTCTATACAGAAATCGTTGCTCTTTGGAAGGCATGCCCAGTCTTAAATCATATCTTAAGGCAGTTTTGGACGTAAAGATGACCGAGTCCAGGGATTTAATCGCGGCTTGCGATAAAGGTACACATTACGATACCCTTTGCGGATATTACACTATACCGTAGCCACGACAGGGCCTTCTCGAATGGCGAAGTCTTCAGCTTGTTTCCCTGCATCGTCCGTTCTATTAGAATATCTTAGCCAGTCCATGTTATGGGCGTTGAAGTCACCAAGTATAATAACTTCAGCCGTTGGATGATGAATTTGTATCCAGTCTACCTTTTATGATAAATGACGAAATAATTTAGATGTAGGACGACCTTTAGCCATATTAAGTCGAGATCCGCAGGTTCCATCTCTTCTTTTCTTTCACACGCCAGATCTGTTCGGGCAAACACACATAGTCCCCCCTTATATCGGAAACGAGGAAGTAGTTCGTATCCTGGACAGCGAAGATATGTGTAGTCAGTGTTTGAGATTATTTGAGTCTCGGTTAAGACTAGGACGTCTGGCTTTTTTTCTTGTAGATGCTGGTGCACGCATCAGCTGACGTTGACATTGTTGAATCCTGGACCTCGAATGTTGCAGAAATCTTTCTTTTTTTAGTGACCTTGTTTTGTCTATTTTGTCTTTGTGTTCGTTGTTGTCTGTCGTTTTGCAAGTCCTGTTGGTGAATATTTGCATGTTGAACCCCCTGAGATAGTCCCCCCCGGAGATCCGAATGTAAGACTAGTTTACCTCCGGAATTCTTTATCTCAGGAAGTTGCATCATGGCTTTTGCGTCCTATCCGTTTTGCACCGGCCCATCTGCCAAATTCCGAAACGTAGTCAAGACTACTTCACGGAGCCTATAGCATGATGTGGTGGTATCTCACCGGGCGACAGGTGGATGGGACCCTGTCTACCACCTATGTGAAACACTACATCACTCTCCCTGTCAGTCCTGAAGGGGATGCAGATGCAGGTTTCAAAATTCTTACTGAATCAAAACTGGGGGAGGGTGTGATCAGTGCCTTTTGGGATGCATTCTATTTTATCTATAATAGACGAGTGACCAGTATGTCCCCAGACAAATTGCTTTCATACGGGTGGCTGTATTTGCTGCTACTTGTTTACAATAAAGGTCTAGAGGTAGCAGGTGGAAAATATGTCCATCGCTGCTGTTGGAGTAGTCCTAAGCGCTCTAGTGATGCAAACACATGCCGTTATTTTAACACGACTAAAGTGCTTGCAGTGAATATCCTTCTCAAGCGCAGTCCACCAGACGACGAACGCCATACGTGACTATAGGTCTAATAACGGATACATAAAGCCAGTATGTAATTCGTGGCTGGAGTCCCCATTTGGATTTGCGACCAATAGCTTTTTTTATTTTTATTTTTTTTTTTGGTTCAGGGTGGAGGTGGACCTATCAACCAATACACCTTTTGCAGTTAGTTCGATCTTTGGTTAACTGTCTCCAGTTGCGCACTTCCAGTTGGTGGAGATTACCTTCCATTTGTACGCGTTACCTGAGGCGAGGCCTTCCACTACTGCATTGTCGCTCTGGGACTGGGATGGAGACTATTTGGTTCGGAGCTCATTCGCTCTACATGTTCTTATCATCTTAGACGACAGATTCACACTTTTCTTGAGAGGTCACTTCACTGTACAACTCGTAGAGTTCGCTGTTAAATCGTCTTTAAACGCAAACGGGACAAATAATTACTCGAAGAATTTGCATTCAAAATAAACATTTCTCTAATGTCCATGCTTCTGCGCTATACCTACCTACAGGAGGACTGGTATGATGAGGTTCTTATATAAAATTTCCATTAGTGTTTCTTGCTAATTCTCCACTACTCCAATACAGCGATTGAAAAGCGTAATTATTCGCTTGATTTCTGAGGTGATTTCAATTTTAGAGTTTATAGCGGAGCCGAGGTAGATTGAGTCCTTGTAGGTGTTAGCTGTCTATTTTTCAGTGGCGTAGTGACTCAGTGGTTAGGATGATACTCGAGGATTTCGGGTTTGATTCCCGAAAAAACACAAATTGTATCTTTCTTAAGGTTTTTTCCGCTGCGCCACCTCTCGCGGTCTGACATACATCCCAGGGTATACCTGTCCTGGATAGCTTCTCAATTCGGCCGTTCGGACTCGGCATAAAATTGAAGCCTTAGGGTAGATAGCTTAGACGGACCTATTGCGCTACTTTTTGCTGTCGAAATGAAATATATTTTGTTTTTGTTATTAAACTCGTTAAACTCTTTACAGATTGTTGGTTTTTAAGTCTTGTTTCAAGTGTCGAATGAAAACTGAAAAGTACATATAGGTCTAGTGAGCATCAAAAGTCCTATGCCCTTTCACATTAAGCAAGACAGAACAGAGCCACAGCCCACAAAAGCCCCTTGATTAAACTGTGAGCTAACTGACAGATGATTGTCAATTCAATAAATTGTTTGATTTGCTGCTAGATTCTACATTACAAAAACGTAGGTATCAATCAAGGTATATGAATAGAAGGTAATATATTGCGCATCCCGCAATGGCGGCCAATTGTGACTGTGCAATAATCGTATAGAAATAATATGCGCGCGCATGAGATATGGCTGACAATTGTGACTATTCGTATGGAAAAGCATGCCTTTTTGACAGATGCGCAGAACGAAACGAAAATGAGTGCTGGGAATATATTACCTTCTATTCATATACCTTGGGTATCAATAGAAATCTCTTGGCTAAATTCCTCAGAACGCATGATCATTCTAACCTCGATTGCATTACGCGAATCCTCCCAATAAGCCCATAAAAACGCACCGAAAAAATGACAGTTGTGCGTTGACGTCTTCTTTTAGTAGGGAGGTATCTGCTATGTAGAAACAATTTCTATTCGTT
The DNA here is from genome assembly GCA_949372485.1 of Cheilosia soror. Classification (NCBI taxonomy): domain Eukaryota; kingdom Metazoa; phylum Arthropoda; class Insecta; order Diptera; family Syrphidae; genus Cheilosia; species Cheilosia soror. The sequence goes on from OX443561.1 coordinate 84,113,578, forward strand.
TAAAGGATTTAAAAGTCTTTGTATTTTTCATTTTGTACCAAATTTACTTTCAAATCTCTTTCGCTGGAAAGTTCTCATCACTGCTCCTAAAGACGCATCGCTTCGGTCGAGTGATTTTACAAAATATCGAGTGTCCGTTTCGTGTCCTTTAAATTAAAATTTATAAAACAGCTCTTTGGGGCCTAACAAAAACTATAATGTCTCCGATTACTCATTTATGTAAATTAGCTTTCAGTTTTTATACTGTCCTTTTTAAGCGGACCATACTTCCTCTATTGTTTCCTGTAATTGAATCATTGAGGGATTAAACAAAGGGGCATTGTTTTGAGTAATAACTTTCACTCGAAAGGATCTTTATGACCTACAACAGAAGCTGCCTGGCAGATGGTCATTTCTGTTGCAGTTGCAGTCTCAAATTGCGGTCAATCCTGTTTACATGGCTTCTCTAAAAAAGGGGTCTGTCCTCTTGAGAAAGGAACTCTTGTAATCCTTCTGTCGATTGACTTTCTTCTTCGAGAATTATTTTCGTAATTTTTTGTCAACCCCTTAAAAATAACATTAAGGGTGGGGTGACTCTTAAGACTTTCTTTAGAATCTGTTGGAAACGTGTAAATCCGAATGTAAATCGCTATAAGAACCTTTGAAGGAGTGAAAGGAGCAATCAGCGATGCTGGAATATTGCAGAGGTGCCAAACGTATTAATTCAAACAAAAATTGAAGGGGTTGAGTGCATTACAATATAACACTGACAGGGACTGGAAGGTAAGATATCCTTTTTCTTTCTTTTCATGCTGGTTCGTGTGCCTTTTTTTTGCGTCCTGTATGTCGGTCTCCTCAGTGCTACAAATGATTAATGTCCGAAAAATGATAATTTGTTATTGTATTGTCCCTCTTCAGAAGACAGAATTGAGTTGTAATATTTGTAATTGTCCCACTTATGTTAATGCGTGAGCAGCGGGAGCTATATGCGATATGCGCATGCATTTGAATGCATTCATACAAAGGATTCGCTTCTGGGACACGAAAGAGTTTCTATTGTTTCCATCGAGAGGACTGTGTGGATGTTCACGAAAAGGACAAAATGCGTTTTGTTTTGTAAATATTGCGTGAGTTATTAATAGTTTCCGTTTGTCCTTTGAGCCTTCTAATATTAAAATTTTAACTTGAATGATTTTGAATGTGTGACATCTCACACATTTGTCATTCAGCGATGATAAATATTACAGCATCAAAATGCAAATGCATTTGGGAATCCTTTGTTAGAGCGTCAGCATCCTTATCTTTCACATATACAACTTGAAGATTAATGAGATCTTAATCTGCTTTTGTAACGTGAGAGTGCAAGATCTTATGTCAGTCTGAGCAATATTTAAAAAAATGCATAAAGTGAGAGTAAAAGGATTTGACTATGAATTTTCAGCGTCTTTCAGTTTTCATTACAATTATTAGGCTCAACCTTCCCATGTTAAATGGCTACTTTCAGCTTCGATTTTAAGTCCAAGGTCTATAGTGCACCATTGTTCTGTGAACGCCTAAGACCGATGGTCAACAACCTAATAGATCATTGTCAGTGCGGTTTTAGGCTTAGAAAGTCTAGCATTGGCCAAATTTTAACACTACACCACCACCTATTCATCTATTTTAAGGTTGCGTTTGACAGCGTGTATAGATGAACTATATAGAGCCATGCTTATCAGCTCTACAGTCCATTCAAAAGTACAATGCCCGCGTGGAGGGCGATCTTATAACTAAAATGGTGCGCGCAGTTGTAAGGGACGGCTCCCGGAAATTACGCCAGATTTTTTTTTTGAAAAAATGCCTGAATATTTTCTGTACAAAGTCTGGCCTTTTTTCTTAGGAAGAAAAGTCAGAATTTTCTGGCTATCTTTCCGAAATTTCAGGTCCTTTTTCTGCAAATAGAAAAAACGCCAGAAATAACATGTTTGGGAAAAATGTCTGAAACAATATTTTCTGAAAGAAAGGGCGTAGTTCCGAACTTTACACAATAAAAACCTCGCACCCACTCCAAATCTTACAGTGGCCTCAAGCAGGGGAGGTTGCAGGGGGGAATCATGTTTATATTATATTATTTCCACAATGCATAAACAGTAGAATATGTAACCCCCCTGCTTGGGGTCACTGTAGGATTTAGAGTGGGTGCGAGGTTGTGAACTTCCATAATTTTCAAATATTTAATATTTTCTGACCTTTTTTCAAAAATTAGTTTGGAAATTAGGCCAGAATATGAGTAGTTGCCTATGTTTATTATCTGGCTTAATTTCCATTTTACTTTCTTTAGTCCACATCTGCCTGGCATAATCTCCTAATTTCTGGCATAGATATTTTCAAAAAAAAATCGAATATTTTTCCGAATTCGAAAACAATAACAAAAATGCTGGCGTAATTTCCGGGAGCCTAAGGGACTATTCACATGAGAGCGACCAACTATATCTACCAAGGAACGAATATTTGTAAGCTTTGACTTCAACAGTCCGTTCACATGAACACTTTTCTTTTTCGCGGCCGTTCGCGAATTTCAGCCATCACTATCAGCCATTTCTAATTTGAGTATTTTATGCGCTAGTTTGTGGAACGCAATTTTATCATGTGGATTGCGAGTAAACTTTGATAATTCGCGCCAATGGTGTTTTCGTAATTGTAAATTGTAAATTTTTACTTAATACATTTTGATGGGCTAATTAATTATTCTACTCTTGTGCAATTGTCTGTTCAGAAATTCATTAAAATTCGTTTGTTTGCATTTCATCAATTCGTTCGTTCGCTCTCATGTGAGGTCATCAACCAACTTGTCGAGCGCAATAGAAGGAAAGTAGCGATGTGTCGAACTGGCTGGTGAGGCCCAGATCCGCCCCGAAATGTAGGGCTATCAAATGTATAGAAAACTAATTTTACATTTCTTTTGCTTTTGTTACTGACAATGTACCTACCTATTATATCATAGCCCTTTCTAACTCGTCTTCAATAATTATCATGACCTCTCCTCAACTGTTCTGAGCCAAGTACTTTTTAGTGGATGAATGAATGGAACTAAAGCCTCTTCAATAACTCTAATCTTTAGATAGCATTAAGGTATTTTCTCTAAACTTCAATAATTATTCAGTCATTACCTTTCCCGCTGAATATTTTTTTTATATATATTTTTTTTAATGTAATGCGGAAGCGGAAAACGCTCCCAAAACACATTAATTGGGAATGTCTTTTTCTCTTCGGAGCGTACTCGGAATGTTTGATGGAAAACGTAAACATTTTAAAATATTAAAACTGTTTTTACATCAAGCTTGTTGCGTTGATAAATTCATGTCATCATCTGAAATTTTAAAAACAAACACAGCCAATTCATTTAATCTGATAAATTTATACAACTCGTAAATTTATAATTTTCTGCGGTGCTTTAAATGAACAGCTCTCGGAAATGTCATTGCGTAAATCGACTGTAAATCTGGAATCAAACAAACAATTCAAATTCATACGAATGTCTGTCAAAGTTTGACATTTGTGATTAGCGTAACTTTCCGCGTTTGATTTCCGAGCCTAAATTGTCACGGAAAATTATGAGGTCTGCGTAAACTATTCTCCAAAATAGTTTAAAATCTGACAGTTCATTAACGAGGTGCTAAATTTCTACAGTTTACGCAGTTTGAGGCTTTTACATGCGCTTAAGTGTATACCTTATTGTTTGTTTGTGAAATTTTAATTGAAGACCTGTTCGATTTCAAGTTTAGAGCAATAGTATAAACGAAACAGCTTCTTATGCGTTTTTGTTAATGAAATTGTTTAAAATTGAAATTGGGAATTTCTGTGTTTTTTATTATAATTTATATAATTGTCTGCATTTATTTTATGATTGAATTTTATCGGATCTGCAATGTGTAAGTTGTCCTATCCCTAATATAATTCTTATAAATTTAAGCAATCTATCTAGAATTAAAAAAAAAAAAAAAACAAGTAGCTAAAGGAATACCACTCCCAATTAAGGTCAATTTTACCTATGTTCTAAAAATGAGTGTACTAAGAACACGAAACAAATATTCCAGTCATGTATCCGATTGATAACATATATAGACATGTCTTTTACCCATTAGGCATGCATCTTAAGCTGCAAGATATATTACATCTCGTATATGCAACCCTTCTATTACAAGGGTGAAAACGTTTGCTAAACTTCAAACCCTTCTGCGAAAAGATTTGCATTTCCTCTCACCCATTGTGCATTCAATAAACGATCTAATCCCTATTCGTCAAGCGCCAGGATTTTCCATCATGACACCTTTTATTGCCCATACCTAATCCTGTTATGCAATTCTGAAAATATCCTCACTCACGATATTCCTGTTAACGTCACTTAACAATTCTCTCACAGTCCGACTACGATTTCTTTCCAAAATTCTTAAATCCAATCGTATCGCTTTAATGGACTTACAATATCTTCTGTTCTTGGGTTGTCTTTTTGTCTACTTTTTGCATAATGGATGAATGGGAAATAAAGTCCATCGATTTTATTGCACTTAAATTAGATTCTCTGCAGTGTATCGAATTTTTTTTTTGTTGGGATCCTGCCAATATTAACTATCAGTCCTTGTTTTTACGACTAACAGAAAACTGATTTTTTTTACTACCAAACTTTTTACGATTCCAGAAGGAATCCATCATTTGACGTGAGGATTAGTTTTTTTTTTCTTTCAATAAGAATATCATGTTACTTTGTGGCATGAGAGTGCATCGCTTCTTCCGCGCTATATACGCACAACCAGATGTTTGCTCTCGACGCCAATCATTCCAGTTGATGATCATCCGTTTTTATTTTCCAAAAGGAAACGTAAACCCTTTAAGTTCACGTATTTAATCCTTTCGACTAAGGTTATGTAAAGATAACAGTTTTTCGGGGTCATGAGTCCTTGTAATTTGATTTGACATTTAGTGCTGCATCCTTTATAACGTTGGTAGGCTTTTTTTTTACGGTAGAATGTGCATTTGGTTATTCATTGTAATTTGACCTCATTCCGGACTTGAATCGTAGTTAATGAATTACCTACTATACCTAGTGTGATGAATATGCATTCTTTCATTCCTGCTGCGGTTTCATTGTGTTCAAGGAAAAAGGGTGGATTAACGATTTTGTATGCTACATTGTTAGATGGAATATTGTGGTGAAAACTGTCGAAATAACTTTTTTATTCTAAGATCTGAGAAGGCTTTATGAATTGTAGTTCGACAATGGCTTTGCTACATTGACCGCTAAACGTCTAAGCATGCAGATGGAGCAATGAACGATAGATCTCTAGCGGCAACGGATAAAAATGTCATGTTGTGGCTTGGTTTACTTTTGTTTTCAGTCAAAAAAGCACTTTAGGTAATTCACTTTATTCCGAACTTCATCTCTACTTTTGTTTGTCTTTTCAAATTGTTTACTTTACACCGAATTGCGTTGACAGCTCGGTTTCTTTTTTCGTCTTTCCACTTCTTTCTTAATTTAGAGGGTAATTTTATGCTAGATTAAGAAAGTTCCCTTTAAGGGAAATTCAATCATTCATTATAGAGCTCTAGTGCAAAATGTTAAATATATTTTTTGTATATGGAGTTTGACATGGAGCTAGCCATCTAGTGGTAAGTAAGAGGTAATAAATGGAAATAACATATTCACCCTTATTCCCGTTGGCGTTTGTCATATACGACTCATGTGTCGTGTCGTTCTAAAAACGTTATTCACGTTTTTTTTTAACTTTTGTAAACAATTTTGTTTCTTTTTCTATGTATTCACTGTAATCTCAAATCGTTTGTCTCAAAAAAGTAACGGACACTGACTTAAAACCGAAATGAAATATTAGGCGTTTACGACAAACGCCATCGGGAATAGGGGTGATTTTAAACTTAAGACTTAATATGGCTGAACTATAAAAGGCTCAGTTGTGTTTTAGGTTACTTGTGTCAGAAATCTCATTGACACTTTTCGTACTCAAATTTGACCCAGGTGACAGTTTTGGAGTATTTGTATTCACATACTCCTATAGTAATGGGATGTCTCAGCAATTGACAGCACTGAATAAATCTTGTCATACATACTACATACAGTGAGTATCAAAAGTAAGTGAGCGAGCACCAATGCGCTATTTTTATTTGTTTTTAGAGTTTGATTTTTTTTAAATATCTATAAAGTATTGCATTCTGTCTAAATGAAACATGGCTTGGTATTGTTATTTCCTTGACAAACTTTTTACAGATTGTTGGTTTTTTAGACCTATTTCAAGACTCTTAAAACAGACAAACTTCATTTGCTTTCGAAAATTATAGAGGGCGTTCAAGAATCTAATTTAGTAGGTCTGACAGCTCTCTAACTTCAATAATTTCTCGACTTACTACTAAGTTCACGTCTATTTGCGTCAACATGTGTCTGTAGAACTCAGTTTTGACATTTCTATTGGGTTTTCGGAGAGAATGGACCAGCGCAGTTTGACATTTCGATTGCCCAGGGGCAAGCGTAGAGCACCAGTCAGAAATCCCTTGAAAAAAAAAATACAATTGTTAAGAAGTGACATACCAACGATTCAAGTTAGTTTTGCGTTCAAATTTGAATCCAGACGATTGAAGTCGACTTACGAGGACTATATTCTTTAATGCGGCCATAGTCAGATGAGAAGCAAGGTAGGCAATTTGAAGGGGAAAGCTGAGTCTGATTCGTACGATAATATACTACTTTTCTTATGTCGTTTTCAGTTGGTCGTCCAAAACCGTCCGGAAGAACTATCCGCGATTCTGAATTCAAATTCAGAAGCAAATTTCTCTTCTTTTCAGAAGAAGAACTGTCATTTGAGTGACAATCGAACGCTTTCAAAAGCGTTCCCCTTCGCTACGCTATTACCTCATGAAGTATAATAATGTAGATAATGGGTGATTTTTTTAGAGTTTGGTTTTTAAAATAAAAATTGAGTGAAATGAATCAATTCTTGCCATTTACTCTTTGAATAGTATTTCGTCTAAATGTTGACCGCGACTATCTACGCTTTAAGTGGTCCACCCGGAATGTCCAACTTTGGCATACTTTTTCCAACATATCGACTGGTATCTCACCAAGTTATGTTGTCTTCCAAGACGGCGATAGTTTCAACGAGAGACTTCAGATATTCCCACAAAAAATAGTTAAGCGGCGTCAAATCGCACGATCTAGGCGGCCAATTCACAGGTCGAAAACGTGAGATGAATTGCTCACAAAATTCGCCTCGCAATATGTCACATTTTTTACTGAGCACGATTTTTTTGGTAATAAAATTCAAAATTTTTGCAAACGTTGTTTGAGCGTAAGTCTGTCTATCGATGGTGAAAAATGGCAGTGCTAACTGACCTTTTTTTGCTTTGACAGGTGTCACGAATCAAGCGTGAACTGTCAAAAAAATCAGACTGAAAAACCAAACAGCAAAACAATTACTGTTTATAATCTGAATCAGGATCAAATTCTGAATCGATTTAGCCATGTCCGTCTGTCTGTTGAAAACACGATATAGTCCAGAATCGACATAGGCAAATGATTAGCAATTTGTATTTTTACGTTTACGTTTACGTGACGGACGCTTTTGATTTGTACAGACGAAACCAATAGTTTCTGACATGTAAACCTTTAATTTACATAAATTCTCTTCACAGCCGTGACCAATGATATACCTAGATTTTCGCCAAAAAAAAACATCTTCCTTGCATCTGCTTGATGTAAACGCATTTAATTGTTAAAAAATGACACATCAGACACCGCTCTGTCATTTCTTCGAAAATCGTCTCGATCATAGAATTTTTTTAAATTAAAAATTCAAAACGAGTTTACACATTAGCACTGGCCTCAAAGAGCCCATAATTGAATATTATTAAGTGAAATCGCCCAAAAGGATAACTGTGATCTTGCTTTCTTAATTTTTACATCAACTGACGATCAATCTCTATATTCTGACATATTCGGAATATAAAACACGTCAGTGCCATCTTCCCTCTGTCTGCGTTCCATGTGCTCTATGGATATCAATCAAAATCAGTCACGCTTGCCAGGAATTATGTCACAAATCCAGATGTTGTAAAGCGCCACTTTCCATAACCCTATATTGTAGGCAAAACTCTAAAAAAAATGTAATAGTGTCCTACTGGCATAATTTCATCAATCACTTGGCCGGTATAGGAAGTATAGGTACAAATGTCTCATCGGTCATATTACAGAAGGCACAATCGCGTTGCATAACAATGGTGAAAGTGATTTAATTATGTCAGGTATCCTGACAGGATCTTCTTCTCAAAATTCGTTCCGGATTACGTTGGGAATATGATCGCAGTTTTTGATGTCATTTCTTTTTTCAAGAGCATAATTAGAACTTGATATCACTTTGGGAATCGTACATCATGATCCGGTTCCCGGCATAGTAAGGACGAGTGCATTTCCATTTTTCTGCCGTTGACATCGGGAAAAACGCGGATTTTTGTAACGAACTTTTTCTAGTAAGAAATCCCTAATGAGTGAGGAGAGGACCCCACTTAATAATTGTAATTACAAACCAAAGAACGAAACAAGGACACCAAGGAATAATTTAAGAATAGATGTTTATCAAAGTTTTCTGTAACATTTCGTTGGTCGCTAAGACAACGGTTATGAAGTTTTATTTTTAGTTATGGCCAGTGCACATCGTGTGAAATGCATCGGGGTTGGCCGAGATGATGGTGCGGACAATTTCAAGAGTAGTGGCGATTTGATTTGCTTTTCTTGCCACAGGTGAGTGCACAATAACTGAAACTGGCTGTTGCACGTATTCTAAGTAAATGTATAGGGGGCGATTGCGATGGGAGATGGGTAAACATTTTTTTTATAATTTTTATTGTGAGAAAACTGGGATAGTAATTGGTGTCCGTGTCATGCTTGGGTTGATATTGAAGTGCTAAAAATTAGATGTGGGTCAGGTTATTCCGCGTATTATTTCCAGAGGAGGGATTTAAAGTCACACACTTGTCATACCATTTGGAGGAATTTACGTGGATCCCTTTCTAATAAATTTTACTTGTATGGCTAGTTCAATCAGTAGCATTTGCTACTCATGTAATAATCTCTTAGCCTCTTAGCCTAAAGGTGTTAGTACACGGTATGTAGCACGCCACATATATATGTCTACAGAAAGTACACAAAGAGAGCTTGTACATGTACACGACATGTAAGTACCTATTGGGACCATTCGCTGACGTCAAAATGACGTTCGGATTTTGAAAGAATGGCGATAAAAAATAGTGTTAGCACACAGAGCATGTGAATTAAGTTAAGAAGCAAGTTAACAATTTAATGTTTGCTTTACTAATAGAAATGCGAAAAAGATTGTCTAATTGCAACAGACTCTTTGTTTCTTTGGAATATTTATCTCCAGGCGGTTTTTAAGCCAACTGCGACCCCGTTTTTAAGGTTTGCTTGTAAGCTTGATTCCACCCAAAAGCTAGTCAGCCTAGGCATATTCCAGGCTGAAGTCCTCGCCATTCACCATTGTCCTTGAATAAATTTAAGTTCTTATACACCTATACAAAACTATGTTTATCTTTTTAAACAGCCAAGCAGCTCTTAAAGCTCTTGACTCATCATTGTCATAAAATCTAAGCTGGTCCCGGAAACTTAAATGGCCATCTACGAACTTGCAAAGAAAATCCTAGTCATCCGGCACTGGATTCCAGCCCACAGCGGCTTTGCTGGAAACGACACAGCTGAATCACTGGCTAAAGTCGTCACGAAAATGCCACTTGTCGGAACTAAACCCTTCTGTGGTGTCAGTAAGGTATGTTTTAGGAAGCACATCAAGAGCTTAGCTCAAATCGAATGCAATGAAGTCTGGCTTAAGACATCTGGGCAAAACTGCACCAAACAGTTCTTCCCAAAATTCTCCTCCAGGAAATCCTATTTTCTAATTAATTTGGACAAAAATAACCAAAGAATCCTGTCTGGTATAATTATTGGTCATGGCTTATGAAAAAAATATCTTCACCCAATTGGAGTTTCAGCGGACCATGCATGTGCGAAGTTTTTTTCAAGCACGCAAATAAAAATATAATTTTTCATATAAAGGGTGGTTATTGGTTAAGTTTTAAGGGCCGATGTTGATTTTGAAGAAAACATTAAAATTTTTTAGGAAATTACTGTCATTTCTTTTTACTATGATAATATTATTATGGTTCAATTATGTATGAAACAAAATATCGGCCAATGCCAAATGGCCGCCGTGACCTCAGCGGCACACCTCCATCCGATGGTCCAAATTTTCGATGACTCTGAGGCATAATTGAGGTTCTATGCCGTTAATATGCCGAATTATCTCATTCTTTAGCTCTTGAATTGTTGCTGGCTTATCGACGTACAGTTTTCTTTCAAATGACGCCAAAGAAAGAAATCCAACGGTGTCAAATCGCATGATCGTGGCGGCCAATTAACATTGCCACGACCGACGTGAGATAACACGGCCATTGAATTTCTTCCGCCATTGTTTCGTTAGCTGTGTGGCAAGTGGCACCGTCCTGTTGAAACCACATATCGTCCACATCCATATCTTCCAATTCGGGCCATAAAAACTTCGTTATCATCTCACGATAGCGAATACCATTCACAGCAACTGCCTGACCGGCCTCATTTTGGAAAAAATACACTATCGCGAACAGCAGCACAATTTTCTGCAGTACGAGCTATAGAAGCATGCACTGGTGTTTTCAGATCTTCTACAGACCCGCTTTGCTCAAATTTTTGCACGATTTTTCCGATTGTACGCACATTTGGATGATTAAATTGACCGAAAAAATCACGAAGTGCACGATATGCATTTTGATTTGAACGCCCATTTTCATAATAAGCCTGAATAGCTTTAACGCGTTGCTCGATTGTGCATCTTTCCATGGTTCAAATTGAGTTAGTCTGAAGTTGAGAAATGTCAAATGAAATGCAGAAAAAAACTTGACGTTTAGGTGTGGTTCACATTCAACATCGGCCCTTAAAATTTAACCACCCTTTAGAACAACTTCTCCATAGCGAATTTATTTATATGCACATAGAAAACGCCAAACAAGGTAAGAGTAAATTTGGTTGTAGAATATTGCTTTGACGCTTGCCCTTCAAGCTTCTTTTTTTTTTAGCCCCCATATAGCGAGGACTCTTCTCTGCCTTCGTTATAGAGGATATATGTATAAGAAATGATCTCAATGACCAGTTTGACACAATTTTACTAATGGTTTGTATAGGATTTGGTTAAATATTTTCAAGTAGGTAAATACTTGATAGTCTTTCGTTTTGAGCGAAAAACTTATAGAAAACTATAAGTTGAAAGTTAAATGTTTGTACAATTCAACACTCGTTATTCGCAGACAACTCAAAAGTCAAATTTTCGATCGTTTTACTTTTATTTTTTGTGTAAATAAAAATCCATTGCCTCCATTACATCAATATAAAATATCGACCGGCGTATTTCTAAAATCTAAATAATGTAGGTACCCAATAAAATTAAGAAAAAAAAAAAACATTTTTTTTTCTAAATGTTCCTTACAAAATAAAGGCAAAATATGCTATAAGGAATATTCTCTTTATGATTATGAGTTTATGACCAATGTGATGTGTTCATCACCGGGCCCATAATAAATTTAAATAAAACTGCAATAAATCTGTCAATCAGAAGAATCTTTTTTACAGCGCTTTTAAAATAGATAATTTTGCCTAAAATCCCATACTTAAAATCGAATTTATAACATAGCCCTCATTGGAAAATTTCGCACATAAAATAGAATAAGCGTCGTCAAAATATGCGTGAAAAATCGCTATCCTTTTGTCCTTCTGTCCACATTTTCATTTATTAAAAAAAAAACGCAACGATATAAAATCTAACATCTATTGAATAGAACATTAATTTTATGACCACAAAAAGTCCGATCGATGCATCTGTCACTCTGTGACGTTTCAAACTGCACGCCAGCATATCTACCAATCACACAAATGTTCTGTAAAATCTCATCATGATGATGAAGCAATCCATAGTGCAACCGTTGGCAATCGACACCAGTTGGTATTTAGTGTCACTTCGTCCTTTCTAATAGGACACTTTATGATGTTAAGTCCAGTCGTCAGAGGGATAATAATAGACCACTTGGCACATAAATATCTTTAATTCGATGTCCATGGCAAACCGAGACAATGGATCTCTCCACAGAAGACTCTTTATTGCAAAGAATTGTTTGCGGAACTCGTTAAAGGCAGACGACGCACTCTCATTCTCATTTACCATTCACCAATTAGCAATGGCTGACAATGAGTCCTTTTCGTTCGATGTTCTTTGAAATTTTCGCGCGGTGGCTAGTATATTTGGACAGCAAATGGGCTGGGAATTAATGACCCTCATGCTGAAGAGTGGACTGATGCGTTGCTGTTTAAGAAGGAGAATAAATTAGTTTTCTTAGAATGTGTTCTCTTGTGTCTTGTGTGGTTTTCCAAGACATTGCGTGGTTTGATTCTCACGATCTATTTAAATGTGTGAGGGGTGAATATATAAATTCCGCGGGTATGCACTTTACATTGCTTTTGACTTTGAATGCATTTAATTGGCTTCGAAACTAGATATAGGTAGATACTCACCTGTTGAGGTAGAAACGTTGTGGAGTGTACAAAAAACAACAAATCAACCGTTTTTTTTCGTCACTTTTTGATTTACAACATTTTACCTTAGTAAATTTCCAGTTATTTCAAGGGAACTTTGGTTCGGTTTCTTCTCAAGCCAGGTTTCTCAAAATTTATACTTTGGATATGTTTCCATTGACTGAGGGTACCTAGTCCAATTTATATGAATTGAAAGTTTTACATCTCAGTTTAATGTTCGCTGGTTCAACCATTGAAAGATTTAAGCAGATCTTTGCTCCCGCGGCCCTCAGGATGTGGTACACAGAGATTCCTTAACAGTCAGTTAGTTTGCTCTTTTATTTTTATATATCGCACCGGAAACTAAGGAGCAATAACTAGTATCTATAAAAAACCCTATTGGTAAAAAATTATAAAAGTTTTCACCCCTATTCCCGTTGGCGTTTGTCGTATACGAATAATGTTTCGTGTCGTTGTAAAACGATGTTTAGATTTATTTTTTTTAACTTTTTTTAACAATTTTATTTCCTTTTGTATGTGTTCACCATCATTTCAATTCATATGTCTCAATAAAGTTAAAAACACTGTCTAAAAAGCAAAACGAAATACGAGTCGTATACGACAAACGCCAACGGGAATTGGGGTGATTATCTACTCAAAAATGGTTTCAATTTATTTTTGTATTGCTTGTAATTGCCAAAATTGGAAAATTTGATTTTCTTTGTTTCTTATTATAGAGTACACAAACCGAGTCTCTGAAATCGATAGGATGAAAAATAAAAATGTTCCCAAACATACTTTGACCACCCATTTTATTTCGAAATAGCCTTCCTTATTCCTAGTATACATCGTATAAAGTAAACCTCTGAGCAAAATTTCAGCTTTCTAGGGCAAAGGGTTTGAGCTGGTCGTTGGCGTTGATCAGTCAGTGAGTGAATAGTAATTTCTTCAGTAGCTAGTGTGCTCGACTACTGAGCGAGGGGTCTCAGGTTTGATTCCCGAAAAATTACAAATTAGATCTTAAAGTTTTTTCCACTTGTTGCAAAATATTGTAACGCGATCAAACTACTAAATTATTTAATTATTTGGCGAATAAAACGAAATACCACCACCACCTTTCGCGAACGTCTGACAAACATCCGAGAGTATTGTTCTGAGACAGCTTCTCAATTTAGACATTCGGCATTAAATTACAGCTCATTTCCATTGGTCTCAAAAATTAAAAATTCAGAGAAATAGTTCGAAGCGTGGATTAGGGTCCTATACGGAACAGGCATGTTGCGCCAAATAACTCTACACCAGGGGTTTCCAATCTTTTTCATCGTGCGACTCCTTAAGACAGGTTAAAACATTTTTGCGACGCCCTTCTAAAAGCACAGATATGTTAATAAAAGCTGATCTTACTGAATATTCACCAAAGGGTTTTCCAATAAGGATGGGTCGACGACGTTGAAATATAGTCGACCCATATTTTGTACGTTAGCATACCGGCATTCATCTAAAAATGCGCCTCGTCGCTAAAGATGATTGTTCGGTCAAAATTGAGGTCCTCTTCAAAACCCTCAAAAGCCAAGTCAGCGAACAAACAGCTTTGTCTATGGGCATTAACGTTGAGCTCCTGGATTTGTTGAATATTGTAGTGGCGTAAGCCCAAGTCCCAATACAAAATTCGTCAAGTTGGAATCTGCGAAAGGCAGATTTCTTCTGCATGTGGCGAGGAATTGACTGCCTCGGGTTCTTCTGTACACTCTCATGGAGCGCGGTAATCCTTCCGATCAATCTGGCTGGCAGCAACCCGTGCCAATTGAAAACCCTTTATTTAATTTTTAGTGCCAGGCAAATATATGATTGCCAACCACGAAGCAAGTCTGACTGGAAATGCGGAAAACACAAACGCGCTTAATCTTCGACTGCAATGTAAGATGTAACTATTATGGATTTCGCTTCGACCTTGCTCTTGGTATTCGTAAAAGAGAAACGTAATGCTTTTCCTTTGCCCCATGGCGTCGCGACGCACAGTCAAGTTTTAGTGTGAACAACATTAAATATGCAATCAAAATTCTGGATTTGGATGAATGGATCAATAAATCAAGATCGACGTTTAGATGTCCAACTGAAGATGTCGCTGATTGTAAAGGGTGTTTTTTTTTAGAGGTTTGGTTTTTATACTGGCAACACTGTTTTTACAGATTGTTAATTTGACAGTTGAAAGTTGACTTGTGGTTAATACGTTTTGCCATTTTACGATGCATTGATTAACGACAGAACAATGCGTGCAAATTGTACAAACTAATTTTGAAAACCATGGTTCGGTTTGCCAAACTTATCGTGCGCTCCGTCCATTTTACGGTCGACATAATTGTCCATCTGAGCAAGTTATTCGAAGGAACACGATGAATCGATTTCGCACCACGTACAGTTAGACGTACACTCTATAGGTAGTTGATAATACGCATCCCCATGGACAGTGCGAAAAGAAGAAGTTATTGCGGTTGTGGAGCGCAGTGTTGAGGAGAACCCAAATAAGTCGATTCACCATCGTGTACAACAATTGGAGCTATGTCCATTCACTTTGCAGAAGATTTTACGGAAAGATCTTGGCTTAAAAGCTTATGAGATCTAGCTTGTTCAAGAATTGAAACCGTGTGACCATTATACGCGTCGTAGGTTCGGTGAATGGGCCGAAAACATGATTCAGCTTTATCCTTATTTTCAACGCACAATTTTGCTTTCCGATGAGAGCGTCCGGGAGCGCCCGGAATCAAGAAAATTACTTCTGAAACCGTTCCATTGGCGCAAAAAATACTCTCTGTTGATTCTGATTATGTATCTATTTTATACAAGCCAACTGGCAGCAGCCATACAATAATTTTTGACGTTTCACCAATACGCGAGTGTAGACGTTCAGAAGCAGTTTTTTTGTTCCATTGGATTTCAGAATGAGTGAATCCTCGAGTGAAACCAATGGAAAACGACATAAGAAAAGGCACGCACCGAAGTAGTGTGCCAGTGGCGTGGTGTCCAAGTGACAGGTATAGAGGCTGGTAACGACGCGGATTTTGGCATTCCAACTGCGTATTTTTGTTTACCCTGGAACTAAAAACATGCGAAATAATATTATGACGACAGTTTTGAAGAACTGATGAATCGGTAGCACCATGCCTCCTCTGCCACTTGGTCATCACGCCACCTCCACGCCACTGCCACACCACTTCGGTGCGTGCCTTGTATTAGAAATGTTAGAACTGTTATTTGAATAGTTAAAAAAAAACAACTTATAATTCCTGTTAAAATGGTACAGTTTTTATACAGTTTTTCGGTCTCGGTTTTACAGCGGTGACCTGTCAAAGAGTTGGTCACGTTAAGTATACCTCTTGCTTTTGTTTTGCATGTAACATTATTGCCGATTATATTGAAATGTTATTGTTCAAAAATGACGCAAAGAATGTAAAAATACTGATGGATTTTGCACTATTAATATATGTATTTGTCGAACTTTGACAGCAGCTTATTAAAAGTTGTCAGCATCCTAAGAATGAAATGATTCAGATTTTATCGGGAGGATAGTGAATTGCGGCTCGCTTCTTTATTGCTCTGTTACTCACTTTTCACTCCATTACCAACTACTAGATACTGTGGATACACTTTCCAGCTCTGTGAAAGCTATTTCGGACAAAAAAAAAATCTAAATAAAAAGCAAAAGCAACGGCTGTAGAAACACTAATTTCGAATATAGGCAGTTCGTGTTAAAATTCTATTAAAAGCCTTTCGTACCTCTACAAAAATGTTTGCACAGAAATATTAACCTAGGTAATTAAAAAAACTGTAGGTGTTCGCTTTTTAACGACCTAGGTTAATATTTCTGACACAGTAGTCAGGATACAAATTAAATTGACCATTTTGATTAAATGTCACGTTAAATATCACCTAGACCTATGTTAATTATATATAATTTACACAATAACGCCAACTATAGAACCCTGTGGCACCGCACTGCAAATTCGTCACCATCTGTCACCAGAGACCAGAATTCACGGGCAAAACTGAATCTGAATACCATAACCACAGACAAATTAAAAACTGTAACGCCTCTAGGGCGAACTTAATAACTATGCGCACTTTTGCACACATTTCAACACCTGTGGTAACCAGGAACAGTTTCATGCCACCACAGGCTACATATATTGACCACAAAGGGCCAAATAATAACCTGTTGTATCCGTAGGAGGTCGCCCACCAAAAGTCAGGTCTCAGGTGTACGCAAACAAAGCGATATCTCAATTCATTGCACGTCAATTGTCAGTCATCAGGGCTCTTCAGTCGTTACCTACACAAAATAGGAGAATCGCCTTTTCGCACATTATCCACCAGCCAGATGGGATAATTATTATCCTTGGACGAGTATATACCCACTTTTAAGTGTAGGTACTTACTCGTTTTGTTACTTTCTTGGGTTTTCTTAGATTTGATAACAATCAGACCAGTTTGGGGGGTTTCTTTCCAGAATCCTTTATAATATCTCTAAACCCATCAGTAGCAAGTGGATGATAATAGATTTTCCAATAAATCCGCACTGTAAATGATTTTCGGTGAAACAATTAAGAATCCCTATCATCAGGATCAGATCAACAAATTAAAAGAAATCAAGCAAGAGGCTAGACCAGTGGTCAGTGAACGAAGTGTGTTAAGCAGGAATTCTTACTTTGATGTCAAAGGAACAAGGGTGTAGCTGGCTACTGTTCGGTTTCTATTTTATGGAAGTTTTATGAGATCGTTCAGCAGTTACAATTTTTAATTACCCATAGTTGAGAATACGTGATTGAAAATTGCTTTGAAAGTGTGGCGAAGGATAGTATGAACTACCTATAAAGGAAGCGTGAGACAAAAAAAGAGTTGAAACTCAGTGGAAGGATTCATCAGAGTTAAGCGATAATAGTATTTGCGGTATGTTTATAAAAAGGACATTTTTATCATCGTTTGACTTTTTTATAGGTTATTTCTAGAAAAAGGATTATAAGCGACGGTGTCCTTAATGTTTTTATTAGTTTTTAAAATGCGAAGTAGTGTGTGGCCTTTGAGCGGCTTTTTTGTATAAAATAAAAGAACCGTATATCTGTAGTTTTCTATCCTATATAATTATTTTGGTATTATTCCTAGAAAATTGTAGTTCCTTTGAGTTGTGTAAGCTGCAAGTCCCTGTGAGTGTGACTCTGCATAGTTTCTGGTGTGTTAAGGCACTTTAGCTGATTAGATTGCTTAGTAAAACGTGAAATATATTTGACGTTTTTCATTTGTAAATGCTGTCAACCGTCTGATCGTAATTATTTTCTTTGACAATGAGGGCGTTCAAAAATCCAGTTTAGACAGCTCTCTAACTTCACGTTGCTGAGTTTTCATTGGGCCGAACTGGTGACGTGAACATTTTTCTCAGTTGACTTTTATGTCCGCAACACTGACAAATCAAGTCAAAAATTGCTCGACTTAGTACTAAGTTGACATCTATTTGTGCCAACATGTTTCCGGAGAACTCAGTTTTGACAATTTTATTGGGTCATCGGAGAGCATGGGAGAGCGCAGTTTGACATTTCGATTGCCCTGACGTGTAGAGCACCAATCAGAATCTCAGAATCAGATTCAGAACCCAGGAGAAACAAAATACAATTGTCAATAAGTGACATGCATACAATTTAATTCAAGTTAATTTTCGCATTCAGATAAATTTGAGTTCAGACAGTTCAAATCGACTTACGCATTCAAGAATCTAGTTATCCTAAGTCGACTTGAGTCGTCTGGACTCAACGACCTGAAAGCAAAAATTGACTTCAATTTATTGTCGGTACCTTACCTACGTACCTTGACAATTGTGATTTTGTTTGTTTGTAGATATATAGACGTCAATTTGTCTAAAATTATTCAGCAACATGAAGGCAGAAAGCTGTTACACTTACTACACTAGAATCTTGAACGTGCTCGATATGCGGGTTTGGCTGTTTGGCAGCGCGTGACAACATCAAACCAAATTTGATGTTTTGTCAGATCTGATCTAGGTGTATGTTGCTAAGTGGACCCTCGATCTTCCGCCACAGACTCTAAAACATGAAAAGGGCGATCCCCATATGGCTAGATAAAAAATTTTATGGACTTGATCTAAAACCAAATCATCCATATACCCTGACTGGATGGCATAGATTCCATAGGACGTGTTGGAATCCTAGTTGGGGCATGCGTTCAATGTGACCAAACCACCGAAGCACAGACCGCTCCGTCCGGAAAAGTAGCTGCTCGACATTGAGTTCCTAACGTATTCTGTATACAATCCTTATGATATAAAGGCTGTTTTTTTTAAAGGTACATACAAACTCAATATGAAATAAAACACTTGAAGCTAATGTTAATATTGTTTAAAAACGATTTTGGGCCTAACTTTGAAAACAACTTCAGGCTTTTAACAAACCTTTATCGCTGAAAAGTAGTTTTATCGGATGTTGGGTATTGTTAGGTTAGTTTGAAGGTAGATTAGGCTTAGATTAAGGGTTATTATTTTAAGTTTTAGTTTAGATAGGTATAAACTATGTTAGATTAATAAGAATCGCGTTGTCTTCCTGGTCTTTTTAAGTGGCCTTTTTTGCCTGGTGTCACTTTAAATTTTAACTTTCCTGTGAAAAAGGAAGTGTTGAGCTAGGATGTATGGTAAGGGGGCAATAACAACCCCCGTCCGACGAGCTTAACCCGAGCAACCGCCCTCCTCACCTGCATCAAAGTTGCCCCCGTGGCTCAATCTAGACTCACAACAATGTCTAGTTCGAATGAAGCGCAATCGTGAAGTCAGATTTTTTTAACACGGTTTTTAACACAACAATAACACGGTGAATGTTGACTTCCAAATCGTCCAACGTCTTTAGTTTATCGGCATAGACTAGTGACTTCACATATACTCCCAAAGACAGTATTCTATAGGTGTAAGATTACAGGATCGTGGAGGACAGTTCACACGTCCATTACGCGAAATTATGCGATCAGCAAATTTTTCCCGCCATAAATTGACGGCGTTGCACGTCGTGTGGCATGTTGCGCCATCTTGTTGAAACCAAAGCTTTATCGTGGTTTGAACTCTTCTACAAACTGGATCTTATAAGCTTTAAAGCCAAAATCTTTCCGTAGAATCTTTCACAAAGTGGATGGGCACAGCTTTAATTGCTGTGCACGATGGCGAATCGACTTATTCGGATTCTCCTCAACACTGCACTCCACAGCGACAATAACTTATTCTGTTCGCACTGTTTGTTGTCTTTGGGGATGCGTATTATCCACTATAGTGTACGTGGTTCGAAACAATTCATCGTGTTGTGAATAACTTGCTCAGATGGACGATTATGTCGACGGTAAAATGGACGTAACGCACGATAAGTTTGTTTGTTGTTGTTAAATTCGACTCATATAATGTTTTTTTAGTGGATATGTGTACTACTTATGCGCCTTTTTGTGATGACAAACTCGGAAACTCGCTAAAACTTAAAGACCCTTCTTCTGCTCTACTATGTTCTACTTCTACTAGGTTTTAATGACAACCACATTTCTGTCATTTCTCATTTCCGACATTGTTCACAACGTTTATGGATTCCTAAGTTAAATTAAAAGACTTGACACATGAAACTAAATACCCATTTGTTATACACTTTTATCAAATTCACTTCAAATTATCATGTCATTCTCGCCACAATTTATCACTATTAAGCCTCATATCCTATCTGGAACGCATAAACCGCACGAACCACAAGTCATTCATGAAAATGTTCACACGATAGGTACCTATCGCAAAACCAATAGTGATTGGCAATTCTCATTCTCACCCATCATACTTATAGACAGTTGAGATTTTCATATTTTGAGGAAATCAAATCAATCAAAAACATTACACAATGGCTACAAAGATATACGAATGGAAAATGAGGTTCAGGGTAGAGTGGAAACTGTGCATATGACACCACAGGAGGTGGTCGCATTTTATAGCTCTGTCATTGTTACACTTTCTTTACTTGAATCTATCTTTGCAGTGACATTTTGTCACCGAAACCAAGCCGAGTAGGCTTTTTCTCAAGACCAAGTCACAATATTTACGATCGCATAGCAATAAAGTATGGAACTTTACGATCTCGATAAAACTGCGTTGTCTTCACAAAAAAGAAATTATTCCCAATTGTGCACCTTTTTTTTAATAATTATCATCATCTTACAACTCCTTAAAGAAGAGGCGATACATCCCTTTCGCAATCAACAAAACGAAGGGATAATCAATAAAGATACGTTTTTATTACCTCATCTGACAATACTCTCAACTGTCATCAATATGTCAATAATGTGCGAGCAGAAAAAATGCTACAATAAGATTGTTTATGTCAGATGCTGGTACATCGGCGACAATGCAAGGAGAGCATCATCAGGGTTGCAATTTTTGAAGATCAGTTCAAGTGAGAGTTTTCACTTTCTTTTGTTAAAATAGAAAGGATATATTGAATATTTTCGATAATGCAGGGGAAATCGAAGAAGAAACCCACTCTAATTGATTTTCCCTAAATGTTGACCTCAATCAATCAGACGTTCCATTGTCGACGGGTGACATTTTGTGGAAGCAGATCGCATGCTGTGGAGAAAATTGACGCCAGATAAGATCTTGTTGTGACCACAGTTTTCGAATTGCCTGATAGTAATCTTGTTATTAAGAAGACGTTGGAATGGATAATAAGAGATTTTGAAAATGACAGTAATCTTGAGAGTTATAAGTGGCGCTCAAGAAGGAGTTATTTCTTCAGAGATAACTAAGCTTGATGTCAAACAATTTTTAAAAGCTTTGAAATGTAGCAACAATCGAGCTTTGCTATTCTATATGAGTCAAAAATAAAATAAAAGTCATTCTGATAGTTGTCTGACTGTACTTGACCGCATTTCAATGACCGGTATTTGTATTTATTTGTAGTCAAAGGCGAACCGAAATGTCAAACACAAATGTTGCTACAAATAGACGTCAACTTACTAGTAAGTCGAGAAATTCTTGACTAGATTGGTCGGTGTTGTGAACAAAAACGTCAACTGAAAAAACTGATCACGTGACCAGTTTTGCCCAATGAAAACTTAACAACATGAATTTTGAGATAAATTAAACATAAATTGTTTCAAGCTTTTCAGTGTCAATGTCAATTAAATAATAGCCCGTATTCACAGAAGCCCGTAAATGCAAACACAGCATTTCGAGGTTGACCATAAAATAAAAGGCTGTAATACAGACAGAAGCCCGTAAATGAACGTTTTTTAAAAAGCCCGTATTTTTTATGGGCTTTTTCATTTTTCAGGGGAAATTTTTGTAAACATTGAACAAATTAGAAATGTTGTTGGCGAAAAGTCGCTTTGCATATATTCAACAAAGTCGACAGTGAAAATCCGGGATCGCCCAATGTAGATACTGCACCACAAATTACGGAAAAATATTGCTTCATTTCAAAGCTATTACTCATCTAATATTTTTGGGCCACCCAAACCTCGGACTTTGCCTGGAATTATGAGACCCACCAGGCCCACTTTGTTATGTCATTCCTTAACAACGCAACGCAACGTTATGCCAGGAAGTGAGACTACAAATCAGTTAGGCTGTGTGTGTCATAGGAGTTACAAAAATAAAAACAAATCTCCATGCAAGAGACAACGTTCAAAAATTAGCCAACATGATAATTTTTATCTATAGCTCCAGGAGCAGTCATGGTAGCGTTCCCATTGCATTAAGGTTTGCTAATTTATTTAGCTAAGATATGGAACGATACGGTCCTCTTAACGATTTGCAGCCAGCTAAAAAAATGACAGTTTTTTGTGTTGTCGTCCCAAAACATTTAGCAGAAAAAGAAACGACCAACCATAGGCATTGCAACATGTTTCTGATTACAACACTTAGCGAAAACTTTTGCTAGTTGGACTGTCAGAAAACTGGCCAATGATATTTATCGCAATTGACACAGAACGATTTTTAAGCTACTTAAAATGTTCATAAATTGTTTGAGTCCTAAAATAGTACTAGAAGAAACACAACTAATATTCTTTCGTAATATTATTATTATTAATGCATTAGATTTTTTTTATTCAAATATGTACATTGCCCTGTTACGGGTCATCGATTGCCCGTCAAAATCTTTTCTGAGGAGGGTAACAAAAACAGATACAGCCGTTTTTATATATTAGATTAGATAACATTAACATGTCGAGCTGGGTTGTTGTTCAAAATGTAAGCAATCAATCTTTCCTGATTGTTTTCAATTAAGGAGAGGTCAGCAGAAGCAGACAATTCAATACGTCAATTCGAGAGAAAGGATACAAAAAAATATTTATCTGATTTTTTATGTTCATACTTTGTTTTGACGGAATGTTAACGTTACCACGTCAAGGGTTTTTGTTTTAAGCGATGGTACATTTTTTTAAAGTGTTCGAAAACGATGTAGTTATTAACGATTAGCACAATCGGTATGTCTGTGATACTTACTACCTTGAGTGTGATTTTGTATGCGTCCGCCGATATTGATGTCTGTCTTACTTTATTTGCAGGCATATAAAAACTGTCATAGACAATCAATGGTATGGACCTATTTAAAATGCTTATGGCCGGTTTGTTCAGTTCTGGTCAAATCTCCGGTTTGGTTACCATAGATTTAGTTTAACCCCTGATTATATCTGTAGTAACGAAAAAGTGTCTGTTCACTTTGTCAAGTCAGTTGTAAGAATTAAACTATGGTTAAAATTACTTACGTTTTGTGTACGTTTATTTTCAGTTTAGTATTTTTTTTATTTTTTTTTTTTTTTGTAAATGCAACTTCATATGAATGTTTTCAGTACAATGCATGCAATTCTTGTTTCCACACTGTCGTGCATTGTATTCATCTGTCAGTTGAAAATGCGTCCACAAAGTGGATACGAAGCAACACACTCTATTTTGACTGCTATGTCAAAGCTTGAACAAACCAAATTCTAGAATGGCATTGGTTAAATGCCAATAAGCGACTAAAATCGGCTGGTTATCGATTTCTTGGTTTAACTAACCAAACCATATAGAGTTTCTGGTCAAAAAATTACTGAACAAAGAGATTCTATGTTTACCAAGGGTGAACAAACCGACCACTAAGAGCCGGTATACTTGATCGTGAATACTTTTCAAACAGAATATTTTTTAGCTATACCTTGGGTTACGTCTCGGATAATTGCAAGTCCAGACGGTTGTAAGACATTTGGGACATATTTTTCACTAACAAATCTTAAAGTGTGTAAACCTGACTGTTATTTTCATCCATATTCACGCAAAACCACAACATTTGAACTGACCTTAGTGTTTACGACCATTTTTTGACAAAGAAATCATTTGTATAAGTGTGTGTAGTCGTTGGCCAAAACAGAGGATATAGATCAGATGTGGGTGTCGTCTACTATAACTAAGCTCAGTATATAACATAACAGCTCGCTTAAATTTACATTAGGTATGAACGTATGGTACGCGTCCATAGTGAACCAGCTTCTCGCTTACCAGATTTCTGGCGACATTCACGCCGGTACCAGTACCAGAGCCAGTATGATTCTAGGAGGTGATGGTCATAGTGAACATCGCACCTGTGCCGGTGGCGCCGGTTTTTTCTTCAATCGATGTTATGGGGTTTTCAAGTGAGGAACTACTTTCCGTTTTTTCACGACTGATAATAGTTATAACCTCTAAAATTAAGTCACTATGATAAAAAATTACTTACAAAGCTCCAGACTCATCCAGAAATTGTTTTTGAACATTTCCTCATGACAGAGTAAACTTTTGACCATATTTTGTGTATTTCAATATTAGAAGATTATCCAGAGAAAATATTTATTGACGTATAAGAAAAGAACCTTGAATAACTACAGTGCCGGTCACTTGAATAGCGCCCCCTATTGTGTATAATATAACTGAAAATAATTCAACTCTCTAAATATGTAACTTCTCAATATTTTGATATCTCTTTAAGAACTCTCTCTGTAAGCATGTTCATGCATTGGAAATATCCCGTTAAATGATTAGTTTTGCTATGTTGTTTAGAATTACTATGAAAAACGTTGTCATATTTTGGTTCACTTGAATAGCACCTCCCGTATATTATCAGTTTTCGTTTGTAAGCCAAGGCAGGTAGTTATGCAAAAATAGTCTCTGATAATTCTTAGTAGTCTTAAAATAATTTTAATCGAAATGGGTCGTGCTAAATCATTGGGAGAGGACGAGAAAGCCAAAATCAAGGCTTATCGCGAGTGTGGGCTTTCTATTCACCAAATAGCCAAAAAAACACAACGAAGCCGCAAAGTTGTATCCACATTTTTACGGAATGAATCCAATTATGGTAAAAATATGAAAGGGAGGACAGTTAGTGCCGTTACCGCCGCTGGAAAAAGAGCAATTCTGCGACTCGCGTCAAATTCACATGACTCTGCCGCCAAAATAAAAGAACAAAGTGGTGTTAGTGCAAGTGTGTCTACGGTAAAGCGGATTATTTCGAAGGCTAAACACTTGAAACGACTAAAGTTAAAGAAAAAACCACCGCTTAACCCTTCCCGTAAAGAGCAACGCCTTAGTTTCTGTCGTGCTAATATGACATGGAGTAAGGAATGGTACCGTGTTGTTTTCTCCGATGAAAAAATATTTAATTTAGAGGGTCCTGACGGTTTTAATTATTACTTTCATGATTTACGGAAGGAGGAACATCAATTGGATCGTTTGCACAGCCGAGTGGGCGGTGTTATGGTTTGGGGAGCCATAACCTATTACGGCTCTTTAGAGTTGCAGTTCCTGACTCCTCGTATGAACGCACAATCATACATTATCGAAAATGCTTGGGGATGGCTTTCTCGGAAAGTGTACGAATCAGGCAAGCAATATTCCAACAAAGATGATCTCATAGAGGCAATAAAATGTAGCTGGGTCTCCATTTCGCTGGATTATATTAAGAACTTGTATGATTCCCTACCCAACCGGATGTATGAGGTTATCTATAATCAAGGCGGAAGCACCCGTTACTAATTTTTTTTCCAAATTCATTAAAATAATCTTAATTTTGTTCCTATTAATTTACTTAAGTTTAAAAGTGTGAAACTATTCTTAAAAATATTTTTGTATGGGGGGTGCTATTCAAATGAGCCAATATTTTATGTAAATATTTTGAATCACATCGCTGTAAAACGTATATAAAAATCTAAACTATAAATATTGATACAGTTCCTTCTTGTTTACTTACACAATTTAATAAACTTGAATTAAAAAAAGAAACGAATCATTTTCATTATTACTTTTGAAGATATTGACCTTAAAACTCGAAGCAATGGGGGGGTTCTATTCAAGTGAGCGGCACTGTATATCTACCGTACGAGTATATCCAAAATCAAAATACATACACTGGTCGGCATAAGTATTTTGACAAAACTAAAGTTAATATCTACTCATAATTTGAACTTACTTCATGTACATTTTGATATCAATGGAAAAGTCATTTAAATTCCGTTTGAATGATACAAAACTTTCCTTAACCCATGAGGTACCCATTGAAAATTTTAATCTTTTGTAAAAGTCTACTTTTTGGACTTTTTTCCTAGGTAAAAAAAAAAAAATGTTTTGATTCAAAAAGTTTCTTCAAACAATTCTAATAGTGTAGTGACAACAAAAAAAAATTCAAAAATCTCTTCGCTAATATTTTTTATGATTCATTTTCGATTCGATTCATTTCGATAAAAGTTGGAAAGATCTGGTTAAAGGTTGTTAAAGCCGGAGAGGGGTGTTCAGCTTTACTTTTAACCATCAGCGTGAACCAGTGCCAGTGGATGGAAAGCGATAAGGTAACCTCTTTGGGGCATCTATTGCTTACCTCTTAAAATTTCTAACCTAGCTTCAACCAAAATGCATTCCAACTGTCGGTCCATTTGAAAAGTGTATGTCCTATACCTATTTCGTCTTGTATTATATATCCATCGACCCGCATCGACCCAAATCTGGAATCGGTCACGAAAATACGGATAATTACAAAGAAAAAAAAATCAACCAAAATATTCAAATCCAGACACAACTCAGGTGTTAAATAAAAGGTTTTCCATTCTGCTTCATAAGGGTTGAGGAAGATTGGACGTAGGAGCAACGTTTTGTACTCACACCGATCCACATCATTGTCTGCCTGTTCGTTGGTAGATAGTATCAAATATCACTCGCGTAGAATTTTTTTTTGGTTTTCTACTCACGTTTGTTTTGGAAATTTTCTGATTTAATTTTTTTTTTGTAAAAAAAAGGGTAAGAAAACGCAACGCTATTTGAATTACATTATTATCGAGACAAAGGACTTTTTGCTTCTGTTTTCTATTTACAGACATTTTCCAATCATTCGTCGATCGTTTACAATTGAAATGTTTTTTTTTAATGTTTTTTTTTTTTATTATTTTGCTTGTAGTTTGAAGGAAGGTATCTAATTGGAGAATTTGAAATGGAAGCAAATACATATCGGAAATGACAGGATAATTTTGTGGTTAGTGGGATTGTAACTATTTGTTAATGATAAGTGAAGTTGGGAACAAATAAAGGTTTTTATATAGGTAAATTGATTTCGGTTATAATTCAACATTTATTTGATTAAGAGCGATCACTTGATAATTTCAAGAACAACATTGGTTTTCTTTATGAGTTGCGTTACTTGGATATTCGTAAAATATTTCTACATAAAATCTATTCGGCGCGTGAAGAAAACGCGCAATTTTTGATCACTTGATCGATAAAACTGTCCCTTTTACTCAACTCTAATAATAACTCATTGAAAGTTGATGATAGAGCCAAGAGTAGCCTTAAATCTTAAATCTCAAATCTTTCTTAACTGTAAATACTTTGCAGTGGCAGGTATGTCTTTGCTTTTTTTTAAGGATTAGAACAATCTTTTTACTAAGGCAGTCAAAGCTGGGGTAGGTGTAGTGAAAAGTACATTTGAAAGCTTTCGTTATCTGTATAGTTTCTGTCCACAAACTATGAGATTGTCATAGGATTTGATATATATAATATCATTGTTTCCTGTTGCTGTACAGTACAGAACAGTATGTCAGCTTAGATCGTCACTGTAAGGATAAAGTGCTTCCAGCTGACATTTTAATCTATTGTATTCAAAAGTAGGTACTTATCACTCATGACGTTGCTCATTCGGGTTTCTTATTAATTCCTCTTGAAATTTGTGTTTTTTTTCGCAGAAGTTTTCTCTACTCAGGAAACTATGCGAATCGCAATTTCTGGAAAAATTTTCCATTTACCGGCAATTTCATCTGAGAATCCCACGGATAGGTACATGCTTCGGTTGACGTCGCGAATGTCGATGAAAGAATCGTCCACACCCGAAAAAATAAAATGCGAATATCTAGAAGAAATTTAATTGTAAAAGTTGGCATGAATTGAGTATTCACAATTTCCCCACCAAATGACGTCATTTGGAAGCAAGAGTTATATATCCTTATGTTCGATAGGAAGTGCTTCGATTCAGCGGTAGATCCAGCAAGTATAGTCTTCAATGGCTCTGGTGTTGCTTCAAGTTGAGGCAATTTGATTTTTCCGCCAGCGCAACACATCTCTTTCGTTTCATTATTGAACTTTAGAGCCTGGCAGGATGTACAGATACAGACATGTCTCATCTGGCCAATGACAACATGGCGACTTGAACTATAATCAAAATCAACAGCTGAATTGTATCCACCGGAATCCAAGAAGATTGTATTGCAGATTCAGATCTGCTTTTCTTTGGGCACGTGCGTTTAAGCTATACTCAATTACTCATCCTCTCGCGTTCATTCCTTTCAGAACGAACCAAGTCTGTCTCTGCAGAGCGCAACGCGACTGCCGCGTGGCCCGCGCCGTGCTTGCAATCGTGAATTACTCAAGCCTGGCTGATCGCCTTTCTGGTTTCTGCTGGTTCCGCCGTTCCGCGTTACGCGTCTGGCTGGATGGTGCTTAGTCTGTTCAACTCTCGTGCGGATACCTACTCTTCCTCAGTCATATTCGAAAGCCATTTTCTCCTTCCTACTGCGTGGCTATTGCGACGATCCATATTCCTTTTTCTCTTAGACATTATTTCGGTTTTCTTTGGAGCAGAAGAAAGGGATAAGATTATAACCTCTTATGATGGTTCATACAGCTCTAGGTTGAAAACCATAAGAAATTGGCAAGTTGCAAAACTTTCGATTCAAAGTAAGTATAGGTACACAAAGCTTAAATCTGCAATTCTAAAGCTAGTATTTCAAGATATGTTGAATCAGCATACGTATGCTGAAAATTGTGTCCCAATAACATGGTGTAATGCTCAGTGTCTTAAATTTTTTTTTGTATGGGCGGTGCCATGCCCCTTTGTCTAATTTTGACCAATCTTCACACGAACACTCCTGGGCCAATACCTAAGATTATTTGTAAATTTGAATCAATCAATTTGGTGATCTTCGAGATAAGTTTTTTATTTTTTTTTATTGTGTGGGCGGTGCCACACTCCTTTGTCCAATTTTGACCAAACCATTTAATCATTATAACCATCTAGAGCTAGAGCGGGCTAACAATACTAGTATCTGCAAACACTCCCTGTTTTTTTGTTTTAAATAAAGTGTAACGATGTTCGCGATGGTCACTTTCTTAGAACATAGCTAAAAGCTAATCTGACATCTGACACCATCCATTTTGTTCAGTATTGTTTGAAAATTCATCGAACGATCACAGTCGTTAGTTCAGTAATTTGACGCTTAGCGATCTTTGTGACCACAGAAGAGAAACATTGGTAAAAGTTTAAAGAGTTTATGAAAATCGTTCTTAAATCGACACAAATTGTCGTATATATACGCGCCTCTTAAGTGACCTACCATCAATTTCAGATTTCTAAGCTTCACCCCAAGTGAAATCAAAAACCTAACCCTTTATTTTTATCTACAAACAAAGCAGCGATTTCAACAGCTATTGTCAACGTATTCCAATCACTTAAGTCGTTAAATCACATGCCCGCATTCAGAAAAGTATTTTCGACTCATTTGTACAGTCAAGAACTCATAACAAACCAACACCCTTTCCACTACAGAAAAACGTTAATTCCTTATAAAAAAATAAATTTACTCAAATAAATCGTAATTACCGTAAGATAACATCCCATAAAGTCCATTCAACACGCTATTGTGCGAACGCGTAGAAAAAATCACAAAATCCCTAATAACTACAATCAATCGAACAGAAATCAATAAAAATATGGGATCCAATAGAATTCAGCATTTTTTAAATTTTATTACAAAATTTACTGTAAAAACTCACATTTTTATTCGAATTTTTATAAAAAATACAATACACGTGAATTCAACCCGAAACAATAAAAATTAAGATAATGGTCGATAAAAATCGAAGAATCCAATAAAAAAAGGACAACCTCTCCGTCGTCGATCGATGTCGATGTCGATGTCCTTTCGCGTGTAATTCTATCAATCAATATTTGAAGAGAAAAGTACAAAAAAAAAAACTTCTTTAAGGGGTTCCACATCCACAAGAACATAAGTAGTAGATAAATTTCTAATTTTCTTCCGTTTTTCAATGCGGATATGATCCAGCCATAGACACAGTGCCAGCATTTTTCTTCAGTTTTTTTTTGTCCTTTAAAAGGTGGTGTAGTAGGTATCCTGTTTTTTTTGTTCCTGTTCAATGGCGTAAGAACGAAACCCCTACCCTCCTGTGATATGATACTCAAGTATAGGGGCACGGTATGTGCGCTTGCAAGGAACTGCATATCGTATCCTTATCGCGGTTATGGTTTCTCGACCAAGTTCACGGGGTGAGCATTTAAATATCCTGCCATATACAACGAAAAAGACAAAAAAAACCGAAGGAAGTTGGAATAAATTTACGTAATTTGATTGCGTTAATGATAATTTCTTTCGTTTTGTGAGTTTTTTAAGTGGAAAAAGGGATACTAACTCGTGCCCTTATGGAAATTCTAGAGCACCGTAGAATGGAGATTAATGGCATCATAGTGAATGCAGAAGCGTAACGATGAAATTTAAATTATAAACAAAATTGTAACGGTTGGAATGTCAATAAGCTACTTTTACAATACATTAAGTCGGTCTTTAGAAACCAGGAGAACAAACCTCGTGCTGCACTTTTATAGTAATAAAAATGAATGCCATTTGCAGATATACTGTTTTTGGTTTGGGTTGTTAGGAGAACCGTCACAAGACTCTGGGTAGTGAGCACCTTATATTAAATGTTCACTTGGTCGATATGCCCCATCTCTTCTATGTTGTTGAAGAAGTAGCTTCCCAAAAATTTGTATCGCGTTCATACTATGCCATGACTTTTGCACAGTATACGATGTACGAGTATGTGTATGATATCTTCCAGATGGACACCTATATGTCATTATAGAATCTACAGAGATTTGTGTCTGAAAGTCCTGAAAGTTTGGCAAACTTTCTAAAAACAAATACAGTAAGGCTGTATTTAAAAACTTTAAACTTCAAAAACCTAATATATATTTTTGCGTTTAGACCTATTGTAGAGAGTGTATAAAGTTTATAAATAACGCTAATAGTGCCCACGTTAGATTCCTATTGCTGTTCTCCGGTTTGTCCTGCTTAGTTTAAGAATTCTAAGAATCTTAATTCGCTTTTGGTCCATTTCTGGACACTGGGTCTTGGATATACGTTGAACTTGAAGGGTTGTGCTTGCCATCTTCGGGGTACTTATTTTTCTTTGATAATTTCCTTGAAGGTATCTATTCAAGTGTGGGTTGGCATCAACTTGTTGAGATCTCTAACTGCTGATCCAGAATGAGGTCCGTCGCGCTGTCAAAAAAAGGAAAAGAAATAAACAGTAGCAACACCTAAGGCAGTGAGCGCGTTCAAAATTCTAGTTCATTAAGACTGACAGCTCTCCGACGTGATCGTGTCTGAGTTTTTTTTTATTGAACTCGATTGATCACGTGAACAGTTGTTTCAGTTAACAATTTTGGACGGGCAGTCGACAAATCTACTCGACTGAGTACTAAGTTGACATTTCGATTATGTGACAGTCGTAGAAAAGTAACGTTCCCAAACAATGCAGTTTTTACGTTCAGGGTAAATCGAATCCAGACATTTAAAATCGACTACTTAAACTAAGTAAGCAGCTACAGCCAAAGTCCTAACGAAATGTTGACATAGAGTGCAATCTCCCTAAGTGACTCAAAAAACAGTTCTTCTTTGGAAATAACTTCCTTCAAAAATGCATCTCTGCTAAAAAGTGTTTTATTTTCGTTGCGCTTTCGTTTTTTTATTGTTGGCTTCAAGGACTTTTCTGTGATCTTAGCTGCTACCAACTCAATTTTAAAACTCACTTACATTTATTTCTCTGCAACACAAAAACCAAAAAAAAAAACACATAATCTGTCAAAATTTAGCTTGGGAAAATGTGCCGAAGCATTAATGGTGGCTCAAAATTTTCACTGATATATGCAGTATAGTCTAAAATGAAAATTTTATTTTTTAGCTGTACCTACCTAGCTGCGTACTGCTCGGCTAAAGGAATTTGCTTAAATTTAGCATAGCTGCATTTTGGAAAGAATTTTGTATGGGAGCTAAAATTTAACTCGAACAGCGTACTAAGATGACCAGGGTTGCCGTTTTGAAATCCGCCTTCCAGTCAGATTTGACTGGAAAAAAATCAGTCAAAAACCTAAAATCCAGTCAAAAAATCAGTCAAAGAAATTCAAACAAAAATCCAGCTAAAAATCCAGTCATGAAAATAAAAATACAAGTAAAAGTGTTATCAATGGTCTGGCCGTTGCTTTTGATACCCTCCACTGCATACATATACAAGTCATGCAAAAATTTAGCCATGTGAGGCATGGGCTGGGCATTGGTCTAATGTTGGTTTGGTGTGAGGTGAGGGGTACCAGATTGACCGATACAGCCTATATTTTCAATATCAACCTGAACGGTAGAAAGAAGTCCTCTGACAGAATTTCATTCGCCTAGGTCGATTCCTTTCCTTTTGACGCTATATTGTGTTTTCATCAGAAAGACATACAGGCCGACGGACATGGCTAAATCGATTCAGATTCAGAACTTGATCCTGGTCAAATCCGGTGACTCTTACTTGAAGTTACAAACGTAATGATAAAGGAAATATTCCTTCATGTGGAGGGTATACAAAACGTATTAACTTATAAATGAACTTTATATAGTAATCTCTCTGAGCGCTTCAATTGTCTCCTCATCATTTGCATCAACATACATAATGTCGAATATTTTATTGCTGCTTCTGTAAGTAATATTAGTACCAACCAATTATTTTGTTACTTCGGCTGGTATAGGAAAGTTAAACCTCACACAACTGCTAAATTTTCAGTTTCAAATATTTGTTTGTAAGTTGGCAAAGGCAAATACTTGTGCAAATGCAAACGCATAAATTGGTTCATTATATGAGTGGGATATGCTTCCAAGCTCAGAGCAACAAAAATAGTGAAATTTAAGCAATATTTGTTCGTTTTTTATTTTTTTTTTATTTCGACTTTGAATTTAAAAATTTATATTGATAGAAAAGTGATATTACACGAAACATTTAAAAACAGTCAAACAAAATTCGTATCCAGCTAAAAAACCAGCCGGCTGGATTTTAAAAAATCTTCCAGCTAAATGCATATCAATCCAGTCAGATCTGACTGGAAAACAGTCAAAATGGCAACGCTGAAGATGACTAGAATTTTAAATGCGGTATGTACATTAGCCTTAGCGCACTTCCGCTTTTAGACGACTACAGACGGGAGGGGTACTGAGACCGTAAAATGTTCATTAGGCAATATTTTCAGATTTTTTTTTATATTTGGTCTCATTTGACTTTATGAATGTGTCACTTGTGCAAAAGCCTATTGACAGTTTTTTTTAAATAAAGTGATGCGCTAAAAGTTCTAAGTATACAGCGCAATGAGGCCTAATTTCACAGGATCTAACTTTTCAATTTGGACGCAAGTCATGCAGCAAAGAGAATAGTTTTTTGTTTTATTTTATGTGTACAGCGCGAAAGCGACTCCATCCAGGTTTGGTCTTTACTTGGCTGCCAGTAACTTCGTGGTAAATTTCTTTGGTGAGCAATAAATACAGTCGTCGGCATAATTATTTACACAAAAGTAAAGTTAATTCTACTCATAAATTTGAACTTACTTCATGTAAATTTTGGCATCAATGGAAAGGTCATTTAAATTCCGTTTGAATGATAAAAAACTTTCCTTAACCCATAGAAAATTTAGAAAGTCTACTTTTTTGACTTTTTTCCTCGGTCTTTACTTTTGTGTAAATAATTATGCCGACGACTGTATGTAGCTCTCTGCGAGAAGTCATTTTAGTTCCCCAGACACACGGTGAAAATCATTCTGCAGAAGAAGATTAAATTATTAACCACCTTTGGTTTCGTTTAACATTATACCTACAATGAAGCACTGTTATTTTTCAGCAATGATTTCAGCGGTTTAGAAGATAAGCCCAATTTCATTTCCTTTGGTTTTTTTCCTTTCATATTTCTAAAGGCAACCTAATCGACAAGTAGCCACAATCCGAAAGCAATGTAACTAAAAGGATCATTCAATATTACAATAATTTATCCAGTGGCTCAGTGGTTAGTGTGCTGGACTACTGTGTGAGGGCCACAGGTTCAATTCCTGAAAAAAGCGAATAACATCTTGCTTTCTTCCACAGCACCACCTCTCGCAAACGTCTGGCACACATCCAAGATACTCTATTAACTGTCCAGAAAAAGTTTCTCAATTCTGCCATTCGAACTCGGCATAAAATTGTACGTCCCTTCCATTCGTCGCAAAATATAAAAATTCACACAAACGAATGGTTCTGAGAAGCTAGGTCTAGGGTGCCTATACGGACTTCTTGCGCGAACTATTTATGTTTATTTTGTATCCAGCATCCAGATTCACTTAGCTAAATTATAGTAGCTCGTTTCAGACAAGCTATATTGCCTTACTGAAGATTAGAGCCTATCTCACTTGTTATTAGTCATCAGAAATTCAGAAGGTGAATAATACCAACATCGCTACACCTGCATGACCTCGCTGTACAGTATACAAATAAATTTCATAAATGAACAATAAAATTCGTTCTTTTCAAAATTTGTTGAAAAAACAAACTGACTGCTTCCGAATTTCGTCCCATTTCTTATCTGAAGACGCTTTTGTGAAAATATGGCTTGTTTAGATTACTACACCTTGTCCTCAGGTAAACACACAAATATAAAGTAACAAACCTCGGCAGTCAGATAGAGTACCTGCCATAAGTGCATAGTGCATTATCCTATATACAGACCGGACCGACTGTATAATGAGATAAACTCGAAGAAGGCAGGAAAATAAGATCAATAACTGGTTCCATGGCATAATAATATTCCTTTACTAGCTCCAACTCCAACTCATCCGGCTTCGAGTTAGAGATCTCCCCTATATGCATTGCATTGCACGTGTTCAACCACAAGACATCGTCTGATTAGACTCCTTGATGATGCGTAGGGAGTTCCTTTTTTTGTCGATTTTATTACTTATTTTCTGTTTTTTTTATTAAACATAAATCATTATAGAGAATGCATATCAAACAGGATTATAACTGGCTAAGGATAGTTGCTGGTTGCGGGTGGATGGTATACAGACGTGTGGGACTTGTGTGACGTATGGAAACCTGTTCCTAATGTGGTTGTTTGGGTACCTACCTGAATTATATTTTGAACGATCCGATATATGTGAACGTTGGTTTGATTGAATAAAATTGAGAGACAGGAAAAAATCTGTTTACTTGACATGTTGTTTTGAAACCGTTGAATAATGTTTGACATAAACAACTAAAGTTGTTTTTGTCCTCTTTGTTGAGATGATTTTTTTTTGTTTCATGGTTGTTTATACTCGAACTGCACCCTTTCAAGGTGATTGATTAGGATTTTTTTTTTTATTTTAAGGAATAAACTGAGGGTTTTCAATGCATTACTGCTAGAAAATACCCACAAGTATTGTCTTTCGCATTACTTTCGGATGAGTACGTCTTGTGGTTTTTCAGTTTGAAGTTGTATGTCTTTTTAAGATCAGAGATACAATTTCATATCGTAAAGGGTTAATTATGCAAATAAGTATAGGTAAATTAAAAAAGATTTTTTTTTTTTGAAAATGAGAAAAAATATGTGTTTCTAGTAAAGGAAATGCAACAAAGAATGGCTAATAGACTACGATCAGAAGACCAGTGGTTCAAAAATAAACATTTTCGTAAAAAGGAGAATTTCTGGATAAAAAATGTATTTTTTTATTTTTTTTTGTATATTGATTATTCGGGTATTGACTTGAACTCATAAGATATACAAATTTCATTTATGTTCATGCTACGAGTATTTGAGTGCGGATTCTGACTTTAAATCGAAAAACAAAATTGAGTATGCTTTGTGCGAATGGAACAGTTTAAAAAGACATTGTTTTTGATTCTGGACGTTTCTTTTGGAATGTGAATTGACATAAGAATGCGTTTCTGTATAATCACGAACTGCATCCTTAATTGCGCTTAGTTGACAAAAATTATTGCTCTGTACTGTGCGCCATTTACACGGTCACATTTCCATTTCATTAATTATTTTAAGAAGTGCGGCTTGACAATCCTGGACTATACCGTCAGCTCATAAACCTTTGTATTTTCCTCGTTTTCAATGTGACACTGACAATATTGCTTATTAGAGCCTCATAGCTGAACAAAATGGAACGGTAAAAAAGTCGATCAACTTTCCACTCTTTATGTCTAACACCATGTTTCAATCCATTGTAAAGTTCCATACCTACTTCTAACGTAGGTACTTACCTATAACTTTTTTTAAAAATTATTATCTACCCACAATCAATGGAACATTTATCGATTGAATCCTCATAGTATGGAAAATGTCAAATTATGAGATTTTAATTACTCGGTTCGCTAATTTAAGCTACGATTTTAATTGAAGTTTAATAGTATGTTCGTTCATTATAAGGAATAAGGATTGTCTTATAAATAACTATAACAAATGAATGGTAGCGGGGTCTGATATTATCAGCACAACTAATATCTATCGACAATCATTTAAAATTTTAGGATCATTATCCTTTCCACAGCAAGGGTGTTTCCTTATTACTTTAGGACTATCCGAAAAAGACAAATGATTCTGTGAAGGAGAAATAAACCACCCAAAACCGTCCATAGAGCTCAAATCTGAAAAATATCTGACAGTCTTGAAAAACAATTAGGGATGTGTTGAAATAATTGTAGTCTTCAGAAATAGGTTAAATGATCAGTTAAAGTGGGTGTGAGTGAGAGTTATTAATAGATGCGAGAGGCCGCCCATTCCAGTGAATCTTGTTTTTGTTTTTCCTAGAAGAGGTCTTAGCTCTCGTTATTTTTATTTATAGATTATTGATTTAACAGGAATGCTAATGATGGATAAGTGGCGCTTACGATTTTGGCATCTACTACAGAACTTTATCACAAATCGGAGATTATGTAACAGATTTGGTTTCCCAGTGTTTTTTTTTTCGTCTGTAGGAGGGTCTAAACATATAAGTGTTTTTTTAACTGTTAAAAATTAAAGCTAGATTTTGGATTGTTTCTGTTCGACATGAAGAATTTGTTTGTAGCAAATATCCGCCAAATTTGCATTTGACTGAAGAGTGGAATACGAATAATAAATAAAATAGCAGTACCGTATAATTTAATAAGAGTCAGTCCGTTTAGCAAACTGTAAGATAAAGAAATTGACATCGATTTTGCAATATAATACATTTATATGTATAATTTTTATCGGGAAACGACAGTTCGCAGTTCGATGCAGTTTTTATTGGTACACCGTTATTTAAAAAAATACTTTAGCGTAGACAGTTGTTAGGTATACTTGTTAGATTTTACAATATTGTCATCAGATCTGTCGATAAAAGATGTGCTTACAACTCGTTGAACTAACGATTTTGTCGGACAATATTGTCTGAAATGGCATTGTCAGGGAAGTGTCAAAGGACCATTTGATAAGGATATTAGAAATATGTTATAATTGTTAGAATTTAGGACAGTATCTGACAACCGTGTCCGTGTGAAAGGACAACTTAGCATTGGTAGGTATGTACATATAGTTTAGTTGTAGAGCATTAGCAGATCGGACAATGTTTAATGATCTGACAACCTTCTGTATTTATACGTTGAAAATTCTCTTTTTCTTAAGAATTCATTAAAACAAAAATTATAGAACTTAAAACAATGACTACCAACACCATTTACATTGTGGCTCAATTTACCTACCTTTGAAATATGCACATTCTGTATTTTAAACTAATAACATTAACATTGATTCAACTACTTTTTATAGGAGCTTAAAAACAAAACTGCCACCAACTGCAATTTCAAAAAGCAATTAACCTAAAAACCTGCCTGCACTAACTTCCGCTTGAGAACATTCATATTTAAAAATTGTAATAGAACGTGCCCCATCTACTTGCACATCACTATAAATCTATTCGAAAAAAAAAAACATCGAGAAAAACCCTCCAGCAAAGAAATCCGGCAGATAAACAGAGAGAACAATACAACTACTTCGATTTGTTCGCCACGGAACGGTATGAAAGACGAAAAAGCAAAAGATTACCTATTCATCAAAGTAGAGAACCAAACAAAAAACAACTTTTTCCTGCGTTCTACATCTACCCTTCTCAATTGTGTAGTCTCTATCTCGCTGCCAAATTGTATACAGAATGCGTGGTAAACAAACGCGAACGAATGAGATAGTTGATAGCAGACGCCAGACTTTTGTGCTCAAAATAGTTTCGACCCTTCGTTTCGACTCCGACCAAAGCCAAAACAACACAAAACAGTGGTGTGGAAAAGGAATTGAAGAAAATCGAAATTACCCAACGCGATCAAAATAATTTTCATCTTTCTTCAGTTCAGAAAATACTTTGAATGTAGAAGGCCGTGTGTGTAGCGCGCACTGATAAAAAGAAATTGTGTTTACAAAAATATTTCATCCGATTCCAATCATTGCGTTGGAAATCGATTGCATTTATTCGATTATATTATAAAGTGTTGTGTAAAATTAAATTATTAACTAAATATCGGTTTATAATAAAATTAATGTGTGTATAACTTGGTGATGCTGTGTTTATCTCTCTTACACAACCGCCTCCAACCAATCTCATCTCTCTTTCAATCTGACATTTATCCGACATTTTGAGAAAATCAAGTGGATTTACTCTGCGCAGTGATATACTTTTTTCCGGCCCTTTAGTTGGAAACTAATTGGATTTTCAAATTGAAAACAAAAAATAAAGAAATTCCTTTCAAAAAAACAGTAATTGGGTTAATTTTCATAATTCAGTGAAGAGATTGTGCAAAGTGTAAATTCTAACCTACAAAAAGAACAAATTTACCATTTTGGTGGGCACCATTTAAAAAAATAGAAAAAGCTTCAAAGAAAGCTCATTTCAGACAGAACCGAACATTGTAAACAAAAGAAAAAAAAAAAAAAATAAAGAAACCGTGAACTTGTGTGTGATTTAACTTTGTGAGCTGAGCTCAGCTAAAATAAATTATTAAACAAGAAATTCGACAAAATCGACGATAATTTTGTTTTCATTACCACTCTTGTGTGGTATTACAAAATATAAAAGTTTTTTTTTGTTTTGCTAGTGATTTAAAGAAAGAAGGCGAAAATATGACTGCACGTGTACTTAATCCTGTAGTTTTGTCAGAATTCAGCAAATTGCGTTCACCGTCGATGCAGTCCTTTAGCAGGAATTTGCCATGCGGACAACAGTTGAATCGCATCAAGAGGGATCTCTTTGGACCAGCCAATCCCACGGAAACAGCCAAGTGAGTATGATTTGGATGTGGGCCAATAGCGGGGCGAAAGGGAGTTTTCTAATTCAACTTGAATAGCATTTTGGTTTTGCTTGTGGATATCTGTGGGGATATCTTTTGTACTTTTTGTATACCTGGCTTGCGACGAGGGTAATAAATGCCAGCAAATTATGTTGTGGGTTCGATTTGAATACGTACCTATAAATAGTGGAACTACGAGGTTGTTTGAAAAGATTACTGGTTTGGTTAGCCACATTCGAATAGGGTTTGCATTGTTATTTTCTGTCTGAACAAATGCTAGATGTGAATGAGACATAATATAGACGCATTTGCTTTTCCTTCCAGCTGAAGCTGTTGTTAAATTACATGTTACTTTTTGAATTAATTTTGAATCAAACCTGATGAGACAGTTATAGTCATTTTTCTTACCTTCAAGGGTATTCAAAGACAAAAGTAACAAAAGTTGGCCACATATCTATCAACTCGACGGTTTTAATAAAGTACAATACCATCCAAAAATCGATAGACACAATTAGCAATAGGTCCTTTAAGTAATTCTCAACTTTTGACAGAACCAACGCACCATTTCACAATAGCCTACCCCCTCTGCTGATGGCATGCTTTAATTTGTAGAATCTACATAAACTCTTGTCCACCGATATGCTTCCATTATTATGCATTAAAATAGAGCACCGCGAAGTAGTGCATTCCACTTCCGTGCGTGGCAGCACCTAAACCTTTTTAAACAAGCAACACGAATAAAACCACACACGCAAATGCCTAATTGTCTCCTAATTAGAAAATATAATGTAGATATATTCGCTTTGTCTACCTACACGCTTTCACTTGACTCTATGCTGCATAATGCAGACCTCTGTCGTAATTGTCCAAAAAATCCGGTACCACAATTCTAATGGGCAGACATATTAGACTGGCGGCCATCGTAATTACTTTGTAGCAAACACTTGAGACAAATTTGTCGCAATTCAGTTCAGACATGTGAATCTCTAATTCAAATGTGAGCGACATAAAGTCAGGTTATGTCAGACGATCTAGATACGATTGCATCAACTCATTGGTCACTAATTATTGTTTTGAGGACACTGAGTGTCAACATTATGTGCTTTGTCTTCTCCCAGCAACACTTTGAAAGGCAAACCCACAAACTGTCACATAAGAGTTTATGTGGAACTTAGGTCTTTATGTGCTGTATCAGCAAACGGCCCTTAAACATTTATAATCTCCATTCACTAATAAATTTGCCTTCCTCTCCTTGCAGAATCTTCAACGATGAACTCGAAAAACACCACGAAAAGGCTGCCAAAAAGTGGGGTTTCGATTTCCGCAATGGCAGTCCTCTGATCGCCCCCAATACACACATCATATGGGAACCAGTGTCCTTTACAGACTTCGTCCCAGAAATGTACACCCTCACTCGTGCAGCCCATGTACGCGAAACACCCGGAATCACATCATACGATTTGCTAATGGATGAACGTGCCGATCGCGAGAATCTTTCATCATCAAACGCCGAAGATGACTCATGCGATGATTCGCCGGACGAATCAATGATTGTCTTCAAAGCTCCTGCTGCATTAGCTGTTCCATCAACCGCCTCTGCAAGTAGGACTATGCGCAAGCGTCAAACCAAGATATCAGGTGAGTTTTATAGAAAATACAAAACTTTCTCACGGTAGACATAAGTACATATTTCCCTTTCGGAAGAAATCAACCAGAAAATTAAGAAAAAAACGGCCGAACCAATATACCACGACCACCCTCTTCTCAATAACAAAAAAAAAATCGATAACGACGAAATTACTCAATTGTAACGCACACGATCTATCTGTAGTGGATTGAGACGCCAATCGGTTATGGTGATATGATTTCAACGGTTTTTTCGTCCACGATTTCTTTCTCGTTCACATGTATGATGGGAATGGGAAGTGGATGTGACTATAGACTCCATGAAATGGAGTCAAAAGACCCGACGCGTCCTTAGCTTCAATTAGACGTTGTGATGGTTTTTTGTATATACATATATGGATATATTTTTTTTTATTGAGAATGGAAGCGGAAGTGCGCCGACCGACGACGTTTGTTTGAATTCTAATTACAGGGTACGGCTTTCCCCTTTTCCATAGGATTTTTTGTTTGTTTGATGTCGTGTTCGTCTCTTTCATCCTTTCCATGGTCTAGTGTGTTTTGATTTTTAAATCCGATTGTGTAGGAGTTGAAGTTGGTAAAAGGGCGTAAATTGACGTCCCATTGACGGCTACAATAAAAAGAGAAATGAATGGATTTGAGGCTTAAAGGGCTATGTAATTATGCCAGCAGATGTGAGGCAGTTATGACTTTTGATTGTGACATACCCTTGTCTTTGAAAACAATGAATTTAGGTTGAAATTGGATAGCTTTGTACCGAAGATGCTAAATTGGCCTCGCAGTAACAATAGGACTACAGCAAAACCCTTCCTCGGCTTGCAAGTGTCTATTTTAGTTGCGGCCACGTTTTTCTCTAGGTGGCTGCTTCTACTATGACTTGATTGTACTAACATTTCAGTGTTCTTTTGGACAACACTCTTTTTACAAATTTATTTTTAGTTTCATCTCGCAATCTTTGTGTTTTTACTAAGTAAACACCGCACCATCGTCCCCTTACCCTAACAATTCATTGCTGATGTGCATCTCTTAGCTCTAAATATGCAGCATCCCGACACGATCAATATATTATGGACAGCATACAATCCCCTATGATCTACCCTGAATCAAAAACCAGCTGTATTCGACACTAGAAATCCTCCCCCCGGAAAATACTAGTAAAAATAGAAAGCATTTCACCCTTCAACCCTCCGACAAATCCATATTTAATGTTGCGTGCCAACATCAGCAGCTGTTCTCCACTTCAAATGAACGAAACTAGCAGATTTATCAGACGTGCCTGGAATTGCATGCAGTCGTGACGTGACCCCACTAAAACACTTTACAAGGGATGATCATTTTGTCGGCGCATCTGTGCACTCGGAAACTACTAAACAGTCGATCTCTCAACGCAGCTAATTACAGCTCGTGACATGATGAAAAATTCCACATCTGACCGTTACAAAAGTAGATCCTAACAATCAACCAACATGATCTAGGGACCCGCATATTAACCGCGACAAATTCAGAAATTCGATTTTTATCAGGAAAATATTTAAATTAGTTGCATTAGCCACGAGCCTATGGTGTTTTGCAGGAGCTGCGGAAAAGTGCCATATGTCTTCCGAGTGTGAATTGACCGAGAAATTTATTCCAAAATAAAATAAAAAACTCAAAAGTAATGCTAATAAAGCAGCACAGCGGAAAGAGGGGGTGTTTACCCATTTCAAGTGGACAATATCACTTGCAAACGATCTACCTACATGGTGTAACATACCTAGATAAGAAATATCAAAGGAAATCCGGTTATTTGATGTCCTTTCGTCAGGTAATCCAATATCCAAACAATAAATGACGTGTTTGACCCTCTTTTTTCTCAAGTCACTGACTCGATCAAGCAAACAACGAAAAGAAATTGAGTTCCTAGTCTTTTGCAGGGCAGGGCAGGCAACGAAAACCTTTTTGTTCTGATTACAGGATAAATAGCTACTCGGAGTTCAATGGCCTTTTTTTTTCTTCTCTTCGGTTGTTTGTGTTGTTGAGAGAGGCGCATGCAGACAAATTCAATAGCAAATTTTATGGCACGCGTCGTCACAGCAAAACAATAGACATTTTTACCTACTGCAAGTCCTGGGAGAAAGATTCCCAGAAGCAGTTTGAGTCATTTTGTTGTTGAGGGAACTTGTTTTTTTTTTTTCTTCGGTGTTTCTAGTAATTTGTGGTTCATTTGAGAAGGAGGAGGAGGATCTTTGTTGTTGAATTGTAGTCCTTTTTGCTTTAAAAAATAAATAGAGGAATTTTGGATTTGTCAGTGGATTGCTGATTATGGCTCCTAATCATTTTTTTATAGGTATATTGAAGAAGTATCCTTGCAGAGAGTTGTAAATCTGATGTTTTCGAAAGGAAAGTAGGCGATGATTTGATTTGTTTGTTGATCTTGAAGGTTTGCTGAATGTGTGTAATTCTTGAGTAGGTGAGTAACGACATGAAAGGCCGAACCTTCTTTTCAAAGGTCATGGACAAACATTGGCTTCATATGAACGCCGTTTCCAGCAAGAAAGGTAGATTTTGAATTAGTGGAAAGGAAAAAATGAGGACTAGTCAAAAAAATCCAATCCTCAGAGTCTTACCAGAATTACCGATCCAGAGAAAAAGCATAGAGGCAGCTGAAATGTCTAAAAATTAGGATTAGATTGATTATTTCCTTATGTGCCCCTAAATTTATGTTGTTCTTAGAACTTATGTGTAAAAAAAATCAACCCGCTTGAAGCTGTTGAAGGATCATACTTAAATGTAAATTCTTCTTCTTGCCTTTCAATCGCAACACACATTTTTCAAAAAGAACTAAGTATAAAGATCTACCTTGAATGTTTATTCTATTTATATCGCCATTT
Organism: Cheilosia soror; assembly: GCA_949372485.1. Lineage (NCBI taxonomy): Eukaryota > Metazoa > Arthropoda > Insecta > Diptera > Syrphidae > Cheilosia > Cheilosia soror. Next base: position 84,157,642 of record OX443561.1, read on the forward strand.
GGTATCCCGTATCCTTCTTCTTTTTCTTATTTTTAATTGTGTATTATTTCACTTGTAAAATTCCCTAAAACACAACTGTAATTAATTGATTTCTGTCTCTTCTCCTTTCAGACTACATGAAAGAACGCAAGCGTCTGGCACAGACACCGAAAAAGATCTCCCCATCAAAACGTGCCCGCACTACAAGCGGTAGCAGCACAAGCTCACTCATAAATTCATTAAGAAGTCTACAAAGGAACGATTAGAAGTTCCATTTAACAATTTATATGTATACAAATATGTTTCCTTAATTTACCCACTTTACACACATCCTAAATCCCTTCACATTACCCTCTACATCTAACCTAAATGCCATACATACTAAGTGATTAGTAGTTACGTAGTTTAACTTTATATTCACCTTATTACAATGAACACACACCAACAAATTATTAACAAAGGAAAATAAATTTATTTTTTAAAAATGTTTATATAGATAGATATTACGTATCAAATAATAATGTGTCCAATTTTGAACTAGAACTAGACTCATGCATTGCTCATTGGGGTGTTCAAAACAGCTGAACGTTTTCCAAAGTATCAACAATGGAAGATTTGCCAATACCACGTGTCATGGTATTTTTCATTGTGGATCCTGCGAAATGAATCAAACTTTTCTTTCTTTTTGTTTTCATTTAAAACTGTCAAAAGAAAGCTTTTCCTCTGTCATAAATTATACAGTTTTTCTGAGAAAGTGACAGAAGGAAAGCTTTTCTTCTGTCATAACCATTCAATCTCAGTGAATTTCTTAAATGAAATTAAATTCTTGGAAGAAATAAAACTAAAGAACATTTAAAAAATCTTAGCTCGGTACTATTAGTCATTTTTAAAGTCCACTGAGTGGTGGAGAATAAAAAATGATAATTAGTACAAAGAACATCCCAATGACCACCTCCATGAATCTAGTCCAAACTCATCCTCACAAAACGAAATGTAAATAATTTATTTAGTATTAAATCAAATTCCACAAGATGCGCAAAGAAAATGACAGTATACATGTAAAATCTGAATTATAACAATATCTACATTATATTCTAGAAATATAAGTAAACAACTGCGTTAAAAATGCTTTTTAGTTTCTAAATGATTGTCTTTTGTGTTTTATGTTTTAATTTGATCTCTTTGGGAGGGTATTTGAAAATTTATTAAACACAAAATCACAATTGAGACGAAAAGATTTTTCAGTACAAAATACGAGTTAGGCGGGGGTATTCGTCTTGATTCTCTTAAAAATATCGAAATAATGTAGTATGTATATGAAAAGCAATACATAATCACTCTTATTCCTGTTGTCGAACTAAGAAATTGTCATCTGTCACATAGCATACATGTCTTACCTGTCATAGTGCGGTACTACTAATCGTTTTTAGCAAACATTTACAATTACAATCAATTTAAGGTGAACTTGGTTAAAAATGATTATTAGCACGGCGCATTGTGACTTCACGACTTCAGCAATACGCGTGACTACTTCAAAATGTGCAATTTGTCATTTACAATTTACTATATTTATGAGTATTCTTAGGAGAATCGATATCGAATCCTTCAAGCTCTTGAAAATTCCTCGATTTTATAGAGTTTATCTATAAATCGATTGAATTTTAGTTTTCCACACAATACCTAAACAAATTACAAGGGCACAGCCTTTAATTTTCTATAAATTGTAAGTTTATTATTAGGTACTAAGAGAGTTTGTAATTAGACATTAAAAATAAATATTAATATAAATATTAAAATAAGATAACTGTTATTATATGTAACTGTCTATTTTGGATAGGGTTTGACCCAGTTTATTAATTAAAATAAAATAAAAGAACAATATTAATACATTTAAGAATTTCAAATGCTTGTAGAGAATAATAATATACAAAAAGATTGTACAGATTATTATAGTATTACCTACGAAAGAAAATAAGTTTTACAATAAAATACAATTAGTGGATAATCAAAATGATATGCAAGTGCTTTTTATTTTTATCTTTTCCAGTTTTTTTTTGGTGAAAATTTTCATGGAATTTTCAGTGCAAGGAACAATTTATACGTAAAATACAAATCATTCCTATTCCCGTTGGCGTCTGTTGTATACGACTCATTGTTCGTGTCGTTGTAAACGATGGTCAAATTTTTTTTAAAAACATTACTTTAAAAATTTAATTTCCTTTACTATGTTTTCGCCAACATTTCAAACCATTTGCTTAAAAAAAAAGTGCACGACTGGGTCGCACGTAACTTTCTCGTTTATTGCGAATCTCGCAGAATCTCAGAGACATTTCAGCAAATTTTACGTTTAAAATCATATCCACTTAAGATTTACACAGGTTTAGTAACTGAACCCTTGTTAATTAAAAAAGTAATACATACTACATAGACATAAGTAGATTATTAACTACTACAACACTTTATTACTTACTTTCAAATTTCTCCCCGAACTGACACTTGAAGGAGGCAAGTAGGCGATGGATTTCGAATTTCCATTTAGCCATTTTTGAGAAATACATATTCATAAAACGGCTATGCTTGGGTTTTCTGAGAAAAACTAAGTACGTGATCATGTTTAGAATGCTTATGTTGTCTTTTATTTTGATCGTTAGACCCCGGTTTTTTTGTAAAATTATGCTGACATATGTTACAATTTTGGATTCGAAAAGCACAGTTCTTAAACTTTTTTAGCTGAAAACTAAGTACGACGTATTCTTCAGGATATAAACATTACCTAGCAGTTACATTTTCATCCAAATCGAAAATGGCATCTTCGATATATGAGCAGTTTTTAAAGTACCATTTTTAGCGATTGGGGTTGAAATTACTAATGGTTTAAAAAACACTGTTTTGCAACTGTTTAGCTCAAAACTGAGCAAATAGTATTTCTATAGATTTAAGCATTACCTACCTGAGAGTTACATTTTTATCATAATAGAAAATGGCGTTTTTCAGACATGAGCAGTTTTTTAAAGTAGATATGTAGGTACTATTTATTAGAGATTTGGGTGGATATCTAAGGACGCAGTCTTATTAGAGAAAAATTGAGTTTGCTATCAAGTTAAGAAAGACGATAGTATCTTAAAAATAAGGTTTTTACCGTATTCAAGAAAAAGCCAATTTTCAAAACTGCCGTTGCTAGACTTTTTAACGAAAAACTGGGTATGCAGTCATGTTAGTACACGATATGTAGCACGCCTCATATATATGTAGCACTGACGTCATTTTGACGTCAGCGAATGGTCCCAATGGGTACGTGCTGTGTACAAGCTCTCTTTGTGCACTCTCTGTTGACGTCAGAGCCACATATATATGAGGCGTGCTACATATCGTGTACTGGCACCTTTAAGCATGTCTACATTAACTCAACTACCAATTTTGGCCAACCTACACCCGCGACCCACTTAATGGACAAGCGGACCATTGAATATGATGATGATCAATTTTGGTTCAAATCTTTAGAACCGTTTTCGAAAAAATTTAAATTGTCTAATATTTCGTAAAATTTTTATATGAGAAGTACCGTTAATATTAGGGCTAGAATAAAAAAAAAACGCCTCCTAGCGGGAAGCCCACAAACTCTAAATACGAAGTTTGAAACCAAATCCGTCCGTTTTGATTCCCCAGGGGTGGGACAGACAGACATATGGACGGACAGAATTGCGAGACCCACTTTTTTTTATTTCCCCTATCATCGTAATATGTATCACAATTGATCAAAATCTCGGGTTCGAAATTTTGTACGAAAACAATATCTTTCTCTTACTACGTATACGAGAAAGTTAAAAAGTTACAAACACCGACAAAAAAACGTATTGAAATTCGAGCCGTTTACGACAAACGCCAACGACAATTATAGGGGTGATAATTTGACAAAATTTTAGTTGTTAATCGAACCTGCAATTTTGAATATTTTTTAATAATTGTTCTTTGGGAAAGAAATTGCAATAAACAACGACATGTTTGTTGTTCAAAGAACGAAATAAATGTACGTATTTTGTTTAACGTTCCAGGCTAACAAACTGAAAACAGTTAAATATTGTGTTTCAGGCATTCATTGTGTACAGTGTGCACTACATGTGTTTCTCCTGGACGGACATCCATATTGATCTACATAATATCCGTCGACGAATATCAGTAAAATGCATCCGTAAAAAACACGAAACAGAACAAAATTTAGTCATATTATCAGTGGAAAAAGTTGTGGAATTGACTGGGAAGTTAAACAGGACAAGTTTTAGATACGTACCTACCTACGCTACGTAAAAATTAAAAAATCGTTTTTTAGAAAATTTAGAAATCAATTGCTTATTGCTTTTTTGTTTCGGTTGCATTTTACTGATAGTTTATTACTGGGCCTAACCTACATAAGAAACATAAGTATAACAAAATCAAATTCCGCTACCCTGTGCTCGTTAACGGATAAAGGGATTTGGCCTCTGATTTGACAAATTATTTGCTAGCCATATCGGTAAGTAAATTGAATAGGTACCTACCAAAAAGGTACATAAAACTACTTTAAACTCTGCAGTGGAATGCAAGCGAAAAGTTTTCCAATTTCAATACTCAAAGATCTATTGAGAGAGTGCAATCAGGACCAATAATGCATGATCTGATTATCTGATCAGTCAGCAGAATAGGTTGCTCAATTCCATTTTCCAGCTTTCCGCTAACATTACATTGGCCGCGTTCAATACGCTTTTGCCTAGCTAGTCAACAGCCTCTGATTGGTCGATTTGACTGCAAATCTAGGCAAATTTCGTGAGGTCGGTCAGCTGTGGTGAACTTGAGTTCTTAGTGGGTTTGAGAAATGTCATAAACAGCTAATTGAAATCGAAGAATTTTTCACTCCATTGTTGAACTTTGCTGAGATTTGTATGTGGTTTTATTGTTATAGTTGGAAAAATAAAAATAAAAATGAAATTTCAAGTTACAATTGACGGTGTTTTGTATGACATTGATGATACCCAGGAAACTTACGGCAAATTGACTACGAATAATAAAATAAACACGTACACAAGTGTGATAATAATTAAATAAAATGTGTCTTTTAGATGGGGTTTTTACCCGACAATTTGTAAAGCTGCTTTTAGAAAAGAATCAATAGAATCATTCATTTTGCACTTCAATAATGTTATATTTTTCTTTAGTAGGTAGTCAATGTGTTGATCAGTTGATGTCAAAACAGCAAGTGAATGCTCAATTCTTAACACATGTAAGGCATTTGACATTTAGCTTAGGTACTAGGCTCCGTTTAATGATAAACTGTCACCTAAATCTTTAGGTACCTAAGCACATTGAACGCGGCCATTAAAAACAGCAGCCCACAACCACCCACCGCCACCATCTCATCCTAAGTTACTAGTCGTCCAGAAAAAATAGCAGCGTTTAGATTTTACTTGACATCCCGCCCACTCTCCAATGCTTTCCAATTTTTTTTGAGCATGCTCAGCTCTTGATATGTATGTTGAATTTAGGTTCCGCCCTTTGCTAACGGAACATTTTTAATGCTAATTTCGATTGGGTTTCTAAAAGATTTAACTTTCCAAAATTGCTTGACAGGTATGTTATGAGGTATTCCGAAGAAGATAATGATCAGCCTTTAGGTCAGGGAGTGTGACTATTTATTTGCGAATAATACTCGCTTTAATTTTCAAAAAGTCTGCTTCGCGGCTTTCAAATTTGGTAAAAGCCATTGCCATATTCTCAAATGTCAAATCAGACAGAAATTTTGTAGGACTAGGAAAACTAGGTTAAGTTGTCTGTGATAAAATATTGGTTAGCTTCATAATTCCGTATATCAAAATTTGCTATGTAAATAAAATTGATATTAATTCAGTTGGAGGGAAAGTAGATTACGCACAAACATTATTCACCCTTATTCTCGTTGGCGTTTGTTGTATATACGACTCATGTGTCGTGTCGTTGTAAAAACGATATTCAGATTTTTTTCGAACTTTTGTTAACGATATTTTGCTTCATTTTCAATGTGCTCACTGTAATTTCAAAAAGTTTTTCTTAAAAAAGTTACAAACACTGAATTAAAACCGAAATAAAATATTAGGCGTTAACGACAAACGCCAACAGGAATAGGGGTGTTTATTTAAAGGTAGGTAATATAACTATGTAGTACCTACTTTTATAAATCTTGCTATCATTTTTGTATTTCCTAAAAATTTCAAAAATGCGTTAGAAGTATAGGCAGTATAGGCGTGCATTTTTTTTACTTGGACAACACAAGAATTCATCGTTAAAAATACTGTACATGCCCACATAAAAAGAACGGAAATAACAACCCCCAGGATACCAATGGCGGAAAACAACACATTCGTTGTCTATGCTACAGGGCTGCAGGTATAAATTCTCATAGATGTCACTTAATACCGTTATTAGTATATGTCGAAACCATTACTAGTACTGTTTGCTGCTACTAGGGGACAAACCAATAGTTATAGAGAAGTTACTGTTTAACTCTTTTACAAATCATGATTATTAATGCAAATATGACTGTTAAATTATTAACCAAGTTATTATTGCTGCGGAAGTCAAATTTAAATTCTTACTGAAGTAAAATTTGTATTGTAATGAAATTTTAATCAAAATTTTATTGTTACTTTGTTTTAGTGGCTCTCGATGAGAGAAACAATTGAGCCGTTATTGCATACCACTGCGATTTGGGGAGCTATTTTATTACTGGCTACTCATGTAAACCATTTGCTGCCAGTTATAAAGTTAAGAATGTTAGCGGCGCTGGTGTTACCTAGATCACTGAGATCATTGAGAAAATAGTTTCCTAAGTGGGCCTTTATTAGATTGGCCAGGGCAGGCAACAGCAGAGAAAGTGAATGACGGACTCGTCCTCCTTTTCGTCTCTACAGCTTCTGCAGAAGTAATTGCATGGCAGGCCGAGCCTTTGCGCGTGTCTGCCTAATATGCAGTGCAATCTTCCGATGCACTAACAACTAACCCCAACATTTTTGTTAGGCGTACGTATGTAAATACGTACCTAAAACAAAGAAACACATTTTTTAGGCACTTGCGAGATTTTAACCGGGTGCCTCTTGCTTAGAAGTCCAGGACAATTGGCTTGTTTTATTGAATGTTTCGTGTGGTTAAAATATTTTTTTTTAAATAATAATTGAAAACTATTTACCTGTCTCTTTCTACTTCTACGAATATAAGGAGAAAAACTACCATGGAACCAAACATCGACCGTTTTTGTATGATTTTGTATTTTCTGACGACGCGACGGCCGGGAGTATAGATCTGTGTGTATAATTTCATGTTCGTTCCTTGTGTTGGACAAATATTGTATTATATACTTAGCATTAGCGCGCTGTATATTTTGTAGTCGTCATCGTTTTCATGCAAAAGAATGAGGGCGTTCAAGAATCTAGTTTAGTAAGTCTGACAGCTGTCTAACCTCATGTTGTTGAGTTTTCAATGGGAAAAACTGGTCACGTCAACAGTTTTCTCAGTTGATCTCTTCGTCTATGTCCGCAACACCGACAAATCAAGTCAAGAATTTCTCGACTTACTACTACATAAGTTAACGTTTATTTTTGTGTCAACATGAGTGTCTGAAGAACTCAGTTTTGACATTTCTATTGGGTAATCGGAGAGCGTGGAAGAGCGCAGTTTGACCAATCAGAAACTCGGAACCCAAAAGAAAAAAAATACAATAATTGTTAATAAGTGACATACCGACAATTTAAGTCGACTTACGATGTCTATAGATTCTTGGATACGGTCAATTTTAACTTCTGTAGCTCGTATAAGGGATACGTACCAATTGCCGACAAAAAAAATGTCGACTACTAATAATATCGATTTTGCCACTCGCTAAAATCTCGACAAAATTTGTATCGACTTTTAAGAATATCGAAAGTTTAAAACCTCGACACTTAAAATATCGATTGTATTTGTCGACTGTCGGTCTTTCTTTTTGTAACTTCAATTTAACTTCACACAGAAAATTAAGCAAACAACATAATATAAACTTTGCATATACCCAAACTTGCACCCACTCCAAATCCTACAGTGAGCACAAGCAGGGGGGTTGCAGTGGGACAGCATGACCGCCCATAAATATTTCACTTTGGACTTATTTCGACATTTTAAAAAATCGACATATTCGCTGTCGATATTTTTATCAGTTGAGATTTTTCTTAATCGATATTTTTTTTCGGTATTTTGTTGATCGATTTTTTGGAATCGGTATTTTTAAAAGCGGTTAATCGACTCCAACCCTTTGTATAACTATATGTATACGCACAATTTGTTTTTGCATTTATAGGCTTGTTTAATCTTTTTTTAACATTTTGTACAAATGTTGTGCTCAGTCTCTGGTTTCAGTTTAGTCCAGTGTTGTCTGGCAAAATTCATCAACATTTGGCCATCATTTACTAGATAATATTCGCCTTGTGCTTTAGGTAATTTTTTTTGATTGCTGCTATCGATAGAATCTATTCGAAACTAAAGATTAGCTTGAGCTCCGCATGCTGTTTTAAATTTTGGTAAATTTGTTATACTATACGACCTCATATCATACCTGGTTTGTTATTCCTCCGTTTGTTATGGAATATTGTATTCCGTTGCTTTGGGCGTGGCTTACATTGTTCTACAAACCCCAACTTAGAATGGCGCAGCCTGCTTCTATTAGTTAGAGTTACATACTACTTCTACTACTACTACTGATCATGTTGCCCTGGTCCCTAATGTTTTAAATCGATACAACGGTATTGTCGCTGCCACTTTCTTGACAGCATACCAGAGACGAGCAGTTCGACTTATATTGGAGACCCTATACTCACATCGAATCTACAACCGCTGGTGCACAGCAGACAAGTCACGGACCTATGCTTGTTGTATAGGTACTTCCATGCAAGATGTTCCGAGGAACTCAAAGACATTTTCCCTCGAAATGCAACTTTTGGACGCACCACAAGACAGGCAGCTAATGCTCATGACCAGGGCTCGGATTTATATGCACTAAAAAATTCAAAATACATATGCGCATAAAATATGCACTAAAAAAATCAAAATATGCGCATAAAATATACATACCTGAAAATTAAACTAAAACTATTAAATTTTATTTTGTAGCTATATTTTCCCTTAAAAATCAAACACTTTTTATCCAGTAAATTAAATTTTCAAATATTGTTTTATTTAAACTAAGAAATAAACTAATTTTCATATTCTTTATTTCGAAATTATGAATTTTTTTTAAAAGTTTTCGAAGGTACAACTTTGGCATTTCGGTCTTTAGAATGTCTTACGGCCATATTATTCACGCACTTTAATCTGAACTAAAGTATACACCCGGGTTTAAGTAAGTTTAGCCCAAAAATTTAACCCAAGTCCATAATATTCAGTCGTTAAACCCGATAATATTTTTTTTAAAAAACGTGTCGGTGTTTAAGTACTTTGACCCGGATCAGAACTCAATTTCATACTATTGGCTATTCTTTTTATGTCACATTTTTGACATTTCTCGCAGAAATTAAATGAAAGTGAAAATATAATAAAAATCAAGAATATAAGAACAATTTTATTAGTTTTGACAACGGTTATGGCACCACATGCAAATTTTGGAATTAACTTTATAGTATCTAACATTTTTCTTTTGTTCTATTAAGAAATAAATGTATTAATATTATTGTACACCAATTCACTCATTTCACATTGGACACAACAATTAGCGATTTGGACCAAATGTTGATGTCACAACAAATCAAATCAATCCCCAATTAGTCAAAAACAGCAAAAACAAATGTCATTTTATGTGAAATTTGAATTTACATTGGTTTAAAACGGGTTAAAATCGGTTGAAACTGTTTTAAATCCGTTTTGGATCCAGCGGGTTGAATGCGTGTTTTTGAGTGAATATTATGGATATGGGTTTAAATTGTCGGGTTAATGATCGGGTGTAAAATTAACTTAAACCTGATTTACACCCGGAGTGAATAATATGGCCGTTTATACATATGAAACGATCGTTCTATGTTATGTTATGTTTCACAAATGTCAATTCACAGTGATTGCAATTGAATAAAAGTTTAAAGGTGCGTGTGCAATTTATTGAAACCCATGTTTTTCAATTTTATATTTATTATTTTGAAAATATGCACAAAAAATATGCATTTATTTTAAAAATATGCAAAATATGCATTTATAGTAAAATATGCAAAAATATGCACTAACGATTGAATGCCAGTTTAAAGGAAATTTCATGATTCGTAAAGATAATAAAGTTCCTTTCTTCCAAAGTGTCCCGAAAAAAACATGCATTTGCATGGAAATCCTAGCCCTGCTCATGACCATACAGTACACTTGACAACCGCGACATCAATTTTCCAAAACTCCTTCTGTTACAAGCAAACTTTGAAACTTGCTTCCTGTGGATATATATAGAAGACTACAATTTGCAGCATTAAAAACTTACCACTTTTAAATCAGAGTTGCCTGATTTCATTGAGTACTAAAATTTCAATATTGAGTAGGTATAGGTACTAAAATAAAACACAAATGGATAATGTACAATAAACAACAAAGTTTCTAAACATATTTATTTCCATTCTTTCCTTTTTTTAATTTCCGGCTATAAATAAATAAGCTAAAATTATATAACTTAAAAAAATATGTATACTAGATTTACTTATTTTCTTTAAGTAACAAATCATTTAACACATTTTTTTTGCTTTCTTTAAATAAATAAATTTTTTTATTACAATTATTTTTTAGTATAGTTCATAGATTTGTTTAATTTTACGAGGAATTCATCCGTATATTCATTTAGTCGAGCCACAAGTCCGAAAAAGTGACAGTAATACATTTTTATAACGAAAATTGGCGGGTGACAAAGCAACTACATTTGACACTGTGTGCCTTTCGACTAAGAGAATATGGGACGAATTAGGCCAAACTCGTTCCTCATTATGGCGGTCTAGAAAAAAAAAAAAACCTTAAGTACTAAGCGAAGGTCCTCTTCTTTTTCTAACTGGGTCTAGGATGTACATTTAAATATGTTTCCATATATTTTTATTTTCATTTAGTTGGCGGCTTTCCCTCTAGTTGTGCTTGCAGCTGTTTCACATTCCCCCTACTATTGTTGTGTCGCTGGAAGAAAGCATTTATTGAACTCATTGATCGGTATTCAAGATTGTCAGTGACATTCCAGTCTACACTAATGCTCTGATGCCGTCCTAAGGGATTGCGCATCTTTGTCTCATTGTATTTCTCCAACAAGTGCAGAAGGCAATCTTTGGTCGTATTTGCTGCTTCTTCCAAATTGACAGTTTGATGCTTGTCCGGCGATCCAACTGGTACGTCACGACTCATTTGATTCACACGGAACTTGGCGCGTCGTATGCTGGCTTCTGAGGCACTCGACGTTGAACAAGCTATATTACTGATTGCTTTCTGGATAGACTCAGCCTTGACGCCATTTTGTTGGATTTTTGACGAAGCACCAGTGGGTGGATGAGTCTGTACACTACCATTGGACATGATCTTTGGGGTTTCTTCGATGGACTTCTGCAGCCGGACGGATAGCGAACTTACTTTAGTTGATTTTGTGGCCGTAGCACTTGACTGGGAGGTGAAACTAGAGTTGCTACAGTAGCTTGTCACTTTACTAGAGGAATCCTTTATCACAGATGAAGTACTACTGCTACTGGTTTTGGTGGTGCTGCTGTTTGAGGCATTCACACCAATGTCTCCTTCGTTTGTTGGTGTTGTGTCTCCAGTGCCCTGACCCTTTTCGTTGCCCAGTTTTGTATTGATTTCGGCCAACATTAACAAATGATCGGATAGTTTGCGGATTTCATCAGCCAGATTGATGCGCTCTCCGCTAGATCGACGTCCTAGGAGGAAATTCGTATCCGAATTTCGCCGATCGAAAGAATGGAGGTATCCACGGAAGTTCTTAGGCGTGGGACTGAGTGCCCGAATGTCACTGGTGTCGGTGGGCGTTGGAGTCTCTGGAGGTGTCTTGTTGAAGATATCTGGACGTTCGTTAACAGGTGTCATGTCGGTGGTAGTGCTGAGTGTTTCGTCTTCAATGTTGGTCTCGTCGTCGGTAAGTGTGTCAATGGATTCGCAAGGTGATGGTGAACAAACTGTAAAATAAAATCAAATCTTAAATTAATATTATTTCCACCGTGTTTTTGTTCTTATTTTACGATCAAAAGTACTCCCAAGTCCTGCCTCTATATTACGATTACGAGTAAGGACAATGATATTTGCATACCTCATCTTAAAGGGCGGCATAATGCCATTGATCCCTGGCGGCAATCAAAAACACTTTAGGTCGTAAAATTGACGAGAAGAGTGTCCTTGTTTTTATGTCCTCGATGTCTCATAAACAATAATAAATATTTAATTAATATAATTTCATCGCCACAAGGACGAGTCTTTATATTTCAATTTTGCACTCCAGAAAAAGGATATTGTGTAATATTTTTTTTTTGCAATTGTGCAACCTGTAGTGTTATTTAAAGACTCAAAATTGTGTCCTTTATTGGAGGGTGCTGGCTATAAAAAAATACTTTTTATGACCAAACTTGAGCCATTCGAATTTCGTAGGCAATTTGTAAAACGGTGCAAGTTAGAAGTCATAAAGACTGAACGCGGAAGGAGATACATATAAATTATCTCGGGTTCAAATGTATATATCTACCTGTAACGGGACAGCATTAACTATTCCAGGGGGCGAACGTAGTTATGAGCTAAGATTATCGAACGAAAGAATGAAGGAAAGTGTAGAGGGATGCAAATGATTGTCCTGGAAATTGGTGTTTATAAAGAAAGTAGGTAGGTACCTGAGGGCTGATTCAAATTAAAATTTTTGTTTCACAAGGGGGCCTTCCGTAAGATTTATTAGCAAACATATTATAGAAAGTGAAAAAGTTCAATTTGAAGCGAAATACCCGTAAGGTTATGTTTTGCCATTGGACATGGACTACTTGAGGAGTAGTATATTAGTAGAAGTTTCGTTGCATACTTTTCTAAGCCAAGCACTTAAAATGTGATAAATTCCAAACGTTGTGGAACACTCTTATAAGGAAAGGACAATTTACGTGTATAGGTATAACTAAATTGTCAATTTTCTTACTAAAAACTAAATTTGACAGACAAAAGTCAGGAAACATTTTTTAAGACCAAGAATGCTTGTGAGTTTTTAAAGTTTTTGACTCAAACAATAATTGTGATAAAAATGGAAGCTAAACTCACCAATTCGTATGTACATAGGTGCATATAAAATATAAGACTACTAACAATGTGTCCTTCCTGTCGCTGCAAAAGTTACTAAATTTCCATTTGAGTATAGGTATGTACATTCGCAACAATTTCCGACTACAAGTTTTTGGTGTTCTGTCGAGCCAAAAATGACAACTAGTCGTTTCTTACAAGATTACATACCTATCTCTTTTCAGTAGTTTTTGATAAACTTGCATATATTGAGCGATTGCGATCGATTTAAACCGAGTACATGAATATTTCTGCAGTGCGCGCCTTACTTAAGAATAGCGAGCCGAATGTAGTAGTTCGGTACTTAATGGCAACACTGTTTTAAGCTAAGAGGTAACATTGGGCATGAATTTATCAGGGATGCTAATGGTATTGCTGTAAAAAAGGGATTAAGAAAACATGGTATCATATATTGTAGCAGACGTGGATTTGGTTGTGGTTGTTGGCAAAAACCTAGATTGTACTGTCATTGGGGACGTTCAAGTATTTAGTTTAGTAAGTCTGACAGCTGACTGACTTGATGTTTCTGAGTTCTTATTGGCTTGGATTCGTCACGTGAGCAGATTTCTCTGTTGACGTTTATGGAGGGGTAGCCGACGAATCTAGTCACGAATTTCGTGACTGAGTACTAAGTTGACATTTCTATATGTCATCGGCGGAGAATTTGACATTTTAAATTTGCCTTGAGAGAGCATAAAGCTAGTGGATATACCTAACCAAAACATACAAAACCAAAAAAATTTAAAAATGATAATAAAAGTGACGATTTGTGGAGTGGAATACTCTTTAGATGCTCCCCCCGTCAAGATCTGACGTTCACGACCAATTAAGTTAGTTTTTGCGTTCAGGTTACATACACTTAGTCCAGACAAATCTAGTCGGCTTTGACTTGAATGTGCCCATTGTCAATAAAAGGGGACAGACAATATCGATTTTGGAGGGGCATGCTGCAACCGCCCTGCTTGGGTGCACTGTTAGATATGAAGTATGTGCGAAATTGGGCACAAGGTTTCTATGCGGTACATGCGAAACGTGTAGAGAAAGAAACATTGCATATGTACATCCAACCTCGCACCTACTCCAAATTCAACAGAAAACCCAAGCATAGGGTTGAAGCATGCCCTCCATATTTATTCCACTGATTAGGAAATAACACCCAAAATAACGAACAATTTTGCAACAACAAATTGTATTAGATTTTGTTTTGGGCGTTATTTCCCAATTGAACTTTGAGGTACGTGTACTTTGTCTCGGTCGGCTACGCTACAAGTTCTGATAATGAGATCAAATCAAGAGAAGAGTCACACTTGTCAATCGCTGCTAGTGCTTATTCTTCCTAAGATGTCAAGTATGTCAAGATGAGTAGTTATGCCTGTCAAGAAATACTAAGGAGACCATCCCCTTATCATCCCAGTCCAGCTCTTTATGGCCAAAGGCGATTTCAATCAACCCGAAGTGCGCAACTGAAGGCATTATGCCAAGCACAGCGCTAACTGGTCCATCCTGTATTGTAGCGCCACATACGTTAAGTAAGTTCAATTAACTCTGACATTATTCGACTTCAATTGTGGTCGGTGGCTTTCTAATTACTGCTCCCCGCAAAAACATACGTCCCTCGGATGCAAACACTTCACTTCACCATGGCGCTTCTGCAACTACTCATAGTGATGAGCAAAAAATCACTACCTCTGGTTTGGTAGCAGTGATTGTAAAATCGCAGTCACTACCCGTGAATGAGTATCAAATAAAGAGTTATTGCCTCAAACGTGATTGCGATTTCTCACTACCTACTTCTTCTTTCATATCATCAGTTTGGGAGTTTGTCTCGTGACTCGTGATTTTCAAACTAAGACTGTCACAATCACATTTTAAAATAACAGTGATTTCAAAATCACAGTCACAGTTTTACCTGTGATTGCGAAATCACGACTTAGCTCATCTCCGCTACTCAATTAAAATACATAGTGTTAAAATTTACCGTTGAAAGGGTCCAGAAAGCTGCAGACAATGTTATTTAATTTTTCATAATGCATGCACCACTTAAAGGCACCAAGTGTCAAAGAACAGAAACTGAAACATAACATAAAGTTTTTTCGTTCTGTTGTAAATTCTGGTTCTGTTTACGTTGCTCGCTCAGCTACACAAAACTGCAACAGATTCAGAAAAACATGGCTGCCGTCTATTCTGTGCAAATAAAAATATTTCTGTCCCTGGCAGCAACAGAAACAATCATATAGACTTGTTTCCGTTATGTCGTCAAACAGCCATATTTTCTGTCGCTAAATTTTGTTGCTGAAAAAACAAAATGTCTGTTCCTAATTCTGTTTCTGTTTTTTGTCACTTGGCGCCTTTAGTGTGTGCACAAACCATTCATTTACTGAATTTTAATGAATAGTCTCTATTAGAATGGAATGACATATAGTTAAAGAAATATAATTACAGTCGAAAAAAGGTTGATCGCAGTTATGCCAAATTGTATACCACACGCGAATTACAAAGAGGAACAAATTTCCACCCATCTAATCGCAAAGAGAGCTATTAAAAAAAATGTTAAATAAAACCTACAGACTTAAACTTATCATTATGTTAGGCATACTTTTAGGCATTACATCGTTGTTCTTTTATTCTATAGTAAGTTTGTTATCTAAAAAGAAAAATAAGCTCAATGTGTAAGAAAGCCAATTCAAAAATATATTTAAAAAAAAATCATCCTCTCCAAAATGAGAAAAAAAAACTAACTACAAAAGTGCAGTTCCAATTGAATAGCTAATAATTTCTGACAAAACCTTAAATTAAAGTTAAGGTATTGTGCAAACTTTAACATTTTCGTGTAAAGTGTATACATTATACTCATCAAAACAAAACTAAACTGTGAAGTGTGCATTATGCAAATACGGTGAAGCGTTAATAACTTCCAGTGATTTCATTAAAATTTTTACTTACTATTATTTACTTTTTAAATTAATAAAAAGTCATTCCAAAAAAACAACTCTTTGGCTAAATGTAAGTTTTAAAAAAAAGCATTAAACTATATTTTAGAATTTGTTTGGAAACCAGTAAAAAAACGTATTTGCTTGCAAAAAATATTGTTGTTTGTGACATACATGTGTAATAAGCCAAAAACGGCAGCGTCCTTCTTAATAAATTATATCCTGTAGTTATTTTAAAAGCTTGAGTCTGAAAGTATATAGGATTTTATTAATATAATTGTTTTTAGCTAAAAAAAAATTGAGAAGAAACAAATCTTGCTTGGTACACAGTCACAAAAAGCCAACAGTTGGAAGAAAATGATTTCCGAAATCCAACGAAAAGTCAGAATTTATTATTTAATATGTTGCTTAAAATTAATGAAGCACTGGGTAATTTTTTTTTAAATTTTAATTGAATTTGTTTAAGAAAACTGAACCGGTTGGAAACAAATTTGTATGTGAACCTCACTTGATAAAAGAATTACCTATTTTTACAAATTACCTATTTTAATAAAAAACAAAATAAAATAAAATATTGTAACTGGAATTAAGTAGTACCAACAACTCCGATAGATTGCTGAGTATGAATGTAACTAGTTCAATAATTGCTCCCAGTAATTTAGACTTTTTTTTTTGTTTTTTGCTTTTCATACTGCGACTCCCTAGAGAGGTTGAAATATTATTGCGACGCGCTTCTAAAAGCACAGATATGTGAATAGAAGCTGATCTTACTGAAGATTCACTAAATTGTTTTTCCATAAGGACGGGTTGGAGGTAGAAATATTGTCATCCTATATTTATGGTAATTTTGCTTGTTATAACTAGTCATAAAATATGATTTTTTCGGTCAAAATTGGGGTCCTCTTCCAAACGCTCCGAAGCCAAGTCAGCGAAAAAACGGCTTTGTCTATGTTCATTAACTTTGAGCTCCTGGATTAGGTGGATCTTGAATCTTGTACGGGCGTAAGTCCAAGTCCTGATCAAAAATTCGCCAAGTTGGCCAAATTCTTGTGCACGGCGAGGAATTGACTGCCTCGGGTTCTCCTGTACACTCTAATGGACCGCGACAATGCTCCAGACGAACTTGGCTGGCAACGACCCGTACCAATTAAAAAACCCTTATTTAATTTTAAGTGACAGGCAAATATAAGAGTGCCAGCCACGAAGCAAGTCTGACTGGAAATGATGGTGACACAAATGCGCTTAATATTCGACTGCCAGTGTAACTATTGGATTTCGCTTCGACCTTCCTCTTGGCATTCGTAAAGAGAAACGTAATGCGTTTTCTTTGTTCGGATTGTTACAGCAGCAAAAAAATAAAACTTGCGACTCCCTTAGGACAGTTAGGTAACCCCTATTCACATCTACCGCACTGAAAACGGAATTTTTGACAAAAAGTTTACGAAAACTCGTCGATGCATTCACACCAAACACCAACTAGTTTTCGTTTGACGTATCAATAATTACCTTTGAAACTAGCTTGAAATATTTATTTCGACTATAGACTTTTATTTAAGTAGCTTCTAGCTTAACTCCGCTCGTATTGAACTTGGCATACATTTCGATCTCACTACTCTTAGTGCCTTAGTGCCTCTTAAGCTATGAGTACACGACATGCCAAACACGACATACGCATGCCAGTCTGTCAATCAACCGACATGTAGAAACCCCTTAAGTTCTATGAAAAACTATCACCTGAATATTTATGCCTAAGCACATTGAACGTAGCCATTGAAAACAAATTAGTAATAATAACTTCGGTGGTAAATAATGCTAACGTGAACAATGGGCTCCCGGAAATTACGCCAGAATTTTTTTTGGAAAAAATGCCAGAAAATTTTTCATACAAAAGTCTGGCTTTCTTTCCTAGGAAAAAAGGACTGACTTTTTTGGCAATCTTTCCACAATTTCCAAAAAGTTTTCTGGCGTTTTTTGCATTTTCAGAAATACTTTTAGAAGAAATCTGTTTGAAAAAAATTTCAGAAAAATGAAAGGAAGGCGGAATCCAAGAGAAGTTTCATTCTATATATCCTTAAGTAAAAAAAACTCCTGTAAATTTAAATAAGCTGTTCCTTTCCCATGAAAATTATACTCCATCTACTTGATGAATAAAGTCATCCTCCAACGACCCTAACGGTGCTAGTACACGGCATGTAGCAAGCCTCATACGTATGTAGCCAACACGGCGTGTGAATGGTCAGCAGGCTTCATTTGTTGCATAAAATGCAAAAAAGCCATAGTGAGTTGTACGACACGTTCAATTGCTGCGAACGCCGGGAAATCGTAAATTCGGATCAGCAACACTTGCACTTGCAGCAGCAATATTTTCGACTGAGCGTGCATTACGATGATGCACAGTCCTTACGAGATCAGTCCACTCCACTCTCTTCAAATTGCTTCAACATTTTACCGATTGCTTGCGTAGTCAGTCGATAATGACGACCATAATCATCGCGTAATGCGCGAAAAGCGGCTACGTTTGAATTATTACTTTTGTCTCGACTTTGGTAGTATGTTTTAATAATTTTAACGCGTTGTTCGATTGCTAAGCAATCTATTATCGTAAATGGCAAACATTCAACTCGTACAAGGTGGGCCTAAGGCGAATTTTGGTCAAAGATTTGCGCATGTTCCCGTACAAAGTCCAGTCCATCAGCTGCTGCCTGTCGACCGCCAAACGCGTGTAACCTACGCCCAAGTTCAGTGGACGGTGCGCGCAAAAGGGCCATGTTAACCGAGTTTTTCTGCCACATTTGGACGAATTAGGACTGGAGGACATGTGGTTCCAACAGGACGGAGCAAGGCGGCGTTCCCGGGTCGCCTCATCTCTCGTTTTGGCGATTTGCACTGGCCCGCAATATCGCCCGATTTAATCGTTTCAGACTTTTTTTTGTGGGGTTTTTTGAAGTCCCGTGTTTACGTAAATAAGCCCGAGACCCTAAAAGCCCTCAAGGACAACATTCGACACGAGTGCGAGAATCTGTCGCCCGAAGTTTTCGCCGAAGTGATGAAAAATGTCATCGTATGGCAATCAATTGCGACGGCGCCCATTTGGCCGATATCATCTTCTCGTCTTGCCCAATAAAATTCTAAAGGTTCAAATAAACATAATCAAAAAACAGAATCGAAGCTTTTCATTTAGAAAAAAATAGAGAGCCAAACAACATCGGATGACTTTTTTTGGCACACCTGTTACTATAACACTTAAAATGACAGCTGAGTCTGACAGTGACAGGTGTCAAATGCCAGCGCTACCAACTTGAAACCACGAAATGAATGACACGTACGATCATATAGGTATAGCAACGCTTTGTGACATAGCCTTGCCCAAATTTATTAAATAAACAATATTAGGTACCCATAGACTAACTGTTCGTAATTTTAAAATACCCTATGGGCCTACGGTATTTCAAATACTATATCAAATTAAAATTCCGAAATTTGCCCGAAAATTAAAATCAAATCGAATGCTTTCGGCCTATTTCAATTTGCCTCGATTGTGACCCTTTTCGAGTGCATATTTTCGTTTTGAACAACCGAATCAATTTCGTCGCTTTAAAAATAATGTACCTTGTAAGTTGATTGCCTACTCTTTATAGCGGTTCAGATAAAGAAGTATAATTTGTTAAAAACAAAATTATTCGATAAACTATAGTGTATTAGGTATAATCAAACATTTTCAACATCTAAGAGTATGCCTAAAGTGTCATTTTTGAACTACCAGTGACAAGTGCAATTTAACACGAATAAAAAATGTCAACAAACCCTTATTACTCGTACATACCTCTCGATGATGATAGACTCCCTCTGCTCGAATCTCTTAATGGAGCAATTACATTCTCTTCCGCATCGAAAACGTACGGACTATTAGGATGTTCCTCCCATCGTTCAATAAAGTTCTTTAAATTATCCTTTGTCTGTTCTAGTTCTTTTGTCTACAAAAAAAAAAAAAAAAACATTCGCAATGAAAATTGAAAATCCTTTTGGGCGTGTAATGGTACTTACCTTATTCACCTCTCTGACATCCTCTATAACATCCGCTGGTACGGGTGACGGCGTCGACGCTTTCAACTTCGCTGGGGGAACATTTGTCGGTTTCGGTGAGACAATTGGCGGTGGTTTCGGTCTCCGTTTCAGCCATTTATGCTCCAAACACTCTGTGGCAGTCATTCTGGTACTGTGAATGACAGCAACATTTTTAATTAGCAACCAAAAGAACATTTCACACTTCACACTGTTGTAGTGTGTGAGTGAGTCAAGAGTATGCGCTGCCAATTAGCTTACCTGCAATCTTTGACTAGTAACTTGGATATGAAATCCAACGCCTCTGGGGATACATTACTGAAGGCTTCATCTTCAAAGTCATACTTGGCTATCGTTACGTTTGCCATCGTTTGGATATCTGTTTCCCCCATAAAGGGTGACAAGCCCGAAAGTCTATGTTGGCGGAACAAGACAAAAGCGTAAGGGAGGGCGGCAGTGAATTAAAAATTTCCAATTACTCTCAAAATGGAGGAGGTGGCTCCATCTACTTACAGAACATAGCATATCACACCGACACTCCACATGTCGGTTCCGTACGTAATACAGTCGAAATTAACAACTTCGGGGGCAACGAATTCCGGTGTTCCAAAGAGGATCTGCAATAAGAGAGGGTGAAATTTATTTCCAGCTTCAAAGGAGTGAACGCGCGATGTTAGGCGATGAGAACTCTTTTGGCCTGAAGGTCGTCGTGATGGGTTGGCTTGGCAGAAGTATGTCATAAGCCCCATCGGCCTTATACGCAAGGGTGTCGTGTCGGTGTGCTATTAATTTGCAACATCGAGGAGCCTGCGAATGAAGAAGTTCAGCCCATTTGGCTGCAAATTGGTACTTTTGTCGGTTTTTGGAATTAATTTTCTTTTGGGGTGGAGGAAATGCCTTGCACATTCCACCCCTGATGGTGGAAGAAAAGGGTATGTCTTTTCTTATTGTTTGCTTTTTTAATTACCTGCAATCGCTTGTCGGGATCAAACTTTCTGGCCAAACCGAAATCGATAATTTTAATGCGATTTCCCTCCTTTGTCAGGCAGAGAATGTTTTCCGGTTTTAGATCCAGATGCAGGATGTTGTTGCGGTGTATGAATTGCATGGCTTCGCAAACTTGTCGAATGAACACGGTGCAGGAGCGTTCTGTCAGCACGAATTCATCATCGATAACACGGTCAAACAGTTCACCGCCTTCAACTCTGTGGAAATCGGAGCAAAATGGTTAATGGTCAGGGGGTTAGTAATAAATGCACAGCCAGGGGTTGCGTTTTGTGTAAATGTGTTACTGTGAATTACATTCCAGAAGGCAGACGTTGAATCTACACAGTGGGTGCTTTGTTCATATGAGTGAATGGAATAATTTACAATGTTTGCCAGGACTATAAGGCGAAAGTAAATGTTGAACTAAACACATGATGATTCGCTACTACCTTGCAATTGAACTTAATAACTGTAATCAAAGATTCTACTAAAAACAAACGTGCAATGGTCGGATGAACTGAAAATGTTAACTATAACCAAAGTCGTAGATTTGTAGCTTGAATACAAATCGATTACTGTAGACTCTGCAACTTGATGAATATCTAGGCCATTCCCTAATTTCCTAAAGCTGGAATACGTACGTTCAAAAATCAGGAAAAAAATAGTCCCGAATGACGAAAGTGTCAAACGATTTGAAAATGCCAATAAAGGCTTAGTAAATGCCCTAAACAGTGGAATTTGTATGGGGAGGGACATTCATGAATGCTGGCCCCCCTGCAACCCCTCTATTGGGGGTCACTGTTAGATTATGAGGAGGTGCGAAGTTGGGTATATGCAAAGTAATACTTTTGTTGAAACTTTCCAGAAAGGAAGCTAAATGCACTTTTAGAACTAAAAAAAAACTAAAACTAAAAAAATAATTACACTTGCCAACCGCTGTTACTTTGGCCTAAGAAGGCAATTGATTAGTAAGGCCTTGTCGAGAAACACCAAGGAGACTCTATATAAGACCCTCATCATCCCAGTCCTGCTTTATGGCGCATAATCATGGACGTTGTCAAAAGCGGATGAAGATCTCCTTGGGCGCTTCGAACGCAAAATTCTTCGAGTGATTTTCGGCCCCAATTGCGTTGACGGGCTTTGGAGGAGGAGATTTAACAGCGAACTCTACGAGCTGTACAGCGACATCGACTTGGTCAGAAAAGTACGTATCAGTCGACTAAGATGGCTTAGGACTACATATAGAGCGAATGAACACCAACGCTCCGGCCCAAAGAGTCTTCGATTCCAACGCAGTAGAGGAAGACCTCGCCTTAGGTGGCACGCACAAGTGGAAGGGTTGAGGTCCCCTTGGAGTGCGCAACTGGAGGCAGTTAGCCAAAGATCGTGCTAACTGGAGAGGCGTGTTGGTTGAGGCCCAGGGCCACCCCGGACTGCAGCGCCATCTAAGTAAGTAAGTAAGAGGAATTAAGTGTTTGGGCGAATTGGCTTAGGTTTCGACCGTGAAGGTTCTTCAGATAAACTCATACCCGACAGAAACTAACCTAACTTAGAGATCAGTTATCGAATGGAAGAATGTTTGTAAGGTTCAAAAAAGACTATCACTATCAACTTAGTTGTTTATTTTTACCATTATTGAGGCTACTTTACTTAATCCTATTATGATTAACCTCTTAATTCTTTAATGTCAAAGGAAGGTTATGCCGTGCATGTTATTAGATTAAAAAATTGTTTAAGGTTGCTCTTAGAAGAGTATTAAGCTACTTTTCAGTAAGTTCCGCAAAGCACCACAATTTTTGCCTTATAGTGCAATTTCTTATTTTTTTCTGTACACAAATACTTATACAAAATATCTACTTTATTTTTAATTAAATCTAATTCACTATTAGTTTTTTCTCTTCTCTCAGTTCCCTTAGATTTCTTAACGACTGTCAAAAATCTCTACAAATACCGCATGCTCTTCGCGGACTACGAAATTTCTTGCATTTCTCAAGCAATGTTATTGGCTAAAACCATCCCCATTTTCCTATTTGCTGACATTTGAATAGTTTCACAAAATAAACGCCTGACATGTTTAAATAGGAACTGCTGCCAAATCATGTCTAGTCTATACCATTTCACAGAACTATAGCAAAAGCAAAAAGCCAACACTACATTATGTACAAGAGTTATTCTAGTGCTCAACCAACACTTCTTATTTCACGCTCATAACACTCTTACCTGTTCCACCTCAACTATTCAATTGTATTGCAATTATTGCACGAAAACCAGATAAGGGCTGGTGTCCTCCAGTTTGTAACAACTATAATTGACACATTCCCTAAATGACTGCGGTTCTAATTATTCTCGTTGTCTAACCTAAAACTTTCAACTCTGTAGTTTATTCGAAACCCCAAAAAACCCCCGCCAAATGAATAATAATCTGCATTCGCACTTCATTGAATCCTAGCTCTACTAACAGTTATTACCATCCTTTCCCTGAAACCCTGTTGGTCCTAATTTGTATATGGAAAAGTGCAAGCAGAGGAAAAACTTCCATAAATGCCCAACAGAGTTCTGTGGGTTGAATAATTTTCCCCCAAAAAAAAGGTCATAAAAAGGTCGGAAGTTCTCGGTTTACTCCTGTTACACAAGGACCAACATTAGGAATAAACTTTCTCTTCGTATTTTTTGTTTTTCATGCAACATGTGTCCTATACAAGGGGAAATGCTAAATGTAATTCTGGTAAAAAGTTTTCTGCATGTTTGCTGTTTCGTTTTGTGTACAACTATCTCTATATGTATCCTTACAATTCCAGGACGACACACATCATTTTCTGATATTCGTACGCAGCATACAACTGTATGATGAGATGATGTTGCAATGAGTTCATTATTTCCACCTCGCGTTCCACATTGCGACGGTCTTCACGTTTCGGTATGGGTACGAATTTTGCCGCCAACTTTAGACCGGTAGTCTTCTCACAGCAACGATAGACAGTGCCAAATTTGCCCCTGTTGTATAAAGGAAAATATTTTGTTTGAGATTTATTTTTGATTCAGACAAATGGAATATAAGAAACTTTCAATGGCTTCCTTGGCTTTATTCGTTTTCGCTTTTGTTTGCTTACCTGCCAACTTCGCTGAGCATTTCATAGATTCCATTGGCATCGACACCGCGTTTAATTGTTACATCACGTGGCGGAAAAGCGGGTTCAAGGACTGTAAAAAAAAGAAAATTCATTAGTCAAGTCATTCGCTTTTCTGTTTGTGGTTGTAAAATAAAACAACAAATTAGTTTAAATTAACACACGCCTCACAGAAAGTCAAAAAAGGCAGTTGTGAGGGCGCTTAATATAACTACATTTATAAATCTTAAAATTGGAAGGGAAGCTAGTACGTTTTAGAGAATGTTGAAATTGTCAATTTTCTGTGAATGGTTAATATTAAGGGTAGGTATGTGATAAGGAACTAAGGTTGGTACCTGGAAGACCTTGGAAATTTACAATGACAGTGGCTTCAGACAGCCCAAAAATTTGTTTGGATATTCGGAACCATAAAATGATTGCATTGGATTAATTCAGCTTAAGCCAGTCTACGATTATTGGCACAAATGATCTTAAGGTGGGTTTCCACTTGTCGGTTGATTGACAAAGTTTGACAGCTCTCGCGTTTTAAGTTTTAGGTTTTTATTCAGTTTGTTATAAATTAATTGTTATATTAAATTATTTATTATGTTAATTATTGGCAAAAAATCGTTTGTCAGTTGATTGGCCAACTTATGAACTCGATGCCAATTAATTAATTTGACAATTCAGCTATTTCCATTTGTCCCGTGGTTTCTTTGTCAGTTATAGACAAACGCTGTTAGTCAATTCATTGACAAGCAATTTTTCGCTATTTCCACTTGTTTAATTGTCATAAAAATACGTCAATTGTCAATTTCAAATCAACAAGTGGAAACCCAGCATTATTCGGCTTAAAGTTTTGACAAGTGTTAACATTTGAAATGAAAATGTATAACAGGGCCGTAGCCAGGATTTTGGTTCGGGGGGGCTTGCTTCCAAGTTTTACGAAAAAAAACTATGTATATTCCAATTAATTGATTTCTATTAGCCACATTTTTTCAAAGCAGAAAACGTTTTGATTTTTTTTGATATGAGATCAATCACCTTAGATATCTGGATTCACAATAATATCCGAATGAACAGATATCATAGCAAGTGAACTTAACCTTGCATTCCCCATAACGCTTCCGGACATTGTTTCAATCTTTTTCATAGCTAATAAAAAATAAATAGGTGGCGCTACAGGCGGTAGACACCGTAGGCCTAGCTTCATAGCTGAAAGGGTTCTTTCAAAACTAGCTAAGTCTAAAGTAAGTATTGTCACATAATCAAGCAATTTCAAAACTTCGGTAGAAGGGTCACTCGACGATTTTTTGTTCGCACCAAAGAATGTACTCAGCTTTCACAGCTGATAACGCAATTGCATTATCAAAGTAAAGTGTTAACTTTTCCAACTTTTCGCTCAGGCTAAACTGCAGCAAAACCTGGGAGAAGAGCTTGAAACGATCGATGGTAGGACGTCTTCGTTGACCATGAATCTGTCCGTAACATTTTGTATTAACGAATCTATGCAAGAAATCAGTATCGGCACTTTAAAATAGGCTTCAGAAGGAGAGGTTTCTGGATTGGGACGCGTTGTTTGTTTCAATGAAGGTCTTCAAATAAGTCCTCGGCAAGTAAGGATGCGGATTGAAAAGCCTCTCTGAAAAAATCTTCGGCATTTTCTCTGATGTCCTTAAGAGAATTCAGAACTTCTTTTATGCGGTCGATTGCAGAAACGAAATCTAAGGATTTGTTCTGTAGGGAAACTCATAAGGGCAGCGCTAAACTGGGAGTTTTTCGTATACAATGAGGCTTACTAGGCAATCGCATTTTTGGACCATTGCCAAAAGTGTTGATACTTTCGAAGACATCACCCACGTTCTGCTAGTTTTTTTTTCAATACTTATTGAGATGCATTTGAAGAGCTCTACAAAGGAATTAATACTGTCATGTCTTTTAATGAATTTTGTTTCACAAAGGCGCAGAAGTCGAGTTTTTCGGCTCTCTGGTGCGTTTTTTTTTATGACAGTTTTGAAAGTTACATAATATGCATTTGAAAGGTTGCGGAAGAAATAAGCTATTTCACTAACTAAAATAAATAAATAAATAGGTGGCGCAACAGGCGTGTAGACACCCTAGGCCTAGCTTCTCGCAACCATTCGTTTTGTGTGAGTTTCTATTTTTGGGACGAATGGAAGGGACCTACAATTTTATGCCGAGTCCGAACGGCTAAATTGAGAAGCTTTTTCATGACAGTTATACTCTCGGATGTTTGTCAGACGTTCGCGAGAGGTAGCGCAGTAGAAAAAACCTTAAGATGTAATTTGTGTTTTTCCGGGGATCGAACCTGGGATCCCTCGCACAGCAGTCCAACACACTAACCACTGCGCTACTGCGCCCACTATTTCATTTCACTAACTACACCTAGGTAATTGCGAATTGCAGGAGTTGACATGGCAGAACCAGGTTAAAGCTATGGCTTGCACAGTGTACATACCTAGCGTTTGAATACTTTATACCTACCGGGATAGTCTCCTTATTTTTGTAGATTTGAATTTATATTAAGCCCCATTACGGTCATTTCAGTTTCACTTGCAATCAAGACACAGCTCACAACATTTTCTAGGAAAAATGCTTCAACAGTTCCTTTAGATCCAAATGAATGACCATTCAATTCATCCCAAGGACTCATTGCACATTTGAGGAGTCACAGTCAATTCAGGAATCACATGGCAGGATCAAATATCCTATATTGCACGATCGGCGTCTGCTAAGTTGAGCTACCTATTTAGAACAAAGAGGTACTTTAGCCCCAAGCAACTTCTCCTACTGTACAAAGCACAGGTTAGACCAGGCCCGGAATATTGCTCCCATATATGGAGCTCGGCCCCAAAACATTCACTTAACCTACTTGACAGCATACAGAGACGAGCAGTTCGACTTATTGGGGACCCTTCACTCACATCGAATCTACAACCCCTGGTGCACAGAAGACAAGTCGCTCACCTCTGCTTGTTCTATAGGTAGAGGTACTTCCATGGTAGATGTTCTGAGGAACTCAAAGACATTGTCCCTCGAAATGTAACTTTTGGGCGCCCCACAAGAAAGGCTGCTAATGCTCATGAGGATACAGTACACTTGACAACCGCGAGGGCATAAACTTTCCAAAACTCGTTTTGTTACAGGACAAGTAAAATTTGGAACTAGCAGACATCTGCAAGCATCTCGGAGCGCTGTTGAAGCGTTATAGGTCCGCCTTTCCCGGAAAAAGTATTAAACAATTTTAGTTTTTGTCTTTTGTTAAATACTTTCGGGGGGGGCTTCAGCCCCTCAAGCCCCCCCCCCTGGCTACGTGCCTGATGTATAACTAAGCTTTTTTTAATCAGGTTTCCTCAGTGTCTCTATTTTTACGCTTTGTAAAAAATCCATTGCGGTTGTCATCCTCTCTGTTCTATTTAACAATTGCTGAACTAGTTGTCATAGTTCAACTCACATTGACTAGTTGTGGAAGTTTACTAAACAGGAGAGGCTAGATCTAGCCTGTGATAGTTAAGAAGGTAAGATCTTTAATACAATATTTCGGCACTTTCTCAAGGGATTCGAGGATGGGTTTTACTAGAGATCACTGTCTGGTCTTAGCTAGACAGGCGCATAAATAGTGAATGAGAGTTTCTTTTTATTTTCCCGGTCAGACTGCATAGTCTGGTCACCTATAATAAAGGGTCCGCCATCGCCATCTAACGTTTTTTTTCCAACTAGTACTAGAATGGTAACACGTAGCTCATGTCTGATTTGACAGATAATTAGTTTTATCCTTCCGCTGAACGAATATGGTTGTGTATACGCTTGAACAACGCTGGGAAATATTGCGACATTACTTTGAAAATCATGGTAATGTTGCAGAATGTGTGCGAAAATTGCGTACAGATTTTGGAAGAAGAGAAGCACCGTCAGCTCCGTATGTTCGTTATCTTGTGAAAAAAGTGAAAGAAACTGGCATCCTCATCGATAAACCAAAGCGTGAAAAGCCAAAAACAGTGCGTACACCCGAGAAAATTGCTGCTGTGGCAGAAAGTGTGCGTGAAGCGCCATCAACATCAATTCACCGTCGTTCTCAACAATTGAACATTTCGGAGACATCATTGAGACGAATTTTGCATAAAGACCTTGGTATGACGCCCTACAAAGTCCAATTGCCCAACTGACCATCCAATGCGTTTTCGCTTCGCTAAGTGGGCCTGCGATCGACTTCGAGAAGATGCCGATATTGCCAAAAAAAATCATCTTTTCAGATGAAGCTCATTTTGATCTTGGCGGGTATGTAAACAAGCAAAATTGTCGCATTCGGGGCACAGAAAACCCGCACGCATACATTGAAAAGCCAAAACGAGTCACTGTTTGGTGCGGATTTTGGTCCAGAGGCATAATTGGGCCATTTTTCTTCGAAAATGAGCAAGGAGTGGCCGTTACAGTCAATGGCGATCGTTAGCGGGCCATGTTGAACGAATTTTTGTTCACAAAAATTGAAGAGGAGGATATTGGCAATATTTGGTTTCAACAGGACGGCGCTACGTGCCACACAGCCGAAACTACACTCGATGTTTTGCGCCCTGTTTTTGAAGATCGCATTATCAGCCGCAGAGCTGATGTCGTTTGGCCACCGCGGAGCTGCGATTTGACACCGTTGGACTATTATTTGTGGGGTGCCGTAAAAGATAAGTGTTACGCCGACATGCCAGAGACAATTGACGCTTTAAAGGACAATATTCGTGAAGCCATTGGTGAAATACAGCTGCACACAATCGATAATGTGCTTAAAAATTGGACCGATCGTGTAGGCTACTGCATGGCCAGCCGAGGCAGCCATTTGAATGAAATTATTTTCCATTATTAACCGGAAGGATTGTACTTTCAAATAAAAAAAGAAATTTGAGAAAATATTCAGTAGTTTTTTTTATAGCATTTTCAAAAAAAAAAAAGTTATTTGGCGGACCCTTTATAAGTCTGTGGCGATATCTTTTCGGCTTTTTCTTAAAATATGTTTTTTTAATGCGTTCTGTAGATTGGATATGATACAGCTCTTCAGCCTCTTCCATTTATGGTTGATCTTGAACAGAAA
The DNA here is from genome assembly GCA_949372485.1 of Cheilosia soror. NCBI lineage: Eukaryota > Metazoa > Arthropoda > Insecta > Diptera > Syrphidae > Cheilosia > Cheilosia soror. The sequence continues at coordinate 84,187,101 of OX443561.1, forward strand.
TTCTAAGGAAATTTTTGCTAAAGTGAACTGATGAAGGTCTGAGCCTGGCCAGCTCGTCAGCATGTTCGTTTCCATAAACTATGCTCTGCTAATTCATCATCAGACTCCTTTTAAGTGATTGCTTGAATAGTTTTGAATTCTGACAGTCAATTCTCTGTATATCGTATAATCCACTTGGCAAGATATTTCTGCTATCATTCCTACCAAAGTGACTGTGTCTACGAGTTGTTGTTAATGTACACTGGTCGGCATAAGTATTTTGACAAAACTAAAGTTAATTCTGCTCATAATTTAAAACTTACTTCATGTAAATTTTGGCATCAATGGAAAGGTCATTTAAATTCCGTTTGAATGATACAAAACTTTCCTAATATGATCAGCTTCACTTTCTTAGTCGATCTAGCGATGTCCGTCTGTCCGCACGATTACGGCCGTAATTTAAGAGCTATCGAATTGAAATTTGGTACGTAAGCTTCTCTCCACCAAACTGAGGCCAAGTTCGAAGATAAGCAAGATCGGATGAAAACTACTACTACCTCCCATACAAAATATATAGCTATTTTATGTTAAAAATTGAATTTAAATAGATACAGTAAAGATAGCAAGTTTAAACTTTTCACATATTGTTTTAATAATATTTAAAATTGTTTGACAAAAAATTTGCTTGGTCGAATAAAAACTACCCATACCTCCCATACAAATATGTATATGATTTTTTAATACAAAAATATTTATTTTATTTTTACAATACTATAGTATATTTTTACAATAAAATAGTATAATAATTTTAATTAATAATTAGGTGGCGCAACAGGCGTGTAGACACCCTATGCCTAGCTTCTCGCAACCATTCGTTTTGTGTGAGTTTCTATTTTTGGGACGAATGGAAGGGACCTACAATTTTATGCCGAGTCCGAACGGCTGAATTGAGAAGCGTTTTCAGGACAGTCATACTCTCGGATGTTTGTCAGACGTTCGCGAGAGGTGGCGCAGTAGAAAAAACCTTAAGAGCTTCGACATAGTCGAAGATAATTATTTGGAGTAATGTAGTCCATTGAGGGTACAAAACGGTACAAGAACAAAGGCTTTCTTTCAATATTCGAAAAATTAATCAGGTATTTAACCGTCTAAATTTAATTAAAAATAAATTTAATAAAAAACAATGGCCATGTTAAACAAAGAAAGAAAAATATGTGTTCTTAATGATAAATATAATTTCACTCCACTCGGCTTTATTTTTGCAAATTTAAAATGTAATTTTTAACACCGTCATTAATTCTGTACAAATAAATTATAAAAAGAGCTGTAAGAGTTAATACAGTAAATACATTTAAATACATTTAAAAATAAAAGTATTTACTTAACAATAAAACAAAAGTCAGAGCTAATTTTTTTTGTTGTAAACACTAAATGATTTATAAATCATATTTTTATTAACACGAATAGAATCCTACTACATATTTGCTTGCAATATTGACAAAACGATATTTTAAATAATTAATTAAAAATAAACTATATGCTCAATTCTTTAGGGTAAAAAAACACATAGATATCTATAGCAAAAATAATAGAAGCATTTTCAGAGTATTGTCGTAGCCACAGTCTCGTTTCGATTAGGTATAACGAAATAAATTTATTTTTCACAAGGCGCCAATAAGTTAATTGAGAGGGAAATTTATTTTGAATTATTCACTTCTTTCTTCCTAGGCACGGCAACGGCTACGGCCGGCAGTACGGCACACTGTCCTGCCAAAGAGGGGTAGCGGACAAATGGTTGGGTATTTGCAAAAAGGCAAGTGGGTGGCACAATTTATTACACTTGTTGTCACTAAAAGCCGTTCAAACCGATTAGTATGCGAAAAATGGGAGAATTTTCAATAATGGTTATTTGTGTTGATTTTATTTTTTATTCGTTTATATTTTATTCGTGTTATTGATGAACTTTGTATGTGGCATGTTGACCAAATTGGATTTAATTAATAATTTACCATTAGAAACATGCTGTTTATCGATTTTTCAATACACAATTCACCGGCGGGCAGATTAATAGTGGTTTTGTGGCTCTTTCTGTTGCGGTTTATGTGAATTAATTTGTTTAATTGAATCTCGGAATGGTGAGATGATTTGTTATTTTTAATTGGGTTTTAAGTGTTTTGCGTGCGGTGGAAGGTATTTCAATTCGAAAATTGACAGGTGGGTGGTAGTGATGTGAAATCGTGCTATGGTTCATTTTGCAGCGCAATCTACATCGCCAATTTGAAAGTAACTCGTTCGTTACCTCACTATCTTGATGGTTGTGATAACCTTACAAGAAAGTTTCATCCCCAAATGTATCTGTACCCGTAGAACATTCTCTAGCGTGAAGTTAATTTCCAAATGCAACGAACCGCATACGATCCCATTTGACACAGTAAATGTCTCACAGAGCGCTGCATTTGGAATACGTAATGTAAAGTTCTAATTAAGTTGCAAACCGTATTAATATGTGTGTGCGAATTCAAATGAGCCCTGCACTCATTTGGGATGCATTTCGCGTACAAAGCATATAATAATTACACCCCTTCCTCAACAAAAACTCCCTAGAGCATCATTAAATCAAGTCGAACAGTGCGAATTAAACCGCAATTAAAAAGGAAGATACCGTGTGTGCACTGTGCAGGTCCTTTTCTCAGAAGCCACTCTAAAGTATGGTGTGCACTGCATGTGTGAAAAAGTTTAATCCTCTTCAGAATCTATTATAACTATATGTAGTTGTACGGATTAACTGTAAACTTTGACAAAAAAAAAAAAAAAAACAAGAAACCAAAGGCAAGACCACCACCTAGCAACAAAGTAATGCGAATGTTAATCTCTAGAGATACCGAAAAAGCTTTTCGAACAATTCCAATTGTATCTGGAGCGTTATAATTTGAAAGGTGAGAAGATTATACTGAACCGTATAATAAAAAGGAGATACACCTCCATAGATCGACCTATGCCAATGGGCTGTAATTTTTTCTTCTCCTGACCTCGCATAGCAACCGACACCGACACCCAATTAAGACAAATGTTAACATCGACGGCAAGTTGTAACTTTGTTTTAATTGAAATATCATTGACATGCCTTGAATGTTGGGAATGTATTTCGATTTAACCCGTGTATCTAAGGACCCACTTGAATATACCTATCAGACAAAATGAATTTATGCAAATCGTATCCAATATAATCCGGAGGAACTTTGAAATGGACTAATTGAATGGTAGGCGTCGGTCGGATGGGGAGACACACCGATTTAGGACTACCTTCTCATAATTGATGGTTTATTAATTAAAGTGTTTGCTATAACTGACATTATAGTATTAATTGTTTAAAGGAGAGAATTCAATTTCAAGTTGTAAGGAATATAGGTATAGGTTTAGGTAGTTATAGTGATAGATACTTTGTTTGTCTATGTTTAGATTGTCGGTTTTAATGAATAAATTTCAATAGATTTTGTAACGACGACGTTTTCAATTATTCTCTTTAATTAAGTATGTTAACTTTGTTTTGAAAGGTAGTCAAGGGTAACAATTGCCCTGCAACCACAGCACTTATGTCGATCGGGTTGGTGTTGCATGAATATACGTTTACATGGGTATTGTTGCAAAAGAATGCAATCACTTGGTAATGTTTTCTTTGGACTACCATTCAATGATTTGTATTGTAATAAAATTCATGATTTATTTTAAGAGTAAAATCAAAAATCGTTTCGAACGCAGTTAGACATAACTTTTCACCAATCAAATAATTTTAATTACGTGAATGCAATTATTTCCAATCATTTGAAAATTTAATTCAATTAAATTTATTAATATCTATATCTATATCATATAATAAAACTGTAGGAATTTTCGATGTCAGCTAAAAACTCGAAAACTACTGGACAGATTTCAATGAAACTTTTTTTTAAATGTTCCTTAAGACTGTGAGACTGCTATAGGCTATTAAATAGCCACGTCCTTAGGAACAGTTTTTGGCCAAAATGTATTTTTTGAATTGAAAATATGAATAGGTAGTTGCTTGGATTCCATAGGAAGAGGGAAACAAAGGAATGGAAATGCAGTATTACAAATAAGTAGCAAGATCTGGGAGAGGGAGGAATTTTCTTTTTCTCCTAAAAGCGCGAAAACTACTGAACAGATTTCAATGAAACACTCAAAGTGTAATTTTAAATGAACCAAATATAATTTTGTGTGAGCGGGCAAGGCGAGCACGGGTCCAGCACATAAAATTGGAACTTCTTTAAAGGCTTTCAAATTTACAATTTTTTTTTATATAATCTCTCCCGAGAAAGACGAACCTATAACGCTTCATCAGGACCCGAAGATGCTAGCAGATGTATATTAGTTCTGCACTTAACTTCACCTCCTTAGGTGAAGAGGGAGTTAATACTCTAATCTCGTGTCATTAAAGTGACAGATTGGGCTGATTGTGACCCTTTTCAAGAAATGGGTTTAACGAAATTGCTCCAATTACAAGGGTATACCCGTTTTCAGTCTCCCCGAAATTTTTTTTTGCCAAGGTGCTAGGAAAGGCTTTGCAGAGATGTGGTGATCAGAATGGTACTTCAGAAGGCTTGGGAGTATTCTCCAACTGTCTACGCATGCTTCATAGATTTGGAGAAAGCATACTACCTCGAGGTAAACCCTGGAGTGTATTGCAGGAGTACGTAATTGACGGTTTTCTCTTGAGGGCCATTCAATCTCTACACAAACTGTAAAAGCTGTGTTGGGGTAAACGGCTTTAAATCAGTATTTTTCACTGTGGGCGTTGAACTTTCCCAGGGATGCGTTTTGTCTCCTCTCCTTTTGATTACTTATATGGACTGGATGCGCAGTCTTGGCGAAGAACGCTTTGAATTGGGAGATCTGAGGATAAGTCATTTGCTCTTCGCTGATGACTTGGTCATCCTTGGGTCCTCTCGGATCGAACTTTAACGTGCACTCTATCGCTTTGTAGTCGTTTGTATTGAATCTGAGATGAAAGTGAACGTAAAACAGGTGAAGAAGTTTAAGTATCTCGGGGTCTTAGGCCCACTGCATACGGAGCAACTAGAAAAAAACTGATCAGGGATGCGAATTGGCAACTAGTTTGCTTTGAGTCATTATACCCTGTGTAATCAAAGGGGACGACGCACACGACACTACTGGTTAAAAACTCGTTTGCGATTCACAAAAACCCAGTTTGTAACCAGCCGTCTGTTGATTTGCATGTCGGGTATCGGGTTGCCTATTGATTTCAGTTTCTAGTTTATCGAAAATAAGCGAACAACAGGCCAACCTGTTGCTGGTAGGTGAGGTTGAAAAACATAACGACACTGAACGAACTAGAAATTTTGATTGGTGATAAGTTTCCTCGTGTGTAGAGTCAATTTGCGGCTAAGTCCGTAACTGTAACCCGAGTTGCCAACCGATTTAATATTTTTCCAGTTGCATGTGCATTGGGCCTTATTCACGAGTGATGGAACGAGCAATCCTGAGTTTTCCTATAGGATTGGTCAGGCTGGGTCATTTTTAAGACAGCTCAGTCATTCTGTTATTAGGAGGACTGACCTTGGTGTCAAAGCTAAGTTGTCAGTTTTTAGTTCGATGTTTGTTCCAACACAACTCGAGGTTTGTGTAAAAGCCGAAAGCATAAGGTCGCGGATACAAGCTGCCGAAATGAAATTACTCCGAAATTTGTATTGCTGGTGTGACCCGTAGATATCGTATTAGAAACAATGTCCAGGAGCTACTTCAACGGACGGAGTGATCCATGCTTCGGGGGTTTGGTCATGTTAAACGCATGTCCCCAACTAGGATCTCACGACGTGCTATGGAATCCGTATCATCAGGCAGGCGTCCTTTAGGTAGGTCCATCAGGATGAGATGTTTGGATCAAGTTTATAACCTCTCCTCTACTCGTATGGGGTTGGGGATTCTCCTTGATGTTTTAGAGCCGATGGCGGAGAATCAAGGGCTTTGGAGGGTCCACTTGAGTAACTTACACCCGCGATAAAGGATAAGCGGGCCATAGAAAATGAATGAATAACTTAGTTTTCAATCTTTTAAAGTACTTTTTTCTTTTCAATGAATTGCATTTTTTTTAATAATTTTATTTAATCCAGTGAATTGCATTCTTTGCCAATTACTGTTAATGAATTGCATCTTTTTGTAATTTTTTTTATTTTGATGTAATTTTATTTTAATATTTGAAGACCTAAATACCGGTTGTATTGCAATGACCACAATAATGACTCTATTAAAGGCACCTTCGATAAGACGCTTTGGAGGTCGAAAACAAGTCTTGAAAAACCAAGGGTAAACCCATTGGTGGTAAAATGGGTAGACAATATGTTGAATACGATAAATATTGAGATCGGAACCGCACAAATTAGAGGAAATGCTGACTAGCAGAGGTTGCTCAAAAGGATGAATTCTTTTACCTACATTTTGGAATATCACAGAGGAGTGAGGACACTGAATCATCTTTTTTGTTCCCTGAATAACACATTTTCATACCTTGTAAAATGACTAAAACACAGACCATTATATCCCCACAACAAAGACTAGTGGAAAGATCAAAGGATACATTTCCCCATTAATTCACTATTTCATTTCTCCCCTTTGCAGTAATACACTCTGTGACTGTGAGGCTGTTTTAATTCAAAAAGTAAAGACTCTCCCTTTCTGCATAAACTCAACGTATCTCTCCATATTTGAAAGTGAATTCTTTTTACCGGGCCGCCCCAACAATCAGCCAAGTGGCCTTGTCCCACAAAAACCCTTGCGAAAAATAATGCAAGGAATGCACACACCGTGGTTCCCCTGCAATTTCGCATGCATGGCAGGTCATCATAAGCATCCTTCATTTTCTGAATCAACCAACCGCATACTCGTACATTCTCGGCCAGCTTTATGCCTATATAGATTGCCAGGAGATAACAGCGTATGCTACACAATGCACTCCTGGGGTGTGCGCGCATGGACTACTGTGTGGACGAACATGTGTCTTTTGAAAAAAAGTATGGGTGAGCTTATGGGTAGCTTGAACTTCATTCATTTTCCTAAAAGCCTTTGGAATCTTGTGTGTGGTGATATATTTTTTGCTCTTCGTTTTCCTTTTCGACCAGCCGTCGGTGCTTTAATTTATTAATATGCGTCTTTACTTATCATGATTAGGGTTTACCAAAGTTAAAGGGTAACTAGAAGTCACTCTATTTCTATAAGGCGTAGGCTTTAAATATTCGCTCCTTAGGTGTCACAGATTAAGTAATACCCTTATTAATTAAAAAAAAAAAATGATTTCTCGCATTTGCAATGCAACCGGAATCAAATTTCAACAGACTCAGCCAAAGAATGGTAAACATTTTCAAGTATTCCAACCGTTGCAATACGTCCTTGATTTTCCCTCTTTGCAAAATGTGAATAGTTTAAGTTAAAAAATTCAATTGAGGTTGCATTTTCTCTTGAATAAAAATAGTTAGGGAACTGAATAATATTATGGAAAGGGCTGACGCTGGATGTGGAGAGGAAAACTTCTCTTTTGAAAAATGTTGCAAATGTACCTACCTCATCGTTTGCATTTGAATAGAAATGAAAGGAAAATACACTGCATCTGAAAAGTTTAAGCAAACTTGTGTTTGCTATATAAAAAAAAAATTAAAATCGATTTAAATGGTTTTTAATAATTCGTTTTTTTTTTACAAACTTTTTTTTTGATATCGACTAAGAGTAGGGTAAGCCGCAGTGAAAGTTCATTTATATTCTTTTTGCGATGAGATTATTTAGAGACAAAAGGCTAACGAAACCAATTATAATAGAAGAAATGATAAGATTAATTGGGTAAAATATGCCCACTTTTAATTATGGATTACCATTTTAAAGGAGGCGATCATACATACATACATACATACATACATTTTCAATGGCCCGCTTATCCATTAAGTGGGTCGCGGGTGTAGGTTACCTAAGTGGACCCTCCATAGCTCTCGATCCTCCGCCATCGACTCCAAATCATCAAGGGCAATCCCCATACGGGTAGAGGAGAGATTATGAATTTGATCTAACCATCTCATCCTGGGTCTACCTAGAGGACGCCTGCCCGATGAAACGGATTCCATAGCACGTCGTGGGATCCTAGTTGGGGTCATGCGTTTAACATGACCAAACTACCGAAGCATTGACCGCTCCGTCCGGAGAAGTAGCTGCTCGACATTGAGTTCTTCACGTTTTCTGGTATTTCTAATGCGATCTCTACGAGTCACACCAGCAATACCACGGAGAAATCTCATTTCGGCAGCTTGTATCCGCGATCTTATTCTTTCAGTCATTACCCAAACCTCATGACCATAGGTAAGAATAGTTGTCCCGAATTAAAGACTGACAACTTAGCTTTGACACCAAGTTCAGTCCTCCTGATAACAGAATGACCAAGCTGTCTCAAAATCGATCCAGCCTGACCAATCCTACAAGAAAACTCGGCATTGCTCCTTCCATCACTCGTGAATAATACCCCGAGATACTTAAACTTCTCCACCTGTTTCAATGGGACTCCACTAACATGCAGAGTGCATTGAACAGGCGTTCTGGAGACGACCATCACTTCAGATTTGTTCACATTTACCTTCATCTCAGCTTCAACACAAACGGCTACAAACCGATCGAGTGCGCGCTGAAGTTCAGTCTGAGAGGACCCAAGGATGACCAAGTCATCAGCGAAGAGCAAATGACTTATCCTCAGATCTCCCAATTCGAAACGTTCTTCGCCAAGACTGCGCTGTAACATCCAGTCCATATAAGTAATGAAAAGGAGAGGCGACAAGACGCACCCCTGGCGAAGTCCAACGCCCACGGTGAATGGTATTGATTTAACGCCGTTTACCCGAACACAGCTTTTACAGTTTGTGTAAAGAGATTGAATGGCTCTCAAGAGAGAACCATCAATTTCATACTGCTGTAATACACTCCAGAGTTTCCCTCGAGGGACTCTGTCATATGCTTTCTCCAAATCTACGAAGCAAGCGTAAACAGGTGTAGCATACTCCCAAGCCTTCTCAAGTACCATTCGGTGAGTGAATAACTGGTCGGTTGTGCTTCTACCGGGACGAAAGCCGCACTGCTCATCTCCTAATCGTGCCTCGACCACAGCTCTGCAACGCGTTTCCAGCACCTTGGCAAAGACTTTTCCGGGGAGACTTAAAAGTGATATACCCCTGTAATTGGAGCAATCCCTTTTATCCCCTTTCTTGAAAAGAGGCACAATCACCCCAATCTGCCAATCGCTGGGAGTTTCGCCGCATTCCCAGGTCACTTTAATGACACGAAAGAGCCATTTGACTCCCTCTTCACCTAAGGCCTTTAGCATTTTTGGCCGGATTTCATCCACTCCGGCAGATTTGCCAGCTTTTAGCGATTTGATCGCAAGAATGACTTCCTCTACAGTGGGACTATTTTCCGCCCTGCTTAAGGCGATGGATGTGTCATCCTCAATGCCCTGGATTGGATTGAGCAATTCGGAAAAGTGCTCGCTCCATCTGCGCAAGATGTCCTCCTCATTAGAAAAGAAGTGTACCATCTTTGGATTTGACTCCTTCGATAATGTTCCACTTCCTTCCTCTAAGACGGCGGATGGTCTGCCAGAACACCTTGCTTGCAGATCTGTGATCACGGTCCAATTTTTCGCCGAACTCCTTCCAAGACTGTTCTTTGTCTGCTTTAACAGCCAATTTGCAAGTTCTTCGCGCCTCAATGTACCATTTTCGAGAAGGAGAGTCCCCCAAGTGAATCCACACCTTGAAAGCCTTCTTCTTCTCTCTGATAGCTTCTTGAACTCCGGGGGTTTTAAACCACGCAGTTCTTTTCTCACCACCAGCCAGGAAGCGATCATTTCATTAAAATGTGGATTACAGTATGGAGATTCGAGATTGTTGTCAGTATTGGGAGTGGTCAAATATAAAACAGGCTCTTGCTTAGAACGGCATTCTGAGCTGGTAGGACGTTGGAGTATCAAGCAGACTTCTAACCGCTTTGTTGCTTGTAACATATCTTCGGTTTTTAGCTGAAGGTCTTGAGAGACTTTATCGACTGTCGGAAATATTGCAACGGAAAACCAGTAATGCAAAAAAATCATAGACAAGATTCATACCGTCGTACACCACGGAAAAAACTTTCTAAGACCTTTCAACTTTTGTCGAACTGCTTAAACAAATGGCATATTTTAAACTATAATTACCCGCGGCCAACATTAACTGGTGGGTTTAAAACAACAGCAAACTTGTGATTTTTTCCAAGAAGAACTGGACATCTAACCCTCCCTCGACGTTCTGAGTTATTGCAAGGTCTTTCGGGATGCAGTCACTGCTCTTCGACAAGCCGCTGACTGGTTAAATGGTAGCATATTAAAATTCAAGGTGGTGAAGTCCTATCGCACATCTATTAACGAGAGCCTTTGCTGGGCACCAGGCCATTGCGATGTCCCAGAAAATTCCAAAGCTGACGAATTCCCTAGTATAAACGTATCCATCTAAATGAATACGTACGTGCAATTTTTTTGCTGTTTGGTTTTTCAGCCTGATTTTTTTTTGACAGTTCACGCGTGATTCGTGACACGTGTCAAAGTCAAAAAATGCTCAAATAACATTGCCATTTCAGTATGCATAGACAGCGTTGCCACAAAGATACAATTGTATCAAATTAGATACATTTTTGTCTCCGCGGAAAAAGTTGATACATAGATACTTTTTTTTTTGATTTTGGCTCAATTTGATACATTTTATAATTTTCAATGAAAATTCAGCAAATTCCCACTTGTTTCATATATTTTAAATTTGTTTTCAAATTTATTTTTAAATCTGGAAATATTAAATTGTTGGCTTATTCTTAAAACTGACTATGGTAAATGTATTTCAATCTGATATTCACATACTGGCCTATAGGTATGTGTATGTGTCGAATGAATGAGATGGAGAATACAAACTGCCGAAATAAGGTTTCTTCTTTGAATTTCTGTTGTAGCTTTCAGAGATTGTGCAACAAATACCAGAATACGGGACCTTCTAGCAGCTGGCAGCTACTTCTAAAAATGGAGCGTTTCAAATTTCCATCTCCATGCCAACTTTAGAATTCCACTTGTCATTAAATGAAATCCCAAATATTTATTCCACCTGTATGAAGATTGCCCCTGATGATTTGGAGTCGGCGGCGGCTGGCGGAAGATCAAGACTTGTAGGGGGCTTATGTAAAACGTCAAAATATCGGCGAAGCTTGTACTGTATAGGCGTGTTTTTAAAAATGAGCATGATGATAATAAAATATATGTTCTGTACCACTATCATCTCGCCTTAACGCAATTTCTCACCCGATCAAAACCTAAACTTTTTGAATACGTTTTGTAGTTACATTTTATCAAAGCTATAATGACCCAATCACATTTTTATTAATTGATTAATTATATATTTCACAAACTAACATTCGAATTTGAACTAAATTTGTACTGTAGTATCAAAATTGTGATACACAAAAGTTGTCTCCGGAATGTCATAAGATGTTATTTTATATTGTTGTACTGTTTCTATAAGTATAGTATGACATGTAGTGTGGGTTATTCAATTCAAATTCATTGCTACATAAGCCTCTACAGTTGTAGTTGCGCAGTACGCTAAACCCCGTTGTCAAATGTCAATAATCTCTCCATCAACTGACTGAAAAATCTGATATTTTCTTGTGATACATTTGATACATTTTCCAAACAGGTGCTCGCAATCGTTCAATAATTTCAGACTTTTGTCCCAAAATTAATAAATAGTGCGACATGCCACACAACATGCGATTCCATGGACTGGAGATATTGCAAGCCGAATTTGGTGATCAATTCATCTCACGCATTGGACCTGTGAATTGGCCGCCTAGATCGTGCGATTTGACGCTGATGGACTATTTTTTGTGGGGATATGTGAAGTCTCTCGCCTATACGGACAAGCCAGACAATATTGCCGCCATGAAAGACAAGGCGAGATACCAGTCGATATGTTGGAAAAAGTAGGTATGCCAAAATTTGGACATTCCGGATGGTCCACTTGAGGCGTATTCGCCGTCAATATTTACACGAAATAATATTCAAAGAATAAATGGTTAGAATTAACTTATCGACCATAATAATAATTCCACTCAATTTTACAATTTTCGTTGTTGTTTCTTTTCAATTTAAAAAAACTAAACGTTAAAAAAATCACCCTTTATATATTAGATTGAATTTGATGAGAAAAGATGCAATGATCTTTGAAGACATATAAGAATGTCCCTTGCCATATTAACGTAAGTTAAAACGGACACTGCGCGGTGGGCAGACATGATCATAGGTTGGGTATCCGGTATCTCCTACAATGATTTCTGCAGTAGTTCCGGAGATGAATGAGAAAAGGATACTATTATGCAATAATTGGAAGGCAGCAATAAGTCATCACCTTTGGCACGTTCTAAAAGATTTCCGTGTGGCGAATATCAACACCTTTATTAAGAAAAGTAGAAGATTCTACTAGTGAATAGCGTGATCCACCATTTTTTCTCAGTGTCTATACCCAAGCTATCAACTTATCAAGCCTGATATGGGGTTCATGATAATAGTAGCGATGTGGATACATTTCAGATACAAATTTGCTTTCGATGTGGACAGACAACGCAAAAATGCTACACCATTTGACTGACGCGATGGGACTGTAACATACTCCTAGAATGGCATCAGGTTTAAGATTACAACTCCCGTGAATATGCCGATCAAATTCAAACTTATTTATACGTCCATTTACCAAAATTCAATGTTAAACGGTTGCAGAATTATATAAATCAAATATCTAGAAGGCCACCGATTAATAAGTGACAGACAATACGGATTTCGGAGCCGTCGTTCCACTGGAGACCTGTTAAGCTACGTAACGCACTTATGGACGCAAGCAATTGAACAACACGGCGAATCCAGAGCCGTAGCCTTGGACATATCAAAGGCATTTGACCGAGTCTGGCATAAAGCCCTATTAGGCAAGTTGGCGTCTTATGGATTACCACAACAACTCTGCGGATGGATGCAAAATTTTCTTCTGGGAAGATCGATCCAAGTTGTGGTAGATGGTGTATCATCTAATTCGTTTGCTAGAAATGCAGGATTGCCCCAAGGATCTATTCTTTCCCCAACTCTATTTCTTCTTCACATCAACGATTTGCTTGGATCGACAAATAATAATATCTACAGCTTTGCTGATGACAGCACTCTTATATCCTCTATCTCGAACAGTGAGCCTGTGAATGCGGCTACATCACACAGTCGGAGATGTGAACAAATTAGTTCTCTAAATGGTGATCTGGACAAAATCTTGAAGTGGGGAAAAGACAACTTGGTTGCATTTATTGCAAACAAGACTCAGCTCACAACATTTTACAGGAAAATTGCATCAACAGTTCCTCAGATCCAAATGGATGACCATCCAATCCATCCCAAGGACTCAATGCACCTTTTAGGAGTCACAGTCAATTCAGGTATCACATGGCAGGACCACATATCCTATATCGCAAGATCGGCGTCCGCTAAGTTGAGCTACCTATTTAGAGCAAACAGGTACTTTAGCCCCAAGCAACTTATCCTTCTCTACAAAGCACAGGCTAGACCAGGCCTGGAATATTGCTCCCATATATGGAGCTCGGCCCCAAAACATTCACTTAACCTACTTGACAGCATACAGAAACGAGCAGTTCGACTTATTGGAGACCCTACACTCACATCGAATCTGCAACCGTTGGTGCACAGAAGACAAGTCGCTGACCTATGCTTGTTCTATAGGTACTTCCATGGTAGATGTTCCGAGGAACTCAAGGATATTATCCCTCGAAATGCAACTTTTGGGCGCCCCACAAGACAGGCTGCTAATGCTCATGACCATACAGTACACTTGACAACCGCGAGGACATCATCTTTCCATAACTCCTTCTGTTACAGGACAAGCAAACTTTGGAACTCGCTTCCTGGGGATATATTTCCAGAAGACTACAATTTGCAACAATTTAAGTGCAGAACTAACATACATCAGCAAGCATCTCGGGGCTCTGATGAAGCGTTGAAGGTTTGCCTTTCCCGGGAGAATTATTAAAAAAAAAAAAAAAAAAAAAAAAAACATGCACATATACGCAATCCTAGCTTCAAAGCAACACGCATCTCAATAAACATTAAAATTGATGATTTTCCTAGGAACACAAGTGAGGTATAATTATTTATTAATTGTAATTCACTGCAATTTCGTCTGGGACAAACACGTCAATAAACTGAACATAGATTTGAGGAAGGATTTATAGACAATAACCCACTTGAAATATCATCTAACAGTCCCAGTTTTAAAGTACGTGTACTATGTTCTTTTTGCATCAAAGCTTCGATATGATGTACTTGCCTGGACATATATTCACAAGCTTCAAAGACTACAGAATGCGGCTTTAAGGCAAATAAACTTTAGAATTTACACAAAAACGATCGATTATTATTTAAGGTCCTTATCGTAAAGCAGCTTGCGACACAAAACCTTTGGTAGCAATTGTACAAATTTATATAATGAGAAATAAAATGTGATTTATTAAAAAAACAGTCATACAAGTCACGCCCCTTTGTCCATTCACAAAAAGTGCTTTCTTTGGACAATGCACATCAACGTTCCAAATTTTACTTCGGAAATAGCATGCAACTGCATAATCGAAAGCAACGTCAAAACTTTGCATTCGAATCTAAAATGCGATTTTGTTTGTTTCGAAAATCATTAAAATGATTTTTGCCAAAGTTGACCGCTGACATTTCTGTTAAGAGTAAAATAATCCCAGTTGGAAAAGTTTTATCGAATGGAAAAACAAAAATAACTTGAACACGGTATTCCTCAATAACCAACGTCAGTACATACGAGTACCTGTCCAAGTCTATCAAATATAATTAAAAAAGTTAAAAGATTTATATTTAAACCCAAGCACTCATAGTCATATGCTACCTCATAACAAAAGTCAAGGTCCTCCCTCTCTCTCTCTCTATCTCGCATAAGCAAGCATTAGCAAACATAATAGACAGATGAAAGCTGAAAGGAAATGCCTATAATTACAAATCGACTCACCACCGGAACTACACGCTCAATTCGCAATAATGACCCAACTTTGGTGGAAACCAGCTGATGAAAAAATATTACGCATACGCCCGAGTACCTTCTTCGTTTGATTTTCTCCCACATTGTGGCTTTTGGGAATTTAAACATCTGCATAGCTAACCACCACATTCCTTAAAAAAAATGAATCTGTACATCATCTGTAGTACGAGTACGGATAATCCAATTTAGTTCTCAGAAATACAGAGCCCCTGAGAAATGAATGAACCGAAACGAGTTCTTCTTCTCCTTGCGATAGAATTTGAAAAGTTTATTCAGCCAAATTGTTGGCATTTTCGGAATTTTTCATACTCGCTCTTATATATACAACAATATTGGTGCAGTGAACTGCATAGATTCTGCTTTTAATTAAAACAAAACAAACTCTCACACAGAATCGTACTGTATTCAACAAATCACGCAGACACCACGTCAAATCGCTGCAAAGTAGGCAAAGTCACAACACAACAATACCGGGACGCTAACACCGCCTTTGGCCCTAAGAGTGTGTGTTGTGTATGCTACCGCATCTGATGGAGAATTGTATATATTTTTTGTTCTGTGATGGCGCATCATCTTTATAATAAAAAAAAAGCTGACATTTGTGACCTCAAAAGTACTGTGTGTCATTATAATCATTATTTTTCTGTTCCATTTATGCTACATGTTGCAGGGCGTGTTCAGCATGCACCACACATCAGTAGTTGCCAAGGAATTTCGATAATGATGAAGCAGGTGATTAGTGTGACCAGAGTTGAAGAGATTTTCGCGATTTTAATACTAAAAAATTAATTCACTCGAAGTCAAGTCGAAAATTTCGCTGAAATCGGTGAAAGGTAAAAAGAAACTTTTAAATATATAAATAACGAGTATACATTAATGGATATCCGGGTAGCTTATAGATTACTCATCCATGGCCATCTCATACCCAAACACAAACAACTCATTCATGGGACAACTGAAGACTTTTCATTCACATGCTAGTTTCAGGGTAAGTGTAAGTGCCATTCTGTTCGATTAGGATACAATTTTTCGTTTAGAAATCTTTTAGGTTAGGTTAGGTTTGGTCAAATGTCAATAGATGAGTAGTCTTATAGATGAGCTGTTTGGGTATGAAATAGCTGTTGATGACTTGGCTGTTACAATGACCACATAGCTAGTGCTTTAAATATTTAAAAAAATTTCAAAGTTGTGATGAGTTCAGCAAATAAGTGAATGAATAAAAGTGGGCTCAATGATCGACCCCCAAAAATACAAATTACAATTAAAGTTTTTTTTTTTATTGCGCTGCCGCATTACTCAGGAATGTCTAAGTAACATTCGACAGTAAATCTATCCTGAGAAAAGTTATCAATTCATCTGTTCGGCTCCAAATTGTAGGATCTGAGCCAAAAATGATTGTAAGAAGCTTCCTGTGTAAACCTGTCGCTTACAGTGTATGTATGTATTCAATAAAATAAAATTAGACAACAAATCTTACAAAACCATCGTTTTATTCCCGCCTAAGACGATTTTTTCTAAGGGCAAAAAAAAAAATAAAAAATTCTCACATTATAATTTCAATGGCATTGGCTTACAAGTTATGTTAGGTTAGGTAGGGTAGGTAGGTAGAAGTGGCGGTGGAGATAAACGCAAGTAGCACTATGTGCCATTTTGTTACAACATACTCATTTGACCTGGTTGTCGAAGGGTGGCTTAGATTCAGCCTGTGGAATTCCAAAAGGTTATAAGTTCTTTGATGCTATTTTTTGAGACTTCCTCGAGTGATGCAAAGAAGGGTTTACACAGAGCTCGCTGTCTGTCCTGGCTAGTGCCGGACAAGCGCATAGGTAGTGAATGAGGGTCTTTTATCGGTTGTGTCGTTACAAAAGCAACAGTGTGTATTATGGGGGATGTCTAATCTGACTGCATGGTCCCCTCTAGGCCAGTGGCCTGTGGTAATCGCCAGTTATTCTGTCTATATCTTTACGTGTTTAACTCAGGAGGGGGGTTGTTTATTTCCCTGCTATAATTTGGCCACATCCTTCTGGATATGATGCAAATTGTTAGACTCATCCATCTGAGATTGGCTTTCGATGGGGATTCTGAGGAAATTTTTGCTTTGACTACTCCTATTGGAATGTGAACCGATTCCGCAAGTGAGCAGTGGAGGATTGAACATTGTTTAGCTAACTCGTCAGTCTGTTCGTTTCCATAAACGTTGCTATGGCCTGGAACACAGATCACGGTAATCCTGAACTGATCAAGCGAGGCCAGCTCCTCTCGACATTACTAATACTAAATTTGAGGTTATATTGACTGAGGTGATAGCCTTGATCGCAGCTCGACTCTCAATGAATATGTCTATCTTTTTTGCCTCGGAACTATCTTCGTGTGTAGTTTGATTGGACGACAGGCTTCATGGATAGCAAGTATTTCCGCTTGAAACACACTGGCTGAGTCCGGGAGCCTGAAGGATTTTGAGATGCTCAGAGACTCCGAGCTATTTAACTAGGTTAGGCGTTATGTAAGTGAGTTGGCGAGACAATAGAAAGCTGTAGCCCCCACACTAAGATCAATGCAGATCCATTGTGATGTCATTTAGGTTTATAGCTCCCCAGTTCCCCACTATGCGGGAACATATAAAAAACCTAAAACCAGCCATCCCGCAGAATTTACAACTTTATGTAGGTCATTTATTGATCTATCTAAAAATATATATATTTTAAGTCATCAACAAAGTATCTTAAAAAAATTCCATTTCTGATGTTGCAGAGTGCCGGTCAGTGGCAAGAAAAATATAAGCCGTCCTCATACACCTATAGATTTTATCTTTGAAGGCTTAAACTTTACTTTGATGCTTCTCAACCGTCTTGTTGTCCTAAAAACCAGTCTGAAAAAAAAAACGACTTGTTCTGGCAGCACTACTAGTCGCAAGTTGTCATCTTAACTAAATTGGGGGGGAATGGTTTTCTGATAAAATAGGACTCCCAGTTTTTTCACCCGTAACATTTTATATATGCTTTGGCAGCACTATTATTCACAAGTTGCGAGGTTATACAAAATTCTAGAGAGGAACTGAATTTCAGCAATGGTTGGCGTCCTAACTGAATTAGGGAGTATTGCTTTAGTTTTTGTGATTCGTTTTAATTTTTTCCAATAATTTAGTCAAATTGAATGTTCTGGCAGCACTATTAACCAACAGTTGGAAAAAGAGATATATAAGCTAAAAAAGAATATCGCCAATGGTTGTTATCTTAACTAAATTCGGAAGTACTCGAGTATTCCTTCGACTTTTATGATGTCTATATTTTTTCCTGTAACATTTCCAATAGCGTAGTTAAATATAGTATTCCTTACAGCACTAAATACTATTAGCAAGTTTCGACGGTATATCACCTTATAAAGAGGCTAGAAAAAAAAGTGGTTGGTGTCCTAACTAAATTAGGAAGCATTGCTTTGAGTTTCATGGTCATTTTATGAATCCAATTTATTAGTTGTTAGTTTTTAAAGTGAACTTTTAGAGTTACCAAAATATTTACCAACAATAATTTTCATTAAGAATTTTAAATGTTAATTTTAAATTTGAATTTAAAAAAAAACCCTGATTTGGCCACACTTAATAATTGCTGTTGATTGTAATGTGGAGGTTTCATATTATTTTTTTTTTTGTTGCGAATAATACATGTGACCATATCCATCTTAATGAGTCTGGGATCTAGTCAGACAGGCAGACAGTTCCCCGGACGTCTTCTCATTCTTGTTTCATATGCAAAAATGGCACGACTGCCGGAGTAATTATGTGACAAGATGCCAGCAGTGGTCACATTTTGGCCAAGACAATTTTTACAATTTTTGCGCAACTGGTGGGGGAAATTCTGGCTTGTGCTATTATTTTTTTCTTTCGAAAATTAATGGGGACAATGGTTTTTGTGAGTTCCTGTTGTGTTGGTAATTATTTTGCAAAAGGTGAATAATTGTGTTCGTTTGTAAATCAGCAGAGAGGATATAATATCGAAAAGGCTGCAATTTCGCTGACTAATGAGCATTTGAAGAGGGCTTGTGAAATAATCAAATAAATTGTGTAGATGGAGGGAAAAATAAAATTAAATTGTTGAAATCGTTTGAGATTAAATGGGATTTTGCTAATATCTTTGGTTTCGGTGTATGGATGGACAATGAATTGTCAGCATGGTTGGACGAATAATTCTTGCGTTGAACGTGACAGGAAGCGTTCGTCGCTCAGTTGCACAAATGGGAGAATTTTTGCCAAAGTGTGTTGTGATTCATCAGAAAAAAATTCAATTTGAAATTCCTTAAGCGATTTGATGTGTTTTGTGTGTTGGGAATTGTGTGAGGGAAATTGGTTGTAGGTTTTTTTTTCTGGTTTTATATTCATTTTCAGAGAAGACTGTAAGACTAGAAACTATAGGGAAATCCAAACAATTTATCTGTACAAATACGTTTTCAAGAACATTCTTTCCTACTCGTTTTCTCAGAACCTTCTCAGAATAGATGAACTTAAATCAAACTCAAACCACCAAAGTGGAACTCATTGTCGCAGTCAACGAAGGTAGTTGGCAGCACTGCGCATTAAACAACAAATCACAACTAGAGGGACTCATACTCAGCACGAAAATAAAGAAAAGGTCACGTATTGGCTGGCCAATCAAATGTCTCCTTCTATACGCATAATTGCATTTTTACTCTGCGGCCGGCGTGGGTGCGATCAGATCAGAACAAAGTCAGTCTTCGTAGAGCAGCGGCAATGTAAGGAACAACACAATTTTGAAGCCACCGATAAATCAATATATACGTTAATGTAATTTAAAAGTAAAATAAAATACTATGAAGACTCAAATTTATTCAAACGTGTTTTTTACACTCATCAATCTAGGAAATAGCTGCAGGCAATACTTGTATAAAGCCAAACCCTCTAGAGAAGCTACTGATTAGGATGCTTATAGAAGTATTTAAAGTATCATCTTGGAGGGATATAGAGCTACTTTTAGTTGTCTTAAAATATTCAAACGTATAGCAAGATTTGCCTTGATGGACTTAGCTTTAGACCCTTCAAAACTCCCGGACTTGACTTGATGTCATAACCGCAAGTAGCTTCTGCATAAATGAGGAGAACGATTAGGTCAATCCCCGATCTCGCTATGTCTGCAACTGTCATGTCTAGTTGCAAAAAAGTATATTTCACCTTACAGTCATGTCCCTTATCAGAGGTGACGAATATGACATTTACAAGACCAAATTTCCTCCGCAAATAGTGCCGACTATTTAAGGCACTGAGGAGGATAGCGAGCTTTCGAAACTAAGGTCACAAAAAGCTTAAACAGTTGTAATTTTAGTTATAGCCGACTTGACACATAAATACGTGTCTAACTTACTTATTTATCACCAATAAGCAAATTGAAATTTTAAGATTTGTCCTATTATTACAACCCTCCTGTAGACCTGGAAGCGAAGCCATGAGTCCGCGAAGAGCTTGAGAACTATTAGCGCCACGTTTTTCATACTTAAACTCTTGAACGTATCCTAGGTAAGGTATTGAAGCCTCGTAAATAATATTTTATAAGTACTAGGCACAACATGTGCATATATCTAGCTTCTCACAACCATTTGTTTGCGTGAGCTTTTACTTTTGGAATGGAAGTAGGTAACCTAAAAATGTATGGTGATTCCGAACGCTAAATTGAGAAATTTTCTCAGGACAATTAGGATGGATGTTCGTCAGACGTTCGCGTTCGCCGACAGATAGTGCAGTGGACAATTCTGTGAGCTGTAGTTTATGTTTTTCAGGGGATCGAACCTGAGAACCACTGCGCCTCATTAAAGTGGGCCTACCTCAAAAGTAAGCCTATACGGAGACGGTACTGCATAACGTAGTGTAGACTATAGAAAAATTAATCTAACTACCTTCTTAGGTATGGAAGGACATATCTTGCAGATCATAGTCGTGCTTAAAAGCAGATTCATTTAGTCACAACTGGGAAAGATCCTTATAGCCAAGAATGTATACAAAGATACGCCAAGAGTGGGGTTCTATCCCCTCCTCTCTGGCTCCTGTTTTTGACAACATTGTGACGGAGTTGGGCAGAATTCGAATTAAGGGAGACGTATATGCCGAACACATCTGATGCAAAACTAAAAATAGGTTAAAAAAAAGACTGGGATGCCTAAAACACGTATGCAGAACTGCACCAGAAAATTCTTCCCAAAATTCTTCAACAGAAAATCCTATTCTCTCTCTTCATCTGGACAAAAATAACCCGCGAATTCTGACAGGTATAATTAGTGGCCAAGGCCTCATGAAAAAACGTCTTCACCGAATTGGCTTCTCGCCGGACCCTACATATAAACTCTGTCTTGAGAGTAAGGAGTCTTCTCTTCACATACTCATGAAATGTCAGAAAGAATATCCTTTGGAAGGAAATCGTTACAAATTTTGCTGACATACCCCCAGAGAGTGATCCTTGTTTTCCTGAATGTCTCCGGAGTAAAAAAAAAATGTCTCTAGAAGCTCATCAGGGAATGCACAATAGGCTCCTTTCAAAGGCCGCAGTGCCAGAACATTGAAAAGTCGTTGGCCTGAACAGATAATAGCAATTTATATTAATAGCCAGGCGGTCATCAGAGCACTCTTCTAAAACACGATATCCTTCAAGCTGGTATAGCACAGTGCAAGGAAGAAATTACTCGATGAAGTGAGTAGTTTAACACCGCTCTTTTTGGAGCTCCCGCATAGTAACATAGAAGGGAACGAAAATGTAGTTGCGCTACCTGGGTGCGGCCCAACTCTTGACGGTTCCCTTGAAGAGATAGTTTTGCTTTCAGTAGGACTCGTTGAATGTCAAATTTGCCATCACTTCCTCTCAATTGCCAACAAGATGTGGGACATCATAAACAAGACTGCCCCTATTATAACACAAATAGGACACACGACTTAATTAACATAACCAGTCTGAGTGTAGGAGGATCGTAGCAATCAACACGGTTATGCAATCTGCCAAGCTATCCATATTCTTTAACACCCACTGCCACAAAAACCCACAAGAAGTAGAAACTCTGACCTACTTTATCTGTAAATGCCTGATGACATTAGCTAATTCCAGACACCACATACTTGCAGCGCCTTCTTCAGTGACCTATCAAAATTCCTTAGAATAGAGACACTCAACGATAGCCTAGGTCATAAACGTCAGTCAATTGTGTAACCAGATAGAGATGCCTCTAACTCTTTCCCACCTATGTACCTACCTACAGTGCGTCAAAAGTCTGTTTAAACCGACACATGATGAGTGCTCCCTCATCACATAGCGAACTATAAGCTCTTTCTCGAAGGACATTTCATTTAAGTTCACACGCCAAACAGACCACCAACTCTTCTCAAACCCTGAACAACTTTAAAGTGGCAAACTTGAAATTTAAAGGCAACTCAATTTGAAAATGAAATCCTTAAAGATTGCACTTCAATTCGCGAGCAGTAAAACTACTTCCAGCTATTTCGTTTATTTTTTGTTTTAAATATTATATTTGTCCTTCAACCGCTAGCTACTCACAGGAAAAAGGAAAACAAACAAAAAAAAATACCTCCTTTCATCGACACGAGCAAGAAAGATAAAATCCGCCAGTTGCCTTACAGTAAATAGCAGAAAATATCCTTTTCACAACCTCAACTCTCCACTCATGGTTCCTTTCCTTCCTAAAACCCAAGTACGCTTTCTATGCGTGTTTGTGTGGGTGTTGGAGCAGGCTCTTTGGTAGATGTGTCAGACATTCATCTCATTTCGGCTGTGAGATCGCTTTTGTCACTTCTATATCAGGCTGCACTCCATCTTCATCGGCGTCGTCGTCGTCGTCGTCGTCGTCATCGTCGCCGGGCCGGCCGGTTGGTGTAATCCTTAAAGCGCTTTTTCCTCTGCGAAACCTTCCAGTTTAATGTTATAGTTTGGTAACGAACATAATATCCTTGGAAAATGAAAACGGATGATGGGCGGAAAAGAACTCAACAACCATCCCTATATGGTAGATGCTCTCGAATAAAACGAGCAAAAGGAAAACACATGCAAAAGAACGTGACACAGAGTCCTTATTAATTATTCATTGCAAGACAGTCCACATCCATGCTGTTGGAATTTTTATTAGAAGTGCGGTAGTGTGGCGCTGATGGTGAATGGTGAATGGTGATGCTGATGATGGCTTTGTCACCCCCTATGCCCTACAAAAATGAACATTACAACGCATTTTTCCCTTCAAGGATCTCTCCGCACTGGATTATGTTAAAGAGTTCCGTTCTTTTCGTTGAGAGGGGACTCTTAAAGCTTGCCTTCAAGGAAATTAATTCGCATACAAATTAAGTGATAGGAATTAATTTGCAACAATCTACGTTGGTGATGTTAAGTGGAAAAGGCATACCACAAAAAAAAAAACAACCATCACTGGCCTATTTAACCAAGTTAAGTACATCCATCAGAAAAGCGTTAATTGCTGTCAAATGCAACTCCTTTTTTTTCAATTCACACACAGACTTGCATGTACACACATTCTCTAATCATATAATGAATGCAAATGTCAACGTTTGACATTAGTGTCCAAACATATTATCAACGACCAGGAGCAAGCGAATAAAAGGAGGATAAGCTAAATCTGTTTGCATTTTAAATGAATATTTAAACGGAAAATGTCTGCCGGAAGTCGGGTGGTCCCGGATGATGGCGATGCGATGGTGGAAAATTGAGATGGAATAGCGTGAAATAGTGGCACGCGATGAATGGACGCTTGTCGTCGTCGTCTTTCGTCGTTGTTGAGGTAAAATTATGATGTCCATGCTCTGATTCTGATTCCTTTGCGCCATTGTAAGTGTACGGTTTTCGTGCAAAAATGCCAGACAGACACGAGAGAGAATCCTCCTCTTTCTTGGGAGTTGAGTTGAGTTGAATTTTATTAATTTATGTCTGTCATCATTTCATTATTGTTGAAAGGGAGAAAGCATATGTTTAGGACAATAGGATTAATCTCTGTATACATAGTTTAAAGCGGTATGAAGACGAAGTGATCCTAATGGATGTTTTGCCAGCGGGTGGACCAGCTAAGAGGATTAGGCACTGAATAAATAACATTTTTCACAACGGAGTCTTTAAAATGCTTACTTTTGAGTATTTAATGGACGATTAGAGACAGTCGTTTTAAAGGTTTAAAGAAAGATAGATAAAGTGGCTTTCTTAATGGATATGGATAGCCGGGAGGGTCAGGAAACGACCGAGGATTGTCTTGAGTTATTAAAGAGATTTTCGTTTGTCGATTAAAGCTTTGAACGAGAAGGGTTTAGAAACATTGGAAATGTAGTTACAGGCCGGCATGTATTTTCGAAGCTAGCAATTTCAAATAAAGTTTTTAAAGATAAAATCAATAAATTCTGATGCAAACCAAAGGTCAGAACTACTAAGAGAGTCGAAGGGATGTCGAAGGGATGGGATGAACCAGTGTTTATATTTCATTAGGATGCTTTTTCTTTCAGACAATTGTTAGTTTCCCATTTTTCCCTCAGCTTATTGTTGAAAAATACATAATTTTGACACTTCCCGTCGTCTTTAACTCGGATTCCACGCAACATTTCCAAAATCAGAGAAATAAGTTTTCTCTATTCCTTATATAAATTGACCCAAACCGAGTTTGAAGTCGTTCGGATAAAAAATAAGGAATTTTCCCATGCAAACTAGAGTTGGGCAATTTAGTTCATTTGAGTGATCGATCAATTTTAGTTCAAATCAAGCTACTGAACTAGTTCGCTCATTTTAGTTCAATTTAGTTCATGGGGTTGTTGGATGCAGAGTATAAAGTACCCAAAGAAGCCCTGTGGTAAGAGGTCGCCGATGCGATTCACATTCAAAAGCCACCTCGACAAATACAGAAACAAAGTTGGGTCAAGCTGCCAATGAAACCGCATCGATTTCTTGGGCACTCATTCCGTAAGTCAATAATCGCATGACGATACCGTTTCGACGATAGCCTTGCATCACGTAACATTGAAAATTGCTATCGTCTCCACGACATTGTTTCTACGATCCAACATTTGCTTCTTGTAGCTCAATAATCGACAGAGCACTGTCGTCCAGACGATAGCGTTTGCACGATAGCTAATTAAATTAGGTATCGTCATGCATTGATTTGTTCATTTTGCAGACAATTTTAAGCTTTTTACAGGAATTTTAAAGCGAGCAATTGAATTAAAATTTTTTTACGATTTAAATTACCTACATAATAACTCATTGTTATTTGTCAAGTGTCATTTATGACAATAACGATGACGTCTAGTCCTTTTTTCAACTACTGTTTGTGAGCTCCTGAAAGGTGCCGAAAGTTCTCAAACTTTGTGCAAAATAAACGATGGTGGTAGAGTTACGTGAAGCAAATAAAATACGTTCTCGTGCACTACTATCGCTTGGACGACTGTCGTCTTAAATTTTATGGAATGAGTACCCTGGATGCTCGCGTATACTGGCATCTTGATGTGTGGAGTCACCAAAGCTAGAATTCCATCGATTTGTGTTGAGTCCATTCGCAAAAAATTGTGATAAAATTCCGTCTCCTTAGCTTTGAATTTGGAGTAGAATCCTTCCTGCTGACAACGGGCCACCCGCACTCCTTCGTCCAAACACTACGTCGTTTTTATGTCAATTCATCATCCACGCGGTCTTCGAACACGTAGAGTTAAAATAGTCGCAAGTGCAATATTTTGTTCCATAATTCGTACTGCAAAAACCAAGAACCATACAGTTTAATTTGGCTGACAAAGTCTGACAACGGATGGATAAATTTTTCATATTCAAATATCTGACAACCGTGTCACAATTTTCAACCTGACAACGTTATCAAGATGTGAACGGACAATTTTGTATTGTAAGATAGTTGGCAATTGTAAGCTTATTGTCAGTCATTGTCAGAGAATTGACAGATCTGACAATAGTGTGTGTGCTTAGCTTTAGCTTATTCCATTTGCATGAAAAGCATTGCGCGGTACTAATAATCATTTTTAGTGTCCAAGATAAATTTTACGAAGGCAAGAAAATTTCCATATAAAATTACCTATTGTGACCGTCA
The DNA here is from genome assembly GCA_949372485.1 of Cheilosia soror. Taxonomy (NCBI): domain Eukaryota; kingdom Metazoa; phylum Arthropoda; class Insecta; order Diptera; family Syrphidae; genus Cheilosia; species Cheilosia soror. Next base: position 84,213,350 of record OX443561.1, read on the forward strand.
GAATATAATTTAAATTTAATATATGTAGTAATTTGAAGGTTAAAAATGATTATTGGTAAGGCCAATTGAAAATAATAACCGTGAACTAAGTGAACTAGTGAACTAGTTCGTTGAACTAGTTCGTTCGTGAACTACACAAGCCTAATGCAAACTATGTATCCCTCTTTTTACCCTTTTGGAGTTCAATTTCAGCAATTCTTTTGGTTTGAGCTGGGCGTTGCGTTGATCGCCGATCGCCAATCAGTCAGGACAAATTGTTTTATGCGATGATTTTATGTAATTTTCCGGTTTCTATGCTTGATAATTTCAATGAAATAATTCTTTATTTTAAGTTTAAGTTGTTCAATTTGAAGTTATATTCATAAATCGAAATCAATACAAAAAAAGCTTAAAATCCTTTTTGGGCAGTACTTTTCCGAGTATTTTGAGCTATCGCTTATTTGTCTGATGCTTTGCCTAACCTAGAGGCTGAGCTACAAGAAATTGAAAATCGTTTTATTTTTAATAAATGAGGAACAAAATGTAGAAAAAATTGTAGCTTCTGCTTTGGAGGAGCTTATTTAAACACATACGCTATGTTTCGTGTGGTACTTCTGTTTTTGAAAAGATCTAATGCGACTTGCCCATAGCATAGAGCGTACAGGGTACAGCACTTGGTAGATAAAGAGAGAGATGGATGGTGTTTTCTTCTGCATTTTCCACGTTAATTCAAAGAAAAGTAAAATGATTTTTTTTTCATTTAATTTAATTAATGATAATAAAGATTGTTAGTACTTAAAAAGCAGTATCAAATATCGCAATTAAATTTATATGGTGTTCACACTTGAACATTTAAGAGGTATGTCTATTTCGAGTAGGTAACCGTCTTTCAATTATTGGTTCTGTTTGTGATTTTTCCAATAAATAAAAAATAGAAAAAACTATGACACACGTTCCACAAGTAAATGGGGTGCGAAGTCCCTGAGGGATGGCAGCCCTGAATAAGAGACAATGCGGTGTTGACCAGAAATCATAAATTATCTCTTAACTATGTAACAGTAATGGAATATGTCCTTTCACCCAGCAGGCCAGGATCATAATCTTTCTTAGGCGTATTACGCTGGGTATGAAGATATTTGGAGGGTAAAGGACGATGAATTTTTCCCACCAGGAAATTGAACAATGCCACACCAATTGGAAAGACGTTTTGTGGTGCCGTTGGCAATGCAAGGACTTTGTCTTACTTAAACAAAGTCACTTTTTAGCTGCTAACTCGCGTAGTATTCTTACTGGTCAGTGTTGCCAACCTGGATCGAAGTTTTTATGCCTCATTAAATAACGAAGAAAGTTTAAATTTATGCGTTAAACTTTTATTTGTAGCCACATAGTTAAGAAAAAAACAATAATTAAGACAAAAATATGTGTAGTATTTGTAACTAAAATTATGAAAAACAAAAACTAACTTCATGTAAGACAGTGTTTATTCGATGGATCTGCATCAAACTCAACGCGATCAGTTGAACTTTAAAGCCGGCCGCACATTGGAGGCGTTTTCGTACGAATTTCACTCGTGCGACTCAGGTACGAAAACGGACGTACGATCCCGACTTTCTAAGTATGTACTATGGGAACCCGCACGGCACCGCACATTGGATGCAAGTTAGTCGTACGTATACGTACGTGTAGTTCCGACGCACGTCCGAAAACAACCCGAACTTGTTGGAATTCGTAAACCCTTTCGTGCATTAAAATGTAACATTGAAAATATATTAAATTGGTTTACTGATACAAAAGGGGGGCATGGAACACAAGGTACGGACACTATGGGCCTATGGGGTCATTATATAGTCTTCCATAATATGATGAAATTTACTGAATTCATTTCTTTTTAAATATTCTGTTCTATGATAGTGACGACACCGCCGCAGTCTCCGAGTTAGAAGAAAATTATCTTCAAGATACAGATTATTTATCAGGCACAAAATGAAAATGAACATTAGTGAAGCTTTGATTAAAGTACCAGATGTACTAACTTCCAAATTAAATTTTACGGATTGATTATAAAAAAACGTCACAAATAATTATGCCTTTTTTCTCAAAATTATTCATCAATGCCTCAAGCCGGAATTATGCCTAAAAGGCATAATTATGCCTGAGTTGGCATCACTAATTCTGGTGGGCATACGACAAACTCGCACAAAGTTTTTTTTTTGTTTTTGGTACGTGTTTTTTTTTTGTATGATAGGTAGGAAAATAGTAGTGTAATGCTGGTAACACTTTCCGATTTTTTTAGCACGAATTTTAAACTGAGAACGTTTCGAATTCGAGTCTTATATTCTTGAGATTTTTCCGTATTCGCGGGAAAGGACCGAGCGAACGACTGCACATGCACACCGCGGACTCCAACCCAAGAGAGAGAGAGAGCGATTCCGCATCGTCAAAGTCATGCCAACGGCCAACCATTCGATATCGACACCTCGACACCATTTTTGTGTGGTTATCGAAATTATCGATGTCAACGAAAGGAATGTAAAACTGTTTTATTATAAATCATGGATTAAGCCCGCTGATGCTTTGTAAATTTGCTATCCCTACGCTTAGGCATCGCCATTGAGCCACAGGGTAATTCTGTGTATATAGGTAAACGCAAAAATATACTACTCCCTTTTAATTGGAGAATATGCATTTTACGTCCCTACAACTATACGTAGAAAAAGTTAATAAAGCTAAAAATAAGCCGGAGTAAAAAGTGCAAAAAATTATCGTTTGAAGGGATCAATCGTTACGGGTCGGGGTGAAATAGGACCTCAACCAATGAGCCAGTTAATCTTGCCCTTAGTTTACTGCCTTCAGTTGGGTGCTTCTAGGTGATTAAGGTGGTTTTTCTATTTAAGCATCGACTTTGGACGAAATTTTTCTCTACTGCTTTAACTCTGTAGGTCTAAATTGAAGAATCTGCGAATTTCCATTCGCTTTACATTCCCTAGGCATCTCAAACGCTCAGCGTCGACCAGCTCCTATGGACTAATAGTTTGTCTCTCGAAACGATCAAGGGTATTTTCATTGATAGAGCGGGAGTATTAAAGTCGTCCGGGGGTCAGGCTATAAATTTCACATCGCAAAAACCATTGGCAATAGCAATTCTTGACTTGATTTTTGACATTTTCAGATGTCTAGGTAGTCAGAGAGATAAGGTAGAAAGTCTCTTACTACCTCAAAGTTTTAGCTTTTTATATTGTGACGTATCTTCTCTATATATAAAACAAAGTGGCAAAAACTGTATGCTTTTTTTTTAAATGTCGGTAATTACGCTGACCAAACAAATTAAAAAAAAAAAAGGCCTGGCGAAGCCGGCGGCGAGGGTTCAGCTAGTTCAGATATAAATTAAATAGTTAGCGCAGGCCTACCAAACCGTAGGCATAGCTCCTCACAACCATTTATAGGCGTCAGTTTTTTTTTTAGACGAATGCAAGGAATAGATTAGTTGAGAAGCTCTCTCAGGACGGTTATCGGTCTCGGATATTGGGCCTAAGACGCATCACTTAGTAGTCCAGCACAGTTTCTCTGAATAGACTAAGGACCCTATTGTGAGATCGACAACTGTCGATCGATCGAGAATTGTGATTGTCGATTGCGATTGATATTTGTCGATTTGACAGTCGCTTGTAGTGGATTACAAATGTCTGATCGATGTTTCCTTTTGGAATTGAACAAAATTTGTGCGTACGAATAGCTAAAATCAATCGACGCAATCGGCAATTGTCGTGACGATCGCTGATCGACAATCACAATAAGGGCCTACAAAACTTTCTCTTTAAGTAAGTAATAGGGGAATTAACCCTAGTTTTTAATTACAATTTTTTAGCCTCAATAATTTATTATAACACTATCTATAAATTAAACATTTTACTTAATATATACTTAAATATTTTTTTTATTAAAATATTTAACTTCTTTAATACAATCTATCTATAGATATTATTATGAGTCAACTTAAAAATCTTGTGAAATTAGAGGATGTCTAATGTTGGAAATTGAATATAGTAAATCTATAGTGATTTGAAAACACATTTTTCAAAATAAAAAAACCTCGTGTTTCCTATGAGGTTTCTTTATCTATAGATTTTCTTTTCATAAATAAATTCCTAAAACGCTTCCAAATACCAATGTTGTTACAAAACGTTTGACACCTTGCTTTCAGCTTGCCAAATGACCGCGTCCCATGTCCAAACTTACTCTACTCACTATAGCTTTTTATTTAATGTTACGAAGAAAGCACAACCCGATCCTTGACAGTGCTATTGAATTGATCGAAGAGAAGTCATATCGTTGTCGTTGTTGTACTTGTCGCCAAGCCAACGCCGCCGATGTCATAGTCATAGTCTTAATCGTTGTCGATGTAATTCTAACATTCAATAACACATAAGACTGCACTGCAACAGTTTCGACTGTTTTCTGCTTTTCATTTCTAAATTTCATTGACATTAATTCTCATTTCATTCTAGAGGTATTTAAGCAGCTACCTACTCCTACTATCTATAAATACAAATTAATTTTATTTAGAAAAAATAAGCGAGTCTAAGATAGAAATACCCGACAACGGGTGGATCTGATTTGACAGACGACTGTCAGTCGCACGATATGGTTCGTTTGTTCGACTTATGCATTTAAGCTTGCGAATGTATTTGTTTGACAGTCGAACTGTCATTTCACTTTGGCATTAAAAATCAGCATTGACCTTGAATGGCATTCCGATACGATACAATTTAGAGGGGGTGTCTGGGCAGGCGAATCGACAGCACACATCCGTTCAGCATGGTTCATTAAATTTGTGTATTTCGACAAAAATTTTACAATTTTAGTATATTGCGACTAATTAGACTGAGAGAGAGGTGAACATCATATGCATTTGGCGAACATAAAATGTGACGGTTGACGTTATTTTATTTTTGTGTATACATTTAAAAGTAAATTAGTATGTTTTAAATGTTTGATTTAAAAATATGAATATTTTTCGGTGACTAATTGCGGATTGCGGCCGCCATTTTTGTTTTTATATTTTAAACAATTTTAATTCGAATTTATTTCGGAATTAATTTATTGGAAATTTATTCGAAATGATGTTGATTTAAATTGAACACGACCAGGAAGGATGAGCTAACAAAATGTCTTGCATTTGACAGGTTGGTGTTAATTTTTTTTTCATTTTTAGAGGTTACTTATGTAAACGGATTTGGATGTGATTATGCAAATGAACTGCGTCGGGTTTTTGAATAAACACGCGAGTCATCGCAAATATTATTTTCTTGATGGGCAAATTTGTCATGAGACTTCTGGTGATAGGAAAAATTATCAAGTGAGTTATGTACATTTCAAAAATGTTGCTTTTGGCGATCTTACCAGATCTTCTTTTAAAAGCCCTGACTAATAATTGAAGTTCTGTCAGGACTTGATCGTCTTGAGGTCCCTACCATTCGTCCAAAAAATAAAAACTCTAGGCCTAGTGGGTCTACACGCCTGTTGCGGCAACTATTTATTTATTTTTAACTTGATCGCTATTTTTAGACCACAACTCAGGCGACCTGTACATACGAGTAATAAGGAGACGAACGGAAGCTTCAAACTTAAGCCTATGGAGTTGAAAAAATGAATCATGTCAATGGCATGTCTGATATTTATGCCATGCTAGAAAGGCTTATCAAGTGCGCGGTGTCTGGTTTTGGCAAAGACCGGACATTCACAAAGAAAATTGTACACTCTGTTGCATCTGCGCAGCTACGGTGTGTTATGGGGAATGCCAAGCGCGAGTTCTAAAAAAATCCTAAAAAAAAATACTCTCATCGAGTATTATACACTAATCTTGGAGGCTAGGGAATCGGAATCAAACTGTCGCATTGAGGATTTGCAGTCTACGTGAGATTTCTTTAGAGATTAGAATAAACCATAATTACAAAAAGAATTCGTGTACCTACCCATCTTCACCGATGGCTCTAAAATGGACTGGGAAGTGGAATGGGAGCGGTGGTATTTTTAAAAGAACTAAATATATCCAAATCTTCTCGCCTTCCCAACGTTTTCAGGAGGAAATTTCGGCAATCAGAGGGGGGATTCCTGAATAAAGCGGCCAACAGAATAAACAGATTGTAATCTTTTGTCGACAGGCCGCGATTAGATAAGGATTTCAATTCGACCACATCTGCGTCCGAAACTTTGTGTGGACTGTAGGAAAACACTGGCTCGGGCAAGTCATCGGTTTGAGATTACTCTTGGTCATAGGAGCACAGAGGGAAATGAAAGAGCAGATGAATTTGCTAAAAATGGCTTTTGAGAGACATTTTTTCGCACTTTACTTCAACGACAGGGAGTAAGTGAATGAATTTAATTTCAACAAAAATTTGGCCAATTTACGACGTACTAGAACAAAGAATCTCTTAGTCAGAATAGGTGCAGATGTCACTAGACTAACGGCAATCAGTACGGACCAGTTTGGGTATAGTGTGTAGTCAGTGGAGATGCGCACTATTCCAGCGCGTAGGTATAGGCAATATAGGAGGTATGTATGTCCATAGCGCTTTTCGGATCGAAACATCATCCGGATTCTTTCAATTGGCGTATTTTTTGGGAAGTGAGTATAACAAAACCAAAAGTGAGCTAACTATAGATTTTCAAAAAAATACGCCTAATTTCAATGCACTACACGCTACAACAACATACCAAGGCACGATCTTTACTTGCTTACGCCAATGATATTGACATAATTGGTAGAACACAGAGAGCTGTCACTGATAAGTTTTGAACTTTGTCTATACTACCTCGCCTCTGCTACAAATTCTGACAACAATATCACAGAAGAAATTAAACGAAGAATAACTCTTGCCAACCGCTGTTTCTTTGGGCTAAGAAGGTAATTTAGTAATAGAGCCCGAACAACTATAAGGAAATTCTGTATAAGACCTTGATCATTCTAGTCCTGCTTTATGGCGCTGAAGCTTGAACTCTATCTAAGTGAAGATATAGGCGATGGCCATATCAGAGTTTCTCCACCGGGTTTCTGCTTGATAGTACAATGGACTGAGATTCGTCTGAGTGCTCCAGGATTTGGAATCCCCTTTTTTTTTTTTTAAAAAGTGAAGATATTCTACATCACTTCGAGAGAAACATTCTTAGTAAAATTGTCGGTCCCAATTTTCGGAGCAGCGACATCGAATGGTCAAAAAACTGCGAGTAAGTCATTTAATATGGCTGACTCTCTGGCCCGTAGAGTCATCTAGTCGAAGGCGACCTCAACCGACTAGGAGTACGCAACTGGCGGCAGTTAGCTAAGGACCGGGCTAACTGGAGAGGCTTGTTAGTTGAGGCTTCGGTTCACCCCGAACTGCTGAGCCGCCTAAGTAAGTAAGTACACGCTACGCGCTTCTGTCGGACTTGACAGTCAGTCTTTTTGGACTCTGCTCAATTTGAGGTTGTAAGAACATCCATAAGTAAGGATGGGACGTATCACGGCTGTATATATCCAAAGTATAATTTTTGGTTTGAACTTTGATATTTCTGTTTTGCTGATGACGAGCTACGCTTAGGCCACATACTTTAAGGCCTATGGGCTAATCTTACCAAAAACCTTTTCTATGAGAGACTTGATTGGATTTTGTAAAGTACCATAATCCATAAGAGAGGCGAGATCATCCGTCCTTGAGGGGTGTCTCTACATACTGACTAGCTTTGCGTCAATGATCTATGAAAATAATCCATGAACCGATTAGTTTGTTGTTTAAAGTGGGTCTCGATGAGAGAAACACTTAGGCCGTTATTCGGCCCATTGTGCATACCACTGGAATTTGGGGAGCTGTTTCTTTACTGGCTACTCATGTAAACCATTTGCTGCCGGTTATAAAGCCAAGAATTGTAGCGGCGCTGATGTTACCTAGATCACTGAGATCATTGAGAAAATAGTTTTCTAAGTAGGCCTTTCTTAGATTGGCCAGGGCAGTGCAGCTGCAAAGAAAGTGAGTGACGGACTCGTCCTCCTACTCGTCCCTACAGCTTCTGCAGAAGTCATTGTATGGCAGACCGACTATGAACCGACTAAATCCTTTACTTTACACCTAGCTCGATGAGGAGATTCATGGATCGATTCAAAATGTACGTTATTAATTGCGCCTTCTATATGTCGAAGAATGTGGCTATAAGGTGTATTAGTATAAATGGAAAATTTACCCTTCAACTGTACGCACTACTTCCTGCAGATCAGTCAGTCTCTCTAGACTTTAATTTGAGATTGAGATATGACTGTTGGGATTCGGATTTCCATAGCGGATACCTCTAGGCCAGTCCGTTTGTGAAGTACAAGCATACGGTCGAATGTTGTTAACTGATTTTCTAAAAATGTTCGCGGATTTCATGCCTTCTCTTGCTGACTTTCGGTACGAAAACTACTCGGATATATCTCCACGCCTAAGGAACCCGGTTTAGTTGGATACAGTTTCTGTAAATTTCAACGAGCCATGTGGATCACTGTCCCTTCAGGCATGTTTTGCAGCATGATGGGAAAAATGCCATCTCGTTACGGGGATTTATAAGGAGCAACGCTGTTGTAAATGACCCGAGAAATCTATTCCTCGGTTATAATAGATTTTGTATCCATTACCAAGTATGTTAAAATAAACTTCGGGTTTCATTACATCGTATCTCCATGAGGCTAGACTTTTATTTTTAAGTCAAATTTCTTAACTGCGACTTACGTCTCTATGTCCAATAGCGTTACTTTCAATACTCTCAAAAGTAATGGAAAAGGCAATAAATGTCGAAATAATCAAATATCTAGAAGGCCACCGATTAATAAGTGACAGACAATACGGATTTCGGAGCCGTCGTTCCACTGGAGACCTGTTAAGCTACGTAACGCACTTATGGACGCAAGCAATTGAACAACACGGCGAATCCAGAGCCGTAGCCTTGGACATATCAAAGGCATTTGACCGAGTCTGGCATAGAGCCCTATTAGGCAAGTTGGCGTCTTATGGATTACCACAACAACTCTGCGGATGAATGCAAACTTTTCTTCTGGGAAGATCGATCCAAGTTGTGGTAGATGGTGTATCATCTAATTCGTTTGCTAGAAATGCAGGATTGCCCCAAGGATCTATTCTTTCCCCAACTCTATTTCTTCTTCACATCAACGATTTGCTTGGATCGACAAATAATAATATCTACAGCTTTTCTGATGACAGCACTCTTATATCCTCTATCTCAGCCTGTGAATGCGGCTACATCACACAGTCAGAGATGTGAACAAATTAGTTCTCTAAATGGTGATCTGGACAAAATCTTGAAGTGGGGAAAAGATAACTTGGTTGTATTTAATGCAAACAAGACACAGCTCACAACATTTTCCAGGAAAAGTGCATCAACAGTCCCTCAGATCCAAATGGATGACCATCCAATACAGAGACGAGCAGTTCGACTTATTGGAGACCCTACACTCACATTGAATCTGCAACCGTTGGTGCACAGAAAACAAGTCGCTGACCTATGCTTGTTCTATAGCTACTTCCATGGTAGATGTTCCGAGGAACTCAAGGACATTATCCCTCGAAATGCAACTTTTGGGCGCCCCACAAGACAGGCTGCTAATGCTCATGACCAGACCATACAGTACACTTGACAACCGTGAGGACATCATCTTCCCATAACTCCTTCTGTTACAGGACAAGCAAACTTTGGAACTCGCTTCCTGGGGATATATTTCCAGAAGACTACAATTTGCAGCAATTTAAGTGCAGAACTAACATATATCTGCAAGCATCTTGGGGCGCTGATGAAGCGTTATAGGTTTGCCTTTCCCGGGAGAAGTATTTAAAAAAAAAAATAAAAAAATTGAATGTGCAACGAAAATCTGAAATTTTATTTCACAACATGTTCCCAACGAAGAAACAATTGATGGCGCAATTATAGGTCTGAAGGTAGGTATTCAATTTTTACAAAAAATAACTCGTAGGCCAGTCTGCATCAGTCTGAAGGAAGACTTGCAATACTTAAATTTGTATGCATTCTCGAAAGAAAAAATATTTTTTTTTTCTGTCAAACGCGCAGATGTCAAAATTAAGTCAGGGATTTGCAAAGAAGATGAAGTCAGACTGAGATGGGCAACGTCCACAAAAACGCGGTTTACACTAGACCGTAAGACTTTGGTCTTGTTCCTGTGTTATTCCTTTCGCCAGATTCATAACAAACCGCAATTACATTTAATTATCACCATACTATAGCGTTGCCAAATTCTAGAGTGTTACATTCTTATTCTAAGTGCCTAACTAAAACTAATTCAAATAATTGTGAAGAATAAAATTTCTTAAATTACTTAGAACTAATGGCAGAACTTTGTCCAATGTGTGTACTCCATTAGGATAAAATGTTGACAGGGGTTTAATTGAATAATATAATACTTTGGATGCTCTTGGACTTGGACGCTTACAAATCAAATTTAATTGCTTTGAGAAAAACTTTATCAATTCTCCGATGCATGAGAGAGAGTTCGTCGAACAGAAAGAACATTTCAAAAAGTGATACGCCAACGCCATATACATATTTTATGTTTAACTGCCAAACATATACTCCTATCGCATAACTTATTCTCAGGAATTTATACTTTGTGTTGAATTGTTCGAATTAACCAAGTGTAAATTTGGTGGCACATGTTTCAGAGAGGATATGAATTGAAAAGTTAATAGGCTTTCTTTAACTTTAATAGGCTGTTGTGGTATGTAATGCTTTTAAGAGAATTTAAATACATATACGGAACTTTGAGGATACATTTTGACTTTATTGAAGAGTTTTTTTTTTCTTTGTCGGAGGTTGTCCGATGGAGCACTCAGACACAACTGCTGTACCTAATTTTCCCGTCGATGAGAAGGAGATTCAGCGATAAAGAGCTTTGATGTTCGGCACTCACCACGTCAGTCCCAAAGATCCGCCACCTGATGCGAGCAAAGGCAGGACAACTACAGAGGAAGTGCTCCGCTGTATCGTCGTCCTCTCCACATGTAGGACAGGATGGTGGTGTCGCTCAAGAACAATACATTTAAGTGTTTTTGCAAAAGCTTGTTGGCGTGGCCCGAAAGGACGCCCACAAGCAGTCTATATCAATGGATAACCTAACCACGGATGCAGGCAGACCCAACGCAGCTTCAGGTCCTAAGAGGTCTTCGTCTGAACCCAACCTGGCAAGCCCATCAGCGATCTCGTTTCCCTGGATACCAGTGTGACCTGGGACCCAAACAAGTTTGACCGTGTTTAGCCTACCGACCAAGTTCAGAGAAAGCTTGAGTTCGAGCACTAACTTGGACGAGGTAAGAGGGTTGAGCAGCGCTTTTAATGCAGCTTGGCTATCATTTCAGACGCATATGCTTCTAGCTCTCTACCTATTTGTAACAATATAGCGCATAGCCATAAGGACAGCGAAAATTTCAGCCTGGAAGACAGTCGCCAAGGGGTAGTGTAGTCTAATGTTCTCGCTTTCCACGAAGACTCCAGAACCAGACCCCTGTCCGGTTTTAGAGCCATCCGTGAATACACGATGGCATCCTTTCCCTGGCTCAGAGTCTGGCCAAAGCCATTCCGTTGCCTGAGAAAAGTTGACGTGGTAGTTTTGTCGCATTTGTAGCATCTAGAGCAGAGAAGAAGCGGTCGTTAATAACCGTTTTCGGTATCCATATTACATTTGACGAATTCACAATGGCGCAACAAATTTAAGGTGAAAATTATGATTGTGACGAATGGAAGGGACCAAAGCTTGTCAGATGTGACGCAGTGAAAAAAAACAACCTTAAGGTGTAATTTGTGTTTTTCTCGGGATCGAACCTGAGACCACTCGCTTAGTAAGTCAGCGCACTATCCACTGAGTCACTGTGTCCATTCGCCACAAGTATTAAAAAAAAAGTTCAGCTTAGAAAGGTATAGGGGGTAGAAGTGAAACTTCATGAAGGCCGATAAATAGTTGAAATGAGTATTCTTAACTGCTCAACCCTACATCACAAGTGTATTTTAAAACTCACAGTTGGTATCTATATTCTAGGCGTGATTTACACTTCCAGATAATCTCCACGATATTTTAGCATTTCTTTGTAACCTCAATAGCTTCGACACAGTACTGATAAAGAGATGCATTGTTTTGTCTTTAGGGACCTGTTGCGCCAACTACTTATTACCCGACTGATGACACGCGCTAGGGATGCTCTACAACATATCTAATTCCTATGCAAAGTGTCAATGAAAATTCGCCATACTCAAACGAAGACAACCATGTTCCTATATGTCTATATACTCGTATCTATAGTATACGGCCACGAAAAGAAGCATCGGTATCCCGCACATATATTATCCACTCACCCATGGGGCCCTCTTTACTGCTGATAGTGCATTTCATCCGACTTAGTGTTGTATAAGGTTTATCTAGCATGTGTAGTTCCAAACCCATTGTTATATGGGCTATATATTAGTATATAAAACATACAGTTAGACACATCATATCACTGCCTATTGAAGTACTGGCAATAGAATGTACGGCACTGGTTTATTGAAGTCAGAACATGACGGTTCAATCTTACAAATAAAGTAAAAACGATTAAACAATTAAACCTGAGTATTACATAATAAAACATGGCGCAGCCGTAATTAAAAATAAAAATTTAAAATAGTGATGGTAAAGACAAGATCACAAACAAAAAAGCAAATCGGCGAAAACACAAGAGAAAATTCAATATTAGAAATTAGTTCGGACGATTCAGAAGAATTAAGTGATATCGAAGTTGAACCAGTGGAGATCGTGCTAAATAATACAATAGTGCAGTTATCTAGATCAAACTTTAATACTGAAAACGTTTATACAAGCAAAAGAAATACCAAAATGGATTTCAAAGTACCGGGTCACCTAGTCATGGAGGGTAACCTATCAGAGAATTTTAAAAAATTTCAACAAAAGTTTGACATATACATGCGTGCATCGGAAAGTGACAAAAAAGCCGAACCAGTTAAAGTGGCTATACTACTTAACATAATTGGAGATGATGCTATGGACGTGTATAATACCATGGACATCAGCAAGGTCAAAAGCGCTACATTGGCCGAAATATTAAAGGAGTTTGAAGCCTATTGTAATCCTAAAAAAGACGAGGTATATGAGCGGTTCAAACTGTACAGCCGCACACAAAAGGAAGAAGAGACGTTCGATCACTTTTTGACAGACGTGAAACAGTTGGCGAGCACGTGCGAATTTCACCAAGATGAATTGGGAAAGGCAATTCGAGACAGAGTAATATTTGGGATCCGATCGAGGTCATGTCAAGAGAAATTGCTTGCTGTGGGGAATATAACTTTGGACGACACCATCAAGAAGTGTCGACTATTTGAATTGGAAAAATCGAGGCTAGAGGACGTTCAGAATACAAGTGGATCAGGTGGATATGATTTCATGCAGAACCCAGGAAGATCATCGATTAATATAGTAAAAAAATCGCATACTAATAGTAGTTATAACAAATATAATAACAATTTCAATAATAGACTTGATGTACAAAATTCAAATTATAATAATAGTTTTTCTTCGAAACAGGTTCAATATACCAAAGGGTACGAGTGTTGTGAACGTTGCCATAGGCAACATCCGCCGAATAAATGTCCGGCTTTTGGGAAATTGTGTTCTAAATGTAATTTAAAAAACCACTTTGCCGTCGCATGCAAAACAAAACAGGTACTGGATATATCTTTACATAATAACAATAACGAAAATAATCAAAATAATAATTTACAAATTAGCAATCCAGACGAAACGAATTATTTTATTTATGAGGTTAGTGCAAAAACCCAAAATTGTTGGATGGAAACTATCAACGTCGAATCTGTGTTGATTCCATTTAAATTAGATACAGGCGCGGAGGTAAATGTTTTACCAACGTCATACTTTAATCTTATAAAAACGAATAAGAAAGTGAAGCCGTGCATGCAAACTTTAGAAGCTTTTGGTGGAGAGCTAATTCATCCAAAGCATATTATTGTTTTAAAATGTTCAATCAATGACCGAAGCTTAAATCAAGAATTTTTTATAATAGATAAAAAGACAGTTCCAATTTTAGGTATTACTGCATGCGAAGAACTGGGGTTAATCAGTCGTGTTAATACACTGCAAAATGCAAAAAGTTGCATTATTAAAAAAAACATAGATATTTTTAGGGGAATTGGAAAATTTCCAATACCATGCCAACTTCAAATTGATAACACAATTGCACCATCCGTAAAACCACCACGTCGCCTACCATCAGCTATAATAGAACCAGTGAAAACAGCTCTCAATGAATTAGAAGCAACGGGTATAATAGAAAGAGTACACAGTCCAAAGGGATGGGTTAGTAATTTAATTATTGTCGAGAAACCAAATAAACAGATTAGAGTATGTTTAGATCCAAAAGATCTAAATAAAGCGCTTAAGCCTGAAAAATTTTTAATTCCAAAATTTGATGAAATCAAAGACAAACTTAGCGGCATGAAATTCTTTTCAGTCTTAGATTTAAAACACGGATTTTGGCAAGTCGAATTAGATGCCACCTCAAGTGAATATTGCACTTTTAGTTCACCTTTTGGGTTTTTTAAATTTTGTAGGCTGCCTTTCGGCGTAAGTGTAGCTCCTGAAATATTTCAGAAGTACACCTACCAAAATTTTAGTACATTGCCGGGGACTTGTGTCTATATCGACGATTTGATTATTTGTGGTAGAAATGAAAAGGAACATGACAAAAATTTGAGTTTAGCTTTTGAAAGAGCTCGCGATATAGGAGTTAAATTTAATGAACAAAAATTTCAGTATAAGTTGAGAAGTGTTAAATATATAGGGCACATATTTTCCGAAAATGGAGTATCTCCAGATCCGGAGAGGGTCAAAGCTATTTTAAATTTGGAAAACCCAACAAATAAAAAAGAGTTACAGAGAGTTTTGGGTATGATCAATTACGTCCGCAGTTTTGTACCAAATCTGGCTCATGTTTCTAATTGCTTGCGTGATCTGTTAAAAAATAAAAACGATTTTATCTGGTGCGATTTACATACAGAAACCCTAAACAAAATCAAAAGTTTAATTGCAAATGCTCCTATATTAAAAATGTTTGACGAATCGAAGCCAATTGTTCTGCAGTGTGATGCATCAAGAGATGGTATGGGTTGTTGCTTGATGCAGTCAGGAGCACCTTTAAGTTTTGCATCTCGATCTTTAACCCAAGCAGAAATCGGTTATGCACAGATCGAGAAAGAGCTACTGGCTATTACGTTTGCTTGTACCAAATTCCATCATTATATATACGGTAGACCAGTAACTGTTCAGACCGATCATAAACCCTTGGTCAATATTTGTAAAAAGAGTTTAGATAAAATATATTGCACTAGGTTACAACGCATGAAATTGAAATTAATAAAATATAATTTGAATGTAGTATACGTCCCAGGAAAAAACTTGCATATTGCAGACTTACTGTCGCGATCGTACTTAAAAAATGAAATTAATGTAGAGGAAGAAAATTTTAATGAAGTTATACACTCCTTAAATATAAGTGATTTCCGAAAGGAACAACTAAAAACTGAAACAGAGAATGATGAAATTCTGGCAAAACTCAAAGCTATTTTGAAATCAAAATGGCCAAGTAGCATAAATAAAGTAGATAACGATCTAAAAATATTTTACAAATTCAAAAATGACTTATTTTTAGAGGAAGATATAATTTTCAATAACAATAAAATAGTTATTCCCTTATCATTACAGAAAGAATACCTTGATATTTTACATGAAGACCACTTAGGTATAAATAAAACAAAGAAAAGAGCACAGACTCTTCTATTTTGGCAAACTTTAAATAAAGACATTGAAAATTTAATAAATAATTGCCTAATTTGTCAAACAACTAGAAGTTCACAACCTAATGAACCTATAATTCAGCATGCTATACCAAATTTACCCTTTATAAAGGTTGGTATAGACATTTTAGATTTTTCCAATCACCCTTATCTTGTTTTAATTGATTATTATTCCAAGTGGTTAGAGATTATTGAACTTAAGAATAAGTCTAGTATTGAAATAATCAAACATTTAAAGCATATATTTTGTACCCATGGAATACCACAAGAGATAATAGCAGACAATTCTCCTTTTAATTGTGCTACGTGTTTATCATTTGCTAAAGAAAATGGAATAAAATTTACTTTCAGTAGTCCATACTACCCGAAGTCAAATGGACTTGCGGAAAAATATGTCGGAATAGCCAAGCATTTGTTAAGAAAAAGTAAAATGTCTAAGCAGGACGTTACAAACGCACTTCTTGAATATAGAAATACTCCTTTAACTGGCATGAAATACTCTCCAGCTGAACTTCTGTTTAACAGACGCGTGCGCACTAGGGTACCCATGCACGATAAACTACTTATTCCAAAAATTCCAATTAACGTTGAAGATTCCATACAACAATCCAAAAACAAAATTCAAAAACACTATAACCAAACCTCATATTTAAAAGATGATTTTTTATTAAATGAATTCGTGTGGATGCAAAAACCTGATAAAAAATGGTATGCGGGTAGAATTATCTCTAAATGTCCAGAACCAAGATCATATATCGTCGAATTAAGCGAAGGGGGAAGGTATAGGCGGAACAAAAAACATATAAGAAAAAGATATAGTAATAATACACCTCTGGCAAACAACAAAACGCATCCCTATGATCGCAAGGTTCACAACACTCGTAATCAGGTGAAATATTTAAAACACTATTTGAATAATCCTAATAATAATAATAAAATCAGTAATATTGAATAATCTGTCATATACATATATATTACTAAATTTCCCTTGGATCTATGTAATGTAAATATCATTTAATGCATTACTATCATTCATTCATTCATATCTTTTTATATCGCAACAAATAATATTGGTGTACTTGAAATTATATTACAGAACTATATTTGAAAATTTATATAATATTTGTTAATTTGAAATTGTTTTTAAGAGAAGTCTCTTTTATTTTTAAATTAGTAAAGGGAGATGTTGTATAAGGTTTATCTAGCATGTGTAGTTCCAAACCCATTGTTATATGGGCTATATATTAGTATATAAAACATACAGTTAGACACATCATATCACTGCCTATTGAAGTACTGGCAATAGAATGTACGGCACTGGTTTATTGAAGTCAGAACATGACGGTTCAATCTTACAAATAAAGTAAAAACGATTAAACAATTAAACCTGAGTATTACATAATAAAACACTTAGTGCCTCACGAGCGTTCAAATCTCTATTCTTAATCTCTACTCTGAGTCTGTTGGCTTTTCGTCCCCTTTCCATCTCTCATTCTGCCCGAGCTATTTCATAACGTGCACCATCCCTCCCATTACCAGATTACTGCCTAAAGCCCTGTATTTTTTCCGTTTCATCGGATTGCTTATATCGTTCCATCAAAATTCGAAATTACTGCCCAACTACCAGCCCTTTTTTTGTTCCATCGGAGTTCTAAATGACTGTCCAACGATCTGTGCCATTCTTCTTGGATGAGATTTTGTTTTTTTGGAGTTCAAAATGACTGTCAAAATGGCCTGTTGCGTTTCCGTTTCATCAGAATTATTAATTCGTTTCATCGTAGTTTGGAATTGATGCCCAACGAAGTTTCAATTCAAAACTTACACAACCGAATGATTGCAGGAAGCTATGCAGAGGTTTTTATATAGACCTGTTCCGCCGGCGATTTATTTTATGTATAGGGTGTTCCTGCCTGCCACCGCTTGTATTGTTTGTACCTGGGAGACTTCTCATACATACATATACCGGATTTACACAGTGATGGTCAGGCCCATTATAACATACGCTTCGATATTACGAGCCAGATAAAAACAGGCATCAAAGAGCTCAATAAGGTACAACGGCTCGCTTGTCTGGGCTCTTCTGAAGCCATGGGTAGGTAGGTACTGGCTATATAAGCCGAACTAGGACTAACAACCCTCCAAATTTATATCAGAAAAGTGGCGATACGCAGCTCAGCAAATTTGACACAAGCGAAAGTGTTAAATATTAGCGACCATCCAGAGCTAATGGAACCACTTTCGGAACTTACCGAACTTGATATAATCTGTGTGGCCACAGACCGCCTACCAAGGAAACTATGCTTCAATTAAAAATTCTCCACTGAGATGAAGATCAGAAACAGAGAAGTATGAGTTAGCAATAACCGACCTAATTGCCAAATCGGCCGAAAGTGGTATACGGATGGTTCCAAAATGGACTCGGGGGTGGGAGCAGCTGCTATCATGGACCAAACTGTATTTTTTTTAAAGCCGTAGTGTATTTCAGGCAGGGCTTCATGCCCTTAAAGAATGCGCAAACCTTATAATCAATTCAGGTATTAAAGGCGCTAACAGTCAATCAGCTATAAAAGCTCTTAGCTCATTATTGACTCTAAAACAGTACTCCATACTATAGTTTAATACCCTCTAAAGAATATCAGGAACTATGGCGGGCTTATGGTGGGTCCTCGGCGGAATTAAGGAAATTGAAGGAATTGAAAAAGCTGATGTCTGACTATCCAGAAGAGGCACGAAACCCCTCTTTTTAGCTCCGGAACTTTTTGTGCCATCCCCAAATCAGCTATAAATTTAAACACTAGTGTATTTCATATTGGGGGGATATTCCAAGTCTCAGACAGGCCAAAAAAAGCTACTCAGCCTTTTAAAAACGATGCCAATTAGATACGAAACTAACGCAAAAACGAAATCAAAAATTTAGTAGGCTACCTAATAGATCACCAAGGTTTCCGATAACGTCTTAGTAAAATGCTTTTAGTCGAAGTTGACTCATCTGAGTGCCGACAATAAGCTAGGTTTCAGAAATCAAGTGAAATCGTTTTCAGTGTTCTGCATTTCGAGCGATTCGGAAACTCCGACATTTTTTCGAAATCACAATTTCACTTTGTCTCAATTCCGAAAATTTTGAATTTGAAATCCAAGACAGTGAAATGTAGAACACAAAAATTCATTTCCGATTTCATTTCGAGTGAAAGTGAAATGTGAAACCTAGCAGAATGTCTTGAGAATATTGCCGAATGCGCTGGGAAATCTCCAGTAGCTCTATACTCCTGTAAACGGGCTGTCGGCTCTAGATGGGACCTTCAACCCAATATTATCCATTGGCTTTGTACTGCAGTTATAAGACCGATTATTCTATACGGCATCGTTGTGTGAGGTCGAGCTCGAACAAAAGGTCCAATCCAATGGTCGCAGAGAAGACTCAGCACTTGGCATTGATGACATCTCCAACCGCCGCTCTACAAACCATGTTTAACTCACTTCCGCTAGACATATCGTGAGTAAAGTATACGCCAAAAACGTGGCAATCAGATTGAATGAAGTAAAACACTGGAGAGGGCAACCAACTGGGCACACCAGCATCCTTCTACAGACGATCCCCTGGCTCAATATTACCGATTAACAGCCTAGGAAAATCAGCTTCGAAAAATGCTTCACCCATATGCAATATCTGAAAGGAACCAATGGGATTCACAAAATGTCCTACACGACAAATCAATGTCAATATTCACAGACAGTTCCAAGATACTGGAAGGAGTTGCCGTCGCCGCCGGGGTCTTTTGAAAAGAACTGAGTCTGGGCCTCTCCTTCTACCTTCCAAAACACGCAGTATCTTCCAAGCCGAAATTATACGACGATTCTTCAAGCTACAGCATGGTTATCGATTATTTTGGTATGTCACCAAGGTATATCGTCATATACACTGATAGCCAAGCTGCAAACAAATCCCTAACATCCAGTGAAATAAGATCTAATGCCGCGTATTACTTAACGAGTTAGATGGACAGTACAACCTGGAACTATGCAGCAGATGAACTAGAAAGGCTAGGCTCCTCTGGCGTGGATAGTATAAGTCTGAACAACGTGTATATATCACTTTGCCACACTAAACAAATAATTCACCCGGACGCAGCAAGCAGAGCAAGTTTCAGATGGAAACATCTAGGATACTATGATACTGTCGGCTCTGGATACAAAAAAGATCCAAGGAGCTTCTTCGACTTAGAAGATCCAGCATCTCGAAAGTCGTTAATGTCACACGGGCACAGCATATTAGGTAAACACGTGCAAAGGCTCGGTCTACCATGCAATGACTTCTGCGGAAGCTGTACAGATAAAGAGGAGGATGAGTCCATCACTCACCTTCCTTGCAGTTGCCCTGCCCTGGTCGATTTAAGGAAACCCCACTTAGGAAACTATTTTCTCAATGATCTCAGTGATCTAGGTAATACCAGCGCCGCTAACATTCTTAGCTTTATAACCGGCAGAAAATTGCTTGCATGAGTACCTAGCCAGTAAAGGAATAACTCCCCAAATCCCAGTTGTATGCACTATGGGCCGACTACCGGCCTAAGTTTTTCTCTCCCTCGAGAAGAGCCCCTGAAGTTAACATGACAATATTGAGCTTACATGTGTGCGCAATATAATTTTCCTTTAGATTACACTTCGATTAATTTTTTTACAAAAATCCAATGTGAATTTTATGGTTATCAAAGTGTGAGTACCTAGAACTTGCAGGAAACTTAATCAAACAAAAGTGTTTGGAATAAACATGCTTTTAGTAATTTTTGATCGACTTACATTGACCCACTTCTTCTTTCAAACAGAATTTCCTAACTTCCCGTCGAATTGTCTTTCTACAACCCTTCACGCACTACATATTTTGATGGACAAATCTTTTCATTGCACAGTAGTCCGCAATCATTCCCGTACCGCCATAAACAAAAAAACACACCATTTCCATCACCGCACCGCAATCATCAGATGCAACAGCCGCCATACCACAACCGGCGTCAATTAGGAAAAATCACCAAAAAAAGAGGAAGGAGACGGCCGTTTAGTGCTTGCGCTGGCTAAAGCATCATCGTCGCCTGAAAGCGCTACAACAAACTGGTAACTGGCAACTGGCACTCGGCCAAAGTGTGTTTACAACAATTAATGTGGCATCAGCATCAGTATCAGCAGATCAGCATTTATGCTGTAAACACACTCACGCAACACACATTCACAGTTCGGATAGTTTTGCGCGGTTATTTTTTGCTGCCAATCCGTTCTGTAGCTATACGAACAAGCAATTTGTGGATACGGATACGAGTTTATTAATAAGTCCCACCACCCGAATGGAATTCCATTCCGATTGAGTCATCGCATCTCGTCAAGCGGTTGTGCGAAAATCCTTCAATGCATTCAGTCATAGAAATGCTCGTCATACTCGTCGTGGTCAAGTTGGTCAATAAAATTTAGTTTTTCTAAAAATATTAAGACGCAGTCCATCGTGATGCGGCTGCATTCTCTGGTGCGTTTTCAAATGACCGTTTGTTAAAAATTCGACAAAGAGACACACCATACTGTCGTTGAGTCTAAAATTAAAGATTAATCCTTTAAATTTAAATCAAAAAATTTTCATCTTGATAAATACGCAGTTGTTTGTTGGTAACGCCGGCGGGCATCGTTAAATTTATATCTCTTTTTTTTCTCCCTAAAAAAAAATAAAACAAAATGTTCAGCATTTCTGGTGGGACCTTGAAAACGCGTGAATGTATTTTCCAAAGGAAAATTCCGATGCTAATGTCATCCGGTCATGTATTTTAATGAGTGCAAAGAGCTTTTCTCATCTTTATCTGCGTAGGAGTCGGGCTAACCTTCTTAATTTGTGTGTGAACAAAAAAAAAAAAAGTTCAAAGTCAATGCGAGTATGCGGAATGCATTTTGTTTTTGTCTGTCGGACAATTTGTTTTTTTGGGGCAGGTGTCGATCTCTATATTTGATTTCAATCTGAATTTGACAATCAATTTGTGGCTTTCAATTATTTCAATCGCGCACTTTGTCCTGTCCAATTTCAAATGTTTCACCTCAAAAATTGATTAAACAAGCGATTTCCATCAATTTGAGTCGAAATTGACCACTTTATGGGAGGAAATTGAAAATAAAATTAATTTATGCAAAAAAAAATGCAAAGCGATGGAATAATTAAAAAAAAATCAATATCCCTAGGGGGGCTGACCAATTTGTCAAAATTGAATATTGAGGTAACCATCGCAAGGTAGATTTGAATGGTGCGGTCAGATTGACCACACTCTTGTGCTTGATAGGAGGTGACAACATTTGTTAACTTTCCCCATCACAACCAACAGCGGGATGCTGGCCGCTGCACATACTACATACAAATTCGAAGGACACGAGCTATCCAATTATTTCCGAAATCAAATCCATATTTGAGGTCGCCTTTAGAACTTTTGCGGTTGGTTCAGTTAAACCACAGAAATTAATAAGTACGATGTCCTGATGTTAGAATGTGACAAGGATTTAGTCAGAGAGCATTGTCATTTAAGGATGATAGAGGACTTTTAACTATAGTTATGCTTAATTGGGAGTTTGGAATTTCGGATTGTGTAGTCCCTGGATGGGCACAGATATAGGTAGGAAGTTGTAGATTGATTTTCTAATAAGATATGTACTAGTATAGCAAAGTTTACTCATACTCATAACTCATCTATCTCCCTTCTTCTTATTCTTGATATAAAAAAATAAATAATTATTTGGCGCACCCTTGGTCTAGCTTTTCGCAACCATTTATTTGTGTGAGTTTTTACGGAAGGGATCTACAATTTTATGCCAAGTCCGAGCGGCTGAATTGAGAAACTTGTTCAGAACAGTTATACTCTCGGATGTTTGTAAGACATTTGCGAGAGCTGGCGCAGTGAAGAAAACCTTAAGATGTAATTTTTGTTTTTTCGCGGATCAAATCTGGGAGCCCTTGCGCAGTAGTCCATCACACTATCCACTAAGCTCACTATTTTTGATATAAGGTGGTGCAAAAGTTATTAGAATCATTCTATTGAGAGATAGTATAATTATTGCAAATAGCGGAAAATGTCAATAATACTTTGTAAACAGATACAAAATACAAGCCAACATTGACATGAATCGCTATACCCCTAATAAAAGAACGCGGAATAATATTTTAAAATTTTTTTTTGCGAATAATTTGTCGGTGGTGTTGGCGTAGCGTGAATTTCGCAGCAGCCGTTCTGCTGGGAATATTTCAGCTGTAACTGAAGATGTTGCACAGGACCCTAGACTATCGATCAGATGACGTGCCATGTAATTGGACATCAATCGGCGATCTTCACAGAGAATTTTGGTGAAAGACTGTAAAGTACCATTCACATGGGAGCGAACGAACGAATTCATGAAATGCGAACAAACCACTTTTTATGCATTTATAAAAAAATGCAGAAAATTGCACATTTTATTATTTCAAGACATCCTCCTCTTGGAATAAGGTTAAGTTCCAACGAATTTTTTATTCGCGATTTGGAATGATGTGGATTGTGAATAAACTGACTATTCGCGCCAGGGTGTTTTCGTTCGCTGCAAAAAGTTGTGAATTCGAAATTTTGTTATTTAAACTGTTTATAAACGGGTTTTCTTAATACATTTTGATGGGATAATTAATTATTCTACTCTTGGAATAGTAAAATGTGGAATTTTCTGTTCATAAATGCTTAAAAAGCTGTTTGTTCACATTTTATCAATTCGTTCGTTCGCTCTCATGTGAATGGTCCTTAAGAACTTCCCTTACGACAACTTTTCATCGAGAATCACCATTGAGGGACGATGGCCAATTCTATCTCTGTGGATATGTGAAAAAGCAATATTATCGCTTCCGGGGCACCGAAAATCCGCCTATATCTATCCCACGAAGAGCCAATACACGCGCTCAAATTTACTGGATGGTGTGCTGATTGTGCTGGCGCTCGAGGCGTCATTGGGCCTTATTTTTTCGAAAACGCCACCAGCCAAAGGACTACTGTTACTGTGGACGGCGAGGACGACAGAGCCATGCTCAAAGACTTTCTTCTTCCTCAATGGTATGAATTATTATGACTGGAGATGAAGAACATTTGGTTCCAGCAAGATGGAGCAACAGCGCAAATTCTGAGGGCTGCGTTTCCGGGTGTACTTATATCTCTTTTTGGCGATTTTCACTAAAACGCCATTCCCAGCCATCTTTTTGTAGGGATTTTTTTTTAAGTCACTGGGGTATGTAAGCAAGCCTCAGACTCTTGAAGCCCTCGAAGAGAATATTAGTCTATAATGCGAGGACCTATCGCCGGAAGTTCTGGCGAGAGTGAAAATGCAAAAAATTGGGTCCGATTCTGGCTGCGGCGACCACTTAGCCGATAAAATTTTCTCAACTTAATGCAAAATAAAATTAAGACATCAGATAAACATAATCCAAAAGTTTTTCATTCATAAAAAATGTTACAGAAAAAAAAATCGGATGACAACTTTAATGCCACTAATTGTACTAAAAACAAACTGTGTTTGTCGCCAATGTTCTCTGTAATGCGTGAACCGATTTTGATTCTGAAAATTTCCCATGAAAGGTGACGTTAATACCATGGTTTGTAAGTGTAGACGGTCTTTGTAGGTGTGTTGGTTCATGAGTTATAGGGGCGTGGCACCTCCCATACAAAAAATGCATTCAAAATATTATATTTCGAAAACCACCCAATCGATCGAATTCAAATTTACACACAATCCTAGGTATTGGCACAGAAGTGTACCTGTGAAGATTGGTCACAATTGAATAAAGGGGCGTGGCACCGCCCATACAAAAAAAAAACATTAAAAATCTTATATTTCGAAAGCCACCGAAACGATTGAGCTCAAATTGACAGATAATCTTAGGTATATAAATGGGTGTGGCGCTATTTTTCGACAGTCATGGGAGCCAAAGTTTGTAAAATTTGTAACACTGATAGCTATGCATTGTCCTGATAGACAAGAATACTTTCTACGCAACGATTCCTGGAAAAACTAAAAATATGTACCACGGAGCAATACAATAAAAACTGTTTATCACTGATTTAAATGAATTTGGAACTGATTTTTTTATTTTTGTATTTTGCACTACGAAGTGTGCAGGTGTTCGCTAGTTATCAATATAGCGAGGTTCAAATAAGATCAAATTAGGGAAGAGATACATTTTTACATTTTTGATGTATTTTATGCTAGGCGAAAAGAAACGGGAAAGATTTAATTTTTTGACTTTTCACTTAAAAATAAAATTGGAAAATTTAGAATTGAGTCCCATTAATTGGACGTTAATACAGACATTTTCGAAAACGCCGATGGCAAATTACATACTGCTTAATTATACCACTTATGTCGACGGCTAAAAATTGGACATATCGGTACAGGTGCGTGCGTCTTCAGGGAAACTTTGGTCAGCGATGACTGCAGTTGCAGTGTCTTTAAGGCAGAGATGGCTGATAGCACCTAAGCTGTCAAGGAGTAAGAGAGACGCTAGCTACTATGTCGACAAAAACATAACCACCTACTCTGAGAGCTAAGCGGATAC
The DNA here is from genome assembly GCA_949372485.1 of Cheilosia soror. Classification (NCBI taxonomy): domain Eukaryota; kingdom Metazoa; phylum Arthropoda; class Insecta; order Diptera; family Syrphidae; genus Cheilosia; species Cheilosia soror. The sequence continues at coordinate 84,238,803 of OX443561.1, forward strand.
CAGGGCATATGGAGATTCCGCTGGGCATACTGCATAATGATTATTGCAGAAGCTGTAAGGAAGTCGAAGAAATGGAAACTGTCATTTTCTTTGCGAATGCACAGTGCACAGACCTTAAAAACAACAGAATGAAAATAATTCTCAACAGCTACTTTTTTGATGAAGTGGAGGATCTGGAGAAAGTGAATTTTAAAGAACTTCTCAGACTCACACTCAAATTGGGGGCTTAATTTTGTCTCCAATGGGTAATAGACTGTTTCCTCCAAATAAACATAATGGACCCAACTGCTGATCTAAGTGAAGCTGTAGCTACCACAAGAGCACCCATAGAAGATAGCCAATAAATTGTATAGTATTTTGCCAGTTTGCTTTGTAAAAATTATAAAGTTTCTGGAAAAATTACCCACTGGAGTATTGGACTGGGTATTACATGTACTAACCTTAATGCGCTGAATACGACTTATAAAGTTAAATATTCACTTAGTTTCGTCTAATCCTAATGGTTTATTACAAATAAACGACTTATACAATTTAAACGCAATGACACATTGTCCTTAGCTTCATTACTCCCATCTCGCATCAGAAGTTCTGGCTGTTCTGAAAGCGGCAGAGCTAATGCGGATGAGATCTATATCTGGAGAGGATATAGCCATCTACATCGATAGCCAGGCTGCACTCAAGGCACTGGAATCTACGAACATCAATTCTGAATTAGTCAGGACCTGTCGCACAATGCTTAAGGCATTATGCAGTCAGAACCGAGTGAGACTGTGCTGGGTATCAGGACACTGTGGTTTAGCTGGAAATGAGCAAGCGGATGAGCTTGCGAGGATAGGCGGGGAATTGCAAGACGGAGGAGATGTGGATATTAAACCATCTCCTTGTATCATAAAAGGCGATATTAGGAATAAAATAAATAAGGAAGCCGACCGGAGGTGGGAGGTACTCACCGGTCACGCAGTATCTAAGGCACTTTGACCGCAATACGACCGTAAAAGATCTAGGGAAATCCTCAAACTAGGCAGGGAACAGCTTAGGACACTGATCGGCATATTATCAGGGCACTGTCTTCTTAGAAAACATGCCAAAAGACTAGAGTGGCCTCTTACGGCAGGCATGTCTATCTCGTGTAAATTCTAAGCCCTACCCAAAATGGGCTGGAATTCCAATATTCCAGATGCCACCCAAATTTTTGAATCCCTGAGTACTACTTTTCCTGAGGTAGTTCTGTTAGCCACTCTGCCGTTGTTTCCATAACACTCTTTGTTGTATAAGGGAAGAAAGTGAGGGTAATGGGTATGGGTAGGTAGTTAGTTTGTCAACCTAAGAACGTTTCTATGTTATACTAGTTCTCAACTCATCGATCATCGCAACATCTGAAAACTCAAAAAAAAAAAAAAAAAAGTTTAACTCGTTCGTTGCTCTGCCCCTCAAAACCGGAGAGCAGTGAACTCATTTTCGATCCAGAACAACAGACAACGTTTATTGGGGGCAACGTTCATTAAAACCAAAACCCACTACTCCGCCCCCACTAACTCATGCGATTCGAAGTAATCTGTCAGCAACGTGAGAATCTTCGTGTACGTGAACAAATCTCAGCTGACTGTATGACATGATGTGCGCGATGTACCTACAACAAGGATAAACTTGTTGAAGGATACTTAGCGCTGCAAACTTTGCCGTTATTCGTTGTTCGTATTCTTGTTGATTTTTAAAGAAGTCGTCATCTTACATCAGAGTTTACTTTCAGCACCCCTTTTGTATATTTTTAATTTTTTTTTTGTACTTTACTCCATATTCATGGGGATACGAGTCCTACAAGGATGTGGAACACTCTTACTCGTGGAATTTTCATTTGTTTGACATTTAATTACATCCACCCTTGAACAAGGTATACGAAGTAAAAATTAACATCGTAAAATATTTATGAACAATTTTTGGATACAAAACGCGCTCGTTACACCAATTGGCGTGTGTTTCCAAATGGACGTCAAACGCTAACATTTATGATGCTACACAAATTTGCAACAGAGCAAATTAAACAGCGACTTTAAGTGTTGATATTTCACGGTATGTGAGATATGTAAATTTTTAGTACAAGTGTCTTTTTGTTATTATGACTGAGGGGGTGCTTCGTTGACGTACATACAACAGATAGATAAATAAAAGGATATCACACAGCAAAGCTTGAAAGCAATTTTTGTAAGGGATGTTAAGATCGCTTTTAATATAGGTGGGAAATAATCATAAACTTTGTGAATATATAAATATTTCATAAATAATAAAAGAAAAATGGAATAATTGTGTAAAAGATGAGACAGTTAAATATTTATTGTTTGGGTAATAAAATTGCATACAAATCTTTAAACCATAAAATCGCTCAAAAGTAAAGACATGATTTGTGACAAGAGATGTAAAAACTTCTGCGGTATATATAGCAAATTTCTCTAGTTAGCCTTAGCAGTTAGGCTAAGCAGCTTAGCACAATTCAGTTGATAAAACTGTAGAGCTTTGTGAAGTGACTGAGAGCGGTCGTTCATTTTGAAAGAATGAACCATCAAGAATGGAGCAAAAATGCCATACTGCAATTTGCCCCTCCACTTAAAGGCCAGTTATAGCCATCAGAAAAGTCCATCCGTAAAAACACGAAACAGAACAAAAACTGAAACATGAACTGATGAACTCACACCCTACTCAACCTAACCTAACCGAACCCCAGCATTTCATATATGAATTCAATGGAATACTTTTGGAATTGACTGAGAAGTTGAACAGAAAAAATTTTGTGTACGGAAAAATTAATAAATTCCCTTTCTAGAAAATTTAGGGATGAATTGCTTAAACAAAAGCAACATTTTAAGACAAAGATTAAGTTTAACGCCTTAATTTTCATAAAAAAAATATATTTACCTACCTTTAGGTAATAGAGCAATGGTTGCATAAAAGCCTAAATGTTAAACAAAAGATAGTCTAACATTGCTCTAAGAGCGCGTAGGTTTGTTTAGTTTGAAGTGGCTGTCGACAAAAATCCGATACACTTAGACCATTACAAGGTCCATAGAATCTAGAAGAAGTTTCATCCTCCTCGCTGAACCATTTTGAGCTTCTAAGGAAGCGTAGAAGACTTCGAATGTCTATATTTTTTAGATCATTTAGGTCATTATAGTAGGTAGCTTATTGGAAGAGAGCCGGATAAGTACAGAGAAAGCGAATGGTCTCCCTCACCCCTCCTTCTTCGTGCTGTCAGTGTTTTGTCAGAAGAATTCCCACGCCAGTTCTAAAAAATCCCTTTTTTCCCTCGGCTGACTCGAAAAAGTATCTCAGATGTTCACAAACGGACTCGTAAAAACAGTCTGAATAACTATAGGGAAAAACCATTGTGTATTTCAGGCAAAGCTCCACGCCATTAAAGAACGCGCCAATCACATCCAAAAAATTAGCATCAATATGGATATTTGAATCTATATATTCCCGGATAGTCAAGCAGCTAACAAACCTCACCTATCACTGACTCCATATCAGTATTACACTGTTTCAATATATGTACTTCAAAGTCTTAGACTCGGGAACAGATCCAGATTTCAGGTGGATTCCAGTACCATGAGGGCTTTGAAGGAAACGAAAAATCCGATGAATTAGCCAGAATTGCCTCTGAAACCCCTTTCACGGGAACCGAACCTTTCTGCTATAATCTATACCCCCAAATGGGCTATAAACCATCGGGCATAAAAAGTTGGGAACACACAAAATGTATCTCGTATTGGGAGAATTTCCCAGGCCTAAGACAAGCCAAACGAGCTATCTAGCCATTTAATCACAATGCCAATAGCAGGAATGATCAGAAAGTAGGATTTTCCACAATGTGGCAGCATTGGCTCCTCGTCCAAAGAACTTCCACAAAAATCGTTTGAGAATACGCCAAACCTTGATGCATGTGGCGCTGATATGCCTTTTGTCAAAAGAGATCAAATTCTTAGAACGTTTAAGATCTAGCTTTGACCAAATCTTTTTTGTTGCTAGACATGTGCTGCCACTTGTTCACCTAAGGTTTGTTCTTTTGATAGCCATCCATAATGAGTTTACATGGAGCGATCGGAGTACTTACCCTTTGGTAGTGTAGTTCCTATGAAATATCTAGATCGCTTAAAAAAATTAAAAGAATTTCATAGCAGTTAGTTAGCTTAAGTCAATGTGCGTTTTCATTGAAAATGAATGTAGTGACCAAAATAGGCTCGGTAGAACATTTAATGCGTTTGATTGATTTTAAGTGGATTTCCATTTAACTTTTGATTCTAGCCCAAGCTCCTAAGCCCACATAATTCAAGTATGGTTGACACTTTATTGCTAGGTTGTTAGGTTTGCAACCCTTTTGAAGCTAGTATGACATTAGATTTGCTCTATTCGCAGCAACGTATAGAAAAGTAGACAAATCTATACATGTAATAATAATATAATTAATGATATTCGTTGGGCATTCCATTGGGCTAATTTTTTTTTAGATGTTTGTAATAGTTCGAGTACATACCGAAAATGTTTCAAGTCAAGAATAAATTCAAGAAATGAATAAAGTTTGTGGAGTAAGCATTATAATTAAACATTTAAGTGGCCTCAACTCACGCGAAACGCATTTGGAGTTGAGGCCACTTAAATGTTTAATAATAATTCAAGTACCTACGGAAAAAAATATTGGAAAAGTTGCCCGGGTAAGCCCAAAAAGGGGCGTGGCACTTTCCCATACAAAAATACACACATTCAAAATCGTATATCTCAAAAACCACATACAATCTTAGGTATTGGCCCGGGAGTATTCCTGGGAAGATTTTTAAAAATTGGACAAAGTAGCACCTCTGATCCAACAAGCATATCAATACCTATATTGATAGTCAGGCTGCGCCAAAGGCGCTAGAGTCCTTCATCATCAAATCTGACCTAGTCAGGAGCTGCTGCACAATGCTCAGAGCATTATGCGCGCAGAACCAACTCAGATTATGTTGGGTGGGTACCCGGACACTGTAATGCTATGTTTCCACCGAACGCTAACCCCGAGATTAAGTGCAAGAGGTTTAAAATTAATCCTGAAGTGTTTCCACCAAAAAAGAAGAGATTAATTTGACATTTCACCAGATGTTGGCATAAGCTGTCCAATCGAAGTGTAACAAATGATAAAAAATTAAACAATTTCTACTTTCGAAATTAAAAGTAAAAGCAAATAAAATAATAGTTTAAAAAACTAAAAAAACGCTTTTAGAAGTAGGTACTGCACTAAAAGCAAAAAAATAAAAATTAACCAATCTATTTTTAAGGTTTATCCTGGAAGGGGCTTAGTGTAAGTCATGTTTGTGTAGTTTACACTTAAATAATACAATACATAACTACAAACATGGCTTACAGTAAACCCCTTCCAGGATAAACCTTAAAAATAGATTGGTTAATTTTTATTTTTTTGCTTTTAGTGCAGTACCTACTTCTAAAAGCGTTTTTTTAGTTTTTTAAACTATTATTTTATTTTTTGCTTTTTAGTGCAGTTTAATATCTACCTACATACTCACAAAAGCTTTTTTTTACTATAAGTTTATTGTATTATCATCAAAACTGAAACATCAGCATGCAAAATTTCAAAGTCCTAATAGGGCCCATACACGACACAGACAAAAAGCCTTTAAAAAATGAGTGGCAGTAATCTAAAAATATTATTACCGCATCATTTTGTCCTCAAAACTAATATGTATGAACGTTTTAATGGTTGCATTGGCAAGAAGTCGCTATTAGGGGTAGGTACCAAAAAAAAAAAACGATTTTTTTCTTTTGCTCACCTATGACATAAATGTCAAATGTAGCTCTGTTTGTTTTTAATTTTAGACATTTCGACCTGTGGAAAGTGTGTTCAGAGACCAAACTCTACATGTAAACCTAGTCAGTTTAGGAGATTAATTATTAATCTCCTTTTTATGAGATTAATTTTTGTATGATAAATCTTGAGATTTATACGAGGTTAACGAAAATTAATCCCAATCTCGGAGTTAATCTCCGGTGGAAACGTAGCATAATATTGAGGGTAACGAAAGGGCTGATGTTCTGGCCAAAACCGGAGCAAAGCTTCCACCTAATGAAACAATTGGGGACATTAGACCACCAATAGCCGTGGCCAAGAGAATTATTCTTCGAGAATATTAAAAACAGGCCAGATCAGAGATGGTAGGGCACAGGGTCTCAAAGGCTCTGTCCCCTTAGCTAGATCGGAAAAATCTGTATTACTGAAGCTCAGCAGATCAAGGCTACGAATGGTAATGGGGATACTCTCCGGGCACGGTCTTCTAAGGAAGCACGCTAAGGGATTAGGTCTTACTGATATAAACATATGCAGGTATTGCGATTTGCGAAGACTTACATGCCACAGAGGATATAACTCATCTCCTCTGTGTCAAGCTATTGCTCGGTACAGGAGGAAGTACCTCGGTGTAATTCTTCGACAATTTGGAGGAGGTTGGCCTCGTAAACAAAACTGAAACAATTTTCAGGTTCTGTAGGGAAATTAATTGCTTGGGCGAAGTGGTTTAGATTATTTGACCGTTAACGTTTCCCAGGGATGGCGATGGGTCCAATATGGTGCCTAGTCCAATGTAATGAACTCACACCATATTTAACCTAACCTAACCTAGCACCTCTGATACAAAAGAAAATCAACAGCACTTATATGTATCTGGAAACAACCGAGCCAATTAAGTTAAAATTTTAAGACTATCTGAGGTAGACAATATTGGACAAAGGGGGTTGGCACCTTTTGAACAAAATACTATTCAAAATATTATATCTCGAAAGCATCCGAACATTATTGATCTCGAATTTTCAGACAATCTGATTTGTTTTCGTAAAATTTTTGTGAATCCACATCATCGAAGGTAGAACTCATCAGCAAAGTATTCCCGAATATCGGTCGAAATTATTTAAATCACGATTGGTTAAGTGAACGCGCGATATTAGGTACCTGCGATGAATAAGGACGTCGATTGACGTCGATGATTTCACTTCAATTTCACATTTCACTCGTTAACACAACATTTTTTAACTCTGAGCAGGCGGTAGGAAGTTCACCGGGTCAGCTAGTGCTCAATAAAACTACCCCGAGTCAGCAACAGTCAGCCTGAAAGTCTGCAAGCGTTTGTAATGAAACGACATAAACTGAGTTATTTGGTCTCGATATTTAGAGTGTGCTTGAAATTACACCACTAGTGCTCAAATTGTAGTAGGTAGTTGTCAAACAACAAAAGGGTCAAGATGATCTATAAATGTCACCTTGTATTCAGAACTAATTGCTCCTTCTAGTTCCCTCCTGCTTCAGATAAATAATACCTAGTCCAAAGTTCAGAAATATAATTTGGGGCTGAATATAATTTTTTTTTTTTTTAACTTCTCTTATGAAGATATGTAGTGTATGACTGTATGTATATATTTTCACTTCAAAAAATACATTTTGCCTAAAAACTAGTCCTAAGGATTTGGCTATAAATGACATAGCCTATAGCAGTCCCACAGTCTTAAGGAACATTTTAAAAAAAGTTTCATCGAAATCTGTGCAGTAGTTTTCGAGTTTTTAGCTGACAACGAAAATTCCTACAGTTTTATTATATGTAAAGATGTACAGAAAATCATTTCATAAATGAACAAACTTTTAAACAACTTAATGCAAGCCATATTTTTACAACAATGTATGTACTGCAAACTGAGTTTTGGTAATCCACTCAAACTTGGTGTACCGAAACGAGTCACCTTCACGAAAGTAGAACATTTCACATGTTGCCTGCAAACCTCATCATCAGCGTCATCCCAAATCCCACCTCAAGTGTATGCACCGTGCACAATCCAATTCTTGATGTGCCCACTTGAATCTGACTTTTTGCTGAAATATTAGCTGGAACAAGTGACATGGCAGCCGTAGGACAATCCCATTTTATAGCAGAGCATCGCTCTTTTTTGTCATGCATCATGTGGCATCATTTCATCCATTCCACAACTATCTGTTGTAAAAAAAGTCCTTGTTATATTATCAAGGGTTAAATGAAGCGTACTACAACATACGAGCACAAGTCCTTTCACCTGAGCGCAAATTGTTTATATGACCGTATAGAAGGTATATCGTCTCACACTACACTCAAACTCAACTCACTTCGAGGATTCAACATACACGTCCCAACATGTCGATTATAAATAAATCTCATCTGAAACCAACCTTTGTAAAATATTCATGAAAAAAAAAAAAAAAACAAATATACCTCCTGCATCCACAAGATACGCGAAACAATTGCCCGTCCTTTGTCAATTCAAATGCCATTACGGGAATATTTTAAACAAAATGAAACTGAGGTAAACATTATTCGCCACTGAACTTGAAACGACACCACAAAAACCACCGAAAACCAAGTCAAGGATATGACCAAAGCAGAGCACAAAAAAAAAAAGAAAGAATTTTTTTATATAAATAAAAATGTGAAATCCTCTTTTATGATGAGCGCAAATTGCTTCAGTCGTTTAATAAATAAAATTTTATGATTTGCAAAAAAAATGCAAAAAAAAAAAATCCGGCGCTGAAGAAAATGCCTCTAGAATTGTGCTACAATTTCCGTTTTAAAGGAATTTCCGTAGGCTCGCACTTTTCGCTACCATTGTTCGAGTATTCCTGTTGTACTGTACTCCACCGGATGTTTATGATATTCGACTGCTGGTTTAATGTATAAACGGTGTTGGGGGGTTGAGTGCGATAACGCGTCCTTAATGCAGATATACGAAATGAAATTTACGCAAATTTTATTGTTTAATACTTTGGCAAAAAAGGAAAATTGTCATATCAATGGGATTGCCATGTAATTTTGAATATACTCTGCCAATTGTTTGCGGGTGGATGATTTCGGGTTGGGGGTGAAATGTATAACACTTTGAGAGGGAGGCAATTACTGCAAGTTAATTGGAATCGTTCACTAGAACAGACGATGCGACAAGTCAATGTCGCCAAACGATATATACGGAGTCCTTCCTTTATAATAATGTGACGATTAAAATTGAGTGTGTCATTTGGTCAGATAAAAGTGACATTTATGAATTGTCTTGTAAAATACGCAAACATTAAAAAGGCGGTCAAGGAAAAGATTGCAGAACTGACGAAATAGCTTAGTCATGAAAATCAGCAGTTTGATTAAGTTGATCACAAGTTAGAAAAAGTGCTCAATGAGTTTGACAACTACAGAGGTAAATTTTTACTCTAATTTTTATAAATTTTTAAGCCCACTCATTTTGGTTTGTGAACAAGCTAAATATGACCGCCATTAGTCCGGACCAAATCTGGTTATAGAAGGACTCGACTGTTACCTTATTAAACATCTCAGTATAGTAGGTAGTAGTAGAAAATTGCTCAATAAAAAACTATCTAGACTCGAGTGAATTGATCCGACTCAGCCTAAAAGTCTGAAAGCATTTGAGATCAAGCGAGCTTTTAACCGTCTTTGGTATGACAACCACATATACTTGCGTCCATCAATTGAGAATGCGAGCCAAATCCAGGCAACTTTTGATGAATACTACAGTTTCCAGGGAAGGATTGGCTGGTCATTCTGCTAGATGTCATCTGGTCCAAGACACTTAAACGACTGAAAGCCGTTTATTGCCTACAAAATGTTGCTCTTTGTAATAAGATGTGAAGAGCTGCTTCATAAGGACTTTGCTTTGGTCTTAGTTGGACTCGTAGCCGCATTGGAGGTATTCATTAAGTACAAGTTCAATAATAGATCACTCTAGAGGTGGTTCTCTAGGCATCTGCTCTTAAGATATATTGTTTCTGCGAGGATCTCTCGGAGCCTGGAGGCATTAGATATATCTTCTATCTTTCCACAGAAGAGTCTTAAAGAATTCCGTTGGGCTTTCCTTGTTTTTATAAGACTTGACGGCCTCTTTGTACGAGATCCAGTCAGTGGCCTTGCGAGATCGCTTGGCATGATTAAAGAGCTGCCTGCATGTTTTGCGTTAGTCAGTAATGCAACCATCGCGTCCAATTCATGAATAGAGGGAATAAATGTTCTGTCGATTACAGAGGACTCCAAACTGTTCCTATATTTGTACCAGTCTATCTTCTAATTGTTCCTAAAGAGGGATAGTTTCCATACACCGCTGTACGAACTCAGACAACTCAGACAGTTACACCAGCGGTGAGATTAAACGAAGAATAAGTCTTGGCAATCGCTTTCAATTTGGGTTAAGAAGGCAACTGAGTCGCAAAGCCGTCTCTGAAACAACTAAGGTAACCCTTTATAAGACCCTAATCGTCCTGATGCTTCTCTATGGCGCGGAGGCATAAAATGCGAATGAGGTTAGCCTTGATGGTTGTTCCGAGAGGAAAATTCTTCGATTTATTGACGGTCCCATCTGCATAGACGGCGAAGAATTGTTCAGCGACATCGACCAAAGACTGAGGTTGCTGGGTCGTATAGAGCAAATAGACGCGAATGCTCCAACCCGGAAGATCTTCGAATCCACACCAGGCGGACGGCGCAGTAGAGGAAGACCACGACGCATGGTGGAAGGGGACCTTAGCCTACTTAGTCCCCTTCCAATTCTTACCCGCTCGGTACTTATTGGAAGGCAATATTGCGTTATTGCTGAGATAGAGCCCCGAGTGCTTGAGTAATCTATCGTTGGACCGACGGGATATGCTTTGTCAACAACACAAAATAAGTACTCTACAATATTTATGATGCAACATGTATTTCAGCAATTTCCAAAATTTATACCCTAACAAAATTTCCGAACAAATTTAAGAAAACTTTGAAATAAGCAAAACCTTCCTTTGATTCAAGGAATTAGCCATCATCAGAACTAATAGCCCCCCCCCCACCCGCCTCATTTCCAGAATTGTGACGGTTGAATCAGGCGAGTAACACCAAATGGCACAATACACACATACACAAGCCACGTGTGTCTGGTAAAGTTATTTATAAAATAAAAAAGCTTAAACCAATTCTAGTGAGTAAGAAAGTAAATAAGAAAATATTGTTAGTTTTGCTGCCGTAACAATAAATCAATCAATGAAATCAGTAGCAGCCCTTATCAAATGCGATTCTAAAGATTTTGCAGTCGAAAACGCGAAAAAAATTTACTTATCATCAGGAAGTACAAATACAGTGATTGGTCTGATCTGCAAGAAAGAACCGAGTTAACTATAAAGATGGCAACATTTTCTTGACAGTGCCATCTGTTGGTTTCTTTTGAATCATATATTATTTTGACACTGACAGCTCTTATGTGTAAAACATTTGACAAAAATAGAGGACTATATTTTCGTGGTAAGAAATAGAACGATTTCCGTTTGAGCAACGTTGGGAAATATTGCAAAGTTATTTCTAATGTGAATGCTGTGCTGTCGAAACAGTGCGAATTTTTAAAAGAAATTGCGGTCGAAATAATGCAGCAACTGCAGCACAAGTGTGTACACAAGTTTGTGAAGAAAGTTCATGAGACTGGTTTGCCGATTGATAACCGGGATTCCAGTATTCGTCCTCTAAGCTTGTCCCTAAGTCCTGGAACCTTAACGCGTCAAAGATCTCAGGAACTGAACGTCAGTCTCACTATAGCCCGGGAAGAATTTTACATAAAGATCTCAGAGTATTCGCCTACAAGGTCCAATTGACTAAGAAATTGAAGCAAAATGTTCATACCTTTGTTACCCTTAGATTATTGCTTCCCTGTATGGGCTTTAGAGCAGCTTGAAATTGAAGACAATTAAGCAATTCATACGGAACGTGTGACTGTTTCCCGTGGCTTTTTGAAGTGTCCGCACTATTGCAATTTTTTTTTTCAAAATAACAGCGGAAGAAAATATATAATAAAGATGAATGATAACCGATTTGGAATTATGATTGGCCTAGAGCGAGCTATGTATGGACATGACACTTAGTTCAACAATTGTGTAAGCAGTCGTTTTGATGATGTTGCTTGACGCCGTTGGACTTTGTTTTTGTGGTGTGCCATTCAAGATCGATTCTATGTGAACAATACAATGCAGAGACGCAGACGATTCAGGCACCCAAGAAGAATATTGGTCCATCTATTCGTGAAATAGGTTGAAAAAACCATCGAAAATGCATTGAAAAATTGTCAATGAAAAATTGTATTGACAAGGTGGCATACTGCCAAGCCAGCTGAGGCAGTCATTTGAATGTTGCTTATATTCCACAACTGGTAGGTTATCTCTTTCGAGCTCGGTCTTTAACGGCGTACTCCGGATACACGGCGACATCCGGTTTCATTTAGCCCCGACGACCGACGCACGTAGCAATCGTTGTCACTGGCAAATTTGAAAGCACGGTCTCAGAAATACTGCAGCATGCATGTATCCATAGTTGAAAGATGGTGCAACAAAAAAGGTCTTTCTGTAAATCCTATAAAAAGACTACTATCGTACCTTTTACCGGACGGTGGAAACTAGATCTCCTAACTCGCCCCACTATGTATGGCGAAACCATTGAATTTTCACGAGAAGCCAAATATATTTGGGAATCATCCTTGACGGTAAACTATCATGGAATCCACAAATAGAACGCATCGCAAACAGAGCCACCAGATCTCTTTGGATCTGTCGTCGAGTCTGCGGTAATAATTGGGGTATAAGACCCCGGATGATGTACTGGCTATATTCGATTGTGGTAAGACCAGCGATCACCTACGCTGCCGTTGTCTAGTGGACAAAGACTAACGAAGTCACTACAGTCAAAAAGCTAGAGCGGATAGCCGGAAACTGCATGACGGGCTGTCAACGCTCCACCGCGACCACTGCACTGAATGTCATCCTAGGCTTATTACCTATTCAAGTACACATTCAAATGGAAGCAAAGACTAAGCATTCATCGTCTATTCCATTCGAATAATATCGACCCCTATTCCTATCATGGAGGTCACCTGTCTTTGATTGACACTATGGAGCCTGAAAGAGCATTCAGCGTGTTTCTAGACGACATGTTACCGGAATATGGCTTCCATAAAAACTTCTCTATCATCATCCCGCCAAGGGAAGAATGGGAAAAATACAAACCCAATCCATCGCGACTTGACCTAGTCTGGTACACAGACGGTTCCAAGATGGATGCAGGGACTGGATCTGGCATTTTTGGAAAATCACCTTAAGCGAACTTCTCAGTCAGCTTAGGCAAGTTCTCGTCCATATTCCAGGCTGAAGTCCTTGCCATCAACCACTGCGCTAGAATAAATTTATGTTCTAACACAAGTGGTAAAACCATATTTATCTTCTCAGACAGTCAAGCTGCTCTTAAAGCTCTTAAATCATCTGCTATAAAGTCGAAGCTGGTCCTAGAAACTTACATGGCCATCTACGAACTAGCAAAGAAAAACTTAGTCATCCTACACTGGATTCCAGCCCACAGGGGATTTACTGGAAACGAAACGGCTGACTCTCTGGCCAAAGGCGGCGCGACAACGCCACTCGTCGGACCTGAACCCTTCTGCGGTGTCAGTAAGGAATGCTTCAGGGAATACATTAGGAGCTTAGCTCAAATCAAATCTAATGAACTCTGGCTTAAAACAACTGAGCAGAACTGCACCAAACAGTTCTTCCCAAAATTCTCCCCCAGAAAATCCTATTTCCTATACTAATCTGGATAAAAACAACCTGACAAGAATTATTACTGGCCATGGTCTTATGAAAAAACACCTTCACCGAATCGGAGTCTCACCAGACCCCACGTGTAGACTGTGCCTAGAGAGTGATGAATCCTCTCTTCACATTCTCATGGAATGTCCGGCTCTGTTCCGCCTTAGAAAGAAAGTTTTTGGCGAAGAAATCATTACCTCGGCAAATCTTGCTGAATTACCCCCAGAGAAGATACTTGTCTTCTTGACTGTCTCCGGAGTAAAAATATGGCTCTAGGACCCTACCAGGGATGGCACAATAGGCTCCTTTATAGAGGTCGCAGTGCCAGGGCCGGCAAAGGCCCTCCCGACCAATTATCTAAGCTAATCTATCTATTTCACAAAATCAACGACTAACATCGCAATTGGTCATTACTGACGCGAGCGGATATGGCACAGAGTACAACCCAAAGAGAGAACCATAATAAGATTGCGTGAGATTAGTCCAGCTTAAGGCAAAGTGCGATTATATTGAAATTGTATGCCGGGACCAGAATAGCGGTCCATTTCAATCGTTTTACTAATCGCAGATTACGCTCATTTTAGGAAACCATTATCGCGTAGAAATTCCCCTTAAAAGCAACACTCTTCTAAAGCCTTTTTGTCTTTACATGTGTCACCTTTCATAGTGTTACTCTGCAGATGTCACTGCAGCATTGCCTAGCCAAAACATAGCTTTTACTCTGCTACTGCTTGCCAAATAGTACACTCTATTTAAAACTGTTCTCTTTTTAGTTTTGACCAAGGTCAAAAATCGTTTCATTAGTAAATCAGTTGATTGCCACCTACTCTTTGCGCGCCAACAATAAACTTGGTCGATGGCGCCGATTTGTGTCAAACGGCTGTCTACACTTTCGTCTCTAACAATTGCATATTTACAAAATGTTTCTAAGCGACTGTTGTATCTTTTTTTGTTTAGAGATTACCGAGTACCCACCCAAAAAAAAAAAATAATCAATAAACATAGGATTTGCAAAAAAAAGGGACACTCGCAGTTCCTTTCAATGGGAGATTATCTGCCGGCAGAAAAAGGGTGCACAAGTTTAAGATTGTCCCCTAAAAAATAAGCACTTGGTCCGTAATATTAGTCCTTTTTTTTATCTCAACAAAAGAAAAGAGAAAACTCTCTCAGATCCTCATTAAAGAAGGATACAAGGAACGCGATTGTCTTCGGGGCGCAGTTTGATAATTTACCGGTCAAAGAGCTTTTTTTCTTTCTTTTAATTTTTTTTTGGTTAAAAAGAAAGTACACTGCTTAACCAATTTCATTATCAGTTTTCCACCTTTGTTTGCACTTAAACTTTGCCACTTGATTGTGTGTTTTTTTTTTTAATTTTTGTGTTAGCTTGTTATTCACCGCTTTATCATAAAGTATACCTACACACAATAAAAGATAAAACTACGTGCATCAATAAATGCCGGAATTATTAAATCATACACTTTAATAGCAACAAAATAATATTAACGAAATATATGACTATAAGATTACCGACATTAACACTAATAAAATATAATTTTAAGAGAAATTTAGTACTTACTCCCTTCTGGATCGGTATCATCGATGTAAATCATTTTTGGTTTTGGCTTCTTTTTGTGTATCCTTTTTTCGTTTCCTATTTTGACTAGAACTGCTATTTTTTTATTTTGTTTTATATTTTTAAAAATTTTATTTTTAGATTTCACACAAAATCACTTGAAAATTTTTTCTCTCACACTTTTACTGCACAAACGAAATGGTAATAATTTTTCACAACATTTTTGTTGAAATGAATTTTGACTTATTTATTTGTTTCCTTATATAAATTTTTTTTTTTTTGTTTTATTTAGAATTTATTTGAATTTTGTGGTTAGTTTAGCTTTGTTTCGTGTAAAACAATTTTCTCTTTCTGAAAATAAACACAGCACAGGGGGAGTACAATATTATTATTTTTATTATCTTCGATTAGACGACGACGAACGGTTGGTATGGTGAACGAGGCGCTCGGCGATGACGGCCACGGCTCCGACCTTCATTATCACAAAAAGCTTCGCGCAATATACACAAATACATTTTTAACAACAAAATAGAAAAAAGAGAAGACGAATAAAATCTGAGTTTCCTTGCCGATATTTGTTATGATTTTATCTCGGATAGTACGTAATATATAGGCGATGATGATGACGGTGGGTGGTGGTGATATAACTTGCAACTACTCGAATGTGAAGCCTCACTCGTTTGGTTTTTGTATGATTGAGAATTTTTTTTTTTTAAATTGTTGTTGGTTGACGGTGTAAAAATGTTGGCAACTGTTCTTGTTTGGGTATGAAATCAAAAGATTACACTGGCGACGAGGAGTTTACGGACAGACAGTTGGGTCATTCTGTTATTAAGAGAACTGAACTTGGTGTCGAAAGCTAAGTAGTTGTCAGTTGTTAATTCGGTGTTTGTTCCAACTTTAACGTATAGTCATGAGATGACCGAAAGAATAAGATCGCGGATACAAGCTGCCGAAGTGAGATTCTTTTATTGTATTGCTGGTGTGACTCGCAGTGATCGTAAGGAACACCAGTCTACGTGAGGAACTCAATGTCGAGCAGCTACTTCTCCGGACAGAGCGGTCCATAATTCCGTTGGTTGGTCATGTTTAGGGTGACCAGATCCATGCCCACCAAAAAGAGGACACCCTTAAAAATGTCAAATGAAAAATTAAAGATCAGAACCAAAAACCAAAATAACAATATATTTTTTAAAAGTGTTGTATACCCATTTTTCGTGCATTGATTGGTAGGTGCATGCATTTAAAAAGTTATTCTTGTTTTGTTCTTGCACTGCAAATATTTTTAGGTCACAAAATTGGTCAAACAATTTTTTTTTGTGTAATTTGACACCTTTGTTTCGCAAATAAAGCAAGGAATCTTCGATATCGCTCCAGTTGGGAATTTTGTTTAAGTCCATCAGTGTAAAACAATCAAACTCATCAAGAGACTCGGGCAATCGGCCCATCTCTGAAGATATTTTAAGCGCCATGAATAAACCTCTAATACATTTTTTTCCACTATTAAAGCCCAGTACCTAAATATCCTGCTCGCGCTAAATTTTAATGAACGCACTTCTCTCCACAGACAGCGCTAAATTCGTAGTAGGATGTGTATAGATGGGACAAGCACCCATATGTTATTGCCACATGTATTTTGATTTGTGTTATTTTTTCACATTTTTCCTACTCACTTAAGGACCATTCACATGAGAGGGACTAACTACCTACGAACGAACGAATATTCGCAAGTTTTGACAGTCCGTTCACATGAACACTTTTCTAGCGGCAGTTCGCGAATTTCAGCCATCAGTTTCTACCCGCAATGTCTAGTTTGAGGTTAAGTTCGAACGAATGCTTTATTCGCTAGTTTGTGGAGCACGAATTAAATGATGTGGATTGCGAATAAAAATAAACTTTGACAGTTCGCGCCAAGGGTGTTTTCGTTCGCGCCAAAAAGTTTGGAATTCGAAATTTCATTTAAACTGTTTATATAAACTTGTTTTATTAGATCATTTTGATGAGATAAATAATTATCCTCCTCTTGGAATAATAAAATGTACAATTTTTTGTTTATAAATGCAAAAAGAGTGGTTTGTTCACATTTCATCAAATCGTTCGTTCGCTCTCATGTGATTACATCGATTGTCAAGTGTTCCACGAAATAGTCAATTCAAAAATTTGTTTTGTTCCAGAAATGTCAAAATTTAGCGCCGATTCAATGCATCAGACAATTCTTTCGCCAGTTAAATCAGTGTAGTAGAGACATGTTTTTGGCCGAGTGATAACAAAATTGTACGTAGTACGTTTAACACACAATATTGTTATACCCGACTGACATTGTGACAGTGTGTTTCATCTATGTGAAAGTAAGAATTTAGCGTACGGAACAGGATACTGCTTTGCTAAACTGGCTCGCTAAATTTTTTCTCTGTAGACATTTTTTATGGGAGAACAAATTTTGCTCGAGCAGGATACTGGGCGCAGCGATGCCAAACCTAGCCCAATTGTGAAATTCTAGCACTGTCTCATTCGATCTAGCACTGAAAATTGACCTTTTAGCACTGTGTTTAATTTATATTTTCAAGCATTACACATTTAATTATTGCTGTAAAACTGTTTTTCTGTAAAAATTTAGTTAATTATTTAAAACTAAAATTTTGTTTCAGTATTTTGTACGCAAAAAACGTCAAAACAGTGCAGATATATACTAAAGTCGTTTGGTCTGGCCCTGAACTAGCCCTGAAATTACATTTCTGGCTCTAAATCACATTTTTGAGTTGGCATCGCTGACTGGGCGTAAGGCATCATTTTCATTTCCACACTACAAATTTTAGGTCATGTTCATGCCAGAAGGATGGAGAAAAGTCTGAATTTGTGTTGAAAAAAGTTTTGTTATAGTTTTGTGGTGTCGAAAAATTTAGAAATTCGGCTAGATAATATTTAGAAATTCGGCTCAAAATCTATTGTTTTCTTAAGTAGGTAAGTTTACATTTTTTTTTAAAATAAGTTATCTATGATATGTAGGATTAATTCTTGGTGTCCATCAAGGCTCGGTTTTACAAAAATAGCCTCATTTGGAACTACGTCCCACAGTGGAAAAAAGAAAGTGCAACTAAAAGTAGTTTTTTCGAGCTTCGCGGAAGAACATTTGGGAAATACCTTTGATATGATACCCTTCACACTAAACTTA
Source organism: Cheilosia soror (assembly GCA_949372485.1). Taxonomy (NCBI): domain Eukaryota; kingdom Metazoa; phylum Arthropoda; class Insecta; order Diptera; family Syrphidae; genus Cheilosia; species Cheilosia soror. The sequence goes on from OX443561.1 coordinate 84,257,196, forward strand.
GCCGAATCGATCACAATGAAGACGAATCAATGCGAGTGTGATTCGTTAATATTCGGTAACAATGCAACACTTCCGAATGCGCACAGACTCAAAAAATGCAACCTTCACACCAACTGAGTTGAACCCGACTTCGCCACGATTCAAAGGGGCAGGTGATGCGGCGTGTCAGAATCTTCAAAGTTATTGTTTTTGACTCGGCTGGTGTGAAGTTATGGAAACTAAGAATCAGGGTTTCGATTCTGTAAAATACGAAACAAAAACCGCTTTCGTTTTCATTAAACCTGTCTCTGTCATATCTATTGCAATAGACAAAGACTGGTAATGTCGAAACGACATCATTCTGTCGTTTTCATTTTACATGAGGTGAATCTAACCTTGTGATTGATTTTTCGAGTGTTTAGGTTGTTATTTCTAAGTCTTGGATTGGTTCTACAGCAATCGCGATGATCCAAAAGTGGTTTCTAGTGATGTATGAGAAACTCCATTTAACTTAACCTGACTTTGAACCCCAAAATCAGGGAACAATTTTTGCTGGGACCTATATAAACACGACACGATTTCCAGAAACGAATTCAGGTTCACCGACTTTGGCACATAGTGAAACATGGTAAGAAGTTCATGAATCCCAACATTAATAAGGCAACTTAGAAATTACCTGAACAACATACCGTCAATATCCTGCTCCAGTGTATTAGAGGTTCGAACGTTCCAAAGTGCAAATATCGTCTTGAATTCTGACAAATGTTGCAGCAAAATGCGAATACTCAGTAATTTTGCGATAAGAAAAACCACAACTTTGGCAGGTACTATTGACTTAGGTACCCTCCGAGCTCGGGCATCAGAAACGCTTTGAATAGGTAGGTAGGTTTCACATCTTCAATTGCGAGAAGATGCTGCTTTATTAATGAAATTGTTGACTTTGACTACAAAGACAAGACAGCCAAATCATATAATCACAAAAAATATGTACACCAGACACTGTTTGTCGTTTTCTCTTTTGGAGCGGAACGAGAAAAATAACATTCTTTAAAAACATGCATCAGTTTTCAGCGGCAGTAGCCATTGGCCCCTACTATTAAGTTTTTGTGGTTATGAGATAGTTAGATTAAGTCAATAAGTTCTCCTCTAACCCATATGAGGATTCACAATTTGTGTCGGCCTCGACTCTAGTAATGCCCCGATGCGATGTGGTGGAGGATTGACTTTGATGATTTAGGGTCGATGGCGGAGAATCCACAGTTATAAAGGGTCCACTTGAACAACCAACACCCGCAAAATAGATAGAAATTTTTTTATATGTAGGTACAACTTGGCCATTGCGAGCCTGACTTAAAGCACAAGCTAAAAAAAAAACGATGGGTCGACTATTCATAACCTATATTAGAAATAAAGAATCTTTTTTTTTTTCTGATGCTTTAAAACTGCTCACCACCACTGTAAACTGTAACTACACCTTCTAATCATTGCAAACAAACAAAAGAACACAAAACAACAACAACCTAAACCTCTTCAGCTTATCTTTTTCGATACTCAAACAATCCGAGATAGCGCAAGCCCATATTATACAAATTTCGTATTTATAGTTTGAGTGACGCTCTACGCGGCTGATATTGCTAACTAAAGTTCATTCTCACACCGAGACCGCATCGTCTGTCACTGCGCCACTTCGTCCTCGTGTCAATTCGTATCGACACAAAGCGAACTTCAAATTTCAAATAGACGAAATAAAAACTAACTTATCACTGTCATGCTAATGTTCTATATTATTGTTATGCAGATACATAGATACATTGTTTGCATGGCAGCGAGTGTTTAGTATCGCAAACATTGTGCAACACTAGAGAGGAAAAAAATAAATAAATCGGTAGGTATGGCCAAAACTAAATACGAATTAAATCGATGAATACCATGACGTTGGCAAGCTTTTACCTACGACAGAGTTATGACTACGCTTACGCACCTGAAATCCGAGATATCAATAATGGAACAACTACAATCTCATAGATACGCCGCACGCATATGTTATTTGTGGTGGCTATACTCGGCAGCAAATTGTCAAATATTTATCAGATCATGAGCGGGAACATGTTTAGAGAATTTAGGTTGTTGGCAGAGGATTATAGGGCGTTGAGCGGTATTAAGCTGGATGAGAGGCGAAATTAAACACGAAATACCTCTGAGACAGGTATGAAACTTATGATAGATTTGTGTATACGAAGATTGAACGATTTCAAAATTGACAAGTGGCTGAGTAACAAGTTGATCGCAAGCACAGTAGTGACCACGTTTGACAAGCAAAAAGTGATCGAGCAATAGAGCACATATCACGAAACGTGTCAATTCTTAACATGTTAAAGTCACTAAAATGTATCTATTCTTCATGTAGACGTCATTTGGTAGCGTGTCAATGCTGATTTATAACCGATCAGTCAGTGACAATCATGTGGTCATGCGCATATCGCTGTGTCCCCTTTTCTGCCGTTTTGTGACTGTTCTGGTGTAAAATTGAAAGAGCAGTCATTCGCGCAAACAACAACAACAACAGAGGCAAAAGTGTCAATCGTGACATGCATGACACTGTGGAAAAATGTTCTGTATCACTTTGTGAGTCAATCTATTACTTGTTGTCAAAAAAAGTCATTCACACCTAACAGCATTCACAAGGCGGTGAGATGGTCATTCAAATCAATCATTTGGTAGTGACAATCAAATTGTGTCAATCGTGTCACTTGGCGTGACACGGCAGAAGACAGATGAAAAAAATTCATATCAAAGGCGTATTTAAAAGCCATGAATGGCTGACATAAACCTCATACAGGTATGTAACATGACATCGAACTGCCACTGCCACTTCAAAACATTTTCGAATCTAAATTCGGTCATGTTTTTTTTTCTCTTTCCCTCTGTCATCTTCATCTTATCACTATTTAAATTCTCAACATAAATTTCAACAACAATCAGTTGCAAATATTTTCCACATCCTTTCAGATATGTATATGGTATGCATCCATCTGCAACAGTCAACATACAATCTTTGTTTCAAACAACAAAAAGACCCGTTCATCAAAGATACTTCCATTTATACCGTCTTATGAATCCCGGTATGCTTTTCGAGAAATCCAATTTATGTAATAACAACTAAAAGCAAAAGCTAACCCCACAAAGGATATCTCATAAGAATTCCAATCCACATGCTCACCGCCGAGTGCTTTTCCCTATTTGTGTGATTTTATTTGGTCTGCCAGTTGGAATGTCACTCGAGGAGTTCACTACGACAACGAATAGAGCTACCTATTCAGCTATCGTCTTGGAAGTTGATCCTTGCAGTTGCATATACTTGAGTTCTGTATCTGTATTTTATTCAATTGCGGTTTCCGCGTGAATGGTATATAGCTGGTTCAGCACAGACTCTGCGAAATGGAATTCCATTTCTGGTCTTAGCGAAAGGTATAACAATACAACTTTGGCTTTGAGGCTTTTGTGGAATTTCCCAAAACTGTTTGTGTAGAGTGTTTGGCGGGACTCTCACCGCGCGCCCTACTTGAGTTTAATTTTGTGCAGAAGACCAAGAGGATGATGATATTTTTGTGCTGCCTGCACTGTCCGAGGAAAAGTGTCTTCGCATAAAGTACTTTCGTTGCTTCACATTTAAACATGAAGATTAAAGCGGATATCCATTAAAATTAAATGGATGACCTTTGAAATACATTTTTTTTTATTTGCATTCCATGATGGACCAACGATGGTCGGCAACTGCCAGAGGGACTCAGAGATGATGGACTTTTGTGTTTAAAAGTCGAGTGTTTTTTTTTTCACGCTGCTTTAGTGCTTTAGGCTTTACTGCCATATTGGATTTGACAAGATTAATGTTGGCTCTTGGATGGGAGACCTTTTTAAATTATTGTAAAATTAAAATGTCATCTAAAGAGACTAGTGGGAATAGCTAATCGGTTTCAGAAGTTGGGAAAGTTCATTTTTAATAGCAACATTTTAAGACAAATATTTTTGGAATAAGAAATGGGAATATTTTGGAAAACATATTGTTCTAAAATGCGTATAAATTGTGTTTAAAGGACCCACAAGATGATTGTATTGGGGCATTAGATACTCACAGACGGCAACGAGTTCTGGGCCTATATCTGTTCTGTGTGACGGCTTAACCACAAAGATACTATCAAAGAGTATATCTGAGATGTACAGCACATATCCCATCAATATTTCTAAAATTTTGTTGACTACAAGACAACAGCGCCAAAGAATATTTTTCAGCAAGCAGCAGTGTCCGAAGTCACCTTCTTTCACAATTTTTATCAATGACTCATATCTATCCATTATAAAAGCCGCGGATAAAGGATGCTCCGGCCGACCTTTCGTAGCTATTGATCTACCGCCACCAACCTATAAATCATCGGGTAGAAAGATATCGAACTAGACCAAATTATTATCATCCTGATGGACTTACCTAAGGTACGTCTGCCTGATGAGACGGATTCCATATCATATTCTAGTGCGAGGTTTTATTTTTGGGACGAAGCAAGCAACAATTTTTTGCCGAATTCGAACGGCTGAATTGAGAAGCTTTCTTAAGACGGTTCTACATAAAGAAAAAAAAACCTTTAGATTTAATTTATGTTTTCCAGGGTTTAAACCTGAGACCCTTCGCTCAGTTCTCAGTAGTTCAGCACACTAACCACTGCTCCCAATTGGCCGGTTGTCAACTGAATAAAACACCCCCTGTACAGCTAGATTCAGACGCAGACGACCAGTGACAACATTGAAAAGAAACTATCAGAAGTATTAGACACCAGCAGCCCTCCAACAGAACGAAACGAATCATTCGATGACGAATGCCTGGAAGCAGCAGCCCGACAAGAGGCATATCTCGCTACTCTGCAAACAAGGGTCAGAGGCGAGTGCTTATGTCATTAACTGATCGAGACAAACAAACTTCTCCAAGGTAATACGAGACAGTAGAGAGACGTTACTCCGAAAAGGAGAGTAGAATTTTTAGCAAAAAGGTGGAAGGAAATTGCCAGGACTACAAGGTCTATAAAAACAAACAACGGGACATTTTAGTAGATTTACCTATTGATGGTGCTGAGATCACTTGTCCAGACTGTTAAACGGCGATGATCATCCAACAATCCGCTGTCAGGTATTAAAAGCCGTTCAACGTTGATCAAAACAAAGAGTGAGTAGCAACCTGTAAGCTTAAACTCAAAACAGCCGCGGGATGATGGCTAAGCTTTTTAAAAATGGAGTCACTTCACTCTACTCCTACTCCTATTAGGATGAGATTTGTTTTGGGAAGAATGCACTAACTCCATTGCAAAATTTAGTCGAATAAGAGACCCGCCTATATGGTCTTGAACAAAGAAGATGCATTGATTAGCGCCGACTACAGAATCAGAAGTCTCCTCAAATTCGTATAAAAAACATTTCTGCAATAATATGAGAACGACTTATGTCGATTGTCAAAACCATAAAATATTTTGCGACCTTAGGACGGGAAAATCCGCGTCATTGATAAAAATACAGTACCCTAGAGTTCCAAGTCGACACCTACACCTATCGATTTTTTCGTCATCCAGAAGAACTCATTCATTTCTGCAGGGTGCCCTTGGACAAACTTTTGATGTCAGAAAAGGTCTTTGACAGGGAAACACGCTATTATTGTTTCGAAATTCATACAGGAGGTAGGTACGAGGTTGAAAGTGCCTGTCGGTTATAGGCACCGCTATACCACACTTAGACCAGCATATAGCCATTGTGAGAAATAGGTAAGATCAATCAAAAGTCTGCCCAAGTAGTATCATGCGCCGATGAAATTCGTTGAAATCCGAAGAACTCGACACTCATACTCGACTAACTGATGAATTCGTGATTCGTGAGTATTGAGACAGAAGCAGAAAAGACGGCCCTAACAATGATGGTGAATGAAGTCGAGACAAAATATATGCTGTCTAAAATAAAAGACGTTTATAATCAGCACCATGAACAGCACAATTGACAATTGACAGTTTTGTCTTCGAGGTAGTGGACGACTAGCCAAGCACTGCAGCGGCCTCTACATAGCTGACATCAGCGGTGGCCCGCACGCTCTATTGCAATTGGTAAAATGTTCGCTTTTCGAGGAAGCTTTACAAATTACTAACAATATATGGAACAGTATTAGCACCTGTATAGCATCCGGACAAATTTGGTCGAGATAAGACGCCAGAAGAACTAAAAACCTTCTTTTTACTAATAGAAACATTGTGGGAACATTTACCGCACACTGTACCCTACAACGATTTCTGTAGGAACTGCATGGACGAGGAGGAAGAGAAAACCACCCTTCACCTGATTTTCTCCTGTCCAACTCTTACCACCTTGCGTAGAGCTACCTTAGGGGCTTATTTCTTCGATGACCTGAACGACCTGTTTTGAACGGATATTTGCTACATGAACAAATTCGTTTAAAAGTCCAACTGGCTTCACTGAAACCTTAACACGCAATTACCTATTGAAACAAAATATTCATCCGCCTTTCCCGAAGACAAATTGTCAAGCCTTTCGACATCAAGTTGTAGAGCACAGATCCGTATCAGCCACACTCCCTACAAGCGGACGGTCAGAAGTTACAAGCGGGGGTTAGACTGATTCGGTCACTCCTTCGCCCTCGCCGAAGACTAATTGTCACCTGAAAAGAGCTGACTACTTCAGTCAACTTCATTTGGATACTTTCAACATCTCGTCAGAAGCAATAAACAGGGGGTTAGACTGTTTCGGTCACCCTTCGCATTTGCTCTCCCTGTAGGACAAATTCTAACCCTTTTTCGGTTCCAAGCAGTGAGACGGTGTGCTTCAATCAAGCTCTTCTGCTCGACACCAGTCTTCGTCTCCTAGAATGGGTGTCAAAAGAAATAAATGGAAGGCAGACTTTTATAGTTACCCTCCATCCTTTTCCAGCAGACAATTCCTCCACTGACTTTTGGTCAAGCAGAAGAACGGATTGATTAAACCACCCATTTCTGGTATGCACCAGTCTCCCTCCTTAGTGATGGACTGTCGAAGCCTATATACAGGGGGTCGACTGCTACGGTTAACCTTCGTCCCCACCCGAAGACAAACCGCTACCAGAAGATGCTAAATTCAAACATTTTTAATCAATTGAGTTGACTGTTTCAGTCATCATTACGACCTCCTAGCGAAGTAAGATCCACGGAGATATCTCTTTTTAAAAGAAATTCGCAGGTAGCAGTAGAGTTCCCACCTGTAATGTCCGGCTCATACTTTTTCTGGCCACTTCCCCCTTCCCACAATCTTTTTTTTTGTATCACAATGGACCTACAAATTTGGTCTAAGTGTGTCCTGTTTTTAGGACAGCAGCTAACCTAACCTAGTGGACGACTTTGTCTGCCTAAACTCTGAGGTCAACTCCATCAAGCGTACTGTTTAATTGGTCTTTTAAATCGGCGTTCCTACGGGCCTTAATGGGCCAAGATAGCTAAGACATTAATCTTCGACTCTACTACACGTGCAAGAGGAATGCCTTACCTAAGGTGGCTTGGAAGGGGATCTTAACTAACTCGGCATGTATATCAGTAGGCAGCTAGCCACGGATAGAGCCGACTTTGGACGCATTTTAAATAGTCATAACCGGACTATATATGGGGCCATCAAATGTAAAAGTTAGTAAGCCCTTCTAGGTGCATCAATGGCAGATCTAAGTTTTAAATGAGATTGTACGACTTTAAACGACGGCATCTAAGCGTAGGTACTCGTATAGATTTGTTTGTGCTTCACTTAGAATGTAATTGCACACGGCGACCAGAGAGAGAGAGAGTAAGGTGCTGAGGCGGTTGTTTATGAACCTTAGTAGATACACTTCTGACTCTTACATGTCTCCAAACCTAACAGCTCAGAAATGCCTTTCACATTTTGAATTACTCTGCCTTTTGCCACACAGCGGGGCATTCACAAAGTATGTGCTTCGTTCTCCTCCACCGCTCCACAGAGTCCACATCAGAAGATAAATGGTATCTTAGGGGTTTCTATCAAAATCGATTTGTTTACAAATTCGAATACTGTCCTCCTCGCTCTACCTATATCCTTCAAATTTAATTGCGAAAAATCTTGAATAAATAACCAACATTTCACTGCCACATTCAGCGTTCTATCCAACAATGACGCATGTGATACTTGAGACATCCCACATCCTCATCCACCACCATAATGCATTCTGTTGAACATCATCCCAAGCACATTTAGCACCGGTGTCCTTTTGAAAGCAACCCTTTGGCTTCCTCGCCCTATAATGATGCATTGCTCGCTCCCTCGTTATAAACAGCTACCGCTACCTTGACATTTTGTCTCTGCAAAAGCACCTTCAGGTGTAAAATTGTCCTAACGCAGGATATTAATCATTTTGCTGCCGACATGGCTCATGCAAAATAGAAGTGAAAAAATTATTTTAATTTTCTTAGAAAAAAAACGCCCCTGGTTTGGTGCGCTCGGCTCTCTATATCTTTCAAAGATTTACACACGTCTGGGTCATTCGTGTGGAAGCCGCATTGCGTGCATTTACTCGAAATATGAATTACAATGGAGCACACAAAATGCGCTTCCCAAAAAAAAGAAAAGGAGCAGCCATACCATAAACCCAGTCAAGCCATACAAAAGCATATCCAAAAATGTATTGCTTCCTCGGTGAACAAAAAAACGCTTCGCCCTCCTTGTGTGATACATGATGACACGACGGATCTCGACAGCCAAATGACCTAAGCGAGAGGGGTTTATGTACAGTTTTTATTTCAGCGAACAGCTTCATCCTCTATTCATTTTGAATACACAAAAAAAATCCCGCGCAGTGTAAACAACAACTGGAAAGCCAGCTTCAAAATATATAGCCCCGCTCCAACAGCGAGTATGAAAATGAAAATCCCTAAAATGGGACACAGGTGGGAAACACATACAAAGGGTGGGCCTGGGCATGATGGTGCAACTATACAAAGGAGGACGAGTGCAGAAGCAGAATGCAAATACAAGGGATGAGGATGAGCCATGGATGAGATGTTAAGTGCATCCATGAAATTCATGGAAATTTTATGCTAAAGTTTGTTGTTCTGCTGCGTCCTTTTTTTTTTTGAGTTGTTGTTGTTGTCTGTGTTATATTTCTTTCTGCATCCTGTTTTGTTTGGAGTTAGCATTCAAATGCTTCCTGCAGGACTCTATGCATTGTTCGATGTTTAGTTGGTTATGGTGGGAAAGTGAGTAAATTGTGGGTATAGGGGGTGTGTGCATTTTCACAGCAAATATAGTGATTCGACAAAAAGAAAAGGATAAAAAATAAAAACGACAGAGAAAGGATTTCCCTTGAAGACAATTTAAAGATGTCAGCTGGAGTGAGAATTTACAAACTTATGAGCTTAAGATTTGCTTCTTTTTTTTTGTGCAAACGACGATAAGAAAGAGTGCATGATGCGCGATGTTAAAGGTGGTGTTAACTTTGATTTGTCTTTGTTACTGGTGCCAGGGGTTAATGAATCGTGATGATGCAGAAATATTGCCAAAAGGAATCCAAGGGGGAGCCATCCGCTTGGGGGTCTTGAAAGAGATGGATGCGATTTACTTGTTAAAATAAGTTGACTGATGTGCGAAAAAGGGGTCTTTGAACGAGATAGTCAACGAGGATGGTATGAATGTAAAAGATTCATTTTGAGATCGGGGTTAGAGTCCAAATTAGATAATAGCATCGAAGTAAGTGTATCATGAAAGTATTGAGACAAATTTAATACTCGCTAAGAAACTGCATCTTGAGTAACAGTTGTCTATCGCACAGGAAATTCGGTCTGGGTGTTTAATTTTTGTGAGTGAAAACAAAAACTGCTTGCAAAAGTAGTTTAGGTATGGAATGCCAATTATATAGATACAAGTTTCTTGAATGATTGAAGCTTGTATTAAATATAAAATTCCAATGCCCTCCAGAACGAGTCTATTATGTCTATGGATGTGCATAAGGGTGAGACCAAATTATGACGGTGAAATAAGGAACACGGTATCGCAGTACAGTCATCTGTCATAGTAAGAATCGATGCAAGACCAGTAGAGCGGTTTTTATGTTGAAAATACAATCGGCGATATTTTCCCTGCACTACCTTGCCCAATCGAAATTTTAACCCTTTGTAGACCTAGACACTCACTGACATCAAGAAGTACACCAAAGTGTCGGGCAGAAACTTGACAACATTATTGTAGTCGCCTTCATATTGGCTTGCCATTTCATCACGAGTAGGTATAGATTTATTATGCACGGCATCAGCTGTAGACAAACCCAAACTCAGGTACCTGTTAGACTTGGTTAAACTTTTGGTTTTGTTTTCTAGGCCCCTGATTGACCCCTGATATTTAGTAGGCTATTCAAGTTAAGACGATTGCAGAGATTGTCGATTGTGTCAGAAGGTCCGTAGGGATTTTTGGCTGATCTTACGGCCGTCTTAACGTGAATGACAAGCTTTCTGCACGGTGCCATGAAATAAAGTCTTATGCAAATAGGTCCAAAACGTAATTTTGGACTTTATTTCATTTTCAAATGTGCAATAAAGTCCAAATCGAAGTGGAAATAAAATCCGCAATGCATAAACAGTAGAATATGTATGCAACCCCCTGCTAGTCTTACTTTTAAATAGCTGAGTGAAATATTGTCCAATGACTTTATTGCATTTTCAAAAATGAAATTATTGCACTTCTAAAATTGCAATAAAGTCAAAAAAAAGTCAAAAATTACGTTCTGGACCTTTTTGTATAAGACTTTATTTCATGGCACCTTTTCTGCACAGCTATCGCTTAGATTTTTGATGTCTGCCAAGATTGAATATTCTGTTATTTACCAGAATATCTAAGGAGATCTTATCCAACTCCGTTTTACGGGTGCATTATGACTGAGAGTTTTATATAGACGTCGCCAATCAAGCAGCTTTCGCAATTTTCCATCTTCCTGCATAGACTCTAAGCCATTAGGAGCAATGGCTTTTCGAGATAGAGTCGTAGAGCAGAGATGTCGGACTAGATCTAACCACCTTTTTATCGGCTTAGCCTGATAGCACGGATTATAAATAGCACGCCTTGGAATGAGAGTTATACAGACATGCGTTAGATGTGACCAATCCACCGAAACATAGACCGTCCCGCTTGGAGAAGTACCTATAGCTCGACAATGAGTACCTCACATTTTCTGGTGTGATCTTAGCGAAGCACTCTATAGCAAGGAATCTCACGAAGGAATCTTCATTTTGGTAACCGCGATAGTGGGTATCAAAAAGCTATTATGTAATCGCTGATAGCTTTGAATGCGATTGGAAACAGTCAAATATGTACTTCCTTTTTAATAACATCAGAGACCTTGGTATCAGGCCTTTTTGATCTCCTTCTGCATCTTTGTAGCAGTAGTGCCTTGAATATTGGAGAAAATGATGGGCCATCTACTCCAAACTCTTCTCTAATGCGGATAGGGTCACAAAGCTAGTCTTATCGAGAAAATTGTTGCACCAGAGTTGTTGGCTAAGAACAGATACGGTCAGCGTTATGGATTCGATAAGACGATTGGACTTTGTCAGACCGATTGATGTGACTGTCATTTTGGTAGAGCTCTCAAGCCCGGAGGCATGGCATCCTGAGCACAAGCCAGTAAGAATAGACCGTCGACTCATCCCACATAAACGGACTTTGCCTACAAGCTGCCGGCGGGCCCTGGATTTTGCATGTATTGGTGCTGTACACAATCAAAGGAGCGCCATTAAAGCACGCATACTTGAAAAATCCTAGGCCCATGGTATAGCATGGAAAATCAGAGAGGGTAATTTTTGCCGGGGAGAATCGGGTATCTCAACGATCAAATACCTATCCTGCCAAAGCGTAAACCAAGAATGGTTACGCGCATACGGTGGGAGGGGCTGCAGAACGATGAGATACGGGAGGAATTTGCACGGCAGGTATCTGCAAGGTTTGAACAAATTCCAAATGTTCCATTGAATGTAGAGGAAGAATGGCAGTTGTTTTCAACAGCAGTTATTGCCTCTGCAGGACATGTTTGCGGAGTGAAGCGGCTCGGTGTGGCGGCTGGTGGTGAGAAAAGAACTGCGTGGTTTAAAACGCCCGGAGTTCAAGAAGCTATCAGAGAGAAGAAGAAGGCTTTCAAGGTGTGGATTCACTTGGGGGACTCTCCTTCTCGAAACCGGTACATTGAGGCGCGAAGAAATTGCAAATTGGCTGTTAAAGCAGCCAAAGAACAGTCTTGGAAGGAGTTCGGCGAAAAATTGGACCGCGATCACAGATCTGCAAGCAAGGTGTTCTGGCAGACCATCCGCCGTCTTAGAGGAAGGAAGTGGAACATTATCGAAGGAGTCAAATCCAAAGATGGTACACTTCTTTCTAATGAGGAGGACATCTTGCGCAGATGGAGCGAGCACTTTTCCGAATTGCTCAATCCAATCCAGGGCATTGAGGATGACACATCTATCGCCTTAAGCAGGGCGGAAAATAGTCCCACGGTAGAGGAAGTCACTTTTGCGATCAAATCGCTAAAAGCTGGCAAATCTGCCGGAGTGGATGAAATCCGGCCAGAAATGCTAAAGGCCTTAGGTGAAGAGGGAGTCAAATGGCTCTCTCGTGTCATTAAAGTGGCCTGGGAATGCGGCGAAACTCCCAGCGATTGGCAGATTGGGGTGATTGTGCCTCTTTTCAAGAAAGGGGATAAAAGGGATTGCTCCAATTACAGGGGTATATCACTTTTAAGTCTCCCCGGAAAAGTCTTTGCCAAGGTGCTGGAAACGCGTTGCAGAGCTGTGGTCGAGGCACGATTAGGAGATGAGCAGTGCGGCTTTCGTCCCGGCAGAAGCACAACCGACCAGTTATTCACTCTCAGAATGGTACTTGAGAAGGCATGGGAGTATGCTACACCTGTTTACGCTTGTTTCGTAGATTTGGAGAAAGCATACGACCGAGTCCCTCGAGGGAAACTCTGGAGTGTATTACAGGAGTATGGAATTGATGGTTCTCTCTTGAGAGCCATTCAATCTCTTTACACAAACTGTAGAAGCTGTGTTCGGGTAAACGGCGTTAAATCAATACCTTTCACCGTGGGCGTTGGACTTCGTCAGGGGTGCGTCTTGTCTCCTCTCCTTTTCATTACTTATATGGACTGGATGTTACAGCGCAGTCTTGGCGAGGAACGTTTCGAATTGGGAGATCTGAGGATAAGTCATTTGATTTTCGCTGATGACTTGGTCATCCTTGGATCCTCTCAGACTGAACTTCAGCGCGCACTCGATCGGTTCGTAACCGTTTGTGTTGAAGCTGAGATGAGGGTAAACGTGAACAAATCTGAAGTGATGGTCGTCTCCAGAACGCCTGTTCAATGCACTCTGCATGTTAGTGGAGTCCCATTGAAACAGGTGGAGAAGTTTAAGTATCTCGGGGTCTTATTCACGAGTGATGGAAGGAGCAATGCCGAGTTTTCCTGTAGGATTGGTCAGGCTGGGTCAATTTTGAGATAGCTTGGTCATTCTGTTATCAGGAGGACTGAACTTGGTGTCAAAGCTAAGTTGTCAGTCTTTAATTCGGTGTTTGTTCCAACTCTCACCTATGGTCATGAGGTTTGGGTAATGACCGAAAGAATAAGATCGCGGATACAAGCTGCCGAAATGAGATTTCTCCGTAGTATTGCTGGTGTGACCCGTCGAGATCGCATCAGAAATACCAGAATACGTGAGGAACTCAATGTCGAGCAGCTACTTCTCCAGACGGAGCGATCCATGCTTCGGTGGTTTGGTCATGTTAAACGCATGTCCCCGACCAGGATTCCACGACGTGCTATGGAATCCGTACCATCGGGTAGGCGTCCTCTAGGTAGACCAAGGATGAGATGGTTAGATCAAGTCCATAATCTCTCCTATAACCGTATGGGGATTGCCCTTGATGATTTAGAGTCGGTGGCGGAGGATCGAGAGCTATGGAGGGTCCACTTGAGCAACCTGCACCCGCGACCCACTTAATGGACAAGCGGACCATTGAAAATGAATGAATGAATGAATGAATGAATGAATGAGAATCGGGTAGGTGCACGGGAAGTCGGCGGTCTAGTTCTTACTGGTTAAGATCCTGAGACTTCCAACTCGCAATTCTCTTAATGCTGGGCCCATTCATTTTTGTCGCAATTTTTGTTTATCCATGTAAATGCGATAAACAAGACACAGCTCACAACATTTTCCAGGAAAAATGAATCAACAGTCCCTCAGATCCAAATGGATGACCATCCAATCCGGTGAAACAAAGTTGGCCATTTTCTTTCGGAAATTATTATGTGACATTGTGTTAGTAGGTATAAGAGACCATTTTTGACATTTCGTGTGGCAGTTCTCAATACGAGTTTGAATGTAAAACTGAGCAGTTGACGCAAAAGGTGCATATATTTTTGATAGGAAAGGACCTTCAGTTTTCTTAGTAAGGACATTTATACTCTCAGATGTTCTTCAGACGTTTGATGACGTAGTGATAAAAGCCTTAAGCTGTAACTTTGGGAGAACGTGTGATCCCTCGCTTAGTAGTTCAGCACAGTAACTGCTGAGCCCATTCGTAAATTTCAATATAGCTGTACCTACTAATTTTAGGAGGCAGTATTTTAACTTGAAGGCGAATAACAGTGTATTCTTCTCGAAATTGGGGGCCTCGGTCTACTAAGTCTTTGCTTAGAATAACAGAAGCCTCATCTGTATGGGTATGAAATTGAGCGTCTACTTTTGTTTAAGCTTACTTCCAGTGCTATAGCGCATATCTGTCCAAGGTGATTTTAAACTATGTATGGCTACTCTCAGATAATCATCAAGAACATGCAGTACAGCGTAGAGATAAAGGCACGATGTCCACCCAGAGTCATTGAAAAGTTCCCAACGAAAGTCGGTACATACTAGAAAAGCGTCCTTTGCCATTTAACGCTGGATTTGATTACCTGCTTAAAGAATAACTACGGGCGACAGACCTGGTAACCAACTTTTATTCTTTAAATGTTCGAGCCATCATAAGCGAGGATCAAACGTGCCAACGAAGAGCACTTGAGGAGAGTTATGGTTATAGGAGTATGGCTATAAGACAGGAGTACCCACGCTACCCTTTCTCAAGTCCACTCCGACCTATCTCAGACTTTCATTTGGACAATTTTAATTATTCTGTAGTCAACGATCAATAGCGAAGCAACCTGCGGTGACTCTCCGTATAAATGTAAAACGTGCGAAGTGGCGGGAAAACCTATCAATCTTCTAATGACCTGAGTCCTGAACTAAAGGTGCTAGTACACGATATGTAGCACGCCTCATATATATGTGGCTCTGACGTCAACAGAGAGTGAACATAGAGAGCTTGTACACAGCATGTACGCATTGGGACCATTCGCTGACTTCAAAATGACGTCAGTGCTACATATATATGAGGCGTGCTACATATCGTGTACTAGCACCTTAAATCATTAATGTATATGGCAGCTTGATCGTAAAAGCACCTTGCAAATCAGAGGAAGCCTTAGCGCCGAAGAACTCTCAGTTTAGGGATGGCGGTTATTACAAAATCACCGGTTTTCGGTTATACCGGTTTAATTTCTCACCAGTTTAACCTGGCGGTTTAAACTTCCTAAAATAACCGGTTTTAAGATAAACCGGCTTCCGGTTTTTTTACGAAAAAAACATACAAATTTAAAAATTTATTACATTTTTATTGAAAATTATATTATTTATGAAATGAAGACACCAAAATGTAATTACAAAAAGATTTCAATGAATTATATACTACATAAAAATTTAAATTAATAGCTGATCACATAAATAAATACATCAACAGGTTGGCCAATATTTTTCTTCCAACCTATTCATAAATACTCTTTCAATTATATGTTGGTCTGTGAGTCGACTCCTCTCATCAGAAACAACATCATTTAATGTGGAGACCAATCGTTCAGAAGCTACAGAACTTCCGACAAGTGACAAATATTTTTGAGCAATAAATGACAAACTCCGCATACATGTTTGGCTCTGCTCCCAAAAAAAAAATGGATCGCTCAGTCTGGGTAGCAACGGTTGCTGAAGATAAAGCCGCAGTTCATTCGGAAACGAATCTTCAATTTCGCATGGACTTGTCTTGGCTACCACCATGTGCGCATGTGTGTGAGACTGAGAGGGTGAAGCAATACATAATTACAAAGTGGAAAGTGCCAATGACGACAAACGGACAAAACTGATTCAAAGTCAAAGTGCGTGTAATTATGGATGTTGTAGGTCTAGCTAGGTGTATATGGGAAATGAAAGAGTGCACCAATTTCATTAATGCGAGAGCAAAAGCAACAAGTACATACATAAATGTAAATTGCTGGAACATTCCATCATGGCTGGATCAGAGTAAGATTTTTTTTTGCTAGGAGAAAATGCGAAAATGCGAAAGTGAATAAGCAAATGTTCCCCGGTTTTTTTTACCCGGTTTTTGAAAAAAACCGGAGGAGAACCGAGCAAAAAAAATACCTGAAGAAGTGCGGTTAACCGAAGCAAAATAACCTTTAACGGCAAAAACCGGCCGGTTTTTCCCATCCCTCAGTTCGACTTGTCATTACATTTGTATCACCACATAAGAACATGCGTATTCTAATCTGGCTGCACAGTGAATTCTGCACGTGTGTTTTGGGCATTAGGCTATTTGATTGCCCTTAGTGACGAAGTTAACCAAAACGGTGAAACATCTCGATACTTATTGAGGTCGATCCAGCGAACTCCACCGGTAGGAGCAATAAAGACAGACGGTTATAGGATCCCTCTTCTGCATATTACAAACTGGTATAGACAGATAGAGGAATACAAAGAAGAGTAGTAAGAAGAAGGCGCACACGTCTTGTCTCTTGGCTAAGCTTTGTATACTTATAACCGATTTCGCATTTAGATGGCGTTATGGCTGGGAAGACTTCTTAATAAAGTCAGCTATTTCTGCTCTAAGTAAGTTCGGAGTCATTGCAACTCATCCACCGTCAAGTCACGCGCGGTCATATCATACACATGCAGCTATTTACGAAATGCCTATACATTGGACCGAATCGTCTCATCCGTGAGCGAGCAACAAGTGACGAGATTTACTTCGTTTCTTCTGCAAAAACCGACATAATTCGGCATTGTTTTCACTGGCGGTTTGATCTTCTTTCTTCAAGAAAACGCTTCCATTGACTTTAAATCCAATTTGAATTATGGCGTAGTGGTTGGTTCTAAGGTTGGGATGACTTCCAAAAGTTATATTCCTAGCACACTTTCAAAATAATGATGAACGACCTGAAGGTCAGTTCTTTCGCAGATAAGTTCTATTGAGTCTGACTAGCTATAGCCGACCCAGTTGGTTAGCCATGTGCATTTCCAGTAATGTAAACAATTGGGAGCAAGTTCGATACATAGTTTATAAAATGACCCCAATTCAAACTATCGACACACTTAAGTCACTCCCATATCTATCAAGAATTCGATCCAAAAAATTTAAATTTTCCAAGTGCTTGCCTATGGACCCGCTATAACATTCTATCCTCAATGACCTAATTTTCTCCGGCTTCATGGAGAAACGCTCAATATATTTTATTGCGTTTCTTATTTGCAAACATTTCCATAAATTATTTTGCAAACTCAAGGCAAAGTGTTTTCAAATTTATTTACCCACACATGACGCGAATCGCTTAATATTTTCTTTTCATAGGAAATTTTTAAAATTTTCCAATTTTTTCCTCTATGGATGTGTGTATTTGGTTTTTTAAGGACACCCACTGGAGATTTTATTTTGTTCCGCGCACAATTTTAGAAAAAAATATTAAAATAAAAAAAAACAAGAACAATTCTTTCACTTGAATGCCAATTTGAATAATTTTCAATACGAATAAGGCGCTTCACTTTTCGAGAGGTTGTACAAGTAGGTATATCACAGGGGGGAAGTTGCACACTTTTAGAAAACAAAGAACCAAAAAAACACTTTTTTTTTTTAAATCTCATTCCACAACCATGGCACGTTTGTGTGGCCAAGTTAACGACGTTTGTAGTTTTTTTTGTTATTTTTCTCTTGTGTGTTTTTTCGTGTATCTCTTTACATTTCGAATCCGACAGGTAAAGTAATAAACAAAAATTTACAATTGACCAAGAAAAAGAACAACACGACCACTAGGTAGGTATAGGTATCCAAATGAATCACCTTGATTCGATGACGGTCACTGATCGTACTTTGCGATTGATTTCCTATTAGAAGATGAAGTAGTATCCAAGACCCCGTTTCATTTGGCACACGCGGAAACTGTATGTTATTCCCGCATTCGAACGAAAAAAAAAAATATATATCTTTAGCTCGGTTTAGTCTTCTTACTGTATAGATACGACACGGTTTGCGATATTCTTAAAGTATCTGTCTCCCTTTGGGGGGTAGAAAAATTGTTTTTGTAGATGAAAATTGGACTAGTTTTAGTACACCACACAGGCGTACGCGACGCGGTAAAGTATTTTCTAAGAGAAGTGAGTCCGTTCAACGTCTCATTTGCGGAACAACTGAGCGAGCGGCTACGATTTGGGGTGGCTCCGTATCCGAAAATAAATTGTTCAATTAAAAAAAAAAATAAAAATATAGAAGCAAAATCCACGGCAAAGAGAAAAGAATTCTTATTTTCGTCCACTTTTCTTCTTCGATCTTGTTTTCTTATTCAAGCCAAGACGTATGCATCGCTCGTCGTTCTGTGTACTGTTTCGTTTAGAATGTGTTTGTTTGTCGGTCGGTGTTTTATGTTTAGTCGAAAGCAGTGGTAAGCAGACAATTGCTTTGACTTTTACCACTCTTGGGTATAATTTACTTATTTTTTTTGGGTTGTACGCAGTTTGTTCATAGAATATGCAATTGGGTGGGTTAATGTTTATTGGGAAATATGCGCGATGCATGTGTGGATGTAGGTTTTTTTTTTTGTTTTCAAACTTCGTGCACTTGGTTTCAATTAGCAAGTGTATCTAGACTAGAGCTAATTTTGTCGGCAGATTTATAAGGTTTGACACGAAAGTAACAGCGATAGTTGTGTAGAGAGTTTGGATAAGACGGCGAAGTAATACAGGCGTTGTAACTGGATGTAAATTTGTCATGTCAAGTGTTGGATTCATTGGGGTTCTGGTATCACAGAAACTTATCTTGAACCGCATGTGAACGCACTTGAGTAAGGTTTCGGCACCTGGTATATGGAAAAAGTTTCAAGTACATAGGCCATACAAGATACAATTATAGGTGGATTTGGGTAATTTGGCGTTATATCCACTCCAGACGTTGAAAAAGTGTATGTCAATACATACTGTTAGGGAGGGAGGAGTATCTTCTCAATTAGGCTCTTCTTTCAGGCGGCAATGGAAGAATTCCATAGATGGAATCAACGGTGACGTCTATAGTTTCAGGTAGGACGAGCTAAGTGCATTGCTGCTTCGATATATTCGGCCGGAACGTCAATAAACTACGACATGGGATTACGTCGTACAGGATGCGGTATGTGATGCAAAGGAAAAATTGCGATTTTCATTACAGCTGACGCGGGTTTGTCAAAAGACAAAAGTTATTAACTTTAAGCCAAGGTACAGAGATTGGCATGCATCGGAATAACGGGAGCAATGAGATCATCACCTTAAGCCGGGCTGGAGATGATTCTAAATCTTCCACCCCTAGGTGAATACATTTGCAGCATGGCAGCCAAGGGAGCCCTCCGCCTAAAGGAGACAAAAACATGGAAGCACAGCTTCTATGGGCACGGTTCCATAATTCAAAAATACTTGAGTATTGATCTGGCTAGAAAAACGGACTACATGATTCCGTACCAGAGCTTCAACAAAAATTCTAGGACAGGATTGGATTACTAACACGCACGCAAGCGTACAAGAAATACAAATCTACACTGACAGTAGTGATGCGCGATATATATCGAATCACTCGATTCATCGATATTGTCGTAAAAAAATATCGATTATTTCACTCGACAATTTATTTTCGATATTATCGATGCATCGATGTTTTTATCCCGATTTTTTTGCACTCAAAGACCACTGTCTCAGTTATAACAACACGCCTCGTTACGATTCAAGAACCTTAAAACATTTTCTTATTCTTATCGGCTTAATGTAGGTACATAATATTTTTATAATATACTATTTCAAATAAGCTATTTCTTTACATACTATGCATAGTAACTAGGCAAAATCTGTGCGTGTTCCACTTTCTACGTAGATTACTTTCTAATAGTTTTTAGCAAGTCAGAATTTCGTAGTGAATGAGAGTGACTTACGTTTTTAGTATCGCCAAATTGGATGTCAATACTGAAGCAAGATGAAGCATAAAATGCTTGATACAGTAGCCCAAAATTGGGCCCCATAAAATGCGCTTCTTCAAAACTACCGAGGACGCACAGTGCCTTTATTTCAACTTACATTTCACTAAAGCCTATCAGCACAAAGTTAGGTTAGGTTAGGTTGTGAGGAGAACGATCACAAGGCACCTTGGTGGGCCCATCGCTTCTTTTATTATACTACTTTTGATAATTTCCATGGAGCTTGGAGGTACTGGTAGATTGACGTCAACTTGTTTATTTCCCGTCATTTCACAACGAAAAATCCAGGCAAAAAGGTGGATGCGAAAAAACGCACCATAATACACCTCAAAATACGTGCCAAAAACTGTGCAAAAAATGCACAACAAATACGGCCAAAATACGCGTAAAAAATCGTGATGAAAAACAAAATATGTGCCAAAACCAACAAAAAAAAATTTTTGCGAAAACTGTGCAAAAACGCGCAACAAATCCCGCCAAATACCCATCAAAAATCGCGATGAAAAAATAACAAAATATGCGCCAAAAATGCGCGTGAGAAACCGCGATGAAAAAATAAAAAAAGAGGCGGCAAAAAAGCGAGATGAAAAAATAACAAAATACGCGCCAAAAGAAAATGAAAATTTTCGCGAAAAAACGCGCCAAAAACTGTGGAAAAATTTCCCCAAAACCGCCCAACAATTACCGCCAAAATACGCGTGGAAAACCGCGATGAAAAAATAACAAAATACGCGCCAAAAAAGCAAGATGAAAAAATAACGAAATATGCGCCAACAAAAAAAATGAAAAAAAAAATCCCGCCAAAAATGTAGAAAAATTTCGCAAAAAAATTAAAATCCGCGTCAAAAACCCCCAAAATGAGGACAAAATAGAGCCAAAAAACGCTTGACAAATCCCGCCAAAAATCGCGGTGAAAAAAATAATAAAATATGCGCCAAAAAAGTGACAAAAAATCCCGCCAAAAATGTGGAAAATTTTCGCAAAAAAACGCGCCAAAATACATCACCAAAGTACGCGCCAAAACTATGCAAAGAAAACGCGCCAAAACCCCCGACAAATCTCGGCAAAATACGCGCCAAAAATCGCGGAGAAAAAATAACAAAATATGCGCCAAAAAAGTGACAAAAAATCCCGCCAAAGATGTTGAAAAATTTCGCAAAAAAACGCGCCAAAATACATCACCAAAGTACGCGCCAAAACTATGCAAAAAAATGCGCCAAAAACGCCCGACAAATCTCGCCAAAAATCGCGGAGAAAAAATAACAAAATATGCGCCAAAAAAGTGACAAAAAATGCCGCCAAAGATGTGGAAAAATTTCGCAAAAAACGCGCCAAAATACATCTCTAAAGTACGTGCCAAAACTATGCAAAAAAATGCGCCAAATACGCGCGACATATTTCGGCAGAATACGCGCCAAAAATCGCGGAGAAAAAATAGCAAAATATGCGCCAAAAAGGTGAAAAAAATCCCTCCAAAAATGTGAAAAAAATTTCGAGCAAAAACGCGCCAAAATCCATCTCAAAATATGTGCCAAAACTATTCAAAAAAATGCGCCAAAACCGCCCATCAAATGGCGCTAAAATACGCGTCAAAAATCGCGGTAAAAAAAAAATAATAAAATATGCGCCAAAAAAGTGACATAAAATCCCGCCAAAAATGTGGAAAAAAATTCGCGGAAAAAACGCGCTAAAATACTCGCCAAAAACACCCATCAAATCGCGCCCAAAATACGCAATGAAAAAATAACAAAATATACGCCAAAAAATTCCGCCAAAAATGCAGAAAAAATTCGCGAAAAAACGCGCCAAAATAGACGCCAAAATACGCGCCAAAAAATCCACCATACTGCGCGTCAAAAAATTGCGCCAAAGTATGTGTCAAAAAACGAGCGAAAAAGCGCACCAAATAGATGTGATCAGCTTCACATCTCACAATCGACTGCCTCCAAAATTTCAGAACAAGCCCTTTTATAGAGAGGCAAAGCCGTCTGTTTAGGGTTTTTTTTACTCAAAACATCCCTGAACGGACTGGATCCATTAGACAGCCGTCAATCGCATTTCGATCGCTTTCTTCAATGGATGCATTTAGAGTGAGATGCAAAATCATTTTAATGTTTTTTGTCTCCTCCCCCTCCCCACCCTCTTCACCCAACTTGTTGTCAAATGACTGAAAAAACGCTATATTTAGGCTGTCATCGAGCCAAATATATTTGGAATTTAAAATACACCATCAGGTAAGGCTTACCTACCACGATGAGAAGGAAAGAAAGAAAGTATTTGCGAGTCCGTTTTTCAATGCAATACCACACCTACTTGCAAGTGCGAAGAGCTAGTTATGTGGGCAGAGGCAGACGTTATGAAGAAGGTATGGTGTCAGATTCAGTGCGTCCTAACAAATTTAACTCAAATCGTTTTCTGTTTTTGTAAATGTATTTCTTGCCAATTTTTGACAGTCGCTTAGCAAATTTCCCATCTTGAAATATAGACTTTGGCCTCATTCAAGAATCTAGTCATCGTAAGTCGACTTGAATTATCTGGATTCAAATTTACCTTAACGCGAAAATTAACTTGAATTGTCGGTATGTCACTTATTGACAATTGTTTTTTTTTTCTCCTGGGCCCAGATTCCGTAAAATGAAAACGATTGTGTTTTTCCGGGGATCGAACCTGGGATCCCTCGCACAGTAGTCCAGCACACTAACCACTGCGCTACTGCGCCCATGGAGGACTAGTGTCGTTAATAATAAACAAAAGGGTAATCCTGTGCTGCGTGAGGTTAACTACCCACGGAATACGTAAATGTCGGTTAGAAGCCATCATGAGCCTCGGATGATGGATTTACTGTTTACGACCCTGGAATGTTGGGACACTGAACAGACCGAATGTACCCAAGTGATGAGCGAAGGCCTGAAATTGCTACAAAGTAGATACTACTGTCATTCAGGAAGTGCGCTAGAATTGGTCGGAAAAAAGAATTGTAGAAAACGGTCACATCTATTGTGGTGAGTGGGTGCCAGAGAAAAGCGGTATTTGCGTCAGACTTAGGCAAGAAGTCTTGAGCTATTAGCAAGTTAGTGAACGTCTTATAACAAATTGGCATCGAGTCTAAATTTTCTATAACTTTGACCAAATCTCTACACTTCCGCAGATGTTAGAAAAACCCAGAAATTCCAGATTTATACTAATATGTTTTTCAATAAGAGCGCTACAAAAGTTTTTTTAAATAAAACAAAAACCGTTTTGGATATCAATGAAATTCTTTTTTCCTGTGAAAGTACGTTCGATGCCATTATGTATGAAACTCGATTTCTTTTGCATGGCCACCACGGGCACGCTTGAAGAAGTCCAGACGCTGAACCCAATTTTCGACGGTTTTCAAGCATAAATCGGCCGATACTGCTGCAATTTCACGTTCGATATTCGTACGAAGTTCATCAATCGTCGCTGGCTTGTTGGCATAGACCATAGACTTGACGTAGCCCCACACGAAATAGTCTAACGGCGTCAAATCGCACGACCGAGGCGGCCAAGCGACTGGACCATTTCGTGAAATAACACGTTCTCCAAACTTGGTTTCCAATAAATTGATTGTGACATTCGCTGTGTGGCTTGTGGTGCCGTCCTGTTGGAACCACATGTCCTCCAAGTCCATATCATCCAATTGGGGCCAAAAATATTCGGTTTTCATTGGACGGTAGCGATTCCCATTCACAGTAACGTGACGGTCTTGATCATCACGGAAGAAGTACGGCCCAATGACGCCGCCGGCCCATAAACCACACCGTAATTTTTTCGGGATGCAATGATGACTCATGGAGTACGTGTGGATTGCTGCCTGACCAATACCGCATATTTTGTTTATTGACGAAGCCAGAAATGAGCCTCATCATAAATTGCACGTAGCGCTCTTAACGTTGAGGCCACTGGCACTGACTCCGAATTTCGGTAGTAAATTTTAATAATTTCGACTCTTTTCACCTATGATATGACATCATTTTTTAATATCATTTCTGAAAAAAATCATACGAAATTCGCAAGCTAACCTCAGAGGGCGTGATTCAAATTATTGTAATCAGAGGTATTTCGGTCTAGTTTGTATTAATTGAGAGAGGAAGAAGGAGTTTTAACGACCTTTGCGGGCTATAGAAGTTCTATTCAGCCAGCATCAAGTGTCGTGGATCAGTGACTTCGATGCAAAAAAGCCATCTGATGCGTCAGGTTTCATGAAATGAATGAATGAAAGCCTTGGTTTGAGGAAGAGTGCAGGCAAGCAAGTGCAGCAACAGAACAATTCGCTTATAAAGCGGCGCTGCAGAGCAAAAGGACATAAAACATGGACTTGGACATGGAAGTACATCGCCTTAACTTGTGATGTGATATGCTTTTTCTGAGGCCGAGGTTTCTATCGCCGGATCTAGGATTTGCCCAAAGAAACACCAAACTTTGGTTAAGAGATATCCTTTATTTCAATAACCAACGTATAAACAACGTGGCTCCGATCTGCGGCCCAACGACAAGCGTAGCTCCGATTTGCGGCCCAGCGACAAGCGTGGTTCCGACCATAAGCAGGACAGCCAAAGATGCTGGCACTGCAAGGGAAACTTGGTCAGCAACAATTCACAAGACTGACCGAAATCATTTTCTTTGTGGGAACCTTATCTGGTACACTAGATTGGTACAAAACAACAAGTACACAAGTCTCCCCGAATGGCAATTTTATTCGGGTACTCATGCAATTTCCTACAAAGGTGACAGTGTGACTTATAAGTGACGAATGAAAATTTCTTGTCACAAATGTTGTTTGGTTGGCCAGTCTAGGTAATCTGTGCTATAGCAGCCATACAAAGTGTTTAACAGTGGGGGCCATAAAAGTGTGACGAACGGGGACGTTTCGTTACAATCTAAGGCGTCTGTTATAATAGCTATCAGTAAAATGCATCCGTAAAAAAAATCGTTTTACTTTTTTGGAGCACTTAAACTTAATCGTTGAACTCAATCTTGATCTTAAAATGTTGTTTTTGAATTATAAAACTAATTCGTAAAAAAAATTTAGCAATTGATCTTTAAATTTTCTAGAAACCGAATTTCTTTATTTTTCCGTACGAAAAACTTTTTCTGTTCAATTTCTCAACCAGTTTCACGAAATATTCCACTGAATTGTTTCGTGTTTTTACGGATCCATTTTACTGATGGCTATAACTGCGGCCTAAAGGAAAAAAAAAACGGGCTGTCATCTGACTTGTTGATTGCCATACTTTTTAAAGTTGCGCGAAGGCTAATGTTACTTAATGTGCGAATATTTATGCAGTTAACAGAGATGGAACATACTTGCAGAAGCTTTAGACTCTGAAAGTGACATCGCATCAGAGCCACTTTTACTGAACACTGTTCCTTAAGAAGGTAAGTCAGTAGTATGGCGGTAAAGATTCATCATTGAATCAAAGTCGTTGATATTAAAAAAATAATGTATGTTTCTAAAATAGCTATTTATTTATTTCTCAGCATGTGGATATAAAGGTGCTAGTACACGGCATGTAGCAAGCTCTGACGTCAACAGAGATTGCACAAAGAGAGCTTGAACACGGCTTGTACGTTGTACCCGTTGGAACCATTCGCTGACGTAAAAATGACGTCAGTGCTACATTATGTGGCGTGCTACATACCGTGTACTAGCACCTTAAGTAAGAAAAGGTTAATGCTTAAAAGTTAAGTAAGCGTATTGAATTCATGCATTATTTTTTTGTATTTTTGAAATTTATTTAAAGTTGGGCGAGAATATGTAGGTTAATTTATAAAAATGTTAAATTTTCTCTTAACAAAAAACTTGTAAGCTAAAAAAAGCTTAGCTTAGCTACATCTCTGGATGTTGTCAATGTGGAGAATGTTATAAGATTTAATTCACGTCAATCAGTTCAGTATTTTCTAAGATTACCCCGGACAAAGTATTTTTTAGTTTTTCGCCTTCAAATCTAGGTACTTGTTGATAGTGAAAACATGGTATTATGAAACTTTTTGTTTTTCGTTCTGTTTTTTTTTTTAGCGTTACTCAATCACAAATAATTGTGGATGTTGTGTTTTCCTACGTTAGTAAAAATAATACGTCGATATTCAATCTATATATCCAAAATCCACCATCGAAGCACTGTATCTTTTTTAATGGCTTGTACCTACTATACCTATTAAACACAATCTGAATATACTGCGAACGGTTTTGAAAATGAACAGTCTCTGCTAGTCCTAACATTAATAAATATTCGAGAATTTCAGAAAGCTTTTGAGTTTTGACACTGTGAACATCCAGCCAAATAGCATGTGCGACTATGTCTATTCAAAGCAATCTTATCGTAGATACGATAAAATTTGTATAAAAATATATTTTCAAAAATGTACCAACTACAAATCATGTTTGTCTATATTATTTTTTGATACAAAATTAAAAATTCGAGAGAGAGGATAATAAACTCTGACTGCGTAAAAACAGACCACAAAATAAAAAAAACTATTTACTCTAAGAGATCATATCAGCAACATTGTTAGGAGACAACATTATTCAAATAGTTTAGCACTATTTCTATCTTTAAAGTCTTCAAATCTTCTCATAGCTACTGATGTATATTTCACGTGTTTTGTTGGCTTATTTTTAACCCCAACAATCGTGTATAATTGAAAAAGTCGCAAACTTCCTGATTCACACGGAGACAGTATAAAAAGATACAACGTATCTAGAATAACAAAACAACATGTTTTTTTCCTCTTGTGTATTTAGTTCGAGATTTTAACAAGATCACTGTCACTGCCTACCGCATGTTGGGGCGATAAACGAAGCGAACTAAAAAAAAAGAGCGACGCAGAAAATATCTGTTTTTGCGATATTTTATTTAGAGAACGTGTTTTTTTTTAAACAGAGGAGGACAAAAATACCCGCCAATAATTTTCATCAAATTTATAAATTTTTTTTTAATAAATGTGTTTTATATTTTTTTTTATACGTATCATAAAGGCGAGTGCGTTTTTCCAAAAAAAAAATTCAAACGTCAAACAAACTTATTCCCAAAACTTTCCTATATCTGCGTGCGTGTTGAGCGTCTGCACGCTCCATTTTCCTATAAGTCTAACTTATTAGGAGAAATCTATTACGTTCGCCTGGATATGTAATAAATTATGGGATGCATGGTATGGTTTGGGCTCGGCTATACCGATTCAGATTGAACATTTACAGATACATGTACCTACGGCACATATTGGTTGGCCGACTAAAATGTTTACCTATTGACTTGGCCATAAATCCCAAGATAAATCCTTCGATGGTCCTTTGAACGAGGAGACGGAATGGTGGGGGCAGCCAGGTATATATGAATTCACAACCCTCGAAAAGATGGGCTACATAAGGAAGCTGTCCCTCGTGATATTTTTATATTTTTTTTCCACAGTGCGGGGATGCGAAAGGATGTGGAGGCATTTAATGTGGATATTAGAAGGCATAAATACATGACGAGAGTGTATTAAAAAGTAAGAGTCTATGGACTCAGATGTGTGTGCGTGCGTCTGCATTTTTCGCATGCTACATAATATAAATGCTTCAAGGATTTTTTCCTCTTCCTGCTTTATTTTTTTAACTATACAAACTCGTATTTATTTGAACTCGCTGGCAATGTGAGGCTTCTCGAGTTGATTTCAAGAATAAATGATAAGCTATTTGTTTCTTACTGAGGTATAGAAGGAGTAGGTATAGGTACACTTGGAAAAAAACGAAAGGAAGAGATTTTCGAAGGTAATAATATATGTTTTGTTGATTTCTTCTTTACGGACGAATATGTTATGTACCACATGTGAACTGCTTCGGAAGGGGAACGTATGAATCTTCCCACCGCAGGGCGCTGGCACATTAACCTTAAGCACATTCCGAAGGGTAAAAGGAAGGTTTGCGAAAATACCTCTTGAGGGACTTTGCCATAAAGCGGTTGTTATTATTGTTAATAGGCTAAAAATACATACTGCAAACAGATCATGAGTGTCAATTCAGATGCAAATCTACTCATTTAAATCCATACTATGAATGACAGGTTTTATGTGGTTGGGCAGTTCAGTTTAAGATACCTAAATATAATTGACATAGAAAATTGCTTATACCTGATTATTAAACACTTGAAAGTTGTCAATGAAACACAAGTGATTTCCGCAAGCTTCTTTGAATTCCTAAAAAAAAAGAACAAAAGATAAATTAGAGCATCACAAACTTTGAAGACTTAAGAAAGCAAACCCTCTTAACTGCCCTAGATAGGTATTAGTCTTTTTAACATCGCCTATAAGATCTTATTTGCCGTGTTGTGTGAACCTATCAGTGGCCTCGGACCAGGAAAGTCTACCATTGACAAAATATTTACACTGCGGCATATTTTGGAGAAAATCCGGGAACGTCAAATCGATTCCACCACCTTTTCATCGATTTTAAGGTCGCCTATGATAGCGTTTATAGGGGCGAGCTATACAGAGCAATATTTACTTTTGGTATCCCTGCCAAACTCGTCCGTTTGTGCAGGATGACGATGAAGAATGCACGTTGCCATCAATGTCTGTAAACAACTCACCGATACCTTCGTTGTCAAAAAAGAATTTAGACAAGGCGATGCACTGTCATGTGGCTTCTTCAATATCGTCCTTGAAAGAACAGTGCAAAACTCAAACGCTAACACCAGAGGTACAATCTTTTTCGTCCATTTACTCGCCTACGCGAACTACATACATCGACATAATCGGCAGAACGCAGCGTGATGTCACTTTGTAAGTATTGACACGGAGGCGGCGAATATTGGCAAGACAAAGTATATATCTTGTCAACAAGAAAGGACACCCAACACCGGCGTCTCGGAATGCTCCGGCCTGGAAGGTCTTCGAATCCACACCCGAGGGACGTCGAAGTAGAGGAAGATGGCGACTAAGAGGGGGCACACGCAAGTGGAAGGACACCTTAACCAACTTAGCGTGCGAAACTGGAGACAGCTGGCTAAAGATCCTGCTGGCTGGAGACCCTTGTTAGTTGAGGCCCAAGTCCATCCCCGACTGTTGGTAAGTAAGTAAGACCTATTTTGCTAGTACTACAGAGACAGACATTTTTACAGCCGCATAATTTGGACTTTTTAAATTTTCGAACATAGCACCTGGATTCAGAGGACAACCTTAATGATGTTGCTGATCGTTTTCCCCAAAACCGCAGAGCAGCGGGAGCACCAAATAGATACTATCACCATGACACATGTCAATAGGACAATGAGCAAATCGTTTATCTGGTAAGCTCCACGATTAGTCGCCCAGGCAGCTCAATAAGCTTAACTTCACATCGCAATTTACTGCTGCACTGCAATAGTTCGCCATTTTTATGCGCAATATCCTCGGAAACCATTTGTGCAGCACAACAGAGCGAAAGAAAACTCTTCTAACAAATGAAATCGTCTGTACGATTAGTACAATGAGAAGCATCCCGAGCCTAACAAATGTTCTTTAAAATCAATCTCAACTTGCTCCATATAGAACTACTAGCTTTTGCCCGCGGCTTCGCTCGCGCAGTCCTCAGGATTTGGCACACAGAAATTCCTTCACAGTCTTTTTTATAAATATAACGCGCAGGAAACCTACCTAAGAAAGTACCTAAAGAGCAGTTAGTATCTCTTAAAAAAAATGATGTCTAACGCCCTATTGGTGAAAACGCTTCAAAAGTATAGATATGATCAATTAGTTTGTGAAGCATGGGAATCTCAACAAAGAAGATCACACTATAGCAGACTGAGCCACTATCTATGGAACACAACATATTTCTTAGTTAGCCAATCCTTAATTATATTCCACACTGCCCAGATCTTCCTACACTGTGCAACATATGCAACCGGAAAGATCGTGAGGATGTGTACCACTCTCTAGCAGTATAACCCCATTTTTAAATAATTCCGGTTGAATATCTTTGGAGTACGTACGATGGAGTTAGATGAAGCGATCAGCATATTCAACAGCTATGAAGTGTGGACGCATTTAAATGTTTCAAATCGATACTACGAACGGTTCGTGAATTAAGAAAAGGACCCCCTTAAAAGGGGTCATCGCCAATAACTCGGACCTCAAGCAAGATTTCCAAAATCGGACAAATTAATTATCTGTATTTCTCATATAGAGTACACAAACCGAGTTTGAAGTCAATCGGATGAAAATAAAAAATCTTCCCATACAAACTTTGACCCCCCTTTTACCCCTTTAGGGGTTGAATTTCATAAAATCCTTCCTTAGTGCGTGTATACATCATAAAGAAAACCTCTGTGCAAAAGTTCAGCTTTCTAGAGCAAATGGTTTAGGCTGGGGTTTGATCATTTGATCGGAATCTTCATTTTTATATACATTGATTTAAGAAAGAATCTTCAACGAAAACCGTTCTAAGAATCAGCGAGCTAAACTGCTGGAAGGTTAATTCCAATGGGCATTCTCAAATTCTCAGCAGATACCTCAGCCTTCGGGCTGTTGCACGTGCACCTTCCAAAAGCAGTTCTCCTGCATATTTAACAACAGAGAGATGTGGGAGAACAATTATTTGCAGTAGAATTCATGCCCATCTACACAGATGGCTCCAAAATGAACGCGTGGTGAACGTTATTTAAGCTAAAAATCATATTTGGACGCCCTGTTCAAAATAATGTGTTTCAAGCGGAGATATTTTCAGTGGCAGAGGCTAGAACCTAGCATCAATATGGAGTCAATGACTGGAATGATATCACCATTCTCATTGATATTGATGGTTAAGCTGCAAAAAAGTCGAAACTTGTAAAACGGTTTCGGGAAGAAGGTTCTTGGCATTTCTTATACTGAAAAATATATATATTGGGATCATTCTAAAAATTACCAAAAACAAGTGGAACTGAACTTACTCTCTACCAGAACTCCTAAAGTTCTTAATAAAAAGGAAATCTACCTCAATGTTGCCGGAAATTTTAAGTGGACATAATCAGATAATATTAACTAAAAATCCATCTTACCACTGACGACCTGTGTCCCTGTGTGGATGCTGGGTTGCTGAATAATCACACGAGGGTACCCTTCACCTTCTGTAACACATGCCTTACATTCAGTGAAATCTTTTTATATTTTCAACAAAATACAAATAGCTTGAGAAGTTCTAATGGGACATCAGCGAGACAAGGAAGATCCCACTCGAACGTGCAAACTGAGGCAGTTTATCGGTGAAAACTGTTCGTCTGTTCAATAGCAGTTGGTTTGGATATTGGATATGAAATAAATTGATTAACATTTGCACAAACCACTTATTTTCTGCACATAATTTGAATATTTTTACATACGGCGACACCGTCCATAAATGCACTTTTTAGTAACACAATTCTCGCCTGAATGAAGCTTAAGTTCGTGCTCCTGCTCTATATTAATGGTTAAAGCTAAGCGCATCGGAAATTGAAGTCGTTTAAAATTTAAGCGTTTTGTTTAGCTGTTTGTTATCAACCTACAAAATTGTACATCATTCAAGGCTTTTTATTAGTGAAGGAATTTTTAGAATCGGTTCAGTAGTTCCAGAGATTACCTTACTTACAAATTGTACCTTTCTACATTACATAATTGTACAAGTGTATAAAAGTAGATGTCAATGTCACAAATAAACAGAAAATTAAGTAGAAATAATGATTTCCATTGACTAAGGCGGAGGTAATTGCCTCATTCAGCAGCCACAAACATTTTTGATTCATTCACAAAATTTTTGAAAAACGTACTTATCAAACCTACAGGACGTTTGCTTTTTATACTAGGGGTATTCACGATTCAGTGTATCAGGTCTAGTATCATTGTGAAAGTGTAAAAGTGTGAAGTTTTTTTTACACTATAAAAACAAAATATACTCGCTACACTTTTACACTTTTACTATACCCCAGATATATAGTAACAAACAAATACAAAAGTGTAAAATGTACAAATTCGCAAACGTCAGTTCGACTTCAAATGTTTTATTGTGTTTTTTGCGCAGTGTTGATTAGAAAAAGTGAGCTCACGATGTGATAAAAAAAAATACAATTTCACAATTTTACTACAATATATCAGCCAAATCGTGAATACCCCTACTATTGCGCGCGAAAAGGCGTCCAGGGGCCTGTAACACAATACTACAAGTACTCGTAGTACAAGTGAATTTATACAAGTGTATCACATTTCTGTAACATGAAACTACTAGTCGACTGGCACTTCTACAAGGGTACCGGGCAAATAATACAAGATGGAAATTTCGTGATTATCCTGTTTCCGTAACTGAGAGCTACAAGTGTAGAAAAAAAAAATCTGACTTGTAGACCAGTAGATGAAATCTTACGTATGATTGAAGACTTGTAGTGGCTTTAAATAGGCATAAATATTAAATCTTTTTAATGGATTATTTCAATAAATTTTTTCATCGTGATTGTATCCATTTTTTTAACTTGAAAAAGAGTTTCAAACGTCAATTTTTGTATATTTATGATCCCTATTTAGGAAAATGCATGGCTGTTTGTAATAATGTGGTATTAAAAAGTAACAAATTTTGGAGACCAAAAGAAAGCGCATTCATTTTCCATTCATTAAGATTTTTATTATTTTACAGAATCAATATTATCAATTTTGACGAATCATCGTTTGCAAATTTTTAAAGTCATCGGAAAATGCAGCAAATAATTTTTGAAGTTATAATGATTTTAAATACAACGCATAAAATGAATTGTGCTGGTGGAAACTTTATATAGCCTGAAAGAACAGTGTCTGAATCACCCTTTGGGGCATTGAAATTTCAGTGTTCATTGTTGCGCAATTGGCATGTTGCATGTAGCAAGCCACATACACTGCCGATCACTAGGATGAGGGCATACATTTTGCAATCGATTTTCATTCTTTATACCTGTTGGAAATTTTGTAGCCGGAAACTTTTGCTACCTTTGAATAGGTACATTATTTTCCCAACAATAAGTCATAAAATAAAATATTATTTTAATCCGTTCGCTTGCTTATATGAGTATACAAGTCGAGGGAAATTTTTATTTCGTACAACTGTCAAGTTTTTTAACTTTCTCGTATACGTAGTATCTAAGAGAAAGATATTGTTTTCGTACAAAATTTCGAACTCGAGATTTTGATCAATTCTGATATTACGATGATAGGGGAACTCAAAAAAGTGGGTCTCGCAATTCTGTCCGTCCGTATGTCTGTCTGTCCCACCCCTGGGGAATCTAAACGCTTGGACGGATTTGCTTCAAACTTCGTATTTAGAGTTTTTGGGCTTCCTGCTCGGGACGTTTTTTTTTTTATGCTAGCCCTAATATTAACGGTACCTCCCATATAAAAATTTTACGAAATATGACGAAATATGCCTAAATTTAGATTTTTTCGAAAACGGCTCTAACGATTTGAACCAAAATTGATAGTTGAGTTAATGTAAGCATACTTAACCTGACTGCATACCCAGTTTTTCTCTAAAAAGTCCAGCAACGGCAGTTTTGAAAATTGGCTTGGTTCTTAACTTAAAAGCAAACTCAGTTTTTCCCTAAAAAGACTGCGTCCTTTGATATCCACCCAAATCCCTAATAAAAGTACTTTAAAAAACTGCTCATATCTCAAAAACGCCATTTTCGATTACAATAAAAATGTTACTTTCAGGTAATGCTTAAATCCATAGTAATACCACTGGCTCAGTTTTGAGCTAAACAGTTGAAAAACTGTGTTTTTTGAACCATAAATGCGTCCTTCCCAATCGCTAAAAACGGTACTTTAAAAACTGCTCATATCTCGAAAACGCCATTTTCGATTTGGATGAAAATATATCTGCTAGGTAATGTTTATATGCTGAAGAATATGTCGTACTCAGTTTTCATCTAAATAGTTTAATAACAGTGCTTTTCGAATCCAAATTGTAACATTTGTCAGCTAAATTTTACAATAAACCGCTCTAACGATTTTGATCAAAATACATATTTAAGACAACATAAGCATTCTAAACATGATCACGTACTTAGTTTTTCTCAGAAAAGTCTAATATTGCCGTTTTATGAATATTACTCAAAAATGACTACCCAAATCCGGATTATTCACACACGGTATCTTTTTGTACATTAGCAATATAATTTGAAATTCATCGCCTACTTGCCTCCTTCAAGTGTCAGTTCGGGGTGAAATTTGAAAGTAATAAAGTGTTCTAGTTAATACGTAGGTTTATGTTTATGTAGTACATAGGTATTTACGGTATTAATTACGCCTTGAGTGGGTATGATTTTAAACGTAAAATTTGCTGAAATGACTCTAAGATTCTGCGAGATTCGCAATAAACGAGAAAGTTACGTGCGACCCAGTCGTGCACATTTTTTTTTGTGTTACAGAAATAATTTACACTTGTGAATATAATATAGTTCTACAACCTACAAGTAACTGTAGACCTGTAGACTTGTAGTTTTGTGTTACAGGCCCCAGAATGTATCACAATTCACAAACCTTTTCCTTGCTGTAGAGACTTTTTGATAAATCGAGTTGTTGTCGACTTACAAATTTTTTTTTACGTTCGAGTACTTCAATGCATAGGTACAACTTTAATATCCATTTTTCCATCCGTCACAAGTGGCCCCTTCCGCTATTGACAAGTCAAGGTCGTACGAACTGATTCCAAACTGTTCATTGGTGATACTCATATACCTGGACACTGACCTTGGATTGATCTTTCTTTCCGATTCTCGACTGTTTATAGGTACGTACTACATACTCTACTCACTTATGTGTTATTGTATCTCAAGGAATTTAGAAAATGTTAATTGACCAAAATTGCCCTGGCCATTGTTTTGTTTTGGCTCTGAAAGTCTGAACTACTAACAGAGAGACGATGATCTGTGAGATCTCCCTTGATCCATGACGAGCATTCATTCCCCTTTGATTTTAATTAATTGTTTTATTTTCTCATTTTTTTTTCTGCAGGTTTTAATTGGATGTTTATGTGCCCAATGACAGAGAGGGGGTGATTGGGGCGCATTGGGGCGCTAGATGAACCGTACAAATCCATCCGATAAATCTCTTTTTGGGTGCGCGATTGTTTTCATTATTCGTGGTACGCGCGCAGATAAACAAATATGGAAGCGAGAGTTATTTTTGGGACGCTTCCATCAATGAGTCGGCGACTATGACGTCCGTATACAGCGACGAGGGTGCGCATTCAATATTTCTCTAGTCTGCTTCGCATCATTTTTATAATTTTTTTTTTCATCGACCACCGAAATGCTTGGCTTTTGGTTCGCTTATCACGTCCTCTGTCATTCTACAGATTCATTGAAGATTTCTTTTGTGTATTTACTTTTTTTTGCGCGCGCGGAATTTTACGCCCCCGCGTTTACGTTTTTGGCTCCAGAGCCAGCTAGCAGGCATTTTTGTTTTCGCGGATGTTTTCCGATGCCCGATGGTGTGGATAAAATTCTCAGGCGATGCGGTTGTTCTTTTTCGGTTTCACGTGCGTTTTTTCTCGTATCTGCTGCGCCATATGAGGTGGATATGGATATGGAATGGGGATATACTATGTTCGAATTTGTATGCTTTTCTTTTTACAGATGTGTAGCCGGGTTAGCCATAAATGGTTTTTCTTCATTGAGAATGATTTGTTTTCGCAAAAGTGTACATTGTACATTTTATGACAAATTGTGTTGGACCTATTGGTTCATGGATTGGATATACCTACTATTTTTTTTCGGGTATGTATTGAAATTTCGGGTAAAAATTAAGTGGGGGTTGGTGCCATATCTACAATCATGTTCATAATTTCAAAAAAACCCATTGAAAGCACTGTTGCTTTAGATTTCAAATGTAAGACCTTTTTAAAATGATTCTATTTTTGTGCCGTAAGATAACCTTCTTAAAACATTACTGAGCCAAGAATTGGGTTGACTGTGGTTGTGGTATCAAAATGGGCCCATAAATAAGGTCTAACTGTGTGTCTCTCTAACGAAGCCACCTAACCTAAATTTACGGAGCCAACAGTTAATTATTTATATTCCTTAGGCAGTTGTTTCCGGATTCATCAGTTGCGTCTAGTCCTTATTTTTAGAAAAAACAATCATAACCACAGGCTGAAACCTGACTGTTGATACTTTTGCGCTACCATAGTATTGGACATCAGATTTAATTTACTAATATTGAACTTAAATTAATAGGCACTCGGTAAAAATTAAAGACGTGCTTAATCACATCTCTGTAATTGTAAATTGTGCGGCAACAAGCAAATGTAATATGTATTATGAACAAAAAAAAGTCGTCCTTGTTGTGGCGCAACAGGCGGTAGACACCCTATGCCTAGCTTCTCGCAACCATTCGATTTGCGTGAGTTTCTATTTTTGGGACCAATGGAAAGGACCTACAATTTTATGCCGATTCCAAACGGCTGAATTGAGAAGCCTTTTCAGGGCAGTCATACTCTCGGATGTTTGTCAGACGTTCGCGAGAGGTGGCTCAATAGAAAAAACCTTAAGATGTTATTTGGGTTTTTTCGGGGATCGAACCTGGGATCCCTCGCGCAGTAGTCCAACACACCAACCACTGCGCTATTGCGCCCGTCGTCCTTGTTTTACCATTATTGATTCAGTAAGCCTTTTAATATTTTCTTTAAATTTTATTTAGGTAAGTTCCACGAAAAGTTGACCGTGCGACCATATTGGTTCTCTAAAGCAAGGCGTGCACTAAAGTAGTGTGATAGTAGCGCGGTGACCAAGTGGCAAGTGGCAAGTTTTAGCGATGCCCTAAGACCTATGTAAACAAATGTAGACGCGCATCAAACCGGGTCCAGGTGCTACTTGTCTCGAACAAGTTTAATTTTCGAGTGGCAAGCAAGTGATGACGACGTGGATTTATAAGGGCATATCAGTCTTAGAGGCATATCATATTGTAGATGCTGGTGACGACGTAAATTTTGGCAGTACAGCTGTGTATTTTTTGTTTACCCCGAAACTAAGAATATGCAAGACAGGACGACGACACCATACGTTGTTTGCCACTTCAGTGCGTGTTAAGGCGCTTGCATACTACTTCGCCGCCATTCCATCGCCATACCATTCCTATGCCAACTGCACTTGGTCACCACGTCACTGCCACGCCACTATGCTCACCACTTTAGTGAGCGCCATAGTTAAGAAAAATCCCCACGCTATTAATGGACTGTCCTTGATTGCCACAGAAAACTTTCCTTAACCCGTTAAGTACCCATTGAAAATTTCGAACTTTTGTAAAAGTCTACTTTTTTGACTTTTTTCCTCGGTCCAAAAAAAAATTTTTTGATGCAAAAAGTTTCTTCATACAATTCTGATAGTGACTGCAAACATTTTTTTCAAAAATCTCTTCGCTAATATTTTTTATGATTTTTTGAATGGGATGATCTCAGAAAAATTTTGTATGAAAAGGAGGAAAAAGTGGGTAAATTAGTCATTTTTAGCAATGATCTTTCAAAAGATCATCATTTTTTTGCAGTCACTATTAGAATTTTATGGAGAAACTTTTTGCATCAAAACTTTTTTTTTTGACCTAGGAAAAAAGTCCAAAAATTAGACTTTTACAAAAGTTCGAAATTTTCAATGGGTACTTAACGGGTTAAGGAAAGTTTTGTATCTTTCAAACGGAATTTAAATTACCTTTCCATTAATGCCAAGATTTACATGAAGTAAGTTCAAATTATGAGTAGAATTAACTTTAGTTTTGTCAAAATACTTATGGCCACTATGTAAAAAAAATTAAGTTTTGCGTAAAATCTTCGGAGACACGATCCCAATCTATTTGGAGCTCTTTCTTAAGAGTGACTTTTAACGAAGTTCGGTGTATATGGAGCTGTTTTTCCAAGTAGTCCTACAAATGCTCTATTGGGTTTAATTCCGTGCTGTGCGGGGAAGAATTCAAGTGTCTTGGAGCATGGGAAAAGTTGTCCCATAATTCATGCAACATTTGAATTTTGCGCCGTTTAATAGTACAATGATGCCAACGGAAAAAAGACAACAATGTGACAGGCTGACAGTTCGGGGTTAGTAAAAATGGAGCCCTATACGCAAGAACAACGCATTTTCATTTTGGGCAATATTTTTTTTTTTGTAAATAATGAATGAATAATATCAGCGTACAGTCCGCAATTTTTGAACAAAATCATCTCCAGTGATAAAGCTCATTTTCATCTTGATAGTTTCGTTAATCGTCAAAATTGTCTCATTTGAGGTTCAGAAAACCAACGAGTAATTGTTAAGAAACAAATGCATCCACAACGCGTGACTGTTTGGTGCGGATTTTGGGCTGGAGGCATTATCGGACCATTCTTTTTCGATTTGTTGACTTGTTGTTCTGTGTTATAGACCCCTGTTGGTTTCTTCTTAAAAGGCTATACAAAAAATATTTTCCAATATTTCTGAACGATGGTTGTTCTATTAAAAAGAGTACACCTTTCGATTAATTACGGAATATTATTTGCTTGAAATGACTGGGTAGCGTCGGTCGGCTGCAACAGTAGGCCATCCTATCAACGCAAATTTTCAAAACATTTTCGATGGTTTTGGCCCACCATTCCACGAATAGCTTGACGAATATTATTTTTGAGTGCCTGAATCATATCTAGATTTCATAGCATAGCATTGTCTTGTAACATAATATCTCCGGTGGCGGCCAAGCAACATCAGAATGGAACTTAATGTGCAATAAATCAATTTTTGAACGGCTTGTATTGCCCGTAGCCCCATCTTGCTGGAACAATCGAAATCCCCAATTTCTGGCCATAAAAAATCGTCTATCATGTCTCGGTAGCGCTCTTCTTTAAATGTAATGTTTTTTCCACTGTCATCTTGAAAGAAAAATCCTCCAATAATGTTGTCAAAAACCACACGAAACAGTAACACGGTCAGGATGCATTGGCTTCTCTATGCCTTTTTGTTGATTTTTCGAACCGCGAATACGGCAATTTTGGCCGTTTAAAACATATTTTTAACATTCGAATACACAGAAACTAACACTGCTGTAGCCACGCGATTTGCGAGCAGATTATATGTTTTCTGAGCGCACAATTTCCAATACGTCAAGAAATTCAAAGAGGCTGTATTTATGTGGTAAGACAAGTCCGTGCTTTGGCGGTCGATGGAAAATATCGCTGCTGTCAGTGCGGATCCACATATATCGATTCCTCAGTGTTCTCATACTCAGTCCAGAATTTGAAGATGTCAATCTATGAGATATGTGCTTCCAACAATACGGCGCTGCGCCACAAGGCCAAGCCAAAGACCACGACCAATTTTGGCTTGATTGCGTTAAAAGTTCCTAGGCCGCGTAATTTCGAGATTTTTTGAGGATATTTGCCCAGTCCCAGTGACCAGTGAGATCATGCGATTTGACGCCTTTGACTTTTTTCTTTGTTGAGCTACGAAAAGTTGTATTTACTCGGCCAATCTTCAAACTAGTCATCATCAGCTAAAAACCAAAATTCGTCAAGTCGTTGTCCAGATATCAGCCGGAATTTGCGGAAAAGTCATTGAAAGCTACGTCAAAAGGATTAAGTAATGCACGAGGTTGCGTCGTCGATATTTAAAGGATGTTGTATTTCACATTTAGTGTAAAAATCGAAATCTTAATTCTTTGTGTGTTTTTTTTTTTTTTTTTTTTTACTTTTTAAAGCTAAAATTGGGTAACTCAAATATTTACTCTTACACTAGTCGATTTAACTTTTTCCGAAAACTTCTGATTACATAGCTATAAGACGTGTATCAGACCGTTTTCAATCGAACAGAAGTCTCTTCGTACCGGTTTGAAATAGACAATAAATTACTAATCGATTGTCTTAAAAAAACAGAAAAAAGTAGGTATACCTATGTGTGCTGAAGGAGCTGGTAATATATCATTTTTGGCTATTTGTATGATTCTTTTGTAGGTTTGTTTTGTTATTCTTTAGGGAGGAACAATGACAAATATCGACGCACCCAGAAATGAAAGTCATTAAGAATTTATTAAGCTACCAACATCGTTATTGGAATTTTTTTTTTCTTATTTAAATGTTAGGTAACATTTACTACTTCCTATGATTGATTTAAACGTGTCGGTCTTAAATAGTTTCTGAATGTGAAAGTTAATTTTTATACTTAGTTGACAAAAAGGTACATTTTATGTATTGACTGTATATTTTACAAACACGATATACATACATACATTTTCAATGGCTCGCTTATCCATTATAATTGATTGCAGATTGCTCAAGTGGAACCTCCATAGCTCTCGATGCTCCGCCATCGACTCCAAATCATCAAGGGCAATCCCCATACCGGTTAGAGGACACATAATGAACTTGATCTAACCATCTCATTCTGGGTCTACCTAGAGGTCCCCTGCCCGATGGTACGGATACCATAACACGTCGTGGGATCCTGATCGGGGACATGCGTTTAACATGACCAAACCACCGAAGCATGGATCGCTCCGTGCGGAGAAGTAGCTACTCGACATTGAGTTCCTCACGTATTCTTCTATTTCTAATGCGATCTCTACGGGTCACACCAGCAATACAACGGAGAAATCTTATTTCGGCAGCTTGTATCCGCGATTTTATTCTTTCGGTCATTACCCAAACCTCATGACCAAAGGTAAAAGTTGGAACAAACACCGAATTAAAGACTGACAACGTTTGACACCAAGTTCAGTCCTCCTGATAACAGAATTACCAAGCTGTCTCAAAATTGATCCATCTTGACCAATCCTACAGGAAAACTCAGCATTGCTCCTTCCATCACTCGTGAATAAGACCCCGAGATATACTTATACTTCTCCACCTGTTTCAATTGGACTCCCCTAACATGGAGAGGCGTTCTGGAGACGACCATCACTTCAGATTTGTTCACGTTTACCTTTATCTCAGCTTCAACACAAACGGCTACAAACTGATGGAGTGCGCGCTGAAGTTCAGTCTGAGAGGACCCAAGGATGACCAAGTCATCAGCGAAGAGCAAATGACTTATCCTCAGATCTCCCAATTCGAAACACCATATCTTCCACAAAAAACTAAGTGGCGCACAGCACTTAAATAAATTTAAGATGAACTTTAATATCTATTGCCTTTTGGCCTAAGAATGACCTAAAGCTTTTTGGTGCAAGGCTAATAGATATAGGTATTGAACATGTATCTAAGCAAAGCAAAAGTACGGTATGCTAAAAGTCTGCAAGCAACCTCCCTTATTGGAGATACTGTTTGATTTGGAGTAGGTGCTTTGATTTGGATTTGGGTGCATGAAAAGTTTCTTTATATTCATGTTGCGCATGGAACTAAATCCGCTTTACGAAAGGCCCCCAGTAAACTTATTGCTCGGGGCGTATTTGCAATCACCCTGCCGTTAATTTAGTATATATACACATAACTAGCTGGACCCGTGCTCGCCTTGCCCGCTCGCACAAAATTATATTTGGTTCATTTAAAATTACATTTTGAGTATTTCATTGAAATCTGAAAGAAAATATTTCCCTCTCTTAGATCTTGCTCTATAAACGACATAGCCTATAGCAGTCTCACAGTCTTAAGGAGCATTTAAAAAAAAGGTTCATCGAAATCTGTCCAGTAGTTTTCGAGTTTTTAGCTGACAACGAAAATTGCTACAGTTTTATTATATGTAAAGATTTGATGTTGCTTTCAATGCGTTTGTAACAAAATTTCGTCCGAGTTTTAGGTTCTGCGGTTTACATGACTGTCTTTACTCTCGCCAATGTCTAACAACCATTAGAGCATTGCCATACTTGGATCTGCAGACGGCTTATTTCAGTACCTAGTCACTGTATTAATAATTTCTTCGAAAGGTTATTTGTCGAAGGATGTAAAATCTCTACGAAACATTTTTTTAAGCATACTATAATAAAGTAAAAAAATTTCCAATAAAATTGTCGAGAGTCAATTGCTCCGACTAAGCGTGAAGGTATGCAAGCAATTGTGATAAAGTGGTAAAAGCTGTCTTATTTGGTAAATGTGTCGAGATTTAGTGAGATCTTGCGATTATTTTTTAATTTTTTACTGGTCTATATACGTAGGTATGTAGATTCAGCTACAACCATCCAGAAATGTGTATGGCTCACTCCTTTCAGTTGTGCGAGACTAGCTCCGAGTCCAATGCGACCACACCTTGAGTATTTGACCTTAATTTTCCAAAATCCTCGGGACCACTTGAATTTGTCATACTCGCTCTTGTCAGCAGCTGGCTGTGTGCCCGTGTGTGTTATAGCCTGCGTGCCACTGTTGGTCTTTCTTACATTCGGTGGAGTTGGAACTTTTATTTGATTCCTTTCGACAGTTATCTAAAATCTTCAACGTGTAGCAACAGATTTATTAAGTAAATAAATAGGTAGCAACAAATGTAGCAAATGTTCATTCGCGAGTATTGATATCTTTTTCTTCTAAAAGTATCATTTAGATCAGGGGTTCCCAATCTTTTCCATACTGCGACGCCCTTCTAAAAGCAAACAACGGAACAAAGCACAGATATGTGAATAGAAGCTGAGCTTACTGAAGATTCACTAAAGGGGTTTTCAATGAGGATTGGTCGACGTTGAAATAGAAAACAAGGTGTGTGCAAGGTATGCCATTATTGTATGGAATATAACGCCATGTCCAAATGTCCGCCGCAGCT
Source organism: Cheilosia soror (assembly GCA_949372485.1). NCBI lineage: Eukaryota > Metazoa > Arthropoda > Insecta > Diptera > Syrphidae > Cheilosia > Cheilosia soror. The sequence continues at coordinate 84,300,225 of OX443561.1, forward strand.
TCTAATGTTTGTCACGGATCCGAGTGGTCCAATCAGCCGCTTAGATCCGGATTTATTTAAGCGATGAGTTTAAGGACATCGGTCGATTGCGGTTTATTCGCATTGAGCTGCGGCGACTTCAGGCAACGCCACAAGAAGCGAGGTTAAATCGCACGATTTTGGTGGCCAATTGACGTCACCTCTGATAGAGATAACCATTAACCATACCCTGCAGAATGACTCGTAGCGTCTGCTGAGTGACAAGTAGCCACGTCTTGCTGGGACCACAAGTCATCTATCGGTTAGCGTCGTTCTGTAGCACTCGCCGTTGATGGTATTGACCTTACCAACGTCATTTTCACGAAAAAGTACGCAGAAATGACGCCTCCGCCGGTCTAAAATGCGCCCCAAACTGCTTTTTATGGCTGCGTTGCCACCTCGTGTTTGTCTTGTTAACATAGCCATTCATCCAAAAATGCGCCCCGTCGCTAAAGATGATTTTTCTTTGGTCATTTCATTACATTATTATTTAATTTGAACTCATGGGTCACTTGGATCTTGAACGGGTATAGGACCAAGTACCGACGCAAAATTCGCCAAGTTGAGGTCTGCAAAATACCTACTTCTTGTGCACAGCACAACACAATGGCCAACATCGACCCGACCCGTAGTTTTTTTTTCCAAATCCAGCTCAAAGCTGATGCAACGTCGTGTGCAAGCAACCTGTGCGTACCGTCTTGCGACGTCCTTAAAATAGCACAACGAAGTCCTATGGCGTCGCGACGCACAGTTAGGGAACCCCTGTTTTAGATGATTACTTCAGATCGTTGTCCATGGAATTTATTTCTTTTAACATGAGAAAGGCGATCGCCAGCTTTTTCACTGTCTCAAATACGGCGACTTTCTATACTCTCACTAAAAATGTCTCCCTTAAATCGAGTGACCATCTGAAACACAACATTGCGTTAGGTTAGGGGCTCAAAATAAAATGCAATTTGCCAAACCTCTTCTAAAAACACACCTTAACATCTCCCGAAACGAATCTATTCAATGTACGTGATTTAATTAACGATATGATTCACCTTCCGGACCAAGAACAAACCGCATAAGAAGCGTGTCCTTTTTTGCATCGAATTCTGATGGTACAAGTACAAAAAAAAAAAAATTCTCTGCAAAATGAAAGATTTTAAATTGCTTTCATCCTATCGCCAGCGCTCACCTTTGAGACTCAAAGAGATTGAACGAGAATGATGGCACGACGAGTCCATTTGAAAGCACACAGAGCAACACTGTCTAGAACTCTTAGCAGAACAAATGAGATCCAAGATTGCTTCTTACTATATACCCCTGATGAAAGGAAAACAATCTTCCCAGCTGTATCTGGCGAGATATGACTACACGATGGATTTTCCGTTTTTCATTCAAGTCCTGCTGCATAGATTTCCTTTTTAGAAATATGACGAGCGTTTATCAAAAGCAGATACATGCCCCCTTCATGCTGATGCAGTTGCAGTGCGTTAACGAAATCAATGCACCCCCCAGTCATGCATAGCAAATGCAAGCAGCTCTCAAAAACAATCAATCAAATATGCGAACTTCTAAATCGCCGACATTTGTCTCGACCTAATGACGAATGTTGTACATTTTTTCTGGCCCAACTACTGACAGCTGTAGTGCTACTCGAGTGTCATATGCGTATCTCGTATGTAGGGAAACATAATGTGAGCGCAAGGATTTCTGCATTTGAAAGCTCATAACCAGAAGTATATTTTCATCGCTCGTCGAAAGTGTGATAATAGCCGTGAATAATGAGAGGGTGGGACGTTTAACGGGCTTCGATATATTAAATATTATAAATCACTGTGTAAACTAGGAAGTTCTGCATTGGGGATGACAGCGATCACGATGTCATAGTGTGGGGTGGTGGTTGGTGGTTGGTGGGTGGTTTGCGAAAAATTGTCAATGTAGCTAGTTTTGTGTGTGATAATCTGGGATTTGTGAAAGTACACTGGCTGGACATTGGTGACAGAGAGGCGTCTTAAGTAGTATTGATTTTTGTGGTTTGGAAATGTGCTGAATTGTCTATTTTCTGCTCACACAGTCAGTCATATAGGTATGTAGGTCAGGCACATTGGTTTTCGAAATTTTAACACGATTAGTAACCCATGTTGAACAGACACAAGTTGTTTGGGGTTATTTACTTTGTTTACAAATAAATAAGAATTGTACGTAAGTGGGAAAAGGTATTGGGAATAAATTGAGTTGAAAACTGTATAGACGAAGGAAAGACTTAATAAGCAATTGTACCCAAACCCAAAAAGAGAATACAATTGAACTCAGAAATTGGACGTACAGTGGGAAAAAGTAAATCAACTGTACAACACATCAAGCAAACAGGAAGAGTTGAGTACGCGTGAAAAAGAGGTCATCCACGCAAATTAAATGAAAAAGGGATAAAAGGGTCATTCTGAACACTATCCGAAAAAAATAATCCAAAAACTAATTGCCCTATCACCATAGTCACAGATACACGCAGCAGACAGACGCCAGCACGAGTATAATCAAAGGGACTCTCAACAGATATGGATATTTTTTAAGAACACCAAGAAATAAGCCGTCTATAAGTGAAGCGAATAAGAAAAAAAACGCAAAGACTTGCATCTCTACATATAGAAGCTGATCTCTGTCTTTTTGGAAGAAAGTTGTGCTCACCAACGAGAGCAAGTGCGACACTTTTGGTCACAACGGTACTTCAAATGTTTGTCAAAAGAGCGGCATTGAAATGGAAATTCAAAATCTTCGTTTAACAATGCAGAACGGTGAAGGTAGTGTTATGGTGTCTTGGCCCTGCGTGGGGAAGATATTGTTTATTGAAGATAACATGGACCAGCACATGTATCTCAACATACTGAAAGAAAATCTATTTCCATCCAGTAGAAAAACTAAGTTTGGATCCCGGCTGGATTTTTCAGCAAGACAACGAGTCTAACCACACTACTCGAAAAGTGAGGGAATTCCCTGGTTATCGTTATCTTTCTGAAAAATTGAGCCGGGACCCAAACTTAGTTTCTCCACTTTATAAAGGGTGTCCCACAATTCACGCAAAATGTAATTTTGATATAAAATACAATTTTTTTTATTCATTCATAGGGTTATACTGTATACAGATTGGGGTTATGTACTGAATAGCACATCGAAAAAATGGCTGCCACGGCTTTGCTGCCATGCACGTACGAAATTGTCTATGACCGTTTTGCATAAATGTGGCTGAATTTCATTATTACACCTCCCAATTTCCTCTTTGAATTAGTGTTGCGCGATAATCCAAAACTGCATCGATACATCGATATTTTATTATCAAGATGACAATATCGATGCAAAAAAAAAAATATCGATAATATCGGTTTATATGCAAACTTAGAATTTTCCAATTTTCGCGTTAAGGTAAATTTGAATCCAGATAATTCAAGTCGACTTACGATGACTAGATTCTTGAATGAGGGGAACAAAAAACATTAAATTGATTTCGCATCTCACTCTGAATGCATCCATTGCAAAGAAAGCGATCGAAATGCGATTGACGGCTGTCTAATGGATCCAGTCCGTTCAGGGACGTTTTGAGTAAAAAAAAAACCCTAAACAAACGGCTTTGCCTCTCTATAAAAGGGCTTGTTTTGAAATTTTGGAGGCAGTCGATTGTGAGATGTGAAGCTGATCACATCTATTTGGTGCGCTTTTTCGCTCGTTTTTTGACACATACTTTGGCGCAATTTTTTGACGCGCAGTATGGTGGATTTTTTGGCGCGTATTTTGGCGTCTATTTTGGCGCGTTTTTTCTGCATTTTTGGCGGGATTTTTTGGCGCATATTTAGTTATTTTTTCATCGCGTATTTTGGCGCATTTTTTGCATAGTTTTGATATGTTTTTTGGCGCCTTTTTTCGCGAAATTTTTCCACATTTTTGGCGGGATTTTTTGTCACTTTTTTGGCGCATATTTTGTTATTTTTTCAGCGCGATTTTTGGCGCCATTTGATGGGCGGTTTTGGCGCATTTTTTTGAATAGTTTTGGCACCTATTTTGAGATGGATTTTGGCGCGCTTTTTTCGCGAAATTTTTGTTAACATTTTTGGCGGGATTTTATGTCACTTTTTTGGCGCATATTTTATTATTTTTTTCACCGCGATTTTTGGCGGGATTTGTCAGGCGTTTGTGGCGCATATTTTGGGCTCTATTTTGTCCTCATTTTGGAGGGTTTTTGACGCGGATTTTCATTTTTTTGCGAAATTTTTCTACATTTTTGGCGGGATTTTTTTTCTAATTTTTTTTTTTTTGCCGTATATTTCGTTATTTGATCATCTCGCTTTTTTGGCGCGTATTTGGTTATTTTTTCATCTCGCTTTTTTGCCGCCTCTTTTTTTATTTTTTCATCGCGGTTTTTCACGCGCATTTTTGGTGCATATTTTGTTATTTTTTCATCGCGATTTTTGATGGGTATTTGGCGGGATTTGTTGCGCGTTTTTGAACAGTTTTTTTCGCTAAATTTTTTTGGGATTTTTTTTGTTGGTTTTGGCACATATTTTGGTTTTCATCACGATTTTTCACGCGTATTTTGGCCGTATTTGTTGTGCAATTTTGGTGCATTTTTTGCACAGTTTTTGGCACGTATTTTGAGGTGTATTATGGTGCGCTTTTTCGCATCCACCTTTTTGCCTGGATTTTTCGTTTTGAAATGACGGGAAATAAACAAGTTGACATCAATCTACCAGTACCTTCAAGGAAATTATCAAAAGTAGTATAATAAAAGAAGCGAAGGGCCCACCCAGGTGCCTTGTGATCGTTCTCCTCACAACCTAACCTAACCTAACTTTGTGCTGATAGGCTTTAGTGAGATGTAAGTTGAAATAAAGGCACTGTGCGTCCTCGGTAGTTTTGAAGTAGCGCATGCTATGGGGCATAATTTTGGGCTACTGTATCGAGCATTTTATGCTTCATCTTGCTTCAGTACTGACATCCAATTTGGCGATACTAAAAACAGCCCCAAACGTAAGTCACTCTCATTCACTACGAAATTCTGACCTGCTAAAAACTATTAGAAAGTAATCTACGTAGAAAGTGGAACACGCACAGATTTTGCCTAGTTACTATGCATAGTATGTAAAGAAATAGCTTATTTGAAATACTATATTATAAAAATATTATGTACCTACATTAAGCCGATAAGAATAAGAAAATGTTTTAAGGTTCTTGAATCGTAACGAGGCGTGTTGTTATAACTCAGACAGTGGTCTTTGAGTGCAAAAAAATCGGGATAAAAACATCGATGCATCGATTATATCGAAAATAAATTATCGAGTGAAATAATCGATATTTTTTTACGACAATATCGATGAATCGAGTGATTCGATATATATCGCGCATCACTACTTTCAATGCGTTGGTGGTCGTGGGCTTGTTTGCATATACCTTTGACTTCAAAAAACGTCCAATGGCGTTAAATCGCAAGATCTGGATCAATCTGATCGGAAAAATGGCCGATTACACGACTAGAAAATGACTCATGAAGTAATTGAATTGTTTCTCTGACTGTATGGCATGTGGCACCGTCTTATTGAAACCACTGTTGGTCACATCTATATCTTGTAATTTAGGCACTAAAAACGAACACCATTAATAATTATTACTGCTTGACTAGCCGCATTTTCGAAGAAGACTGGTCCGATAATGTCTCCAGCCCAAAATCCGCACCAAACAGTCACACGTTGTGGATGCATTTGTTTTTTTTAACAATTATTCGTGGGTTTTCTGAACCCCAAATGCGACAATTTTGACGATTAACGAAGACATCAAGATGAAAATGAGCTACATCACTGAAGATGATTTTTTTTTCGAAAATTGCAGACAGCTGACAAACCTTTATTATTTTAAAAAATATTGGTCACCAATATATTGCTCAATTTTTACTAACCCCGAACTGTCAGCTGTCACATTGTTATCTTTTCCTCTGTTGGCATCACTGCACTATTAAATGGCGCAAAATTAAAAGTTTGCGTGAATTATGCGAGACCCTTTGGAACCCTTAGAACCTGTAGAACATACCACTGGAAAACTATAAAATAATAAATTTGAAAAGATACAAGTAAAAAAAAAAGAAAAGAAGAAAATCTTTCCTAAGTTATCCATGTTTTTCAATCATTATATAAAACAATATTTTTTTTTTGATTTCAGCATGCAAATAACATTATAACTACTATACATCCACATCGACACAATACGGAAACTTGCCATCGGCTTAGGACTCGAAGAAGTCAATCAAAGTTCCAATATACATCTCTTGTCTTTTGAACTTCACCTGCTGCGGATCAGTCTATCAATGGAATGTGGTAAAAAGTCCAACTTAAAATGCTGGACAGCTCCCATACTGTTAAATTACATGTCCCAGTCCCAGCTCTGAGATACCAAGATACAACGCTCAGTGGTATTCGCTTGGGCAATTGTCGGCGAATCGAAGGGCCGGTTCATTTTTTGACATTCGAGAACAATAAAATGTCTTTCCAAAAGGATCCCTGCTTACGGACACCTCTCATAAGGGGATACCTCTTATAACCGGATAAAATTTGTGGTACCATCAGTTGTCTACCTCGGCTCCGCTATTAATTCTGAAAATGACATCACATCAGAAATCAAGCGAAGAATTATAATTGCCAACCGCTGTTACTTTGGCCTAAGAAGGCAATTGATTAGTAAAGGCCTTGTCGAGAAACACCAAGGATACTCTATATAAGACCCTCATCATCCCAGTCCTGCTTTATGGCGCAGAATCTTGGACGTTGTCAAAGGCGGATGAAGATCTCCTTGGTCGCTTCGAACGCAAAATTCTTCGAGTGATTTTCGGTCCCGTTTGCGTTGACGGGCTTTGGAGGAGGAGATTTAACAGCAAACTCTACGAGCTGTACAGCGACATCGACCTGGTCAGAAAAGTACGTATCAGTCGACTAAGATGGCTAGGACTACATGTAGAGCGAATGGACACCAAGGAATCCACTGATGAATTAGTGCTGTTGATCGTTTGTTAAAAAATTTGGTTGTTCTCTCAAACAACACTTACATTATAAACTCGATAACATTTTCCAACATTGGTTAGGGGCGGCTCCCAGGAGGCGACGGAACCTACCTGCTTCCTGTTTCAAAGAAGGCATCATTCAAGATTTAACTGATCCAAAGAGCAAGATAGTGAAAGGGATGTGATCGTCAATACTGACAACAACGGTACGTAGAGCGCTTGTAGTAAATTTTGGGGCAATACTGGTCTGATTCTTGATCATTTTTAAAACTAAATACTCGTACATTATATAGCCCTACGTGCCTTAGTGGGGGCACCGGTTCAACCCCCAAAAATAAAAAAAAATTTACAAATTGTTTTCCAATTCGATGGCGAAAATGTGACAAATAAGATTATAACACAGCCTTTCGAAAACAACATACAATTGTTGACTATTCGTAAAATCAACAAATAAAAAAACTAAACAAACAAATGGCTTTGAGAAGTAGCCTCAATCTTTTATTTATTTTTATATAGACCGACTAAATTCATTTCTATGAAATCTCATAATTATTTCATTGCAGACAGTCTCCGTCAAATGCCGTCATTGAGTCAAAGGTTTGTCTATACGAACCCCAATTTGTTTTAAATTCAATAAGCACCCCAGTCATTTGTTTGCATTTAGGCTTCCATATCTTCCATGTACAAATATATGTGTTCACTTCACCAAGATATCAAATTCCCAGCAAATTTACATTTTACATATAGGAGTCTCTATAAGCATCAAGTTTGGGACACCACCCACACCCCATACCTGGCGCGACACACCGCTGGAATGTTGTACACTTCCCAAGAAAACTAAATATAAATAAAGCGGCAAATAGAAAAACATCCCCTAATCCCATTGTAACACGACTTAGATGTTTCTACAACACTTGTCCATGTTGCCATACAACAGGAAAGACGGAAAAAAATGTATCCAACCGAACTGAACCGCAACAACCGATACACATTAGTTGCTGCTAATTAAATTATTGCCGACAAACGAAATGGGCTTACGTCAGGTATAAAACACTGTGACAGCCCTCCAGAGACTCTGCAAACAGCATATTTTTGCAAGGCGTGAGGCGCAAGTATCTTACGGATATACGAATACATTTTCTATACCACTGGCCACTGGTGATTAGAGAAACCGTCGCGTCGCACCAACCAGTTGACAACGATTATCCTTACCGCGAATTTGAGCCTTTGCATGAGTGATGAGTGGTGGTGTGGTGTACATGTGGTGTATTTTGCAGGACAAAAAGGACTTTCCGCGGTTAGAATAGAATAAAATTATACTCGTTACGCATCTATTGTTCGAGGAAGCCGGGTTTTTCGTTCTTCTCGCCGCAAATCTCCTCCCCTCTAAAAAGTGAGTAAAGTGTTCGAAAACAAAAAAAAAAAAAAAAAAAAATCACATCTCTACACAACACAAATTTTGTAAACAACGTTTTTTTTTTTTGTTGCCCCAATGAAATATGAAATCGGCACAATAGTCCTTGATCCTTGTTTATTCAGTGAGTGCAGTGGAGGAACTCTAAAAAAAAAATATCCAGTGAATATTAAAATGTGCAAAGTGCAACAATGAAATTGTAAAAAAAAAAAATGCGTTGTGAATGGAGAGTGTGTGAGTGAAAGCAGGATTTGTCCCTGTGTCCATCCGGTGGGATCTCTGCACATACGTGGTCCTCCCACACCCACCTGAATAAGCACGAACAAAAAAAAAAAATAATAAATAATAAAAAATCCCCAACTATATGCTGATGATGGGGAAAAGTTTATGCAAATCCCCGGATGGAATATGCTGTTATCCTTGTGAACTCTGTTTGTACGGAGTTACGAGTTACACATGTGCTGGTCTGGCCTCGTCCTTGTCAACGTCGTCGCATGTAACGCATATACTCTCGATGGAAATTAAATTGAAGCGAATGGATTAATAATAAACAGGGGCGCCGCGACACGAGGACATATTTTTTTATAATCCCATTGCCACTGTGTACGAGAGTTCTAGGGATATCAATACATAAAAAAAAATTGACGCAAATGATGGTTCTATTCAGAAAAAAAATATATATATATTATTGTGTCAACAATTTGTGCGACAAAGTGGGCAGTAATTTGTTGCGCACATTGGTAGCTCCTTGTTATATGTCACGGAATTTTGATTGAACTGCAAATTGGTGCATATTTGTGTGTATGTTTTTGTTTAATGGGAAGCGGTTTTGTAGCAATTAGTTGTCGGCATGGTAGTGACAGATATTTTGAGTGGCATCATTTTAACCGAGAGGGTTTAACTATGTAGATGGATAAAGGTCGATTATAGCAACATGGCCTATATTAACTTTTGTTTCCGGGAAAAATTTGGCCTGACATTCAGCGGAGAGCAACCTGTGCTGTAAAGTAGAATTTTTTTTAAGTATTTCTTAAGTTTTGTTGAAGCCCTCGATTTCCAACATTGCTTACTCCTTGGCTAGCCTGTTGCAGGGGGACATTTTTATCAATATACATACCTCAACATTTATCAAACCAACGATGTTTTCATTTGGCTTTGTAGTTTTGAAACTATGTTTTTAAAGTATCTAAAAAGTATTTATTTTACAATAAAGTTATGGCTCCTTAAACTCAAATTTTTTACTCAAAGCGCCATCTATTTTTGATTTGCGAAGCTTTTTATAATATAGTATTTCAAATAAGCTATTTCTTTACATACCTACTATGCATAGTAACTAGGCAAAATCTGTGCGTGTTCCACTTTCTACGTAGATTACTTTCCAATAGTTTTTAGCAAGTCAGAATTTCGTAGTGAATGAGAGTGACTTACGTTTGGGGCTGTTTTTAGTATCGCCAAATTGGATGTCAATACTGAAGCAAGATGAAGCATAAAATGCTCGATACAGTAGCCCAAAATTATGCCCCATAGCATGCGCTTCTTCAAAATTACCGAGGACGCACAGTGCCTTTATTTCAACTTACATTTCACTAAAGCCTATCAGCACAAAGTTAGGTTAGGTTAGGTTGTGAGGAGAACGATCACAAGGCACCTTGGTGGGCCCATCGCTTCTTTTATTATACTACTTTTGATAATTTCCTTGGAGGTACTGGTAGATTGACGTCAACTTGTTTATTTCCCGTCATTTCAAAACGAAAAATCCAGGCAAAAAGGTGGATGCGAAAAAGCGAAAGTGCGACACCTCAAAATACGAGCCAAAAACTGTGCAAAAAATGCACAAAAAATACGGCCAAAATACGCGTGAAAAATCGTGATGAAAAAACAAACAAAATGTGTGATGAAACCAACAAAAAAATCACAAAAAAATTTTGCGAAAAAACTGTGCAAAAACGCGCAACAAATCCTGCCAAATACCCATCAAAAATGGTGATGAAAAAATAACAAAATATGCGCGTGAAAAACCGCGATGAAAAAATAATAAAAGAGGCGGCAAAAAAGCGAGATGAAAAAATAACGAAATATGCGGCAAAAAAAAAAATTAAAAAAAAAATCCCGCCAAAAATGTAGAAAAATTTCGCGAAAAAATTCCCCAAAATCCGCGTCAAAAACCCTCCAAAATGCGCGCCAAAATAGAGCCAAAAATATGCGCCACAAACGCCTGACAAATCCCGCCAAAAATCGCGGTGAAAAAAATAATAAAATATGCGCCAAAAAAGTGACATAAAATCCCGCCAAAAATGTGGAAAAAATTTCGCGAAAAAAATGCGCCAAAATACATCCCATAATACGCGCCAAAAACGCCCATCAAATCGCGCCAAAATACGCAATGAAAAAATAACAAAATATGCGCCAAAAAGGTGACAAAAAATCCCTCCAAAAATGCTTAAAAAAATTTCGCGAGAAAAACGCGCCAAAATCCATCTCAAAATAGGTGCCAAAACTATTCAAAAAAATGCGCCAAAACCGCCCATAAAATGGCGCCAAAATATGCGCCAAAAATCGCGCTGAAAAAATAACGAAATATGCGGCAAAAAAGTGCCAAAAAATACCGCCAAAAATGTGGAAAAAATTTCGCGAAAAAAAGCGCAAAAAAAATATCTCAAAATACGCGCCAAAACTATGCAAAAAATGCGCCAAAAGCGCCCATCAAATCAAAACACGCCAAAATAGACATGAAAATACGCGCCAAAAAATCCACCAAAGTATGTGTCAAAAAACAAGCGAAAAAGCGCACCAAATACTGCGCGTCAAAAAATTGCGCCAAAGTATGTGTCAAAAAACGAGCGAAAAAGCGCACCAAATAGATGTGATCAGCTTCACATCTCACAATCGACTGCCTCCAAAATTTCAGAACAAGCCCTTTTATAGAGAGGCAAAGCCGTTTGTTTGGGTTTTTTTATACTCAAAGCATCCCTGAACGGACTGGATCCATTAGACAGCCGTCAATCGCATTTCGATCGCTTTCTTTGCAATGGATGCATTCAGAATGAGATGCTAAATCATTTTAATGTTTTTTGTCTCCTCCCCCTCCCCACCCTCTTCACCCAACTTGTTGTCAAATGACTGAAAATACGCTATATTTAGGCTGTCATCGAGCCAAATATTTGGAATTTAAAATACACCATCAGGTAAGGCTTACCTACCACGATGGGAAGGAAAGAAAGAAAGTATTTGCGAGTCCGTCTTTCAATGCAATACCACACCTACTTGCAAGTGCGAAGAGCTAGTTATGTGGGCAGACGTTATGAAGAAGGTATGGTGTCGGATTCAGTGCGTCCTAACAAATTTAACTCAAGTCGTTTTCTGTTTTTGTAAATATATTTCTTGCCAATTTTTGACAGTCACTTATCAAATTTCCCATCTTGAAATATAGACTTTGGCCTCATTCAAGAATCTAGTCATCGTAAGTCGACTTGAATTATCTGGATTCAAATTTACCTTAAAGCGAAAATTAACTTGAATTGTCGGTATGTCACTTATTGACAATTGGTTTTTTTTCTCCTGGGTATTCTTGTAAATTTTTTTTTGTTCAAAAATCAATCAAAAAAAGTTTAATTATAGCTAGTCTTGAATTATTTCCTTTGTGAAATAGAAATTGATTGAGTATTCTAAACAATAAAAATATTTTTTTTAATAAAAATGAATAGAAAACTCAGGAAAATTTTAAGTTTGCATATAAACCGATATTATCGATACTATCGATTTTTTTGGGTCGATTTTTTTTTTGCATCGATATTTTCATCTTGATAATAAAATATCGATGTATCGATGCAGTTTTGGATTATCGAGCAACACTCTAGACGACTAATAATGTTACTGGGAAGAATTGTTCGTATTCAAGTTCCTTTTGGTAAATCAATGTTACGCTGAGGCAATGTGAGAAAATTGTTTTATGAAGTGCAATGAAATGATTTCCTACATTTAAGCTTCTACACGCGTGGCTACGCGTGTTCAACCTACCTTATATGTCAATGGCCGCATTTGATTGACCATTAGATGAATAACGCCAAACTTCTCTATACCTACTGAAATGTACAGTGAGCGTCAAAAGTAACTGAATACCAACGAACGCTGTATTCGTCGTCGCAGTTTGAAATAATTTTTTTTCCTTGGTGTTTCTCGACAAAGCCTTACTAATCAATTGTCTTCTTAGGCCGAAGTAACAGGTTGGCAAGTGTAATTATTCTTCGCTTGATTTCTAAAGTTCTGTCATTTTCAGAGTTAATAGCGCAGGCGAGGTAGACAAAATTCCAAACTAACTCAAAGTTATAGCTGTCTATCGTGACATTCTGTCCAATTCGTTGATGTTTTGTGTCCATTCTTGTTGACAGCATATATTTTGTTTTGCCCTCATTCACCACTAAACCCATTTTGACGCCTCTGTACTGATACCACAAACCACATAGAATAGACCGTAGACTCCGCCCACATAACAGACTTTGCCTACAAGCTGCCTGCGGGCCCAGGATTTTTCATGTATTGGAAAATCATTGCCGCCATTGATGTTGACATTTCACACGTACCTATTCACAGACAGGGGAATTATTTCCGGGGAGAATCGTGTAGGTGCCCGGAAGTTGGCGGCTTAGTTCTATGTGGTATGTGACTGATACTTGCAAACGCACCAGTGACAGCTCGCTGTGTTCTGCCAATAGGCATGTTTTTTTGAAACCTCGCAAGCCAGCCGTTCATTTGGACAGTTGCCAGCACAATTGTCAGCAAGATGAAGCCAGCCGAATGAATTTAGGCAATAAGCCTAAAAGCATACCAGCATTTCGTATAAAATTATTCATTTGGTAGAAATATTTGATAAATTCTGACATTTTTCTCTGGAATGTCGTGTGCATGAGATAAGAACGTCATTATGGTTTAAGCAAATTGTACGGAAATTCTAAACCACTTGTTGCTTTCAGCGCCACCTGTTTGTTCATTGTGAATTGAATTTAAACAGCTGCCCGCCAGCAGCTCTCCGGCTGGGGAAAAAATCCAGAGTTGTTGCCAGCAGTTGCCAGCAGGTTGTTGTTTTAATTAGCATGTGAAATGTGCCTCAACTGCCAACTACTGGCAACTACTGGCTGGCGAGGTTTCATAAAAACACAACTAATGATGTCGATGTCGTCAGCGTATACTAGTAGTGGTACAGACTTTTGGAAAATTATGTGGGCTCATTCACATTGAAATGTGTGTGTTTCATTTTTTGCGACTAAACAGTCGCGCGATTGGAATCGCATGTGTAGGTATTTCGGGCCTAATGTTGAAAAAGTCACATGACAGCGCATCGCCTTGTCTAAATCCTTTTTTGACATCAAAGTTCTCGGTGAGATTGTTTCCGAACTTTATGGATCAGCGACCGTTCTCCGCTGTCATTCTAGTTTGGTGCTACCATTCTATCATTGTTCTAAAAGATATTGAAAAGTGCTATCGATTGTGTCATAAATGTCATTTGAAACATTAGTGTCATTCATATTTGAATGACGTGGCAATGAATTTCTTTAAACTCATGCGCAAAACAAAACGTCAACAAATTATCTTATAGGATAATTTATTATCTTGCTAACATTAGGTACTTTTTGGATAGTGTCATCAAATTATTCGAGGATAATTATTTAGTGCAATTGACACAGATACAGGATTTGCAAATTTTTCAGAAGTACCTAAGATAATAAAGAGGGTACTATTTCAGGGGCTGTAACATAAATCTACAAGTCTACAGTCACAGGCTTAGATTAGTTCGACAAGTGTAAATTATTTCTGTAATACAGAATCTTTACAGCTGTAAAAAAAAGTTCTTCGACTTGTACACTCAGTTTACAAGTATTAATTTGAAATGAGATAAGCAGCGCTTATCAAAGAAATGTTTGAAAAAAATTGGACAGTGTACAAAAACTTCTTTGCTGCATTTCCCGACGATTTTGAAAATTGTCAGACATTGACGCAATGGAAAAAAAACCTTTAGTTCTAATTTGTGATCCAGTATCCTTCACGTACACGGATATTATATATTAGACTGCCGCTCACGGTAGAGCAGTTTAAAATATACACATGATGGGTATATATAGGGACATTCCAAGGAATTGTTAGGCTGTCAGAAAGAAAACTGTACAAGAGGACTCATTAATGGTAAAATAAAACCAAATTCAGTCAATATTTTGACCAACAATTAGAGGCGACTATATTTATGGAAACCCAATTTTTATTGACGCTCACCGCGTCTCTCATTCATTGGTGCCTAAGTGTTTCAATGCGCTTTCTTATGCCAGACAAAAATCAATTTTTCGCTCCTATCCATAACCTGCTGATGATATGGCGGCCCCCCAAGGATAATCCAATTATTATTAGTCACAAAACCATATAGCCCGAGGGCGGCGCCTCTATTCCTCGAAAATAATTTCTAGTACGAGAAATGGCTTTGAACAATTGTTTTCCTTTCCACTTTTGTTTTCCTTCACATAACAAGCATCTCTCGGACAGTTGGAGAATTCTTGTACAAACAAATATTAATCACCCACTAAATCACCACGTACTTAGAGGCATACATATTCGCGGAATAGATCTTTTAATTATTTTCACACGTTCGTCTCCCGTCAATTTATAATTTTTTTTTCACTTTTTTTTTTTCATAAATCAACAAATCACAACCTAGGTTAGATACATCAAATTAACTTCAAGTACGCGCCAGTATTTGTAAGATCTGAAAAACCAAAGAGTCGATTGGATAATAATTGCATAGATACTTGGTGAAGTGATTTTTTGTGAAAAAAGGATTGAGTTTGATCAGATTGCGATTAGCTCTTGCTACCGGCGGGCGAATTGTGATTTAATTGTGCCGTGTGGGTGGTGGATAGATTATTAATTAATTGAAAGCGACTATTTGTTCTAAGAGTCTTAAAATGCGGATAGAAATGGTGCACAAGTTTATTTAATTAAATTGAATTTAAACAGGGAGCTAATCATATATGTTACCAGCTTGTAACTTGTTAGTGTTAATGGAAAAAATATTGCCGCGGGGCAAATAAAATTAAAAGTGTACAAGTGTTTATAACTTGAAAGTGAAATTAAAAAGCAAAAGGAAAGCATTCTGATAGGCAATTGTGGGTGAGTTTTAATACATTTAATATGGCAATAAGGAAAATGATTGACTGCTATGGGATTACTTGAAAATGGGTTCCGCAATTTTCTTCGAGTGCCTTTAAAATTGCTTAAAAGTATACTTTCGAAGCCTTAAAATTCAATTATTTGATTCCAAATTTAAGCGGGTCCCTAAATTCGACTGATTCTAAATCTCACAGATTTTTACTTTAATATCCTTGCAACCGTGCATGTAGCACATCGTTCCTAATATAACAACCAGTTTGTGTCTGTCTGTAAGCAAAACCTCTGTCAGTTAAAAAGAACTAAAGGGTCCGCCAAATAATTTTTTTTTGAAAATGCTATAAAAAAAACACTACTGAATATTTTCTCAAATTTTTTTTTTATTTGAAAGTACAATCCTTCCGGTTAATATCTAATGGAAAATAATTTCATTCAAATGGCTGCCTCGGCTGGCCATGCAGTAGCCTACACGATCGGTCCAATTTTTAAGCACATTATCGATTGTGTGCAGCTGTATTTCACCAATGGCTTCACGAATATTGTCCTTTAAAGCGTCAATTGTCTCTGGCATGTCGGCGTAACACTTATCTTTTACGGCACCCCACAAATAATAGTCCAACGGTGTCAAATCGCAGCTCCGCGGTGGCCAAACGACATCAGCTCTGCGGCTGATAATGCGATCTTCAAAAACAGGGCGCAAAACATCGAGTGTAGCTTCGGCTGTGTGGCACGTAGCGCCGTCCTGTTGAAACCAAATGTTGCCAATATCCTCCTCTTCAATTTTTGTGAACAAAAATTCGTTCAACATGGCCCGATAACGATCGCCATTGACTGTAACGGCCACTCCTTGCTCATTTTCGAAGAAAAATGGCCCAATTATGCCTCTGGACCAAAATCCGCACCAAACAGTGACTCGTTTTGGGTATATCGGCTGTTTTTCGCTTTTCACGCTTTGGTTTATCGATGAGGATGCCAGTTTCTTTCACTTTTTTCACAAGATAACGAACATACGGAGCTGACGGTGCTTCTCTTCCTCCAAAATCCGTACGCAATTTTCGCACACATTCTGCAACATTAGCATGATTTTCAAAGTAATGTCGCAATATTTCCCAGCGTTTTTCAAGCGTATACACAACCATATTCGTTCAGCGGAAGGATAAAACTAATTATCTGTCAAATCAGACATGAGCTAAGTGTTACCATTCGCGAAATAAGCACTAGTTGAAAAAAAAAACGTTAGATGGCGGAACCTTTATAGAAGCGGACAAATTAAAGGACTATACAAGTTGCAAAATGGGTAGATCGGGTAGGTGCAGGGAAATAAGTCCCCGGGAACTAAGTCCACTGAGGGACTTGGTTCCCATCTAGTGGGAAATAAAACCACTTTTGGAAAGTGGACTTAGTTCCCATGTAAGGTGGGAAATAAATTACGAAAACTCTGAGTGTTTTTATTTTCCTTTGAATACACCCAATTTCGCACATATACTGCAACTCTGACAGTAAACCCAAGCAGGGGGGTTGCATACGTATTAAACTGTTAAATGTGTACTAAGTTCCCATTAAAAAATGTACTTAGTTCCCACCTTACATGGGAACTAAGTCCACTTCACGAAAGTGATTTTATTTCCGACTAGGTGAGAACTAAGTCCCTCAGTGGACTTAGTTCCCGGGGACTTATTTCCCTGCACCGATCGGGTAGGGTCATTTCGCAATTTGTTGTCTTGTTTTTTAATTATTTCGTTGTTTCCCATTTCATCAAATCGCAATATTTGTTTTTGTCATTTCACTTTGTAATCGTATCGCAAAAACATAATTTCGCATTTTTCATCTCGCAAATGTTTATCCTGCGTTGTGATTTGTTCGCATTTTGCTATTTCGCGAAATGTTTTGTTTTACAATCTATTATACATGATAAGAAATTTTGCGGCGAATAGCCAAATGCGAACAATAATCACAACGCAAGATACAAATAATGAAAAGGTGAACTACATACTATACTATACTTAAAAAAATTTAAATTCCTCTTTTTGTTCAGAATTCAATTCAAATTTATTAACAAAAATAAAGAATATCCATATGAACATTAAATATATAATAAATACAAATTAATATAGTTTTATGTTAGAGGCAAGTGCCAAGATCGGAATAGTCATCTTTTTTTTTCTAAAATACTCCTTATTCTGCTGTCTTTGTCTAAATAACGGGAATTAAAATAATTCTACCAAAACAACAACATGCTGTATAATCATAAGCGAAATAAAAAATCGCGGGAAAAACATTGCGAAATAAACACGTTGCAAAATAACTAATTCAAAGACGGAATGAGAATTTGCGAAACAAGTATTGCGAGATAAACTAAATGCAAATCGATAAATGCGAAATAAAATTTGCGAAATGAATTTTGTCGAAAAGATCGGCACCCGGGTAGATCCTACCGGGGAGCATATCGGGATCCCGCTTTTTAAAATCCCATTTTTTACAAATTTCGCTAAAAAAGTTTTACAACACAGTCTTCTAAAATCCCGGTTTCTTCAAATACTTCCTCTGAAAATCTTGCTTATTCAAAATCCCGATATTAAAATAATCCCGCTTTTTAAAATACTGTTTAGTCCTGCTTTGCCCGTTTCTCAGAATCCTACTTGTGTTTTAACAACGTCATCGTTTAAAATTTCATATTGGTTGTTTTGCAATGGAAAAAGTGTAAAAAATGAAAACGCAGCTATTCCCAAAACGTTATAAAAAATTCAATTGACTTTATTTCCTTTGCAAATCAAACTAATTTATCTACCCAATGGTTCTTTGGGAGCGGAGATATTGTTCGTTGGTGGTTGCTAGACGAAAGAGATCGATTCTAATCTGCGTAACAGCGCGATGCCTCTTTGCCAACTTGAACCGTTTCGCGTTATCACCTTCTCCTTTTTCGGTCATATTCTTAATTTTCCAGTCATCGGTGCATATTGGCGTACGGGTTTATGTTGGCTAATTGCATGGCAAATATAACGTGCGTTAGCGGTTAGGTATCAAAAAAAATGCAACAAAATTATTTGGCAAAAGCAACATCGAAGCGCTAAAGAACCATAGGGTATGTTTACAAATGTTTGTTCATACAAAATTATAAATTCAAGTTAAACTTAGGTAAATTAATTTCAATATTTAGTAAGTATCAAGGTAGATCAATAATTAATCAAATTCATTAGCAAAGTCAACAAACGTATTCTTCAACATTGGTTGTTTCCCATTTTCTTCATTATTTTATCCGTTTCAATTGTTTGAATTGGCAAACTGGCTGTTTTTGAATTCCACTGCTTTTTGCTTGCATTAATTAAATGAAGTTTAAAACCGTGTAAGTAATGGCTATATAACTTCATTAATATTTCATTTTATTTCAAAATTCAAAAAAAAAAACTCATAGAGTCTTGGAGTTTCATTTTATTAATTTTTTCAGCACCTGAATGAGTGTTATTATTTTCTTTGTTGTTTTTTTTAATTGTATAATATTTGTTATATTTTATTTTCTCTTTTTTAAAAATAACGAGATAATATGGTTATTAATAAAATATGAAATCATTAAAATACGTCTGGGTTTATTTCACTTATTTAATTTATTTTAACTTATTTACTGAGTGGGGAAGCGAGGAGTAACAAAGTTTTTCGCTTGTTTGGGATTGACCCAAATTTAAGTCCGTTTCTTTTATTCTCGATTTTTTTTGTAATAATCTAGCTTTTGCAATTGAAACTATAGGTATGTTTTATTTTAAAAAATCTTCGCGATAAAAGAATCGGTCTTATAAAAAATGGGATTATAAAAAGCGGGGTTATAAAAAAGAGGGATCGTAAAAAACATGATAATAAAAAGCGGGATTTAAAAAACGGGATTTTAAAAAGCAGGATATCGTACCCAACCCATTCTACAGAAAATAGTTTTAAGAATTATTGACCTCTTAATTTTTAACAAAGGGTAGGTACGTACCTTAGGCCAGTCGCACATTGCACACTTTTTCGTGCGAATACGCAGGAACAATCCCGACCATGCGAATCAATTTTTATACGTACGTGAAGTTCCGACCGCCCGGCCGGCGCGCGCGGCGTCCGAAAATGATGTGATTTTTAAACACTTTAGTGCGTTGAAGAATTAAAATTGGACGTAGAAATATGTATTAAATAGTTTACGAAAAAAGGGGTATATGGGGTGTATGTTAAAGCTGGCAAATCTGCCGAAGTGGATGAAATCCAGCCAGAAATGCTTAAGGCCATAGGTGTAGAGGGAGTCAAATGGCTCTTTCGTGTCATTAAATTGGCCTACGAATGCGGCGAAACTCCCAGCGATTGGCAGATTGGGGTGATTATATTAGATGACTGGTCGGGAGACCCTTTACCGGCCCTGGCACTGCGGCCTCTCTAAAGGAGCCTATTTTTCCATCCCTGGTAGGGTCCTAGAGCCATCTTTTTTACTCCGGAGACAGTCAGGAAGACAAGTATCTTCTCTGGGGGTAATTCAGCAGGCGTTAGGTCTTATCGCCCAAAGTCATAACGCCCAAAAAACACCACATCGCCCAAAATTTAAAGAAATAAAGCGTGCAAAGCCCAAATAGAATGTCATATCGCCCAAAGGAACGCATACACTCCGAATCTTGACAGTAAACCCAAGCAGGGGGGAGCAGTAAAAATAATGCCATTACGCCCAAAATCAATGTCACATCACCCAAATTTACGTAAATTTTACAACAACAAATTGCCTAGCAGTGTTTTGGGCGTTATGACATTTTTCAATTTGGGCGTTATGACCTTGGGCGATAAGACCTAACGTCAATTCAGCAAGATCTGCCGAGGTGACGATTTCTTCGCCGAAGACTTTCTTTCTAAAACGGAAGAGAGCCGGACATTCCATGAGAATGTGAAGAGATGATGCATCACTCTCTAGGCACAGTCTACATGTGCGGTCTGGTGAGACTCCGGTTCGGGTGATTGGGGTGATTGTGCCCCTTTTCAAGGAAGGGGATAAAAGGGATTGCTCTAATTACAGGGGTATATCACTTTTAAGTCTCCCCGGAAAAGTCTTTGCCAAGGTCCTGCAAACGCGTTGCAGAGCTGTGGTCCAGTCACTATTAGAAGATGAGCACGGCCGACAAGCTATTCAATCCCAGAATGGTACTTGAGAAGGCTTCGTTGTATGCTACACCTGTTTACGCATGCTTCATAGATTTGGAGAAAACATACGACCGAGTCCCTCGAGGTAAACTTTGGAGAGTATTGCAGGAGTACGGAATTGACGGTTCTCTCTCTTTACACAAACTATACAAGATGCATTAAAGCAACACCTTTCACCGTGGGCGTTGAACTTCGTCAGGGATGCGTCTTGTCTCCTCTCCTTTTCATTACCTATATGGACTGGATGTTACAGCGCAGTATTGGCGAAAAACGTTTCAAATTGGGAGATCTGAGGATAAGTCACCTGCTCTTCGCTGATGACTTGGTCATCCTTGGGTCCTCTTAGACTGAACTCCAGCGGGCACTCGATTGGTTTGTAGTAGTGTGTGATGCAGCTGAGATCAAAATAAACGTAATCAAATCTGAAGTGATGGTCGTCTCCGGAACGTCTGTTCAGTGCACTCTGCATGTTAGTGCAATCCCATTGAAACAGGTGGAGAAGTTTAAGTATATCGCAGTCTTATTCACGAGTGATGGAAGGAGCAATGCTGAGTTTTCCTGTAGGATTGGTCAAGCTGGATCAATTTTAAGACAGCTTGGTAATTCTGTTATCAGGAGGACTGAACTTGGTGTCAAAGCTAAGTTGTCAGTCTTTAATTCGGTGTTTGTTACAGCTTTTACCTATGATCATGAGGTTTGGGTAATGACCGAAAGAATAAGATCGCGGATACAAGCTGCCGAAATGAGACTTTTCCGTTGTATTGCTGGTGTGACCCGTAGAGATCGCATTAGAAATACCAGAGGAACTCAATATCGAGCAGCTACTTCTCCGGACGAAGCGATCCATGCTCCGGTGGTTTGGTCATGTTAAACGCATGTCCCAAACCAGAATCCGACGAAGTGCTATAAAGTTCGTACCATCGGGCAGGCGTCCTATGTAGACCCAGGATGAGATGGTTGGATCAAGTTCATAATGTGTCCTCTAACTGGTATGGTGATTGCCCATGATGATTTAGAGTCGATGGCAGAGAATCGAGAGCTATGGAGTGACACATTTAATGGATAAGCCGGCCAACGAAAATGAATGAATGAATGATTGTACTTGTAGAACAAGCATTGTTCCATAATTGGTTTTAAATTAGTTGACCTGCCTTGGAGAATACGTTTAATATTAGAAGTACTGAGTCCAAAAATTTCCTTTTTTCCAAGTGCACTTGCTCTAATAATAATTGCAATTAACACTCACTATTTTTCTAAGAGCGACCATAAGTCAATGTTAGTTAATATGTGTATATATGTTTAACAAAACAATTATTCTTTTTAAAATGAATCAAAAATGTTCATGGTGAGTTTAATCGTAACACTTGCTAAGTCCTTAAGAAGGGAGTTTCTATCATTAGGTTACAATTAACTGATTATGTAAATAAATTTGTTGTAGGTTGCAAAAAAATGTCCATTTTAGCTCATTTCTAGATAGAAAATTCCCCCTCAAAAAGGAAAATATCCCACGATCTAAGATAACTTGTGGGAGAATTATGATCGTCTTTATACTCCCTCAAAATTTAATTTCTATTTACACACATGTAATCAAAATATCGTAACCAAAATATAATAAAACTTAATGCGGAAGCAATATCAAAAGCTAAACGCAACCACATTGAAGCCCTTTAAGACGGAATAGAGGAAAACCGCTCAAAGCAAACAAAAAATTATTATATCCCATTTTATTGGTGAAGATTCTCACAAAACCTATTTATACCTTTATCTTTTGAAGGTGTTTACAAGGAAATCTCGCCTTTGGTGGCGCGAACAACAACGACTCACTTTATTGTTGTCACCATTGTTAGGCTGAGAGACACAAGCGATTGTGCTTCATTGTTTGAAATCCAAGCACACGAGTGGGACAGTTAAATCAAATACTTGTGTCCAGACTTCGAGGAGTGAGCGCTGTTTCTATGTCGTCCCAAATTCCTTAAAGCATTAAAAAAGAACTATAGCCAAAGAAGGAGAGGAGCCAGTAGAAGATATACCACACCAACAACAGAAGGAAGTTCTCGACGGCATACAATAGAAGCAAACAACAATGACTAACGAGAAAAAGGCTCCTGCAGGTGTAAGTGTCAAATATTGTTGGGTAGTTTGTCGCCTACTATACAGAGACAGGATGCTGTGTTTCCTTCCTCATTATAATGCATATTTGTATCCTTTTTTCTTCACAGAATATTGCTTTTTCTTGTGCTTTCGTTGTTATCGCTAAAAATATGCAAACACTCTTGAGAGAGAAAGTGTGCCCCTACTGTATGTACAGTGGAGCTTGTTAAAATGCCTCCACGCAGTGTCAGCATTTTTTTTTTGTTTTGTTCCTTTATGCTGAAACTCGAGTTATAAAATATGCTTCATTCCTCTCTCATCCTAGAGGAGTGTCGTTGAGTAAATAAAATTTTCATTCTCATGTAAGGTGTAAAGAGTGTTTTATTTTTTATTTTTTTTTGCGTTTGCTTTAAGATGAATAAAAGGATGGTATCATCTTTTATGCTTTTGTGATCGAAGATGGGATGATGCTAATCGGTTTTTCTTTCTCTTGTTTGACAGGTGAATACCATTGGCGGAGCGACAACAACCACAGATGAGATGAGTAACAGGAAACCCAGCTGCTATGGGGGGTTATTGCCGATGGGATTACCACAACCACTTTTGATGGAGGAGAAGAAATATCTTTTAGCTGTTGAAAGGGGTGATATAGCTAATGTCAGGAGGTGAGTTTGCAGAAAAAACAAGAAAGAATATATATATAAAAGATGATTCCATTTACTTTTGCTTTTACAACCCTTCGAAAGAATGCCTTTAAAGAAGATGGATTACCAATGTTGTTCTTTCTTAAAACCTATTTCTGGAACTACCTGCGTATGAAAAGCTAACAATGGAGCTTTGGTTGTTAATACCTCAATTAATGTTTGACGAATTGTGTCAGTGATCAACAGACCATGTAATACTAAACTTTGTGAAGGTTTAAATGTTTTATAGGTTTGAGTTTGTACGTGTTCTAGCTTTTTTGACAGAACTTCTGCATTCAAGAGATAGATTTGTCAACTTGAAATTTCATACTGAAATTAATTTGGGGAAATCGGAGGAAAGTTTCTCGCTTAAATTTGGGAGAATCACAAACATTGACTCATGAGGTTCTCATGTAAGTGTCATTTGTGAGCATGTCAACGGCAAATTACCCCGTGTCAACCACGCAGTCATGCGAGTCTCACTGTGTTTCAAAATCGATATCATGCTCGCTTTGTCATTCTGTGGCAGAGCTGGAATGACAGAGGCGAGTGACCAGCGATTGACAGGCGATTACACAATTGGGATACGGTGACACGATTGTAGGTATTTTATAGGCTTTATATGGATACTTTTGGTGACGTGCGGCATATTTGCAGGGAAGTTGGTCGCAGGTAGCCTTATGCGATAATGAGGATGGTATGATTTACTGACCCTTTCATCGTCTGGTCATAATTGAGTGCATATAATTTGATTGCTGGTGTTTCCGCGATGAGTTTTGACTCTTACTTTTATATTACTTTTGAGGGTGCTTACAGTCCGGGCTGGATCACGGCCTCAACCAACAAGCCCCTCCAGCCAGCTCGCTCCCTAGCTAGCTGCCTCCAGTTGCGCACACCAAGTTGATTGAGGTTGCCCTCCAATTGTGCGGGCCACCTAAGGTTGGGTCTTCCTATGCTACGTTATACCCCATGGTTATCCATACCTATCCATACCTTCCACATGCACCAGCCATACCAGCCGCTGTATCTTTCAGCTTTTTGATCAGGTCAAGGTCGCTATATAGCCCATAAGCCATAAAGCTAGTCGTTAAATCTTCTCCTCTGCACTCCTTCGATACAAACTGAACCGAATATCATCCAAAGAAACTTTCCCTCAAAACATCCCCAGGAAGTTTTCCTTCGATTTCGACAGAGTCCATACCTCTGTACTATACAGCAGGACCGGATTGATTAGGCCCATGCCATACTCCAGCACGCACCACATCTTCATCCAGCATCGGGCATACAATTATAATATACATACCTACATATACAACTGACCATAGCACTCACTGTTCCTAAGGACGTGGCTATAAACGACGTAGTCTCACAGTTTTAAGGAACATTTTAAAAAAGTTTCATTGAAATCTGTCCAGTAGTTTTCGAGTTTTTAGCTGACAACGAAAATTGCTACAGTTTTATTATATGTATAGATCTCCTTGGTTCTATGAGAGAGAGAGAGAGCTTTACTTCTTAGATGCCTTCTTAGCCCGAAGAAACAGCGAGTGCTAGCAATGATGACATTTCGCCCGCACCGGCCGCAAAGTCGATTAGCCTGAGTCCATTTCCGGAAGTGTTGTCGTGAAGGCTGTGCTTTGCGACTGCAGAGCAAAAGATACCCTCCTTTCCGATTTCGGCGTTAAAGTCGCGAAGAACAATCTTTACGTCGTACCTAGGGCACTTATCATATGTCTTCTCAAGAAGATCGTAGAATGCTTCTTTCGTTCTCATTTTTCTCCTCTGTGGGGGCGTGAGCACAGATCAGCCATCAGGGTGATATCTTTAAATTTGGCCCTGATGCCATGTTAGGCGATCGCTAACATTGCGAAATCACAATACTTCTTGCCTAAGTCGGCTCTCACATTGAGGCAACATTCAATAAGCAACTGGCAATAGGAAACGCGCTATATTATCGCTCACAATTATTTTACTTTGAATTACAGTGGCCGGCATAAGTATTTTGACAAAACTAAAGTTAATTCTGCTCATAATTTAAAACTTACTTCATGTAAATTTTGGCATCAATGGAAAGGTCATTTAAATTCCGTTTGAATAATACAAAACTTTCCTTAACCCATTAAGTACCCATTTAAAAATTTTAGAACTTAGAATTTTTGTCAATGTCTACTTTTTTGACTTTTTTCCTCGGTTCCAAAAAAAAAAATATTTTGATGCAAAAAGTTTCTTCAAACAATTTTAATAGTGACTGCAAAAAATTTTTTTCAAAAATCTCTTCGCTAATATTTTTTATGATTTTTTGAATGGGATGTGTAGTATATGCGACTGGAGATTGCACTTCGCACAACGTCATAATACGTAAGTACATTATATAATAAGCCGTCTCGAGCGTACGTACAAGCACAGAGAGAGAGAGAAGACGCAGTTGTGACTCAAACTCCGGGTGTGCAGGTTGTGCGTGCGTTGGCGAGCCGGAAAACACGACAAGTGGCGACGAGAGAAAACAAAAAAAAAAAAACAATAAATAAGTGTGAGTAGTGGGTGAAATTAGTACCGGTTCAGGAATTTGTTATCAAATGCAGTCACATTTACTTCGTGTGTTTAATCATAATTACATTTTGGTATGTATGTTCATGGAAAAAAAAAAACAAAATCAAACACGAAAGTGCAATGCCTATCGTGGAATTAGAGATATGTTGGTGGTATAAGTTTGATACCTATATTAAATTGTGACCACGAAAATTAGATGTCGTGGTGTTGGTACAAAGGTACCTTCATTAAATTGAAAATGAATTTTGCACGTGGCAACTTGTTCAAGCACGTCAATAGCAAACACTCGTACGTTCATATGGTACAAAGGTACCTTCATTAAATTGAAAATAGATTTTGCATGTAAGAATTTGGTCAAACATATTATTGTACCTTGTGGTACAAAGGTACCTTCATTAAATTGAAAATATATCATTTGCACGTTAAAACTTGGCAAAGTATGACAAATACATACCTGGTACAAAATGTGCCTTCATTTAATTGAAAACAAATTTCCCCAAAGGGTGGCTTGTTAAAGTATTGCATATATGAAAGATTAAGAAAAAAAAAAACAGAGTACCTACGAACAGTTTGAAAAATAAGCGTTTTACTTTCAGATTGTTTCCCCCCCATTCTAAAATAAAGAATGGCAAGTACATTACCAACATTGGAAAGGTTTTCTTTGGAGGGAGACAATACACCAATAAGGAAAAAGATAGGTTCGCGAAAAAAGAAAAGAATGATGAAAGATCATGTGGAAGGTGTGGAAATAAGCGACATTCCTCACAGGATGCTAAATGCCCTGGCAGGAATATAAAGTGTCATAATTGTGGTCGCATGGGCCATTTCCGTCAATACTGCAAATCGCAGTCAACACAAAAACGCAAATTTCATGACTTTCGAACACGCGATGGTAGTCAGGGTTCAAAAAGATTCAAAAGAAAAACGGAAGCCGTCGATTACGTGGAAGATGAAAAGCCTGAGTTGAATTACGTTTTCCATATAGATGATGATGCGACAATAGATTGTTCAATAGGTGGGGTAGTAACGAAAATGTTAGTCGATTCAGGATGCAAATTTAATTTATTAACCGACAAAACTTGGGATTATTTGAAAAGCAAAGAAATTGAAGTGTTTAACCAAATCAGGAACCCGAACAAAATTTTTATGGCATATGGCAGCCACACTCCATTAGATGTTAAGGGATCCTTTGAAGCGAATATTGCTGTTAATGGAGGTAAAGAACAGGCGACATTTTATGTAATAACTGGAGGAACAAAGAACCTATTGGGAAAAAACACAGCAATGTCCTTAAAAGTTTTAAAAATAGGAATCGGCGTAAATCATGTAATTAGTAAAGCTTTTCCAAAGTTTAAGAACGTATTAGTGAATATCCCAATCGACGAGTCAATAAAGCCTGTCTCACAACCATGCAGGAGGATACCGATTCCTTTAGAAACTCTAGTAGAGAAAAAGCTGGGAGAGTTAATTGAGCCGGACATTATCGAAGAGGTACACGAACCATCTAAGTGGGTATCTCCCATTGTTCCAATCTTAAAAAAGAATGGTGAGATTCGTCTCTGCGTGGACATGCGACGGGCTAACGCCGCAATTATGCGAGAAAATCATCCCTTGCCCACAATGACCCAAATGTTGCCTAAGTTCCGAAAAGCTGGTGTTTTTAGCAAGCTTGATATCAAAAACGCTTTCCACCAAATAGAATTACATCCTCACTCCAGACACATAACAACATTCATCACAATGCAAGGGTTGTTCCGCTACAAAAGATTAATGTTCGGAATAAATTGTGCCCCCGAAATATTTCAAAAAATTCTTGAGAGATTGTTGCTAGGGTGTGAGGGTGTAATTAATTTTATAGACGACATTTTGATCTTTGGAAGCAATGATCAAGAACATGATAATCGGCTAAAGAAAGTTCTTAACATTTTAAAAGAAAAAGACGTTCTTTTAAATCAAGCGAAGTGTATATATAAGGTCAAAACTATCCAATTTTTGGGACATGAGCTAAAACCCGACGGTATTAAGCCCCTGGGTAAATACGTCGAAAGCATAATGAAATTCAGAGTTCCTCAAACACCTGAAGAACTGCAAAGCTTCTTAGGGTTAGTCAATTTTATTGGCAAATGGGTTCCGAACTTAGCCACAGTAACAGAGCCATTAAAACAAATTTTAAGAAAAAAACTAGCAAAGCACACCAACTTAAATAGGTATTGGCTAAAAGAACAAGACTATGCTTTTGCGAATTTAAAAACAACATTAACAAAAATACAATCGTTAGGATACTATGACGTGCAGGACAGAACGCAAGTAGTCGCAGATGCTAGTCCTGTCGGATTGGGCGCGGTGTTAATTCAGTTAAACCATAAAGGTCCCAGGATTATTGCATATGGAAATAGGACATTAACAGAGTGCGAACGCAGGTACAGCCAGACCGAAAAAGAAGCTCTTGCGCTAGTTTGGGCGGTCGAACATTTTGACATATACCTATATGGAAAAGAGTTCGACTTAATTACAGACCACAAGCCCTTGGAAATAATTTTCAGTACGAAATCCAAACCGTGTGCTCGTATCGAAAGGTGGGTTTTAAGATTACAGTCGTATAAGTTCAAGACCATTTATGTACCTGGAAAGATGAATATAGCCGATCCATTGTCCCGCTTGTGTATTTACCCAAATTCAACACCAATTGGAGAAGATACACACATACATCAGATAGTCGAACTTTCACGACCACTTGCCATTTCGTTGGACGACATCAGGATGCATTCCGAAAACGACACTGATATAAGCAATGTAAGAAAAGGTATTTTTAATGAACATTGGGACCAGTCTGTTAAAGGCTATAAGATTTTTGAAAACGAGTTATGTTTTTTTGAAAATATACTGCTTCGAGGAAATAAAATAGTCATCCCACAAAAGTTAAGAAAAAATGTTTTAGATGCAGCACACGAGGGTCACCCGGGTATGGTGGCAATGAAAGGGCGACTTAGAGCAAAAGTTTGGTGGCCACGTATAGACAAAGACGTCGAGAATCTCGTCAAATCTTGCAAAGGGTGCACCCTGGTAAGTATGCCAAACCCTCCAGTTCCTTTAAAAATGCGAGAATTACCTACAACATCTTGGGTTGATATTGCAATTGATCTTTTGGGACCCCTGCCTAACGGGGACTATCTATTGGTTGTCGTCGATTACTATAGCCGGTACAAAGAAATAAAAATCTGCAAAACTATCACGAGCACTCAGATCATCAAAATACTTAAAGAAATTTTCAGCAGATTAGGTTTTCCTGTTTCTATTACTGCCGATAACGGAAAGCAATTTGTTAGCGACGAATTTAGATCCTATTGTAAAGAGTGCAATATAAGATTATTTAATACGATTCCATACTGGCCCCAACAAAATGGGGAAGTCGAAAGACAGAATCGCGATATTCTCAAACGCCTGAAGATTTGCCACATTGAGAGGAAAGACATAAAAGATAGTTTATGCGAATATCTCATGATGTACAATAGCACACCTCATTCCACAACGGGTAAAACGCCATCCGAGCTTTTTTTTAAAAGGCAAAATAGAGATAAAATTCCCTCAGTAGAGCAAATAGACAAAGAAATTACTGATTTGGATGTACGAGATAGAGACAAAGAACGGAAAGACAAAGGAAAGGAATACGCAGATAAGAAAAGGAGATCAGCTGATAGTGATATTTCTCAAGGGGATAAAGTCTATTTGAAGACTATGGACAAACCAAATAAACTGAGCTCAAACTTCCATCCAACTACACATACTGTGGAAAGTTCTCAAGTACAGTGGTAAGAAACGATGAAACAGGTCAACGGTATAGAAGAAACATAATCCACTTAAAAAAAGTAGAGGGTAAGTGGGAGGCAGTGAAATAGAGTGAGCAGGACGAAGAACGGGTATTAAAATGAACTTAGAGTTTTTGTTTTGAATTTTGAATTTTAAGTTTAATGTCAAACTAATGTTGGCATATTTGTAACAAAACCTTTATAAAATTACTTATAAGAGTATTATCAACTTTGGTTAATTAATAATAAAATATAAGAAATAAGAAATATATTTTTAATAAAATAAGGAAGAGATGTAGTATATGCGACTGGAGATTGCACTTCGCACAACGTCATAATACGTAAGTACATTATATAATAAGCCGTCTCGAGCGTACGTACAAGCACAGAGAGAGAGAGAAGACGCAGTTGTGACTCAAACTCCGGGTGTGCAGGTTGTGCGTGCGTTGGCGAGCCGGAAAACACGACAGGATGATTTAAGAAAAATTTTGTATGAAAAGGAGGAAAAAGTGACTAAAATAGTCATTTTTAGCAATTTTCAAAAAAATCATAAAAAATATTAGCGAAGAGATTTTTGAAAAAAAATTTTTGCAGTCACTATTAGAATTGTTTAAAGAAACTTTTTGCATCAAAATATTTTTTTTTTGGAACCGAGGAAAAAAGGCAAAAAAGTAGACTTTTACAAAAGTTCCAAATTTTCAAAGATACAAAGAAAGTTTTGTATCATTCAAAAGGAATTTAAATGGCCTTTCCATTGATGCCAAAATTTACATGAAGTAAGTTCAAATTATGAGCAGAATTAACTTTAGTTTTGTCAAAATACTTACGCCGGCCACTGTATATTAGAGGTCTCACATAAAAGCAACTAAATATCGCTCGAAGGAAAAATGTTGCTGATTGCTTATTGGCAGTTTCTATAGTAACTATAGTTGCTTATTGCTTGTTGACTCAATCTGAGAGCCGTCTTAGTCTTCCTCTAATCACAAATCCTCATCCAAATAACCGCTGACTCTGCTCTCTGCGGCACTCGCCGTAGTAAATGTCCAGTTTTTCATCCTTTTTGTGCTTTCTTCATCGTATCGAACTTCCTGGTTGGCCATTATGTCCGCTTTGTACCTATTCAGGGTCTCCACAAGTTGTTCCGCTGCACGCGGTCTGTTTAAGACCCGGACATTCAACGTGCAAATCCGAAGTTCGTTGTCTTTATTTTGTTAGCTGGGGTCGTCAACATTTGGATCATCCATATCCGAGGCTTGTAGTCGTTTCTTAACTGCTTATATTTTCCATGGTACGGAAGTTACCCCGACGCACAATCCTTTGTTTGACCCCTTGGTCGGATATTCCCGAGTCAGTAACCCGCTTCGGGGATTTGAGAGCTGCCTGGGTTAACGGCAGGGCTCCTCCGCCACCATCTCTATTTCAACAGCCCCACTAGTATTGAAAATCTTTAATGACCTCAGCCCCAAATACGTCGAAGTAGCTCATTAAGGTATCTGCCAAGTTGACTGTTAACGCCACCGTTGATTTAATCATTTAAATTCATCCGCGAGCCGTGCGTGCTCATGTTAGACTTCCGAGACTCGAGCAGACAGTCGATTCTGACAGAACATTATATAGTGTTGCAATGCTAAGGAATAGCACTACAAAATTCATAAAAATTCGGGAGGAAAATATTTCATCGGAAGCAGCAAAGGGTCAAAAAGAGATACAAATGAACTCGTGGCGGCGGGCGGCAGGACTGGCTTTAGTGGCTGGTGCAGATAATGAAGAATTAAGCAACAAAATTAGTCCACAATTAAAGCTGGTGTAGGTACCACAAACTGTCCAACAGGCCCTTGTTGAATCTACTGTTCACCAGGGATCTGACAGATATTCTTTGTCGGGTTATTAAGGATCTGACTTTTAGTAATAGCTCCCGGTTTTGTCTTTGAATTATTTCTTAACTGTCGCATTTTATGGCATCATATTTACAACATTAATCACTTTTAGCCGATTCTCACCCTCAGGCAATAAATAAAAAAATGTCGCTGACGGACAATCCAATTTTCAATACAAAATTCGTAGAAATTGTAGAAAAATATGTAGAAAGCTAGAAATTTCTGGTAATACTGTTGCTTCAATGTATAAGCGTTTTGCTTATTAGTATTAGCCAGTTATTTTTACATGTTAAATCAAAGGGCACGATAGTGCGCTAGCTAAATTTTCTAGTAAAGGCACTAACCCCTTTTACAGGAACAAACTCAGGCTGTTTCGACCCCCCTCCAACTTCGGAAACAATTAAGCCAAAAACTTCAAACTTGAAACATTTACAAAGCTCATTAAAAAGGTCCACTTTAACAAATTTCACTTCTATAGCATTAGTGGTTTTCAACATACAGGACTTCAAAAATCCCAAAAACCGTAACTGACTGACTCACTCACTCACTCACTCACTTAGATGATCATCAAAATTATGAAGCACTTCCGGCCATCCTAGAATCGTGAAATTTGGCAGAATGCTAGATCCTGTGGTGCATGCACTGGAAATGTCCAAAACATGAGATTTTGCATTCAGGGAGCGTGGTATACGCCTACTTTTGAAAAATGGTTATTATTTATTTGGGCCTTTTCCCACTGTCGTAGAATGTTGAAATTTGGTAGGACAATAGGACTTGCAGTGGGCGAAGTACTACTTTGGAAGGGATCCCAGGTTCGATACCCTGAAAAACACAAATTACAAATTGTTTTTTTCCTAACATTTAACCTTCTTAAACTAAGAACTTGGCGTACATTTAGATCTCATTACTTTTCGTGACTGACTAGTTACGCACCTAATTTTTGCTGAGAGAACTTTGGCTCTTTTTTTACATTTACGTTTTTGGTGTGATTCCTATTTCTCGCTGATGACCACCATTTCCAGCTGCCGCGTTTAACAACTTACTAAAAGCCGATTTATTTGCAAGTTAATATAAAAGAATACTAACGACAAAGTTCTCAAGCAACACGCAACCATATCAGCAACTGTTATATAGCTGTGTGTGTTTTCCGTCATGAAATCATCTATTCTCATCAGCACACTAGCGCAATTGTCAGTCAACCATGATATTGCATGTCCTCATTTGGCATCATTTAAGGAAATCAAAACAATTGCCACAAACCTGTGCGTATATACTCTAAGTCCGAAAACCACCCATTTTGGACAAAGTTATTATTCTGCCAACCGCAACCCCCCATAGCGCATCATTTCATGTTCATATAGTGACCCTTCCCCACCCAATCCAACTTAATGTTAGAAAAATATAAAAATGACTCGAGGACCATGAACTCTGCCAAGACCTTGGGGCTAAACGAAGACCAAATATCTATTAGGTATAGCAAAACGGCCAACTATACCGATACACACGAGCATACACCACTGGTATAGTGATAGCATTTAAAGAAATTGACCCTAAGCCATGACATTAGGTTCGTTTTAAACGACACAGAAGACCATATTTACAAATGCAGCCACATACTCGTGCAGTATTATATCCTCATATAATCGGCAGTGTCATATCCCTTTATGACATATACACGCAGGGTTGGACCGTTCTGCGTCATTCAGTTGGATCTTAGGTCAGCTGTGCCGAGTGGGTGGTTGGTGCTTTGCAAGAACATTGCCTTTAAGCACTTGAACAATCATAATATACATGTTTATATCATTTTTGTCCTAGCATATCCTATTTGAACGACCGTTACGGTCATTGTCGTTATTCACATGAGGTTGACTCTCGGGCAGACAGACATACCTCCTGCTTGCTTGAGTGGGTGCACAGCACATGACGTGTGTGTTTGTGTGCCAGTTATGACCGATGCGTGACGAGAATGGTGACAATGGTTATCCAAGGATACTTTTCCTACTACTTTTGCTGGGGGTTTATGTGACTTTTTTTTATATTTGTATCTTTTGTTTTACTTAAAGGATTATTTTAGGGATATTGAGGTGGCAATGGGACTTAAGGCGGATTTTATTTTCATCACAAGGAATTGTGGTTTTACTTTATATATTTTATATATTATATTTTTTAAGAACTAAGTTGGAATATGAAGTTGTGGATATAAGGAAATAGAATTTGGTACAAATCAAACTATGCGAGTATGTGTGTTTTTCGCCAGCCAGTAGTTGCCAGTTGAAGCACACTTCACATGTTAAATAAAACAACAACATGCTGGCTTCAACTTTTGATTTTCTTCCCAGGAGGAGAGCTACTGGGAGGCAGCTGGATAGGAATTCATAAACAGGTAGCGCAGAAAGCAACAAGTCAAAAAGTGGCGTGGAAAGTTGCTGGCACTGCAAAATTTCACTGATACCTGCACCTGGAAAACAACGCATTAAGTGCATGGAAAGGGACACACTGTCAAGCACACGACTTTCATTGCCATTAACGACTTGGAAAACAATAGAAATTTCATATATGTATAGCTTTTACGATTTACTTAAGCTACGATTACACGGCCATTTTTTTTAATCATTTAAATGGCGCTGTGACGTCAGGAAAAAATGTCGCATTAGAGCGACATTTAAGCTACGATTCGTCATTGAAAAAATGGCGATCACACGAAATGACTATCATCGTCATTTGTGTCCGAAAATCAAATGACGGACACTGCGAGTCATTTAAAATTTTCCGTTGGGATGCCATTGTCCTAGGCGTCATTGAACAGCGATCACACGGCCATTTTTTTCCGCCATTTAAATGGCACTTAATTCATGTCATTTGGTGCGCCATTTTGCTAGTCATTTAAATGACGCTGCCAAAAATGCCGATCACACAGAGCGACATTTAAATGACTGCTTTGTGACGGGATTTTTACGTCAGAGCGCCATTTAAAGACTCGAAAAAATGGCCGTGTAATCGTAGCTTTAGTTTATTAAGGGAAAAGTTTACAATAAAGCGCACGAGCGATTTTACGTCCGTTTAGGCTGTCAAATGTCCGCGTTGTCAATCTGGCAGCTAAATCAATAGTGAAAGTGAAAACACAAACAAATTCTATAATTCAAAGCGCAATAGTGCTAAAAAGAACTTTAATGCCTATGCGAGAACGCTTTCTGAAAGTTGATTTTAATTGCATTTTCTGTGCCATCTACCTCATCATTCTAATCACTCAAAATTTACCTGTCTCGATGGATACGACGTTCATGCGACGGCACAGTGCAAAGGTAACTAACTATTCCTGTACCTGCCAAATGTTATTTCATTGCAATGACTTCTTTTTTTTTTGTAGCCGAATCGTTCATGGGAATGAAAGCCATGTCCATGATCGTGTATCCATGCACAAAGGAAATCATGTCTACCAACTTGGCGATATATGTCTATAACTTGGCGGCTGGATTCAGCTTGCAGGCAGTTGGCCAAATGAACTGCTGCCTGGAGAGGTTTCAGAAAAACAAGCCTAGCGTAGTGGTTAGAGTCATTGCTCGTAATCCGAGCGGCACAGTTTCGAACTTCGACAGCGACAGGCGACAGTAATACTATGCCACCGACAATAAAGAGAATAAACGATTTATGTCAGAATTTCTGTACAATAGACCGAGATAGTTCTGAATGTTCCCGAGATCCCTGAATCCTTTAAACAAAAAAATTTTCTTAAAAAGGGATCAACGATCAGTGATTTTAAAAGCGATTTTAAAGATTCCTTTGTAGATCTTATTGTAATTTGATCTTGTAACTTCGAAAACGAAAGAAATTTTCGGTTGAGTGAAAGCAAAAAAAAAAAAAACCGAAAGATGTCTTAACGTTTTTTGTTGCTTTCTGTATAAATGAAAGACATTTTGGTTTGGTGTTATAGGAAAACGACATCTTTTTCATTTTATTTGATGATTTCAACAGGTCAATCCTATTTGCGGCTATTTTAAGCTGTGTTTCTTCAGTATAGCGATGCTAATCAGTAAAAGTGACCCTAAAAGTAGGTATCATCTACAATGCTTCTTAAACGTTTTCGAAGAGGACGAAAGAAAGTGTAAAAAGGAATTGCATTAAGCAAACTCTGCTTTCGTTTTTTCAAAAGCGAAATCGATTTTCGTTTTGTTTACAGAATCTAACCCCTGGTGATACTGATATCTTCAAAGATATTCGCCCAAACATAGCCGCTCTTCGGGTTGGGTTTACGTTTATTTTACTTTCATTAAACTCATTCATGGTGTATGTGAGTATGTGTAGATAGTGTATACAGTATACGTATACCTATACATACTATCATACAACTGATTTACGAAACAACTAAAATTAAAAACCAACTCATTTTAATTACGCTTAGCTCGCGACAAGTGTTTTGAGCTCTTGTAACATCTAGAACGATTAGATCCTAAAATGTTCCTTAAAAGCCTAATTATATGCATCAATTTCTACGTGGATGAAAACTCCATATGTCAGATGCCCTGTGGTTTAACTAACCTATACCTACTGATCCGGAGTATGTCAATGTTGAAAGAATTTTTAAAATCGACCAAATATTTCCAGAGATTAGAAACGGGGGAGGAGTAAAGGCGTGGTACCTTTACTCCTCCCCCGTCACCAACTTAGTCCTTACGTAACTTGTACTGATCCGAAAGTCCTAAGTCAATGGACATATTTTTTGACATAAATGAAAACTCGTCACAGGTATGATTTGATTATTTTATACTATACGCGATCGTATCGTTGCACTTTCCATAGCTGCAAATCTAAAATATATGTATGTTCGATTGTGCATACCTATTTACGCATCACAAACTGCTTATATTGTACGTACATTATGTACATAGTTTGTTTTATGCATATCCATTCCCTATATCAAATTCAACTACGCAATTCAGGAGCATTTACAATTTAAATTCTGAATACCCGTCGTGCGAGTAATCTTTATTAAAGGCTTTTACTTAACTTCGTGAAAAATTTGTTGTGTCAAAATCTTGCAAGTCGAATTCGAACCACTTTCGCTAAACTTAGAACTTTGAAATTTTCCATGCTGGTTGGGTTGTGAAGACAATGCAATATTTAGAAAGAATTTTTGGATTTTGACTTCCCCTGCCCCTTTGAGGGAGGCTTTTTCATAACGCATGATCTATTAGCCGTATTAACTTGAAACTTTATATGTCAATAGATAAGTCATAACTATTACATACCTAATTGATACTTTGTACCGTTTCGTCCTATAAGGGCTGAAGAAAGGGGGTGCAAACATTTCTATTTTTACCTTACTACGCTCAACTTGCCATAATACTCATAAATATATGTAGGTCAACTCAAAGAATCTTTTTAATTGTTAGGCAATACTTCACCGAGTATTTTGAGCTAACATTCATCTTTCTAGTTCATCCAGAGGGCAAGATATAATAAATAGAAAATAGATCTTATTCGGCCAAATGCGAAAAAAATTGCTATCTTGATTGCAGTTGTGCTTAGGAAGGGTAGTTTTATTTGCGTTCTAAAAATAGAATTGTCACTGTGGCGGGCATTCAGAATATATGCTCATATCACGTATGGCGTAGTTGAATTTGATGTATGGAATATGGATATGGATAAAACAAACTATGTACATATGTACGTATATAGGAGTTTGTGATGCGTAAATATGTAGGTATGCACATGCACAATCGTACATACTTATATTTGAGATCTGCAGCTATGGAAAGTGTATAGGTAAGGTAGGTACGCGTAGTAATATCAATCAAACCATACCTGTCGCGAATTTTCATTTATGTGGAATACATACCTACCTATTTTGTCCATTGACTTAGGACTTTGAAATTTTGCATGCTGATGTTTCAGTTTTGATGATAATTCAATAAACTTATAGTAAAAAAAAAGCTTTTGTGAGTATGTAGGTTGATATTAAACTGCACTAAAAAGCAAAAAATAAAATAATAGTTTAAAAAACTAAAAAAACGCTTTTATCAGTAGGTAGGTACTGCACTAAAAGCAAAAAAATAAAAATTAACCAATCTATTTTGAAGGTTTATCCTGGAAGGGGCTTAGTGTAAGCCATGTTTGTAGTTATGCATTGTATTATTTAAGTGTAAACTACACAAACATGACTTACACTAAGCCCCTTCCAGGATAAACCTTAAAAATAGATTGGTTAATTTTTATTTTTTTGCTTTTAGTGCATGTACCTACTTCTAAAAGCGTTTTTTTAGTTTTTTAAACTATTATTTTATTTTAGAACGCAATAGAAAAACTACCCCTAATCACAACTGCAATTAAGAAAACTATTTTTTCACACTTGGCCAAATGAGATCTATTTGCAATTTATTATATCTCACATTCTGGACCAGAAAGATGCATTTTAGATCAAAATACTCGGTGAAGTATTCCCTAACAGTTAAAACCATTTTTTGGATTGACCTACATAGATTTATGTGTATAATGTCAAGTTGAGCGTACTGGACAAATTTATAGGACAAATTTTGGAAAATGATGAATGAGGCATGTAATAGTTTTGATTTATCTATCAACATACAAACTTTCAAGTTCATACGGCTTACGGTTCTTGAGACCACCCTTACTCCCCGCGATCCTCTTAATCCTTTACAATTCTCACCTATACCCTACGGCCTAATTTGGCCACACATCTATAAATCAGAAAAAAATCATGAAAATCGGACGAATAATTCT
This sequence comes from Cheilosia soror, assembly GCA_949372485.1. Classification (NCBI taxonomy): domain Eukaryota; kingdom Metazoa; phylum Arthropoda; class Insecta; order Diptera; family Syrphidae; genus Cheilosia; species Cheilosia soror. Next base: position 84,338,717 of record OX443561.1, read on the forward strand.
CGAGTTCTGGAGGGACGAACAGACAGACGTTGCATTTTATAAAGTAGGTAGTATGGATATGGAAATGACAAGGATGGGTCGCACGAATGTGAGCTATTTCTATCCCGACATAAATAGTAACAGAGAAACAAATATCAAGATGTGTTCTCTAGAGACAAAGTTGAATTAAGTAGTTCCTTTTTAGTAGTGGCTTTCCTATAGAAAAGGAACACCCACTTTCAACATAGTTTTAGAAAGAAGAGACTACCGTTTCAAGAGCCTATCCTAATTTGTAAATAACCTCAACTTCCATTAGAAATAACTTCCACTTTCTCAACGTCCTTAATCCACATTCAATTCAAAAATAATAACAAATTCATCTCACATAATCACACACACACGCAACAATTTACATCCAGGAGTTTTTAATAAAAAAAAAAATCTGCCCATTCGCATTTAGCAAACAATTTCGTTCGAACTCTATTGCTACTTACACACTTAAGTGATTATTTTCAATGATCCATGGTATCCTCTATATAAAAGGACCGAACACCAACACAAACGCTCACTGTGTATTTGTATAACCCAATTTTCTCGAGAGTCATACAATCTTCTTTGCTACAGTGGATTCGCGCGTACCTACTGTCAACTCGTATTATCCTCTTACCACCCTTTCCCCATGACACAATCACTTATTCTGTGCATTGTGCTTCCTTAGCAAATTATCCATTAAATAGCACTGATGGTGACTGTGACGGGTTGACTGGTGCGGTTGCCATGGTTCATGATGGTGGTATCCCATCGTATCCTTTCATTGATTTCTGATTCAGACTCAATGTTCTGGAAGGGAGCAAAAAAGAATACAAAAAAAAAAATTAAAATGAAAAAGAAGCAGCTTTCTTCTCCTGGGTGAATATTATATGTGTATTAGTATGTTATCCTATCGATTGTACACATGTTCCCAAAAGCCATTCACCCGTTCAATATATTAATAGGGAGGGAATCCCGCTTGCCTCCAACTACACACATAATTTTATCCTTCTTCTTGTCTGGATTCTCTTCATTGCAGGGTGCTCCAACGGGCACATCGCAAGAAGCACATCAATATCAATTGTATGGATCCTTTGGGTCGGCGAGCACTAACTCTTGCCATCGACAGTGAGAATCTGGAGATGGTAGAACTGCTGGTTGTTATGGGAGTGGAGACAAAGGATTCTCTCTTGCATGCCATAGATGCGGAGTTTGTTGAAGCCGTGGAACTACTATTGGAGCATGAGGAACTTATTTATACTGAAGGAGAGTTGTATGTAAGTTTCGGAATATTCAATTTTTTTCCCTTGTCTTATCTATATTTTTTTTCGACCAAAGAGAATTGTAAAGTATGAAACATTTCTGGGAAAGTCTATTGATTGATCATTGGGGAAGAGTTATTGCCCGTTGCAATTAGCTGGAAAGAATAGTCCATTGTTTACATTTACGTTCTTATTTGCAATTAATTTGATTGGTAGTTATAATTGGAATATCTTAAACATCCTTACAGAGTTGGCAAAAAGTGGACATCAACATAGCAATGTTTGCTCCAGACATTACACCACTTATCCTGGCCGCTCACAAGAATAATTTTGAGATTTTGAAGCTGCTTCTGGATAGAGGAGCAGCTGTACCAGCTCCCCATGACATCAAGTAAGTTAAGTTTTTATTTTTTTAAAATTTAAGGAGGTTTGTTTGTTATATTAGACGTGGACCTTGAGTTTATGTAAAAGGCTACCTCAATAGCGGATACAATTTTGATGACTCGAATGCATTTGATAAGCGAACACAGGTGATAGTAGATAACAGGTTAACATCTTTCCATCCAAAGGGCTAGAATTCGTCAATGACCGAACGAATGAAATTAATGAATGTAATGCCTGACATTCATAAAGTCTTCAGTATCGTCAACATTATGCATAATGAGCCATGCGCTTGAGATCAATGAATAAACGAATGGAATTAATGAAAGCATCTTTTTCCAACTCATTTTCCTCATTTTCGAATAGTAGTGAAGTCAGAAGAAAAAGGAGAGAATGAAATGTGAACAAGAAAAATGGCAAATATGTCCATAATCCCACAAAAGCTTGGGATCAATGAACGAACACACGAAATCAATGAATGCATCTTTTTCCATCGCATTTTCGAAAAGTTGCGAAGTCCTTCTTTCCTGAGAGAATGAAATGTCAATATTAAAATGTCAACAAGAAAAATGCCAAATATGTACCGTCAATATATCAATAATCCCATAAAAGTTGGAGATTAATGAACGAACACACGAAATCAATGAATACAAAATATTTTTAAGTAAAACGTCACGACTGGCATTGATAAACTTGAAAATTTTCCAATACTCTGTCAACAATTGCATACCTAATTAATTCCTCAAACATTTGAGATCAATGAACGATTGCACGAAATCAATGAATGCAACTCAGCAAGAACGTAATGCCTGACATTTATGTGAAGGGTGCGCCAAATACAAGTTTCTTTTCAAAAAGGCAATAAAATTAACAAAATCAAATATTTTCCATGTAGCCATTATGAATTTATTAGTACCTAATTTCCATTAATTATGGAACACAACGTCGGCTGACTTTGCAGTAGCGCATTCTGGCACTCCAATTTTCCAAGACCTTGTTGATGGTTTCGGGCTGCAGCTCACAGATTACTTGGATGATATTGGCCTTAAATGCTTGAATAGGTCCTTCACGGTTCCCCACAAACAAAAGTCCAAAGGGGTTAAATTGCAGCTCCGAGGCAACCAATTGACATCGCCAAGACATTTGGGAATTTGATGCGCAAAAGATCGATTGTGGCATGGGCTGTGTGGCATGGCGCGCCTTCCTGCATGAACCAGAGGTCTTCCAAATCCATTCAGTAAAAAAAAGCCGGTTAACATGGCTCTGTAACGCCCACCGTTGACCGAAACTTTGTTCATAGTCTCATTTTCGAAGAAAAATGGTCCAATGATGCCACCACTCCACAATCCGAACCAAACTGTCACTCTCTGAAGATGCATTGGCTTCTCGACAATAACGTGCGGGTTTTCTGAGCCCAGATGTGGCAATTTTGTTTGTTAACGTAGCCGCCGCCGAGATGAAAATGCGCCTCGTCAGAAAAGATAATTTTTCGCCCAAAAAAGTTGTCGAATTCAAGCTACATTAAGGCCCAAACTGAGAAGCGATAACGAAGCGGATGGTCATGCGTAACGTGACCATTTATTTTTTGGCAAAAAGCGGCGGGTTTTTTGAAGCTAAAAGTGGGCGTGTTTTGGCGGGTCTCCCAAAAGTAGATTCTGACCTCAAAAAGTTCGTGCAAAATAGTCGAAAACAGTTTATTTCACGTATTGTCACGTAAAATCTAATATAATTCTTTAAAAATAAACGTCATCAGTTTTTTTAATATACGGAAAAACGTCTTCCAATTCTTGCGTAAAACATATTTTTTTAATTTTTGGATTTTTCGGCATCTCGGGGTTGGTGTGTTTCTCGTGATCTTGCTAAATTTTACCGTCGTATTTACAGCGAATCTCAATGAATAACATTGGTTGTTTGTTTGACACATGACATTTGCAATTTTCGCGCACTTATGCCAACTGAAGTTGTCTGCGGCAGCTTAGTTCTGCCATTAGTGTTCTTATACGTTTTTTAATTAAAAAAATCTTCAAACGTAGTGAAAAAAAGGAGAAAAAGAAAATTAAATTCCGATTTTTTATCAAGAAGCGGGAAAATGGTTGTGGTGGCGGGTGGCGGGTGGAGGGTTTTTAGGTAAAAGAGAGGGTAAAACCCGCCAAAAGCGGGTGAAATGGTCACATTAGTCATGCGCCTTCAATTGCTGTGTCAATTGGACCTTGTAAGCGAATAATCCGAGATCTTTGTGCATAATTCTCCTCAGGCTAGTGCGTGAAATGTTGAGCTGTTGAGATCGATGGCAAGTAGATTTTTGTGAATTGCGTCTCATACTCTTGGCTACAGCAGCCACATTCTCGTCTGTGCCGACGATGGGGACCATGAGTGTTGTCCACTAACATACCAGTCTCACGAACTTTTTGCACAAACTTGCGTACAGCAGACGCGGTGGGTGCTTCATTTCGGACTTCTTTTCAAAAAAAACTTTGGGCTACGCAGCACTCACTTTGGAAATAGGTTTTCAATATTTCCCAACGTTGTTAAAGCGTAAAGCGAATTATTTCGTTCCGCGGAGGTATGATACTGACTTTCTATCAAGATTTCGAGCGGGAAACAGCTGTCTTTACCTATATCGAAATAACCTATTAATTAAAAAGAAACTACTAGATGGCCCACCCTGTATATTAACAGAAAAAATGTCACGTACCGCCAACATGGTCAAAGTCAATGAACGAAGGTATGAAATTAATGAATACAACTTTTCCATATTAATGAATGCAACTCATCAAATAGTTGCGAAGTCTCCATGCCGGCCGTGATCTAAATCTATAAATGTCAACAAAAAACATGTCAGATATTGTCAACAAATGCGTATTGCCATAAATGCTTGAGATCAATGAACGAACGCATGAGATCAATGAATACAAATTTTCAAATTTAATTTTTAGTCCAAATATAATGCCCGCAATTGATGTATATCCAGCAGTATAGCACATCACATATTATCAAAATATTCGCAGCCCCCTAAATGACTGAGATCAATGAACGAACGCAAGACATCAATGAATGCAAATTTGCCAATTTTCAATGCCTGATTGTGATATTGATGCACATAGTACATAGTAATCAACAGGAAAAAACATCAAATACCATCAAAATATTCGTATACCCGCTAAATGCTTGACATCAATGAACGAACTCATGAAATCAATGAATTATTATCAACAAAAAAATGCTTCATTGTTCATTCATCATCATAAACCTCCTGCAAGTCAAATGCCTTACAACATATAAACTGTCAATTATTGTAGTCCCTCAGAACAATGAACCATTCCACCAAATTAATGAATAAAACTTTTTCAACTATGTAATTATTTCCCTTTTTTAGATGCGGTTGCGAAGAATGCGTCCGTTACTCAACCGAAGATGCGTTGAGATTCTCCCTAGCTCGTGTCAATATTTACAAAGCTTTAGCCAGTCCATCGCTTATAAGTCTAACTTCGCATGATCCATTGATGACTGCTTTTGAACTGTCATGGGAGTTGAGAAATTTAGCATTCACAGAACAGGAATGCAAAAATGAGTACCTAGAACTAAGAAGCCAGTGCCAACAATTTGCCGTAGATCTTCTAGACCAGACTCGAACCTCTGAGGAGCTGGCGATCATTATTAACTATGATCCGGAGAATACCTATGAACCGGGCGATCGGATGACTTTGAATCTCCTCGAACAAGCCATCACTTACAAACAAAAGAAGGTAAGAAATTTTGGTTTGTGGTTTCGAATAAAGACTAATCGTAGTTAAAAAGTTCGTAGCTCATCCGAACGTGCAACAACTTCTGGCCGCCATTTGGTATCAAGGGCTTCCGGGCTTCCGTCGAAAGACTCTCTTCCAAAAGGTGATAAACATCATGCAGGTGGCGGTTATGTTTCCCCTCTACTGTCTCGTGTACATGATTTTGCCAAACTCCAGTATAGGCCGTCTGATGCGAAAGCCGTTTATGAAGTTCCTCATTCACGCGTCTTCATATTTGTTTTTCCTCTGTAAGATTGATAGCTTTTGTTGGACCTTTTTGGTGATTAATGATTTTTTTTTTGTACCTCTTTCTAGTTGTGTTGATCCTTGTTTCTCAACGTGCCGAAGACGATGTCATACGAATGTTTGGCACCGACGAAATGAAAGAAAACTTAAAAGAAACTCAACGCCACCAAAGGGGTAACGCCCCAACAAAGCTGGAGATAATAGTGGTACTGTATTTGACTGGCTTCTTGTGGGAGGAATTGCAAGAGATCTTCAATGTTGGCATGAGGAACTACCTTCGGAATATGTGGAATTTTATTGACTTTCTACGAAACGGATTGTACATTAGTGTACTTTGTTTGAGGTAAGCATTTCAATGGCTTTCACAAGGGATACATAATTTTAATAAACATCCTTGCAGAGCCTTTGCTTATATCCAGCAGACTAGTGAAATTCGCAAGGACCCAAAAATGGCGTATGTCCCGCGAGAGAAGTGGGACGACTTTGACCCACAGCTGATAGCTGAGGGACTCTTTGCTGGAGCCAATATCTTCTCGGCCCTGAAGTTGGTTCACCTGTTTTCCATCAATCCGCATTTGGGCCCGTTGCAAATCTCACTGGGACGCATGGTCATTGACATTGTCAAGTTCTTCTTCATCTATACGCTCGTGTTGTTTGCCTTCGCATGTGGACTGAATCAGCTGCTGTGGTACTTTGCCGACTTGGAAAAGCAGCAATGCTATCCGCATCCAGGAGCACAAGCCGATTGGAAGGAGAATGGTGACTCTTGTATGAAATGGAGGCGATTTGGAAAGTAAGTTCAGAATGGGAATTATTGTCGACCAGAGTTGTCACCAACAATTTTTATCTTATACTTTCGCAGTCTTTTCGAATCCTCACAGTCTCTATTTTGGGCGAGCTTCGGCATGGTCGGACTGGATAACTTTGAACTGGTCGGCATCAAGTCATACACACGCTTTTGGGGCCTTCTAATGTACGGATCGTACTGCGTGATTAACGTAATAGTACTACTGAATCTGCTCATCGCCATGATGTCAAATTCGTATGCCATGATTGAGGTTAGTACAACGAAGTTGTTCTACTCAATTTGCCTATACGGGAAGTTACTTCGTTTAGGAACACTCCGACACTGAATGGAAGTTCGCTCGCACCAAGCTATGGATGAGCTACTTTGAGGATAGCTCCACCCTACCACCGCCTTTCAATATCTTACCATCGATCAAATGGGTAATCAGACTGTTCCGGAAATCGAGCAAGGAGCTGGCAAGAAAACTCTCCAAGAAACGCCAAGAGAAGCAACGAGAAAATCGTTATTCCAGTATCATGTGGTCTCTAGTGTGGCGATATGTTTCGGCTAATCATAGAAAACTTGAACAAGCAGCTGTCACTGAAGACGACATCAATGAGGTGAAAGCTGATATATCGACGATGAGATACGAACTTTTGGAGATATTCGATCACAACGGTATGGATGTATCAACGGCGGCCAAAAAGGAGAAACGTAAGTAAACGTGGTATTAAAAAGTGATCAAAAATATTTAGTCATACTCTCCACGGAACTAGAATAACTACCAACTCTCCTATATAATTCTCTTCAACAGCCTGCCGGGCGAAGCACGCCAAAATCTGGGAACGTCGCCTCATGAAGGGCTTCCAAGTGGCACCCGTGCCAACAGGGGTGAGTAAAAATGCTTCAGCTTCTAATAACGTTAACGGCGAAGGCGATATTAACGAAATTAAAGTGGAAACTGAGCCTAATCAGCCTCCTCCCCACGAGGATCCCAAGGCACGATTCCGTCGCATTGCCCGCACAGTAGCCAATCAATCAATTGCTCACAAATGGAATCTCGTACTACAAGGTGTAGCGAAAAATTCCCAAATCGGCAGATGCTGCAGCAAGGAGAGTTACAAAAACCTCCAACATCTACAGAAGGCTATCGGAGAGGCCAAACGGTTTGTTTTTTCTTCACACAGATCCTTTACTATTCTAAAAAGTAAATATTTTCGTATATTCCCAGGTTACTTTTGCTTTCACCACCACCCAATCGTGGCCACGAAACACCCACCATTGAGTTCGAAGATGAAAAAACCAGCACACTTTTGGAACTTTTGAATAAAATCAGCGAGGAACTCATTGTATCCGAGGCGAATGGGGACGCCATTGCAAATGCAAAAACAGCTAGAAAACTACTGCTGTCAGATAAGTCACATACCTCCTTAACAACAAACACTATGCCTCGAGATATTCACCCAGTTATCACAGAGTATGGATTCATATCGCCACCTCATTCGAATAAATCTCAGCAGCAGAACGTTGCACAACGTAAGTTGCCTCAGGACAGCAGCAAGTCAACAACGACAAAGAACCAAAATGAAGTGATTCTATCTGTAGCCAGCATTGTGGGTGGTGGACCAGCAGAAGGATTGATGCAGAAGAATAAAGATGCCAAACTGCCAACGGGCAAAGCAATTAAAAAAATCCCACCACCCCCAGTGCCAGGAATGGGAGGAGCAGGAGCAAGTGGTAGCAGTGGCATTCTGGAAAGACCCAAGCCACCGATGCTAAGTAAATTTTCGTCAGCGGTGCATCCTTCGAATTTGCCCATGCCCGAGTCGTTTGAGGTGACGTTCTTCGAGTTGGATGACAACACTGAGCAAATGTTTACAGCTGGACTCGGTGACACTCAGTCGGAGGCAAGTGTGAATGCGCCTACACCGAAGAGTCCAGTACCAAGGGGTACTGGTCGGCAGGGGTGGCTTTAAGTGAGGGACATGGACATAATTTTGTGGAAAACAAAATCTCTGTTTTTATTTAGAATGTAAGAGAGTTTTATACCTCGAGCTGTTGATATACCAAACATAGTTCTACGAATAAAAGTGCAATTATTTATAACTGAATGTGAATGTGAGTCTTTGTCTATAGACTGTTGTTGTTAGTCGTAACTATAATTTATTCCATAGTGGATGACAGTGCTGGATGTACAACAACAATTACAAAGTTGGCCTTGACAAATGGATTCAGAGAAAGTTCTAGGACATGTTGAGTGAAATTATGCAGGTCAAATAGGAAATCCAGGAAAACGCGTGTTATCTGCGTTACGCGGGGACTTCGATCGATCCTTAGACCCACCCATTTCGAAAGAGTTGTCTTTGACCGTACCACCTGCAAGGATACACTGAAAAAAGTATTGGTTGTCATATTCACAATCGATACGTAGTTGTTAACTGGAAATTGTCAAATTGACCAACAAAATTGTCAATATGATGAAAATTTTTTGAAAATATTAAAAACATTTAACAACCGGATAGTCAATATGAAGAACGGGCTGTTGTCAATTCTTAGTACCAAACATTATGAAAAAAGTTGTAAGATTAACAATTGCAGTTGTCAATATGATGAACGTACTTTCATTGTAATCATATTGAAGAATGCGTTTGTTGAATTGAAAATCGGGGTTGTCAATATGACTACCACATAAGTGCAGTATTTCAAAATCTTTATATTGATGCACTTTGTTGGTATATGAACAATCGTAGTTGTCAATATGAATACTCAACAAAACACGTTTAGGTTGGTTCACAGTCACTTTTGACTGTGAAACACATGATAGTCTCGGTAAACGTCGAGTAAACTGTGCGTCTAGGCAGATGTGGTGGTTCGTCTACTGATGAGCCCGATGTGGTGGGTCATCGGGGCAAAACACATTCTGGAGTAAATGCCACACATTATCAATATAATGTATGTTGACACTCCACTGTAAGTATAAATTCGAATCTAGCAGGTATTTTAAATTAGGGCGTTTTTATTTTGAAAATCGAATTCTTTAATTTAATTACTTCGTTCATTAGATTGAAAATTGCGATTTTCATTATGAATATCGAGTTCTTCACTTTAACAATTGTGATTTTCATAATGAAAATCAATTCCTCCAATTTGACTACTGCGTTCATCAATTCAACAACGGCGATTGTCAATACAAAGATTTAATTGATTTAGATTTAATTGACAGCCCAAGTTCAACTACGGTTGTTGGCTCAAAAATAACAACTTTTTCTTCAATATGACGAATTTTGTTGTTAATATGACGTACATTTTTGGTTCAGTGCAGAAAAGTCTTTTATGGTGTACAGTTTGTCAGTTAGGCCACTATGCAAACAAAAAGCCCTATCAGCGGTAGGCGTAGATCCGATCAACTGCAATACCAGTATGCAGTCCCGAATGTCACTGCAAACGAACTGGATATACCTCTACGACTACGAGTATATATATGGCCGAGTTAGAAATGGATCTGCGAGTGCGAAATGGTCTGTCTCCTGAATCCTGATACTGATACGGACGCGAAAATGAAAAGGAAATAATATACCTCCATTGCCATGCACTTATATCCCGCTCCCGCTCCCGCTTTCGCGTTGGTTTAAGCAGACCTTAATAAAGTTCCTGAACTGGAACGAATTCCAGTTGAATTATATAAATATGGTAATGAAACTTTTTCGAATTGTAGAGTGTAGACGTTCCAGAACTTTTTCTGTAGCTTAATCTTCCCAATTTTCAAAAAGAGTGATTTTGTCTTAGCTGAAAATTCTCACCCCTATCAAGAATAATATTTCCCCCGAAATGTTTCCCGTTTTCTCAAAATAGGTATCGTGAATAATTTTAGAAAGGGAATAAAAAATTCCGTCGGAAAAAATAGGTATCATGAATGATTTCGAAATTAAACAAAAAATTCCATCGGAAAAATAGCTATCGGGAATGAATATCAGGTGGAAATATTACGCCCAGGCATCTAATTGCCCTTAGTACATTTCCCACTGAACCCAAATAAGTCTTCCAATGCCTTAACTCCTTACGATCAGTTCTAGGAACAAAACAGAAATGAGGTCAGTTCCTGGACGAAAGGTATTTACAGGCAGCAAAAAGACCATCAGTGATCTGAATAGAGGCGACACTGAACCCTCGCCTAAGTGGGCAATTAACTCAACTTTACAAGCTGGTAAGCTGAAAAGTGGTCCTCATGTTCAGAAAGAATCGTAGTAGCATGACATCCACAGACATTCTCGGGATGTTTGGGTCGCTACGCTCTCGGCAAATACTTTAAACATCTGTACATCATTATTGGGCAGAATCTAGAATGGTTAGATTTTTTGAATGGGATGATCTCAGAAAAATTTTGTATGAAAAGGAGGAAAAAGTGACTAAAATAGTAATTTTTACAAATTTTCAAAAAATCATAAAAAATATTAGCGAAGAGATTTTTGAAAAATCTGTTTTTCAGTCACTATTAGAATTTTTTTTTTTAAACCGAGGAAAAAAGTCAAAAAAGTAGACCTTCACAAAAATTCCAAATTCTAAAAATTTTAAATGGATTCAAAATTTTAAATAGTACAAAAATTGCCTAGAGCTCAATACACAACCTAATGCCAATCCATTTCCTTCTCACAAGTACCCTCCCCAACTTTTGTCTTCGTGACTGTTTCTGAAATAAAAGTATAGTTCTAAGACCTTACTAATGAAGTTTATGATTGCTGAACAAATAAACGTCAAAGAAATCGAAATGTCAAATTGCTTTCTCCCATGCAATAGAAATGTCAAAACTGAGTTCTCCAGACAGATGTTGTGGTGACAAATAGAAGTCAACTTGTGACGTATTTTTGCGGGAAGTGAGTATAACAAAACCAATGCATCACCGGAGCAAAGCGTACATGCCCAACTGCAGCCATGGAGGTACTCCTAGAGCTAACTCCTCTACACCTCATGGTTGAGGACACGGCAGAAAAAACTATCGTGAGGATGGCAAAAGAAGGAATCGGAAGGGAGAAATGCATTGGCTCGAAAGAGTACGATGTATTACTCGCAAAACTTCCACTTCTAGCTATACCCAGGGATGATAGTATCAGGAGGTTCAATTTTGAGAAAAACTTCACAACGAAGCTCAGCAATAAGAAACATTGGAGCAATGAATCCACGATCTATGGACTGAGCAACCACACTGTAAAGTGGTATACAGATGGATCGAGAACGGAGGAAGGAACTGGTGCAGGAGTGTTTGGGCCAGGAACTAAGCACTACGAATCCATGGGCAAATGTACCAGCATCTTTCAAGCCGAAATATGTGCTATAGATAGGTGCGTTCGGATAATTCTCAAGAAAAACTACAGAAACTGCGATATAGCAGTGATGTCGGATAGTCAAGCCGCCATTAAGGCACTTGAGGCTTATATAATAAAATCCAAGCTTGTGTGGGAATGCCTGCACAGGCTTAATGAATTAGGTAAGAACAACAGAGTAACCATCTGCTGGATACCTGGTCATGCAGGCATCATGGGGAACGAGGCCGCGGACTCTCTGGCAAGACAGGGAGCAGCGGAGCCATTCATAGGACCGGAACCCTTCTGTGGCATAGGGGAACATACCCTACGAGAAGAGTTCAGGAGAATCGAAAAAGAAAAAAGAACCGCATCTTTTAAAAACCTTCAGGGCCTAAGGCAAGCTAAGAAACTTCTAGGGAACTATAACCTAAAAAGATTCAAAGCGTGTATTGGTCTAAGCAAAAACAACCTAAGAATCCTCACAGGTCTCCTAACGGGACACTGCAGACTGAGAGAACATCTGAGGAAAATGGGTTTATCAGAAGAAGGGGTCTGCAGATTCTGCGACGAAAACGCAGAAACCCCTGATCACATTCTAGAATCCTGTGGGGCACTGACCCACAGGAGGATCAAACATCTGGGCAAGTACCAGATAACAGATAAGGATATACAAACCATGTACCCACTACTCATTCTCAGATTCATAAAAGAAACTGGACTGGATGAAGTGTTCTAAAGTTGATATTCTTGCCAAGTCTAGAGACAGAGCAAAAACCCTCAAACACAGTTCCTAACGGAACTGTAATGCGATGGGGCTCTGGAAAAGGGCATGAACCTTTCCAAGGTATAAGCAGGGGGCACAATAGACCACAAGGTCGCAGTGCACTAAACCCTCTTCATTATTATTATAACAAAACCAAAAGTGAGTTTAACAATTTTGCATGTAAAACCAAAAGTGAGTATAAAAGTTTTGCATCATGTAAAAGTAAAAGTGAGCTAGCTATAGATTCTCAAAAAAATACGCCTTTAGTAGTAAGTCGAGAAATTCTTGACTTTATTTGCCGGTGTTGACATAGACGTCAACTGAGAAAACTGTGCACATGACCAGGACTAGCCCAATGAAAACTCAGCAACGTATAGATATAGAGCTGTCAGACTTAATAAACTAGATTCTTGAACGGTTTCAATGTCAAAACAAACATCTAGGTAACAATAAATTAGTCAAAATGACCGATTAATATTATGTATGTGGCTGATTTCCGGACTACCTATAATGGCGCTAAATTTGTATAACATAGCGCGCCACCTGAGCTACGTCACTAAAACAGTCACTAAAACAGTTTCGAGGTATACAAATAAAACGATCACACAGTTTCTTTCACAAAACATATTTAAAAAATACAAAGTAAATCAAAACCTATAATTAGACTTTCAAAAAAAAATCCTGCAAAGGACATGTCAAAATTTCAAATCTAGCTTCTTAATCCACCCTTCATTTGTATAATGGAATTCTGCTTTTATCCTACTCGGAAAGAATTTAAGCAAACAAATCCACCACATATTGTTATTCCCTAATAACATTGAAAATCAATATATTTTTGACATATTCATGATGTCCATGACCAGTCCATGTCATATCAATACAACCCCAAATATCCTTTTTTGTATATTTGGCCCCCCGCACTCAGAATGCCATCTAAATATTTTTCCTTCCTATTCGATTCGGTTTAACTTGTCCATTGATCCCTATCCCCATGATTCTATAATATAGATGTTGACTCTCAGACTTATAGGGAGCAGGAGGAAAATCCTTTTTACTCTCGTACGTCGTACACAAATAAAAATAAATATTTATCGTATACAAATTCACTAGGGTGTCATTATTCATCACAATGAATTGATAAACACAACTTCCTGTATGTTATGTGATGTTCCATGTAGCACCAGAAGGATCCAACATAAAAAAATAAAATACTGAAGAGGGAATTTTTTTTTGACAAAACGCATCCGAAAATACTGGAAATCGATGAAATCAATGCATGTAGATGTAGACATGTAGTACATCCTTGCCTGCTATCGCCTCTGGCTGAATGCATGATTGGAAACGGGAAAGTGATGCGACTGCAAAATGCCTATTACATCGAATGCAAGCTTTCGTGGATGTAGTAAATCAATCAATTTTATATTAACCTGCGTGATACACTCATGCATCCCCTTTTTGGGATAGTAACATTCAACACACATGAATTTATTTATACTCGGCAAACGGGTAAAAGGCTTAAGCCGTTTGTGTACGCGGTGAGTGGGGATCGATAGTGAAGAACACTTGGTATAAGTGGCTTTTAGGACAAACAGTTGATGTGATTAAATGTCATGTATAAATGAAATGATTACAATTAATCGAATCATGTTATCCGGATTACGGATAATTGATAAGCTTGGATATGCCAATTGAATGAGGTTTTAGTTGTGGCCAATATTAATGAGTGAGTGAGATTTTCAATCACACACAGAGGGAGGGTGGAAAGGTGAATTTTTTTTCCGGCATTGGATAATTTGGTGTCTCAGGTGTAAGGCAGAATTTTAATAGAACTACGCGGAAGTAAGCTGGCTTAAGTCAGTGTAATAATAGCGTTGAATGGTCTATTTCAAGTTCATGACTAAATTAAGGCGAATTATTTTGACCATTTTTGACACCAGCTCAAGCTTACTTAATCCTAATTCGATTAGTGGACCATTTCAAGTCCATGACACTATTTTTGACAGTAGCTTAAGTTTGTTTATTTATTTATTTATTTTTTTTTTTGAAGGGGATTCCAAATCCTAGCGCACACAGACCAATCTCGGTGAATTGTACTCCCCAGCAGAAATAACTTTACTAACCCCAAGTCCATTTTAAGTAGGTGGTAGACAGGCACATAATTCCCCTCGCGTCATCATGCTATAGACTGCCTAAAGTCTTAACTACGTTTTAGAATTTGGCAGATGGGCCGATGGAACATGGATGGATCCGAAAAAAGTCGCGATGCACATGCAACTTCATGAAATAAAGAATTGTGGAGGTAAGCTAGTCTTCCATTATTATTTCTGGGTGCGTGACTGTTCATATCTCAGGGGGCACAAACCAGTAAGAATAGACCGTCGACTCCTCCCACACAACGGACTTTGCCTACAAGCTGCCGGCGGGCCCAGGATTTTTCATGTATTGATTCTGTACAATATCAAAGGAGCGCCATTAACGCACGCATAATTGAAAACTCCTAGGCCCATGGTATAGCATGGAAAATTATTGCCGCCATTAATTTTGACATTTACACGTATTCACAGACAGGGTAATTTTTTCCGGTGAGAATCGGGTAGGTGCACGGGAAGTCGGCGGTCTAGTTCTTACTGGTTTGTGTCAGGGGTTCTGCAACATTCAGTGACTTATTGCGTGTCCAAATAGTTGACGAACCTTCTGGTCTATTGCATAATGCAATAAGCAGGAACTTCAGTTCCAGTTCAGAGTGGAATAAAATCAATGACGGAAATAGAAATTCGACGACGAGTAATTCCAGGCTTCCTTCATGAGCTGAATTGTAAAATGACAACCCGACTCGACGGAATTCTCGCCATTATACTTAACACTGTGCTCCAGAAATTGCACCTATACGAGAACTATACTTAAGCCATTTAATATGTCATACTCCCAGACGACCTTTTCCTTCTTTCTAAAAGACCGCTCGTATTCAATCGATTCCCAAAGGAAAGGCCAGGAAATGCTTGCTGCAAAACTACCGTCCAATCAAATATCTTGACGGTCACCGATGAAAAAAATAACAGGCAATATGGATTTCGAAGCCTTCGCGTCGTTCTACTGGAGACCTGTTGATTTATGTGACCGATTTATGCGACGCAGGCTATCGAACAGCATGACGAATCCAGAACTGTAGGCTTGGAGATATCAAAGGCAATGGGTTATGGTTATGGATTTAACAACTCTGCCGATGGATGCAAAGCTTTCTTCTTCACAGACCAATACAAGTTGTAGTAGAATAGATGGTGTGTCATTGGAATCCTTTCCTATAAAGGAAGGAGTGCTCCAAGGAACTATACTCTTCCAAACTCCATGTCTCCTCCAAATCAATGACCTTTTTGAGTCGTCAAAATAATAATTTGTATAGATGGTTTTTCTGATGACCGGAGTGGAGTCCTAAGTTGTCCTTCTTGAACAGTGGCAAGAGTCAAAGATATGGGTATAAATCAGTTCTCTCAATGAAGATCCGGACAACATCTTAAAATGGGGTAAAGAAAACAACTTGAAGCAACAACAAAATTAATAATATGGTGTCAACCTCTTTGTTGTATTCAATAATTGGTAACCTAGTAACAACTTAGTTCTTAACACTCAGTTGGCGCAAGTGGTAGTCACTTGGACCAGAGTATATCCATTATAATGAGTAGGGACACTATCGACAATTTCCTTATCAGCAACAGCAAGTATTACTGTGTCACACAGACATGAGAAATAGACGGATATATAAAGTGGGTAGTGAGAGAGAGAAAAATGAGGAGGACTATTCTTTCGGAAAATGGCACAGGGTGCTCCGTTAAAAAAATGAACATTTTTAACTTGTCATACATTTTTATTAAATACGAAATTATAATTATATTTTGCTATAAACTTTCTAATGCATCTAAAAATTCTTTAGGCGAACGTGTGAAATGCGCACTTTCATCTTCCTTAAAAATCTGTAAATATGGAGGAAACACTATGTTGCTGACTTAGTTCCAACTCACACTTGCGTTTTTGACGTTTTTTTTTTAATATAGCATGCAAAATAATAAAACGCATTTTCACTACCAAAATCAGCAGTTTTATAGTCAGATTCAGTTTTGAAAGCGTTTATTTCAACGCCGGAAAGCTCTGTACTTGCTGTTGGCTCGCAACTATTTTCTCCATGTAACTTTGCTGAAAAAGATCTTTTAAATTCACAAATGAATTGAAATGGAGTGAGCAACTCATTATTTCTTCCTCGGTTGCGTTAAAATGGTAATTAAGTCAATTGAAATACCAACAAGACTACATATTTATATTCTGCTGCCATCCTTTTAGTTATATTGGCAGACTTATCGAAAAAAGCAATACTTAAAAAATGCATTTCATATGAAATTGATTTGCTCTTCATTTTCCAAAAATGGTCTTCTGAATTTGTTGGGGTCTTTAAATTTATATGAATTAAAGTTTAATATAACTTAGGACACATTTCGACCACAAGCAATACTATTACAGTCAAAATCGCTCACAACGACATCGGTTATAACGACGTAGCGGTTATAACGACCAAATTCTTAGGTCCCGGCTGAGCTCCATTATAAACCCATTGAATAACAAATCGTTTACAACGACATCGCTTACAACGACATATCGCTTACAACGACCGATTTTTTCCTTGTTTTGAAATAAAATATTGGTTATAACGACTAAGATCGACGCAGCTGTTTGTGCGACTGCATTTTTTCTGAAACGGTAAACTATTTATGGGTCTGTACATGCGATGTATCTGTCTAGACATGTTACAGCTCACCGTTTGTTGAGATATTATTATTCTTTATTTTTGCGCTTAGTATTGGTTTTGAGTTTGTTCAATAGTAGGTGGGGAAATTAATTAGTGCAAATTTTTCTGTGTGACGAGTGGTCGAAGAGTTTTGATTTTATTCGGTTTGCATAAAGTTATCTCGTATGTATGTACATATATCTGTCTGGTACAAATAAAAACTATAAAAATAAATAAAAAATTTAAAACAGATTAATTTATGTATGCACCTTGATATCGGTTACAGCGACCTATCGCTTATAACGACCAAATCCGT
Source organism: Cheilosia soror (assembly GCA_949372485.1). Lineage (NCBI taxonomy): Eukaryota > Metazoa > Arthropoda > Insecta > Diptera > Syrphidae > Cheilosia > Cheilosia soror. The sequence continues at coordinate 84,356,340 of OX443561.1, forward strand.
CAGTCCCTTGAAGGTCGTTATAACCGATTTTGACTGTAATTTAAAAACCAAAAGGCGTAGATATGTATTTTAAATGTGTTCAAGCTGTTGAAACTTGAACTTGAACGTTAATTCAACCAGCGCTTTGGCAATACCTTGCCAAGACAACTTATATCTTAGTTATGTTTCTTTATGTGTGGCAATACTGTTTACTTTTTGAATTCCAACGCACTCTTTTAATTTTGCCTTTTTCCACTTCACTTGTTCATTTCTTTCTTGCGCAATAAATTATATTTCAATCATTTGCTTTTACCAATTATCTTTTAATAAAGCGAAATACAAGCAAAACAAAGCAAAATAAACAGCGCGTAAAAAAATTGTAATGAAAAATTACACCTCCAAAAAAGGAGTCAGGAAAGGGATAGTTTCAGAAGTTGTCACTAAAAACCAATAAAGTTAAACTTGCCCTCCATTATCGGCACATACAAATATTTTACACCTGCATTTTCTTTTTGTTCCCGACCGCGCAGGCTAAACCCTTCAAAATATGTTTTCCCATTTCCTATTTAAATTTATATTTAATCCAAAAACAATTGCACTGTAGTTTGTTCGCACCGAAAACTATCACGGGTCACCCTGTATTGGGTTTATTTCACTTCTTTCGCACAACTGATAAGCATGCGAGTTTACCGCCTTTAAAAATGCTTTATGAAAAAACCAACCCCATCGTCACTGCAGAACCAGTGTGACCAGTTATTATAAAAACTAGCAATTATGGAATGAAATCATTTCTATTGCTACTAGGCCTAATATCGGATTGCATTATTTTAAGCGAAGTCAGAACAAAGGAGAAACATTTATTTTCATATTTTAGATTGAAATATTAATGGTAAGAGTTCAGAATTAGTTGTAATTCCTGGAAAAAATAATCATAAAAACGAAGCATGAAACCATTTTTCAAAAAGCAAAGCAGGTCACACTGCATAAAGTGAATAGGTACACACATCGAAATCCGAGTTTACCGCCTTTAAAAAAATGCTTTATGAAAAAACCCACAATCGTTCGTCGTACACAGCAAGCCCCATGTAGTGGTACAGGTAAAATGTGTTGTGTACCCTTTTCTTCTCAAGCATTCGTTGTATGCAGGTAAAAAATATTCTTTCGATCTGCTTCCACTTATTGTAAGATTTTTTCTGTATTTTGCTTTGTAGTAGTACGAAATGCATATGTAGGGAGAGTGTCCCTACTCATTAATGGATATACTCTGACTTGGACATCCGACGTCGAATCAAAGTGGAGGTTCGCTGCGAATTAGGGGAAATCAATAAAATGGTTCCCCAAAATGGAAAATATGCAGAGAATTGAGTATTAGAATCCAACTGTTCAAAACAAATCATTTAAATGAATCTGATGGTGAATGATTGGTGTAGTTCGAATTTCAACTGATATTTTGTTGTCAAAGTTGTTTTGCTTTGTGACAAAACTAATTTTATTAAAAGCGCAGAAGACACGCAACGCAGGTCATCACTTTTTACAAAGAATAATTATTCGACTGTACTCATCCATCCCCAAGGAATCTATGCACCTTCCTGGAGTCACTGTCAAGTTCGAAAAAAAAAATATAGCAGGACCACTTATTCAATATCGCAAAATCAGCACTTTCAAAGTTAAGTTACCTGTTTAGAGCAAAAATATACTTCAGTCTGAAACATCTCCCCTGTCTAACTACAGCTTAGGTAAGACCGCATCGAATGCAGCTACCAAATATGGAGCTCGGTCCCGGTCCCAGTTCGACTCATAGAATATCCTACACCTACTAATGTATATCATCAGATGTGCAAACAACCCCTGCCCCACAGAAGACTAATCGCTGATCTATTCCATATGTACTAAAATGTCAGATGTTCAGAGGAACTTAATGAAATTATTTCTCAAAATTCTACATATGAGCGCAGTACAGCTATACATACCTACATAGGTCTACAACACCGAAAATATGTGCGCCTACATTAGTACACCTACACTTAACAACCGCGAGGACGTCACTTTTTCCAAACTCTTTCGGCTACATCATAAGTAAACTTTGGACCTCGCTTCCTATAGGGACACATTTATAAAGGACTACAACCTACAACAATTTAAGTGCAGGTCTTACATTTATCTACAAGCACCTTAGGGCGTTATAGGTTCGCCGTTCCCAAGATATTTAAATAACCAAACTTATTTTTTTTTTGGCAATTTTCGATTAGTATATATTAAGACTTAATTCAAGCGCATTTTCTACCTTTTTTGACACCAGGTTAAGCTTACCTAATCCTAGCAATAAAATAAGTAGCCCATAAATCGCAGTGGCTCATTGGTTAGTGTGCTAGCGCCTTTCTATATGGGAAAGATGCGGGTGTTTCAGGGACAGTGTTTCAGGACCTGCCTAGGGTTGTTTGGAATCCCTGAGTCTGAGTACATCAAATATTATCCCAACAAGACCCTATACGACGGGGCTCGATTGAATAGGACTGAAATATTCCTAATTAAGATGAATCGTTGGCACTTTGTAAGGGCGATGGGCAACGCTAAAAATCTGATCGCGCATGTGGTTATTATCCGAATTTAATGTACCACGAGAATACGCTCGGATTTGGCTTTGCCCCGCCTGAGGCTTTTCTTCATGCAGACATGAAAGGGTTAGTCCAAAGTAAAGATGGTGTGCCGGTATCGTATCACAGTCACCGCGGCGCGAGGGATAAGTGGCTTTAATACCGCAATTGCGGATATAGGGATAGTGTCGATACCGTAAACAGAGTGACCATTATTATTTTCTTAAATCTGCTAGAATCTAGCATTTAGCAGATTTTTTTCAAACCAAATCCTGCTAGAAAAAGTGCTAAACAGTTTTTGGCTTCAGGATTCTGCTATAATGCCTGCTAAATAAAAAAAAATCCTAAAATTAAATAAATAATGATCGGAATTAATTTTATTTTATTAAAACATAATTAATTCTGTAAAACAGAAATTTTTATCATATTACGTGTGTTCACTGTTCACCTTAATAAAATGCGAGATCATTAAGAACTTCTTCACTTTCACGATTATTTTCATAATTGTTTTCGTTATAAATTTGTTCTTATCCCACGTGTCTTACAGTAGGCGTATTTTATTGAACGTCTATCTCACCAAAGTAAAGTAGAGTAGAACCTTTAGTATGCAACAACAGCAACTATACTCTGCTTGGCATATTCGATACTATTTATGTAGATGTTGTAATTGTGTGCTGAAGATTCTACTTTTTTTTGCTGAGAATTGAGATAAATGTTCAACAAAACACGCCTAATATAATAAGGAATCTGTAATTTATCACAACATTTTTACATTGGATATCTTTTTCTGTTATTTGTGGAAAATGAACGTTGCTGTAGGTATTCAAATTGAGTTATTCAGAATCACGACACAGACGACTTGGATTTGAATATGACAGAAAAGGGTTGGAAAGGATTTTTTGTTAATAGGTTCGTTCGAAGTGGTTAGCCCTAGGGCGTTCAGTAAGCATGAGAAGTGTCAGTGAATTAGCTGCCAAAAAACCCAAGGAAACCCCAGAAATTTAGTTTCATGTCGAACGCGAAATATAACTCTGAGACCTGTCCCTGAAAAAATTTTGTAAAATAGAGGTTTTAAAATATGTTTAATTAATGATTTTAATGTTGAAAAACTAATTTCTTTTAACATTTAGTAGTGCAGCACAAAAAAAGTATGTATTCACAAAAATATGATTTCACCCAAACGACAGCTACGATTGACAGAAAAATCCAGCACTGAACTCTCCCCTGTCTGAATACACAGTGCTCAACTAGGGCGCTCCAGTGCTCACCTCGAACACAGGTCTTTATTGTCAGTGCGAACTCAGTACTATATCGAATGCGATAGGGCTATCCCAGTGCGCCATAGGGCCCACGTTAAACAAACGTATTGTTCATTGAGTTCTTTCCAGCTTCCTTTGCTTAGTGGATGAGTTCCGCTCTATTTTACAAATAATTTAGTTTGGATTTGTTCGATGTGAAAGCGATATTGATTGCATGCGAATTCAAAAAAAAAATTATTAAGAATTCAGCTAGATTTTCTGCCAGATCAGAAAAATCTGCTAGAAATTATGCCGGCAGATTTTTATTTTTTTTTCCGGCTAAAAAATATTTTTTCCTGCTAGATCTGGCAGAAAAAATGCCAAATTGGTTACTCTGACCGGAAAGCAGTTCATCGAGTTTTGGTCGTTTGATGAAGATGCGAGGGCAGACACGCTCTCCCGGGCCAGTGCTTTGCCTAAGTAACAACCTCATTAGTTTTAGGCTAGTTTGTAAGTTAAATAAATAAATACGTGGCGCAACTGGCGGATAGTCACCCTAGGCCTACCTTCTCGCAACTGGCGGATAGACACCCTAGGCCTACCTTCTCGCAACCATTCGTTTTGTGTGAGTTTCTATTTTTGGGACCAATGGAAGGGACCTACAATTTTATGCCGAGTCTGAACCGAACGGCTGAATTGAGAAGCTTTTTCAGAACAGGTTGCACGCCCGCCGAGACTGGCCGACGCTTATGGCCTTGCTCGAGCCCCGGAGGCGCGTGTGCACCTTGTTGGCGACTGCCAAGCACCCATCAACGCAATCGGGATGGTGACAAATCGAAAGGACTGCTCATCACCTTGATTATATATAATTTAGGTTAAGTAGCTTAGGTAGTTTTAAGAAAAACACAAAATAATAAAGCATCCAAGTTTTTAGCAAGTTTCTTGGAAATGAAAATAAAATAGTTATAAAGATTATAGTTGAGTTTAGTTAGTGCTCGTTAAGAGCCAGTAGGTACGATAGAATAAGTTAAATTAAAAATTAGATTTAGTAATTTTTGCCTAGAAAATAAGTTGAGAAAGAATTGAGTAAAAGTGAATTTAAAAGTCAAAGTGTGCTTGACTACTGTGCGAGAGGTCCCTGGTCCCACAAATTGCATCTTAAGGTTTTTCTTCCACTGCATAATTTTTAGCGAACTTCTGACAAACATCCGAGAGTATAAATGAATTTTTTCAACAATTCAGCCGTTCGGATTCGGCATATTTTTGTAGGTCCCTTCCATTCATCCCAAAATATAAAAACTCACAAAAACGAATGCTTATGATGAGTTAGGGCTAGGGTGCCTATTTCGACAGCTATTTCCGTGAATTTCTGACATTACGCCAAGGCCAAGCCCACTTAATCAATTCGTTGATCAAGTCTATTTTAAGTTTGGAAACAGCTTTAAAGTGGGTGCTACACGGTTTTTACTACAAGGTCGTGTTCCTTAAAAAAACGGTTCAAAACCTGAATGGATTTCATGTACTTGTTTGCCCGATGGTTGGTATCCAAACTAATTTGAGGAAACGCTATTAGAACTGCTTGTAATAAAATAGCTTTTCTCGGTCTCATTTTCGATGGAATACTTTGTTGCTATAAAAATTGTTTTACGGTAACTTTACCTTTGGCAAGTGGGGAACCCACACTCATGTTTGAAAAGTTCTTGTTTTCAGAACGCCACAAATTTACACATGAAATTCATCCTCATTTCAATGGCCTCACCTTGTAACTTCCTTCCCACACTTGCTCACGTCTGCTTAATATTGATATAGCCATAAACACCTAAAGGGACTTTGTCACAAATACTCTTATTAAATTTCGTTTAGCAAAAAAAAAAAAAAAACGCATAGAAAGCAAATCGTTGATGCTCTCTTAAAATTTAATCAAAATTAAATGAAAATTGCAAATTATTACAAGCCAACTTGGAGGAGGACATAAAATTTGATTAAACATCCTGTGTGAGTATGAGGCGGAGGCTGATGGCATAACAGAGCAGCAACCACGCCAAACCGAGTGTAAAAGGACCAAGTGGGGATGAAGTGTTAAATGTGCCATCACAGGTTGAGAGTTCATTTAACCGTTTAATACGAAATAAAAAATAAAGTCTATATATGTATACAGCGTCGGAAGTGAAAAGAAAACACTATACACGCAGCAGAACAAGGATCCATGAGTGTCCTTTGCCATTGCCCTGTGCACTGCTTTACCTTGACAGTGGCGATGACGACGCGACGCAACGCGACGGGAAGATTTAATTAGCAACGAACAGGCTGTAATCAACTTTAATGTTTTCCCGGTTTCACAAAATTTCTCTTTCCGCCTTCTTGCGTGCTTTAAACAGAAGGATATGTGTATGAGAATACATCCCGACGAATGTTGCTTTCATCGTCGAAGTTAATTAAGGAACCTGTATCTGCAGTGTGGCTATTTGCTTTTCCAAGTTCTAGAATTCATGTTTCGGGCCATCGTATCAATTTGTTGATATGACAATTAAAGTTCGACCCGAGTTCGGTAATTGGCAATGGAATGAAAGACAGTGTAACAGAAAGTCCAGAGGGTTGCAGATAACTCGGTTATGCTCGTTTGCTAAGTCATCCAGAAATTGAATTGTGTTTTGATATATGAAATTTACAGACCTTCGTGCTATCACCATTACCATCAATGCAATAGAGTTCATAGTGTTCTTGTATCGTTGTCGTCGTCGTCGTCGTCGTCGTCGGTCGTCGTAGTAGAAGGATTCTCTTTGGAATTTTCCTGGGGACTGCGACTGTGACTGTGACTTGGATATTATTATGTATTTTGGAAAATCTAATCCCCACCGACCTCCCCGATTCGGTTGGGTTATTGTGGGCTGAGCGTGACATCCTTTTGTGATGGAGTTAGAACAAAGATGTAGTTAACATTGGCAAACCGTCTTGCTGGTAAATCGAATTACCGAGAGGAGATATATTCGTATATTCGAAATTGGCAGAGGGATACCTTTTTCAGCACTAATTTCGAGAATTTCCATTGGGGATGAGAGTTGCGAAAAATTTGAAAACGATGTGTATTTTCATTTAAGCGATTTTTGGGCGTACCTACTTTAATGCTTTAGAAATTTGCTTACGCGTATTTCGAAGGATTTTGCTTGTCCCCGGTGACCTTTGAGTCGTTCTTAGGTATTTTTGGTTTTTTTTTTAGACCTTTTCAGCAAGTTCATACTCCACCTTCTGGATCGTATTTCTGCCCATTTAGGAACGTCATATGGAACGCACATACGGTGGGAAGGGCTACAGAACGATGAGATACGGAAGGAATTCGCAGGCCAGGTATATGAAAGGTTTGAAAATTTCCAAACGTTCCATTGAATGGAGACGTGGAATGGCAGTCACTGCCTCTGCAGGATATGTTTGCGGAGTGAAAGCGGCTTGTATGGCGGCTGGGGGTGAGAAAAGAACTGCGTGGTTTAAAACATTCCATCGGAGAGAAGAAGAATGCTTTCAAAGTGTGGATTCAGTTGAGAGACTCACTTTTTCGAAACCGGTACCTTGAGGCGCGAAGAATTTACAAATTGGCTGTTGAAGTAGCTAAAGAACAATCTTGGAAGGAGGTCGTCGATAAATAAGACCGTGCAAGCAAGGTGTTCTGGCCGACTATCCGCCGTCTTAGAGGAAGGAAGTGGAATATTATTGAAGGAGTCAAATCCAAAGATGGCGCACTTCTTTCTAATGAGGAAGGACGACATCTTGCGCAGATGTAGCGAGCACTTTTCCGAATTGCTCCATCCATCCAATCCAAGGCATATAGGATAACAGATCCTTCGCCTTAAGCAGAGCTGAAGATAGTCCCATGGTATAGAAAGCGATTAAATCGTTAAAAGATGGTAAATCTGCCAGAGTGAATGAAATCCGACCAGAAGACCTCAATACCTTGACACGATTAGGGGATGATGGATAAACCATGCCGTTTACGTCCGGGAAAAAGCACAACCGACCAGTTATTCACTCTCAGATTGGTACTTGAGAAGGCTTGGGACTTGGGAGTATGCTACACCTGTTTACGCATACCTACCTCATAGATTTGGAGAAAGAAAAGACCGTGTCCCTCGAGGTAAACAGGAGTATGGAATTGACAGTTCTCTCTCTTTACAGAAACTGCAAAAGCTGTGTTCGGGTAAACGGCGCCGGCGTTCAATCAGTACCTTTCACTGTGGGCGTTGGACCAGGGATGCATTTTGTCTCCTCTCCTTTTCAATACTTATATGGACTGTATGTTACAGCGCAGTCTTGGCGCAAAATGTTTCGAATTAGGAGATCTGAGGATAAGTCATTTGCTCTTCGCTGATGACTTGGTCATCCTTGGATCCTCTCAGACTGAACTTCAGCACGCACCCGATCGGTTTGTAGCCGTTTGTGTTGAAGCTGAGATGAAGGTAAATGTGAACAAATCTGAAGTGATGGTCGTCTTCAGAACGCCTGGTCAATGCACTCTGCATATTAGTGGAGTCTTATTGAAACAGGTAGAGAAGTTTAAGTATTTCGGGGTCTTATTCACGAGTGAGGGAAAGAGCAATGCTGAGTTTTCCTGTAGGATTGTTCAGGCTGGATCAATTTTAAGACAGCTTGGTCATTCTGTTATCAGGAGGACTGAACTTGGTGTCAAAGCTAAGTTGTCAGTCTTTAATTCGGTATTTGTTTCAACTCCGGCCGAAAGAATAAAATCGTTGCCAAAATGAGGTTCCTTCGTTGTATTGCTGGATGTGACCCGTAGAGATCGTATTAGAAACACCAGAATACGTGAGGAACTCAATGTCGAGCAGCTATACTTCTCCGGACGGAGCAGTCCATGCTTCGGACAGTTGTAATTGGAACTTTTTTAACATATCGTTCTTAAAAGAATAGTGCAAATCCGTTAACACCAGATGCAATAACTTTCAGAAGTCCGTCCATTTACTTACCTACGCCGACGACATCGACATAATCGGCAGAACGCAGCGTGATGTCATTGGCGCGTTCGTGAGTATTGTGACGGAGGCAGTGAAGATGGGTTTGGCCGGTCAATGAGGGCAAGACAAAGTATATGCTGTCATCAAGAAAGGACACCCAACACCTCGGAGTACTCCTCGCCAGCCCACTAACATAATCTAACCTAAGTGCCATTTTAAGAAAAATTCTTATTATTAAAACCATTCTAGCTCCAGAATTACAGCTTAAGTTCTTATGGCAACTAATTCCAAGTCAGTGGGCAAAAATAAAAAGACCAGCATGTACAGGAACAACCAGTGTAATGAAAACTATACACCTACAGCTGAACTGAAGGTAGCTGTCAATCTGCTATTTGCCAAAAATTTCCTAAGGATCAGCCAAACTAAAACCTGGAGCCCGCATGTAATTCTGGCCATGCACACACTTTAGAGAAACACGAAAGGAAATTTATGTCTGACGAAGGGAAAATAGATATCCATCTACACAGATCGATCAAAGATGAACTGTGAAACCGGTGCCGGTATATTTTCGGAGGAATTAAAAGTACACTGCTCAATCAGGCTTCCTGAAAACTGCAGTATCTTTCAAGCGGAGGTTCTGGCACTGACGAGAGTGGCCCGTGTAAGGTGTCAATGTTGGCAACATTTTTTTGTCAGCGAGGGTGGGTGCTATAAAAGCAGTTTTTGTTTTATCCAAGTTAGGTCGCCACTGTCGCAGAGAGTTCATGACCCCGAATCTCTGAGTTCCTGGACAGATGGACAAAGCCGGCAATATTATGTCTGACGAACTGACCATCTCATTGATTCGATTAGATTTTGGTCTTCCTCTACTGCGCTGTCCACCCAGGTTGGAATCGAAGAGTCTTCGAAGCGAAGCGTTGGTGTCAATTCGGTCTGCATGTCTTAGCCATCTCAGTCGAGTGATACGTACTTTTCTGACCAAGTCGATGTCGCTGTACAGCGAGAGCTGGTAAGTTGTGGTTTGTGTTTTTTTCGGGGAATGGAACCTGATACCCCTCGCTCAATAGTCCAGTATTCTAACCACTGAACTACCGCGCCTTTGGCATTAGGATTAACCTATATAATAATTTAAAACTGGTTGGCGGGAAGCCGAAAGTAAGAAATAGTCCACTTAAGATTCCTAAAATCGGTACCCTCGATAGGAAAGGTTTTTCCTCTGGGACTGTAACTGGTAAGTTTGATTATTGGCACAACTTTCCTCCTTTCCTTATGTAAATGTCTACCTCCTGTCAAAATTTGTATACCAGTTCCTTAAAAAATAAAAAAACAATTGCAACTTTTTAAATGTCATTGTCCATTTCGGCCCGCCGGCAATTGGCACAATAGGTGTATAAAAGATCCTGCGGCTGATTGCCAATAAAGTCTGATAAGCCCTACACAGACTTCAGGACTATATTGGGGAAATTCCTTCCCCGACAATATTGATTTTCAATATATGCAAATATAAAAACATTTTCCATCGCCGACAGCGATTCCATGAAGTTGACAAATCTATTCGAAAATCCATTCAACAAAAAGTAATCCATAGTAATGATGACTGTTGATTTCCTATTCATTCAGAATATCTATACCAAACGAACCATTCAAAGTCGCCGCATGTAAAAGAAATCTCCCCCGATCTATATATTCAAGAGTCTATTCGGCGTAACCACCATCCACCAGATCCAGCCGCTATCTGATGGATTACCCACTTCATTTCCATTTCTCCTGTAGCTCCTGTATTATTTATTATTCATTGGATAAATTCATCTTTTCATTTGGCCCAGCATCCAATTGAATGCTCGTTCACCGACGAAAAAAAAAAACAAAGATTTAAAATTTGATAAATACAGGGAACGTGAGAGTGTATACTCATGTTCGTCCTGTGACCGAAATATACATCATTCTCGGTCTACTAGGGGCAACACGTCGATGAGGGGCTTCGTAAACGTCACGCATGCCAAGCAATTGATGTAAGAATCGAATTTGGAATTTTATTTTTTCGGTGGTTGGCATCAGTACATTAGGAAGTTGTTTGTATATCGTTTGCAAAGATGATTTAATTTGACCCAAGGGGATTGTAACGATGAAAAAACAAAAAAAACCTAATTTCCTGGAATTATTTGCCTCGGTTATTTGCAAATAATGTCATTTCGAAGGTGGGGTCCTGGAACATTAGTCCTGATTTGGATTACCATGCTTATCGATTGTTTAAATCAATTTATTTACAGCCAACGGCTTGGTTCATATGGCATAGGACACGATTTATTTTTATTTTAAAAAAAATAGAGTTTAAGTCTTGACGTGTGGATACTGAAGAGAAACCCAAATATGAGGAAGACATGTACTCAATGAGTCGTTGATGTAGATATCTGTTGTAAGGTAGATAATTGCATTTCGTATTTCAAATTTAGATTTTCTACATATTTGCCAAAGGAAAATAATACGTAGGAACAACCGACGTGAGTGAAGAGACAATTCCGTGTGTAAACACAAACATTAGTCATCTCCGTAAAGGATCTCAAGAGGAAATTGTTTTTCAACCTGCAGTTGGTACTATCAGATTTGCAGAGGACCATGGTAGCCGTTTGTGAAGTTTAAAGGGTGTCATAAAATTCATTAAGTAGATATATACAGCAGTCTCCTGTACCTGTAAAATTCAACAGTTTGACGATTAACAAAGCCATCAAGATGAAAGTGAGCCTCAGAGCTGAGAATGATTTTGTTTGAAAAATTATTTTTAAAATATTAGTCCACGATGAAAAAGCTGTGTTCCCTCGTGTTTTACCATTTTTAATAACTCGCTGAACTGTCAATTGTCACGCTGGCTTTTTTTTTTTTGTTGGCAGCATAACCGCTTTGCTGCAGTCATTGACATACTATACATGGACTACTAGTGAAATGTCAGTTTCATACAAACCTGCTAAGAAAAATGAAACATAAACATTAGTCCTTTTCATTCAGTGCGACGAAAGTATGAAACCTCTGCGTGCCATTGCAATTTTTTACATAGAACACAGTGTCATCCATTGTAGAAACATTACAACTGCGCAAAATAACGACTTATTCAAATTATTTCGAACGTTCTATAGCAGATGGCACACTCAGCACTCAAACAAAGTCGCATGAATTCCTCGATGACATTTGAGTGTTTTTGTTTCTCTCCGCCGTGAACCAAAAGTGCAAGTGCTTATCTTTGCTTCAACGAAAAATTGGCTGCTAGCAGTCCATATAGTATGTCAATGGTAGTAGTGAACGAAAATTAGGTTAGTTAGAGGTTAGTAGGTTCAGGAGAAACCTCTACGTTTGCGTTCCACATGTAGATCAATGTACTTAGATCCGTTTTGGATGCCCCAATGGGAACGAAAATTATGATCTTGCGGAGATCAAACGAAGATGCTTGCCAATCGTTGTTTCTTCGGGCTAAGATATTATATAAGACCCTAAACATCCCGGTCCTGCTGTATGGTGCAGAAGCATGGACTCTGGTCAAAATCGGATGAATACCTCCTGGGATGTTTTGAGAGAAAGATTCTTCGACGATATTTGGTCCAGTTTGTATTGATGGAGTGTGGAGGAGTTGATTTAACGACAAGCTTTAGTGGAGCACGTGGAGCGTATGGAGAGCAACGCACCAGCCCGACGAGTTTATGAATCCACCCCTGAGGGACAAGGTAACAGAGGAAGACTCAAGATTAAGTGGTGCGCACAATTGGAGGGCGACCTCAACCAAGTTGGTGTGTGTAAGTTGGTATAACTTGTAGTCCTCTCGGAATAATTATATCCGTGGAAAGCGAATTGTAAAGATTGCTTGTCCTGCATGTATTCAACGGCATACCTATATGTCAGAAGTCGCATTTCAAGGAATAATTAAGTTACCTTAAACCGGTATAGAGGAAGTTTCATTTCTTTACTTTGTGTAGAGTCTTGAACTAGGTACTGTAGAAATTGTCAGAAGTTTTGTCTGTGCGAACATTGTATAAAATGTCAGATTGAATAAAAAACCAGTAAGACAATTATCTTCGACTATGCCGAAGCTCAAATACCCGGTACTATATTATTGTAAAAATAAAAAAAAAATATTTAAGTATTAAAAAATTATATATTTGTATGGGAGGTATGGGTAGTTTTAATTCGACCGAGCTCATTTTTTGTCAAAAATTTTTAAATATTATTAAAACAATACGTGCAAAGTTTAAACTTGCTATCTTTATTGTAGCTATTTAAATTTATTTTTTTTACATCAAAAAGCTATATAAATCCGATATTTTTGTATGGCAGGTAGTAGTAGTTTTCATCCGATCTTGCTCATCTTCGAACTTAGCCTCAGTTTGGTGGATAAAAGCTTACGTACCAAATTTCAAGTCGATAGCTCTTAAATTACGGCCGTAATCGTGCGGACGGACAGACGGACAGACAGACGGACATCGCTAGATCGACTAAGAAAGTGATGCTGATCAATAATATATATAGTTTGTCATACCTACAACGCCTCCTTATGTGCGTTACAAATGGAATGTCAAAGTGAATATACCCTCGCCACAGTGTGGCACCGGGTATAACAAACCAATTGTCAATAAGTGACATACCGACAATTCAAGTTAATTATTTTCGCGTTAAGGTAAATTTGAATCCAGATAATTCAAGTCGAGTTACGATGACTAGATTCTTGAATGAGGCCAAAGTCTATATTTCAAGATGGGAAATTTGCTAAGCGACTGTCAAAAATTGGCAAGAAATATATTTACAAAAACAGAAAACGATTTGAGTTAAATTTGTTAGGACGCACTGAATCTGACACCATACCTTCTTCATAACGTCTGCCCACATAACTAGCTCTTCGCACTTGTAAGTAGGTGTGGTATTGCATTGAAAGACGGACTAGCAAATACTTTCTTTCTTTCCTTCCCATCGTGGTAGGTAAGCCTTACCTGATGGTGTATTTTAAATTCCAAATATTTGGCTCGATGACAACCTAAATATAGCGTTTTTTCAGTCATTTGACAAGGGGTTGGGAGAAGGGGGTGGGGAGGGGGAGGGGACAAAAAACATTAAAATGATTTGGCATCTCACTCTGAATGCATCCATTGCAAAGAAAGCGATCGAAATGCGATTGACGGCTGTCTAATGGATCCAGTCCGTTCAGGGATGTTTTGAGTAAAAAAAACCCTAAACAAACGGTTTTGCCTCTCTATAAAAGGGCTTGTTCTGAAATTTAGGAGGCAGTCGATTGTGAGATGTGAACAGCTGATCACATCTATTTGGTGCGCTTTTTCGCTCGTTTTTTGACACATACTTTGGCGCAAGTTTTTGACGCGCAGTATGGTGAATTTTTTGGCGCGTATTTTGGCGTCTATTTTGGCGCGTTTTTTCGCGAATTTTTTCTGCATTTTTGGCGGGATTTTTTGGCGCATATTTTGTTATTTTTTCAGCGCGATTTTTGGCGCATATTTTGTTATATTTTCTCCGCGATTTTTGGCGCGTATTTTGCCGAGATTTGTCGGGCGTTTTTGGTGCATTTTGTTGCATAGTTTTGGCGCGATTTTTTTGCGAAATTTTTCCACATTTTTGGCGGGATTTTTTGACACTTTTTTGGCACATATTTTGTTATTTTTTCACCGCGATTTTTGATGGGTATTTTGGCGCCATTTGATGGGCGGTTTTGACTCATTTTTTTTTAATAGTTTTGGCACCTATTTTGAGATGGATTTTGGCGCGTTTTTTTCGCAAAATTTTTTTTCACATTTTTGGAGGGATTTTTTGTCACCTTTTTGGTGCATATTTGGTTATTTTTTCATTGTGTATTTTGGCGCGATTTGATGGGTGTTTTTGCCCCGTCTTTTCCGCGAATTTTTTTTCCACATTTTTGGCGGGAGTTTATGTCACTTTTTGGCGCATATTTTATTATTTTTTTTACCGCGAGTTTTGGCGGGCATTTTGGAGGGTTTTTGACGCGGATTTTGGGGCATTTTTTCGCGAATTTTTTTTACATTTTTGGCGGGATTTTTTTTTTATTGTTTTTTTTTTTGCGCATATTTTGTTATTTTTTCATCTCGCTTTTTTGGCGCGTATTTTGTTATATTTTCTCCGCGATTTTTCACGCGTATTTTGGCGGTAATTGTTGGGGGTTTTTGGCGAAATTTTTCCACAGTTGGCGCGTATTCTGTTATTTTTTTCATCTCGCTTTTTTGCCGCCTCTTTTATTATTTTTTCATCGCGGTTTTTCACGCGCATTTTTGGCGCATATTTTGTTATTTTTTCATCGCAATTTTTGATGGGTATTTGGCGGGATTTGTTGCGCGTTTTTGCGCAGTTTTCGCAACATTTTTTTTTGTTGGTTTTGGCACATATTTTGTTTTTCATCACGATTTTTCACGCGTATTTTGGCAGTATTTGTTGTGCATTTTTGGTGCATTTTTTGTACAGCTTTTGGCACGTATTTTGAGGTGTATTATTTTGCGCTTTTTCGCATCCACATTTTTGCCTGGATTTTTCGTTTTGAAATGACGGGAAATAAACAAGTTGATGTCAATCTACCAGTACCTCCAAGGGAATTATCAAAAGTAGTATAATAAAAGAAGCGATGGGCCCACCAAGGTGCATTGTGATCGTTCTCCTCACAACCTAACGTAACCTAACTTTGTGCTGATAGGCTTTAGTGAAATGTAAGTTGGAATAAAGGCACTGTGCGTCCTCGGTAGTTTTGAAGAAGCGCATGCTATGGGGCATAATTTTGGGCTACTGTATCGAGCATTTTATGCTTCATCTTGCTTCAGTATTGACATCCAATTTGGCGATACTAAAAACAGCCCCAAACGTAAGTCACTCTCATTCACTACGAAATTCTGACTTGCTAACAACTATTAGAAAGTAATCTACGTAGAAAGTGGAACACGCACAGATTTTGCCTAGTTATTATGCATAGTATGTATAAAGAAATATCTGATTTGAAATACTTACAAATATTATGTGAAATAAGTGAAATAATCGATATATTTTTACGACAATATCGATGAATCGAGTGATTCGATATATATCGCGCATCACTAGTACCAGATAAGGCTCCCACAAAAGAAATTGACTTCGGTCAGTCTTGTGAATTTTTGGTGGCTAAGTTTCCTTTGGGAAGCTGAAGCTGGCCTTAAATCAGCAGTGTCAGGATCATCTTTGGCTGTCCTGCTTAGGATCGGAACCACTTTTGTCGCTGGGTCGCATTCTTTAATACGGAGCCACGATTGTCAGTGCAGTGGGCCGCTTCTTGTAATACGGAGCCACGCTTCTCGTTGGGCCGCATTATTTTATTTGTATAGCGTATACTCACCTTAGGAATTTAATCATTGTTTAGCTAATCATAAGACAGTAGTTTATACGTTGGTTATTGAAATAAAGGATATCTCTTACCCAAAGTTTGGTGTTTCTTTGGGCAAATCCTGGATCCGGCGAGCGAAACCTCGGCCTCAGAAAAAGCACATCACAAAGTTTGCGATCCAACTTTGAAATCCTCTAGAATTGTTATGGTAGCTAGTTCCCACTTTTGTCGTTGCTTCTAAACGTCCTTTAAAATCCATCAGTCAATCAAATTCGCATCAATGAAACCGCTTTCCTTTAGGCAGGGCGCGTTTGGACAACTTACTTCTTTCGCTCGAGTTTCTCATAACCTCAATTTTGTATAAAAATAAAACACAAAATTTCTTTACTTTCAATGGAAAATCGTTTTGATTTATTATCGCATTTACCTTAGCAGTTATTAATTTATTATTTTGGTATTTTTACAAAAAACCCACTTAGCCTATTATAGATTACAATAAATGCCATCTCAGTACAGTTGAAATGGACCACATTCGAATGTAGCTCCATTTATCCGCTGCAATTGTTTTTTTTTTTTTTTTTTGTTTATTTTACAAATATAAAGCAAAAGAAAAATCGCTTATCCTTATGTCCTTAGATCCTAGTCCATGTGTATATTTACAGTTTTCTTTATTATTTTTATAAGTACTGAGTCACTTGCAACCATCAATCGCGGGCTAACTTCAATCTTACTGCAATGCGTTTGCATTTCCACATCAATTGTGTTTCCAATATGCTAAAGGACATTGCTACCAGAACCAATCCCAGTAGCAAATATGCACAGCAGGCAAATAGTTGCACATCTGGCCCCCGGAATGTATGCTGTGGCATAAAATCTCCATAGCCTATTGTTGATAGGGTGACAAAGCAAAAATACGCGCCGTCGATGAGACTCCAATTCTCCCAGAACGCAAAGATCACCGTGCCCAGGCAGATGTAGGCCACGAGAATCAACAGCACAATAGTGATTGGCACTTGGGATGCTCCATTGTCGTCATCCTCGTCGTAATTGTCGTCGTCCTCATCGTCATCGTCTTCATCCTCTGTATGATCTGTATGCAGATTACAACTGCTATCCAAACAGCAATTGTTTTTGTGGTTACTCTTCGAGTTGTTTGTGGTCATTAGTCGGACTCTCTTGCGTTGGACATTGCCACTGCTAACTGAAGAAGGCTTTCGTGTGTCGAGGGTTTTGTTGTCTTGGCTGGGGATTTTCCGACCTCCTGGGGATGAGGATATAAGTGGCACACGTGATGGGGTGCCATGCGGACAACTGTAAAGAAAAAAAAAATCGGAAAAAATACAAAATGAATGAGTTTGCAGAAAAATTGAAATGGGATAAAGGGTGTCTTTCGTTCAATATTTGTTTTCTGGGATAGTACCCCACAAATTAGGGGAGAATGAGGATGCGCATCCAACCGACTGAATGACCTTTTCAACTCATATACGAGTATGTTTGTGTACAAACTCTGACCTACAATTTAAATTATGGATTCGTTCTGGCTCCCAGGCCGAAACCACAAGCACATATAGGCAGGTATGGTTTGTTTTTTCAAGGTAATTGGAACTGTTGGCCTAGAAATTGGATGATTTCATTTCTGTTGACCAAAGCATGACAGGTTTAATATTGAATTTCATGTCACATATATGAGCTCAAATTTGAGTTGTCCAGTTACACCACATTAACCCTGTTTTTACATTCCATTGGAAAATAACACAAAGCGTTGAGAAAAGTTCGAAACCGGACAATTACAATTATTCTCCTTACTGCATAAATGACCCGAATGCCATAGACATTCTCATTGACAATAGAGAATAATGATGATGGCTTTGAAATGGAGGTCAGTAGTTGTCAGACAACAACTGTTATTGTTACTGAACATGGCATTTTGTGGATTCTTCTCTTCCGGTAAAGGAGATTTTTACAGCATAAAAGATGGCAGCGCACGTCAAATGATCTGAGCCTAATGACAGACAATCTCATGTGAAAAAGATTTGACAGCCCTCTTTGGGAACCGGAAAGTTTTGCGGTTGTTAAATGAAATGTCTTTCGACAATAATCAAAATACTCGGGATGGCTTTTAGGAAGCTATTGTCCGAGTGAGTGAGAAGTGAGTTGTTATGTAATATTATTCTAAAAGAAAGTAAAAGTTTCTTCAAACTGAACTCATTGGAACAATGTTTACGGTTGGAGGTTAATGAAGAAGTATAGTTACAACCAAAGTACAACTGAATTATAAAAGGCGAACCATTTTGAATGCATCCACAAGCCTACAGATTTATTTAATCTTGTTATATTTGAGTACATCAACTATGCCTAATAAGTAAAAATATAAAATTCTCAATTGTTTTCTGTGAACTACATTGCCCTCGCGAACTGTCAAAATATTCACAATCCTAGCAATTTCAATGCGTTCCACAAACCTGGGAATAAAATATGCGGGTATTTAGAGAACCTATTCTATTCATCTGGGCCCAGATCATGTAAAATGAAAACGATCAAACGACATCGTTTCGACAATAGCAGTCTCTGTTTATTGCCACAGGTATGATAGAGACAGCATGTGTGAAAACGATATCGTTCAATCGTTTTTATTTTACGTGATCTAAATAAATAAATAAATAAATAAATATAAATATAAATCGACTGTCAAGTAGATAATAAAAATTATTTTTTACTTGAATTCTTACCGTCATTTTGTGATATTCAAAAAAAAAATGGGTACTCTGGAAACAAACAAACTATTCATACGACTGTCTGTCAAAGTTTGACATTTTTGTGATTTGCGAAACTTTCCGCGGTTGATTTCCGTCCGTGCCTAAATCTCCGCGGAAAATGATGAAGTCTGGGTACACTGTTCTTTCTCCATACAAAATCTTACATTGACTAGGTGGTATATTTCTGTAGATTACGCAGTTTATGATCCTTTTACGGGTTTAATGGAATATGAATACCCTTATTATATCTTTAAGAATACCTATACCCTGCGTAAAACTTCGAGACTCTATGATGTAGTTCTTGTAATTTCGTACTGAAGATTCAGCTTTACTTTACTTTTCTGGAGCTAAATAAACGTCCAATATTCATTCATTCTATTCGATTCCACTTAACCTTAGTTAAAAATTTCACCTGGTCTGACATTCGGACATCAGAAATTGACTGACTTGAAATGTCAATACATATTTGCGAATGGGTGTTGTTTCGCTTTTCTTACAATTATTTCTGTTTACTTCGTAATATCGTAGTTTGTTTTTCAATCACTTCACCCTACAATAATTTCGCATTTCTTTCTTTCGCTTTTTACTCGTTTTGCATTTTCGTTAAAAGTGCAATGAGTTATTTAGGTCAATGTTATCTCACTAATGGTTTATTTCGCATTTTATTTTTATTAGAATCTATTGTTTTGGCGTGTGGTTTTCTTTTCGAAATTCGTTTTCGTAGTTTTTGGCGGTAAAATTAGCAAACAACATAATATAAACTTTGCATATACCCAACCTTGCACCTACTCCAAATCCTACAGTGACCACAAGCAGGGGGGTTGCAGGGGGGCAGAATCCCCCCCATACGCATCTTACTGTTTACGCGCGAATTTGAATGCCCTTAGGCTCTTTACATCCAAAAAAAAACGAAACAAATGATGGCGAAATAATTGAAATCGAAATAAACAAAAACCGAAATAATCGAAAAACTAAACAATAAAAGGCGAAATGAGCTTAAAACGAATTAAGTAAAAAACTGAATTATTTTTTTTCGAAACAAATATAAACCAGATAATTGAAAAACATATTAATAAAAATGCTGAAGCAACAAAATGCGAAACGACTAAAACGAAACAACTAAAAAACGAGATAAAAATGACGAAACAAACCATACCCATTTGCGAATACTTATTTATGTATTTGCCCGCAGTTCGCAATTGGATCTCATGTGATAAGTCCTTAATAGGACAGAATTTTCTAATAATATTTGAATTACCTACGTTAAATTTAGTTTCTCTATTATTTCTTTATTGGGTGCAACAAACTTGGTTGCCGTGTGTCAGTTGGGCTAAATAATTATCCTCGGATAATTTTATGACACTTATCTATGAAAGTGATGAAAGAGAATTTCACCAAACTCCAATCTTAAAACAGAGATTTATTGAATTTTACGCTATTAAAATAAATAAATAAATAAATAGGTGGCGCAACAGGCGGGTGACACCCAAGGCCTAGCTTCTCGCAACCATTCGTTTTGTGTGAGTTTCTATTTTTGGGACGAATGGAAGGGACCTACAATTTTATGCCGAGTCCGAACGGCTCAATTGAGAAGCTTTTTCATGACAGGCATACTCTCCATATGGAGGAACCTTATTGCTTTCGCTACGATATCTGTCCGGATAAACTAAGCCAATTTTGTACATAGGTCTATCTCAAGAACTGATTGACGAAGAAGTCTGAAATTTGCACACAACATCCGGTATAACCTCTAGTTAAACGACAAATACCAATGATAGCGACATATTGATTAGTTTTGGAGTAATAAGTAATTTAGCGAAAAAAAATATTTTTATTTGCACAAAAAACTGTTTTTTTTTCTTGATTTGCAACATTTTGTAGATCATTTTCATAGCTGAAGACTGTTTTGCCGAAAAGTTAATATATTACGAGATATTTACAAAAATATGTCCAATATGTCATTCATAAGCGTGTTATCTTAAGCGTTTCCTTTCAAATTGGAATTGGAAGTGGAACTCCAAGAAATACTCATTTTCATTTTCATACACACACATACATATTGTTTCATCTTTTGCTCTCGCGTCTCGGACTTGGCTCACACAGTCACACCTCACACGGTGTGTGAGTGTGACGCCCGATCGGGGGCGGGGCGTCGGCATGGCATCGGCTCGGCACTTCGGCTGTTCTCTTAAACTTAATCCTTTCCAATTGGAATTGGAACTTCGATAGATACTCTACTCATTCTCTTGTACAAATAACATACAAGATACAAGTATACAACACACTTTTGTTTCTTCTCTCGCGCTCGGCCATCTCCATTCATTTATGCTTTTTATACCCTCCACAGGAAGGTATATTCACTTTGTCATTACGTTTGTAACGCCAAGAAGGATTCACCGGAGACCCTATAAAGTATATATATTCTGAATCAGGATCACATTCTGAATCGATTTAGCCATGTCTGTCTGTCTGTCTGTCTGTCTGTCTGTCTGTCTGTCTGTCTGTCTGTCTGTCTGTCTGTCTGTCTGTCTGTCTGTCTGTCTGTCTGTCTGTCTGTCTGTCTGTCTGTCTGTCTGTCTGTCTGTCTGTCTGTCTGTCTGTCTGTCTGTCTGTCTGTCTGTCTGTCTGTCTGTCTGTCTGTCTGTCTGTCTGTCTGTCTGTCTGTCTGTCTGTCTGTCTGTCTGTCTGTCTGTCTGTCTGTCTGTCTGTCTGTCTGTCTGTCTGTCTGTCTGTCTGTCTGTCTGTCTGTCTGTCTGTCTGTTGAAAGCACGATAGCGTCCAAACGAATTGACCTGGGCGATTGAAATTTGGTGAGAGGACTTCTTTTTACCGTCGTCAGGTTGGTATTGAAAATGGGCTATGTCGGTCAAGTAGTTCTGGTACCTCCCATACAAAACCATTAGTAGACCCATGTGTCTCTCCGCCTGTTGAAATCACGATAGCGGCTAAACGAATCGACCTAGGCGACTGAAATTGAGTGACAGGTCTTATTTTTACGGTTGTCAGGTTGGTATTAAAAATGATCCATGTCGGTCAAGTAGTTCTGCTACCTCCCATACAAAGCCAATATTCGACTCATGTATCTCTCTGTCTGTTGAAAACACCTTAGCGTCCAAACGAATCGACTTAGGTGAATGAAATTTTATGAAAGGACTTTTTTTAACCGTCGTCAGGTTGGTATTGAAAATTGTCTATGTCGGTAAAGTAGTGCTGCTACCTCCCATACAAAACTAATGTTAGACACATACTAACTCGCGTGGAAAACATTTTGCAGGACTTTTCTTCAGTGGAGGGTATCAAAGCATCGGCCAGGCCGATGATAACACTTTTACTTGTTATTATTGTAATTGCTGGTTGGGTGGAGCCGAGTCGGTGGATTTAACTGACGAGTGACGATGACGATGACGGCGTTCTTAACTATGTATGAGTACACTGTACAGTACATATATATATATGAACTAAAAGATTACGTAAATGTAATTCACTAGTACTACGTACGTACGGAACCTTCGGTGCGCGAGTGACTCGCACTTGGCCGTTTTTTTTTTAAAGCTGAATATGGTTTCAGGGGCGTAGCGAGCGTTCGAGCCTTGGTCACCCCCCTTTCATTGAAATGCCGACTTATTTTAGGAACTTGCCGACTGAATAGAAATCATGAAAAATCGGCCCAGCTGTTATTAAGTTATATCTAACGTCATCGAATTTCACCCCATAGAAGATGTTTTTTGTATGGGAAGTCTCACACCCCATTCACATGAGAGTGACCATAACTATCTACGAACGAACGAATATTTGCAATTTTGACAGCACGTTGATATGAACATTTTTCTAGATTGCGGCAGTTCGTGACAGTTCCATCAGCTGTATTAAGAAAACATCGAAAATCGATGAAGACATTAAAATCGAATCGAAACCAGCTCAATTTTTAGGAGTTCATGTGTAATCTTTGAAAATGCCGACTTGAAGATGGGTATACATTTACAAGTTTAAAACCTATGCTATACCTAATAAAAATCAAAACCGGAAGCAATTCGAACGCTTCTGAAAGCGTTCGATACTCAAATGACAGTTCTTCTCCTGAAAAGAAGAGAATTTTGCTTCTGGAATTTTTTTGGAAAAATCTTCAATCGAACAGAACAACTTAACTACTAGAGTTTTGAATGTGTTTGACATTCTGTCAAATGTGGGTCAAATGTTAAAAAGAAGAAGTGTCTGCGAATAAGAGTCACCGAGATTATTGCAATGCAAAAGATCTTCCGACTTTTTGGAAGAATAAATGGATAATGAATTATAATGAATTATGCAGTAGGTACGCCATGATGCCTTGCCTGACGTTAAAAATGGTCAATTAGATAGAGAGATAGTTTGGCCGTAATTTAAGGAAATATTAGGTTGCTTAATGCTCAAAACACATGTGCAGAACTGCTGATGAAACAGATGTGCAGAATTCAATTTGTATCGGTTGCTGTCAATGCGGGGAAAAATACGAGAGTGTAACACAGACGACAAATAATTCCCGTTTCTCTTTTCCTCGTATTCGATGCTGCCAAGTCTATTTAATTTAATTCACAGCGTTGCTGTGCAGTGGACTTAGAAATAGCAACATGTTGCAGTGCTGCGGTGGGTGCAGAATTTACATTTATATTACCACATAAGAACATGTATATTGTAATCTTACTGCACAGTGAATTCTGCACATGTGCATAAGGATGGTAAAGCTGCAGAATCCAATAGGATTACAGAAGAAATTTACAAATAAATTATTGGGCCACATGTCAGACGTACTCTATTGTTTGGAAGTGGAATAATCCCTTAGCGATTTGAAGAATAAGCCCTTATATTCGCCATACAAAAACAAAGTTTTACGGGGGACCTAGTACCTACCGTGGAATTTTGTCTCCTATTATGCATCGTACAATATTTTCACTGCAATCTCTCAAGGCCAACTTGCTTCATAGACACGCAGTATTAAGTATTAAGCGGTTTTCCAGAAATGTCATTCCATTATGGAATGGACCATGTATTTGTTTTCAAAAGTTTAGTGGAGTGTTTTTTATAATCGAATCGGGTATGATTTGAAAGTTCGAACTCTGAATTGGTCGGGAACGTCACTACTTCAGTCACACAATCGAAATGTCAACTTACATAGTGCTCAGGCTCAGTATAGAGAAATTGTTGACTCGACTTGTTGGCTTCCAGAAATGTTAACTGAAAAAAGTGTTTACGTAACCAATCCAGCCAATCGCTATGGGGCAAATGCTTCAGCAACAGATTTGTCAAGTCCGCATAGAGCAACCTTTGCAACTGCACATACTAGGTTGGAACTAAGCTGCTCCAAAAAGATTTCCATTAAAATTCGAGGTAAACTGCGGCGAATCGCCGGCGACTTTTCCTTCAGCGTCTTTAGTCAATCATTTCAGCCGAAGCAAGTATTCTCTGGCATTCTCTGATGAATTTACCGGCAAACGAAAATCTTCTACTGGGAGCTCAATGCGAACTATATGCGATTCGCTTCGGCAAATTAATTCAGAACGAAAGCGTTAAAATGTGACCTTGAAGGTACAAAATTGAATCTAATATTGACAGCTGTTAAAAGTATTCTCATTTCGCATAGCTTGTCATTGCAGTCACAAAGAGAAGAGAGACTGTTTTCAATATGCGACTTAAGTTATTCTACTTAAACTGGTCGCCGTTTATATAATATGCTTCAATTGCTTCTATTAAAATTAGTGTTGTCTTTAAATCAGAGTTTCTCCTCTGAATAATACGATCACATTTCCAATGGAAAGACATACCCATTTGTCCAGTTCATTCGATTTCAATTCATTCTTCGTCCCCACCCCATTTGCCACAATTAACTCCATCAAAGTATAAATCTTGCGCTGTCAGGCGGTACATTGTTGGCCAAGAGCCTCTCCATCGGTCAACAACATTCCTGTAAAATGTCATGTCACACATTTGTCCAACACATATTCTGACCAGCAATACCAACATTACCGTCACCACCATGAAGGAAAAAAAAAAAAACTGTCCACAATGAATCAACTCAACACATATACAAAGTGAGAATTTATCGAGGTGGCAATTTCTTTCATGTTTCCCGGAAGCCTGATCCTGTTACAGATGACCCCATAGTAAAAAATGGCCGCAAGGAAACAGCTTATTGTCGCCTTAGCTAGCTAAAGCTATGTCTACTTCTAGCACTAGCTGCCCGCACTGTCACCGCCAAACACACAAGTATTCTTAGCTATACACGGTCGTGATTTGTAGGGATACACCACAAAAAGAACGAAAAGACACATTTGCAAATAGCCCTCCATAAATCAATGCATCCGGCTGAAGAGGATATACTCCAGCTAAGTATATGTAAAAGCAGAAGACTACTTACCCCATTCGATTTTGTTCGTTCTCCTCCTCGTCTTCCATGATGTCGACACTTCCGGGTGTAGAAGACGAGTTTCCACTTTCACTGCCAGCCCTCGGCTGGTTGACGGGGGCGGCATTCCCCGATACATCATGCCGGCAAGAGATATCACTTTCTGCCAGCAACGTATTGATCTCCTGTGGCATCGGTTTCGCTAGGAATTTCGCACGTCGGATGCCTGCAAGAGAGAAAAAAAAAATAAAATAAAGGAATTTTCTTCTCATTTTAGATGCACACAAAAAGGACGGATAAGAAACATGACTTCACGTACTCGGTCTGATTGAGTGCAAGCGTGTATGGCGGCGGCACTTTCGAGGCGCACATGTTGAACTGTCAACTCGCGGAAGCCATTCTATTCCCTTAGCAAATATGTATATAACTTTCGCGAACACGTAGTCAATCAAAGTAGGATGGATACAAGAATACAGGGACTTGCCTCAATGCACATTAGCAAAACATAGGAGACATTGGGAAAGGGGGGGGCAAAAAATAAACCATAAAAATTGACGTTTCAAGATGACATATGAGGCTAATCAATCATTTGGCGGCATGATCCAGCGATTAGATGTGGCATTGGGACTCATTTACGTTTTTTTTTGTCAAAAATTCGTGTGGCACGTTTTTATTGTTCGGAAAAGATTGAAACTTTGGGAAAGGAGGACAAATTGAAGCAACAGTGCTCATCAAGGATGCAAACAAATGGCTGAGACCTGACTGGGATTGATAAGCGTTACGTTCTGGGGAATTGGAGTGTTGCAGTAGTTGAAGAGTTTGCTTTTGTTCTAATTCTAATGGCGGGCGTCGCTTGGAGATTTTACGAGTAGAAGACGGATTTGAACTTTTACATTAGGGTTGCACTTCAGACTTTAGAGTTTTGCCCAGTTGCTTTAACTTTGCAGTATAAGTTGACGTTAGAGAAATACGCATCGACAAAAACTCATTTTTGCTTATCTGCTTATTATGATTAATAATGTTAACCATCGTGTACGCATAGCACTGGAAAATATCAATCGATTGAAGTACAGCACTTGGCAATGGGCGATACGCCTTTAACTTCTAAAAGATTTCAAATCGTTACTGCTCGAATTTAGGCGCATATTTGGTGATGACCAAATAGTCACTTTGTTATTTGAAGATCTTTTTATACGGTAAATTTTAACATCCATCATGGAGTATATGTGACGCCTAGCACTTGTACAATTTCGACATCAAAAAGTCGAAAATCTTCGCGACACACCCTCCTTCTTAGACATAGAGGGAGCTTTCAATAACGTACACACTGAAGCTATTCTATATCTCTGATTAAGTTGGGCATAGAGGAATTTATTAGTCAATGGATCAGGCAACACTAGGCAGCAGGCACATAACCAAATTTGCCCATAGAGGAACGCCACAGGGTGGAGTCATCTCGCCCCTAATATGGCTAATGGTTATAAATAAAATGCTGGTGAAACTAGACAGAGAACGGGTCAAAGATGTCGCGTACGCGGACGACGTGGTGATACTAGTATCAGGGAAGTTTCCCCACCGTGATTAGTGAAATTATGGGGGCCGCTCTAGACAAGGTAAGCACCTGGGCTGCAAGTTGTGGCCTCGGTGTTAACCCGAGCAAAACTGAATTGATGCTGTTAGCTACCAAAACCAAAATACCCGACTCACTCACACTGTCGTCCAGCGCTAAGTATCTAGGTATCATGCTCGATCCAAAACTTAACTGGAAACATAACATTGAGCACAGAGTAAGGAAGGCGTCGGTCGGTCGCTTTCTATGCCTGTAGCAAAACCTTTGGAAAGAAGTGGGGACTTCAACCAAAGATAACCTTGTGCATGTAAACAGCCGTAGTGCGTCCAATTCTCACGTATGAATCACTAGTATGGTGGCCTGCGTTGAGCAAAGTCTACAACCTCACGAAACTGAAAAGACTGCAAAGAACAGCCAGTATAGGCACCACGGGGGCAATGAGGTCGGCCCCAACAGATGCCCTCACTGTGCGCTTGCATTTCTACCTCTTAGCCTACACACAAAATATACAGCGTTATGCAGTGCTATAAGACTCAAGGAGTCTGGATGCTGGACTGCAAGGCCGTATGGTCATACTAACATTCTGAATTCGTTACCAAACGGCATGGTCACGTTTCCAACCGACTACATCACACCCAAATTAAACTTCACGAAAGGCTTCCACGTCGGCTTCCCAACAAGGGCTCAGTGGAAGAGGGACGAAGTAGTGAAGGGCCTCGACATGGTCATATACACCGAAGGATCTAAGATGAGCTGCGGTGTGGGGGCCGGTGTCTATTCGGAATCACCGCAAATATCAATTTCAGTTCGCTTACCGGATTTTGAGTAGGGTCACACTTCTCTGGGTTCCCGGGCATAGTAACATAACAGGCAATGAACGCGCGGACGAGCTGGCCAGGAAGGGCTCAGCCAGCACTTTACGCCTCGCTCTCAACGAGGGACAAATACATTCGCATTTTCTGCAGAAAGCCAATTTCCCATGGTCGGGATTGATAAACTGCGTTATATCAAGGAAGATATGGCCTACCTACAACCAAAACAGAACAAATAGCCTACTAAACAGAACCCGCCAAATATCGCCAGAATCACGGCAATAATCACGGGGCATTGGCCAATTGGAGACCATGCGGCCAAACTAGGTATCCCATACAACCCTCATTGCCGCAGTTGCGTTAATACAAATGAAAAAGAAACTCTCTCTCACTTCCTCTGTAAATGGCCAGCTCTAGCTCTTATGTTATCCGTTTTCTCAATTCCACAGGTTGGCTATAGGCACCGACTGGACCACATCCTCAACAATCACCACAAAATAGGTCACACGATGCGTGGTAACAAAACGGCACACCATAGTGCTAATTGGGTTTAAAGGCATTAACCACCACTTCTACCTACCTACCTACCTACACGACACACCCTTTTTCCATTATTTCACTTCATTAGACTTGATATACAAACTACAAATTTAAATCAATACAAAAAAGCTTGAAACAGTTTTAAGGCAATATTTCACCAAGCATTTTCAGCTAACATTCAACTCGTAAACCGATGCACCCCGCAAGGTGGACTGCTATATCTATTGTTATTGAATATTGTTCTTAACGAACTTCTGATTTCGATGGAGAGCTCAGGGTGCAAAATGTTGGTCTACGACGCAGACGACTTCGCCTTATTCGTTTTGGTATAGTATCCTCAAACACTTTCCGACATTCTGCAAATCGCTTTACGTAGACTAGTCTCCTGGACCGATAGTTTTGGCCGTAGCGTCAACCCGACGGAGTTAGTATTATTTATCAGAAAGATTAAGCTAGCCGTTGTCACTCCCCCACCCAAAACTCAAAGGTAGTCAACTCGAGTTCATTAGCAGCGTTAAATATTAAGGGTGATGTTGGACTGGAAGCTTTTATGGGGAGAAAATATTGCCGAACGGGTCGGGTCTAGATGGTGCCTTCAACCCAATATAATTCGTTGGCTTTATATACTGCGGTTATAAGACCGATTAGTCTATACGGCATCGCTGTTTGGTGGCCGGCCTTGAACAAAAGTTCCAATTTAAAGGTCTTAGAGATTAGAGAACATTCAACGCTTGTGCATCACGGGCGCATTGTGGACATCTCAAACCGCCGGCCGCTCTACAAACCATGTTTAACTTACTTTCACTAGTCATCGCCAGTAAAGAATACGCCACAAACACTGAGAGAGGGCAACCGACTGGACACGCCAGCATCCTTCTGCAGACGATCGATCCCCTTGCCCATTACTACCGATTACCTGCCTACGAAAAAGGCTTCACCCATGAAATATTAGACAGGAACCAATATGGGATTCACAAAATGTACTACACGACAAATCACTGTCAATATTCATAGACGGTTCCAAGACACTGGAGGGAGCTGGCGCCGGGGTCTTTCAGAAAAACTGAATCTGGTCATTTCCTTCTGTCTTCGGAAACACTGCAGTTTCTTCCATGCCATGTCGATTAATTCGGTATCACAAAGCGATATCATCATACATATACAATATACATTGATAGCCAAG
The DNA here is from genome assembly GCA_949372485.1 of Cheilosia soror. Lineage (NCBI taxonomy): Eukaryota > Metazoa > Arthropoda > Insecta > Diptera > Syrphidae > Cheilosia > Cheilosia soror. The sequence goes on from OX443561.1 coordinate 84,385,697, forward strand.
CTGCAATTAAATCCTTTATATCCAGCGAAAAAAAATTTAAAACAGTGGAAGATTCCCGCGTATCTCTTAACGAGATAGCTGGACAGTACGACCTCGCACTCTCTGCGGGGTTTCTGGTTACTGTGACATCCCATGGAACTGAGCAGCAGACGAACTAGCAAGGCTAGGCTCCTCTGGTGTAGATAGTAAAGGGTCCGCCATCTAACGTTTTTTTTCCAACTAGTGCTTATTTCGCGAATGGTAACACTTAAGGACCATTCACATGGGAGCGAACGAACGAATTGATGAAATGCGAACAAACTACTTTTTATGCATTTATAAACAGAAAATTGCACATTTTACTACTCTAAGATGAGGATAATTAATTATTCCATCAAAATTTATTAAGAAAACAAGTTTATTAACAGTTTAAATAACGAAATTTCGAAATCCAAATTTTTTGCCGCGAACGAAAACACCCTGGCGCGAATTGTCAGTCTATTCACAATCCACATCATTTAAATCGCGTTCCACAAAGTTGCGAATAAAAAATTCGTTCGAACTTAACCTTATTCCAAGAGGAGAATATCTTCGAATAATAAAATGTGGAATTTTCTGTTTAAAAATGCATAAAAAGTGGTTTATTCGCATTTCATCAATTCGTTCGTTCGCTCCCATGTGAATGGTCCTTTAGCTCATGTCTGATTTGACAGATAATTAGTTTTATCCTTCCGCTGCAAGAATAATAGAATACAGAATATAGAATATTCTATTATTCTTGCTTCCGCTGAACGAATATGGTTGTGTATACGCTTGAACAACGATGGGAAATATTGCGACATTACTTTGAACATCATGGTAATGTTGCAGAATGTGTGCGAAAATTGCGTACGGATTTTGGAAGAAGAGAAACACCGTCAGCTCCGTATGTTCGTCATCTTGTGAAAAAAGCGAAAGAAACTGGCATCTTCATCGATAAACCAAAGCGTGAAAAGCCAAAAACAGTGCGTAGGTACACCCGAGAAAATTGGATTTTGGTCCAGAGGCATAATTGGGCCATTTTTCTTCGAAAATGAGCAAGGAGTGGCCGTTACAGTCAATGGCGATCGTTATCGGGCCAAGTTGAACGAATTTTTGTTCACAAAAAGCTGCACTCGATGTTTTGCGCCCTGTTTTTGAAGATCGCAGTATCAGCCGCAGAGCCGATGTCGTTTGGCCACCGCAGAGCTGCGATTTGACACCGTTGGACTATTATTTGTAAGGTGCCGTAAAAGATAAGTGTTACGCCGACATGCCAGAGACAATTGACGCTTTAAAGGACAATATTCGTGAAGCCATTGGTGAAATACAGCTGCACACAATCGATAATGTGCTTAAAAATTGAACCGATCGTGTAGGCTACCGCATGGCCAGCCGAGGCAGCCATTTGAATGAAATTATTTTCCATTATTAACCGGAAGGATTGTACTTTCAAATAAAAAAAGAAATTTGAGAAAATATTCAGTAGTTTTTTTTTATAGCATTTAAAAAAAAAAGTTATTTGGCGGACCCTTTACATTAGTGCCTATAAGTCTGCACAATCTAATTCAGACGGACGCAGCAAGCAGGGCAAGTTTCTGATGGAAACATCTATGATACTGTGATACTGCTAGGCTCACCTGCCCAGCTCTGGGTACAAAGCTTCTGCGACTTAAAAAGGTCTAGACATGTGCATAGGCTCGGTCTGCCATACAATGACTTCTGCAGAAGCTGTTGAGATGAAGAGGAGATTGCGTCCATCACTCACTTTCTTTGATGTTGGCCCTGGCCAATTTATGAAAGGCCCAGTGATCTAGATTCTAGGTAATACTAGCGCCGCTAACACTCTTAGCTTTATAACCGGCAGCAAATGGTTCACATGAGTAGCCAGTAAAGGAATAGCTACACAAATCCCAGTGATATCCATAAGCATAATGGACCGAATATCGGCTTAAGTGTTTCGCTCATCGAGAGCCACTCTAAACTAACTAACTAACTAAACAGAGTAGGCTTCCAGTATTATTTTTCTTTTCAGACTCATTAAGAAAGAATTATTTTAGCAAAGTTAAGTTAAAGGCACTGAAGTCAGAAAAAATTACATTTTGGTCAAAAACGGTCCCAAAAAGTAAGTGACGCAATGATCGACATTGTATCTACATAGTCGCAGTCTTAAGAAGCAATTTAAACAGTCTGATTGAAATGTGTGCATTGTGCATTTGTAGCGTTGATAACGTCAACGTAATTCTGAGTATGCAGCTTAAGCGAAATAACTAATGAGTAAATTTTATACACTCTTTAATTTTCCTCTCCAAACGTTGGCTAAAATCCTACCTAAACTTTGACATAGAGTGCATTGTTGATAAGTGTCACATCAGTTAACATGTCACATCGTTCAAAATAACCTCCTTCAAAAATTCATCGACACGAGTGTTTTTTTTTTTTGTTGGGATTTCTTTTTTTTTCCTCGTCCGCTTCAAGGACTTTTCTTTGACAACACATTTTTCGCTTCGTATTCCTCGTCGATGTATTTATTCAGAAAACGCAACATTGTTTACTTTTTTGCAACAGAAAAAATAAATAACATACGACCCGTCAAACTTTAGTTTGAGAAAATGTCAAACCATTAATGGGCGAGCTAAATTTTGACGGATGCTGAATGCATGAAGTACCTACAGTCTGAAATGAAAATTTGATTTTCTACCGTACAGCTAAGTACGCTCCTCGAGCGAAACTCAATTTTAGGGGCTCTCTACTTTTTCTCTCCAAACATTAGCTAAAGCCCTAGCTAAATTTTGACATGAGGTGAGTTGTGGATATAAGCGTCACAGAAAACAATGTTCGTTTAAACTTTTGAAATGTTTTATTTTCGTTGTGCTTTATGTTTTTAATTTTAAAACTCAAATGCTTCAATTCCAAAGTATTCCTCGTCGATGTATTCATTGCAAAAACTTTTACGGAACACCAAAACACAACTGAATAAAACAACAACACTATCGTCAAAATTTAGCTTGAGTGTTCCGACCTATTTATGGGCGCGCTAGATTTTGACAGATACATATATGTATATGAAGTACAGTCTGAAATGAAAATTTAATTTTTTAGCTGAAGCAGCGTATACGGCTAAATGGATTGGCTTAAATTTAGCTCAGCTAAATTTTGGAGTGCATTTTATATGGGAGCTAAAATTTAGCTCGAGCAGCGTACAAAGCTTACCGAACGGGTAAAGGGATTAATTCAAGTTTACCTTTGCTTAATTTGGAGAGAATTTGTTCCAGAAATCGAGTGAAATCGAAATTGCAAATCGAGTGAATTCGTTTTTAGTGTTCTGCATTTCGAGCGATTCGGAAACTCCGAAATTTTTTCGAAATCACAATTTCACTTTGTCTCAATTCCGAAAATGTTTAATTCGAAATCGAATGCAGTGAAATGTATAGAACAGAAAAATTCATTTCCGATTTCATTTCGAGGGAAAGTGGAACGTGGAACATAGCAGTATTGTAATCAAATTCTTCCTCCGCATTATCGAATTCGTTAATTTCGTTCTGACATTGTCAAAAATGTGAAACTCTGATGTTTAGTGTGATCATTTCTATCGTTGATGCCACTTTAAACTCCAAAAGCAATCACATTAGAACGACGGGCTAAAATTCGAACCTCAAGAGCAATATCTACTTATCTACCACATGTTTGGCACATTTTTCCATCGCCCGTTTCCATCACATAAAATTGCCATAATTTGATTAGAAAACCACCCGAAATCTTGCCTCAATTCACTACCAAAAAAAACAACCGCCCACAAAAAATATCACCCAACCTATTCCAACAATTAGCAACCCTAACTAATGCCCACCAGAAGATGCACAAGAAATATCCTTCTGATCCCCAGATCCCTCCATTACTATTTGCCGACCACTTGGCAGAAAAAGTACCTACCAAAAACCGAAAACCAATTTTCCTCATTTACCGCGTTAAAAAAAAATTTCCAAAAACAATATGAAATCCTTCAAAAACAAAACACAAAAGTGTATAGACAAAAAATCCACCTCTGACCAAGACGAGTGGCTAGAGAGGGACCACAGGGACTAACGAGCCTGAACATAAAACCACTAAAAGGCTTAGTAACTGGATATTTGATTTTTTTCCTTCTCGTCCTTTTCGCCAAACAATTTCGTTATTTTGTTCGAAAAGTATTACTCGTACCGCGCCCCGTTATAGTGTATAATTGAACTAACTACTAAACTAGGTTGCGAGTGAGGCGCTCACTCGTGTGGGTGTTAATTGCAGCTTCCAGCAAAATTAGGAATACCCCAGAGATTTCAATGTTTGGTATCTCTGGTTAGAGAAGGCTCACTGGCTGCCCTGCCGCCATTCGGGGTAGTCCATTAGCGGCCTCTATATTTCAGTACAAGGGCAAATATTTGTTTTTCACTAAAGCGAATAGACAGCGATAGAGAGAGAGAGAGAGTGAGGGAGAGGACTAATCCACACCAAGGGGATAAACATGAAAAAAGGAATAATACCAACAGCGCGAAAGGAATTCAATTAATTACAAGAGCAAAATGGAATTGAAAAGTTTTCCCTCTATCGGGACAGATTTGTTGTGAACTATGGGGCGGGAGCGGGATGCCGCTTAGGTGTTCCGTTTTGGAATGTGTACCTGAAAGAGTGCTTGAAGCTTAGAATTTAAAAGGTTATAGTATTATTTAATTGGATTGTGTACAGTTGAGTGCATTTGGTACTGTACAAATCGATGACGTTTTGCGAACCACTAGTTCATTTATTCAGTTTAATTCTTTTTAGTGAAATAGAGGTAGGATACAAAGTTTCAATTTCAGCTGAGAATTTGTGTTCCGGGATTTCTTAAAACGAAAGAGATTATATTATGTCACTTCTTGACAGTTGTATTTTTTTTCTCAAGGGCTTCTGACTGGTGGGCAATCGAAAAATGTCAAACTGCGCTCTCTCATGTTCTCCGATGACCCAATAAAAATGTCAACTTAGTAGTTAGGCGAAAGATTCTTGACTTAATTTGTCGGTGTTGCAGACATAGCCGTCAATTGAGAAAACTGTTCAGATGACCAGTTCAGCCCAATGAAAACTCAGCAACATGAAGTTAGAAAGAGCTGTCACACTTATCTACTTAACTACATTATGAACGCGCTCATTACCTTTTATTGGAACAGCTGGAAGTGTATGTCAATTTGTCGCAATTGTCGACAAATTAGCCCCATAAACGTCATTATTGAAAAAACTCCAAGTGGGACTAGTGCTAGTCTACATATTTGTTTCAACTGCCCAACAAATAAGCCACACAAACTTCATAATTGAAACGACTGAACGTGGAACTAGTCCATTTATTGGAATTGTAACAAAATTAGCCCCACAAACGTCAAATTTGGAACGACTGAAAGTGGGATTAGTCTATTTGTTTCAACTCCCCAACAAATTAGCCCCACAAACGTCAAAATTCGAACGACTGAAAGTGGAACTTGTCCATTTGGTTCAACTGCCCAACAAATTAGCCACACAAAGGTCATAACTGGAACTGCTGGAAGTGGAATAGATCAATTTGTGTCAATTGTCAAAAAATTAAAACCACAAAAGTCATAATTGGAAATATTGTAGTCTATTTGTTTCAACTGCCAACAAATTGGCCCCACAAGCGTCATTCTTTTTGTAATGTAAAAATATGAGTTCTGGAACTGGAAATCACTTTTCTCCATCAGAAATATGCGAGGAAATAATGTCATATCTGATGGCAACATTAATAGGACGACCCCAAGAATGCCCTAAAAATGTAATTTCCTTTTGCGAAAAAAAAATTAACAATAAAAATAAGTGACTCACCATGAACAGTCGCTGTCTGATAGTGCGGTGGCGGTGGCAATGTTAAAGTTGTCATTCCTGTCCCCACTGTCATGTGTCCTGGCAATTGTTGTTCGAAAATTGCCGGTCCAGCGGCCATTGTTGTCGTCGTCGTCTCCATTGGTGATGGTCCCCCCGTTGGCGGCATTGCTTTCTTATGCTGTAATTGAATTGTGTGATATTTGACAAGCGGCTGGTGATTGTAATGAACTGCCGCTGCTGCCGCCGCCGCCGATTGCATGCTATGGTGATTCCCTGGTGTCGTCGTTTGTATTGGAAAGTAAATGGTCGCTGTGCCAGTTATTTCCGTGCAACCGTTTTGTTCAACGAGATGCTGGTGCTGGGGATGGACATTGTTTGGCACCATGACTTGCTGGTGGTAAGTGGCAGTGGTTGCTCCACGAGTGGGTGACATCTGATAACTCTGATGCTGTGGCGACATCTGCTGTTGTTGTTGGAGGTGTTGCTGCTGCTGCTGCTGGGCCATGGCCAGATGGTGGTGATATTGCTTGAGGTTGGGCGGCACCATCGGGTGTGATTTCAATTGGATGCAAGGTGAACTCTGGTGCACTTTTGTTGGCGAACTATGCAGGAGCTGGTATGAATCTGCAAATAATGAAAATCGGATATGAGTTTTATTTGTTGTGATTTGTTGTTTTAGTTTTTTTGGTTCCCCTCGTGTGTTTTTACACGCTTTTGTTATGCGATCGAGAACAAATAGTTCAGAAGTTATGGGAGGAGGTGAAAACATTTTAATCTCTGTGTAAATGCGCTTAAAATCGATTTTAATTAATCCATAAATTGATTGTCATCGGCAGGTGGCAGGACTAAAGAACTAGAGGTCATGATAAAACTGCGAACAAAGAGCACTAATTCAATGAATTGTCTAAACGACCCAACCCATAGAGTGCGTTGGTTGCCACCTCGGATATGTCAACGCTAATGTACCTACCTATTCAAAGGAAGGTCCATTAAATTCGTCGCGTATCCGTTGCACAACGTACCCCTATCGTGGAATCCGCTGGGGAGGAATTATTCACGGATAAAAATATTTCGGTATCGTGAAATTCGCAAAGTGAACAGTTCCCCATCCGCGTGTGGGCAGTGCTGACTTCAAAGATTTTGAAAAAGTCGCAAAAAAAGGGGGATTTGCGTAGAAAAAGGGGCAATACTAATTTGCCCACAAATGTCAGAAAAAAACGAGGGAGTTCACTAAAGTTAAGTGGCTTACGCATATTTTCATCTCGTTCTATCTTATTGTTGCATTGAACATGGTTATAGCTCAATTGTTAATGCCTAAACTTATGACAATAGGACATAAATAGCTAATAGCTGATACCACTGGCTGATAGAAAAAGGACGCATTCAGATCCCAATTAATTGTGAAGTAGTTTCGTAAAGCATTTATTATGTCACATTTCCTATTTCATACAAAAGGGTGTTTTTTTTTTCCAAAATTGGAAGAACTATCAACGAAATACAGAAAAGGGGCAAATATGGACAATTTCGGAAAAGTCGTCTCATTGGGGATAGAAAGAAAAAAAGGGGCAAAATGCAACTTTAGTCGCATAAAGTCAGCCCTGCGTGTGGGTAACGTGAATGAGTGGAATCGAATCAAATCGAATTTTTCCCGAACAAAATGACATTTCTCACCCGCATCAAAATCATTGCGGATATCATAGCTTTTCTTGCATGCTGCACGTTCTGAGATTTTTTTTTTAAATAATTTAAATATAATATACAAAAACAGCTGCTTTATTAAGCCGAAAATTTGTAATAAATATGTGCATTATTGAACTTTATTAAAATCAGAAAATAATCTTTCTTAAAACACATTTCATCCGGAAACCGGAAGTTCCATGAAATCATTCACTGCTGCTCTTAACCTGTCTCGTATTCTTCTCTGAGAACACCGCTCATTATGTTCTTCCATCCATTATTATATTAAATACTTTAGTTTTTATTTAAATCATTTTTAAAAGAACATTTTTTCATTTGCCTCCGACGAATACAGCTAGATACATTTTTATTGACAAATAAAAGACAGCCGTTTGACAGTGAAACTACCTTTTCCAAAAACATGTCGATAATGAGACGTTTCAGGGGGATTCCGCACGATAGCAGTAGAAAGTGAATGGGAATCGAATAGGTGAAATGAAATTCAATTCCGACGGATTCCACGATAGGGGTGAATATTTTAGTAGCTACTGTCCAATTGCATTTTGCATACTTCATAAGTTTGAAAATTCCTTAATATGTAGGTAAATGGAATGATCGGAATAAGAGAACTCAAGTTGTGCTTGAGCGAATAAAGGTACGCCTGGAAAATGCACTCCATGCCAAATAAACAGATCGCCATTCTGAGTCACATCAACAGAATATTTAGATCATTATTGATCAGTGGGTCGAATACCGATCACCTCTTCACCTCCAGTTCGTTGTTTTTAAAAAGTAATAACCGGCAGAGCTGTCCCAAAGTGCAGCTCCATGAGAGAACGGTTCAGTAACTAATAACATTCGAAGCAAAAAGGCGACGCATCCTGCATTGCAATGGAACCCGTTGAAAGTTGATTTGTGGTTAGTACGTTTTGCCATTTTTACGATGGATTGATTAACGCCAGAATAACGCGTGCTAATTGTGCAAATTTATTTTGCGAACTATAGTTCGGTTTGCCAAACTTATTCGGAACACGATGAATCATTTTCGTCGTCAAGAACCGTCCGGAAGCAATCCACGCGTTCGGATTTGACACTTAACTGACAGTTCTTCTACTGAAAATAAGAGAATTTTGATCAAACCCAGAAGCACTTCCGATAGAGTTTTGTAATTCAATTCTATCTTCTTCACCATCTTCCACGTCATCAAGAGTATTGATGACATAAGCCAACTTCCAAAATCTTATTCGCGAACCAGATTGATGCAGTAACTTTGACAGCCACAGCACACTTTTTAGAACCACGTGTTTTTAATGCCATTGAACAGTCATTCGTAAAGCGAAACTAAATTTTGGCGGCTCTCCAATTTTTCTCTCCAAACATTAGCTAAAACCTCAGCTAAATTCTGACATAGAGTGCGCTTTGGATAGAAGTGTCACAGTAAACAGCTGTTCGTTGAAAATTAATTTTTTTCAAAAATTCATCGACGCGAAAAGGTGTTATATTTCCGTTGCACTTTCTTTTTTCCTTGTCTGCTATTCCTTGATCTCAAATTTATTACTTTCAAAGGACTCCTCATCGAGGTAGGTATTCATTGAAAAACACTATCCTTATTTACTTCCGCAACACAAAAACAGAACAGAAAAAAAACCAACATGATCTGTCAAAATTTAGCTTGAAAAAATATGCCGAACCATTAATGGGCGCGCTAAATTGTGGCAGATACACGTAGTAAAGTCTAAAACGAAAATTTGATTTTTTAGCTGAAGCAACTCGTTTCTAAAATTTGGTGAGAGGAAAGTATGCCTGATAAATGGAGCCTCAGCATTGTTTGCCCGATCAATAAGAAAGGAGACCCTCTAAACTGCGCCAACTATAGAGGCATCAGTCTGTCCTCCGTACTGTGTGAACGCCTGAAACCATTTGTCAACGAACTGATTGGACCCTATCAGTGCGGTTTTAGGCCCAGTAAGTCCACAACCGACCAAACATTCACATACTACGGCAGATCCTGGATAAAACCCAAGAATTCCAAATCGATACTCATCACCTATTTATCGATTTTAAAGCCGCATATGACAGCATTTATAGAGACGAGCTATACAGAGCCATGTCTAGTTTTGGCATCCCTGCCAAACTTGTCAGGTTGTGCAGAATGACGATGGAGAACGCTCGCTGCTCCGTAAAAGTCGGAAACAATCTCACCGAGACCTTTGATGTCAAAAAAGGTTTTAGACAAGGTGATGCGCTGTCATGTGACTTTTTCAACATCATTCTTGAGAAAATTGTGCGAAACTCGCAAGCCAACACCAGGGGCACAATTTTCCAAAAGTCTGTGCAACTACTTGCATACGCTGACGACATCGACATCATTGGCAGTACACAGCGAGCTGTCACTGGTGCGTTTGCAAGTATCAGTACAGAGGCGGCAAAAATGGGTTTAGTGGTGAATGAGGGCAAAACGAAATATATGCTGTCAACAAGAAGGGACACACAACATCGACGAATCGGACAGAACGTCACGATAGACAGCTATAACTTTGAGGTAGTTCGGGACTTTGTCTACCTCGGCTCCGCTATTAATTCTGAAAATGACATCACATCAGAAATCAAGCGAAGAATTACACTTGCCAACCGCTGTTACTTTGGCCTAAGAAGGCAATTGATTTGTAAGGCCTTGTCGAGAAACACCAAGGAGATTCTATATAAGACCCTCATCATCCCAGTCCTGCTTTATGGCGCAGAATCATGGACGTTGTCAAAAGCGGATGAAGATCTCCTTGGGCGCTTCGAACGCAAAATTCTTCGAGTGATTTTCGGTCCCGTTTGCGTTGACGGGCTTTGGAGGAAGAGATTTAACAGCGAACTCTACGAGCTGTACAGCGACATCGACCTTGTCAGAAAAGTACGTATCAGTCGACTAAGATGGCTAGGACATTTAGAGCGAATTAACATCAACGCTCCGGCCCGAAGAGTCTTCGATTCCAACACGGAGGGACAACGCAGTAGAGGAAGACCTCGCCTTAGGACGCGCGCACAAGTGGAAGGGGACCTCAAACAACTTGGAGTGCGCAACTGGAGGCAGTTATCCAAAGATCGTGCTAAATGGAGAGGCGTGTTGGTTGGGGCCCAGGTCCACCCCGGACTGTAGCTGTAGCGCCATCTAAGTAAGTAAGTAAGTAAGCTGAAGCAGCGTACCGCTTGGCTAAATGGATTCGCTTAAATTTAGCTCAGCTAAATTTTGGAGAGAATTTTGTATGGGAGCTAAAATTTAGCTCGAGCAGCGTACTAAGCTTAAGGCTGTGTCAATTGCGCTAAATAATTGCCTTTGACTAATTTTCTGACACTAGCTATTGTTGTGGAAAACAAATTTTCAAAATCGCTACCTCGGGAGCAAGAAAGACAGTAAATTATTCTATATGCTAATTTTTTGACGTTTTCTTTTGCTTGGAATTGACTAAAATTTTGAATAGAAAAATAAAACATAGAATTTCGAAAGATTTCAAGCCTTAAATTAGAGAAATATCTGTTAAAGTTTGGTGAACTTCTCTTCTCAACACTTACAATGTGTCAGAAAATTTTCCGAATTGACACACGTCTTAAATTCAATATTGTTTTCGGATTTATTTATTCTTTTAAGACCAACTGCTTTCAATGACTTCAGATAGAATTAGAAATATACCGCGGTACTAATAACCATTTTTAGTGTCCAGGCCAACTTTTACAAAGTCACAATGGCGAACATTTCCATATAAAATTATCCACTGTGACCGTCAAAATATTTAAGTTGAAGATTATCTGAATATATCGACCTGACACATGAGTCGAAGGTACCTATGTCAAACGAAAACTGAAACTTGGGTGATTATTGTGAATACCCACCATAATATTGGGCTGTGGACCCTACTTTGTTCTATTTTCTTACCTTCTCGTTCAGCTGATGAACCATATTTGTAGCTATTGTGTAGACTTGTCTCTCCGATAACTGGGTCGTATTTACATGATTTACAGTCCACCTAGAAAAAGAAACAAAAATGTTAAATGACACTGACATATATTGAATAAAGCGCCGCAGATTGTACTATCTGCAACTTTAGCCTCTCCTAACTTGACTTTAATTGAAATGTTATGCATGATTTTCTCCGTCCCTAGAATTTCTTGTTGCGATGAAAAACAAGCTTGTTGTTTACCACAACAAGAAGAAATGTGAAATTTAATGTTATAATGATATGCAAACAGCCTGTCGACTGCAGATTACGTGAATTATCCTCGTGAGAGGCAAAAGTTTATTTTTTTCCTAACTTTTCTTGTTCTCTTAGAATAGAAGAAGTGACTCTACCGCCCCCTAAAAAAATGGAACTGAATTTGTCCATTGAACAAGAAGAAGTTTAATTGAATCAAAAGTTCAGCGAAAATTAAATAACAACACATTAAAACCCTTGTCAGTACGTATATCCGTGTTGGCAAAAGGAATTTCTGTGTAAGAATGTGTGTGAAAGTTGATCGTTGTCTGTTGTTTTTTTTTTTGGCAAATGACAGGGTTGTATTGTTAAGAACTCTTTTTTTTATAAGTTTTGTTTGTCCCCATTGTTTCGAGAAGGATCGTATTTTAAGGTTTTCTTAAGAGCTTCGCTCGAAAGTTGTTCTTAATTTGCTTAAAAGTGGACACAAGAAAGTTTTCGCCTTCTGTGTGTGTTGGAACCTTATAATACTTATTAAGTTTCTCATTGAGCAAAAACTATTTAACTCGGAGAAAGGACAACAGGATAGTGTAGTCTAAAATATATATTGTATAATCCAAGTGAAAGTAATTAGAGAAGAGAATTTATAAGGAAAGGTATAAGGTCAAAGAAATACAGAAAGTTCTGCTTTGAGGTTAATGGGCTTAAGGTGGCCGGAAAATGATTTGCATATAGCTCGTCCTATAGAGTTGAGTTTTCAGCTGCAGAGAACTAAATGAGATGAACAACTGGCATTGGTCATTCACTCTGGAAGATACTCTTGGTACATGTTGGTGCCATGTGGATTTGTTGAAACTTCTTAGACTATGCTGCGATGTGGCCCCTTTTTTTAGAACACATGCAACTTGCGAACGGAAGTAGTTCGAGGTTTTTGTAATGCTAAAGTGTCTAGAAATCGCCTAAACCACAATGCATATACTTTTGAGTATAAGAGTATTGGAATTGAACTCTCGAAGAGCCGGAATGTAGCTGGCGATTTCATGTGAATAAGGAAGACTAAGTACATGCTATCAACAAACTAACAAGCATCTCTCCGTCTGGCACATAAAAGACAACAATTTCGAAGTATACTTAAGAATTTCACCTAGCTTGGAGTAAACATGATGTCCACGAATGGCAGGCACCCTTGTGGGCGAATTCCGGCGAAGAGTTACCCTAAGAAACCGCTGCTACTTCGGTTTGGCAAAACAATTGGGTTCGAAACTCCTACCTCGAAGGACGAAATGTGTGCCTCTCTTTTTTTTTGTCGGGGTTGGGAAACACTTTGCTTCAGCACTCAGACGCCATTGGTCCATTGTACCTACTACCAGGAAGCATAATCCAGTATTATACGCATTACACATTTTACTTGAGTTTCTCCAACTTTCGGAGAAAGCCGAGAATACACTTCAGCGATGCACTTCAGAGCACACTATAAGCACTCACCACATCAGCGCCAAATATCTACCACCTGATCCGAGCAAAAGCAGGTAATGGTAAATAATAAAACGAAATAATTCGCCGTATCGTCGCCCTCTCCACAAGCGTCGCAGACATTAGTATCGCTTAAAGAAACGGAAGTATCCCGTAAGAACGCCAATAAGTTTTCTGCAGCAGAGAGAAGGAATACCGCAGACTTCTTACTGACACATCCTGGAGAGCCTTGTCATAAACAATATTGTGTTCATTAGACACCCAATCGTCAATGGAGGCCCTGACCGAGGACGCAAAAAGACCCAGATCAGGTTCTGCTCCCGAGAAATTATTCTCTGGGCCTTGCTTAGCAATCTCATTGGATATCTCATTTCCAGCAATCCCAGTGTGACCTGGGGACCCAGACAAGAGTCAAAAAGTTCAGACTTGCGACCAAGTTCAAAGAGTTATTGCATTCCGAACTATTTTGGAACGGGTTAGAGGGTTGAGCAAGGCCTTAAGCGAAGCTTGAATGTCGCTACAGACGCAGATACTCCGACCGCACCACCTACTCCTAACAATATATTCGGCAGCCGTTAGGATAGAATAGATCTCCGCTTGAAAAACAGAGGCATGCTTACCTAACGAGTATAGTGAAGTCTAATGTTGTCGATTTCCACGAAGAATTCAGCCCCGAACCGTTGACTAGTTGGAGCCATTCGTGAAAATTTGACTACATTCCAAACTAGGCTCAGACTTTGGCTGAAGGCAGTCCTTAACGCAAGGAAAGTTGACTTAAATTTGCACAACATCCAAAGTTTCGGTGTTATTGCATCAGACGGCAAATCCGCATGGAACTAGGGTCGTAGGATAAGTGTCGCGCAAGGTCATCGAAAATCCAGTGTGGAAGTACAAAAAACTACCCCGCCTGAGACGGTAGATTGCTTTGGATCGTAGAATCCATGACGAAGGTATCAAGGGGAGGTAAATAAAGCAAAGCATCTAGAGCAGAGCCCAGCGTACTCGGGAAAGCAATCGTGCAGCCAAGATTCTTTGGAGTTTTGGGCAGAACGCAGTCACATACTTTCGTGAAAGACCTCCTCCACTAAACAAGCGACGCATAGGCTAGAAAAGGCCTTATCATAGCCGTATATAGATCCAAAGGACCACAACTAAGAGCGCCTTGGATGTCTTCGACTTGACATGCTTTGCTAAAGGAAGTTTCTTATCCAGGATCACTCAGATATATTTCGCTTCATCGGAGATCTGGATAGTGACGACTTTTAGCATTGGCTGAGTCAGACCGGTTAAAATCGTCCATCTCGTGAAGATAACACCTCAGTTTTGAAATGGATTGACCGAAAGCCGATTTCTAAGTTAGCACAGACTATTTGTAAACATGATCCGAGAGAAAGTATGGCAACATCATTCGCGTATGCCTGAGTGTAGACGTTTGAACCATTTGGGGTATGCAACAGAGAGTCAACTACCCTGCACCATAACAGGGAAGACAGAACACTACCTTGTGGGCACCCATTGTTTACCCCTGTCCCAACATGGCGTCCAAGTTCGCATCTACCACCAAAGTGCCACTCATCAGCATTGCCCTGATCCACAATACGCAAATAGTTGGGGCATTGCACGACTTCCTTTATTAAATATCACTGATACCATTATACTATATATTGAACGTTTTAAGAACTTTTCACAATAGAAAATCCTTGCCTTGGAACATTACATTTTGCGCCTTCTCGGCTTTTGCATAGCACCAGGAGGAGTATACCTCCATTTGCACAACTAATTGATGTTATCACAACAACAATGGCTGTATGCCTTAAAGTTTAAAAATGTTTCAATCAAATTTACCTAAGCCATTGTTAATACTTATCCAAAAAGAAGCCAACAAACTTTGTCTGCCACCCTTCCATTAGCGAGAAACAAAAACTGAAATATTTCAATTTTAGTCCAAAAAAGAAAAACACACTCAACTTTCACTCGAATAACTTTTAAGCGAAAAAGATCAACATGAAGTTCATTGCAGGATGCAACATTCCACTATGCGATTGTCCGAACTTAAAACCACCCCCCAACCCCTCTCCGCAGTACAACTACTTTAATACAAGTTTCTCTTAAACACTGTAAAACTTTCCCGCACTATTCATAATAATAAACGCGCAGGAAGTGTACTACTGCCGTCGTCGTTGTCGTCATTCTGCTACATCCTTTGTACGATATACTATTCAACGATTTTGCAATTTTGTACTCGAGTAAACTTTGAAAAAAAAGTCCAGAAAAGGAATAAGGACAACGGAGAAAAACGAGTAAACTTTCATCCACCACTTAGAGTACTTGAAGGCTGAGTTAGAAGTCCGTAAAATCCGTGAAAAGTGTATTATTGTTTACAATCGTGAAATGCGATTAATACTTGTGTTTTTTAATTTGCAATTTCTCCCAACACACACACACACATACACCCGTTTATGGGTTATAACAAAATTGGCGCCCAACGTTGGACTGCATAGATTTAGTGCCTATCTCCGAGGAAATTTATACGAAATAGCATTCCGCTGATCACATATAACATGGGTAGAAACATGTCGAAAGCCCTGCCCTTCATAAAGTTTATGATATAATCCCAGACCCTGGGGATTCCGCAGGCATTATATGAGTAGGCGTACAAACTCTTACAACTTTCTTGAAAGAAAAATAACTTTCATCGGTATACTTTCACTTTGCTGAGAATGTGAAACTCTTAACCCCACATAAATAGGGAAATATCAATTAAATTCAAGTCAGTCGGTAAGGCAGGGGAAGAAAATTAATTTAACAATCAATTATAATTTACCATTTGGCTTACCTCGTGCGATTGTCCATGACAGGAACTGGAGCCAGTAGACTCTGAACTTTTCCTCCTTGCTCCAGAAGCATTTTTGCGTTGCTCCTGTTGTACTCTGTGTAGGCGGCAACATATCCTCGTGTATGTACATTGCAAACCATCGGCCAACAGTCCACCGAGACTCGATAAACACATCAGCATCAAAGGAACTCCAATTAAGGCATACAGTATGGTGGCGATTTTTCCGGCGGAAGATTTTGGTGTAAGGTTGCCATGGCCTGGAATAATGTGCGAAAGAAAAAAGGAAAAGGGAAATCATTTGAATTATTTGTTCTGTTATGTGTATGAGTATGTGATGTTGCCTTAAGGAAGGCGTTTTTTTTTTTTTTTGGTATTTTTATGGCCTTCCTTTACACAACTTTCGTTTGTCCTTTTTATCGAGGGTATGCATTGCATATAGAAGGCGAGTGGTTGAAACATTGAAACAAACAGAAGAATGCCTTTCTGTGCGAAGGTGGTAGGTGGAGGAAAGAGTTTTCAGTTTAATGAACGGATATTAAGCTATTGGCACTTTCGACAAAACGAGATTACGTCCATGGCAATCAGTTATTTGTAGTTATGCCTATCGTAGCAAATGGCTTTAAATCCATGGCCCTCAGAGGCTTGATAAAGCTAGAAGTTATTGATGCACTCGCATTGAACTCTTCAGTGCTTTTCTTGAAATAGCTCCCATGCCCGATGTAACATGTTGAAGCAAATTGACGTTTCATCTTTATTAAAATTGTAGGAACAATATGAATAATATCAAAAATATTTCGATGATTCAAGTTTAGATATCTGGTAACGCCGCTGTATCTTTATCATGTCAGCATTTGAAAGTTGAGAAAACTCTGACAATAATCACCGCAACGTTGGTATCATTTGCGCAGCAGCATTGATGGGGTTTAAGAATCTAGTTTAGTAAGTCTGACAGCTATCTAACTTCATGTTGCTGAGTTTTTATTGGGCTGAACTGGTCACGCGGACAGTTTCCTCAGTTGACGTTTATGTCCGCAACACCGACAAATCAAGTCAAGAATTTCTCGAAAATCAGTGGCTCTAAAAAGAACTGTGCAGTGGCTGTCAAAGTTGCTGTACCAATATGTTTCCCGCATAAACCAAAAACCTATAATATATAATTAGACTGACAATTTCCGTTCAGCTACCCCTGTCTGTCAATACGTGTGACATATTAAAATTAATGGCGAGAAAATTACATTTGTTGCTTGTGTTCTG
Organism: Cheilosia soror; assembly: GCA_949372485.1. Classification (NCBI taxonomy): domain Eukaryota; kingdom Metazoa; phylum Arthropoda; class Insecta; order Diptera; family Syrphidae; genus Cheilosia; species Cheilosia soror. Next base: position 84,402,959 of record OX443561.1, read on the forward strand.
TTTTCTGAATTTAAAACAATTCATGTTATGCTACACTTGTTTCTAACTTTTAGCGGAAAACAGAAAGAGACCGGTGTCAGGCTAACGTTCGTCAAGGGAACGCGGCAATATGCGAGTGCACATGTTCGCATCGCTTAATTGACACCACGTCTCCACGAGTCTGAATTATGTCAGTCTTTTCAGTCAGACATCTCGGCCATATTTTTTTTGTCTTTGTCTTTGCCCTTATTGTGATTGTCGATCAGCGATCGTCACGACAATTGTCGACTGCGTTGATTTATTTTAGCTATTTGTACGCACAACATTTTTTCACTTCCAAAAGAAAGCATCGATCAGACATTTGTAATCGACTAAAAGCGACTGTCAAATCGACAAATATCGATCGCAATCGACAATTACAGTTGTCGATCAACGATTAACTATCGACACTCACAATAGGGGCCTTTGATTAGGCAAATTGTGTTACGAATGACATTTTATTTCACAAGGCGATTCTCGCTTTGAAAGAATTAAATGAACTAGAAAATTTGAAAAAGCGGATTTTGAGCGTTCGGCAGTTATAAAAAATAAATAAATAGGTGGCGCAACAGGTGGGTAGACACCCAAGGCCTAGCTTCTCGCAACCATTCGCTTCGTGTGAGTTTCTATTTTTGGGACGAATGGAAGGGACCTACAATTTTATGCCGAGTCCGAACGGCTGAATTGAGATGCGTTTTCATGACAGTCATACTCTCGGATGTTTGTCAGACGTTCGCGAGAGGTGGCGCAGTAGAAAAAACTTTAAGGTGTAATTTGTGTTTTTCCGGGGATCGAACCTGTAGTACAGCACACTAACCACTGCGCTACTGCCCACACATTCCTTGGTTTTAATTTAACTAAAAATGGCTTCATATGTATTCTTCGAGGGAGGTTAAACTGAACCACCAAAAATCGAAACTTACATTTCACTAAAGCCTATCAGCACAAAGTTAGGTTAGGTTAGGTTGTGAGGAGAACGATCACAAGGCACCTTGGTGGGCCCATCGCTTCTTTTATTGTACTACTTTTGATAATTTCCTTGGAGGTACTGGTAGATTGACGTCAACTCGTTTATTTTCCGTCATTTCAAAACGAAAAATCCAGGCAAAAAGGTGGATGCGAAAAAGCGCACCATAATACAGCTCAAAATAAGTGCCAAAAACTGTGCAAAAAATGCACAACAAATACGGCCAAAATACCCATCAAAAATCGCGACGAAAAAATAGCATAATATGCGCCAAAAATGCACGTGAAAAACCGCGATGAAAAAATAATAAAAGAGGCGGCAAAAAAGCGAGATGAAAAAATAACAGAATACGCGCCGACTGTGGAAAAATTTCGCCAAAAACGCCCAACAATTACCGCCAAAATACGCGTGAAAAATCGCGATGAAAAAATAACAAAATACGCGCCAAAAAAGCGAGATGAAAAAATAACAAAATATGCGCCAAAAAAAAAAAATGAAAAAAAATCCCGCCAAAAATGTAAAAAAAATTCGCAAAAAAATGCTCCAAAATCCGCGTCAAAAACCCTCCAAAATGCGCGCCAAAATGGAGCCAAAAATATGCGCCACAAACGCCTGACAAACCCCGCCAAAACTCGCGGTAAAAAAAATAATAAAACATGCGCCAAAAAAGTGACATAAATCCCGCCAAAAATGTGGAAAAAAATTCGCGAAAAAAACGCGCCAAAAACACCCATCAAATCGCGCCAAAATACGCAATGAAAAAATAACAAAATATGCGCCAACAAAATTACAAAAAATCCCTCCAAAAATGTGAAAAAAATTTAGCGAAAAAAACGCGCCAAAATCCATCTCAAAATAGGTGCCAAAACTATTCAAAAAAATGCGTCAAAACCGTCCATCAAATGGCGCCAAAATACGCGTCAAAAATCGCGGTGAAAAAATAACAAAATATGTGCCAAAAAAGTGTCAAAAAATCCCGCCAAAAATGTGGAAAAATTTCGCAAAAAAATCGCACCAAAATACATCTCCAAAGTACGCGCCAAAACTATGCAATAAAATGCGCCAAAAACGACCGACAAATTTCGGCAAAATACGCGCCAAAAATCGCGGAGAAAAAATAACAAAATATGCGTCAAAAAAGTGACAAAAAATCCCGCCAAAAATGTGGAAAAATTTCGCGAAAAAAGGCGCCAAAAAACATCTCAAAATATGCGCCAAAACTATGCAAAAACGCCCATCAAATCGCGCCAAAATACGCGATGAAAAAATAACAAAATATGCGCCAAAAAATTCCGCCAGAAATGCAGAAAAAATTCGCGAAAAAACGCGCCAAAATAGACGCCAAAAAATTCACCATACTGCGCGTCAAAAAATTGCGCCAAAGTATGTGTCAAAAAACGAGCGAAAAAGCGCACCAAATAGATGTGATCAGCTTCACATCTCACAATCGACTGCCTCCAAAATTTCAGAACAAGCCCTTTTATAGAGAGGCAAAGCCGTTTGTTTAGGGTTTTTTTTACTCAAAACATCCCTGAACGGACTGGATCCATTAGACAGCCGTCAATCGCATTTCGATCGCTTTCTTTGCAATGGATGCATTCAGAGTGAGATGCAAAATCATTTTAATGTTTTTTGTCACCTCCCCCTCCCCACCCCCTTCTCCCACTTGTTGTCAAATGACTGAAAAAACGCTATATTTAGGCTGTCATCGAGCCAAATATTTGGAATTTAAAATACACCATCAGGCAAGGCTTACCTACCACGATGGGAAGGAAAGAAAGAAAGTATTTGCGAGTCCGTCTTTCAATGCAATACCACACCTACTTGCAAGTGCGAAGAGCTAGTTATGTGGGCAGACGTTATGAAGAAGGTATGGTGTCGGATTCTGTGCGTCCTAACAAATTTAACTCAAATCGTTTTCTGTTTTTGTAAATACATATATTTCTTGCCAATTTTTGACAGTCACTTATCAAATTTCCCATCTTGAAATATAGACTTTGGCCTCATTCAAGAATCTGGTCATCAATCAAGTCGACTTGAATTATCTGGATTCAAATTTACCTTAACGCGAAAATTAACTTGAATTGTCGGTATGTCACTTATTGACAATTGGTTTTTTTTTCTCCTGGGTATTATTGTACATTTTTTTTTGTTTAAAAATCAGCTCGACATCCTCGGTAACAGCGGCGATATTCTCGGCACAACGGGCGCTCCGTGGTCTCATACTCTTCAAAGTTGGTGGCCAAACGGCGCAGTGTTTGCGCAGTCGGTATCGGACGGCCGGGGAATCGCCGACGGAATTCGCGCTGCGCCAACACTACAGACGAATTGTTACGCAAAAAAATAGACACGATTATTCCGCGTTCTTGGGGAGTGTATCGCTCCATGGCTTGTTCACTTGTATTCTACATTTGTCTAGTCCACGAATGTCAAAACAGATTTAGGGATAGATAGGGTGATCCTATTGGAAGATGCTCTTATTTCTTTTGGCCCACATTGTATTTCTTCTTGACGTTCGCATTTTGTTCCTCTGCGTGGGTGGTTTTAGAGAAACAACGGCGCGGCGCTTCTTCTATGCGGTAAATGAAAACTTCTTTAGGAGTTAGAAAAATGTGGGCGCAGTGACTCAGTGATTAATGTCCTGTTTTACCAATCAATAAAAATGGATATATTTAAAACCATAAAATGAGAATTTGGGCATCAAATAAAATCGCCCACACTTTGAAACACAATTGTTGTATCAAAACCAATGCCCATCTACTCAACGTGAACCATACCCTTTCATTCACATCATACAAATCCCTTTAAAAATCCAATAAAATTATTTAAATTCAACCCTTGCACATTTAACCCACAATTTAATCTGAATTTTGCCTTCATTATAAAGTTGTGTGCGAAAAAAAAAATGAATACAGAATCAACTCCTTCTACCACTTACCTATTGTTGTGATCACAGTCACCGAATAAAGAAGCGCTTCACTAAAAGACCATCTTCCTTTGTCGGACTCAAATCCGGTCGTAGTAGCAGCCCCAGTAAATCCGCCAACACCACCGTTGCCACCATTGCGTGTAGCTGCCACAATTGATCCCTCGAAACGTCGTAACTGTTCGTGCACCAACATTGTCCAATTCCGCTCGTACAAAACGTTCAACTTTTCTATAAAAGAGAATTAGATTTAAAAAAATAAGTTTCGAAAATAGAAATTAAGGAAGGTTAACAAAACAACAAACGGACACGGTAAAAAGGATACGGAAAGGATCTGTAGACGTGACCTGAAATGGAAAATACTTTTGTTCGTATATTTTTTGTTTGTGCATTCGAGAGCCCTTGAGGACAATGAGTCAGGAGGCGAGCCTTTTTTTTTTTGACGAACTTTTCATAATTTCAAAAGCAAGGACATTTTGAAATGGCAATTAAAAGTATGTACCATGTGATGGCGGTTTGGTTGGTGTTTTTTTTTTTCTCTGTTCGAATCAAGTGACCATAGAAACTGATAGGACACACTTTGTTCTCAGAGTGAAGTGACAAAGGAAAAGCTCTCTCCTTTCCAATGGTTTGACATTGGCATTGTATGCAGTGCGTTAGAGAATGCTAAAAATATTCCTTTGTAGATGGGGAAATACCGACAAAAGGATTATAAACTTTTCCATTCATTATTTTTCACAGTTGTGCTAGGAGATTATAGAGTGTGGATAGTTTTTTTTTTTTGTTGCCGTATAGTTCAGAGGCAGGGAGACTATGAATTGAATGGGAAATTTTTAAGCTGCTTCTGTGGGGGACTTAAGGGCGATGTTTGGCTTTCATGTGCAGTCATAATTACTTTTCAAAACTGAACACAATGCGTGGCATGATGATGCCTTTGAGATGAAAAGCTATATTTGCTTAATGGCGAACCTAATAATGGTTATCGTATGTGGGCCGATAATGGAATTGACTAACCAGTAAGGGGATTGTGGAACAAGAACTCTCGGACTGTGATGTTTAGAATCATTTAAATAAGCAACTAATATGTGAAGTCGAAGCATTTGCAAGTGCAATCGGAGTGGCACTTGATAGACATCATTTTAAGGGATGAAAACAGTTTTTCTTTTGTAATGGCATTTAGCTTCAACCCGATTGAGGATACCCCTCGGTCTGCCGATCGACCGAAAATTATAAATTTGAAGTCATAACAAGCAACTGCCCCTTAATTTGTTTCCATTTAATCCTACCATTCAGATTGCCTACATCATCAAACTTCAATTAAAGTTGAGCGCTCCCTATGGATGGCACTTTACTGAAAAAAGAGAACATCTCTCAGCTCAACAGCTCTTCCATATAGGCTTCTTGCATCAGCACTAATAGCTCCTACAATAGCTCAAGATCCAATAAAAAAAAATAACACGCACACAAACTCGTAGGACTACCCCTATACATTTTTTTTGGCACTTATGCACGGCTAAAAGGTGCAGCAATATACACTAACCCATCTACCTGCAATTAAAATCCACTTAACAATCTTTTATACAAGAGAGGATCTGCCGAGTCTGCTGTATACAAGGATACTTTTGGTTCTTTTAACGCTGAGGCAGTTGTAATGAAAGGAAATTTGAGTACACATAGGTACAGCCACTAAAAGTTTGTTTCAAGCATATATCCGCATATAGTGCCACTAAAGAGGGCGGTAAACGTGCAAGAGCACATCAACCCGGTGAATTGAATTTTAAAACAGAACGGGTTACCTTCACCTATTTAAAAAAAAAACACCCAACAACGTTGTCGCCTTGTTCAATTTAAATTAAATTGAATCGGAAATTGGTGTACAAATTGCATGCATAAAGGTGGTATGGGGGGAGTCAATGAAGGCTGGTTAAAGAGGTCGATAATTTCCCAGGGGATCGTTTGTTTGGTATCTTTCTTTTTGCCTTCTTGAGAGAAAAGGGATTAAAATGCGGTGAAGTGTGATGGGGTGGAAAATGTTTCGACACGAAAATGATTTGTTTTATATTTGTGGATTTTTTGCCCCGTGTTGTCAAAAACCGTTTGGGGGAGGATTCAACAGAGATCAGATTCATGAAGAGGAAAATTCCTTGGAGTATTTATATCGCAATTTTGAAGGATTTTTGAGTGAGTTTTTGATATACAGGCGGGCTTGTGGATTTATACTTTAACGGAGCTCTGCGTAAGGTAATGCGATTTACAACGATAATATAGGTTATGGGGACAAGGGTGTATTCCAATTGTGTTGAATTCACATTTACCGAAAAAGGCTTGCACAGGCTTTAAAGTTATACTTAATTTTGAGCATAGAAAGAGTGGAGCCAGTGTGGGTTTAACTCGAGCTATTGTAATGTCAAAATGTTTGCTTACCTAGCAAACCACTGTACATACGCGTTTGTCTACCCTCTATAAGAATGTTTTGCAAACGTCGTACTTGACGATTCAACGAACTCTAGATTTATTTGATCTTGTGGAGGCAGAAAAAGAGTTGTAATTCAAAGCTTGAAAACAAAACGAAACGAGCTCCAATTGTGTGACCAACCATTTGTGGGAACACGCGCAATCTAAAGGGTTTTCCAATAAGAGGCGTTATTTTGGTATTCAAAGAAAAATGTCATTTTTTGAGATAAATGATCGGATGTTTATTTCATAATAAAGAGGAAGGTATGCCGTTAATAATGAAAAACAACATCAGCCAAATGGCTACCACGAGCACGCTTACAGGACCATATCCTTTTCATGAAATTTTGCATAACCAAATCGCAAAGTGGCTGCCCTATGTCCTCGATAGCCACACGAATTTTATCTTTGAGGTCTTGAATCGACGCTGGGCTGTTGGCGACGTTGTTGATGATCGGCCGGCTTGAGTTCTTGTGTTTACTGAACTTTATAAGCCTTAAGACCCGGGTCTTTATGCAAAATACGGTGTAATGACGTTTGTGGAATGCCCAATTCCAAAGAACAACGAGGAATGGACAAACCTGGGTTTTCTTCAACACTTTGGGCTACAGCAGCAATATTCTCAGTTGTTCTTGAGCGACGTGCACGGGTTTTATTCTTCACATCACTAACTTGTCCCAACAGCTCGAATTTTTCCAGCAATTTCTGTATTGCGGTCCGACAAGGTGCTTCACAACGGCCAAAAAATGGTTTAGTTTTGCGAACTGTGACTGCAAGATTTTCACCATTTTTGTAGTGAATTTTAATAATTTCAATGCGTTGTTGAAGCATGTATCGTTACATTTTTAGTAATGGCGTAGTTTCTACCTGTCAAATGTCAAAGAATAAAAGCTTCAAAAGTGACAGTAACCGAAATAGAGGGCCCATTGACATACTATACATGGACTGCTAGTGAAATGTCAGTTTCATACAAACCTGCGAGGAAAAATGAAGCAAACATAAGCAGAAGCACTAGCCCTTTTGGTTCAGTGCGGCGAAAGTAGGAAAGAGATTTCAACCTCTGCGCGCCTTTGCTATTTTTTTTACATAGAACACAGTGCCATCCATTGTAGAAACATTGCAACTGCGCAAAAATAACGACTTATTCAAATTATTTCAAACGATCTATAACAGATGGCAGTATGGCACACTCAGCACACAAAACTCGACACAAACCAAATCGCACGAATTGCTCGATGACATTTGAATGTTTTCGTTTCTCTCCGCCGTGAACCAAAAGAGCTAGTGCTTATTTTTGCTTCAACGAAAAATTGGCTGCTAGCAGTCCATGTATAGTATGTTAATGAGAGGGCCATTCACAATAACACCTCTCATTGGAAAACTCTTTACAACAGTACCGATTTCAAGCAGTCTTGTGTAACCTTCGTCTATGTCCACTTACAGAGAGGGTATGTCCACTGAGGGTGCTCTTCATTACAATGTCAGAAAGGTAGAAGAAACGTCCCGATCTAAGAAAATTGTCCTTTGTACCTTCTTGGACGCTGAGGGCGACTTCGACAATACTACTAGACAGCTTACATATAGCCTAGGTTATAATGCCATCGGCTATGCTGATGACCTAGTGATTTATATCAGAGGCAAGCTTAGCCCTACCATTACTTGTAGTATGCAGAACGCACTGCCACGTGTCTCAGAATGGTGCAATATATAATCCCAGCCCAGTAAGCGTCTGTATGGCAGAACTTGGGGTCTTAGTCCCACAATGAAATACCGGTCGTACATCATGATAGAGTAAGGTCCATTATCACGAACGCGGCAATTGTTTGGTGGCCAAAAGTACTTAAACGGACAACGGTTCAAAAGCTACAAAGGTTACAGCCTGTCTCAGTATTACATTTGCGATGTGCACCTGCCCTACAACAGCATTAGAAGCTATTATAGAGGGATTTCATCTTTACATTTATTTATAAGGAAGGTGGCAGCTATAGCTAGATATGCTATTAAGCTACAGCTGGAATATAAGTTTTAAACCAGCTGACCATGTTCTGTTCCATTCCGACATTATGGTTAGGGAATACAGTTTTGGGAAATTATTTGAGATAAAAATACTGTACCGCACATAATGGGCCAATGGGAAAATGGTGTTCCAACACTGGACCCAAAAAGTACGTTTTGGTACGGTACGGTAGCTAATATTTTGACATTTGCTAAAGTATTGAGGAGAGACGAAAACACTTATTCAATGGAATAAATCTCTGTTTAAGACTAGAGTTGAGTAAATTTTTAAACACACAGCTGTGACATTTTTAAACAAAAATATGTTTCAGCATCTGTCATCTGTCCTCATTTATGACACTATCGGAACTACTCTATTGATTTAGGCTTATGGCAAATGAGCAAACAACTTGAATTCAGAAGTAAAAGCTTTGTCTTTCTCTTTCTTTTCATTCGAATTATTGCTAGTACGCACGTTTACCCACGGCTGATAACTGACAGCAGCAAAAATTAACAAAATTGTGCCAATGACGACATAATTCATTGATTGGTGACATTGAAAACTTTAGTCAACTTAAGTTGATTAGATTTGCATGGGCAATATTTTCTCTGAAGGAAAAACTAGACTGATCGGGGACGTCACATTTACTACATTTCCCCTACGTCCAAATTGGCAGCGATCGCGTGACAGAGTAAAGAGCGTCGCAGCAACCGACGATCGGACGATTAGAATATCAAATCTAACTGCAATGATCCTATTGTGTGTCCAGTGGCACTCCTTTGATTCTATGTGGTTTGTGGTCGCGAATGTTTTTTCCGAGATCGCTCAATCTACATACATCATATACTCCTTCTGTTACAGGACAAGCAAACTTTGGAACTCGCATCCTGTAGATATATTTCCAGAAGACTACAATTTGCAGCAATTTAAGTGCAAGACAAACATATATCTGCGAGCATCTCGGGGCGCTGATGAAGCGTTATAAGATCGCCTTTTCCAGAAAAAGTATTAAAATAAAAATAGCTATAAAAAGTAGTTTGGTCGCTTCAAATCAAACAAGGTTGATTTTTGTCGCGCCGTTGTTTACCGTGTAAAATGGATACGAAGCCTGGTCGCGCTTATGAACGACCGGTATTAGGACGCGCATTTGGGTAGCGCTACAGACAAGAAATGTGACTGGCCAAAGTTCATCGTTCGGTCTTGCGATGCCAATCCAATTAGAACGTAGCCAACATACAATCAAAATGTCACTTAGTCGACACATTTTGACTTACCTAATTCGTCGGTTGTCCCTCCATAAACGTCAACTATAAAACCTGTTCACATGATTAATCTAGGCCAATGAAAATTCAGACATACTAAGACTGCTTGCTGTCAGAGTTAGCATAAACTAGAGTTTTAAAGGTTCCCGTTGTGATTTGATGAAAAACGTCAAACTCACTTTGATTTTCGAAATCAGCTGTCAACAGATGTAACCCATCAAATCATGTTATCACTAACACAACTATTTAAGTTTAGGATAACCGTGAAAAGGGCCGTATCTTTTTTGTTTAAGCCTTCCACATTTTTCTTTAAAAGTAAACAAATTTAGGTTAGGTTGAGTAGGGTGTGAGTTCATCACATTGGACTAGGCACCATATTGGGCCATCGCCATCCCTGGGGAATCTTAACGGTCAACAAGGCTAACTAAGCCCCTTCGCCCAAACAATTAATTTCCCTGCAAAACCTGACAATTGTTACGTTTACGAGGCCAACCTCCTCCAAATTGTCGAAAAAGTACCTTCCAAGGTATTTCCTCCTGTACCGAGCTTGACATTCACAGAGGAGATGAGTTATATCCTATGCGACATGTAAGTCTTCGCAGTACCTATGTGTCCGTATCTGTTAAACCTAATCTCTTAGCGTGCTTCCTTAGAAGACAATGCCCAGAGAGTATCCCTATTGCTGTTCGTAGCTGAGCTTTAGTAATTCCGCAAATTTTCTGACAACAATCTGACCTGGTTCTGCGGGCATAGTGCTCTGAGCATTGTGCGGCAGCTCCTGACTAGTTCAGATTTGGTGCTGAAGGACTCTAGCGCCTTTAGCGCAGCCTGACTATCAATCTAGATAGCGATATTTTTGTTGGATATTGATCCCATATCAAGTAGATCCGCAGCTTTGAGAACCTCTGCCTGCAACACACTGCATGTATCCGGAAGTCGTAATGACACGTGTAGGTCTATATCCCTAAAGTAAACGTAAATACCTGATCCTGTACCCTTCTTAGTTTTGGAGCCATCCATATAAATCGAGATTTCATTGTCATTCGAAACCTCATTCTTTTGCCAGTCCTCCCTATATCTGGGTATTGTACTTCGTATGGAGTGTCGAAGTCAATTTCCTCCAAACTTTTATCCGTTTTATCGGGGATGTTGGAGAAAGATTCCATTAGTATGGAGCTATGTCCTATACCTGTCTTGTTTTGAAAAACCCCACGTTAATTAGCCGAAGCGCACTATTAGCTGCTTGCAGTTTTATTTGTAGGTCCAGGGGTAAAAGATACATAAACGCCTCAAGTGCAGCTGTGGGTGTGGTGCGTAAAGCATCAGTGATGGCAGTGCAGGCTGTTCTTAGTACCCTGGTCAACATATCCCGTATATATAACTTATTTGTGCCTCTCCACCAAACAAGAGGCCCATAGGTAAGGATGGGTCTAACCAACATGATGTACAACCAATGCATCTTTGTTGGACTCAATCCCACTTTTTTTCCTGCTGTTCTTTTACAAATGAAGCGAGTATTATGAGCATCACGGACTCTTTCCTGAACATTAAGTTTCCAATTCAAATTTTTATCTAGGACCATATCAAGATATCTTGCTCCACTCCGCCTATCATAGGTAGTTTGAAGGGTGGTATCTTGTATTTTGTACTAAAAAGTACTCGTTCTGTCTTTTCCGGGTTGACACGAAGTCCACACCGTTCAGCCCACTTTTTGAACTTATTGAGGGCTGATTCCATAGTTTCACTCAATGTGTTCAAGAATTTGCCTCGAACTAGAATCGCCACATCATCCGCGTAAGCGGTTACGTTACGCTAAGGCCTGCGTTACTGAGTTCTTTAAGTACATATATCGGCGTTTATGACAAGAACCCAGAGAAGGGGAGAGTTGACCCCTCCTGGGGAGGGAGTTCAATAACCGATTTTCTTATTGAACTATGTCCGAGAGTGGAATTGGTATTTCTGGTGAGGTGACCAGCATCGTGCAAAGCCAATTGGTAATGCTATGATCTACATTTATTCTTTCCAGAGCGCGTTTGATTGCCTCTGCCCTGACGTCATTGAAAGCCACCTCAATGTCTAAGAAGGCATGCTAATGAAAATTCCTTGTGGTGTAGCGTGTAGAGCTATTTTTACCGATTTATCCTTTTAGATATGCGTACTGGGGGCAGATCACGTAAAATAAAAACGATTGAACGACATGGTTTTCACGCATGCTGTCTCTCTCATATCTATGGCAATAAACAGAGACTGCTATTGTCGAAACGATGTCGTTCGATCGTTTTCATTTTACGTGATCTGCCCCCTGAGCATTGCACAGATTTCCATTGCAACTCAAATTTAAGGGACTGAATTGGAAAGTGCCGCATCTAACGAGTTACAAATCCTACCAGCTTTTTACTTCGTCTTGCAGATTATACTCAATTCAGCTGCTGTCATTTTCCCCAGTGACTAATTTTATTTATAGTTATTACTTCACATCCCCAATTAACACACAATAACACTCCCACACTTTCAAAGCGAACATAAATTCATAGCCGATAATAATTTTTCCCAAAACAAATTATCCTTAAATTGTTAACACGAGGCATGTCACCCTTAACCACATAGAAAATAATATGATCAAATTACCTACAAACAAACGTACTAAAATAAACTATTAAAATAATAAATAAACAAATGAACAACAAAAATTTCAGACATCTAGTTAGATGAAAGCCTCTAGCCAAACGCAAACATAAAACTCCCCTGCGCGCCGCGTGCTTCAATAGCCCACCATAATTTTAAAGCTGCTGTGTGGCCAGGCCTGTGAACTCTAATTCATATTTATTACGTGTTTTCGCGTGGAAACTCTACTCCTCCTCTTCTCGATTTTGCACATAAAACCGTTAAAACAAAAGCAAATATTAATTAATATCTCAATCAGGAGGCTATGTCGTCCTCTACTATTTACGGGGGTTGGGTAAAAAACTGCAAGCTTTTAAAATTGCTACCAACCATAGCCGCTAGCCTTGGGCTATGGGGTTTGTTCACAAACCCAGTTATCCCATGTTTGCTTTGCCATTATTTACCATTGTAAAAATCACCCTCTCCTGCTCATTTGCACTTATGATAGTAATGTGTGTGTGTGTGCAGTGTTTAACCCCGGCAATATAACATGGGGAATAACATTGTTGTGCGGCTACCACCGCGCCGCTTAACCGGAAAATAAAAAAATTTTAAAACCTACGTGGTGGTTCTTAATTAACTGTGATTAACATCAACGCTCATTGTTATGAGCCATATGAACTCAGCACAAAAAAAAACGAAGCTTTAGTGTGCCAGTGCATACATAAATGACTCACTTGAAGAACATAATAATATTTTGTAACAATTCGTGTCCATTTGTATAGTTTATAGGCTTTTGAGTTTTCATGGTTATAGGCATTTCAATATTTGGCCAGTAAACGCAGTTAAGGAACAAGCTTTTTTGTTTGCATATCCAATTTAATTTTTTTGAGTGATGGTACCAAATTGCATCGAATTTTTGAAACAGTATTGGGTCGTACTTCAGAGCAGGTCCTTTAAAGTGGTAGCAATCAGTGTTTTGCTCCATAACTTAATATTCACGAGAGAATATCAAAGTTTACTTAAATTGAAGACCTCCGCCTTGAACTTGAATAGCGGAGGGTAAACCATAATTTTTCAGTACTCAATGAGGTCCGAAGGTTGCATGCGAACTCTCCTGCGGTCAGGGGCGTAGCGAGGGTTCGAGCCTTGGGGGGGTGACATTCATTCAAATGCCGACTTATTTCAGGAATTTGCCGACTGTATAGAAATCATGAAAATCGGCCCAGCGGCTATCGAGTTATATCTAACGTCAGCGAATTTCACCCTATAGAAAATTTTTTTTTTTTAATGGGAGGTCCCACGCCCCTTTGTCCAATTTTGACCAACACAGGACATATTCCGGGCCAATACCTGAGGTCAGCTGTAAATTTGAACTCAATCGATTCGGTGGTCTTCGGGATATAAAATTTTGATTGTTTTTGTTTGTATGGGAATGTTCGCCATACAGGAATACACCTGGGCCAATACCTAAAGCATCATTTGCATGAGAGCAACCAACTATCTACAAACGAACAAATATTCGCAAGTTTTGACAGTCCGGTCACATGAACACTTTTCTAGGTCGCGGCAGTTCGCGATTTACAGCCATCAGCTGTATTAAGAAAATGAGTTTATATACTGTTTAAATAGGGAATTTCGTTTTCCAAACTTTTTGCAGCGAACGAAAACACCCTTGCCGCGAATTGTCAAAGTTCGCAATCCACCAATCCATCAATAAGCCGAGTTCCACAAACTAGCAAATAACATATTCCGTCGAATTTAACCTTAAATTAGAGATGCCGCCCGTTCTTTTTAAAATCGAATCGAAACTCGCTAAATTTAAATGTGTTCAGTCGGCAAATTCAGCGATGCCGACAGTCTTTTTAAAATCGAATAGAAACTCGCTAAATTTTAATGTGTACAGTCGGCAAATTCAGTGATGCCGACAGCCTTTTTTTAAATCGAATAGAAACTCGCTAAATTTTAATGTGTTCAGTCGGCAAATTTCATTTTTAAAATCGAAACTCGGAAAAGGTACATACAGTCAAAAAAATATAAATTCGCATTTCCGAAAGGTGGAACCTTTGAAAATGCCGTCTTGTTTACATTTACGAGTTTAAAAACATATACCTAATGCAAATCCAAACTCACTTCTTATTTTTTAACATTTTGTTCCGAGTCAAATTTTAACATTTTTTAAATTTTTTTTTTAAATTTTTAATTTTTTTTTTTTTTAAATTTTTAGAATTTTTTTTAGCTGCTCAAGTTAAAATGTTACTTCCTTGATTTGCCGACTCTTTAAAACGGTGGGGGGTGTCGCACCCCCCCACAACCCCCCCTCGCTACGCCCCTGCCTGCGGTAGCAGTATATTATGCTATTAAATTTGCACCCAAAGATTGATTTAGGTGAGGTTGGGATAGAGGGGCAGCTTGCTTGCAATAGGTATATGCAATTTTCACCCAGAAGCCATTGAAGCCCATTGTGAGAGCAATAGTACATGATAGGACATGCAACTAAAAAAAAAAAACAATTCGGATCTGTTCTTGAATTTTCTTAAATCTGGTAGAGGTATAATTGCTAGATTTTCCAAGCCGTCAAAGAACCGTCTTCCTATACAAGAGTAGCGTTCCTCTTCATCCCTGCAACGTCTGCAGAAGTCTTTCGTGAAGATACCCAGTCTTTTGGCTATTTTTCCAATAATGCCGTGTCCGGCTATTACCCCGACTACCAACCGGACTTGATTTCTATCAAAATGTGTTAGGATGACATTTTAGTGTCAGTTGCGGGCCACAAGCTGCGAGTTATAATTATTACAAATGGAAGTGTTGTTTCAACGTTCTTTAGCAAAGTTTAATATGACACTGTCAATGACGCTCTTAGCTGCGTTGAAAGCTGGTAGTACTTGTCTGTCATCTAATAGTAGGTATGTCCATTTCAGAGCCGCATCTGGCCACTTTATCTTCTAAAGATGGTCTTCCTATTACAGATTTTGTTGCAATAATTTCGGCTGCCTATATGGTTGGTTTAGATACAAGCTAAATGAAGAGAGAGGTTGGTGCAGTGGCTATTTTTTTTATCTCTAACGCCATGTCCTGTTGGCAAGTGTTATAGAGGAAGTATATTTAGTCTTTTCTTGGTTTATTTATTACTAGCTATATCCATCCGGCTTTCCCAGTGCGCAGGTATTGTATTGCCTACAGGGCGATGACAATTTTTACCAAATTCTACAACATAGCTTACAAAAATGTCGGGAAATAGCGTATCTGGCTTTTTATATGTGAGGTGCCACGCCTCTTAAAAAAATTTAAAATTTTGTAATATTCTTCTTCTTTTAAGACTAAAAGCCAAATCACAATGGCGCTTTGCCGCTTGCGTGCGTTGACAGATAAAGTAGAACCAATGCTTTCATATGGTGCAAGCCAAAATGCGGCGTCAGGCTTCGGGTCGCGTTTAGATCGTAAATATCGTAAAGTCCAACGCGACGCCCAAGTAGAGCAACTTTCTACTTTCGGTGGCGTTTTACGGCTTTGACATTTCATTTTCGGTTTGGTTTGTTCGATTTGATAATATTTAAAGTGGTAGAGCATATGCCGTTCATGTTGGAGTAGCGTGGGTTCACTTAGGGTATACACGTACTCGTTTTTAGTAGAATATGAGGTTTTTGCAATACAAATTAATTATTTTACTGTGTGGAAATGACGAGTATTATTTTTGTTGTAATGCTACTAGTGATTTCTTTAGATTGTTGAACAAAAAAAAAATATGTGCTCAAATGTTATGTGCACGCTTTTGATATTTTAATTTTGTCTGAAACTACTCTGTGCTTTATACAATTTTTAAACGAAATAAACATTTTTGTTGAGAATATTTATAGTTTCTTTTTCTAGTCGAGGAAAAATCTAATTTTCTGCGATGTGCAAATGATAGGTATTAATTTATTACTTGGTGTACCCGCTCGTTTGTTCGTGCCAATGAATTGCAATGCATAGGTAGATATAGCTACATATTTTCTATTGTCTATCGGGACAATGCACATGAAAATGCGTACCTTTGTCCGACTTTGACCCAAATTCATGGAAATTCTCCGTCCTATATTGAAGATTCCCTGTAAATTTGAACTCAATAGGCGGGAAGGTTTTGAAGTCCAGCCATAGGAATATAAAGAAATATCTGGACAAGACAGCAAAGATCTTCGCGGAAATATAGCAAACAAAATTCCGTGTACTTAATTGATACACAGGCAATGACCCTAATTAGAGGGTCAAAAAATCCTTTCAATATGCATTGTCATTACTGGCGATGGGTGAAGGGAAGGAAAGGGAAGGGATTTTTAATGTAATTTGCCCATATTTTCTCAACCAAACTAAACATATACCTGCATCGCCTGAAAGGACTTTCATGGGAAGGCTTGTACCTGTGTATCTATGTATTTATTGTTATTTATTTATGCATTTTTTACTATTTTAAACACATTTCCTTTTAATTCGTGCATTAAAATAACAAGCAAAAAGGAGTAAACTTGCATTCTACTCTGAATTCGGGTATATTAACATAAACCAAACAGAACTTTCAATCTCTCATACTCTAGTCTCTCAACGCGCCAACGCTCTGAAGCGGCATTTAGTTTTGGAAAACTGCGGCTTGCGTGCGTTGACATAAAGTACGGTAAAGTTTCTAAAACGCCTGTCAACGCACGCAAGCGGCAAAGCGTCGTTGTGATTTGGGCATAAAGCTTCCATACAATGTCAAGATAGAGTGTTTTAAATAACTTTGCTGTATATTAGTTCCTACGCCCTTTTCCCAATTTCGCCCACATTTCTCAAAGTGCTTTAATCAAACAATGTTCCTACATTAATGTTACAAATCTCCGCACCCAGTGTGCGAATTTCTAGTAAATCCTGGACACTAAAAGGGATTTTTAGTGCCGCGCAATACTACATCTAGCTATTAAATGGGAAGGAAGTCTGCAGGTCGATTACGGATATAGCTGGGCAGCTATTATGGCACTCGACACGCAAGCAACTAGATCAAAGTTTGTTTAGCAATGCCGCAATTATCTTGACGAGATTGCAGGTAAATGTTGTCAAACGATCCAGCCAAATAAGGTAGCCGCCTTCATCTAACGGATGTATGTGGAGCAGCAGTCCGGTACTCACAACGAGGATTTAAAAGTTCACGTTATTGTAAAAGTAGCACAGTATCAGTATTAGTACAATTATTCAGATAAATTCAGTAGAAACTTGATGCCAAAACAAGACGGAGGCTTATTTTTAGCTTATTTTTGTAAAAAGTGTTAAAATGAGTTCCTTTGTGGGAGCGATGATGGGCCACTATCTGCCCATAGAATGGCAGCCTCTGCAATTACTTCTGTACTAGTTGTAGTGACGAAGAAACTATTGTCGATTACTTTTGTAACTCTTCATTCCAGGATAACCTGAGTGACTTATAGTCCAACAGGCTTCATTGATATCAATCCTCATTGTAAGTAACAGATAACCGTTTCGACTCCTTCTAAATCGTTGGTGGTAGATTGCTCGAAAAACCCTCTTTCTATACAATTTCTTCTTTCTCCTCATCTCTTTAATGTAGTTTGAAATATAAACGAGTGCGCCTCCAGTGACGCAATGTCATGTCTACTATAAACAAGCGAAAGTCTGCCACTGTCATCTTCCGTCTTGTTCTAAATGAAGAGATACTCAGAATTCCAAATTGTGTATCAATCATCTCAACCTTCGTCCCCCTTTGTCCTAGTACAAATTTAGTCGACTTGATTTTATTTTAGTCACCTTTCTAGCCTCTTATTAAGGAATTATTCACCTCTTCTCAAACAGCATGCCCAGTCTAGTGGTGTAGTGTAGCCATCCCCTCTCATAATTGGTATCAAAAAGAATGAACCTAAAACCTGATCTAAATGTGTCTTGACTTAGCCGAGACAAGTACCCCACTAAAACTAAATTAAAAATACACATTTTATCATGTTAAGAAGACGACTTTGGGAGCTTTGATCGGTCCATTCGCCAACTAACAGGGCAATTTCACCGACAAATTTGGGTCAGCAACGGCCGGCGCGATGCCATTTCCCATTTTATTTGTGGACAACTCATCTAGTGTACATCTCATCCATTGCCCAATGTCATGAAGGGGGTTTTATAGACTACATGTCTTTTTGAAGCCACACAAGTTGCGTTAGCTCTTTTCTCCCCATGAAATACTAAGCAGAACGTAGTCTACCTCCAAGGTGTTGTCATTACCATGTTCCACTTGACATCCTCATATCGTATGAGTATAACACAAAATCTTGATGAAATTCCAGCAACACTCAGACAAGAGTGTTCTTGATTTCTAATTACGTCGCATGTACATATTTCGCGTACGCCACTTTGACGCACAGAATCCTATTCAAAATGTCATTCGATTCAAGGACTGCCTAAAATTTCTATTTCATTCTCATGACAAAACGAAAAATAAAAATAAAATAAAAACCCACTTGACAAAGCCAATAAGCCTCCTATTGCCATTATTTAATTTCCTCAGATCAAGTTCACTTCTGACAGCATCCATTCTCAAAGGAAGCCAAGTTCACTTTATATCTGCACTCGCTCCACCAACTTACCTGTTATTATCCACAGCTCTTTCAAACAGTCCTCTCGACTTTTCGCAATTGCCACGTTCTTTCTAATATCCTGTGGCGCTTCGAGCATTGGGAAAATTAACGCACCCATCACTGAGTACACAACGACGAGCACCACTAGACCAGGTGTCGAGAACAACACCTTCAACACCTTGCTGAGACAACCGACTCCTGATGATGGTGGGTGTCGTGTTTCGATGAGGTCCGCTCGATCCACAGCAGCGCCTCCTTCTTCTATCGTCAAAGTTGACGAGAGTTGCTGTTGATTTTGTTGACGATATTGCTGTTGCTGTTTCTGGTGGTGGTGCAGGTGCTGGTGTTGCTGATGGTGATGGTGGTGGTGCAATTGATGTTTATGTTGCTTCACAGGTGTGATACAGGTTTTACTGATGCCGCCGGTCGCGATTTTGATTTCGTTTTCGCCGGAAACCTGTTCAACGTCCGACATTTTAAATTCGAGTGTCGTTCACTCATTTAGATTTCGTTTGCTGGGCCAGCAAAATAGGACACACACACACTGAGAGTAAAAAAAAGCAACACTCGCGTAAAGTACACACAATAACAACACTGAAACTGAACACTGATTGACTGATGGTGGCGGCCAGTTAAACAATCCCAACTGCAGTAGTACTTCGCGTATTGTACTGAAATTCAATTTCGTTTGTTTAATGTTATCGCCCACATCCTTGGCGCACAATGGATGTGTGACTATCAGTTCTGCACTCAGCTTGATTGGATGGAACTCCAGTAGGTAGAGTGGATACTTTAGGTAGATTACGTGTGATCTCAGTATTCATTTAGCCTGCAAAGAGAGGAAAAAGGACGAACAATTAGATCAATCTAACAAAGAGCATGCATTTTGATAAAGCAACAAACAAATTTCATTATTGTCAGGCACAAACGTTGTCCCATAACCTACGTGACACATCAATGCGCGCAGCACCGATGTCATAATTATGTCGTCGTCGGTATCCCCGATGTGAACCTTCTCCTGCATCCAATTAGCAGTTGCCGTAGTTAAATAAAATGGAAATGTGATTATTTCTCTATGCGAGTGTTTTTGTTGTTGACGTGTGTCCTTTTGTCTATGCTAACTATGCATATAGTGCCAAAGCAAAGGGAAAGCTTTCTTTTGTTTTCCTTTTTGCTGGCAAAAAAGATTCATGAAGAGATTCGGAGAATTAAGGATTCACAGCTCTGTGACTTCTCCTCCGAATGAATGGACGCGCAAGTTGTCAATAAAAACAAATCTAATTAACTGATGCTTAAGCAGAGGGCGATGAGGGAACGCGGGTATCCTTGCTCCAACTACTCGAAGAAAAATAACATAATTAGAGGGATGGAGTTTTATTATTTCCTCGAAAGGTCAAATGCGAGTATCTTGCTGGCTAAGTCTTGTGGAAATAATCGACCGAAAGTCAAAGAGCTATTACAGTACAGGATTATAGTGAGCGTGCTCGGTCGTCGTGCTGTTTATTTGCGCTTAAATGTTGAGTGAATACTTCAACCCCAAGTGTGGGAGAGGGTGGCGGACGGGTCGTAAACGGAGGCGAGAACAATTCAATAAGGCACACACAAAACTAGGCCCAGGGATGCGCACAAGGCGTTCCAACTCAAATGTTTATTTTAATTACTGTTTGCTCTTTGGTCAGTATAGGTATACGACTCGACTCGTGGCTCTGGGCGGCAATTTGAGGGGGGATGCCAGGGACGTGCTATTTCATTGGTATCATACTTTTCAAGATTAGATGAGAAATAACG
The DNA here is from genome assembly GCA_949372485.1 of Cheilosia soror. Taxonomy (NCBI): domain Eukaryota; kingdom Metazoa; phylum Arthropoda; class Insecta; order Diptera; family Syrphidae; genus Cheilosia; species Cheilosia soror. The sequence continues at coordinate 84,423,561 of OX443561.1, forward strand.
TCTTGGGTGATTTACACATTTGATTCAAGTCGTATCCATCGACTTAAGGACTTAGTGAGTTGGGCGGTGAAATATCATAAAATACTCAGTAGCTAAAGTCTTCTTAAGGATGCCCTTCTTGTTGTTATTACCATTTTAATTTGTCGTTCTATTGTGTAGGGATCATTTCGACTATGGAGTGCTCTGTGACTGTGAACCCTTTAATGCAGATTGGAAGAAAATTGCGAGAAAGGAGTATACTTAAATGTGAAACTCTTTAGAACGCTCTGAAATAAAACCGACAGACAGTTTGATGGTTCAATTTTAAAGCGGGGTATGTTACAACTTTTAATCCATCTAATGGGGAAGCATATCGGACTCCGCTGTGAAAAAATGTCAAGTCAATTAAGTGCAGACTACAGATGGACGTCAGATTATATTGGTAAATATTTCGCATCAGGCTTGATCGCATGATGGAGGAGACAAAAAACGAAACACCACACATGCGAATAAAAGGGTGCAGGGAAATAAGTCCAAGGGAACTAAGTCCCTTACCTACCCCCGATGTCGAAAATTACTTCGATTTCCACAGTTTCCGCATTCAGAGATATGGAAGTGCCAAGCTACTAAGAGCAGTGTAAGCTCGACATAGGTATAGCAGGCTAAATTTTAAAGAGCAGATAATCCGGAAAATGGTGAAGGTTAATCGGACTGTCACCATTATATCCGGATGTATGGCAAAAGCTAGAGAACTCATAAATATGCAACTCAATCCGAATATTTTAAATCCCGGTCATCGGTAAAAACTATTTGTACTTGAGAAGAATAAGCACAATGCTCCGAAGAGATTTTAATTTATATAGGAGGAAAAGCCATGAAGTTAAAACTGCCCCAACAGATGGACAGCGAACGAGTGAAGTGTTCAACCATATAACGATGTAGGAGCACAACTTGTAGCAAGGGTTGTCAGTTGTCACCCGTTTCAGTGCAGAACCTCATTCGGTGTAGGATAATCATCCGTCCGATTCACTTGGAGCAAAGTGCTTAAAAACCCTTATGGCATTCTGTCCATACGTAGCTGCGCTTCATACGAACGCTTTCGTCATTTGCAGCTGGTTGTACGCTTGCTTGCTTCTGGCATATAAACAAACGAAGTTGTGTCCACGAAGCGGCAAAGTCGTTGCGACTACGAAAATGCGACTTTGTCGCTTCGTGGACAGAGCTTCTTCGACAGAGCTTCGTTTGTTTATATGCAAGCTGCAAGCAACCTACAAACAAGCTGCAAATCACGAAAGCGTGCCTATGAAGCGCAGCTACGTGGACAGTAGGCCTAAGTCTGTCAGTACGGTGAACTGAAAAATCAAATAACTTTGCAAAACAGCCCAACCATACTAACACTTAAACGAGGGATCATGGATTGAGAAAGTTTTGAAAAACCGGGACTAAAAAATTACAAAAAACAGAAGGGTTTCGCAAGATATTACAAAAGTGAGATCTCTCTAGATACCAATCCTCACCTTAATGTTCATAAAGAAACATGGCTTTCAGGTGATTAAAAAAAGCCATCAGCCAGATTGATGGTAGTGCGATCGACGTAAGACTCTCCTCCAGTAATCTAGAGGATGTTCGAAGGTTCTGCCAACATAGACTCGGACCATTACACTTTTGTAGCAAAGTTACAGATGCGGATATCTCAGACTCCAACACAACGAAAAAATACTGCGAGGAGATTTAACGTTGAACCGCCAGAAATTTTTGTCGATCGTGTCAGGAACTCTTAAACTATCAAGAAGCCCTATGAAGCCCGAAGACCAATGGTATATCGATGGGAAGAGGTCATAAAAGGTTTCACCTCAACCATACACGCAGGAAACCCTTGCTTGATGAAGAGTGCCAGCAAAGCCAATCAAGTAGAGCAACTTTCCTACAAAATGGCGCTGCAAAGAACGACGAAAGCGGCTCGTAAGTTCTACGAGCAAAAGTGAAGAAAATATCATTGGTTTTCTCAGGAGACGAACGGAAAGCCCGCAATCGAGGAACTAGAGAGGTGCTACTCCAAAAGCATTGTTCGGAAATTTTACCAAAAAGTTAAAAAAACGCGTCAAATCAACAAGACCCGAACATAAACCTGTAGACATGAGCAAATAAACCTTGTAGTATAGTATCAGAGTCAGGATATGGAAGATATGGAGTTAAAAAACGTGTCAAATCAACAAGACCCGAACAGAGATAGAGACATGTAGTATAGACATGAGCAAATAAACCTTGTACTAAAAGGTAGTGTCAGAGTCAGTGCTGAGGTTATGGAAAGACAACTTCTGGAAAAATCTGAAATCTGAACGCAGTAAGAGAAAACTTCCGTTTACCGGATCGAAATGAAGTGAGGATAGCGCAGTATCTAAATCGAGTCCATCACGGCTGCTGAACCAGACGAGACGGCCCACCACCAGCTGAGCTATTTAAAGAAGCGGGAGAAGACTTGCTGCATGCTGCATACGCCACCTCATCTCTAAGATTTGGTCGGATGACAGCATGCCTATAAATAGAAACTCAGGATCATTTGTCCGGGCCACAAAAAAGGAGACCCTCTGAACTGTGCCAACTATATATATTCAAGAAGTCCGCATCGATATCCAATCCACTACCTGTTTACTCATTTTAAGGGCTCATAATGGCAGTAGTTATAGAGACGAGTTATATAGAGCCGAGTATAGTCTTGGCTTCTGAGAAAAAACTTGTCAGATTGGGCAAAATGACAATGGAGAACACTAGCAGCAGTCTCACTGAGACCTATGATATCAGCAAAAGATTTAGACAAAGTGATGCTAGCTGTCACTGGTGTGTTTGCAATTACGGAAGCGGCCAATCATGGGGCTTAGTTGTGAACGAGTGTAAAACTAAGTCTTGTCAACAAAAAGGGACACTCAACATCGACGATTCGGGCAGTACGTTGTAATAGACGCCTATAACTTTGAGGTAGTTAGTGACTTAATTCCTCGATTCCGCGATAAACTCCGAAAATGACATCACATCAGAAATTAATTGAAGAAAACTTGCCAATATTTGGCCTTAGAAGGCAATTGAGTAGTAAAGCCTTGTCAAGAAGCACAAAGCAAACTCTATATAAGACCATAATCATCCTAATTCCCAGTCCTCCTACACTCGTATGGTGAAGAAGCATGGTCATTAACCATCAAGGGGAATGAAGATCTTCTGATTCTCGGTCCAGTATTTACAACGACATCGACTTGTATATACACGAACAAATCCCAGTGCTCGGACCCGAAAAGTCTTCGTCTCTAACCCATCATAGTGGCAATTTAGTAGAGTTGATAACGCGGCAAGCTTGCGGTGAGCATCTGAAAGCGGTAAGCCAAAGACCGAGCTAAATGGAGAGTCAAGTTTTTTGAGGACCAGGTGCACGCGGACAGTAGGCAAAAATCATAAGTTTATAATGTGATAAATTAAAATCTCTATCAACAGAATTAATGAATATTGACAGTGAAAAAATACGTTGCAGTCTCATAAGATACTCTCGTATTTGGCTGACAAAAAGGCTTTACGACCCCGAATGCCAAGAGCAAAATTATTTCGATTTAGTCGACAGAAAAATGTAAACTAGTTGTCAAAACTTATTCCAAACTTGATAATTATAATCACTGTACATACGGTTCCTATAGAATCCTTCACTATTGCCCCTCTCTGTCAACTAACCTAGAAGCATTTTCCGCCATAACAAGCCTTTGGAAGCAATACCCCCTTAACCTATTATAGAAACTCAATGCAAAGCAAATTCTTCCTCAACTTGTCTCCACGTTTATATTTATATCATTAGAAATTCCATCTAATTAATCAGCTTTGCAAAGTTCATTGAAACATAACCAAATCAATTTGCTACCAATTGTCTATACCATTATCGCACAGATTGTGCTTCGCACAGTCTCTTCTCTTGGCAAAGAGAATCGAACCTCAATACGGCCCCAGGTTGTGCACAACCTGTCAACTCATTTAAAAGGTTTCCTTGCAATTAGTCTCTGGGAAAATATTCTCCGATTTGCATGCATGAGAAATGGAATCCGATAATTCCATCCAAAGAACAGTATACGGGACGTCGGGACACCGACAAGCACTCAAGTGACCTTAATTAGGTTTGCTTTCCAGAATCATTCCGACTTGGTGTGCTATGATATCAACTATCACACTTTTGATATAGGATTTGCCTTTGATTTTGTGGGATGTGCACCGAGGCTTGCCCACACCAGATACGAAGAGTGGATACCGGACGATGGCCATATACAGTCTATCATGGCCTGGCCAGAGGGCAAGAGCAAACTTTTCGGAAAGCAATTGCTAATAGCTTCACTTGCAGGGCGCACAGTTAATTAAAGTTAAACTCTTGTTTAACTTTTTAATTATGTCTAACCCTTTGCAGGCGGGTAACCCCGCCCGAAGTCCCTTTGGTTTGCCAACGGAGCCAGTGAAAAGAATGCCAGTTGTTCGTTGGGTGAGTTTACCTTGTGCCCGTCTTATTCAGAAGATGGTAGCATAATTAAGCATTGTTGCGCAGTGTCGCAGGATAGGGACGTGCATCATTAATGCGTGTTGTGTCCACTTTAACAACTCCTTTGCAATGTTGTTTGTCTCCTTTCTTGTGCTTTATATCACTTTATTACTAGCGGCTTCATTAACGACGCTATTATCCTTCGCGTGGTGCAGTGCTGGCTTAAGGCAAGGATGGAACGAGCATTTTTTTTTTATCTTTTCTCAGATTTTCTTCGTCTTCAGATGCAGAAACTAGCCCAGGGGACGAAATGAGAAACCCACTGCTGCTGCTGCTGATGATGATGATGATGATGATGGTGGTGGTGGTTGTCTTCGGTTAGATGGGGGTATAGGTAGGTTGGTAACGGGTTTTCATTAATGTACTTTTTTCCACATCTCCAGTTGGTGTTGTTTCTCTTTTTCTGTTTTTCTTTTTTATTGTATTGTGCATCCCTGGCCAGCAGCGCAGGAATAAACATTAAGCAATGAAAACGAGGAAATTACATTTTAGATGTAATGAAAAACTGAAGGGAAATGTGACGGCGCCGGTAGAGGTGGTTATCCTTGGATGGTTTTTGGCCTTCTCTTTCCATAGTTTCTGTGGATGGCTTCTTGTTTATTCGTTTTTAATATCTTTTTGATTAAAGTTTTAGTGCTAATTAGAAGATGAAAATTAAAGAACTTGGAGCAAGGATGGTGGCCGCAAAAAGGACTCGTTACAATGTAATTGAATTTGAGGTGTCACTTACCACGCTCAATTTTACCTGAGCCTTGAGCTTGAATGATGTTTTTTTTTCTAAATACCGACCAACGGTTCTTCTCTGGATAACCGGTTGGGTGGAAGGGAAATTGGTGCGGGAAGGAAGGAAATGCTGGTTCGATGAAATAAGCTTGCACTTCACGATTTGTATATGCAGCGATGGTAGTGACAGATTTCTTACTTTGGTGGAGCTACAGTCCGCGTGGACCTGGTCCCCAACCAATATGAGTATATGACTCTCTATTTACCTCGATCTTTTACTTACAGCTTTCACCTAGCAAGCTTGTGCACGCCACATAAAACGGGGTATTCGTATTCCTCTACTGACTTACCACTCTGATTTAGAGACAAGTCAGTAGAGTCCGCGAAATAAATGAAATAAGGCCCAAAAAAATTATACAGGCAACAACAACAACAACGACTTTTAATAAAATCTGGGGTGTTATTTCCTTTTTTTTTGAGGCCTTATTTCCTAATGAAAATTGGGGTCTGTCATTACATTATGAAATAAGACCCCAAAAGAAGAAATGAAATAAGATCCCAAACGAAAAACTAACTAACCTGCTTGTTACTGGCAGATTTGGGGACGTGGGCTTTTTTAGCTGTTCCCGTTCCTGTTCATTTTTCGACGTAAAATTTAGGTTCTATTTAGTTTATTTACAACTCATCACAATTCACAAAGCTCTACTTAAATGCTTATAGGATACTTTTTGGAAGGCATAAGCTGTCACATAAGAGTCTATGTGGACCTTAAATCTCTATGAGTCGTATCAGTAAACGGCACTTAATGATAGCACCTAAACTGATCGTAATATCAGGCAAGTTTCAGCCGAGGTATATGAATAGGAAGGCAAATATTCCAAGCTCTCATTTTCGTTTCGTTCTGCGCATTTGCCAAAAAGGCATACTTTTTCATATAGATACGAATAGTCACAATTACACTCCCGCTCAACTGAATAGGTTCAACAACTCAGTCAAAATGTAGTTGGTAATTTTATTCGGAATTAATTAAGCTATAATATCAATATGAAAGGAGTGGCTCAATATGCGACAACACCAGCAGTCAGAAGGCTTATCATCTGAACTGCTTCAAATTCCCAACGTTCTGTTGCTAGTATCAGGGAAGAATGTGGTGCTAATGCAAGTCTGGCATCTAGAAAACGCATTATTCGGCGTGCCAAGCAGTTGAAGAGACTGAACGTAAAAAAGGAACACATTTCAATGATGTGGGCAAAGCTGCACGACTTCAGTTTGCTCGAGAGCATAGGACGTGGAACAAGGAGGGGCAGACGGTCGTGTTTTCCGATGAAAAGAAGTTCACCTGGATGGACCGGATGCGGATGGCTACAACTATTACATTCACGACCTGCGAGAGGATGAATGTGTTTTAGGTAGCCACCACACCTATGCTATGCAGGGGGGATTACGATGTTCCGCACATATCATTTTATAGGACTTGTGAGCTGCAGTTTGTTACATCGAAAATGAACGCGAATGTGTACAAAACTGTACTAGAAAATGCTTTCCAAATTTTTTTTTAATATTTTTGAACGGATTCCATGGATAACGGTCCCATTCATACCAACTGCCAGAGTTGTTAAACAGTGGATAAAAAAGACCAAAATGTGAAATTGCTCGAGTACTTACTTACTTTACTTACTTATCGGGCTCCCGACCCGTGAAGAGTCTCTGCCTGAGACACTGCAGCCTTCCATCCTCTACGATCCCGGGCACGCTGCTTCCAATTGTCCAGACCAAGCGCTCTGGCATCCGCGATGGCTTGGTCTTTGAAACGGAGGTTCGGTCTTCCTTGTCTTCTCGAACCTGGGGGCTGGGATTCGAAGACCCTCTTGGCTGGAGCATTATTGTCCATTCGCTCGATGTGGCCGAGCCAATGTAGTCGACGTGTTTTGGCTTTTTGGACTACATCCACATCTTGGTACAGCTCATAGAGTTCGCGGTTGTATCTTCTCCTCCATTCGCCCTCCTCGCACACAGGACCAAAAATCCGCCGAAGTATTTTTCTTTCGAAGGAGCCCAGTAGCATCTCTCCCTTCTTGCTTATCGTCCAGCACTCGGCGCCATAAAGCAGAACTGGCAGGATGAGGGTTTTGTAGAGCACACATTTCGTCCTTCGAGTTAGGAGTTTTGAACCCAGTTGTTTTGCCAAACCGAAGTAGCAGCGGTTTCCTAGGGTAATTCTTCGTCGGATCTCCACTAGGGTGTCATTCGTGGAGTTTACGTTTACTCCGAGGTAGGTGAACTCCTTAACTACCTCGAAATTATTGCTATCAATAGTGACGTTTTGTCCTAGGCGGTGGACAGATGCTTGTTTGTTTGTTGATAGCATGTACTTAGTCTTGTCCTCATTTACTACAAGTCCAACGGATTTCGCCTGTTCTTCAATCGCCGTGAACGCTTCTATCACGGCACGCTGGGAGCGACCGATGATGTCAATATCGTCCGCATAGCCAAGCAGCTGGACGGACCTGTTGAAGATAGTGCCTTCCGTGTTGACACCTGCCCTGCGCACTATCTGCTCCAGTACGAGATTGAAGAAGTCGCATGATAGAGCGTCTCCTTGCCGAAATCCGGTGCATGTTTGAAATAGTTCGGAAGAGCTGCTTCCAAACTGCACGTTGCAGCGTGTGTTTTCCAGCGTCGCGCGACACAACTGAATCAGTTTTGCCGGGATTCCGAATTCGGCCATCGCCATATAGAGCTCCTGACGATGTATGCTATCATACGCGGCTTTGAAGTCGATGAATAGGTGGTGGGTTTCGACTTGAAATTCGTTGGTCTTTTCCAAGATTTGCCTCAGTGTGAAAATTTGGTCTATAGTCGATCTGCCGGGCCGGAAGCCACACTGGTACGTGCCGATTAGTGTGTTGCAGAACGGTTTTAGACGTTCACACAGTACGTTGGATAGGATCTTGTATGCGACATTTAGCAGGGATATGCCTCGATAGTTCTTGCAAGACATAGGATCGCCTTTTTTGAAGATGGGGCATATGGAGCTGATAGTCCAGTCATCGGGCATGTTTTCTTCCACCCATACTTGGTTGATGATTCGGTGCATGCTCCCTACCAAAACATCACCACCGTATTTAAAGAGCTCCGCTGGTAGACCATCAGACCCTGCGGCCTTGTTGTTCTTAAGCTTTTTTATAGCTAAGCCAACTTCTTCTATACTAGGTGGTGGAACTAGCTCTTCATTGACTGGACGTGGGTTCTCTTCTTGCCCTATCACTCTCTCTACATGATGCCCATTAAGCAGCTGCTGGAAATGCTGCTTAAACACATCTACTATTCCCTGCGCTTCGGTGACTAGGTTCCCTTCGCTATCTCGAAGAGCCTGCGTTCCGGTTTTGTAGCCAGCAGCCAGTTGCTTAGCTTTTTTATAAAACCTCCGGATGTTATTACGATCGCGCGACTCTTCGATCTCCTTGAGCTGGGAAGCTGCGTAAGCCCTCTTCTTTCTACGCAGGATCTTCTTTTCCTCCCTTCTCCTGGCTCGATACTCTTCTCTCGCTGCCCTTGTTTTGCGCTGCAGCGCTTTCTTGTGTGCATCTTCTGTCACCTTTTTCCTGTACACGCATTCATCATCATACCACGGGCTCTTTCTCTGGGGTGGCTGGTACCCTACGGTGGTTTCGGCTACCTCCTTGATGATGTCGCGATACTGGCACCACTGATTGTTGGCGTTTGTGGTAGGTGAGTGCACAGAGGAGAGTTTCATACTCAGGCGCTCGCTGTAGGCTCTGGCTACTCCAGGTGTGCTAAGGCGTCCAACGTCGAATTTCTTCTTCTGGGCAGTTCGCAGCTTCTTTTCGTTGGACAGTCGAGCTCTGAATTTAGCCGCAACAAGAAAATGGTCAGAGTCGACGTTTGCCCCTCGGAATGTGTGCACGTCGAGGATGTTGGATGCGTGCCTCGCATCGATTAGCACATGGTCGATTTGGTTGGCGGTTCGACCGTCTGGAGAGCGCCAGGTTGCTGTGTGGATCCTTAGCCTTGGAAACCTAGTGCTACTTATCACCGTATTACGAGCTGCTGCAAAATCGATTAGTCGGTAGCCGTTGTCTGTTGTCGTTTCGTGGATTCTGTGCTTACCAACTAATCCGCCAAAGATGTTTTCCTTTCCGACTTTAGCATTGAAATCCCCGAGTACAACTTTTACATCATACTCCGGACAGGCTCCGTAGGCTCCATCCAGGAGGTCGTAAAACTCCTCCTTGATAGGATCTTCTGCCTCGTCGGTAGGGGCGTGTGCACATATTAGGCTTATGTTTTGGAAGGTAGCTTTGATGCGGATCACAGAAAGGCGATCACTTATCGGCTTGAAGTCAATGACTTTTGTCCTAAGCCGATTTCCCACGACGAATCCGCATCCTAATACATGCAATCTTTTGTTGCAGCTGTAATAAATGTCGCAATCTTTTCTTTTCATCATACCTGATCCTATCCATCGTATCTCCTGGATCGCGGTTATATCTGCCTTGTACCGCGTGAGGACAGACTCAAGTTTTTGAGTAGCACCTGGGGTGTAGAGCGTTCGTACATTCCAGGTACATACTCTCAGATCGTAGTCCATTGACGTTCCGGGTCTGGTTGCCATTTGAGGAGTTCCATTATCCGAGGCTGGTTGTGTCTCTCTCATAACTACTGGTTTTTTCCATGGTCGGGAAGTTACCCCGACGGCACAACCCCCAACCTGGAGGACCAGGCCCTTGTTTTGACCCTAGGACAGCGGGCCGGAAAAACCGATGCCAGTAACCCATTTTGGGATATGAGCGCTGCCGTTGACCCATATTGAGGGCTCCTCCGCCACCAACTCCTTTCCAACACCCCGGCTCAGTATTGGAGATCCCCATAGACCTGGTATCCAAATATGTCGAAGCAGCTCATACAGGGATTACACTTTAGTTCGACCTGACCGGAACTGTAGACGCCACCGTTGATTCCATCTAGGGAATTCATCCGCTGCCGCCTGAAACAAGAGGAAGTGTCTTAGTGCGTAGACACTCCTCCCCCCTCTCTCGTTCGCTGCCACCAACGACCTTCCACAGGGGTTGGTTACCCCATCTCCAGTCGAGGTACTAGGCACCCACCAGTCACCAACGTGGAGGTGAGAGTAGGAGTTGGTAGTGAGAGGCTAGAGTGGGAACGCTTGTGTTCTCATATAATCGCATCACTACCCTTAAACCGGCGAAATTGCTCGAGTGGTTGCCATAATCCCCGGATATAAATATTATTGAAAACGTTTAGGGACTATTGTACAAAAAAGTCTTCGAAAACAGGAGACAATTTGATGATCCTGCAAGCCCAATTGGCGCCATTAAAAAAGTCGGGTCAACAATTTCACTAGGAATTATTGAAAAATATTATACCTAAGTATTTTCCAAATCGTATCTATGAAGTTATATTGAACAAAGGAGATAGTACTACATACTAAATTATACTTAAATATGTAGCTAAACGTTAAAAATAACCAAAGCTGTGAATTAATACTTAATATATATTTTTTTTTAATTTGAAATTTTTGAACTTATTCAGTTGAGCCAAAATAAATTTTCAGTTTTCGATAGGTTTTTGGAAAAATAATCATTAAAATTTAGATATGTTTGTTAGAGACCGCAAACTGTGTTGATTCATTAACAATTGATTATTCTATATAAGAAAATTGATTTCATTAAAATCAGTAAGTTGGTTAAAGATATATCGTTTTTATTGAACCTATTCAGTTCAGCGGGAGTTTATCAATGCAATGCCTTCTACTCATTTTGTTTGAACCTTTTTGCATAAGTCTTTATTTCATGGCAACGAATTTCCCCCTTTTAAGTTCGAATTTCCCCAAATCGCTTCTAAGTGCTGACTTTGACCATAAAAGGTCAAAAATCAGCTTTAGGCGATCATAAGAAGCGCCATATATCGGAAAACGTACGTCCACTTTTCACTTCCTAACAAATAATATTGTGAAGTTTCAGCTCAATCGATCGACTACTTTGAAAAGCGTTTACAATATTTTTACAGTACCTACGATTGTTTAAAAATGTTAGCTCAATCGGATTGGTAGTTTTCGAGATATATATCTACGATTTTGTTTTTTTTTTTTTTATGGGAGTTGCCACTCCCGTTCCGTTCTTCAATTAAAATATATAGTTGATTATCTGTAGTACTCTATCCCGTATAGCTTTCTATTAGTGAACGAATTTTTGAAATCGGTTCTGTGGTTTCAGAGCTTACCCCATACAAAGAAATATTATACTACTTTGGAGTGATGGGATATAGATATGTAATTAGAAAAGTATAATGTTTCGAGAGCAATTAATTGAGTAGTAGTTCAAAGAAAGAAAGCAGTACTTTGGTCGTGTTTGCAGTAGGATAGTACGGAGTTTCCAAATGCAGTACAAAACTGCAACTGCAGTACTTCGACAGCACTGATTGTACCAAAGAAGTGTTCCTTACCTTGTATACTTAGGACACTGCTCATATGTTTTGTCGAAGAGCTCGTAGAGACAATCTTTGGTAGCGTCATCGTTTCCTCTGTGGATGCGTATGCGCATATTCGAATGACGTTTGCCGATTTTAGTCTTGATGCGAATTGTCTTAAGACGTTCAATAGCCTGTCGATTAGCTTGCTGTCAGAATCTAACAAATCCACGCCCTCTCTTAGTGACCGTAGTAAATGTCTAAGTTTTCCATCCGCTTTTTGTCCGGGACATCCCATCTTACTTTCTGGATGCCAGTTATATACATATGTTGTCAATACTAAGTCCATCATTATCAGAGGCCCTTGGTTGCTTCGTAGTCGTTGTTTGTTTTTATGTGCGCACAAACAACCAGCTTGACGCTATCTTTACTCAGTACCCCACTTCGGGATATGAGACTTGCCATTAGCCGATAAAAGTTTCATTCGCCACCATCTATCTTCCAGCACCGGGACTATATTGTAAACATTCCACTCTAACCTCTTAGCTCCAAATATATCAGACTAGCTCATGTAAGGTATCTGTCACCTGGTCTATTGATGACACTGTTGATTCGATTTAGTGAATTTATCCCCAGCACGCCCTCCTTCTGAGGGACTGACAGACAGTCAGTTACGACAGAACATTATATGTTATTCTGCTATAGGTTTTGCAACTCAGACTCGACGGATGGGCAAATCGAATAGAGACTTCCCTTCTGCTTAAAATATATAATTTAGGTCTTAAGCTGCTTCAATTGAATTTTTAAAAGTCTCCTTTCGAGAACGACATCTTAAGCTTACTTATACGTACATCAATCATGAATAGCAGATAAATCAGTATTCTTAGTGTCGACTCTCCATCCTTTTGAATAATGCCCAAACTGACAGCGTAAGTGCATCAAAGTGGGCTCATGTTCATAATAGCCAGAGATATTAGATTTAAGGCAGTTTACTCAGCCCGTAATACCATGAAATGAGGCATCCATGGTGTATCCCCATTTGCATATATGTACATCCCAAAAGGGACTCGTCAATCAGGCACTGCTCTAAACCCTCCGCCAGCCCTTTCTTTCCCTTTTGCTGTTGGCAACGTCCCCTGTGTGTGCTTCAAGTTGCCAAAATCCAAACACAGCATAAATCAACCCCGACAACGAACCACTTCTGCATGTGTATACAGTACACACTCTCCATGGTTATTCACTGTAAACTGTACGCCTTAAACAAATTAATTCCAACCAAAGTATCCATATTGACTGCTTTAAATACACACTCTCACTGCCACTGATAAACAAATAAAGCCGCACTCGAAATTTACTTTTTATCCCACGCACCGTTCATATCCTGGATTCGAAGCGTTCTTCTGAAATTACAACGAAATTTACACAAAATCAACACAAGCCACCAGGATGTGTGGCTGCAGATAAATGTCAATAACATTTTGAGACTGTTAGCCATCCATCTGCTCCCCCTCCCCGTTGTTGTTATCAGATCCTTCAATCAGATCACGTCGTCTGCATTTATTCTTTCGATGACGACCGCCTCCGCCACCATCATCTACTAACCAAATGCGATTTTTGAATCCTGCGGCGACGACGGAATAACCGTGCTTTTCACGTATGACATCGCCAAGTTCTCGAGACCACAACGTCTCATGTCCCTCGGTGAGCTTCCGTTTACTATATTATACCTTTTGATAAGTGTGAGCTCTGTGCGGGAATTGCGCAGCATATCCTTTGTGTTTTGCGTCCTGTGTGCATGAGCTCGAGCTGGGAGGGAAATAAAATTAAATTGAAAAACCGCGTCGCCTGGTGTTGAAAAATCAATTTCACTTGAGAGAGGAAGAGAAATAGTAGAAATATAGGTGAAAAGTCCTGCAGCGAAGCACAGCGGAAATGAGCGGGTGATTTTCGTTTTTTGCTTCCGCTTCATTCTTTTCCATGAAATTACCTTAAGTGAGTGCACCGCACACGTACCAATACACATATGCTTATGCTTGTGCATTATGTTATCCTTTTAATGGATGGATAGAGTGGATGTAGGTAGTGGGAAACCGTCCATGACACAAATTCAAGTTGACTCTTAATGCATTTCTCATTTGCATAACAGCGTGTGGGATGTGGGCTGAATAGAGAGGATGATGTCCATCAGGATGAAGTTTTCTTCCTACTTTTTTTTATGTTTGTTCGTTATAAATTGTCGTAGGAACATTTTTGAGAACGGGTTTCTCTCGAGGGAATGCATGGAATTTCCTAACCGGAAAGTGGTTATGCTTCTTCATATATTACTACTTTGAGTACCGACTGCGGTTTCTCACACATGCTATCTGGGGGTTTGTCCTTTTGCAATCTTTCTTCATCCCGGTTTTTTTTTTATTATTTTTTGTGAGTTTTCTTCTTTGTTATTCACTTTCTCGCATTACTCTAAAATTACTGTCTGTTGTGTTTGCTTTCAGCTTCACCATGATGACTACGATGATGAAGTAGCCTGGCGGTTAATGGTGCTGATGTCTCATATAAGTTAAGAGGAGTGCATTTTTCTTAAAGGAGATTAGACGAATTTGGGCCAAAAATAGAGGTCGACATCGGCTATTTTTATCAAAAACTTGTTTTAACCTTTTTCGTTTAGGTACCCAAATCAATCTTTGACATTATATTTGTGTCACTTTCATCACTGTTGACGTAGGTTCTGTGACGCTTATAACGAATCTCTTGCCCGTTTTTAAATTCATTTTCTAAACGACTTTCTGCGTTTTCTATGAATTTTCTAAGAAGTTTTGGTACATTTTTCTTGTCCTGTTCTTTTTTAGGGGACCTTTAAACGATTTTTTAGAAGAGTGCTCTTCAATACCGCTTTTGACGCAAAAGCTGTTGCTTTTTACTCCTTTGTTGGACATTTTTGTGCCGCTCTGTTAACGATTGTTTCGTGGAGCTTTTGAGCGCATTTGTGAGCGTTTTTATTTTACGCTTTGAACGAATGCGTTTTTAACATTTATTGTCGTTTTTGGTGGCGTTTTGTGACGAGTGTTTTTTTAGATGTTTTTTTTTGTATGGTTCTTATATCACTTCCCGTTATTTTCCTAGTAGACAAGCCGGCCATTTTATCAAGCAGCAAGGCGAATTTTTAGATGTACTATATACTATACAGCCACGTAACCTAACCAATGCATTTGGTAATGGGTGTTTCGCAAGCTTTTGGATGTGTTGTCTGGAGAGTTTTTTTTATACGTTTCCATGTGCTCTTTTGACACGATTTCTAGTTATTAGTATACAAAATGAGCTGCGACGAATTGAAAAAAGAAGACGAGAAGAAACAACGAACACTGCGACTAGAGCATACATTGCTAACCAGCCCCGCGAAGTAATAACTGACGGCAGTCCCGCGGGGCGAGTGGTTGAAGGCGTACGGTGTCGATTAGTAGGTACGTAAGGCGCACTCCTGGCATCAATTATTCGGGTTTGCGAATCGTGCATGTTGGTAGCACGGGCTACCGCAGCTTTAGAAGATTTTATTTTTTTTATTTATTTATTTTTTATTTTTAAAAGGGGTTTCCAAGTCCTGGAGCACTCAGACGAATCTCGGTCCATTGTACTACCAAGCAGAAACCGCTTTTTTGGTGTAGTGGTGGAGAAACTTTGATATTATTCGTTTCTCTTATGGTCGGTGGCAGAGTATTGCTGTCCCCCGCCGGGGCTCGAACCAACGCCGTTTGGGTTACAAGCAATGACTCTAACCACTACACCATGGCCACCGCCCATCTTTCGAAGATTACGACATCCGTTGGAGCAACCAAAAATAAAAAAAAAAAAAAACCCTCACGGTCACGACCGATTCCGCAAAACGCTATGAGTTTTAAAGTGAGAGAGCTCTGCCGCTCTCATATCTTGTTCGATCTTTTTCTTTCTCCATTGTTACTCTTGCAGGTTGCTCGCCTCACAGTCATACCTTTCAAATTGACGCTCTGAATCCTTGCGGATTCGGAAAAAGATAGCGAATACAATATTTCGGGTACACGCGGCAAAATGCACTTTTACGGAAATGGGCGCCAGATTATCTAGGGAGGATTGCGCTACATTATGGCACAAACTAAAGAAAAAGAAAACAAAGAGCCTTTTAGGTTACTTTAAGACCGTCTTGCAGGCTGAAGGCCACCTTCAAAACGTCTTGACCATATTGTTAATCAGGGCACTTAACTCTACATTTTGAAATGTTATTAAAGTTGTTATACCAATTTTTATTCGTAATTCAGAAAAAAATGCATTTTTGACATGGTATTACTCACAATAATTGCCCCCACTACAGCATTCAAGACGGTAGCATTTAGGAACAACTACTTAAGAACTACCTAATTATTTGAGTTATGTATTTGGTGTTATCAATCACACCCAAAATTTACTGTGGGCTCTTAGTCTATTAGTAAAGGGTGATTTTTTTTTGCTGTTTCGTATTTCAGCCAGATTTTTTCGACAGCTCACGCGTGAAGCGTGATTCCTGATATGTGTCAAAGTAAAAAATGCTCAGTTACATGCTCAGTAGTATTGCTATCTCACAATGGATAGACTTACGCCCGACAAACATACGCCTTACGAACAATGTTTGAAAATTATTGAATTTTATTACCAAAAATCGTGTCGTGCTCAATAAAAAAATGTGTTTGAAGCCCTTCGTCCATTTTATGGTCGTAGTAATTGTCATGCTGAGCAGGCAACGTTAGTAATCAAAATTGCCATATGTGTGGTCTGCTGAGCAACCAGAAGCATTGCAAGAACTGCCAATGCATCTACAAAAATCTTCTGTTCGGTATGATGATGGCAACAACGTTTCGGTCAATGGTTCTCGCTATCGTTTGATGATTTCTGACTTTTTTTTGCCAAAATAGAAGTTCTGGGTTTGGTCGACATGCGGTTTTAACAGGACGGCACGACATGTCACACAGCTCATGAATCCGTGGACTGGACATATTGCGAGGCGAATTTGGTGAGCAATTCATTTCACGCCTCACGTTTTGGACCTATGAATTGATCGCCTAGATCATGCGATTTGACGCTGCTGGACTATTTTTTGTGCGGATATGTTAAGTCTTTCGCCAGCAACTATTGCCGCCTTGAAAGACAACATAACTCGTGTTATTGGTGAGATACCAGTCGATATGTTGGAAATGGTATGCCAAAACTGGACATTCCGGATGGACCACTGAGGCGTAGTCGAGGTCAACATTTACACGAAATAATATTCAAAAACTAAATGGCAAGAATTGATTTATCGACCCTAATAAAAATTTCACACAATTTGCAAATTTTCGTTGTAATTTTGCAAATTTTCTTTTTTTTTAAATTTTAAAACCCAAACGCTTAAAAAATTAGTAGTCTTCCATTCGTTTTTGTTGAATCGCTTTTAAGCTTATGACAAAATTGTATAACATTTTATTAACAAGCAAAGCTTCTAAGTTTTTTTTTAGTTTAAGTAGTGTCAGATGCATAATGCATCTCCATCGCTGCAGAAACTTTTTTTTTTTTTGTTATAGAAGCAACTTGCAAAATTTCAATGAGTATTTCTCTAGACAAACAAGATTTAAATGCGAAGTTGTAAATATTTCCTAAATAATAATTATGTAGAAACAAAACTACACTTTACAATGTATATCTATTGTATATACAACTTTCCATGTTAAATGAAACAAAATGTTGTTTCTCTGCAAAACTAAAAATAATAAATTAAATTAAAGTTCACTGTTTATCTTAGTTGCAACGCCAATTAAAAGTTGCCCAACAATAAATCAGAAACCCATTGTTCATCGCAGATTAAATCAGCGACTGGCATCCCTTCAAAAACTATGCAAATAAAGTCTCTTATCACTGCTCCTGTACAGTAGTGGTTGGCGGCGAAAATTCCCCTTTTAAACAAGGATTCTCGAACGAATTTCCTCCACCAACTCTACGATACAATTGTAATAAACTTACGATTGCGCTTGGGTGCCTCGACTTCCCCGAGGAAGTCATTTGTTTCGGTTATTAGGAAGAGTATCATAAAAGAATAAAAATAAAAAAAAACAACAGATCCCTCCGGCATCCCGTCACCATGTGGGTGCATTTCGTCAAACAGTTTATCGCATTAAAACCGCGCGTTGGAGGTATACATGGTTTTGAGGAACTTTATTGCTGCTTATCCTGTTGTTGCCCTCATTCCCCTTTTGTGATTTCTCAAGTTTTTCTTAATTTCTTTCATTTGTGGGGATAATTCGTTAAGAACTTTTATCCGCCTCCCTCTCTCACTGATGGATGCTTGTCGGAGAAGGTACGACAAGATTAACTCGCTAGCGCTCCTTTCACAAGAGTGCAATAAAGGATAGCATAAGTTTCACATGAGAACTTGTCATTCTTCCACCATTCGGGGGTAGAAGATAGCAAAAAAAAATGTGAAACTTTAAATTTTCCTCTTCATGAAATAAAGTGCTCCTGTAGTGAGAGACATACATTTGCGGTCTGACAGGCGCTTGGGTTGGGTAAGACAACAACCTGAAGCAACAAAAAAAAATTAAATCTTGAAGACGGTAAGGCTCTAAGGAATTCTAAGAAATTATAAATTGTCAGGAAGGATACATATAATATTGAAATAGAGCATCCCATCGGACATGTTGTGGGATATTTTAATTTAAGTTATATGTCATGTGGATGTGACCTCTCCCTCACACTCTCGAGCTGTGATTTTGTGTCGGAGTATAGTACATTTTAAGTTCGGGATGAGATAGACGAACGAATGATGGGTATTGAGGTATTTAAAAATATTGAAATTAAATTTGTGGACGGAAAAGTGAGTGAAGAATATTCACATGAGATGGTAGGTAGGTAGTTTGAAACTGTGTGGGGAAGAGGCAGATGACCTACATCACAGTTTGTTTATTTGCCGTTTTTAAAGCCGTATATTTATACCGGAATATGCTTTTCAAATTGAGTTCGGTTTTATGTGGCAGTTGATGGAAAATGGTTAATCGATAGCCCAGATTTTTAAAGGCGATGGATTTATCTACTCGATTCATACCTCCTTCATTATGCCTTGGTGGCTCACGTGTAAGCTCTGTCTCTCTAGAGTAAAGTCGAAAATGTATTAGATGTCCGTTTGCTCTAGCAATCTTAGCCAATTAATTCGCACTACTTCGATGCAAACTTAACTGACGAGCTTACGAACTTACTTGGGCAAAAGTAGACTTCTGGGCTTTAGAAAAATTTCTCTCGAGTTACCCCCGTATTTTTCTAAGTGCTTCTATTTGTGGACTCCAAGTTGGTTAAGATCCCCTTTCATCTATTGGCGCTACCTACGGCAGAGTCTTCCTCTACTGTTTTTTCACCCCGGGTTGAAATTGAATACTCTTCTTAGTGGAGCGTTAAATTTCAAACGCTCTGCCATGTCCTCTGATCTCTCTATCTTAGATGACAGATTTGAACTTTTATGACCATGTTGATGTGATGACACTAGTATACAGCTTGTAGAGCTCTCTGTAAAACTTTGACTACAACAAAGTAATTGTGCGAGTCCAAGTTGGTAGCTCGGAATGTTTGAATATCAGAATACTCTAGAGGAGTGGCTTACGTCAATTGCCGCCTTACCAATTGTATTAACTGCTTGATGATCAGCATTGAGTAGGAATCCATGTAGGTACTAGCTATAGCAAGGTTACGTCTACAACAAAGTCAATTAGCCAATTCCAAACGTGAAGTCGTATATTCTATGCTGTCTAATTGTGCTATCAAAGATGTCGTCCTTACCACTAGGTTTTAGATAGGCGCGTCACGCCGCGTGACACTATTGACATAATGTCCACCATCAAAATGATTGATTTAAATGATTGAATCATGTCATCGCCTTGTGATTGATGTTGACATTTTTTGACATCATGCCACAGATTGGCAGCAAGAAAGGAGATGCTCTGAACTGAACTGCGCCAACTATAGAGTAATCAGTCTCCTGATAAGCAATAAGTCGCATATAAGATCTTGTCGGCTGTATTGTATGAACGTCTAAAACCTTTTGCCAACAATCTGATCGGTCCATATTAGTGCGGTTTTAAACCAGAAAAGTCTATAATTGACCAAAAAAACCCACGAAATTCAGATCGATACACACCACCTTTTGATACATATACAACTTTAAAGTATAGTTAAAGACTTTATCTACCTGGGCTCCACTCTATCACCTCGCAAAATGACATCAGCGCACCGAAAAATCACTCTTGCCAGTCGCTGTTTCTTTGTGCTAAGAAGGCTTTTAAGAAGTAAATCCCTCTCTCATAGAAACAAGGAGATATTGTATAAGATCCTAATCATCCGGTCTTGCTGTATGGTGCAAAAGCATGCGGAATCTGTCGAAATCGAATGATAACCTTCTAGAAAATGTTGACAAAAATATTCGTCGATATTCGGTCCAGTTTGTATGGATAGAGTGTAGAGGAGAAGATTTAACGACGAGCTTTATGGGCCATACAGAGACGTTGACCTGGTAAAAAATCTGAAGATACAACGACTGAGATGGCTTCGCCAGGTGGAGCCTGTCATGTGCCATTAATCTCTGTCACGGTATTACAAAGCGAGCGTGTCATTGATTTTTAGACAAGCACATATGACCTCACGATTGACACTGTGTGATCGAGTGCCACGCAGCAGTTACTTGCTCACCAATGACAACACAATATTTGTGTTGAAATGTCACCATTCGTGACATGTGTAATCTTAGCATTCTTTCATTCCTTAATTTTCAATGACCCGCAATAGTCGAGGGTGTAAGTCGCTAAAGTGGACCTTCCCAAACAAAAACATTCCTTACTTGTAACAAAACATTTTGAAGTAGAATTGTCTTCAAGATCATATAGGCTAGACGGGCCGTTCAAAAATGGACTACGGAGTAGGTGGGGTTGTATTTTCGGAGTCCCTGGAGATCTCAAAATCCTTTAGGCTTCCAAATACTGCCAGTCTGTTTCAGGCAGAAATACTTGCTATCCGCGAGACCTACTGTCAAATAAAACTATACACAACCATATAGTTCCGAGGAAAAGATAGACATATCATATACAGTCAAGCTGCCATCAAGGCTCTCACCTCATTCCAAATAACCTCTAAATTAGTATTAGAATGTCGAGACAAGCTGGTCTCGCTTTATCGGTTCGAGGTTACCCTGATTTAGTTTAGATTCCAGGTTACAACAACGTTTATAGAAACGACGAGCTGACTAGGAAGGTTCAGCTCACTAGGAAGGTTCAGATCACAGCAGTTAAAACAAAAATTTCTTCAGAAGTCATGTCCAATGTTAACCTCCGATAGAGGAGGCTGACGAACTATATCACATTCAGAAGAATGCGGCCAAAATTCAAATACAAAATACACAAATAACAATTCACATTTTATAAAGCCACAGACCACTGCCCTATAGGGCACCATGCATTCAGATTAGACAGTTGTATTTGCTTAGGTGGCGCTACAGTCCGGGGTGAACCTGGGCCTCAACCAGTTCGCCTCTCCAGTTAGCGCGATATTTGACTAACTGTCGCCAGTTGCACACTCCAAGTTAGTTCAGGGTCCCTTCCACTTCTGCGCCCCACATACCTAAGGCGAAGTCTTCCTTTGTTGCCCACCGAGTTGAATCGAAGACTTTTCGGGCTGGAGCAACGCTCTACATGTCCCAGCCATCTTACATAACTGATGCGTACTTTTCTGATCAGGTCGATGCCGCTGTACAGCTGTTAGCGTTCGCTGTTAAATCTCCTCTTCCAAAGCCCGACAACGCCCGTTTGCGTTGAAAATCACTCAAAGAATTTTGCGTTCGAAGATCTTCATACGCCTTTGCTAACGTCTATGATTCTGTGACATTAACCTGCACACGTTCCTGGTACCTACCTACCTACTAACCCCCAATCGTTTCCTTCGTTCATGGCTATAGCTTCTAGGTTTGACAAGCCTTTGACTTCTTGTCAGTTTCTATGTATATTTTATTACCATTGTACTTTCAATTCCAGTAGACTTTCTTGCCTAAAAATTGTGCTTAAAAAAATCAGCAATTTCTAATGGTAATGACTATTTCTATTTGCCAAGCCCCGACGACCGACGATGCAATAGCAATAAACGTCAATGAATTTCTTTGAGGAGAACTTACTTGCACAAAGCGAGTTATCGAATAGCAATAAATGACAAACAAGTGATTGAAGCTATTCCACCTACACTAAGCCTAAAATATATTTTCAACAAAAAAACTTGGGAAAAAACTTTCAGTTTTCTCTTACTTGATGCTGCAGCCTGCAGGTCACCTTTTTTCAAACAACAAACTGGAGCATGATCCCAAACTACGTAAAAGTCCTTCATTACAATAATTACAAAATATTTCCATTGCGAAAAACGTCCATCATACTTTTTCAATTCAATAGACGATGGACCCCATTCCAAGGTTGTTGTTAAAAATTGATCAACGTGAAAGCATCCAGTTGCCTAAGAGAAGTCGACATTCATCCAGCTGACTCCGCAGTCCACATCAATATTTTCATGTACCTGAATTGAATACCTTACCTACCCTTTTTGTTGACAAAACGAAACTTTCCTTTTGTTGTTGTTGTTGCTGCTGCTACTGTTGCTGATGTCTTCAACACAGAAATTGAAAAACATACGACAACGAACACAGGTACGAGTATGAAGTACGGTACGAGTATCTCTATGCGGCTTTCATCGACCACCATGTCCTGAATTGAAAACACAGCCCGACACCGACACACACACACGCACCCCCACCGAGAAAATATTATTTGGACTTTCTTTTCCAATGAAATATGAAAACTCAATTAAATATACATACTATACAAATACGAAGGTAGGTATAGCGTATAATGAAAGTTTACATTTCAGGCTGCAAACAACAACAAAAAAAATGTGCCTTTTACTGAAATTCAATAGCCGAATGAAATTCGATAGAGCATAGGGGGTCCTTGAAAGGATTTTTCAACTTTTACAACAAGCAGACCCAACCCAATACATCAATTTTCATCTTACATTCGGTCTCTTTATTAAACGGACTGGATGGCGGTGGCCAGGATTCGGGTGGTCGTGGTTAGTGGTTGCGACAACTCGCCTCTGTAACAGGACGATTTCAGCAAAATTTATAGCTACGCAACACATGATTAATGAGGGATCATTACAAAAGACCGTCTGTTTGTCTGTTCTGTACAAAATAAAGCGGATCCGGTATTGTGGTGATGGTTATCCCTAGCAAATTTAAACCGGAGACGATGCCTTTCCTTAAAGGCGACGACACCTTCTGTTTTGATGGATTTACACATTCCACCATCTGGTCGATGTGATTTATTGAGCCTGAAAACTTCTACATAGCCGGTATGTGACTGGGCGGGGGGGTGGGGGCAAAGCATCAGGTTACGCACGATGGAACGTATCGTCAAATAAAATCTTAATGAATCACCAAGAGAGAGAGATACCAATCACTCGCCGTATACACGCGTACAGTTTGAAAGTTTTATGACAATCGCAGGACGGACACGGATGGTATCGGCTGGAATAAGGATTTGCATAGATTTCATTTTGCCTCGACGTTGAATTATGTTCGTCAGGTAAATCCAAGCATCTCACCTTTCCACATAATGTGCGAGAAGGATATTTTATCTAGAGATGTGGTACTCGTACTCTTAGTCGTAGTATGTATAGGCAGCACTGTTGGTGGTGCCATTTGTTATGCGTGCGAAGGTAGTGCTGCTGTTTTCGAAATGAGAACCGCCTAAGGATGTACAACAAGAATAATGTTATACCCCATCAAGGGGGCGGGAAACAAGAGCGAGTGGATTGGTTTTTGTTGCCCTTATTGTTGTGCGTATATGTTTGCATTTGAGGAAGTCATTTCATGAATTCACCATGGAGCTGGAGAGTCCTTGCATGTAGGTGAACATTAATTAAAGATAAATGTAAAATATTTGCTTTTTGGCAACGGTATAAGGGCAAGTTTGATGTGCGTACGTATATAAGTGGAGATGCTAACAGAGGAAATTGATTTACATTAGGGTATACCAAATGCAACTGAGTGAAAGATAAAACGTACTACCGTTCAACTAAAGGACACCGGATAAGATAAGAGTGCAGGATTTGAAATATTTTAGAATGCTGATTTGGAAGTGGAATTTATAAATCAATCTGATGAACAATTGTGGGCTGCCGGCCCTTCGAAGTGGCCTTAGGTAGAGTGATTCCTCAATATGGTAGTTGGTGGGTGTAAGGACCTTATACTTCCAGAGAGATGTTTGAGATTTTAACTTTACTTAGGCATTTATGGCCATTAGTAATATGCTTTTAGTCCGTTCCTTGCACTTAACTATTATGTTAATGGTGGTGGTTTTTGCCGGTTGCTTCCTACTACCCTGCACTTGGAAATGTATTGCTCTTTGAGAAGGCAGTCAATTATTTATTAACATACCACTCAGTATCATCTCTGTTTAAGAACTTACTGCATTCGCCGATGATCACTTTCTTAGACTCATATGGCCGACAAATTTTTCAAATTGCAAAGGAATTGGTAATTGGTTTGGTCCGACATTCGCCAAGATCTGTAAAAAATACTTGACAGCCGGAAAATTCTTAATTTCGAACCTCTACACCCTTACATGGAGGAATTTTCTATGCAAAGTGCCTTAAGTATCAGCCAAACTAACACTTTGAACACATGCAATTTTGGCCATGCTCAGATTTTAGGAAAATACGAAGGGAACATTTTCACCTCTGACTATATGTTTCCCCAATCTTTCGCTTTTTCTAAAGCTACCATTTTTTCGAGTCATTTAAATGGCGCTCTGACGTAAAAATCCCATCACAAAGCAGTCCTTCAAATGTCACTCTATGTGATCGCCATTTTTGGCAGCGTCATTTAAATGACTAGGAAAATTGCGCACCAAATGACATGAATTAAGTGCCATTTAAATGGCGGAAAAAAATGAACATGTGATCGCTCTTTAATGACGCCTAGGACAATGGCATCCGAACGGAAAATTCTAAATGACTCGCAGTGTCCGTCATTTGATTTTGGGACACAAATGACGATGATAGTCATTTCGTGTGATCGCCATTTTTTCAATGCCGAATCGTAGCTTAAATGTCGCTCTAATGTGACATTTTTTCCTGACGTCACAGCGCCATTTAAATAACTAAAAAATGGCCGTGTTATCGTAGCTTAAGTAAAGATGAATGGAATACAAATGAACCCACGAGGAGGAAATCAATATCCATCTACAATTCTACACAGATGGATCAAAGATAAACTGTGGAGCTGGTGTGCCGGTATATTCCAATCAGTTGTCAGAGGTTCTTGAAATCGCTTAAGCGACCCTATATATGAGTCCTTCAACTCCGGGTGAGGCATAGGGCGGCGATAAACTTCCTCCATTCTTCTTGATCTGCGGCCAGATATTTCAGCTGTGGCCACGTTTTACTCTGTGTTGCTGCTTCGGCCAATACTGTTGATTTTTAAGTAGTTCTTGGTCTACCAACTCGCCGCGTTCCTTGGGCTTTTGATTCGAAGGACTGCTTCTCGATGTTGTTGTTCCTCAACGTGTGTCCAATCCAGCGCCACTTCCGTTGCATAATTTCGACATTCAAAAGCTTTTGACCGATTTTGCGCCACAATTCTTGGTTCGATATAATTTGCGGCCATCGAATCTTAAGAGTGTATCGACGGCAGCGGTTCACATATGCCTGATGTAATCTTCTCGAAAAGGAGGTAGAGACTTTCCAGGTTTCTCAGGCATACGGCAGTACGGATTTGACATTGGATTCGAAGAGTCTTAACTTGGCGCGTAGGGAAATTTCACTAGAGTTCCATACTGAAGACAACATTCCAAAGGCGCTGCTGGCTTTACTTATTCTGCTATTAATATCCAGATCCGTTCCTCCATCGAGCGATACAAAACTGCCTAGATAGTTAAATTGTTTGAGCTCACCAATGGGCGTGTGTCTGCCTCATCATAATCGGCTGATGTGCTGAGCGGCCAGTGTGCATTATTTTGGTCTTGTTGTAAGCCAACTCTCCATCCACTTGCAGTGATTGGCACATTTCGTTCATCCCACTGTTGGAACTTGCCAGGAAACAGGTACCGTCGTCATAATCCAGGTGGCGTAGCATCTCAAACGGTCTCCATTGAATACCATGTCTCTCAGTTGTACCTATACGGTGGCAGTCAGTAATATCATCTATCGCCAGTAAAAACAGGTTTGGCGACAGAATATCCCCTTGTCTTACTCCCTGTCGCACTTCGAAAGAGTCGCAAAGCTGTCCATTATGTAGAACGAAGCAACTCTTAAGGTGTCAATGTTGGCAATATCACAGAACGATATAGCCACTTTAATTGATAGCTAGGCGGCTATTAAAGCAATCTAAGCTACTGAAATAAAATCCGGACTAGTTCACTGCTGTCGCAAAGAGCTTAGGGTTCTTTTTTTGTTGCACACCGCGAATCTATGCTGGGTATTTGTGGATAAAGAGACAAAGCCGGCAATGAAAGAGCTGGCGAAGTGACTATAGAAATGGATCTGCAATGGATCATGATCGAATACTTTATTCGATCAAGCTACCACCCTGTAATTTCAGAGAAAGAGTGAAGAACAAGTTTCGTATGAAAGCCAACAATGGGTGGAAGGAATAAACGACCTGTGAAGCATCGCGGAAACTTTGGTTAGATAGGAATTCCCTAACGTCGCAACGCCCTGGGGTGTCGTCGTGGCGCTATCCTAAGGGCGTTGTAAGTTTAATTTTTTCACTGCTGCAAGACTGCGAACAAAAGAAAAGCATTACGTTTTTTTTACGAATACCCAGACTAAGGTCGAAGTGAAATCCAATGGTTACACTGCAGTTCAAGATTAAGCGCTTTTGTGTTTGCCGCATTTCCAGTCAGACTTGCTTGGTGGCTGGCAGTCCTATATTTGCCTAGCAGTCAAAATTAAATAAGGGTCTTTCAATTGAGAGGGGTCGTTGCCAGCCAGATTGGTCGGAAGCATTGCCACGGTTCACGAGAGTGTATCTACATAGGAAAACTCGAGGTAGTAAATTCATCGCCGTGCACAAGAAATCGGCCTTTCGCTGAATTCAACTTGGAATTTTGCATCGGGACTTGGGCTTACGCTCGTACAATATAAGCTCAAAGTTAATGACCATAGACAAAGCTGTTTGTTGGCTGACTTGGCTTAGGAGCGTTTTGAAGAGGACCCCAATTTTGACTGAAAAATCATCTTTATCGACGAGGAGCATTTTAAGATTAATGCGGGTATATTAACAAGAAAAATTGCCATAAATATGGGATGACTATATTTCAACGTCGACCTGTCCTTATTAAAAAACCCCTTAGTGAAGATCAACTTCTATTTACATATCTGCGGTTTTAGAAGGGCGTCGCAAAAATATTTCAACCTCTCTAGGGAGTCGCATCAGTATGAAAAAGATTGAGTACCCCTGGGCTAGACGATAACAAGGTCCAACAAACTTCCACAGTTTTACAGGCTCATAATTTCCTAAAAAAACATACAATGAAACTAAATCTCAAAGATGACGATATATGAACAGGTTGCGGAAAAAGTCCACGAGGACATACCTCACTTCCTCTGGGACTGTCCGAATTTCTGTCACCTTAGAACACTCTTGGAAGTCATTGCTTTCCCGACTTACAAGAAACTTTCCGATGTCTCGCTTTCTGATTTTCACAGTTTTCTTGGGATATCAGAATGGCTGGACGATGACGGGTAATAACAGGAAGGAGGAACATTAAACCATCCTTAAGACCAACGGTTAACCATGATAAAAGGTTATCACAATGGATCCACAAGGATCTGAGTGTGGTATAGTAGGGTTAAGCCTATCTACCTGTAAATCTAACTTAACGTAACTGAATAAGACCGCTTTCGGTTTTATCTCGCGTGTATACTGTCATACGGAAAGGTATCGCACTTACTATGAAATTTAATATCGATTTCCAAAGGTTCCCAACATACACCAACAGACTCTTTTGCATTTATTCGTACACAATTTTTGACAAGAATTAAATTTTCCGCGGCATTATAAGCCTTTCCATATCAATTTTGGGAAAAATCTATAAAATCCATCCACCATATTAAAGTAGAGATTTTCTACGTACGAATACACTTTGACCATAACTTCACCGGTCGAAAACTGCGTAAAATTCTTCCGCCCTTGCAAAAATCCAAAACGAAGAGGTTGAAGAGTTAAACGATCTTAGCCTAAGCGAGAAACTGAGATGCTTCCATAACTTCATCAGTTTGACAGATATTTTGTAAATCTCAGAACATTTTCTGGGATTTTACTGGACTCCACGCAGAGTCTGGAGATACCATCTTCAAAATTACCTAGTTCCATTAGGAAGATGTTTAGGATACGAATTCTATTTTTGTTCATACCGATGTCTGCATGGAATATTATCCGGTTATTTTGTGTTCAAAGTTTATTGGCTTGCTCCTAGTCTCTTGAATTCGTTTGCAAAGGTATGATGTCCAATTTCACAGAAGGGTTCAGGGCTTATTTAAGCTACTTATACTGCATTTATTCCTATGGAGTCGGCTTGTTCATTACCCTGTAAATCCCAAGACGTGCTATGCAATCCGTACTATCAGGCAGGTGTGATGGCTGAATCAATTCCATAATCTCTCCTCTACCCGTATGGGAATTGCCCTTGATGATTTAGAGTCGATGGCGGAGAATCGAGAGCTAGGGAAGGTCCACTCGAACAACCTACATCCGCGACTCACTTAATGGATAAGCGGGCCAGCGAAAATGAACGAATGAAAAGGTATTAGTGTAGTCTTTGTCGGATTTTGGTTTAGGCTGGTCGTCAAGCATGAGTCCCTAATGATTTTGAGTGTATTATCAAATGCATATTCGGTATCTAAGAATGCACATACATACAAAAAAATAGGTGGCGCAACAAGCGGTAGACACCCCAGGCCTAGCTCCTCGCAAATATTCGTTTGTGTGAGTTTTTATTTTTGGGACGAATAGAAGGAAAGGGACCTACAATTTTATGCCGAGTCCGAACGGCTAAATTGAGAAGGACAGGACAGTCATACTCTCGGGTGTTTGTCAGACGTTCGCGAGAGGTGGAGCAGTAGAAAACTCCTTAAGATTTAATTTGTGTTTTTCCCGGGATCGAAACTGGGATCCCTCGCACAGTAGTTCAGCACACTAACCACTTCGCTACTGCGCCCACTGCACACACATAGTACTATATTATTTCTTTGGCTTCAATTGTGCTTCTTTCCCATTTTCAGAATGAACACTACCTTTGCTCCTAATCTTTCTGTCTGTCACTTGTGTCTTCTGAATTATAAACTCGAAATAAATTGCTGCACAGCTTTTTATTTGGTGGGAAGCATCAGTTAATTAATTGGCGGGAGGACGTCGTACAGGGACTAAGCAGCGAATTATGAGGCAAGTTCAGATGGAAGAAACTTTCCCGATGACTGAATAACCCACGTGCAATATGAGTCATCCGCAAATAAAATCACATACCTAGTTAGAAATAGTACTACTTCCAATCTAAGTATGGCATAGCACTTCAAGACATTGCTCTCTAAAGACGCAAATTTTTATAACACTTTCCAAGCGAACGAAACCTTCAAATCTAAATTTGACATTAGTGTGTCTTTCATTCAGAATTATCTGGACAAAGATTAAGCCAACTTTTTGGGGCAAGACTTACCACCCGCAGTTATCAATGACGTGGACGTCCCTCAACTAATAAAATTCGCGACTATTTTAAGGATACTCTTCGCTTAAATCTGTTTATCGCGATCACCCAGAGGGACACATAAAATGCTCCTTTTTATAATATCCAGACTTCAAGCCGCAAAACCCCTAAAGTAAATAAATAATAAATAAAATTTCTCTCTTAAAGTAAGTATTACCATTTTCTTGGCAAAAACGCTCCGTCTAAGTCCCTTGTCGTTTGTGCGCGACTCAACTCGACTTGGCACAAAGTACCTATCGCACATAATCTTCTATTCTAATTCCTCTGCATATTAAACAATGAGTTCACATCAATTACCTTCCATTGAATTAATTAAATCCCTAGTACACCATCTACAAGCCGCAAAGTACACCCCGTGTTGGTGGCATCCAGCGGCAGCGGCAGCCCCATCCCTATAACAGGTGATAACATTCCAATTTGCAATTTGTGGATCTCTCACCAACCAACTTAATGGCCACTTAAAACACTAAAATAAACATAAACGATTTGTCTGCCTCTTCCACCAGGCTACAAGAGCTATACTCTCCATAATATTGTCATGCAAATTAGTGCGAAAGACTCCGGCAGGGGGGGTTAAACTTACCTCGATAGTGCAAGGAGTTCCTACACAATGTTTTCACGAATTATGCACGACATGGCAGGCAGGGACCCTCTCTGATGATGATGACGACAACGAGAACGACGACGAGGAGGAGGATGTCGACGACAATGCGGGTAGAGAACGAATCTACTAAATGGAAAATCACGACTTACCATATGGCAGACAATGAAAAACGAATCATGGATAAAACACAGGCACCCCCATTCGGGTGATCCATTAATTTTTGTACACATGCAACTGCAGCTGCATTCTTTTTTTCTGTATTGCTGGAAACTTTGTTCTATTCTAAGGATAACACTACCGCTCCACGCCGGCAAATTGTTTCACAAATATTTGCTCAGCGGATAAATTTGTTGGAGGTAAATTCTACAAACGGGAAGTATCTCGGGCTAATAAATCCGTGGGAAAATATTTTCCTTCCAGTAGGGTTGCACCTAATTAACAATATCCTTGCTGTCTGTTTCTGTGTAAGATTTCATCGCAAATGGGTGCGAGTGTGAGCACCCAGCAGGATATCTCGTATGCGGGATGAATATCTAATTCCTCTAAGAGATTATAAATCTTATCACGTGATAAATCGCGCGTACTCCGCCATCGCACATAATGAAGAAGAAGAAGGTAAGTTAATGTGATTCCAAGACGCCTGACAGTGGCATCTGCTCACACTCGAGCGGAATAATTTGGTAGATCCGACGATTCGTTTAAGAAAGTAAATAGATTTCTGCAACAGAGATGATTTTGGTGTATACGATGGAACTTTAACTTGACGTCGAAACGTTACGCTGAGTGCTTCCACTTGTGGGCGGTAGTGTGTAGGGTTAAACGGAATGAATGAGTGTCTTAAGAATGTCTGCAGGATTTAACGCTGGATGTGAAGTTAATTCACACGACATTGAAATACTTAGTGGGGCATGGGCATATGATTATACGGTGTGACCAAATTTGACTCTGCATAAGGCATGGAAAGGTTATAACTTAATGCTGTATTAAGTTACAATTTATATTAGCACATGTTTTGCTAGCGAACATTTGCTCGACAGAACATTAGAACACGTTAGAACACTAACAGAATCATTGCGCTATTCTAATTTTAATTTTAGAATCCAGGCTATTTTTACCAACCAACTAACAAAAACTAATTGGAAAAATTGTATGTCCTCAAAAATCTTACGAACTTTTGCACCGATTTATAAATTTCTTTTTATAAAATGACTGAAATAAATATGTGCAGGTTATAGAATATATTTTTTTTTAAATACGTAATTTTTCATTAAAAAAAATTGTGTTATCGCGCATTTTCCCTGTTATCAGTCGCTTGATAACAAAGAAGAAAAGAACGAAATATGTCGCTCTACAAAGTTGACCGAATGACTGATGACATGGTTGGATTTGCTAAATAAAATATCATTGCAATCGTGAGTTATACACCGCCTGACAGTCGATTTGACATATTACGAAGAAGCACTTCATATCGTTTATAAAAATAAAATAAATAGAAGGCACAGCAGATCCTAGGCCTGGCTTCCTCATACCTTTTTGTTTGTTGAAGTTTTTACTATTTTTGAGGCGAATCGAAGTGACCTACAATTTTATTTCGAATTGTTGAACTGAAAAGCCTTCAAAGACAGTTGCACTCTAGGACGTTTGTCAGACGTTGGCAGGACGTGGAGCAGTGAACAAAAATGAACGACTCAGAAAAACGACTGAGCTATTGTACTGCCCACGTCCACCACGTCTTTCCCGGGCATCGTATTTCTGTCAGTCCAATTTCGGGTCATTTGCTAGTAGGCAAATAAGGAAATCATTTAACAGTGGCCATTTTGACAAATTTGGCTCTTCAGTCACTATTTGGTATGCACATTTCTACACCTTCTTGATGCTGTTGGCATCAAAAAGTGAAAAGCTATCGGCGTTCAGCTGGTTGTGATAGACGGTTATGTTATTATAAATCATCCTAAAGCATTCTGTATGTTCGCCGCTAATTTTTTAAATAAAACTCCTCAAATATGAAATTGGTGCTTAAGTGTAAAATGTTCCATGAAGACGTTGCCAAAGAACACTTTAGGACAAATTTGAGAGCAATTTTGTCAACTGGCAGCTATACATAATTTTTTAAGTTCGATAACTGCTAAAGAACACCTTTTAAATAGCAGTTAAGGTTTTTTCTAGCCCAGTTTAAGACTCACTAACGCCAAATGAACAGGTACTGCAAAGTTGGGTTTCGGTGGCGTATACGTACTTTTTTTTAAATTTTGTTTGAATTTCTTCGATCAACTGGATTAATGCGAGTAATTTGCATACCGACTGCCAAATGTCTTTTAATTTGAAAACATATTCAAGCAGACTATGCTATATCGATTATTATTCCTTATTCGCATACAGAGGACGGGAATAAGGGAGAACTGAAGCTGAAGGGTAGAGTGGAACTTAAACTATGCTACACTATAATATAAAACATCGTAACAGTTGCACATGTGCCTCGGAGTTCCTTGAATGTATTTCATATCAGATCTTATTTAGGTTAGATTAGTCGCAGGGTAGTGAGGATAACTGTCAGAAGTGCATAGTGTCACCTTAGTGGGCCCAAAGCGATCCCTTGGGGAAACCATCATTTAATAGATGGAAAAACCAACTTACTTTTCTAATCTTCGCTTGTTTCGATGTATGATATTAAAAAAGTAGCTTCCCAGAAATGAGTGTCGCGTAATTGCGACATCCATGACATTCGCAGAAGTATGTGTGTTGTGCCTTCCTCGACTTCTATATCACTAGCGGACCCGGCAAACGTTGTTTTGCCTGCTCGTACATTTACATTGTCTGTCAATTGTTCTGCGGCCGTTTTATTTAACCGATGTGTCCGCACTGATTCTGTACTCCGTCTCAGTGTGCTTCGACCGATGTTTCCTCAGACGTGTGCCCAAGAATTGTATTGTATAGATATATTTTTCCCATGACAGTCCAAGAATAGCGTTTGAAAAAAAATGTTTTGCTATGAGAGGTGCCACGCCCTTTTGTCTAATCCCGAAACACTTCGCGCGATTGTTTATTTGGACAACGTAAATCAATGCCTACAATTTTATAACTTTAGCCCCCATGGGTGTCGAGAAGTATCAATTAAAATGTATATGGTTTTTATACGGGAAGTACCAAGCCCCTTTAGTGGCAGAAACATCTTTGGACCAATTACAAATATTTTCTTAAAATTTGAGTTCAATCAGTTCGGTACTTTTCTGGATATAAGATTTTTTTGTTTTTTTTTTCGTATGGGAGGTGCCACGCCCTTTTGTCCAATTTTCACCAAATGTAAATCTAAACCATCCTTGGATTAACTCAAACACACACACAAAATGTCTATAAAAACAATCATGGAAATCGGCCTAGCGGTTATCGAGTTATAACGTCATCAAGTTTCAAACCATAGAAGATGTTTTTTGCATGGGCGGTGTCACGCCCTTTTGCCCAATTTTGACCAATCTTACACAACACTCCTAAGCCAATACCTAAGCGGTTTTCGAGATATACGATTTTGAATGTTTTTTTGTATGGGCGATGCCACGCCTCTTAGTCCAATTTTGACCAATCTTCATAGAAACACTTCAGGGCCAATATCTAAGACCATCTGTAAGTGTGAGCTCAGTCGATTTGGTGGTTTTCGAGATATACGATTTTGAATGTTTTTTTTTGTATGGGAGGTACCACGCCCCTTTGTCCAATTTCCACCAAACATCACAGAATAGCCTTCGTGCCAAAAAGACAGATTTTCTCAAAATTTGAGCTCAATAGGTTTTGTGGTTTTCGAGATATACCATATGTTTTGCATGGGAGGTGCCACGCCCCTTTGTTTTTTTTTAAACCCGTACTGAGAAATTTCTATTGCTATTCTCAGGTTTGTCTCGCTTAGGCCACAAGGCCTTTGGGTACTTGAAAGCCGGTTGTGTTTACCCATCTTCTGGCTGCTTGTTCTTGTATGTTTCTTTTGTTAATTTCCTCGAATCTACAATACTCAATTGTCGGTTGACGTCAACATGTTGATTTCTTGTCATTTCTCCGCTCTTTTTTGCCAATCTGTTGGCCACTTCGTTTCCTTCTACGGGCTGCCTTGTTTCTGTACTCATAATGCCTTAATCATTGCGCGACAATCTCTACTAATTTTCGATTTTTCGTACAAAGTTTCTTTTAGTTCATGAAGACAAGCCTGACTGTCGATACCCTTATCGGGTGTCAATTCCACATTTGGTAGTTCTGCTAGAATTTGCAACTGAAAGACACCAACTATCCGACAGTTGGCGGTTTCGATTTGCAGCCAGAGCCGTTCCTGCCATGTCTTGTGATCCGTCGGTATAGATTGCCAGCTCTTTTGGTATTATTACTGCCTTTGCTGTGCCAGAGCTGTGGTTACTATCCGTTTTCCCCGACGGCAAATTGAGGCCATTTTCGACGTCAAGCAGTAGAGCAGATTACTGCGAATTTTCGTCTGCGACCTGTACCAGCCAACATTCTTACAAGCAGAAGCCTCCCTCCTATATCAGCACCAGCATCGGTCTCGTGGTCACGTTGTCAAGGAAAATAGATGGAAAGAGGACTGCTATGGTTACCATCGGTCTTTAATCCGCCCATTGACTTTCGGTCAAGCAGCAAAGCGGATTAATCCAACCACCCATTTCTGCCACGCACCAGTCTCTCTCCTTAATGGACAGAGGCAATATGTAGGGGGTAAACTGCTACGTTCACCCTTCGTATTTACCCGAATTCAAAACCGCCGAGGTGATAAATTCATTTTTTTTACCAATTTAGTTGCCTGCTAAAGTCAACATCAGGACCTTTTAATGAACATCAGAGACATCTCTTTCAAAAGAAATTCGTAGAAATGTGTCATTTTAGAACAGGCATCTAAACTAACCTAATTTAACCTTAGTGTGCAATTCCTCTCTTTCTGAATGCGATATACTGTATCGTACATCGACTGAAGTCCAGCGAAGAGCTGACTTCATCCGCAGTTATTGGATTAAATAAATAAATAAATAGGTGGCGCAACAGGCGGCAGACACCCTAGGGCTAGCTTCTCGTAACTATTCGTTTTGTGTGAGTTTCTATTTTTGGGACGAATGGCAGGGACCTACAATTGTATGCCGAGACCGAACGGCTGAAGTGAGAAACTTTTTCAGGACAGTCATACTCTCGGATGTTTGTCAGGCGTTCGCGAGAGGTGGTGCAGTAGAAAAAACTTTAAGATGTTATTTGTGTTTTTCCGGGCATCGAACCTGGGGTCTCTTGCGTAGTAGTCCGAAACACTAACCACTGCACTACTGCACCCACAGTTATTGGATTGCCATTGAAAAATTCGCCCATAATTGATCAGTAAGTTCAGAAAGGTGTCCATTATCCATAGATGTAGACCGAAGTGCACCTGTTCCGGCGATTTCGTCTGTTCTTTGAGCTACTGCTAATTTGACCAAGTACTCCATACGATCTTATCTAACTAATAGTTCAATATTGTCATTTCCACTTAACCCACAATTAAGGAGTGTACCTTGTTTAAGGACGACGTTAAAGTAAAGCGAGTGCGCATGAACACTTTCTTCATATACTACTGCAAACATATGAACAAAAATCACTGTTACCTTGAATTATTTCCATCTCCGTATAATATTCTCCTCACTTATACTATCCCTAACAAATGACTATTCAGCAAAATGTTCCTCATATTACCACATCCACCTACCATATCTAGCACTGCCTTGGTATAGCAATTATGAATCATTTCTAAATGATTAATCACTAATAGCACCCTGGAATTGGCACATACACCCTGATTCGATATAAACCTCAAATATCAATCATCTCGTACAAAACCAAAACTTGACACGTTCAGCTTTCTGTAGATTTGTAAAATTATTCCAACACTCACTTGTCAGCCCGAGGAGAAAACATGTGTCAATTAGAGTGCAAATCTAAGCATTTGACATATGTCACGTTATTTGATTTCCAGAAAACAAGAGAATGGCAATAACATTATTGCAAAATGTGCTGATCAGGAAATATGGGACATCACTGACTTGATGTAGAGGAAAATGTTGAAGCAAACCACAAGCTGATTGTAAAGTAATTAAAATTATTGTGGATTGTGACAAGACACTTTTTAGACGAATGGAATATTATTTGATTGTAAATCAATGAGCAACTACCTCATTGTTCTTCAGCTTCCTATATAGTCGGACTTTTGAGGTATTTTAAGTGTCGTTAGCATAATGGTGAACCAACGAAATCGGAATATCTATTCAACTACTTTCACTTTTAGCTTTGGTCTACTTAGATGGAATTGATAAAAATTTAAACTGCGTAGAGATACCAAAATATCTATGAAGAATTTTGAAATTAAATAAAAAGGTGAAAACACGACTACGAACTGACAACAAAAAATTCAAAATGTTATTTAAACAATTCAGCATATATACCGAAATTAAGAATTCAAAAAACTGAAGAAAGATTCATTTGACAAAAGGTTTCGAATGTTGCCCTCAAGGTTTCTTGTCTATAGTTAAACGAAGGTATCTCTTTACTTTTTGGAAATTGAGCCGATCCTACATGGATAAAAAAACTATTGACCAAGTAGATGGAAGCATGTTCTCTTCTCAGACAGGGTATATCGTTGTCTTTCCTTACGTTCTTTCAAGCGATGTAGTTAGTTTCAGACGGAAAGAATAGCAATATAGAGGAAGACTGAAAACGTGAAGAGGGAACATTATCTGCATCTTGTCGCATTCGGATAGCCAAGCGGATACCATGTCTCTTTCTATAGACTAGACCTAGACTGCCGCACAGTCAGATTTCGCAGTAATATATCAATAATCACATTTGTTGGTTGGCGGGCATAGGGTTGAAATCTCTACCTATGGGCTGGGCCGCACATTAGATCATTGATTCGGTTCATTGCGCCCATTGCGGAATACCTACTGGAAGACAAAATTAAGCCTCTTTTCATACTTGAATCACCTAAATTTACATGATCCTTCGGAGTTCTTAAATTTCTGTTATATTCAGATACTTCAGTTCGTCTCAGGAGTAACTGATTAGATGCATTTCGTTTATTTACTACAATCCCACATATTTGATTAAATCTTAGGAGTTCAGTAAGATGGCTAAGACATACATGTAGAGAGAATAAACACCAACGCAACGGCCCGAAGAGCCTTCGACTAAAACGCAGAGGGACAGTGCAGTAGTAGAGGAAGACCTCTACTTAGGCGGAGCGTACAAGTGGAAAGGGACCTCTAAGTAAGTAAGTAAGTAAGTAAGTAAAGGGCGTAAAATTCAAATTTTGCGTAAATTATGGGACACCCTTTATTTACACAATTACTAGATGTACCTACCCGGCCCAGGACACAACCTAAGTTCCCATGAGTGTCAAGAAAAATACTAGCAGTTTTTTGTATAGGAAATGTCAGTCCCCAGACTCGGCCGATTAAAACAAAAATCTTTGAGCGTTGTCATGGTGGCAACCTCCGTATCAGTAAAGGTGACAAAGAAGCGTGGCACTTCCTATATGCAAAGAAGACTTTGTTCCCCGTGTTTTATATCATACTAGCGATAGCGAACCCTCTGCACGCTTCGTAGTGCAAAATGGAAAAATAAAAAACAAAAACAATTTCAAATTAAGTTAAATCAGTGACTAAAAGTTGAAATGGCCTTATTGAAGTGATCGACATTATTTCCATTATTTTATAATTTTTTGGAAATAAAGTCGAACGCACAAATTTTTGTAAATCGACATTATTTTCAATCGAAATGGAAATAAACACGATTGCAGTTCAATGAACTAGTTCAGTTTAGTGAACTAGTGAACTAACTAGTTTAGTGAACAAGTGTCGTGCTGCCAGGTCGCTTTAACCACTCGGAGATAGAACAATTCACAAAAAGCGCTAAATTGCGCTAGATTTTAGTTTTATCAACAGAGTATAGGAACATAATATACTTCTTAATTACAAAAACACAGAAAAACTTGGATTTCCAAAATCAGATTGATAAATTTTTGCAGACATATCTCTATTTTCACACATAGGTAATTATAGAGGCCGAAAGGCACCATCATTGAACTTTTAATCAATTTTAAATTCTGGGTAGGTATATGTGATTCGGTATATTGCACTTTTGTCTTAAAATTGTATGAGCTCCTGCTCTTCAATAACAGAAGCATTGGCTGTGCCAATTCCAATTAGATTTTTTAAATTTGTAATTTTTTAGTGTTGCTTAAACTTTTTTTGTGTGATGTCACTTCCATATATCTAATAAAAAAAAAATCTTTGAAGCAATTTAATTCGAAACTGATGCGTAGATATAGCTACTGTCACTGAGCAGATGCAGTAGTAATAAATAATAGAGAGATACCTATCCAAAAAACGGGAATCCACATGAACTGTCTGTAGGGCGATGGCATGTTAAAGTTTAGTACGTACTAATATTTCCGAGTGGACTTCCATATAGAAGTTATTTAAACAAAAAGCGCTAAAAATTCCGCCAAGCCAAGCTAAAACTTTTTAATGCGCGCTGAATACATTAAAAAAGCGCCAGATCTAGCACCGAAAGCGCTAAACTGACAGCACTAGTGAGTTAATTTCCTAATGTCGTTTTCCATTGGGCAAAACGAAGCGTCCGGAATTAAGAAAATCACTTGTGAAACAGTTCCATTGGCGCAAAAAATACTCTTCTGTTGATTCTG
The DNA here is from genome assembly GCA_949372485.1 of Cheilosia soror. Taxonomy (NCBI): domain Eukaryota; kingdom Metazoa; phylum Arthropoda; class Insecta; order Diptera; family Syrphidae; genus Cheilosia; species Cheilosia soror. Next base: position 84,462,404 of record OX443561.1, read on the forward strand.
AGGAGAGAATTTTGCTTCTCGATTTCAAGCCAGAATCCACACAAGAAGCACTTACACAAGTGCAATTTATGTATCTTATACAAACCAGGTTGCAGCAGCCATACAATCATTTTTGACGTTTTAGTACAAATACGTGAGTGTAGTCGGCCAGAAGCAGTTTTCTTGTTCCATTGGATTTAAAATTAAGTGAATCCCCGAGAAAAACTATAGGAAAACGACATAAACAGACTACGGATACAGACAAAGAAGCCGATTCATGTATCAAATTGTTGCGCTATCGCTAAATTTGGGAGTTCTCGATGAAATAAAATGCCAAAAGAATTAGGAAAATTCCAAGAATTTAAAACCACTTAACCTCTTGGTTGACCAAGTTTCGCTTTTATTCACAATCCAAATAATAATCAAAAAAATGTAAAGTAATTGACAGGCGGGAGCTGTCAGACTGACAACGAGTTGTTGATGGCTGCGTTCACGGGTATGCAACAATATCATGAAAGAACAGCTCAGCTCAATCTTTTTTTATGTTTTTTAATTTAATTTAATTTTTTGTATTTTCTGTGAATTTCACTATTTTGAACTAAATTGAACTAAAATGAGCGAACTAGTTCAGTAGCGTGATTTGAACTAAATTGATCGATCACAATGGGCGGTGCCACGGGCCACGCCCCTTTCTCCAATTTTGACCTTCCTTCAACTTCTGGGTCAATACCTAAAATTATCTGTAAATTTAAACCCAATAGATTCGGTGGTTTTTGAGTTATAAGATTTTTATTTATTTTTTGTGTATGGGAGGTGCCACGGCCCTAACATTAGCGACAAACACAATGCAACTTATTTTTATATATGTATATAGATTTTTCTTTTTAAGGAGAAGGACTAAAAAATGTTAAGTTGGTTTGTGTACGCTTCAAAAACTCGAAAGTTTCTGCACCGATTGAGCTCTTATTTTCATCGTGGGTATTGGTCCGAGAGGTTTTTTGTGAAGTTTGGTTAAAATTGAACAAAGGGGAGTGGCAACTCCCATACAAAAAAAAAGTTCAAAATCGTAAATTTCGAAAAAAAACAAAACCGATAGGCACCTCCCGCTCCCATACAAAAACAAATCCTTACATATAATAAAACTGTAGGCATTTTCTTTGTCAGCTAAAAACTCGAAAACTACTGGACAGATTTCGATGAAACTTTTTTTAAATGTTCCTTAAGACTGTGAGACTGCTATAGGCTATGTCGTTTATAGCCACGTCCTTAGGAACAGTTTTTAGCCAAAATGTATTTTTTGAAGTGAAAATATATACATACACATATACCTTGCTACGAATGGATGTTTATACTTTTGCGATCGTCAAACAAACACATTCGATAAGGGTTGATTTGTTTTCGCAGTGAGTGCTATGGTCAGTTGTATATTATGTAGGTATGTATATTATGATTGTATGTCCGATTAAGGATGGGGATGGGGTGAGTCGTGCGTGCTGCAGAATGGCATGGGGTATATTAATAATCTTCATAAGAGAAGAGACGTATTATAATACAAAACAGAATTTCATTCTGATATGTGGTATGGTAACAGTGTAGATTTGGGGTAGGTAGTTGCTTGGATTTCATAGGAAGAGGGAAACAAAGGAAAGGAAATGCAGTAATACAAATAGGTAGCAAGGTCTAGGAGAGGGAGGAATTTTCTTTTTCTCCTAAAAGCGCGGAAACTACTGGATGAAATGAAACTCGCAAAGTGTAATTTTAAATGAACCAAATATAATTTTGTGCGAGCGGGCAAGGCGAGCACGGGTCCAGCTAGTATATAATATTTAACAATATTTTTTTTTTGCCTCTTTTTTGCTTATATAGTTTAATCTTGTTGTTTTGACTTGAATTTAACATCTCATGAGGACGAAATCAGGGGAAACAAAAGTATGCTGCAACTCAAAACTTATGTTTATAGGTATCAAAAATCAAAATCGACCTGTGAGCCAAAAATCGACTTCAAAGCTAAAGAATCAAAGAATTTATTTCCCAAAATGGGAATGGTAAATGTGACGTGCATACTGTGAAAGAGTTTTTAAGATGACGTTGAAAATAAACAAATCTTAATGTAATATTGTATTGTACACGGCTAAAAGATATATCTACATAAAACGCACATAAACATGACAAAGGTCAGTCCATATAATAATCTTATAACGAATTCCATTTTTTATAATTTTTAATTTACGAGTATCATTAAATGGCACTGCGAAACCGCGTTCCCATTCGACCACTCGTACTTTATAATTATACATAAAAAGGACTAATAAATTTAATCATTTTGCAAGGTATTATCCCTTCAGGCGGTAATCATGAATGTGAATGAGTTCCATTTGTATAATTATTACTACCCGAGACCTGCAGGAATAATTGTCAATTCATGACACATACGAGTTGAGTATCCTTTCAAAAATTCCCTCTCACTAACTAATCGAATGAAAATGTACCATGTACAGCCATCTTCATTTAATAAAGTCCTCTGATTCAGTTATATCCCTTTTTCGTAGCCCAAAGGCCATTTCAATTTTGTATGGTATGTCTGTATGTTTTTTTTTCCGAAAGGAGCAAAAACAAAGGAAACGGTTTCATCGTTTTTATGAGGATATCCTTTTCAGGTGCGCGCCCCAAACAACTGAACTCAATTGTTTTCGCTTTTCTTCTTTCTTTCATTTTTTTTTTTTTGAGACGATACGAACATAAGCTAATGTAGTTAGAATGACGGAACACTGGTGGAAAAAAGATAAAGGAAACCTGAGAAGCAAAAAGAAAAGTCAACAAGATAATGAAATATCCTCCTGTTTGTCAGATGTCGCTTGCTTTAGCTTGTTATTCACAAAGAAAATATTATTTTTCGCTTTTCCATCACTTTTGGTCGTTTTTAATATTTTTCTTTTTTTTTTTCGGTTGTTCCCCCTAATGTCGGTTGATTTGTTTGTTCTTTGGAGCATCTGTCACCATGATGAGTTAACGTTTTTTATTTCGTGTAGATAGCCATTGGGGTAGGTAGTTTTTCTTTTCTTTTTGAGAAGCATCCTTTGCGTAATGAAATATTTTAATTTCTCAAAATATTACTCCGCAAGGACATTGGTCACTGGGGGTTCACTTAATAATTCAAAAAAAGTATTCCGCAGACAACTGTTTCTGATTCTGACAATGAGAATGCCTGCGGTTGTGACAACCCTTGGGCTGTTGTCTCTCTCTTCGTCGGTCGTCGACAAATAATAGAGGTTAGGCTAATTTTTTGAGAATTTCATTCGCATAATAACGATGCCATGAGGGCAATATTGCAGTATTCGAGAAATTAGAACTGTCCTCGGGAGGAGAAAAACGAATTCAGAATTATATGAGTTTGCGGTTTCATATTGTCAGTGTACGATTAGAGCCAAAGAGGGGACGTTAGCATTTATTTTGAGTTCCCTCTGGTAAAATTTTTTGTTTTTAAGTGGCTTTTTTCAGAATTTAATGATGAGCTAACTGGCTTAACTTGTCATAACGGTGGTAGCTTTTTAGCGATAATTTCTCTGAAGGTAGGTGTCATTTTGTTGGAATTTTATTTTTTTTTTTTGCTTAAAATTGTCATCGGTGGAAGGTTTCTCTGGTCGACAAAGCTTTATTATTTCAAAGCTAGGCAGGCATGCTTATTTAAGCCGGTGCTTAGCTCGTCGAAGGGGGTGAATCTTCTGCTCATCTCGTTAACTATTACCCAACGTGCCTTCATAATTACAAAGGTGAGATAGAAGACACAATTACATGCTACCAGATGTGTATCTACTATTTTTTTTTAAATTATCCTATAAATATGCAACGCTTTATTTGATTTCAATCTATTGTAAGTGTAGGTGCACATGTAGCCTATTAATATGCTATGCTTTTTTTTTTCTTTTTTTTATTCCCGCTCGAAACCAACTCTTTGAAGTGTATTGTCAATCATTATGGCTTAAAATTGACAAAAAATAGGTTACTGGGTTCATGTGTTATGGTGACATGCCCGAAATGAGTCTGTTCATTTTCTAGATTTTGTTCGGAGATCATTTAAAAGTATCAAGTTAATTTTGAAGTCCATTAATGCATCGGTTCATTTGCCATAATCATAAAATATTTTTTCATTGGACTTTTATTTAGAAACACCTCTTTAGTTAGCTGCCTCCAGTTGCCCACTCGAAATTGGTTGAAGTCCCCCATTCACTTGTTGGCAGCACCTAAGGAAAGTCTTCCTCTACTGCGTCGTCCCTCCGGATTTCAGTTGAAGAACCTTCGCACTAGATATTCTAGCCATCTTAGACAATTTGAAGGTGTTACCACTTAAACGGATATAACTTCCAAAAATAGTTTTGTACATTTTGAAAATACGATTTAGTAACGCATACAAGTCTTAAGTACTTTGGGTATACATCTGTGCAGGTAGAAAAAAGTTATAGCTTCTTAAACTCAAAATTCTGAAAATTTGATTTTTGATTTTTTTATTTAAAATTGCTTTTTCTCAAAATGTTTACTAAATAAATTTTTATTTTTTTTTATGGAACTTTTAGGAATTTTTTAAAAATTATGTTATGCAATTTTTTTACGCACGATCGACAGAAGTTGTAGTAAAAGCCATTTTTTGTCAGACAAAAATGGTCAAAAAGAAGTGAATCTTCTCAAATACTTTGTTAACACTACTCACCAGACTAGAGCTAAATACACACGATTGTCAGATCTTACAATATGGTCTGATCTGCCAGTGAAAAATGTGTCCCAAATGTCTTACAACCGTATGAACTTACAATTTTGTCTTACAATATTGTCAGAAATGTCATTGCCAGCCCATTGTAAGACATCCATCTGACAATGAAATTGTCAGGTTGCTGACGATCGTCGAAACAAGTCTGAACACACAATTTTTATTATTGTCAGACAATAAGAACATTGTAAGACTCATTGGAAATTGTCAGATGGCGTTGTTTATGGAAGCTGACAATAGCTTACAATTTTTTCATTGACAGACAGTTTAACCGGTGGTATAGACGCGAAATCGAAATTTACTTTAATTTGCGATGGAGAATAATTTAATCGATTGAAACAACTCTGCATTGGAAAAGTCGCCAACATAAAAGAAATTAAAAAAAAAATCTTATAGAAATAAAGCCCAGAGTGAATGGTCGCACAATAGCATACTTCAATTGATGCAGGAAATCGAGACGCGACGCAGTCTGTGGGATGTTGGCTGCGGAGAGTATAAACTGACCAAAGAAGCCCTGTGGCAAGAGGTCGCCGACGCGATTCAATGTCCTCTTAACGAATGTTAGGGCAAATGGAGAAATCTGCGCACCACATTCAACAGCAACCTGAAAAAGTACAGGAAAGAGAAGTCTGATCAAGCTGCCAACGAAACCGTCTCGATTTCCTGGAAATATTTTAAACAAATGTTGTTCCTAGAATCATCATCGAATTGTTTCAAGTCCATCCGCAAAAAATTGCGATAAAGCTCTGGCTCCTCAGCTAGCAATTCGACGAGTAACTTGGAGTAGAATCCCTCCTGCTGACGACGGGCCACCCAATCCCTTGTCCAAACACGACGTCGTTTTTGAGGCAATTCATCATCCTCGCTGTCTTCCAACACGTAGGCATTTAAAATAGTCGCAAGTGCAATATTTTGATCGATTATCCGTACTACAAAAAACAACCCACAAGACTATGAATTTATCTGACAGATCGACCAATTTTTCAAATTCAAAATATCTGCCGACCGTGTGAACACACAATTTTCAACCTTACAACGTTGTCAGAAGAGTCATTGTCAGACCATTGTAAGATATGCATCCGACAATGAAATTGTAAGACTTTGGGACAAAATCTTACAACCGTTTGAACGCACAATTTTGTATTGTAAGGTAATTGGCTATTGTAAGCTAATTGTCAGTCATCATCAGAGCATTGACAGATCTGACAATATTGTAAGATCTTACAATCGTGTGTAATTAGCTTAACAGGTTTGTAGCTGTTTGGTTCATCAGGTGGCTTTCCTGGTATAGATATCACTTTAGCTATTTTCCAAGCTTTTGGAAAGTATTGGATTTTAATACTGACATTTAAAATAAATGTTAAATATCCAATGGGAAGTTATACCATCCATACCATCAGTTTTTCTTGCTGGTAAGCAACACAAAAAGTCTTCAACGCTCTGCTAAGATATAAGCTCTTCTCGAGGCGTATCAGTCAGTAGTTTCTGCAATACAATTTTTAGTAGCCTCATTAACGTTGTAACGGCGCGTCTTCTATATGTTGGGAGACAGAATGATTTTTCAAAAAAGTAGAGCAGAATAAATTTGCCTTGTCCTCACGCAAAATGTAATTTTGATTTTAAATATAGATTTTTAATTAAAACAGGCGCAACAGGCGGTAGACACCCTAGGCCTAGATTCTCGCTACCATTAGTTTTGTGTGAGTTTCTATTTTTGGGACGAATGGAAGGGACCTACAATTTTATGCCGAGTCCGAACGGCTGAATTGAGATGTGTTTTCATGACAGTCATACTCTCGGATGTTTGTCAAACGTTCGCGAGAGGTGGCGCAGTAGAAAAAACTTTAAGGTGTAATTTGTGTTTTTCCGGGGATCGAACATGGGATCCCTCGCACAGTAGTCCATCACACTAACCACTGCGCTACTGCGCCCAATACAATTACTATTATACTATAATACTATTTGCATGATATAATTTATCAACAGTCAAACATCCCATTCAGCTACATAATCCCAAAATTCATAAATCTACCGTGCAACCAATGTTAAAAGAAATCTCTCTGTGATTGTTCATCATCTGTCAAAGTAAACATTTCCACTAATCTTTTTCTAATTGAATTACGAATTATTTCAAGGACTCATAACATCAGCATCCTGTGTGTACGCTCCAATTAATTCAATATCACTCATAAAATAATTATCTGTTTACACATCAACCGACATAACCTCAAAGTTAACCACAATTTCATACAAAAATACATCATGGAACCTTCCAAAAACCCGTGCAAATTAATCCTGCAGCAGGATTGCTTGCTATACACACATTCCACTCTCATTACTGATGGAAAATTGTATTTGACAACAACTCTGCGAATCTGAGCATGACAGAAGCAACCCATTCATTCAGCCCTCATCTAGTAATAAATGAAGTTCAACTGACATCTCTGCATCACCGCATGAGCGCTCCTCAAAAGACCGCATCCAAACAATTGCGCTGTTGTTCGCGGTGCAGCATTTGCAATTTTAATTGAACGCGTAGCGTTGAATTAAATAATTGCCTCGCGTGCACTATTTTCGGATAAAAGATACTTTGGTTTCAAAACAATTCCATTCATCGTGATTCTAATGTGTGCACCGATAGTAATTATCCAGAGATAGGCACAAAATAATTAACGCCAAAATGTGCTAAAGGGTTATACTTATACGCATATGGTCACAGGACACGAAGGATGTATACTCAATGAGTAAATAATGGTCGAAACCCCAGGACGTGACACTGCAACAAATCGCCGAAATAAACTATAAAATTTTCCACTTATTCATGAAATCCACCCGTCAATTTATTCAAAAGGATTTCACTTTCAACGGCATCAATATCTACAAAAAAAAATCGAACATTGTATATATCAAATGGATAACTACTTTCTGTCAACGGTTTGGCGATAACTCTCGCACATTCAACGTGATTCACGGCATGGCACAGAAGTGTGGAAGCCATATAGTCATAGTGAATAGCAATAGGTTTACGCGCGCACTCCTTTGGAATGTCCTTAAGTGTATCCCTTTTTTTTATGTCCAATTTTATCGGAGAAAACAACTCCATTTGGGGAATATGTCGTGGGCTAAGCATTTAGGGCGTTTTTCTTCGACTTTGAATTCGAAAGCATCTTGCTTTTATGACTTCGATGCCAATATCCTTTTTGAGCTCTCATAAATCTGACAAAGGGTGGTGTAGCGTGTGTGTGTGTGTTTATCATATTTGTTTGGGAAACATACTTTGTTGTTATAAATGGAGAGGATGATTAGAAATGATATAACAAATGGCGTGTCCAGTATTGTTACCTACCCTCGAGAAATCGCAAACATAAACACAAAAAAAAATACATACATACATATCGAAAGGACATTAATAAAAAATGAAAATAAATTTACTGCCATAGAGGAGTGGGCGCATACTACCTACCCATACGTCAACATTTGTTGTATCTGTTTACATTTACCAGGATAATAGCCAGCAAATAAGGATGAAATATGAAAATAATGGGATCAGGAGTAAAAAGGGTCGCATAGCCTTTCAAATGGGGTACCAATTTGTAGCAAGGTACGTTCGAATTACATTTTGGGTCGACTTTGGGTTACACATTGGGTGACAGCTAACACATGTTACAGCAACTGTCTGGATTAGATGACCCCGTTGTGAAGGCACCTTCGGGTTGCCAAAAGCCCCAGCAGATGGGTATCTTTAAGTGTCTTTAATTGAAAGACTTACATTGTTGAACTGAGGATCAAATTGGTACATCCCATTTGGGTATGTAAACAATTTGTAGGGCAAACTATTAATTCAAGTGCCGCCAATCGAAATGAATTCAATTCATACTTTGTGGCGGAGAAGTCATGCAACGGTTTTTGTTTTATTTTCCTTTTTTGAGGAATCTTTAAGGCGCGTGAGCTCTACGCGCAGAACAGAAGAGACGAACACCGGCTTCTCAGGAGAAAAAAAGAAAGAGCACGAGAAGCGCGCGATCGAGGAAATAGTGAGATGTTACATCAGGAATGAGGTTCGGAAGTTTTACCAAAGGGTAAAAAGAACCTGCCAAGGCTACAGAGCCCGAACCGAAGCCTGCAAGGACGAACAAGGGAACATCGTAGTAGAAACGGAGTAGATGCTGAGTATATGGAAGAACTACTTCTGCAGACTGTTTAACGGCGATGACGAACTAGGTAAATCCCGCTGTCAGGCAGAATGAACCATTCAACCTGGACGATGAAGACCAACAATTCCGTCCACCCGACCTGGGGCCGAATCGTTTCATCCGCAAACGAGCAATACGTGCCGGAATTTGTTTTTGTTTCGAGTGTAAAATCGGTAGACTCGTTCACGGATTCGGCGGCGATTCGGCCCCTGGACGAAGTGAAGATAGCGATATCTAAGCTTAAGTCCAACAAAGCCGCTGGAGCAGATGGACTAACTGCCGAGCTATTCAAAGCGGCAGGCGATGACTTGGTTAGGAGCATGCACCATCTCATCTGTAAAATATGGTCGTTTGTCCGGTCCGTTTGCCCGATCCTCAAGAAAGGAAACCCTCTGAACAGCGCCAACTACAGAGGTATTAATCTTCTTAACATTGCCTACAAGATCTTATCTGCCGTGTTGTGTGAACGCATGAAGCCTTTCGTCAACAACGTGGTTGGTCCCTGTCAGTGTGGCTTCAGGCCAGGAAAGTCTACCATCGACCAAATATTCACACTGCGGCGGATCTTGGAAAAAACCCAGGAAGTCCAAATCGATACCCACCACCTTTTCATCGATTTTAAGGCCGCCTATGACAACATTTATAGAGACGAGCTATACAGAGCAATGTCTAGTTTTGGCATCCCTGCCAAACTCGTCCGTTTGTGTAGGATGACAATGGAGAATGCACGCTGCTCCATCAAGGTCGGTAAAGAACTCACCGAGACCTTCGATGTCAAAAAAGGATTTAGACAAGGCGATGCGCTGTCATGTGACTTCTTCAACATCGTTCTTGAAAGAATAGTGCAAAACTCAAACGCTAACACCAGAGGCACTATCTTTCAAAAGTCCGTCCATCTACTCGCCTACGCCGACGATATCGACATAATCGGGAGAACGCAGCGTGATGTCACTGGCGCGTTCGTGAGCATTGAAACGGAGGCGGCAAAGATGGGTTTGGCGGTCAATGAGGGCAAGACAAAGTATATGCTGTCATCAAGAAAGGACACCCAACACCGACGTCTTGGACAGAATGTCACTATAAACAGATATAACTTTGAGGTGGTAAAGGACTTTGTCTACCTAGGCTCCGCTATGAACTCAGACAATGACACCAGCGCTGAGATTAAGCGAAGAATAACTCTTGCCAATCGCTGTTTCTTTGGGCTAAGAAAGCAATTGAGTAGCAAAGCCCTCTCTCGAACAACTAAACTGACCCTTTATAAGACCTTAATCATCCCAGTCCTTCTTTATGGTGCAGAGGCATGGCCTCTATCAAAAGCGGATGAGGTTACTCTTCGTTACTTTGAGAGAAAAATTCTTCGAGTAATTTTCGGTCCCGTCTGCATGGACGGTGAATGGAGGAGGAGATACAACGACGAACTGTACGGGCTGAACAGCGACATTGACCTAGCCAGGAGAGTGAAGGTCCAACGACTGCGGTGGCTGGGTCATGTAGAGCGAATGGAAGTGGATGCTCCGGCCCGGAAGATCTTTGAATCCACACCCGAGGGACGGCGCAGTAGAGGAAGACCGCGACTCAGGTGACGCACGCAAGTGGAAGGGGACATTAACCAACTTAGCGTATGAAACTGGAGACAGCTGTCCAAAGATCGTGCTGGCTGGAGACACTTGTTGGTTGAGGCCCAGGTCCACCCCGGACTGTAGCGCCACCTTAAGTAAGTAAGTTAAGGGCGGAACAATTTAGTACCACAAAATCTTTGAATTTTATTGTCGAAGTCGTCCTTCATCGGCATTTAAATGGTTTGAGAATTTCTTAGTCAGGTGCACAGATGACCAGTCGTCTTGTGGTAGGTACCTATAATGTACAGTAGTAGGCTTTCACAAGTTGGCAGGCAACATTCAGTTTAAACTGTCGAAACACTAAGATTTGGATGGCCTGAAGGTCACTCCAATGGATTCTACCTAATGAATTGCACTTGTTTTTATTTAAGGCAATCTGGTAGGGTAGCTGCCTACCTCTATAATATCAGACCGACTTACTACCAAAGGGTAGTTACCATACTTAACACCTAAGCTAGTCGGTGTTGTTAATAGGGCTATGCAGTCAATTTGAGCTTGAGATTACCAATTCGTTAGGATTGCCAAGGAAAAGGCATCTGAAGTATAGCATTAATTTTGAAAAAATCTGAACAATTACGAAGTTTTGGTCAAGAAGTTATTGTAGGTATCTATATGTATAAAGAAAATTCTACCTTAAAACATGCAACGGCCTAAGAGCCCGTGCTCAGTTATGACGTTGTACAAAGTGCAATTGGGACATGCAATGACATCGTAGCAGAGATCAATCTTGTTGATTTCTCTGCACAAAAATTGTCTTTGTCTTCGTTCGGTATTCAGAATATTGGCGACAAAATTTGCTGTTTGGCCTAAACTGGTAGTAGCTTAGTTGACCTGATTCCCGTGATCTTTTGGCGCCGTATAAAACTAAATAAAAAATAAAAAAAAACAACCATTCGTTTGTGAGAGTTTTTATTTTTAACCAATGGAGGGGATCTGCAATTTTATGCCGATTCCGAACGGCAGTTATACTCTCGGATGTTTGCGTCCTCTTGTAATCGAGTTCATCGTTGGCTCATAGGTACACCATGAACAGGAACCACGCTCAGCCAAATAGGACCTTTCGAAACCACGCTTGTCGGAAGGCCACTTTCTACTCCACATTTTCCGAAGGCCGCAACCCATGAAGCAAACTTCCAGGAACTATGTAAGCACCAGTTGCCTTGAATTAACGTGCTCTCACTTTAAAGGTGGGCTCAGTGGTTACTGTATATATACAGCTCAGAGGTTGGCGCCCGTCCATCTACCTACTGATCGAAAGGTACCAAGTTTAACACCTGAAAAAAAAGACTACCGCTCAAAAATATTATGCTGGAAGTCATGTTTGATATTCAGACTTAAGTGGTGTCAAATTTTCTACTGCCTTTTCTCTAACCCTCTACTGATCCACAGACTATTATAGGAAAAAGTCATAATGGAGCAGGAGGTCCATTGGGATGAAAAGAGTCCCTGAAAGCGGAAGAAAATTATCTGCTCAAATGAGAATTAATAGAGTAGGACAATGGTATCTGGACAACTGTTTTTCTCGCGGATGTATATGCAATCACAGATGAAATAACTTACTTACTTAGGTGTCGCTACAGTCTGGCGTGGAGTTGGGTCTCTAAAAATATGCCTCTCCAATTAGAGCTCCCCGTCGCACGCTCCAAATTGTTCCACTTAAAGCAAGGTACTCACCGAAGTGGTGTGGCAGTGTGGTGGTGACCAAGTCGCAGTTGGAATCGCTAAAGTCTATATGTAAACAAATGTGGAGGTGCGCATCAAAGCAGAGTGGGGGCGACGTGGCACTTTACTGCTGGCGTGATGCCAGTCTGGTGCCACTTATCTTCAACAAGTTTAATTTTCGACTGGATTTGTAGAGGCATATAATATTGTAAAGGCTGCTGACGACGTGGATTTTGGCATTACTATTAATTGCTAATTACTATTTTTGCGAGACGTTCAAGAATTTAACATGGACGACATTTTAAGAACTTATTAATCGATGACATCATACGTTGTTTGCCACTTTAGAGCGCGTTAAGTCAATTTCATACCACTTCGTAGGCATTCCATCGTCACACCAAAGGCTTCACCAATCACCCACCACTCCTATGCCACCTGCCACTTGGTCAGGTCCTCCTCTACATTGCTTTGTCTCTCTCTGAGTTTGAGTCGAAGACTCGAAGACTCGAAGACTCTTCGGGCCGAAGAGTTATTGTCCTTTCGCTCTACATGTCATAGTCATATTAGATGACTGATTCGTATACTTTTCTGACGAATTCGATGTCGCTGTCCATAAATATATTAAAAAGTGAGAACTTAAAGGGATGGTCAGAGCTAACCGGACATCTAATTGTAGAGGAGGTTGCTGTAAAACTGACTAGATTGATAGCAGAAGAGTTTTTAGCCTATGTAGCTGCATCTGCTACTGAAAAGGCTCTAGTCAAAATTTGAATCATTAATCAAATTTGAATCCACTTCCTTACATCATCGTAGCACATTCAAATTCGGCCTACAAGATGCGCCAAATCCATACCGACATTCGAAAGCAGTTCCTTTCCCTTGTTTAAGAGACTTGTGTAGGATTTATTGAACATTCGACTGAATCATTTAGACAGAACTATTGCTAGATTATACTACAGGCACCAACCTTTTAAATACTTTAAAGTTTCTCGGTTTTTAAAGAAAGAATAAGATTCCAAAGAATATGAGCCTATGAAATCCATATCTGAGCTTGCCATCACGTGTTAATAAATGCAGCAACCACTTGAACAAATTGTTGACGTTTTCTTTTGTGTTATAAGCATCATGTAGGTTTCCAATTCAATTTTCTTAGTTCCGACCTTTATATCGACAAAGATAGCTAAAAAGTATTATTTTCTGTCAACTGTTCTATTACCAAACGGTCTTCGAAAGGCAGTATTTTAGGATTTACTGATATAGGCATATTGTATCTCATAAAAAGAGACTGTCTTGGATTCTGTTAATCATGAAGTAGGCCAGTGATGAAACAGATCCTTAACCGAAATTCCTTTGCGAGGAAGTTGTCATCTTCGTTAATATTTGGTATGAAAACAACTTTAACCAACCGCCGGGCCTCATTCTAAGCCAGCTAAAAAGATTTCTTCTTAGAGTTGGAAGCATTTTGTCACAACCTAGATTGCTGTCATATTTGATGGCTACTATGAGTCGCCATTCACTTTCAGACAAAAAATTCGCCTGTCTGATTTCTGGAAAAAATTGTCTCCAGGAGTAGATCAGAAGTTTACACCTTGGATTTTTGAAGCGAATCTAGACTTTGATGCTTTCTTTTTTTCAAGACGCCCATCGTCAGACTACTTGTTGGGCATTCAAGTTTACAAGTTTACAAGACCCTTCTCTAGCGCCTATCCCATCAGGGAAGAATGGAGAGACGGACTCGTACCTAGCACACCAACCATGGCCGAATTCACAGACGGATCAAAAATGGACACTGGGTTAGGGTCAGGTGTCTTATCTGAAATCGATTATACGCCTCCCTGACCATAGCAGCGTTTACCAAGCAGAGGACCCGGCAGTGACAACAGCAGCCTGTGAGTCTGTGGTAAGGGCAATACCACCTGAAGGTATTACCTTCTTTATCGACCGCCAGGCAGCAATAAAAGCCCTAACTGCACCAGAAATAAAATCGAAGCTCAAGGCTCTTGGTATACAGCACAAGGTATCACTCTGCTGGGTTCCGGGACATGAAGGCATTTCAGGCAATGAGAAAGCAGACGAATTAGCAAGACAAGGTTCGATAGCTGTTTCAGAACAAGCTGATCCCTCTATTGGACATCCCGCCTTGCACACTCAAGCTTGAAGCTTAAACACTTGTAATACCACAAGAATGCTATGGCCGTCCTTCAACGAATCCAAAACCGAGAAGATAATGCGGAAGGATAGGAAATCCCTGTCTACCCTCGTAGGTATCATAACATGGCACAACACCTTGCGGTACCATGTGAAGAAAATGGGCTTAACGGAAGAAGAACTTTGCAGAGGCTGCGGTGATGATGAAGCTCTGGAGGATACAATCCACTTCCTATGTCACTGCCCAAGTCTCCAACATACCAGGTACAAATTCCTAGGGCGTCACTTCTTAAACGACCTGTCAAACGAGCTTTCCAGCACATCAATAGACAAGATAATGAACTTCGTCAAATCAACAAGATGGTTTGTATGTATAGCAGCACAGTAAGTAATTTGAATACAGGGTTATAATGGGTAAGGGACAACCTCTTTCCCCCTATGGGAATCACAATGGGTCAGTATTGACCTGAGTGTGGCACTGAGAAATCATCGCCAGCCCACAAACCTAACATAACCTGGGCATTCAAGGATTTGACAAAAGTCCAATGCGATTCACTTTCATCGTAGTACCTTCATTGCTTCGAATACAAAGGCTTAACCCTTATTCAAAGTTAGTCTTCATTACGAGGCATTGCATTATTGGCAGGCATTTTCTCTGGTTGAGGCCCCATGCCAACGATTTTTGTATAAGCTGCATAGACGAGGAGAAGGAGTAGGAGGAGCATATATTTTTCACCTCCTATGCAGGTGCTCAGCCATCCCATCTCGTAGAAAACTCTACCTCGGAGAATACTTCTTCGACAATCTCGACATCAGCTGCCTCCAACGCCTTATTCTTAGCTCCTTTTGGTTCAATGGGTAGTTCCGAGCCAATGAGCCTACTCTAGCCTAAGTGTAGCTGCACTCGCAGTATAGACTGCCACCTGAACGTGTAACCTAACCTAGTCTTGAGAGACTTACTTAAAGGCTTTCTGGGGGTTTGTAACATAGAAGGGTAAGTATAGTAGAAAATAAATTATTTTGCAAACTTGTTGCTTTGCGTTGCAGACCCTAATGGCTACAAAGTTTACATAGATCATGTTTAGGTACCCAGAAAACTATTTTCCTATGGGAGGACTTGCGTATTTGACGAGTCGTCAGTTCAAAACTTCTGGTCTTTTGCAAAATTGGTGATTTTAGTAATCAGTTTGTCATCAATCGTGCTGGGTCTTCAAAAACTGTTAATTTTTATCTAAATTTATCTATGCCTTTATTAAGTCCATCCACTCTACAAGACCTTCAAACTGCGGCATTCTTAAAGTAAGAGGAGTCTTCCAAATACAGCACCACAATCTCTAAATCTATAAAAATTTACAATTAATCAACTCATATCGTACTCAAAAACGACTTTAAGCACCAATCCCACGCTATTTAAACCCACCTTTTAGGAAGCTGTCAAAAAGAATGACAAAAGTCTCGCAATAATTTAAACAAATACCCAAACGACGACGCACGACCACTAACGATGAATTAAACATCACTTTGTCATTTGGCACCGAATAATGACACTTCGCCAAAGGTTTCGCAATTTCACCAACGTCCTTTGCAATTTATTGTGATTTTACGAATCGTAAAGTCTAGGATTACTCCTACTTGTGTTATCTTTCTTGAAAAGACAAAAGAATTGCACATTATCCTTGATTAAATGTCGCTGTGTGTTGTGTGTGAATAGGGGGGGCATTGTTGTTGCCTGTCATCTCATTCAAGCGTATCTTTTATATAAAGATAGACTTTATGCGAGAAACCAATAGCATTGTAGTGTTCTTTGGTATCACCCAGGACATAAAGAAATTGAATGGACCCACGACTATGGCAGTACAAGATTGATATCTCGATTGAATGAAGGCAAACGACGGTAATCATTTGCGACACGAATCGTATGAACAATATCGATTATCGGAATTGTGTATCCTGTCAAAGGGAAGGACTTTTTGTACTTGAATTGGATGCTTTCTTATTGGAAATGAAATGGATTAAGCCGATTTAAAGATAGATATTTTAGCGAACGCTCTTTGTGGTTGATTGGATAATAAAGGCTGAGGAAATGAGTAATTTCATTACTTTATCCATATCACAGTTACACATAGCTGCCTTAAGGCATTCAAAGTTTGAATGAACATCTTTTCGAACCTTGATCTAGTCTGTAAATATCCCAACCATCACACAAGCTTGAGGCGAGCACATTTCATTATTATTCCAGAATGAGTGTGGGGGGTCTGAGCCCCCTGAACTTGCTGTCTTAAAATGGTCTAGGTAACACAACAAAGGCTATAGGAGCAATGAGATGTTTCTTTTCCATAGTTTGCCACCACAGCTCTAGGCTCTTATAATTGCTTCCTTTATATTTTTAGATATGCCAAAGACAAAAGAATACAAATTACTCGCCGCACAGTGGGCAGAAAAATTATTATTTTCCCGACGGCCGTCCGGGACACAAGTGTAAGAAAGTTTGACAGCCTTCGAAAGTCATCTTTAATATCCCAACTTTCGGAATAGCCAAAGAGCTAATGTCAGCTTGTTTTAATGGACATGTACAACAATGTGTCGGATTTGTTACACAGATACACAAATTAATGACCCAAAAGTTGATTTTGTTTCGGGGTCAGTGATGTTGATGGTCGGCGTCGGATGATTTGATATGCGTTTGTTTGGCAACAGTAAAGTGATTTGTGTCAAAAGTTATTACAAGTCACAAGTTTGATGTGACTTCTGGCATTGACACTTCCTTTTTGGATTGATGTTGTCAACCGATTTTCAGACCCGTTGTCAGTGCTTCCAATATTGTCAGGTCTACCAATAAAAAATGTCCACCTATGAAAGTTCCATGAAAAAGGACTGTCAGAAAAAATTGTGAACCACCTACCAATAGTCTGAACATCCTTTTGTACCATAATCAGACCGTTGTTAGACTTATTGATTGAACGCCCATTGCAACCGACGCACGTCGATGTGGAACAGTTTATATTTCGAAACGGACAATGCATTTCGTTAAGCTACGATTATACATGTCATGAAGTCATGTCATTATTGAGCGTATCCACGCCGATTGTGGCCTTAGGTGGCGCGCACAAATGAAAGGGGACTTAAACCAACTTGGAGTGCGTAACTGATGGCGGCAGTTAGTCAAAGATCGGGGATCGGAGAGGCTTGTAGGTACACCCGTTTCTGCGATTAATTTGAGCTCAGTCGAAAGCAATAAGGAAAAAATATTTTTTTAAGATTTCCACAGACACTCGAAAAACGAAAAAGCAAATTGATTTATTTAACTATACAATAGTGAGCGGTTGTAACGAAACGTCCCCGTTCGTCACACTTTTATGACCCCCACTGTTAGACACTTTGTATGGCCACTACTGTACACAGCCAACCGCAGACACACCACCCGCTGCTATTGCACAAATTACCTAGACTGGCCATGGCCAACCAAACAACATTTGTGACAAGAAATTTTCATTTGTCACTTATAAGTCACACTGTCCCTTTGTAGGAAATTGCATGAGTGCCCGAATGAAATTGCCATTCGGGCCATTCGAGGAGACTTCTCTACTTGTTGTGTGTACCAATCTAGAGTACCAGATAAGGCTCCCACAAGGAAATTGACTTCGGTCAGTCTTGTGCATTTTTGGTGGCTAAGTTGCCCTTGGGAAGCTTGCCTTAAATCAGCAGGGTCAGCATCTTTGGCTGTTCTACTTAGGGTCGGAACCACGCTTGTCGTTGGGCCTCATACGAAGCCACGCTTGTCGTTGGGCCGCAGATCGGACAACGCTTGTCCTTGGGCCGCAAATCGGAGCCACGCTTGTCGTTGGGCCGCAGTTCGGAGCCGCGCTTGTCGATAGGCCGCATACGGAGCCACGCTTGTCGTTGGGCCGCAAATCGGAGCCACGCTTTTCGTTGGGCCGCATACGTTGCCAAGCTTGTCGCTGGGTCACATATCGGACCCACGATTGTTAGTGGGCCGCTTTTTGTAATATGGAGCCACGCTTCTCGTTGGGCCGCATTAGTGTATTTGTATAGCGTATACTCAACTTAGGAATTTAATCATTGTTAAGCTAATTATAAGACAATAGTTTATACGTTAGTTATTGAAATAAAGAATATCTCTTAACCAATGTTTGGTGTTTCTTTGGGCAAATCCTGTATCCGCCGAGCAAAACCTCGGCCTCAGAAAAAGCACTTCACACGGTCATTTGCACGAACAATAACAAAAAAAAGAACGTGTCACGCGTGGGACGTTGTCAATGTGTGCCATTCTGTGAAAAATGGTTCGTCATTCAGCATGGAAAAGATGATTGCACAGTCAATCAAATCAGTCATTTGGTCGTGACATTCCAAGACGTGTCAATGGTGTCAGCGAATGGCATGCCATATGACAGGCAAAACGTAGAACGACTACTTTATTACAAATTCAGACGTTATACTGACGTTAGCCTGCCACGGAATGGCACGATTCATGCATTATGCGTTCCCTTTTTAGAAGATGCTGCCATCAGCATCAGCATAGTTCGGGTCGTTCATCACCATATCATTTAATTGACTGTTCCCTTGCAGTTTAGAATTGACCACGATTAGTCGAATTCGTTTGCAAAGGCTACCCCAAAATTGATTTTTGGAATTTAATTTAATTCGAATGCATTCTGGCGAGAACTTTGATGGCATACGTAACTCCTGGAATGATGGACAAGATCATAGACTCAGGAATGCGGAAGAGGTATTTTTATGACTGAAATGTTAGTCAGTATCCAGGTCCCATAAATCGTAGTGTCAACACGAGACACGGCTGTGGAATCACCAAAGCAGGGAGATTATCAAATTGTTGAATTGTTTAAAATCCATGCGTAAAAAATTGTGACACGATTTCTGCTCCTTAAAATTCAATCCAGTTTACGGCCATCAGCAATCCATCGTCCAAATATCCTTCATCCTTTTGAATATGTACGCTTCTAACATTGTCCCAAGTGATTCCTTTTGTTCCAAGAAAAAAGTTATGGTATGATATGTGCCTGACAATATCTGTCAATGGATCTGCCAATTTTTCATCTACCACATGGTTGGTACTGACATGGTTGGAACTGACAGTTTTTTATCAGACAACCATCTCGTCTTACGACCATGTGAACTGACAAATTAGTGTTGCCATGTAGCTTGTCATTCATCTGCAGCTAATTGTAACAGTATTGTAAGATCTGACAACCGACCGAACTCCAATTTCAATACCACACGTTGTCTCAATAAAAGTTTCCTTAAAAAACCGCCCAAATTGATTCCATCAGTCAGTCAAAAATTACTTCTAACAAAAAGCACAAAAAAATGAATAAATGTGCCCACAAACTGGTACTCAGCGATAACCATTTCAGAATGTAACCCATCAACCGGCCATTTATCTATCTGCGATTATTTGCATCCCATCCACAGATTTATTGCTAACAGAATGAGTGCGGCGGCGGCCGGCGAAGGATGACTGCAAAAGCAGCGTTCACCATCGCTGGGCGAATCAATGATTTATGACTTTGACGTAATGATGAAAATTGAAGGATCTCGCCCTCGGGCAGATGGTGCTGATTTCAGTTTTGGACTGTTTTGCAAAAGATTGAGATGTTTTCATTCGAAAAGAACCTCTTTCATTCAATTCTACGTTCAAGGACGATTGGGAGAGAAATGTGGTTTTCGTGTTCTTTTCCTTTTATGCCTTCTAAAAAGTCGCAATCAATCATCTCGAGGTGGGCAGGGGCAACAAAATCGCTGATCTCAAGCACTAAAGTGGAATTTTAATCAATTATATAATTTCTTTTCGTGGATGAATGGCGGAAAGGATTTTTGAATATAGGTTTCAGAGAATGTCCAAAAGCTGTACTCTTTCCACTCTTGATGGTGGTATACACTTTTTTGCATCTGGCGTTTTTTTTTCTGCTTTGATGGTGGAAAAGTTTTCCATTTTATTTACTCGCACATCCGAGAGGATTTGGCTTCAAATAAATTGGTTTTAATTACGGGAGCGCTAGAGTGGATATGTGTGGGGGACCGGGCGTCGAAAGCAGACTTTTATTTTTGGTTGGTTGAAAGGAGGGAAATAAACTCCTGTAATTGCTGGGAGCTAGACACTCGAGGGGTTTTTAATCCGTGTACTCTCGGTTCTGCGCCTGTCGCTGTTGAAAAATGAAAGCAATTTTTTTAAATGGAATTTTGATGCGCTTTTTTTGTTTTTGCTTGCCATGGAAATAAGCTTTTTGTAAAATTGAGTACCGTAGTGTGGTGAGGGTCATTACGATTATAAGGGTGAGGAGCTGTGAAAGTGTTGGAAGGTGCTATATTTTAAGATACCTTTATCGGACGTCAATAAGGAAATATTTTAGGCTTAAAACAAATACTCCTTTGCGACAGACATTTTGTGTAAAATTACTTCAATCTTGTCATCATTTTTGGTCCCTCGTGTGCCTATTGCGAGTCTGCCTTACTGAGAATAAGCTACAAGCATGGCTTGTCTCATATTATGTCGAATTCTGTAAACAAATTGCTCATGATATGTAAGAAAAAAATTCAAGAGATATGAACCAACCTTAAAATTGTGAATCTACATGAGATCTTATGTTCATAGATGCAGAGGTCTTTTGGCAAAAACGATATCCGGAATTTTCTATAAATGGGTAAAGAGGAAAACCTTAGTGCCTGTGCTATTAACTGGAGTTATCATCACGTATGCAGCCGCCGTGTATTGGTATAAAGCAACACAGAGGTCAGCACAGGCTAAACTCAATAAAATACAGAGACTAGCATGTGTCTGTGCAACTAGGGCAATGAAAACTGCACCAAGAGCTGCGCTCGAGGTTATCCTAAACATCCCACCCCTTCATCTAGAACTCATGAAAAAGCAATGGTTAATGCCTATACGCTCATCACAGAAGATGAATCAAATTTCAGTATAGTCCACACTGATATCCTACAAGAATTCAGACAAAATGAACTTCTTGGACTACATTTGACTGACAAATGACTACCACGCTATAACTTCCGACACAACTTTAAGGTTATATTCCCAGACCGTCTAAACTGGGAACAGAACAAACCAACATTTGCCAACGGTTCACTTGTATGGTATACAGATGGATCCAAAACAGATGAAGGAGTTGGAGCTGGAGTATATGGTCCGTGCACTAAAACGTCCCTATTCGCTAGTATGGACATAAACAGTTCCGTATTTCAGGCCGAAATACATGCAATAGAACTTTACATTAGAGAGAGTCTAAACAGGGTTATACAAATAAGAACATTTATATTCTTTCTGATAGCAAGGCAGCTCTACTTGCAATTGACGCCTTTGAAATAACATCAAAACTGGTATGGGACTGCCTCCAAATACTGCAAATACTGGCCACCACAAACAAAGTCCACCTAATCTGGGTGCCAGGGCACAGTGGATATGAAGGCAATGAAAAAGCAGACGAATTAGCCAGAAAAGGATCAGCATCCCAATTCATGATGCCAAGACCATTCTGCGGGCTACCAATCAACACTATAAATAGTAGTGTGAAAACTTGGCTGAACGAAAAAAAGCTTCATTTCTGGAGGAACACCAAAGGAAACAGACAAGCCAAAAACTTCATGCCAAACAGTTCCCACAAAAAAACGAAACAACTACTACAATTAAGTAGAAGTCAGATTCGATTGGTCACAGGCTTTCTCACAGGGCACTGTAGAGTCAAAAAACACCTAATGACAATGGGCATAGCACAAGACAATACTTGTAGACTATGCAACGAGGACGCAGAAACAGCGGAACACATATTATTGGACCAAAACACGTCAACGTTATCTAGGTAAATTCTACCTCGAAGCAGCGGACATAGCTGCCAGCACACCCAAAGAGCTAGCCGCCTTTATTACAAACTGCGGCATCATGAATGAGCTATAAAATGGAGGACATCACAATAGGCCCACTTGTAGCCGCAGTGCCAGTGATCTGGGATTTACTATACCACCTCCCCTCTATACAATCTACCATATTATAGTGGACATGCAGTTGGTTCTGGACATGTGGAAAGACTTGCAAGCAGTTAAACGGATATGGATGCTTAAATTCCAGATAGCTAGTCTCAACAGGTAGAAAACGATATCCATACTAGACCGGAACGAAGTTGAAATAGCAATAAGTACGAGTAGTCTTAAATAATACATCCGCCCTGAGCTGTCCGTAAAATACGGCCGAAAGCATGATTGAAACCGCTGTTTCAGTCCTGAGTGGACCACGACCTCAGTTGGCATAGTCTGCGCAACCTAAGGTTTAATTCTATCTCTACTATAACGCTGCCCCCCAGAAGTCTATTCAAAGATTTTTTGAGCTATATCCCATACTTTCCACATGCTGAGGCATATGTGACAGCTGACTCCATATTTTTATTCAGTACATACTAGCTGCACCCATCCGGCTGATCCCATGTCAAGGAATTGTATTGCTTATCCGTATGTTCTTTTCAATACAATGCACGAAAAATACAATGCAGTTTTTTGTTTAATTGAAAAGTGCCACACTCCTTTGACCGATATTTTATTAAATGTTTTCTAAAGACAATAAACGTCTATTAACTAAATTTAGAGGCAAAATTGCAATAAATGTCAAGATATAGTGTCATTTTGAGATGTGGGTGTTCAGCGCCATCTATCGGAAAACTTAAAAACTTTACAGATATATTGAAAGTTTCAACCTACTACATTTCAACGTGTTTGAGAATAAGCGTTTGCAATGTTGCCACGCCCCTTTATCCTATTCGAGGCAATCACAAAGCTTGCCTGAAAATTTGAACTCAATCGGATCGGTTATTCTTGGGGTTTTCAGTTTTCAAAGCACAAACATACGACAGGCTGAATTTGTATGTATAAACGAATTGTTTAAGGCGGCTCTCAGATTGAGGCAACAAGCAATAAGCAACTAGCAACTGCCAATAAGCAAACTGCAACATTTTTCGTTCGAGCGATATTTAGTTGCTTTGATGAGAGAGTGAGACCTCTAATTTAATTCAAAGTAAAATAATTGTGAGCGATAATACTGCGTGTTTCCTTTTGCCAGTTGCTTACTGAATGTTGTCTCAATGTGAGAGCCGACTAACAAATAATCGGACGATTATCACTTGCATCGGGAGTTTAGTGATTGGAATGGTTTTGTTTTGAGGATAGTTATAGGGGTGGGTTAGTGATTGAGCGCTTTCCTCAAAAAATTGTTCTTAAAAAATTGAGAAATTCAAAATGTCGTCAGCAATGGCAGACAGTATATTTGGACAAGCCTACATCGAGAGAACTTTTCGTGCTCGAAAAATAGGAGCTCCCAGGGACGCCATCAAATTATCTGCTGAAAGTTTGCCTAATTTGCTCAACTTATGTTTATTTTATTTCTACTTTAAATCTAACAGCTCTTAAAAAAATCACCATTTAATCACCTTTTGAGTTCATCGCAAAATCTTCTTCACTACACTCTTTGTCAATCGAATTAGACTGTATAATCACCCGAAGACCGTATAATCTTGGTCCCAAAGGAGGTTTCATCTGTTTTCGTTAAAGCTAATGCTTTTGCACCATAAGTCCAGTACCAGCACGCAATAAGAGATACCGCCTCAGCCTCAGGTGCTTAGATTGTAGATGAATAAGTCTCCTGAACATTGGATATAACATTTTATCTGCTGTAATTCTAAAAACATTCCACGTCGAACTAGTGGGAAACTAGTTTGGTTGTAGGCGTAACAAATAGACAATCGGTGAAATCTTAACTTTCCGGGGGTCGAACCTAAAATCCTTCGCACAGTAGTCGAACAGATTAATCACTGCACACTATAAGCCACTATGTCTCAGCTAACGTAATGCTATTATTGTTGCCCCTTAATACGTGTCAATCTCTGTTACTGTCATAATGTCCTGCAGAAGCATGGACTTTGTCGAAGTCAGATGAATGAAAATGAACGTTTGAGAAAAAAATTTTACGCCTGATTTATGGCACATACATACCTCCCCTGTGATACAGATCAACATACGAGTAGAACAATTAAGAAGGCTTGACTAGGCTATATTGAACACCAAATATGGCACAGAGGCCAGTCTATCAAAAACAGATGAGGTTACCTTTGATTGTTTTGAAAGGTAAATTCTTTGAGTCATCATTCGGTCCCATTCGGTCCGAATTTACAAGCGGATGATTTTCGATTCCGCACACCCGAGGGATGGCGCTGTAGAGGAAAACCACGACACAAGTGGCGCACGCAAGTGGAAGGGGCCAACTTTGCGGCCAAAACTGAAGACAACTGGCTTAAGATCGTGGGACATAAGTATACGCAAATGTGGCATTATCGCACTGGACGTATACAACTGCAGATAGCTTACTTGTTGATGGTTGAGGAGCTGGTTCGCCCGAACTGTAGTTCTCATTAGTTTTATACTATAAATCAAAAAGGCAGGATTTTCGACTAATTCAACGATTGTTTTATAAATACACTTTGCCGCGAGCGAAGCGACCCACACACCCCAACAGGACCCAGTAGAAACTTTGATATTTCGTAACGTAGTCGTGTCCTAACCAACGACGAAATGGCTATGACCCCTATTATGAGTGTCGATAGTTAATCGTCGATCGATCGCGAACTGTGATTGGCGATTGCGGTCGATATCTGTCGATTTGACAGTCGCTTTTAGTCGATTACAAATGTCTGATCGATGCTTTCTCTTGGAAGTGAAAAACTTTTGTGCTTACGAATAGCTAAAATCAATCGACGCAATCGACAACTGTCGTGACGATCGCTGATCGACAATCACAATAAGGGCCTATCTTACTTTATTACTATATTGTAGGAACAGGTGCATTGTAATATATCTGGAGTCGCCATAGTTAAAAGGTATAATGCTTTAAATGCGCTTGTGGGGTAGTATATTTCCACTTCATTTCCAGCAACATCATTAGTCCGTCAAATTTGAAGGCATAAATACTGTATAACATCTGATCTAAGTATACATCAGGTAAAAATGCTATCATCGGCTTTTCCGATGTTTTGATAGTGATACCCTCCACTGCATACAAGTCATGCTAAATGTTAAGTATGTGAGTTAGTATGTACATAACACATGCATCTAATAGTGGTTTTGTATGGGAGGTACCAGAACTACTTGACCGAGGTTCGTCCTCGGCTGGCTTCGCCAGTAGAGCATTCTGTCACTCAAATTTTCCTAGACCTTGTTGATGGTTTCAGGCTGTAGCTCACGGATTGCTTGGATGATATTGGCCTTAAGTGACTGAATCGATCCTTCAGGTTTCCCCACAAACAAAAGTCCAGAGGGGTTAAATCGCAGCCCCGAGGCGGCCAATTGAAATCGCCACGGCTGATAACACGATTTGGGAATTAGGTGCGCAAAAGATCGATTGTGGCATAGACTGTGTGGCATGGCGCGCAATCCTGCATGAACCAGAGGTCGTCCAAATCCATGTCTTCAATATCAGTAAAAAAAAAGTCGGTTAACATGGCTCTGTAACGCCCACCGTTGACCGAAACCTTGTTCCCAGCCTCATTTTCCAAGAAAAATGATCCAATGATGCTACCATGAGTATTATCCACTAGCATACCAGCCTTACGAACTTTTTGCACAAACTTGCGTACAACAGGCGCGGTGGGTGCTTCATTTGGGTTTCTTTTCAAAAAACTGTTTGGACTACACAGCACTCACTTTGGTAATAAGTTTTCAATATTTCCCAATGTTGTTCAAGCGTAAAGCGACGGTATGACACTGACTTCCTGTCAAGATTTCGAGCGGGATTATGACAGGCCCATAATCCCTTCTTCTTGGCTGCGTTACAAATGTAACTTTTTAAAAAATGTTTATTTTAAACAATTATCGAGTCTAGATACTGGAAGAGTACCAAAAAGAGATGATATGGAGTTTGCTCATTAGTCTGCCATAGTGTCATCGATAATGGTCCCCATAACATAACCATTTTATAAACTGTTGCTGGAGAGACCCTTTTCCCGACAAGGAAAAATTATTCTGTAGTAATTCATTACGAAAAAAATTCACATGTCAGTTTTGGCTGTGAAACACATGATAGTCTTGGTGAACATCGAGTTAAATGTGCGTCTAGGCAGATATGGTGGTTCGTCTACTGATGAACCCACCCACCACATCGGAGCGAAACGCATTTTGAAGCATTATGCCACACATTATTATTATTGTAATTCATTAGGCACATTTAATTTTTCTTTACCATTTTTGCCGGACAAAATATTACTTTTACTACAACTTTTGTTAATCGTACATGAAAAATTATTAAAAAAGTAAACTATTTTAAGTAAACTAATTTTTATAATTTTAAGTTAAAGGAGCCATAATTGTTTTGTGGCTGCGCTACTGATTTGTCTCTATAAATTGTACAGAAAACCTTCAAAACCCCTAACTGCCTCCACCACTGACCTTGATTAATTGACAAACGCAGCATACTATTGACATGCTTACAGTTTGGTTAGAATTACAGCCAATCCAATAGTGGTTGTTGCTGTTGTTCTCTTTTAAAATAACTCCTTTAGTAAGACTACATAATTGAAATTATTTGATAATCGACTGCTTTAAATCCTTTTTGTCGAATATTGCAACGCGTCAAACGAAATGATAGAATGTATATAGCAACGCTTTATCTAATTGCAATCAATAGGCCTGTATTAAGATCCGCATCACTGCGCCTAATCTACTGAAGCGTGTGCTATTTAAATTAATTGATATTTTTCCATTTAAATTAAACCTGCATTGAAATATTTAATAACGCAAATAAATGACAGAAATACTGAATTAAATCACAAATTTAACATTTTATTCACACTATTCAGAAAAATAAATAATATTAATAAAGAAAAAAAACTTTGAAAATAATTAGCACCAAACAATAAATAGGTAGGTAATTAATTTTGTCCAGTAACAACTCTTAATTGGGTCGGCCCTGTGATAAAATTCATTGTAATTATTTTCACTCTTCGATTTCATTGATTTATCATTTCCATTGCTGCAAAGTTTTACCAAAAATTACATCCCCACCCACCAACAAATATTGTACACAGAATATACATGCAAAAGTAGGGATTTATCTTGTTTTTTTTTTTAATTAATACTCAAACATTTGTTCGTGTAATTAAATATACGCATGCAGTCCACATACTAAAAATTAAAATCGAATTTTCATTTTCGATTGCGACAAGCATTCGACGTGTGATGTAGCGTCGAGTTGTTGTTTTCGTCGTGCTGCTGTTGCAAGGATATCACCAGCAAACCGACGACGCGACGA
Organism: Cheilosia soror; assembly: GCA_949372485.1. Classification (NCBI taxonomy): domain Eukaryota; kingdom Metazoa; phylum Arthropoda; class Insecta; order Diptera; family Syrphidae; genus Cheilosia; species Cheilosia soror. The sequence goes on from OX443561.1 coordinate 84,490,103, forward strand.
CTACTTTTACGATTTTCAATAAATCAGTTGTTGCACAATGTAGTATAGAGTACCACGGAGTAATGTTTTATTGAATACAGAATCAACCTGCACTGCAACCAGAAATTGCATTATTGTGCAACGAAGTGGATTCTTGATATTTAAAGTTTGCAGGTGGTTCGAATTTTGAATGATTTTGTGGGGTTGAAATCAATAATAAAATTTAAATTTCCCATTGGATTGTGAGTTGTGCAGTTTTTTTTAGAGAGCTTTAGGTGAAGCAGTTCCTATTTTGCTATTCCATGTGTAATGTTGGAAAATATTAGGTTAAAAACTTCTCTGTAGGTAGAATTTCAAAATATGAATAAATAAATAGACAGTAATTTGCCTATTTCAATATAACATTGTCGAAAAAGCTGATAATGGATTATGTAAGATTCAAAACCTTTAATCATTTTCATTTGCACGAATGGGAATAATTTTCGTTTACTCAAAAGCAAAAAACAAAAACGAAAATCGACTATAATACTTTTTCTATCTCCTGCTTGTAATTAATAAAAATTAAACTAAAAGAATGCAATTTCAACTTCACTGCGAAGAGAAAGAAAAAAAAAACGAAAGAATTACATGAAGCAAATCTTACTTTAGCGTGATTTCTTTCGTTTTTTGCTTTTTTTTTACAAAATCCCACCCGTGGTTCTAATTGCAAATATCGTCGGGTCGAATATGTGTCAAACTTTAGGCAGCAATTTTCTATTACTATTTCAGGAAGCTCATCACTTTAAAAACAATATTCCCATCGGAAGTCTAAACCATTTTCTGGATGACAGTGTTCGGCAGATTTGAAGCTATTAAAATTACAACTCAGTAGGCAGTTCTGGTGATCAATCGTTGTGATGAAAATCATCTGAAAATATATTTCATTTGGCTCCAGATATTAAGAAGAATAAAATTCCGAAAGGTTCTCATCCCGATGCTTCGAAATAAAAAAATCAAATTGAACGAGGGAGGTGGTAGCAGTTGACATTTCATGGCGGCCATATTGTTTTATCTAATTTTGTTCATTTTCTTGTCATTCACTTAAGACAATTCACCAGGTCTACCCCAATAATCCGTAAATTCCCGGTGCCATCGCCTCAATTCTGCCTGATCTATGCGCCAGAGCAGTGTTTGTAAGTCGTGGGCAATTTGTCATGTTTTGCAGGTGGCCTTCCTGTAGATAGAAGGCCGCCTGCAAAACGTCTTGGACCACCATATCGGTAATCAGGGCACTTTTTTTTTTTTTTTTTTTTTTTTAAATACTTCTCCCGGGAAAGGGAAACCTATAACGCTTTATCAGCGCCCCGAGATGCTTGCAGATGTATGTTAGTTCTGCACTTAAATTGCTGCAAATTGTAGTCTTCTGGAAATATATCCCCACGAAGCGAGTTCCAAAGTTTGCTTGTCCTGTAACAGAAGGAGTTTTGGAAAGATGATGTCCTCGCGGTTGTCAAGTGTACTGTATGGTCATGAGCATTAGCAGCCTGTCTTGTGGGGCGCCCAAAAGTTGCCTTTTCTGTATTTCGTTGATAATTTTTCCATTTTGAAGAAAACCACCTTTTTGTATGAAACACGAAATGTTATACCCTATTCACATCAAGCCGAAAACTGGGTTTTCGCGAAAACAGCCGAAAACTTCCTCGAAAACAGATATTTTCCCATACATATTGCAGTTTTCAAAAGTGAGAGTTTTTTTGTTATCTTTGCTGTTTGCTTGCACCATAAAGAGCAAACTACCTGCCAGAACGAAATGGTATTTTCAGATGTTTTGATTTTGAATGTTGCTTATGTTAATTATTTGATGCATTTAACCATAAGTTAACGATTATCAAGTAGCTTAAATAATTCTGTTTTTATATTATGTCAATACAAGCGAAGTTTAGTAACTAAAATAAAATTCTAGTCGCCACAAACATTTCATAGCTAGTTTCACAGCTAATTGAAACGTCAAACGAAAACGAGTTGGGGTTCGGTGTGAACGCATCTACGAGTTTTCTAAACTTTTTTGACGAAAACTCGGTTTTCGGCTTGGTGTGAATAGGGTATAACATAATAAATACTTCACGAAACTAGCTCACAATTGGGATCTGTATGCGTCCTTTTTCGTTTAGCTATTGTCCTATTGTCATAAGTTTAGCCATTATAGCCATTTAGCCACAACTTCCATGTTCAATGCAACAATAAGGTAGAACGAGACGAGAATATGCGTAAGCCATTTTAACTTTAGCGAATTTTACTCGTTTTGCGTTTTTTTTTCTGCCATTTTTAGGCAGATTATAGTATTGCCCCTTTTTGTATGTAAATCCCCTTTTTTTTGCGACTTTTTCAAAATCTTCGAAGTCAGCCCTGGCTCTTGGTCTATAAATTTCAATCTCGGATTCTCAGAACACAATATATTATTGTCGTCCTGGAATATTGGGGCTACGCGCCAATTACGCGCTGAATAATGTGAGATGTCCATTGCGATTTATTGGTTGAAAGAGTTTACGTAGCTTTAAAAATCACAATACGCGTTGCATGAAATTCATAGGACCATTTCGCGATATAATTTTGTCATTCAATCGAGTTCTTAGCAAGAAAATGACCTCATGGGCACGTAACAAATCTATCTTTATTTTAAAAAAGTAATCGGAAAATCGTTTTCGTACTTTATAGAATTAAGTTAAGTAAATCTACAAGAGACTTAATTTTACCCACAAATTTGGCACTATTTGGTGTGGTCCTCAGGCTGGCTGATAAAGCATCATCGGCTCATTTATTAAAATGAGTAGGTATGTATACAGCTTAAAGAGTTCCAGCAAAAGAAATATGTAGTAAAAACGCTTTTAGGATTTTTCTTCGAAAATCGTGTGTACAAAACTTGGCTACTGGGTTAGGTTAGGTTGTGGTGGAAAATCACTATTTTTGCCGATTTGTTAAGACAGGAATAAAAACGGGGAAACAAATCCAAAAGGGGAAAAATCCTATAGTCCTATCAAAAATCAGTTTGTAAGAAAATCTTTTAATGAATAAATGTTAACAACCTACGAAAAACAAACTTGCTCAAAAAATGTGCCCATGCAACATCCCACTTTTTTTTGTTTGGTTTCTGAATGCATTCATTCTGACATTAAAACTAATACCATGGCCTGGCCATACACTCGTTACCATGAACGTCGTGTCCAGAGAGACATTAAGATTTTAAGCGAGTGGAAAAGAGAAAGGTAGAAAGTATGTAGAAAGGAGAAAAGAAAATTTACCAAAAATCCACTTTCAGAAACACATAATTCTCGCATGGGCATGACATGACACATGATAATGAAGGTTCTTTTTCGAAACCATAGCGCTTTCGATACAAATCTTCATTTAGTATTTGCGTTGGTAAGTGAAATATGGCCTTATGTCGCATGGCCTTATGTCACGGCACCCTTCAGTACGGCAGTATGTTCTCTATAAAAAAAAATAGTAATGGCGCGGAAAAGCTTTATATTTTCGATGCGCTGAACCAAAAAAGCTAGTACCTATGTTGCTGACATTTCACCAACTGGCCATAATGATTATGACTGGACACATGCTCTTGTGAAAGTGTTCTTTATGATCTTCCTTGTCATCCCTTCATTCAGCACCTGTGCATTCTCTAATATCAAATCTTATAGTAACGTGATACTTCGAGGGATCTAAAATAAATGCAGAGATAACTCCGGTCTTCAGAGTTTGAGCTCAAAACTGTGGATGGTCGTGAATTTTTTTCATCATACAATCTCAGTTAGACTTAGAGACTCTTAATGCAAGTGTAGACCCTGTAGGTGGTCCAAGTTCCTTTTCAATAGATATATAAAACCTGTTTCCAAATTTAGGAATTTTTCATAAACCATATGAAACACGGAAATATCATTCGACGTGCCTCACTTCCGTTCCAAGAAATTTATCTAGTACATCGTCCTTGTCGACGCAACAAATTCCACTTAGTAAATGAACCATTACTCCCAACTAGTTAATTATGGGCATCCTTTACAGAGCACATAATTGTCTGCCATTAGTTTAAGTGCAAGAATTAGAAGCACTACATCCTCAATCTCGTCGTACGTCACCAAAGAATACCGTGTGCCGCATAAAGTTGTTCAGGATAACAAATGGAAACATGACGCCAAACATTTCAGCGCTTATTTTTCTTTTTTTTTCGCTTTTTTTTCTCTGCGAGTGAGTCTTTTGTCTCACTTCTTCCGTTTCAGTTTTTTTTTGGGTCGTCATCGTCATGAATTATTAAGGTGTCACGAAACATTTGACTTTTCCACCTACTTCTCTCGCTTTAATGCTATGATGATGATGATGATGATGGAGATGACGATGCAGGCAGCACGAGTACAAGACATGATAAATTAATAATTGCGCCATTATTGCTTTCCTTATTTTTTTTTATTTGTAGTGTATTCCAGCAGGCAAGACAAGACAAAAGACAATTTGTTAAGTACCTATCATTTGCAGTGACATAACGTGGACAGGACATATTTTATGAATAAATGGAAATCAAATGACGGGCGTATCCCTACTTGTAGTCGCTATCGTAAAAAGAACACCGGTACACATATTTTGAATAATTCCGCCCAACCGTGAGATTCATCAATTAGACTAGTTTAATGGGTTCACAGGAGTCCCTTAGGAGATCTTCTATACGGTACTGGATGTGTATGGATTTTGTATTGTTTTATATCGACATCTAGTTCACATCCTTGAGGGTCAGAAAGTAATCAATTTTGTTTTGCAAAACTTGAAATCTTGGCAAAGATATAAAAGCAAGAAATTGAACAGAACTTTTGGGAATTGAATGGAATGGACCCAGAATGAAAGTTTCTTCGTAAGTGCTTGTCCTGTTGTGTAGAGTTGCGTGTTTCTTCTTGTATGGGGAATCAATGGGTTTGCATGATAATCGAATGGACATGGTGTCCATGGGGGATGGAAAATGTGTGAGAAAATATCTTCTGAACTTTTGTGAACTTTCGAAACTCTACTTTAAGAAAGTTACAGTGAAAACTGATGAAATTTATGCTTTTAAAGTTTAGACGTTTGATAACTTTGATTTAAGTAGATATTAAAATTTGACACTATGTCAATAGGTGTCAATTTAAGAAGCCTACCGTCCTATACAGACCTGTTGCGTCAAATATTTATTTATGTTTTATGTGGGCGTTCAGGGTGGACATGGACATATGCCATATAGTATTGTACTCAATATTTACAAGGAAAAAATGTGGAGAAAGTTATATGAAGTTAAAAAACATTGAAAAGAAAATTTAGAATGCTATTTGACAATAATTATGGAAGCTAAAGTAATAAAGTTTGGAACTTGCAAAAAGGAACGTACGATAAATTTTTTTAAAATACTAGATCCTGAAATTTTATTGAGGCTTTAGACTTCAAATTTGTATGGACTTTTATTACCTTTTGCAAGCATTTTACAAAATATGGATTTATTAATGGGCTACACTTTTTTGTCGTACCGATTACAGCGTCACGTGAAGTTAATAGGCTACTCGTGCACGTTCAACAGAATGAAACAAAATAAAGCGTAGCATATTTATAGGCTAACTAGCGGACCCGGCAAACTTTGTTTTGCCTGCTCGTACATTTACATTGTCTGTCAATTATTTTGTCAATTATTCTGAACTCAGTCTCAGAGTGCTTCGACAGACGTGTGCCCACGAATTGTATTGTCTAGATAATATTTTTTTACCATGACAGTCCAAGAATAGCGTTTGAAAAGTGTTTTTTTTTTTTTTTTTTGTTATGAGAGGTGCCACGATCTTTTGTCTAATCCCGCCAGGTTTTGTAAAATGCTCTAATCAGGCATTTTACAAAATTCAGATAAGTGATTTAAATAACTTTGTTGTAAGAGTGGTGCCATGGCCCGTTTCCAATCCCACCCATACTTCGCGCCATATTCCGGTAGCATGTCGTCTAGAAACATGCTGAAGCTGAATGCTCTTTCAGGCTCCATAGTGTCAATTAAAGACAGGTGACCTCCATATGATAGGAATAGGGGTCGATATTATTCGAATGGAATAGACGATTGATGCTTTGTCTTGCTTCAATTTGAATGTGTACTTGAATAGGTAATAGGCCTAGGATGACATTCAGTGCAGTGGTCGGTGTGGAGCCTTGACAGCCCGTCATGCAGTTTCCGGCTATACGTTGAATCCGTTCTAGCTTTTTGACTGTAATGATTTCGTTAGTCTTTGTCCACCAGACCACGCCAGCGTAGGTGATCGCTGGTCTTACCACAAGCGAATATTGCCAATACATCATCCGGGGTCTTATACCCCAATTGTTACCGCAGACTCGACGGCAGATCCAAAGAGATCTGGTGGCTCTGTTTGCGATGCGTTTTATTTGTGGATTCCATGATAGTTTACTGTCAAGGATGATTCCCAGATTTTTGGCTTCCCGTGAAAATTCAATGGTTTCACCATACATAGTGGGGCGAGTTAGGAGATCTAGTTTCCTTCGTCTGGTAAAAGGTACGATAGTTGTCTTTCTAGGATTTACCTTCTTTGTTGTACCATCTTTAAACTATGGATAGTGCATGCTGCAGTATTTCTGAGACCGTGCTTTCAAATTTGCTCTGACAACGATTGCCACGTCGTCGGCATATCCTATAGCGCATCAATGCCTAGATTGGCCAGAGATTAGAGTATAGGTCGTCAATGACAAGGGACCATAAGAGTGGCGGGAGGACGCCCCCTTGAGGACACCCTCTAGTCGTTAACGACGAAAGTTCCACATCGTCGATGCGTGTCTGGATTACTCTTTCATTGAGCATAGCCATTATCCATCTATGTGCATGTAAAATAATAAAAATTGTCTGCAAAATATAGAAATCAATGCAAGACGATACCCAATTAGCTATCATTTAAACGCTATCATCTTGACGTTTACCACAAATACTTGCGTATCTGCAGTCAGTATGAGCAAGTCACCATGAAATATAAGATTCCTGAAAATATTTTCTATCTGATCTACCGAATTTAAACCGTGCAAATTTGAACTAAAAAGTGGATTGAATGTATCGGTCAGAAATGCTTATTATACATTTTAAAGGGTGCTAAAATCTGTAGCATCAGGTTTAAAAGTGATGCCAAATAAACTGCACCAATAGTAACATTGACAGTGGCTCAGAGATTATTGTGCTGTACTTCTAAGTGAGAGATTTTATCGCGGACATAATTGATGCCTTCCAACCAACATGTAGTCGAGTCAGATACGATTTTCCAAATGGTTTTCGAAAATATTTTCCGCTAGCCCCTACAGATAAAATATCTAACTGCATCCTCTCAACCAACGATAATTCCCATTATAACTTTTAATTCACTTAAAATGTACCACGCCACAATGAGTCAAAGTTTTAAAAATCTGTTATTTTCCCTATTCTACCGCGAGGGGGCGAATTAAAACAAAAATCCTTAAAATTGCTGTCCAGAACTTTGCAAAGTGCAAATCAACTCCAGATACAAAAAAAAAAAAAAATAAATAAAAAATACTCTTACAGGAGCTCTAATTAAATTCGCACACAAAAAAACCACAGGACCACAGGTAACAAAATGTAAACTCTCCTCATGCACCATCGTCCATGACATCAACATTCCCGGTCATTTGGAGAAATATCCATGCGCCCTTCCTGACTGACTGACACTCAGAATTCCGACATACATTTAGTTGTTGTTACTATTTGCAATGGAAAAATGATGGCAAAGTTAGTCAACAAATAATTTTGGGGGTGTGGTGGTGCAGCAAATTCCTCTGAGTCAGTTAATTACTCGTGCCACAGAGATTACATGAACATTGCTTCTGCACAGGAAACTTTTCACCAGTTGCAGCAGCAGCAATTTATGATGGTCCTGACATACTCAGTACAAGTGCTTGAGTCGTCATCACTAACAACTGGTGCTATGTTTGAACTACGTTGGTAATCCCACCCAATCAACACCCCGTTCGCCCGAACATAGTCGAACGTGCTTTGTCTTAAGTTTGTGGACTTGTGGCAAAACCACAACCGCACTGGAATATAACCATTCAAAATGACAAAATATTTGTTGCTGCAGGAATGACGTGCGCTGCTCCACAGATGGAAGTAGATGTAGCGCTGCTAAGGATGGTAAAGTAAATATAAATAAGTTTTGCGGTTCGCCTGAGAGGGTAATTAACTTGTAGTTGATCAAATAAATCTCAGGGCCGAGGTTGGTATTTGTACGTATAACCAATGCAGGGTGCACTGGATGATGCGAGTTAGGGAATGACGTGATTGCAATGGAATTAGACAATTGTGAATGGTGAAGTATAGTCGGAACTGCAAGTTTATCTAAGTTATACTTGGTTGCACTTCAAAATGAAATTCTTGTCAGCAAAGAATGGCATATTTGCGGAGCTCTAGTGGGCAGGAGTGCACCGCAAAAGTTTGGCAATTTTATTCGAATAATATGAAGTTTTATATTCCCGTCCATTTCAAGGAGGGAATTGTATGGAAAGTATTCACCTTTGGAATGTTTGCTTAGATACCTTTTCAATCAAAGTTGTAGAAATTATTTTTTGAAATACCACCAAAAGAAAATGGTTTTTGGTAAAATCGAAATGGTATTTAAAAAAAAATAAACTCTGGTAGAGGTTATTCTGCAGAAAATCGCAGAGGCCAAACGTAATAGGATTTTGCGGGCTTAAGGAAGTGTCAAGTTGAAAGAAAATCTATTTAAGTTTTGTGGAATGCCTAGAATGGCCCATTGATTTTATTTTTGTCATGACATGACATTCAAGCTAGAATACGCCCGCCTACGCATTCCTACTATGGGTCCACCTTCTAAACTTGCTTTACAAACACTTTAAAGGTATTTAGCACCCAATATTATATAAATACTTCTGTCACTTTTAATTAAAATGTCAAGCAGTAATAATATTTTGTTGTCTTTTAATCTGTCAGCTGTCATAGATATATATAGATAGGGTGTCAAATTCCCATATGACCAAAAGTTGAGGCAAAAAATACTACAATGTCCCAATGGTAGTAAGAACTTTTGGTCATTAGTAAAAAATATTAAGAATTCGGCCTCGTCAGGCGATCCCAACGCTCATTTACAATGACACTCCAGCTGTCAGTTCTTTGGACAAAGCTAATCTGCTCGCTGCTCCGTCCCCGCCTGTACTCGAGAGCGTCGAATTTACCATGAGACAAATCCATTTTCGCACTCGTACAGTTGCAAGAGTCCTTAATAATCTGAACATAAATAAATCCGCTGGTCCAGACTGTATCTCCCCCATCATTCTAAAGAGGTGTTATTCGACTCTGGCAAAACTACTTCGTAAGCTTTTTCATCTGTCCTATTATTCTGGACCCTTTCTGAATAGGTGGAAAACAGAATTTGTCCAGCCCGTCCCCAAAAAAGGCGAATCTTCTTATCCCACCAATTATTATTACCGACCCATAGCACTTACATACCTACGTCCATTCTTTCTAAGGTCATGGAAACGCTGATAAACCGCCAGCTTATGAAATATCTTGAATCACGGAAACTCCTCAATGGCCGGCAGTACGGTTTTCGTGGCAACAGGTCCACTGGTGATTTGATGACTTATTTCACCGAGAAGTGGAACCAATCTTTCCATCACTTCGATGAATCGAAGATGGTTGCGCTTGATAGTTTAAAGGCATTTGACAGTGTTGGCACCAAGTTCTTTTGTCGAAAATGCGTGCTTATGGGATCGATGCGTCTCTTATTCAATGAATTAGAAACTACCTTTCTGGCCGTTCAATTCAAGTTGTTTTGGATGGTTTCAAGTCTGAAACTCACCTGGTTTTCCCAAGGCTCTGTGCTGTCTCCGACTCTCTTTCTCATTTTTTATAAATGATCTCCTCTCTGCAACTTCTAATCCAATCCATTCCTTCGCTGATGATAGCACTTTTAGCTCTTCATATTCTCACGTCCCTGCTCTTCGGCCGTATAGAAATGTAACGGCAACGTATGTTAAGCTCATTAAATTCCGACCTTGACAGCATTTTAAAATTGGGTTCAGCCAATAGAGTGGAATTTAATGCTTCAAAAACACAATGCTTTCTGCTGTCTCTAAAGCGAAACCCGAATTTACAGCCATTATCCATGACTGGGCGCAGGAGCGCAGTAGCGCAGTGGTTAGTGTGCTGGACTACTGTGGATCCCAGGTTCAATCCCCGGAAAAACACAAATTACATCTTAAGGTTTTTTCTACTGCGCTACCTCTCGCGAACGTCTGACAAACATCCTGGACTGGACTGTCCTGGAAAAACTTCTCAATTCAGCCGTTCGGACTCTGTAGGTCCCTTCTGTCTCAAAAATAGAAACTGACACAAACGAATGGTTGCGAGAACCTGGGCATATGGTGTCTACCCGCCTGTTGCGCCACCTATTTATTTATTTTTTTATCCATGAATGGCACTTGCATCATCGAAACCGAAATACTTTCCATTTTCGGTATGTGTCCATGAAACACGTCGTTAGAACGACCATATACACGAAGTCTTCAAGAACGCTGCGAAATCTCTAGGTTTCCTCAATCGGTGCAAGAAATATTTTACCCCTTCTGATCTGGCTACAATATAAAAGACGTTCATTCGCCCAAAACTTTAGAGTACAATTCCCAACTCTGGTCTGGTGCACCGAAAACCATATTGCACTTACTCCACTTAATCCAAAATCTTGCGTTGAAACTAATCGGAGACACGAATATCGCGAATTCTATTAATTTGCTTGAACATCGTAGAAACGTTACGTGTCTCTCACTGTTTTATTGTTTTTTTTTAACAAACAGTGCTCAAACTAAATTGCCAACTGCATTTCTCCCCTTCAGCAATTCAACCGCAATACTCGCGCCATGCTAGGAATACCCATCAGTTTACGATTCAGCCTATCTTCGGGCGTGCTATGAAATACAGAGACTCTTTCATAAGCCGCACAACACGAATGTGGAATGCCTTGCCCAGCCCAACTATAATGTGCATCGGAATCTCCTATCTATCTGTGTACATTACACTATCAGAGTAGTCATAACCTCTTTACCGCGTGTTAATTATAACAAAAACAAGTAAAAGCCTTACCGATGCTTTGATACCCTCCACCGTACAGGTACGTACACGCATGTGTCTAATATTGGTTTTGTATGGGAGGTACCAAAACTACTTGACCGACATAGCCCATTTTCAATACCAATAAAAAGAAGTCGTCTCACAAAATTTCATTCGCCTAGGTCAATTCTTTTGGACGCTATCGTGCTTTCAGACAGACAGACAGACGGACACGTCAGGGACACTATTTTTAATCATTTCATGCTATTATTTAGTACATAGTAATAGACAACTTTTAGGAGCGGAACTTTTTTCAGTCAAATAGTGTGAGAAAAAGTTGTAACTGTAGAAGAGAAAGGCAAAATAATTGGCTAGAAGGAGTGTAGTCTCACCTATAGCGTTATTGCCAAAAAAATTGGATCGATCAAATTTGGGAATCATTGTTATAGTTGACACGGTAAGATCAGTAATTCGGAGAGCTGTAGATAAAAGAAAAAGATTAAAATTAAAAAAAAAATGCCTCTTACCACTACTCGTAAGGAGACTCGCATGGTTTTTGCTCGGAATTGCATGACATGGAATAGCTAGTGGCATCAAATAGTTTTTACGGACGAAAACCGATTCAGTTTAGATGGCCTTGATGGTTAGATTACTAATTGCATGACAAACACTATCTGTCTCGTCACCATAGCCGTGAAAGGGGTGTAATGGTATGTTGTGCGACCTCTTATTATAAGCAATGTTAATTGCAGTTTCTGTCATCAACGATGTTAATTGCAGTTTCTGACATAAACGAATAACTACAAAGGCTTTTCCTTACTACGATAATGTATTTGGACCCCTGCAATTTACTTTCCAGCAGGATAACACCCCCATTCATACCGCACGCGTGGTGTATCTGTACCCAAAACGTGCCCACCTTATTCCCCTGATCTCAATCTAATTGAGCCTGTTTGGGGATAGTTGTCACGGAAAGTATACGAGTTCGGTAAACAATTTTCAGATGTTAAATCATTAACAGCAGTTATCAATATCGCATGGAGCGACATTTCCCAGAGCTACCTAGAATCTCTCTTCCAAACGTTATTTATGAAGTTATTTCGAACAAATGCGGCCACACCTATTAACTAACTAAGCTTAACAAGATAAAAAGAAATAAATTTGAACTGAATTTTGCAACGTTTTCTTATTTATCCTTGTTTCCAGTTACTGTCCCTATTCAAGTGCGGCAAGAGAAAATTACGTTTTTTAAGGCTACATTCAAAAATCATTTGTTTAAAAATAACGGAAAGATTTCGGTGCTTAATTTTATTTTCCCTTTATACAAAATTGAAATCAAAACATTAAAAAAATGTATGTTTATACAAATATTGTACTGTTTTTTTGAAAAACCGCAAAAGAGAAACAAGAAGTATTGTCCCTCAAGTGCATGGGAGTGTACTTTATAGGGGCGCCGGTGAATCCTTCTTGGCGTTACAAACGTAATGACAAAGTGAATATACCTTCCTGTGGATTTGGCGTATGTTTCCTTAAATGTATAAAAAAGGCCTGTTTTCTTTTTTTTAAGGTTCCGTTCCCAAAAGGACAAAACGGAACCTTATTGTTTTCGCTACAATGTCTGTTCGTCTATCTGGCCGAACCCAATAAGCTAATTTTGTTTCTAGGTCTATGTTAAAAACTAATTGATGCAGAAGACTGAAATTTGCACACAACATCAGCATCAGGTATAGTATAAGGTATCGGATAACCCCTAGTTAAGGGACAATTACCAATGATAGCTATAAATTGACTGGTTTTGGAGTACATACATATGTAATTAGTAATTTGTTAAAAAAAAATACAAAAACTGTTTCATTTTGTACCCAGGTCTATCAGATCAAAGAACAACCGACTTTTCAAGACATCAACACTGGCCACTATCCTTTTTCCTTCGTTCTTTATCGTCGCGATTATTTTGAGGGACTTGAGGGATTGTTATTCTCCCAATTTATTGTATGCCTACTGATTCGACTCAGGGGTTCCCAGACTCTCGGTTTCGGGACACTGAGACCAAAAGCCATATGTATGAGTATGCTACTTTTTAAGCCCTCCATTGACGGAGTTTATAGCATCCAACTTCTTTGAACGTGACTGGTACGACTAGTCTTAAAATTTGCGTAAAAACTGAAAATGTTAAGCTTGAGTTGTGAAATTTTTGTCCACTTTACCTGTTTTTTTTATAGTATGTAAAAAGAAGTTGTTTAAAATAAGTATTCTTAAAAAGAATAGCTCTTAGCATTTTTTTTACAACTTTAAGGTACTCAAAGAGCTCTTGTTTAATTGCAGAACTAACATCTGCAAGCTTCGCATAGCGCTTTTAAAACACTTTTGCTTCGCAGTTCCCTAGAGAAGCGTTAAAAAAAATGCAGGTGAGCACACATCCAGCTCTTCAAAAGGTTTTAATACAACAAGCTTTAGCATTTCGTCGTAAAAATCGATGAATGTGTAGGTACCCACCTCTTCATTTCGATCCACACGAACGATTTTAAAACATCCCGTATACTAAATCAATTCCACTTGTAATATTTTATGTCATAACTCTAGTCATAAATTTGAAAACTTCACTCATTTTCCACCCTGCCTTTCAAAGGGCCTCAGTTCATTCCCAACCCGCACTTTAATATTTATTGTGTAACAGAGATAAAAGAACCTGTGAGAACATGTACCGCCGACAACTCCACTGATTCATGCTCCCTCTGGTATGTGCCCCTGCCCATCTCCGTGGCTGTGTAGTGTAGTGTACCCACCGTTCGATACACACCCTTCTTCGATTGATGAATTAAAAATCAGCACAAAGAAAAACACATATACAAACGGTAAATATAAAAACTAAACTCCAAACATGTACATAAAATAAGCACATAAAAGCAAGTCGTCGTCGAAGGAAGAAAAAGAAAAACAAACACGTTCCACAGGACCTACTATATCTCTATACAATATATATACGTAACCTGACGTGCTGTTTGGTTTAATGCTCCTGCCAAAACTCAAACCCTTGACAATATTTGTGCTTATTTTTTTTTATGCAAAACCACCTCCGTGCACTACTTGCGAGGATCGTAAAAATGTACCCAAATAGAGAGGAGACAACCGAAGTAGGTAAGTCCTTTCATTTCAAATCGTTACTAAGCCTCTGTGCCCAAGTAGATATACATGTTTCAGTCGAGGAAGGAAGTTGTCGTCGGTTCCTGGAACCAACTATCACCACAAAGAAAGGTGCACGAAAAAAAAAATATAGTTTCTCCTTAATAATTCAGGGATACCAAAAACCAGTGTACCTCCAGCTGAATAATATTTATTTTTATTTCTTGTATAGTTCAGCAAGGCACAAAGAGTCCTTTACTCGTTCGTATCTTTACATTTTTACTATCTTGTCGAAGAAGGGGTGTGCGTAAGCTAATGGTTTTCGTAATAATTCAGGTTGTCGTGCGTCAATTTGGAAACATTTTTATGCACAAATTTTGATTTATGAAACTCGTATACACACACGCACTGGTTTAGGGCACGAGGACGAAAATTTGCATTAAACCACAATAACTTATGCGGCACTCACAGATTGCGAGTTTAAATTGAACCCCCTTCGATATGAAGGTTGTTACTTCCGATTGCGGTTATTGTACCACTAGAAATAGCAATCTCCTTGATTCATATCGGTTTTGAGCAGAGTATATCCATTATAATGAGTAGGGACACTCTCGATAATTTCCTTATCAGCAAGTATTACTGTGTCACACAGACATGAGAAATAGACGGATATATAAAGTGGGTAGTGAGAGAGAGAAAAAAGAGGAGGTGTATTTTTTAGTAAAATGGCACAGGGTGCTCCGCTTAAAAAAGGAAAATTTTTAATATGTCATACATTTTTCTTAAATACAAAATTATAATTACATGTGTGTTACGTTAAGACATTTATACTTTTTGTTGGTTTTTTTGATTATTTTATTAAATTTTTTGATAAAGTCATGCTCTCAAACACGTGCCTACATATAATTTTATAAGAAATTCTTTGTAATCAATCACATTTATTTTTTAATATGTAGGTAATACATTTTCATTTCAAGATTTTTTTTTTTTTATTTTGCTATAAACTTTTTAATGCATCTAAAAATTCTATAGGCGAACGTGTTAAATGCGCACTTTCATCTTCCTTAAAAATCTGTAAATATGGAGGAAACACTATGTTGCTGACTTAGTTGCAACACACACTTCCGTTTTTGACGTTTTTTTTAATAAGCATAGTGAGCTAGCTATAGATTCTCAAAAAAATACGCCTATAATAAAACGCATTTTCACTACCGAAATCAGCAGTTTTATAGTCAGATTCAGTTTTGAAAGCGTTTATTTCAACGCCGGAAAGCTCTAAATTTTCAGTTGGCTATTTTCTCCATGTAGCTACTTTGCTGAAAAAGATCTTTTAAATTCACAAATGAATTGAAATGAAGTCAGCAACTTATTATTTCTTCCTCGGTTGCTTTAAAATGGCAATTAAGTCAATTGAAATACCAATAAGACTATTTATATTCTGCTGCCATCTTTTTAGTTATATCAAGCGTATTTTTTTGAGAATCTATAGCTAGCTCACTTTTACTTTTACATGCAAAACTTGTATACTCACTTTTGGTTTTGTTATGCTCACTTCCCAAAAAAATACGCCTATTGGAAGACTTATCGAAAAAGGCAATACTTAAAAAATGCATTTCATAAGAAATTGATTTGCTCTTCATTTTCCAAAAATGGTCTTCTGAATTTGTTGGGGTCTTTAAATTTATATGAATTAAAGATTAATATAACTTAGGACACAATTTCGACTACAAGCAATACTATTCATTTTAAAACCAAAAGGCGTATATATGTATTTTACATGTGTTCAAGCAAAACAAAAGCAAAATAAACAGCGCGTAAAAAGATTTTAATGAAAAATTACACCTCCAAAAAAGGAGTCAGAAAAGGGATAGTTTCAGGAGTTATCACTAAAAAACCAATAAAGTTAAACTTAATGACCTCCATTATCGGCACATAAAAATATTTTACAGTTGCATTTTCTTTTTGTTCCCGACCGCGCAGGCTAAACACTTGAAAATATGTTTTCCCATTTTTTATTTAATCCAAAAACAATTGCACTGTAGTTTGTTCGCACCGAAAACTATCACGGGTCACCCTGTACTGTGTTTATTTCACTTCTTTCGCACAACTGATAAGCATTCGAGTTTACCGCCTTTAAAAATGCTTTATGAAAAAACCTACCCCATCGTCACTGCAGAACCAGTGTGACCAGTTAAAATAAAAACTAGCAATTATAGAATGAAATCATTTTTATTGCTACTGCGCCCAATATCGAATTGCATTATTTTTAGCGAAGTCAGAACAGAGTAGAAACATTTATTTTCATATTTTAGATAGAAATACTAATGGTAGGAGTTCAGAATTAGGTGTAATTCCTGGAAAAAATAATCATAAAAAATCATTTTTCAAAAAGCAAAGCAGGTCACACTGCATAAAACTGAAAAGGTACACACATCGAAACGAGTTTACCGCCTTTAAAAATGCTTTATGAAAAAACCCACAATCGTTCGTCGTACGCAGCAAGCCGTATGTAGTGGTACAGGTAAAATGTGTTGTGTACCCTTTTCTTCTCAAGCATTCGTTGTATTCAGGTAAAAAGGATTCTTTCGAACTGCTTTCACTTATTGCACGATTTTTTCTGCGTTTTGCTTTGTGGTAGTATGAAATGCATATGTAGAGAGAGTGTCCCTACTCATTAATGGATATACTCTGGTTTTGAGGTCTCCGTCTCATACATCCAATTACTGTTAACACAGATTGTTGGGTGGTATATTGAACTCAACTGAAAGTCCATCGAAATGACAGTGTAATGAGATGAGATACTTTTGACTTTAGTGCAGAAACAAATTGATTGGGGTGTGAATTAACAAAGTTTTCGCGTTAAACTAAAACTTTTTGTGTCGAAATCATTTTTCTCCATCAGAGATAATTAACTTTTCTGGTCTCGTTGCTCGAAGCCCGGGATGTGTATGTCGATATGCGATGGAAAGTCGAAAGTATTTGCAGATAAGTAAACGAGAAACTAGGTTTATCGTCCAAGAGTTTCGAAAAGTTCGAGAGAAGCGTGATGTTCGGATTTTCTAAAAGAAAAAAAAAAAACTTTAAAGTTTCTATATAGATTTTGTGTGCAATTAAAAATTGTGATGGTGTTAAAACGGGAATGGCCTTAGGTGTTAGTTGCATTTTGAACTTTCTACATGTACATGGGGAGATTTCAGCGAATGACAAGCTTGACTCAGGTAGGTGTGGGTGGTGACAACCATATGTCTAAAATATAGAAAAACTTATTTGTTGCTGCATACTTTTGGGGCTAAAAATCAAAATGTCGATAGGTAATCTTAGTTTTTCATTGCCTACTTTACTTTTGTTATACAAGCAGTCAGACCTTCCTTTATAAAGGGTGGTTAAATTTTAAGGGCCGATGTTGAATGTGAACCACACCTAAACGTCAAGTTTTTTCTGCATTTCATTTGACATTTCTCAATTTCAGACTAACTCAATTTGAACCATGGAAAGATACATAATCGAGCAGCGCGTTAAAGTTATTCAGACTTATTGGAAAATGGGCGTTCAAATCAAAATGCATATCGCGCACTTCGTGATTTTGTCGGTCAATTTATTCGTCCAAATGTGCGTACAATCGGACAAATCGTGCAAAAATTTGAGCAAACTGGGTCTGTAGGAGATGTGAAAACACCAGTGCATGCTCGTACAGCTCATCACATCGTACAGGCATCATTGGGCCGTATTTTTTCCAAAATGAGGCCGGTCAGGCAGTTACTGTGAATGGTGGGTAATATGGTGTTCGCTATCGTGAGATGATAAGGAACTTTTTATGGCCTGAATTGGAAGATATGGATGTGGACGATATGTGGTTTTAACAGGTGCCACTTGCCATACAGCTAACGAAACAATGACTCTTTTGCGGGAGAAATTCAATGGCCGTGTTATCTCACGTCGTGGCAATGTTAATTGGCCGCCACGATCATGCAATTTGACACCGTTGGACTTCTTTCTTTGGGGTGATTTGAAAAAAAAAGGTATACGTCGATAAGCCAGCAACAATTCAAGAACTAAAGAATGAGATAATTCGGCACATTAACGGCATAGAACCTCAATTATGCCTCAGCGTAATCGAAAATTTGGACCATCGGATGGAGGTGTGCCGCCGAGGTCGCGGCGGCCATTTGGCCGATATTTTGTTCCATACATAATTGAACCGTACAAATATTATCATAATAAAAAGAAATGGCAATAATTTCCTAAATAATTTCTGTTTTATTCAAAATCAACATCGGCCCTTAAAACTTAACCACCCTTTATAAAAATCTTGGAACAGAGGACAAAAGTATCGTCCATAGAATACGTGATCTAACGCCTTTTAGCAATTAGCTACCAACAACTGTGACTATAATGGGCTGGCGAGGAGTACTCCGTGACACACTCAGGTCAGTACTGACCCATTGTGATGCCCGTCTCGTCTTATGTGTTGAAATCCAACTTAAAACAAATAGGAAAGGATGGAGTTTTTGGTTATTCATTCGAAAAGCATAAGACTACACGACATCACATCTGGAAACGGATTGTTTGTAAGTTGTAGTCCTCTGAAAATTTATCTTTAAACAGTGAGCTCAAAGGTTTGCTTGTTTTGTAGCCAAAATAGGGTTTTGGAAAAGTGATGCTGGCAAGTCTAGGTTCGTTATGTGTCTTTTTGGCCTGTCTTCTAGTCTGCTCATAGGCGACCTATCACCTATAGTCTTGGCAACAGCGAGGACATTATTGTATAGAAGCAACAAGAAATGCAATTCATGGCAATATCGCATCAAAAACAGCAACTAATAAGATCAGTTCTACCTAAACACCTTTACGAAGGTTTTGGTTTAAAGAAGACTTCCGTATCGTTTGGTTTGGAGGAAAGTGACTGCCAGCTAGGAAACGCCAAAACACTTAGACCAGTTTAGGTCCATTATGTGATATGACGAAAAACAGATCGTGTGTTAAAAAACCCTACTAGTTGAGGCATTTTGAGCTCTTTATAAAGCGTAAGAGGCTTCTGATGTCCAGACCTCCGTTTAGTACTTACAAAAAATCAACTCGCCTGCAAAGCGGCATTTCACAGAAAGAATTGAAGGTCGATCTTCCAAAGGAAAAAGGAAGAGCACGAGAAGTGCACGATGGAGGAAATAGAGTAGTCCTACATCTGATCTCAGTAGCTTAGTGGTTAGTCTGGTTAACTAGTGTGCGAGGGGTCTCAAGTTCTATCCTCGAAACAACAGAAAATACATTTGAAGTTTTTTTTTACCTCTCGCGAATGTCTGGCAAACATCGGACAGTATAGCTTCACTCAGATGTCAGATCGGATCGGTTTCAGCATAAAATCGCAGTTGTTATGCAAATCGCAAAATTTGCAAAGATTCGTTTAGAAGTTTAGTCCTGAAAGGGTAACAAGCACAGAGACAAACAGACAGACAAAGCTACTGAGCCATATTTGGTTTCTCTATTCCTACTTAACTCGGTTGAATTACGATGAAAAAAAAAGACAAACGATGCTCCATTAAGTTAAGAAACAGTCTTATCGAGATGATGCGCTATCGCTATATCTTCAAAAGCATACTTGGGAAAATTGTACGAAACTAACCGCAGCCAACAATCTCTGGCACAATTTTTCAAAAGTCTATTCCACTTCTACGCTGGTGGAATTACCCAATATTATTGGCCAAACACAGCGAGCTGTCAGCTGTCAATTTGCAACATTGGGACGGATCGGTAAAAAAATAGTTTTATTGTGAATAAAGTAAAAACCATCAACAACTGTGACGAGTCAGAATAAATACCACAACAACTGACTCAGTCACTGTATCGAGTAAATCATTCGTTTGTCGTTCAATAAAGGCATTGATTCTTTTTGATTGATTTGTGAACGAGAAAAGCTCTGAACCCTAAAATTTATTAGTTGTCAATGTCTTAACATTTTTTTTTTCTTTTGCTGGAACCGCTAAAAATCAGTTCGTCATCAATAAGAGTTTAGTAGAAAGTGAGTTCTGAGCAGACCAAACCTTCCCATCAACATTATATCTGCAATTGATTTATTGACATAGCTAGAGGGAGGACATGATATTCCGAAAGCCGAAGTAAAGAAGATAATAAGAAAATCTTAAATTTTAAAGAAAAGTAGTAGCCAGAAAAAATTCACAGAGATTTGATATTAATGACATAGCAACGTGTCGAATGGACGTTGCCCCATCTATCTGTTGTATTGAGGGCTGCTTAAAAATTACAACCACCTCATTATCTGACGAAAAATTATTTGTAAAGGGTGTTTTTTTTAGAGGTATAGAACTTTGAAATGGAATAAAATAAAGATTATTTTTTTAAATTGACATGAAATTTACTCTATTCGAAAGATAATATTCTGGCATTATAACTTAAATATGTTTTCTGGCATATGACCGCCAGGGCTAGCTCGGACGTAGTCTAATCTGGAGGTCCAATTTTCGATGACCTTTTCCAACATTTGTGGCCTTATATCGTCAATAACGCGGCGACTGTTACCCTCCAAGTGGTCAATCGTTTCGGGCTTATCGGCGTTATCTAGCATCTTCACATATCCCCACAGCAAATAGTCAAGCGGAGTTAAATCGCACGATATTGGAGGCCAATTCACGGAGTCCGCAACAAGAAACTATGCGGTTTCCAAACGTTTCCTTCAACAAATCAATTGTGGTACGAGCTGTGTGACATGTTGCGCCGTCTTGTTGAAACCACAGCTCCAGCACATCACGGTTATTCAATTGATGAACGAAAAAGTCAATAAGCTTAGCTCTATAGCGGTCACCATTGACTGTAACGTTCTGGCCAGCATCGTTTTTTAAAGAAGTACGGACCAATTATTCCAAAAAACACAAAAAAATCAGTTTTTGTGGATGTAACGATTTCTCAACATACACTTGAGAATTATCATCACTCCAAATATGGCAGTTTTGTTTATTGACGTATCCATTCAGCTAAACGTGAGACGATTATGTTGACCGTAAAACGGACCTAGTGCGCGATACGTATTTCGAACAGAACCATGATTTTCAAATTATTTTCATCAATCTATTCATATTAAAATGTCAAACCAAAATAAAAATAAATCACTTGACTTGACAACTGACAAAATGGCCGCCAGTTAAAACAGTGTTGCCAACTTGAGTCACATTCCTCTAAAAAAAATACCCTTTTATTATTCCAAAGCAAATGACTAAACTCAACCATCTATTATAATCAAATCATTCACCTTAACGTTCCATTCGCGTCTATACTTTACTATAGCCTTGAAAGGATGAACGATATAGGTAATTACAAAAGTAATGTACACACAATACTTTTCTATTCAAGCGACGACAAAATGTCACTCTAATAGCAAAATAATTACAATTGTGGATAAAGGCATACTTTGCCTAGATAAATAAAATGACACATTGACGTCATGATTTAGGTTTGTCCTTTTATTAATAATCCAAACGTAAAGAATTTTTCCATAAAAGGAAATGGTAGTGAGTTGATTTAGCTACCCCTAAAAATTATGAGAATATTACAATAAGGTAAAAAAAGGACAACATTTTTAGCAATATGTAGGTATAGTATATAGAAATATATTTACTTTTGTTACTTTACTTTTATTTTTTATTTCATTAAAACCGACTTTAAGCTCAGTAGATTTTGATTGATTTGATGTGAAAAATTGATTTTTGTTATTGAAGCTCGCTTTTACTTTTGTGGATGGTAAATATGTTGATTTTATTTATTTTTTGTAATTATAGAAATTTTAATTAATCGAAAATGTTAAAATAGCAAATTTATCTTTAATTTTAGAGAGTTGTACTGTATCTGAAAATAAATGACGTCAGATGTAAGTACCACATTTTTTATTAGTAGTTTTTGAATTGGATACAAAATATGTATGTAGCGTATAGATTTAAGCCCGATTTAGATAACCTATTCTGCGTCAGAATAGGGTAGAAACAACAGCCAAAAATACTTTTATCAAATAGATATGGAAAAAAGGAAATCATCAAAAAGGAAGAAATGCTTTTTGTGCTAATTTTTCAAATGAACCATGTTCATGTTTTAGAGTGTCGTTTGTTTGGATGCTTATATCGAGTCATTACAGAAATGGGTTTATATTGAATTAGGCATTCCATCATTGTGTTGTTTGAATTGACAGCTTTAATAACTTGACCCTAATATTGCGAAATTGTTTGTAATTGTGCTGTACCGGCCCAACTGAAAATAAGTTGAACTAACAAAGCCTGGCGCAGTGGGGCTTTGCGCCTGTAGTTAGTGTGCTGAACTACTCAGGGCTATCGGCAATTCCGGGGGAAAAAAATTCACCCCGAAAATTTTTTGTTCCCTGGAAAATATTCCTCCTATCGTAAATCTCCATCGGAATTTATTTCCCCCGGAATTTTTCGAAAATATGTTTGAATGCATTGACAATTGTCAATTGTGATTTATTCAGTTGTCATTTAAGCTCATATTTAGAAGTTTTTTGCAAATTATTTGTGTTAAACCGAGGAATTGTGTTAATTTTAGTAATTGCAAATATGCAAATTGGATTTATCCTTCTATAGGTAAAGAAAGTGTTCAATTCAGTGAAGTATAAAAGAAAATATTAAAGTTACAAAATTCGCAGCAATTGCTATTGGAGGAAGAAATTCAACAGGAAAAAAATGAAGGGAGATTAAACAGAACAACTTTAAGAGATACACCCAATCCCTTGAAGTTACCACAGTTATTAGTTAGATATTCACATTCGATATTTATTAGATTTCACCAGTACTAAGGTTCAAATAAACCAATGTTTAAATATTTGCTGGATTATCTCTCGGACAATCTCTCAACAACCAAAAAAAACATTCGCCAATCTTTCCATCGTTCGTCAAGCTAAGTGCATGCCTGCCGTTCCTTGCAGAAGGTGGTTACCGGACAGGAGTCCAATCATGAGATTAAATAAGCAAAGCACAGTCGGCATTCGCAGAAGTCCTTTCCTAATGTTCCTTCAGATTTCAAACTTTATACCTACATCCTTTTACATCTTATTTGTTCCTATTCGTAGTGAAACCATTGGCAATGTCGCGTTTTTCATTCAATAATTATACACTGAGTACACCAATCCTATGCCACTTTATTTCCTTTGTTAAAATCAAACAAATTAAAAAAATGCAACTGACTTTAAATTTATTTCTATAGAAACTGCTTACATTTTGCATTTCCGCCTGCAAATTTACAAAGGAAATATTCCAGGGGGGAATTCAATCAAATTCCGGGGGGAATTTTTGTTCACGATACCAATTTATTCCGGGGGAAACTTTTTCCCTTTTTCGAAATGTATTGGCGATACCTATTTTTGAAAAATAGGAAATGTTTCGGGGGGAATTTTGTTCACGATACGCCCTGACTATGTGAGGGAGAGGGGAAGCTCTCAATTCAGCCGTTCGGTCTCGGCATACAATTTTAGGTCCCTTCCAATCGTCTCAAAAAATAGCAACAAAAATAACTCACACAAACGAATGATTGTGAGAAGCTCTGTCTAGTGTGCCTTTACGGACCTTTTATTTGGATTTTGTATCTTCATCCGAAAAGAAATATTGATGATCGCCTTTTGCCTTTAATTTTTATTAGTTGGTAATGTAATAAAATATTGCAGGAAATATCCTTCAATTATAAAAAAATTTGTCGCAGTTACAATGACGCAGCCGGAAAAGAAGCTCTCACTCACTACCTAAGCGCCTGTCTGGCACTAGCCAGGACCAGACAGCGATCTCGGGCAAAACCATTCTTCGAATTCCTTAAGGACGTTTTGAAGAGTAGCCTTAAAGAACTGATAACCTTTTTGAATTCCACAGGCTGGATCTTAAACCCCCTTTGACAAACTTACCTACAACAACCAGGTCAAATGAATTTGTGGTAGTGCTTCTTGGGTTTTTCTCAACCGCCACACCTACCTACCTTACCCACCACAAACAATTTGTATTAAGTTTGATAAACAATAGTCGAAATCAGAGGTAAAAAATAATGGGAACCGCCAACTCCAAATTGTCTGCCGACGTTCGCCAATTTTTTTTTTTTTTTTTTTGTCTATATAAGCCATTTTTGTTTTCTCTTTTAATTTCTGTTTTTTTTTTTTTTTTGTTATTAATTAAGACTCGCCAAAGCGATAGGATTCACGTTGATCTAAAAGATCTTTTCTGCTTAAAGTGGTTAGTAGCGTCTCTACTTTCTACTCTACTGTACTCTAATGTAGCTGATGAGTGATGGTACATTTAGCTTAGGATTTCCTTAATTCTTCACATTCACATAGATATGCTCAGCTGTTTCATCTTCCTAAATGAATTTTATTAAGGTAATATCGCAAACCGTGGTGACCTGTAGCCTACTAAACTTTTTGGGCAAGTTTTAGCTTCATTGAAATTTGTTTGTAGTGTAGTGTAGTTCGAAATAGCTATCATTCCTACAATCCTACCAAAAGTGACTGTGTCTAAGAGTTGTTCTTTTTATTGTCTCAAAAATCACTCCTAGACTGAAATTTGACACTAATTGCTCAACAGAAATTGTCAGGGTCAAACCAAACTAGCGAGAATCGTTGCTACCTTTCGCTTTCCATTCAGTGGTTTCTCATTCTGTTCCAACAAGGAAGCACATTTTCCACACGTGTGAAAATTCATTTTTTAAACATACATAAATCTGTCTGTTTAGTGCGTGCGTTCTTAGGTTAATTTTTAAAAATGTTTTTTTTTGTCCTGTGTGATATTATGTACAAGCTTTTCAACTAAAAACAGTTCAAAGTACTGAGAAGAATAATTTTAAGTGTGGATGCTCAATTTTATGTGCGAAGTCATAAATAAATAAATAGGCGGCGCAAAATGCGGTACACAGTAGTAGGCCTAGGGCTAGCTTCTCGCAACCATTCGTTTGTGTGAGTTTCTATTTTTTGGGACGAATGGATGGGACCTACAATTTTATGCCAAGTCCGAACGGCTGAATTGAGAAGCTTTTTCAGGATAGTCATACTCTCGGATGTTTGTCATACGTTCGCGAGAGGTGGCGCAGTAGAAAAAACTTTAAGATGTAATTTGTGTTTTTCCGGGGATCGAACCTGGGATCCCTCGCACAGTAGTCCATCACACTAACCACTGCGCTACTGTGCCCACATGAAATTTTCCCACTATCATTTATTTTAATATTATTATTATTATTTACATAATATAATTTTTATTATTGTTTTATAAGTTTTGTAATGCATATCACATTCTTCTCTTTCATTTCGCTTAGTCATACAAAACTAAAGACAGTTTATGTTCAACTCAATCGAATGTACTTTCGACGTGTACCCACTACCCCAAAGCAGTACCACGTCGATAACTTAAAATAAATTTAGAAAAGTTTAGGACTCCTTAGGTATTCTTTTTTTTATAAATAAATTTAAGTAATGTAACATTTAAAAGCAGACAATGCAAGAAAAAAATATTCATTTTGATCAAACACCCTTCCAAAAAGTATTCCTGCCAATGATATGTCGTTCGTCACCTATAAGTCGACATCTGTCCAGTAGTTTTCACATTAACTGGTAACAGACATAAAACCCCTGCAGTTTTATTATATGCATAGTTTGTGAAATAAGGGTAATTAATAACTAAAATCAAATATTTAAGCCATTCCTCGTTCATTTATTTTTGTGTACCTAAGCTTTACGTTTCATTTTAGGGTCCCTCTTTTTACCCCACCACTAGTTTTTTTTACACCTTGGAATAATTGAAAAGTCTTGTGTTCGTTAGTTCATAGCTAAAAGTTTAGTTAAGTGTTAAGTCACAATTTAGTTGGTTGATTTAGCTATATGGCTGGTTTCCGGGGTCTTACACACTTACCACGAAAACACTATTAGCCGTTTGAAGACCCTTTTAAAACCACAACCAACGAGATCTGTAGATAAAAAGGAGACAAATGAAAGTAAAGTTTATGGAATAGAGAAAGTTAATCATGTTGTAGGGTTTGATGACTGAGATTGCCAAGACGTCATCAGAGAAGGGTTTACCAACTGCGCGGTTATGGGTGGCCAAATCTTCCTTGACATGACGCAGTTCGTTAGACTCGTCCAACTATACTTTCTGCTTTTCAAGTAAATATCGGGAAGATTTCCCTCTTGACGTGCCCTTGTGGAGGTTGGATGATAGAACTCCTCCGCGCAGATAAAACACAAAGCCCGATTCCATTTTGACGAAATCATCGGCTCTATCATTCCACTATATTTACCCATGGCCCATATCCCAGACAAGAGTGACCTTGAACCAATGCCTAGCCCAAGCCAGTCAGTGTTCGCAAAGAGCTTAGGCATAGTTGTGTCTTCTTAATAGAGGGTCTTAGCCGTGACTTGACTGAAGTTTTACAGCAGCTTACTCAGCTTGCTAGTTGCCAGAACTTCTGCTTGGAAGACGCTGCTTGATTAGAAGCGGATAAAGTTGTTAAATATATTGAGCTCTATGTCTTTGAACTCGTCTGTGAGGATGGGTATTTCCAATTCTTTCGTAACAGTGTCAAATTCTTATAGTTTAATACCGGAAAACATAAATTACATTTTAACCTCAGGCGCTTATAGAAAGCCTTTTGCATATTCCATGATTTCACTAATTATACTTGAGGAAGCATTCCCGATACTCTTACAATACGTGCTTGGCTTTTATACGTATCCCAATCGAAACAACTTTGATTCCATTGCTGTCAACTGTCAAGTGCTGACAGTTTTGAGGTTATAACTAATTGAACTGATGATCGTCGATGTAATTTAATTTAACGCTCTCTTTAATGAAATAAAAGATACAAGGCCTTAATAATTATCCGTTTACTCTAAAACAATCTTCATTTTCTGAAATTGTAAATGTGGTTTGTGTACTAACTAACCACAGCTAACCTAGCCACAACCACACTAACTAGCCTTTCATGTGGAAATTCAATTGAGCTGAGTTTTAGATGAGGCATAGTACAGGCATGTACATAGAATCTTTTACATTTGACTTAAGTGAAGTTAAAGTCTATATAAGTAAAAGTTAAATAGTTGTAAGTTTAAACAATGATTTATTTATTGGCTTTGCTAATTATAATTATAAATTAAAATAAAGTAAACCATGCAAGTTAACAATAAAACATGTTTTAGAAAAAAGTAATAGAGAAAATGAAATGAACATAAACACGAAAGGAAAGATAATAGAAAATGAAAAGATGCAAAAATGCATTTAGGTGGCTAAGGTCAGATATCTAAATAAAACCTTATCAAATGACTTAGTTCCCCGTCCTGGTTTTCTGATGTCCAAGGGAAGAGTATTCCATTCTCTGACAACATAAACAAGATATTGGTTCTCGGATGTAAACTTTGATTGAATAAAGACAAAAGAACGAGTTGAAGTTGGGATGGGAACTGAAGTTTTTTGAACACATAATGAGGTTCCTTGCAAATCAAAATGGTTTAGTGTTTTTATATATTTTTTATATACATATTTCATATTGTTTAAGTGGTTCATGTTCAGCATTTAGCTATACAATATTCAATTGTATATAGGGTGCTGTGAGACTTTTAGGCGGCTCTCAGATTGAGGAAACAAGCAATAAGCAACTATAGTTGCCATAGCAACTGCAATAAGCAATCAGCAGACAGCAACATTTTTCGTTCGAGTGTTATTTAGTTGCTTTGATTTGAGTCCTCTAATTTAATGCAAAGTAAAATAATTGTGAGCGATAGAGGTCTCACATCAAAGCAACTAAATAGCGAAAAAATATTGCTGATTGTTTATTGGCAGTTGCTATAGTAACTATAGTTGCTTAGTGCTTGTTGCCTCAATCTGAGAGCCGCCTTACCCCCAGTTTCACAGTGAGAGTTTAAACTACACTTTTAGTTTAAACCTCAGTTCAACAATTAATTCGATTTCAGTGATTCGTTTAAACTTCGAACGGAGTTCATTCAGTAGTTCAAGTTACACTATAGTATTCTGCCGTTTAAACCTCAGGTCAGGCGATTGTCAAAAACACAAATATTTGACGTTGTTTTGTGTGTTCTTTGAAAGAAAATACAATGAACGATTTTGAAAAAGTCGATAAAAGCTAACTACTGTACAATACTGCCAAATTCTATTCATACAATTTCGTTAAACTGAGTTCAATTTAATTGAAGTTCAGATTGTATTGTGAAACCGGACGAGTTGATCTTCGAATTTAAACTCACGTTCAGGTTCAGTTGAACTTTAGTTTAAGCTTCGAGTGTGAAACTGGGGGTTAGAGTTTCATTTCATACTCTACTATAAAAGCTTAGCAAAATTTTTAATATAGGTAGAGGAAAAGAGTTATAGAAGGAGCCAATGTTAGGGGATTGCAAGCTTACAAGTTCATCCCTTTCTAAATTTAACTCGTAGTTATCCATACAAAAGTACATATATGTAGTTTTAACGGCTAAAATGGCTATATGAGTCAAACGCAGATATCGCTGGACTTAATATTAGCACGAGTCGTGCATATATAGAAGTCATATTACTAGGCCAGTATTCACACCTTTCTTTGTTAAATTGATTACTTTTTTTACTGTCACACCAACTTTTGAATTTTGCTTCCTATGTATACCTTTTGTTAAAAGGTTAGCCCCCCCAAGTTCATAACATAACATTTCCAATATGACCCATAAACCGCTATCAAGATCCACACACAAAATTTATTCCAACTTTCGTGGTCGTGATAGTTTTTTTTTTTTTTAATCACATGCCACTACCATCAGTACTTAAAGTGACATAAAATCCCTAAAATCCTAAACCAGCTTCCACATTACTTCCCTAATGCCAATGTGTGTCCATTGATCCTCTCTCTCCTATCTCTCTAAAGCAGGCGAATTTTACGTACTACACACGAGAATTATGTCGTTTCCGCCAAGAAAAAGAAAAGGTTAACACGCATCAGCCAAAATGCTGACCTACGTAATCCCAGATTAACTTGTTCTTTAATGTTATTATGTTCACTCTTTGGGAAATGTCAGAGCAAAAGAAGATAATGACAATCACATTGCGTGTGTGTGTGTTTGTCTCCTTTAGTAAAAATCTTTCCGCTTATAGTACAAAAGAAAGCAATTCAATTTCCTTTCATCTCTGGTTCTTCGACGAGCGAACGAATTTACTTGGAATTGAAAATTGAAGTGCCCTCGTTCCGTCAATATAACCCCATCTCATCTAATAGGACAATACCATACACTCGTCATGAAAACAACTTATATTTCTCATGAGAGCTATATGAACACCACCACAGCATCTCTGTTGTCCATTGGCTGTATGGTCCAATTAGAAATCTCGCTTTGATTGCAGAAAATAACACGCGCGCCCAACCCCACTCGAAAGAATTATGCCAATCAACTGTTAAGGCAAATAAGCAACAAAGTGTTTCTCGTCCTAGAAAGGATGCGAGAGCTCACACCAGTAATGAAATTTCATTTCAACCACAAGACAATAAAGCACGCAAATTATGAGGTTTCTGTTAATTAACAGAAAATTGAATTTCTCACCCACTCACCCAGTTAGCGCGTGTATCCTGTGGTCCGGAAGCAATCCACCTTTAAGACCAATAAGAATCATTTTGCTGTTAAGCTTGATTTATACACCTGGCACACTCATTCACACGCACGTTATTAAATTCACATTACCCGGTCAGGATGACGGCCACAAAGCACCGGACGAACACACTTTCGATACAATTAAGACACCTCATGTTGTTGACCGAAAGCCCATTCGCAGCGGGAAGGATCACGTTTTTTTTATTTTTTTATGTTTTGCCCAATCTATAAACACGGTCGTGAATAATTCAAAATTGCAATTTACAGCCTTTCGAAAAGGGACTTTCACGGATACGCGCGCCGTAAGGATTAGGATACAACCAGGTTACTGCTCACTTACACGGTGCAACCGGTGCGGTTACCATCGACGTACTGACGGTTAGAATTGAAAGAGTTTTGTGTTTATCAGGATGCTGGACCTTCACTGAGGACGCTACTGTAGGGGTGAATAGTTTTTGAACTTTTCCACCATGGATTGTGGTGAGTATGGATTGCAGCTATGCGCAGTCAGAGCCTGTGGATTGTAGCAGTTTGTAGAAGGTATAGGGAAAGTCGAGTGAACGTTGATGATGGCTTCACAGTTGGGCCTCCGCACGTCATGGGGATAGCAGCACCTTAATGGGATGGTAATGTGTCACAATCGATAAGAAATTATGAAAACAATTGACACGGCTCTAAATGACTCAACAGAAATGCGAATAAACATGCGAGGGCTTTCGTTCAGATATAGTTTTTGATTTATGTATCGAAGAAGGAGTGTCGAATTCGTGCCAATGGCATGTATACCGCTTGTCAACTGGATGTCTGAGAACTCTTCCATGCTTCGCCCTTTAATGGTGCGAATTTTGGTGAATCACACGCAAAAGCCGCCAAGTCAAGGTCTTTGTATATAGTTTTTTGGAATAATGTCAAGATGTGTGCCGATAGCATGACAGCGCTCGATTGAGTTAATACTGTTAATTACTGAGTTAATAACCACTGTCTCAGTTATAACAACAGGCCTCGTTACGATTCAAGAACCTTAAAACATTTTTTTATTCTTATCGGCTTAATGTAGGTACATACTATTTTTGTAATATAGTATTTCAAATAAGCTATTTCTTTACATACTATGCATAGTAACTAGGCAAAATCTGTGCGTGTTCCACTTTCTACGTAGATTACTTTCTAATAGTTTTTAGCAGGTCAGAATTTCGTAGTGAATGAGAGTGACTTACGTTTGGGGCTGTTTTTAGTATCGCCAAATTGGATGTCAATACTGAAGCAAGATGAAGCATAAAATGCTCGATACAGTAGCCCAAAATTGGGCCCCATTGCATGCGCTACTTCAAAACTACCGAGGACGCCCAGTGCCTTTATTTCAACTTACATTTCACTAAAGCCTATCAGCACAAAGTTAGGTTAGGTTAGGTTGTGAGGAGAACGATCACAAGGCACCTTGGTGGGCCCATCGCTTCTTTTATTATACTACTTTTGATAATTTCCTTGGAGGTACTGGTAGATTGACGTCAACTTGTTTATTTCCCGTCATTTCAAACCGAAAAATCCAGGCAAGAAGGTGGATGTGAAAAAACGCACCATAATACACCTCAAAATACGTGCCAAAAACTGTCCAAAATATGCACCAAAAATGCACAACAAATACGGCCAAAATACGCGTTAAAAATCGTGATGTTAAAACAAAATATGTGCCAAAACCAACAAAAAAAATGCCAAAAAAATTTAGCGAAAAAAGCTGTCCAAAATCGGGCAACAATTCCCGCCAAATACCCATCAATAATCGCGATGAAAAAATAACAAAATATGCGCCAAAAATGCGCGTGAAAAACCGCGAATAATAAAAGAGGCGGCAAAAAAGCGAGATGAAAAAATAACGAAATATGCGCCAAAAAAAAAAAATTTAAAAAAAATCCCGCCAAAAATGTAAAAAAATTTTGCGAAAAAATGGCCCAAAATCCTTAAAAACTCTCCAAAATGCGGGCCAAAATAGATCCAAAATATGCGCCACAAGCGCCAAAAAATTGACAAAAAATCCCGCCAAAACTATACAAAAAAAAAATGCGCCAAAAAACGCGGAGAAAAAATAACAAAATATGCGCCAAAAAAATGACAAAAAATCACGCCAAAAATGTGGAAAAATTTCGCCACAAAAAGCGCCAAAAAAACATGTCAAAATACGCGCCAAAACTATGCAAAAAATGCGCCAAAAACGCCCATCAAATCGCGCCAAAATACGTGATGAAAAAATAACAAAATATGCGCTAAAAAAATCCCGCCAAAAATGCAGAAAAAATTCGCGAAAAAACGCGCCAAAATAGACGCCAAAATACGCGCCAAAAAATCCACCATACTGCGCGTCAAAAAATTGCGCCAAAGTATGTGTCAAAAAAAGAGCGAAAAAGCGCACCAAATAGATGCGATCAGCTTCACATCTCACAATCGACTGCCTCCAAAATTTCAGAACAAGCCCTTTTATAGAGAGAGAGGCAAAGCCGTTTGTTTAGGGTTTTTTTTACTCAAAACATCCCTGAACGGACTGGATCCATTAGACAGCCGTCAATCGCATTTCGATCGCTTTCTTTGCAATGGATGCATTCAGAGTGAGATGCGAAATCATTTTAATGTTTTTTGTCCCCTCCCCACCCCCCATCTCCCACTTGTTGTCAAATGACTGAAAAAACGCTATATTTAGGCTGTCATCGAGCCAAATATTTGGAATTTAAAATACACCATCCAGGTAAGGCTTACCTACCACGATGGGAAGGAAAGAAAGAAAGTATTTGCGAGTCCGTCTTTCAATGCAATACCACACCTACTTGCAAGTGCGAAGAGCTAGTTATGTGGGCAGACGCTATGAAGAAGGTATGGTGTCAGATTCAGTGCGTCCTAACAAATTTAACTCAAATCGTTTTCTAATCGATGCTACCAAAGAATGTTTCTATGAGCTCCTCGACAAAACATATGAGCAATGTCCTAAGTACGACGTTAAAATCGTCTTAGGTGATTTTAACGCCAAAATAGGAAAGGAGAACATCTTTGGTAGCACAATCGGAAAGCACAGCCTACACGACACCACGTCTGGAAACGGACTTAGGCTAATTGACTTTGCTGCGGGACGTAATGTTACTGTAGCTAGCACACGGTTTCCTTACCTCAACATTCACAAAGGGACATGGCGGTCACCAGATCAACAAACCGTCAATCAAATTGACCATGTTGCGATCGGCACTCCTCCAGTATTCTAAATGTCCGAACTTTCCAAGCGGCCAACATAGACTCGGATCAGCCAAGGTACGTATGCGGATATCCCAGACACCACAACAAGGAGGAAATACTGTGAGGAGATTCTTATATGGACAAACTTAGGTGTTTTTTTTTAGAGGCACAATAATTTTAAAAGAAAATAAGACACACAAGTCATGCCAATTACCATGGTATTGACTTTATTAAAATAGAAGCACGCGGCTGGGTCGAATAAAAAGCAATATAAAAGTCTACTACTCGGACCGTGTACAAAAATCTACACTCGTGGTGAAATGGCAAACGTAAGTCTATACCCTCGGTAAGATTTCGCAATTCAGCTGTAAGTCATCAGAACCGTTGTCGCTAGCAAAAATGCAAAAACAAATATGTAACTTCTAAAAAATCCGCTCTATTTTGATAACATAACCCAAGGGCCCTGTTGCTTGTTAGAGATAACCGCTCATATCTGTGAGCCCATAAATCCACAATTGTGCAAATGCTCCCCAGCATAACAAAAAAAGAAACCACCGATATAACCATACTATGGAATTAATTTGTCTTACAACGAATAACATCGTCAAGTTTTATTCGTAACCCATTACATCCTTGCTTATCCCTAAAATCCCTAGCCTCTCTGTGGACTCTAAATATAACCGCAGTTAATTAAAACTCTCGGCAATTGCCGTTCAAACTATAACCCATTTCCTAACCGCAGTCTATGCAATAAACCCCAACACCGTCTAATATCCTTAATTGCCCATTTTCCCTCAATTAATACATTCAAACAAAATTCTTTAATATTAAATTTTAGCTTTACGTATTTCTAACGGCCTACATATCCTGCAAGGAATACTAAAAATTCCATAACCTCTCTTCGTTGCCGTTTAATTTGAAAATACGCTTTCCGGGCATTACAGAAAATTTTACGATTATCGTTCAAAAAGAAGAACGCTCCCGAATCGAACGCCTTCGGTTTTTCTGCTGCTTTAATGAATCCTTCATAATACTGTCACACTCGGGTATGTTAAGACCCAAGCATCCCCCTACCCCACCCCCGATCGACTTTCGGGATTCTCATTGTTTTTATATCTTAATTTTGGTGAAACAATTTTGGGAAGCATTTTAGGGGCATTATCTTAGGATTCCTTTCAACACTTCCATGTTTTAGGGATATCTTGTGAAAAGTATTTATATATACAACACGCCCCAGAAAGTGGGATATTTTAAAAAGAGATTATCCCTCCTTTCGCTTTGCTTTGTTTTTCAATATTGTACTATATATACTCCTCTCCTCATATGTTGGGATGACGGTTCTGGTTCTCGGAACGGAGGGGCATTGACAGTTTTGCCAAATTGAATCGTCTTTTAAGAAACTGACTGTGTCATGTTCGGGTGTCATTTAATTTGTATCCCATTTTTGTAGAGGATTTTGGCGTGATCTAAATTTGAAATAATGACTGTTGGAATTGAACGGAGGTGGCTTTATTATTTTTTTTTTAGATAAAGATAAAGTCTTTGAAAATGCCTGTGGGTGGACGGATTTGGAATTTTGCAATTTATGTAGGTACTTTATAGGATAAATTAGGACTATGAATGTGCTAGTGGATATGTCCACCGATTGAGCGAGAAAAGACGACAAATTGGTCAATAATTTAGAGCAGCTTTCAAGGAGGAGTGTGATTCTGCACATGCATATATTTTTTGAGATCTTGGTTTTTTCGTATACACAAAACACTGAAAGACTGTGGCTAACATGAAGTTCTGCTTTATATTTCTTGGCGGAAGGAAATTGTAACTTGGCATAAAGAAACGCGCTTGATTTCCCTATTTTACCCCAAGAAGAGCTAGTTTCGTTTTTTTCTTCAGGAGATTCCTTTTGTGATTGGAAAAATAAACAAGATTCCGTTGACAACTTTAATTCATGGCAACAAAGATTGGACAGTTTGGGGTGAGGTGAAGTAAGATGGTTAGGTTGAGGCGAGAATTTGTTTCCAAACTTGAATTTGAATTCCAACAGCAAGCAGAGTGAACGGATTTTGACTACCGGATTCTCGAATAGAGTTCGAAAATTCACCATCATACTGCCCAATAAAGATGTCGAAGGAAGACCTTCTAGCAACAGCTGTTAACTGCACCAAATGGAAGCGTAAGGTGGTAGTGCATTTGAATGCAATGGTAGGAAATTAACAATGAAGGCCTCAGACATGTTATCAACTTTAATTATAAGTAACCGCAATGACATCTGCGAATATTTTGTTAGCCTTTTCAATATTGTTATTTAAAGAGGGGGAGGTATTTTTTACTGCCAACTTCTCATAGTAGGCGCTAATTTTCAGCATGAGAGCTGCCATGAAATCAGAGATAAACAACCTTCAAGATAAACAACCTAGACGTCCAGAGTCGCTGTTATAAGGACGGTTTAAGATAACATTCTAAAGCAAGGCAAATGCTTGCTGCAAGCAAAACTTGCAGGGTGTGACGACCTGAAAAGTCCTTGTCTGCAAGCGATTGCTTCAAAATTGCAAAAGCTTGCACGAGGAACACTTGCATGGTGTGAATAGTTCATGAATGCGTTCGCTTGCAAGCAAATCACTTGCAACAAGGGCTTGCCGCTTGCACGATGTGTATCTGCAAGTTTTATATGCACATCTTTTCATTCTTTCTGCGTTTATTTCGTTTGTTAAGGTGCTATTACACGATATGTAGCACGCCTCATATATATGCAGCACTGACGTCATTTTGATGTCAGCGAATGGTCCCAATACATGCCATGTACAAGCTCTCTTTGGGCACTCTCTGTTGACGTCAGAGCAACATATATATGTGGCGTGCTACATACAGTGTACTAGCACCTTTACGTCTCGCCAGCTTTGCTGTAACAACTTGTATGGCAAAAGAAAAGGTTTATATAGGTAGGTACATATATGACGGTCGCACTTTCTCAAACAAAAACGTGTGCAAAATTACGAAAAAGTTGGTATCTATCTGCCCGCAAATCTCTCATCATCACATCCCAATGACAGTCATAAATCACTTACAAAAGGCACTTGCAGCAAGAAGCTTGTAGTGTTGCGCGATAATCCAAAACTGCATCTATACATCGATATTTTATTATCAAGAAAATATCGATGCAAAAAAAAAATCGACCCAAAAAATCGATAGTATCGATTTTCATCGAGTTTTCTATTAATTTTTATTAAAAAAAATATTTTTATTGTTTTGAATACTCAATCAATTTCTATTTCACAAAGGAAATAATTCAAGACAATAATTTAACATTTTTTGATTGATTTTTCAACAAAAAAAAAATACAAGAATCCCCAGGAGAAGAAAAAAACAATTGTCAATAAGTGACATACCGACAATTCAAGTTAATTTTCGCGTTAAGGTAAATTTGAATTCAGATAATTCAAGTCGACTTACGATGACTAGATTCTTGAATGAGGCCAAAGTCTATATTTCAAGATGGGAAATTTGATAAGTGACTGTCAAAAATTGGCAAGAAATATATTTACAAAAACAGAAAACGATTTGAGTTAAATTTGTTAGGACGCACTGAATCTGACACCATACCTTCTTCATAACGTCTGCCCACATAACTAGCTCTTCGCACTTGCAAGTAGGTGTGGTATTGCATTGAAAGACGGACTGGCAAATACTTTCTTTCTTTCCTTCCCATCGTGGTAGGTAAGCCTTACCTGATGGTGTATTTTAAATTCCAAATATTTGGCTCGATGACAGCCTAAATATAGCGTTTTTTCAGTCATTTGACAACAAGTGGGAGAAGTGGGTGTGGGGAGGGGGAGGGGACAAAAAACATTAAAATGATTTCGCATCTCACTCTGAATGCATCCATTGCAAAGAAAGCGATCGAAATGCGATTGACGGCTGTCTAATGGATCCAGTCCGTTCAGGGATGTTTTGAGTAAAAAAAACCCTAAACAAACGGCTTTGCCTCTCTATAAAAGGGCTTGTTCTGAAATTTTGGAGGCAGTCGATTGTGAGATGTGAAGCTGATCACATCTATTTGGTGCGCTTTTTCGCTCGTTTTTTGACACATACTTTGGCGCAATTTTTTGACGCGCAGTATGGTGAATTTTTTGGCGCGTATTTTGGCGTCTATTTTGGCTCGTTTTTTCGCGAATTTTTTCTGCATTTTTGGCGGGATTTTTTGGCGCATATTTTGTTATTTTTTCATCGCGTATTTTGGCGCGATTTGATGGGCTTTTTTGGCGCATTTTTTGCATAGTTTTGGCGCGTATTTTGAGATGTTTTGTGGCGCCTTTTTTCGCGAAATTTTTCCACATTTTTGGCGGGATTTTTTGTCACTTTTTTGACGCATATTTTGTTATTTTTTCAGCGCGATTTTTGGCGCATATTTTGTTATTTTTTCTCGGCGATTTTTGGCGCGTATTTTGCCGAGATTTGTCGGGCGTTTTTGGCGGATTTTTTTGCATAGTTTTGGCGCGTACTTTGGTGATGTATTTTGGCGCGTTTTGTTGCGAAATTTTTTCACAATTTTGGCGGGATTTTTTGTCACTTTTTTGGCACATGTTTTGTTATTTTTTCAACGCGATTTTTGACGCGTATTTTAGCGCCATTTGATGGGCGGTTTTGGCGCATTTTTTTTAATAGTTTTGGCACATATTTAGAGATAGATTTTGGCGCGTTTTTTCGCGAAATTTTTTTCCCATTTTTGGAGGGATTTTTTGTCACCTTTTTGGCGCATATTTTGTTTGTTTTTTCTCGGGCGTTTTTGGCGCATTTTTTTGAATAGTTTTGGCGCCTACTTTGGTGATGTATTTTGGCGCGTTTTTTTTTGCGAAATTTGGCTACATTTTTGGCGGGATTTTTTGTCACTTTTTTTGCGCATATTTTATTATTTTTTTTACCGCGATTTTTGGCGGGATTTGTCAGGCGTTTGTGGCGCATATTTTTTGCTCTATTTTTTGCGAAATTTTTCTACATTTTTGGCGGGATTTTTTTTTTAATTTTTGGCGCATATTTCGTTACTTTTTCATCTCGCTTTTTTGGCGCGTATTTTGTTATTTTTTCATCGCGATTTTTCACGCGTATTTTGGCGGTAATTGTTGGGCGGTTTTAGCGAAATTTTTCCACAGTTTTTGGCACATATTTTGTTTTTCATCACGATTTTTCACGCGTATTTTGGCCGTATTTGTTGTGCATTTTTGGTGCATATTTTGCACAGTTTTTGGCACGTATTTTGAGGTGTATTATGGTGCGTTTTTTCACATCCACATTCTTGCCTGGATTCTTCGTTTTGAAATGACGGGAAATAAACAAGTTGACGTCAATCTACCAGTACCTCCAAGGAAATTATCAAAAGTAGTATAATAAAAGAAGCGATGGGCCCACCAAGGTGCCTTGTGATCGTTCTCCTCACAACCTAACCTAACCTAACTTTGTGCTGATAGGCTTTAGTGAAATGTAAGTTGAAATAAAGGCACTGTGCGTCCTCGGTAGTTTTGAAGAAGCGCATGCTATGGGGCCCAATTTTGGGCTACTGTATCGAGCATTTTATGCTTCATCTTGCTTCAGTATTGACATCCAATTTGGCGATACTAAAAACAGCCCCAAACGTAAGTCACTCTCATTCACTACGAAATTCTGACTTGCTAACAACTATTAGAAAGTAATCTACGTAAAAAGTGGAACACGCACAGATTTTGCCTAGTTACTATGCATAGTATGTAAAGAAATAGCTTATTTGAAATACTATATTATAAAAATAGTATGTACCTACATTAAGCCGATAAGAATAAGAAAATGTTTTAAGGTTCTTGAATCGTAACGAGGCCTGTTGTTATAACTGAGACAGTGGTCTTTGAGTGCAAAAAAATCGGGATAAAAACATCGATAATATCGAAAATAAATTATCGAGTGAAATAATCGATATTTTTTACGACAATATCGATGAATCGAGTGATTCGATATATATCGCGCATCACTACCTAGGTGATAAAAGCGGTACGTTGATCTGTTAAGATCTATTGTACAATATACGTCAGAAAGAGGGTTTAGGCTAGGAGGTTCTCCACTTTTTTTTATAAAGTTTATGATACCGCTGCACAGGATTTTTTTTTATCTCTTCTGTGTTCAGTTGGTCCCTGGAGAATAATATCTTCCTTCTAATTCCACATTCGCATTTAATGTTGTTTCATCTTCTTCAATGCATAGCCTGCACTGCACTCCGCTGAGTTGGCTAGATTTGTTTTGGGTGGTATCGTAACCTTTCGTTTCCTTCAAAGCCCTCATGACCAGTAACAGTAACCCTCCATAAATTTGGCTCTGTTCCCGAAATTAAGACTTCGATAAGGGTGTGGGAACAGTGTAATACTGATTTGGAGTCAATGATAGGTGAGCTAAGCTCCGAGAATATATAGTATGTGGTGAATATAAGATGTAAACGTACTTGATGCTAATTTTTTGGATGTTATTGTCGCATTCTTGAATAATTGTTTCGAGCTTTGCCTGGAATAAATTAGATATTGAAACTTTTTTTTTTTTTTTTAATATGTATGGAAAATTTAAGGTCCTTTTTCCTATCAGGCGAGGGAAAAACGAGATTTTGTGTTGGCACTGACGACGGGGGCATTTTTTTGACAAAACCCTATTCGGATTCGGAATTGCAGGTCTCTAGCATTCGTTTCAAAAATAAAAACTGTGAGCTTGGTCTATTGTCCAATAATAATAAGCTTACATTGAAGCTAATAAATGAGTTTGGCTGAAATTAATCTTTTTTGTACCGTCGGCGGTTATTCCTCGACACTAACTTGTTTTCTGCTTTTTAGTTAAGGCGGTTGACACGATCATTCTATCTTGTGTGGTAGTTAGCTGCGATTGGGACATACAGTTGTCAATTTTGGTATTAAGACATTGCCACTTGTAGTTGGGATTTTATTTCAGTCTTGGGTACGTTCAATTGTGAGCGAAGTCCACATAGGTCCTCGTCCTTACCATCTAAAAGTATACTTGCCAGAGTTGAATAATTTCTGAAAAAAGAGCTGCCTTTAGCTTCGAAAACACTTCCGGCAGTTTGGTCGACAAGGAGACGTGCTATCATGCGACTTCTTCAATCTTGTACATTCGTCAGCTGTAAACACGGAATATACTATCTCCAACTAACAGGTCCGTTCAGCTGCTGGGGTATGCGGACGATATTGGCATTACCGATCGCTCCCATCGGGATAGAAACCTTTAACAACACGCGAAATCTGTTGACCATGAATTAAAAGAGGACAAGACAAGACTAAGTATCGCACTAAAAAAACATCTGTCCACCGCCTAGGACAAAACGTCTCTATTGATAGAAACAATTTCGACGTAGTTAAGGAGTTCACCTACCTCGGAGTAAACATGAGCTCCACGAATGACACCCTAGTGGAGATCAGGCGAAGAATTACCCTATCAAACCGCTGCGCCTTCGGTTTGGCAAATCAACTGGGTTCAAGAGTCCTAACTCGAAAGCTTCAAAACTGGGCTCCTTCGTAAGAAAAATACTTCGGCGGATTTTTGGTCATGTGTGCGAGCCGGACGATTGGCACCACGAGCTGTATTAAGATATGAGGAACTTCGAATCCCAGCCCCCAGGTTCGCGAAGACAAGGAAGACCGAACCTCCGTTTCAAAGGCCAAACCATTACTCATGCCAAAGCGCTAACACTAACTGTATATCTTTAAATCTGGCTGAGCGTTCTGTAAAGTATCGCTATGTGATGAATCATTCCTGAGTCTTCCTGAGATAGTTGCACGGATCCAGCAAAGTCTGCCTTGGTTATATTATATCCTATGTTGGACTAGCTTCTCAATTTAGCCGTTTGGACTTGGCATAAAATTGTAGGTCCCTTCCATTCGTCCCAAAAATAGAAACTCACACAAAACGAATGGTTGAGAGAAGCTAGGCCTAGGGTGTCTACCGCCTGTTGCGCCACCTATTTATTTATTTATTTATAGTTTCTCGAAGCCGTTACTTATTATTTAAACAATTTTTTTTAATTTTTGTTGTGCCTCTCTGCAAAAAGATATTCCTTGTTTTGAATCTCCAAAAGCCTCCTTTCGAAAGCATTTCCATACCAAAGTCAACTATACCCATTCGAATGCCACTCGCTGCAGTTGAGTACGGGTTCTTTGTTTGGATTTTTATTTTCTTTTCGTAGATCGAGTCCATCCTTCTTTTAGGTATATGTGTAAATATGAATCCCTTCCATCTTTTCAATGTTACCCATTAGCGCCAACGACTTCCTTGCAGTTTCCGTCGGATGGATTCGTTTAGAACGGTTTCTGCACTCCTCACTCATACTAGTTGACTTTCTAGCTCTGTCCGCCTGAAGTCCCGACTAATGGGTATTGTCCATCAGTCTCTTAATTTTTTGTCTTTTCTCAATTCTGTCAATGTCTTAACCCTCATTAGATTCGTTCTCCTCCTGTTTATAGTCAGACCCGTTCATTTCTCTCAATTCCATACTGGCCTATTGAACTCCTTCGTTGCTACTTCAATGTCTTCCGACACATTTGCAAGAGCCCTCTGTCAATAATGTCTAAACTGTAAGCATGGAGAAGGCTACAGTGTCACTAAAACGTCCAACTACCATAGCATATTCAATATGTGGACATTTTCTATACAGCCAGGTGGACATGGACACCACCCTCTTTGGTCAGCAATTTGCCCATCTCCAACTCCACCATCCTTTTCAATAAACGGAAATAATCTATCTCTACCCAACTCAATAGAACAAACGTCAACGATTTATTTTTAGCTCCACAATCATGAGTAACTTTATAGACGTGTCGCATCAATCGGTCCAAAAATTTCCATTTTCAATCCTTCGACAAAAGGTTTGTCCTCCTCGCATTTTCCTTGCCATTAAAAATCACCACGAAAATTTCGTTGCCTTTATTATCTATACACTTGGTCCCGAAATCCAATCTTCAACCGGCTCACCATTATGCGCAAATCGAATTAAAGAAACGACATACCTACAGAGAAGGGAGTAAGAAAGAAAACCGAAAAAAGGCGAAGAAAATAATGAAAAACTGCTCGCTTTGCCATCACATTATTCGCTGTAAGCACTTTTTAATGACCTACTTACCGTTAAATCAATTTCAAACACAGAAAGTCATTATTAGGGAGCCTGAAAGGTCATTTTTTTGTTTGGCCTTTCTTTTTATTCGGCTTCAGCACTATATACGACGGCCCTCGTCCAGGTGGTTGTCAATGAAAAGCATTCCAATTGTGCCCCCACCTCAGCCTTTGCTCATCATTCACAAAACCATAATCATTTCCATCCCTTCATCATCATCGACAAGGACACACTTTGCAATAAGCTTAGAGTCCTTTCATTTGAAACTGGTTCATGGTCAGGAGGTGTTTCTATTTTTTTTTTACATTTTTTGTGCTTATTTTTTTGTGACTGTTTTGTTTTCTAGAAAAAGGACTTTCGCACTTCTAGTAATCAGACTTTATTGCTTCCTGTATCTGTGTGTTGTTTGTCTTCGATTATATAGGGTAAATCGGGTAAGGTTTGGCTTACTAAAAAGTCCCTTTGTCCAATCAGTGAACAAAATCTCAAAAAACCGCAGAGTTCTTACGAATATGGTATCAAAATTATTTTTCGTATAAATTCGCTTTGCAGGTGACATTGAGTCTAACTGACATTGTTTTTATTGCCATACCACAATGAATAATGCTCAGAGCATTATGCGAGCAGAACCAAGTCAGATTGTGTTGGGTACCTGGACACTGCAATATCGAGGGTAACGAAAGGGCCGACGTTCTGGCCAAAAACGGAGCAGAACTTCCACAACTCGAAACCATTGAAGGCATAAGACCACCAATAGCCGTGGCCGGAGAATTATTTTCGAGAAAATTAAAAATAGGGTAAATGAAAGATGGTCAGATATAGTAGGTCACAGGGTCTCAAAGGCTATGTGGCCTAAGCTACGGAAAAAATCTGTAGAATTATTAAAGCTCAGCAGATCTAAGCTACAAGCGGCAATATGGATTCTCTCCAGCCACTGTCTTCTAAGGAAGCACGCCATGAGACTAGGTTTAACAGAAACGAACACATGCAGGTATTGCGAAGACTTACATGTCGCAGAGGATATTACTCATCTCCACTGTGAATTTCAAGCCATTACTCAGTACAGGAGGAAACACCTTGAAAGGTACTTCTTCGACAATTTAGAGGAGGTTGGCCTCACTAACAAAATTGAAA
Organism: Cheilosia soror; assembly: GCA_949372485.1. Taxonomy (NCBI): domain Eukaryota; kingdom Metazoa; phylum Arthropoda; class Insecta; order Diptera; family Syrphidae; genus Cheilosia; species Cheilosia soror. Next base: position 84,533,378 of record OX443561.1, read on the forward strand.
CAACTCTTAGGTTTTGTATGAAATTAATTGCTCCGGCGAATTGGTTTAGGTTTTGGACCGTTAAAGTTCTGTGATGAACTCAGACCCTATTCAACCTAACCTAACCAAAATTAAGTGACGACAATAGCAATATCTAAACTCAAGCCCAAGAAAGCTGCTGGACTAGACGCTCTGACAGCCGACTACAGAGCTCTCCTTATCATTGCATTCAAGATTTTGTTTTTAAAGACGCATATGTCAACATTTATAGAGACGACTTATGTAGAACCATTTCTAGTTCTGGCATCCCTGTCAAACTCGTCATGTTGTGTGGAATGAAAATGAATGTCAGAAACAATCTCACCGAGACTCATGATGTCCGAAAGGAATATAGATTACAGGGTGTAAAAAATATTCAAAAACCACAAGTCACCACTAGAGGCACCATTTTTCAGAATTCTGTAGAATTATGTACTTGCATATGCAGATGACATTAGGCATGTTTTTTTGAAAACTCGCCAGCCAGCCGTTCATTTGGACAGTTACCAGCACAATTGCCAGCAAGATGAAGCCAGCCGGATGAATTTAGGCAATACGCCTAAAAGCATACCAGCATTTCGTATAAAATTATGCATTTGGTAGAAAGATTTGATAAATTCTGACATTTTTCTCTGGAATGTTGTGTGCATGAGATAAGAGATTTAAGCAAATTGTATGGAAATTCTCTCTCTAAATAAGACCCTCATCATCCCATTCCTGCTATACGGCGCAGAAGCAGGGACATTGGCAAAGATGGATGAAGATGTTGGTCGTTTTGAACGCAGAATTTTGAGTGATTTTCGACTGCGTTTGCATTGAGGGGATGTTGCTATATTTCAACATCAACTGGTCATAAAAGTGAGACGATTAGAAATGGACACTAGCACTCTGACACGATGAGTATTTGACGTCTACTCAGATTTACAACGCTGTAGAAGAATACATCTTCAATAAACCCCTAACTTTTACGTATAAAGAATTAGTTTGTTTTATTAAGATCTTAAAGCGAAAAATAAATATGCAAATGCTTGACAGCTGTAAAGCTTGCCACCTGTCAAAGATATGAGAAGGTCCATATAGGAGAAGAGCCATTCACATGGGAGCGATCGGACGAATTTATGAAATGCAATCAAACGACTTTTGATGAATTTCTGAACAGAAAATTGCACATTCAACTATTCCAAGAGTAGGATAATTAATTATTCCATGAAAATGGATTAAGAAAACATGTTTAAAAACAGTTTAAACAACGAAATTTCGAATTGCAAACTTTTTGCCGCGAACGAAAACAACCTCGGCGCGAATTGTCAAATTGTAATCGCAATCCACAACATTAAATCGCGTTCCACAAACTAGCGAATAAAAATATTCCATCGAACTTAACTTCAAATTAGAAATTTCTGGTAGAAACTGAGGACTGAAATTCGGACTGGCAAAACTTGCCAGTTCTTCGTTCGTTGGAAGTTGTTCGCTGTCATGTGAATAGTCCTTTACTCTTTTATTCCAAACTTAAACAACAGTACAAATAATATTCGTACATACTCGCTTGCGAAATGTCTCACAATAATAGAGACCATAATATGGATCATATCTTGTAACTGCAGCCTAAGGCTAGCCGCACATGGGATACGAATTTGAATAGTACGTAAACGTGTGAATATGGTCGTACGAATCGAGTGCGCATACTGAATACGATTTTCTCCGTTAAATAGACAGTGTCCCATGTCCCATACCCCCTTTTGCGTCCATAAACCAACTTAATACATGTTTCTACATTCTACATCCACATTCAATGTATCAACGCACGAACATGTTTAAAAATCCCAACAAGCTTGGATTGTATTCGGACGTGTCGGAACTACACGTACGTATAAGTACGACTAACTCGCACCAAGTGTGCACGCTTAGTACTTTGAAGGTCGGGATTGTTCGTGTCTGTTCGTACGTTGTCGCACGAGTGAAATTCGTACGAAATCGTATCCAATGTGCGGCTAGCCTAAGGAAGTTCCATTCCACACCATCCACTTGTCAAAAGTCAGTGCAGTACGCGATTATTGTGTGGTTTCACGATCTCGTCGGTCTAAATTAAGGGTGTTGCTATTCGCCCGTTGTTCGGGCCACGACTACGTAATGCTGGGTTTCCACTTGTCGATTTGAAATTGACAATTGACAATTGTCAAGTGGAAATAGCGAAAAATTGCTTGTCAATGAATTGACTAACAGCGTTTACCAATAATTGACAAAGAAACCACTTGACAAGTGGAAATAGCTGAATTGTCAAACAAAATGTCATTTTGTCTATAATTGACAGAGAAAATTTAATTGGCATCGAGTTCATAAGTTGGTCAATCAACTGACATGTGGAAACCCACCTTAACGAAATGTCAAAGTTTATATTGCGTCAAGTTGGGGTATGTGGCTAGCTTCATTCGCGGCAAAGATATTAAGCTCCAGTATAATCATTTTCGGACATTATGCTATACGTTTGGACCCAACTTTTATCTTTATAACCGGTTTTTCTGATTATCTACGTTAAGTTGATTACGTGTCCCGAACATCGGCAAATGTCATCAACACTCCGACTCCGTACAATATAAATAAAAAGCATTTTATGGCAAGAAAACAATAACAAACCAATCTCCTTTCAACCATATATTATAGGGTATGCTACACCACAACCCAAACCAGAAGCTAGCGTTCTCATTATTTTAATTCTCCTTTGTTTCCTTTTTCGCTGATTATTTGTCAATTGTAGAAAATTTGAATTTTTAACTCAAACCCCAGCCTTCGGGCTATGTCCGGTGCATGACAATGAGTCATCGATGTGGTAGTGAGTGCTGGCGTTGAAAAGAAAATATCCTTGTGACTTTACAAAAGGTATCCGGAAACAATTCATATTGTTTAAAGGACGAAGCCAGCGGATAAAGCTCTGCTGATTGGTGTTGGAACCAAGTCACCTCCGACAGGATAGTCGACTTTTCACTCCCCCTTTCATCCTGCTCCTTGTTTGTTAGATATTTCTTTGACACTGGCACTGGCACACCGGTCGGCGTTGATTTCAATTTTAGATAAGCAAAGAAATATACACTCCCAGGCAATATAAGACAGAAAGGTGTGTAAAAGAATTTTTATTTTACGAGCAGCAACAGGAAATTAGTTGAAATGTTTAAATTTGTCGGATGGATATTGACATGGACACCATTTGTGTGCGAAGAGAACAAAAAAAAAACTCAATTTTGATTTTATTTCTTACACCAACCTCGAGCCTTCATAAATCGCCATTACACCATGCTCCGCCTCGACTGGCAATGACACATTCGCCATTCGCTCCTCGTTCACAGTAACCATCTTGCCCGTGCACTCGCCATCTGTCAAACTGCCACTTACCACATCACAGTAATCACCGGGTTGCACGCATGCATACATAATCCCATCAAAGTCCACCTCCGGGTCATTGTTCAATGCGATAAACCCCTTGTTGCCACGGCAAAACGCCGCATGATTTGGTCCAACGTTTTGGAAACTATTGATGCTCTCGCCAGCGACAAAGTTGGCGAATGCAACCATATTTGCGATTGCATTCCAGCGATGCTCACACACCCACCCGGACTCCTCGGTACACTGCCCATCATCGTCGTTAAATTCCGGTGACGTAATTGCATCATCCTCATCGGCCGGCGGCCCTTGGTCAATATTTTCAAATCGAAACGAACTCATAATCCGTTTTATGCCATACGGATGGGCCAGCATGAATGCCACAGCCATTGTATACCTTTTCGCCTGCTTATTGGTAAGCACAGATGTAGCCGCAGAAGCCTTGCCAAGACCATGACCCCTTTGGATGTAGTGAGTGTCAACAAAGACCACAGCGTCCGAGGAAAGCAGGAAGCCCATGGCGGGTCCCCAATTTATTAGCGAACTCAGCGGCTGCTTCCCATTGAAAATAGCTGCAATTTGCGCTGAATGCAGGGAATCGGTGACGACGCCATAGCCGGTATATTCCGTTCTAAAAAGAGAACAGTATAAATTTATAAGTGAATGCATGGGCACTGGTCTTACTTGGAAATAGCATGCAGCCCCAAGTCGATGACTTCCTGCAAGAAGAACGGGCGCGTTTCGCTCGGAAAGTCATAATCGGTGTTCAAGTCCTTGACACTGGCAAAGATGTTCCTCAGATCCACAGGCCATATGTACTTTGCTGCGTCGATACGAAAGCCCGCTGCGCCCAAATCGACCAGCTGATTTAGGAAATCCACAATTTTCTCCTTGACATAGGCCTGGGAATGATCCAGGTCCGGTAGTTGTTTGTACTCGCAATTGCGCATTTGGTGTCCGTCTGTGAAATCGACAATGTCACATCGTCGGTGAAAGTGTTCCTCTCTGTACGGCACCGTTGGGTAGTCCCGACTAGTGGCATTTGCCGTAGAACCTCCTGTACCCTCCATAAGTTCGCTGTTCGCTTCGTCATCATTGACCTCCTCCGCATCGTCCAGCTTTACATTACCTTTTCGAGGAGCAGCCATATGATTTAGCACAACATCAACGTATACTCTCACCCCGGCATCGGTGCATGCCCGTGTCATAGCTTGGAACTCCTCCCTGGTTCCAGATCGCGAGATAATTTCATACGATATTGGATGGTATCGCTCCCACCATGGTCGCGCGAAATCCTTCCGTACGGCGTTCTCGTTCACTGGCGAGACCTGCCAAACACACACACACTGAGAACAAATTGCACAAAGGAAATCACAAATCCGGTTCGTCTTACCTGAACGCCACCGAATCCGCGTGGCCCTAAGAACTCCTCACACTCTCGAGCGATATCGTTAAATTTCCATTCAAAGAGCTGAACGATGACGGTGCGATTAGGCTTGAAATGCGGGTCATGTTGGAGCGTACCAAAATCCGCTGCTAATACACCTGCAGCGGTTCCAAATGCAAGGAGAACAAAGCCAAGCATGGTACAGGTACTCCGTGTTAACAATGTCAACTTTTAACGGTGCCTGGTGTCGTACTGAATGGAGTCATGAAAATGTTCTTTGAAATGTTTTTCCGGACGCCTTTTGTAAATACCGCTGTTGCGTGCACTGGGTTTTCATCACGCAACTGGATGGGATTGCATTGTTTTTATATTGTTCGAAAAGTGTAACGTTTTTGCGGAGGTTTAACTCATAAAAGCGGTGGATCTGCACTGGCTAGTTGAACTTTATTCGTTTCACTCAAAGGTAGGTCATTCGTTTCGATTATTTTAGCTGACATTTTTCTCGGCAGTCTGTAATTTCTTTGTCGCAGCTAAGAAGTTGATTTGAAATTTATACTTATAGGAATGCAAGCTACATCGCTTACGAAAAGATTTACAGATATCCGAGCACTGTTTTTCTAAAAAAAAAAAAAACGATTGCAAGGATAAGTGCCAAACTACATAATTTGAAGAGTAGATCTGTGCTACTTTGTTCGCGATAATCTCTATTACTTGTTAAGATACCAACACCACATTCTAAAGGCTCCTTGAGGTAGTTTTGACGGATAGTATGAGCGGTATGAATCTTAGGTTATGTTAGGTCATATGTAGGACACCATAAAATACTAGGCAGCATACCTATCGGGCCCATTACTATTCTTAGGTAATCTTCACGGTCAGAAACTTCATCAGAACCTAAATAGGATTTCACTTTGAATTTCGCTCGAGAAACCAACTTCCTCTAAATTTTGAAAGAACGACCTTCCAAAGTGCTTCCTTTTACTCCGAGCATCGATCAATGACTGGATATTGACAGAGAAGATGAGATATGTCCACCACCACATGTATAGCTTCCTCAGAACTGACAACGACCAGAGAAAAAGAGTATCCCTATCGTTATTCTTACCTTTGACCAGTTGAGTTGGTGAGATGGTGATTTTATCGACGTATTTCTAATGCGATCTCTACGGGTCACACCAGCAATACAACGGAGAAATCTCATTTCGGCAGCTTGTATCCGCGATCTTATTCTTTCGGTCATTACCCAAACCTCATGACCATAGGTGAGAGTTGGAACAAACACCGAATTAAAGACTGACAACTTAGCTTTGACACAAAGGTTAGTCCTCTTAATAACAAAATGACCAAGCTATCTCAAAATTGACCCAGCCTGACCAATCCTACAGGAAAACTCGGCATTGCTCCTTCCATCACTCGTGAATAAGACTCCGAGATACTTAAATTCTTCCACCTGTCTCAATGGCACTCCACTAACATGCAGAGTGCATTGAACAGGCATTGAACAGATTTATTCACGTTAACCTTCATCTCAGCTTCAACACAAACGGTTACAAACCGATCGAGTGCGCGCTGAAGTTCAGTCTGAGAGGACCCAAGGATGACCAAGTCATCAGCGAAGAGCAAATGACTTATCCTCAGATCTCCCAATTCGAAACGTTCTTTGCCAAGACTGCGTTGTAACATCCAGTCCATATTAGTAACGAAAAGCAGACGAGACAAGACGCACCCCTGACGAAGTCCAACGCCCACGGTGAAAGGTATTGATTTAACGCTGTTTACCCGAACACAGCTTTTACAGTTTGTGTAAAGAGATTGTGGGCGCAGTAGCGCAGTGGTTAGTGTGTTGGACTACTGTGCGAGGGATTCAAGGTTCGATCCCCGGAAAAACCCAAATTACATCTTAAAGTTTTTTCTATGAGGGCTTTGTGTACCATCTCCTAACTAGTTCATCCATTTTTTAACGTAAGACTCTAGCGCACACCCCCTGACTGTCAATGTGGTGATATTTATGTTGGATATTGATCCAGTATCTCAAGTAGTTTCATAGCTTTGAGTAAGGCTAGAACCCTTGCCTAGAACACACTGCTTGTGTCCCGAAGTCTAATTTTTCCTAAACTTAAGGAAAATTCACTGCATAGGCAGTGACGCTAAAGCCTGTGTTTCTTAGTTATTGAAGCATATCATTTGTGAAGTAAACCAAGAGAAAGTGAGAGAACTCCTCCCTCGGGAGTGCCTTTAGTAAACGATTTTCTTATTGAACTCTGTCAGAGGGTGGAGTCTATATTTCTCGTGACGAGCATCTTGCAAAGCCAATTGGTAATGAAGTTCTCGACTTTAATTTTTTTAATTGCACATTTAAGTGCCGCTTTCCTTGCGTTATTAAAAGCCCGTTCAATGCCCAAAATTGCATTCAGTGTAAGCTCCGGGTATAATACGCAGAAGATTAAAAAAAAAACTTATTGTATTCTGCTTTTTTTTAGCGATCTTCTAGTTCATCAAAGAAGTAACTTCTGAGGATCTTCAATCTACTGTTCATGAGGACTGGGCAAAGTATAGTAGGGACGAATAAATTATATTTCTTCAGATTTCCCATATACAGCTTTGGAAAAAGTATTCCCATGACCATGACTTTTACTACCCAACTTGTCTTCTGTTATTTAATGTAATTCCCTTGGACGGACAAAAACAAAAAAGTCATACGTTTGTTCGCAACGAGTTTATTTGTGGAAGTTTCTATTTGTTTCAAGTGTGTTTTTTTTTTGACGCATTCCGCTTGGACCAGACAAACAACTCCTTTAGGCGGACAAAAATGTTGTCACTTCACTTGTCACCGTCTATAAGGGGGCTTTGTATTTGGTACAAGAATACATGGGATTTTTTTAAAGCCCTTGATTTTACTACTACTACTACCGCATATCTTTTATGACCGCCTTGCTTGCAGATTATACACTATTCGTAGTTTTGTCGTCGTCCTGGTTAAGAAACACTCAAAACGTCGCTGATTCGCTTGGACCCAAAATTCCATAAAAGAGGTTACTGGGACAGTATTTAGTAAGAGCTTCTATGTGTCTTTTTCTGGATCCATTCATTTCTAGTATTAAATCTCATTTTTAAAGTGATGGCGAAAAGTAGGCAGTCTCCGGCTTAGTGTTGCGCGATAATCCAAAACTGCATCATTATAACATTAAAATGATTTTGCATCTCACTCTGAATGCATCCATTGCAAAGAAAGCGATCGAAATGCGATTGACGGCTGTCTAATGGATCCAGTCCGTTCAGGGATGTTTTGAGTAAAAAAACCCTAAACAAACGGCTTTGCCTATCTATAAAAGGGCTTGTTCTGAAATTTTGAAGGCAGTCGATTGTGAGATGTGAAGCTGATCGCATCTATTTGGTGCGCTTTTTCGATCGTTTTTTGACACATACTTTGGCGCAATTTTTTGACGCGCAGTATGGTAGATTTTTTGGCGCGTATTTTGAGGTCTATTTTGGCGCGTTTGAGATGTTTTTTCGCGAAATTTTTCCACATTTTTGGCGGGATTTTTTGTCACTTTTTTGGCGCATATTTTGTTATTTTTTCAGCGCGATTTTTGGCGCATATTTTGTTATTTTTTCTCCGCGATTTTTGGCGTGCATTTTGCCGAGATTTGTCGATCGTTTTTGGCGAATTTTTTTGCATAGTTTTGGCGCGTACTTTGGAGATGTATTTTAGCGCGTTTTTTTCGCAAAATTTTTCCACATTTTTGGCGGGATTTTATGTCACTTTTTTGCACATATTTTGTTATTTTTTCACCGCGATTTTTGGCGCCATTTGATGGGCTGTTTTGGCGCATTTTTTGAATAGTTTTAGCACCTATTTTGAGATGGATTTTCACGCGTTTTTTTCGCGAAATTTTTTTCACATTTTTGGAGGGATTTTGTTATTTTTTCATTGCGTATTTTGGCGCGATTTGATGGGTGTTTTTGGCACGTATTTTGAGATGTATTTTAGCGCGTTTTTTTCGCAAAATTTTTCCACATTTTTGGCGGGATTTTATGTCACTTTTTTGGCGCATATTTTATTATTTTTTTGGCGGGATTTGTCAGGCGTTTGTGGCGCATACTTTTGGCTCTATTTAGGCGCGCATTTTGGAGGGTTTTTGACGCGGATTTTGGGGCATTTTTTCGCGAAATTTTTCTACATCTTTGGCGAGATTTTTTTTTTTGGCGCATATTTTGTTGTTTTTTCATCTCGCTTTTTTGGCGCGTATATTGTTATTCTTTCATCGCGGTTTTTCACGCGCATTTTTGGCGCATATTTTGTTATTTTTTCATCGCGATTTTTGATGGGTATTTGGCGGGATTTGTTGCCCGTTTTTGCACAGTTTTTTTCGCTAAATTTGTTTGGGATTTTTTTTTTTGTTGGTTTTGGCACATATGTATATTTACGATTTTTCACGCGTGAAAATATTTATTACGTTCCGGCCAATTCAAAAAGGATAGCCTTGGACATTATAGGTCCCTTTTATTAGCCGCGTTTTATTATCCCCAATGATCCATATGGATCGATCATCCAAAACCCAAAGAGTTAAGCAATTTTTACTTCTGAATGTTTCCTCTTCTGCTCTGTGCTATCAAGTATGGAGTTGCCGCATAGTTGAATGGCAGAATAGAAATTTGAAACTACGAATTTAATGTGTTTAAACGAAAATTGTCCAAATCTAAATATGCCATCTATATATTAGTGTAGTTTTTAGCAATTCAGTAGCAAAAGAAAAGAAAATAAGCGTAGTTTGATGTGGTTCGAAATTTCTAAAAGTTGTATAAAACAAGAAAAAAACCACGAATGGCAGCGCCAATAATATAGCAAATGTAAAATGTCGTTTTAGGTATAAAAAATATTTTCAAGACAAACAACAGACTGGACGAGGGATGAAACAATCGCTTTCCTCCATTCCTATTCATACATCAATTATTACAGCTGGAGTTATGTTTACTATTTGCTTCGTAGGTATGTCGAAAATTAATCAGGGGTGCCAAACTTGCAAAGTAATATTTTTTCATGATCTGGATCGTTTTATTATCACAGGATGATCCATATGGATCATTAGCGATAATAAAACGCGGCTATTATCCCAAAACAAATTTAAGCTCACGCAGAAGCCATATAAAGGATTTTTTATTATATTAAGCGTTTTCATTGGGCAAAATGAAGCGTCCGGGAGCGTCCGGAATCAAGAAAATCACTTCTGAAACCGTTCCACTGGCGCAAAAAATACTCGTCTGTTGATTCTGAAGATAGAAATTCGCTTCTCGATTTGAAGTCAGAATCCACTCAAGAAGGACTTACACAAGTCCAATTTATGTATTTTATACAAGCCAGCTGTCAGCAGCCATACATTAATTTTTGACGTTTCACCAATACGTGAGAGTAGTAGCCCAGAAGCAGTTTTCTTGTTCCATTGGATTTCGAATTGAGTGAATCCTCGAGTGAAACCAAAGGAAAAAGACATTAGGTACATTTGAATAAAACAAACTGTAAGGAAATTGCAATTTCTTATTTATTTAAAAGGCTCATGTATGCCAATATGTATGGAATATAACAAAATTTAAATGTTCGCCGCAGCTTCACTATGGGTGGCACACTGGCTCGTCCAATTTTCCATAAGTCTGGCGCATAAATCAGGCTAAATTTGACCAATGGCATTGATTATGTTGGCTTTCAGGGCAGTGGCATAGACCGAAAACCCCACAATAAGAACGAGGTTAAATCGCTCGATCTCGGTGGCCAATTCACATCGCATAATGCGTGACATAACCATGTTCTCAAATCGCTGGTGCAGAATATCGATTGTGGATTGTGCGCCGTACTGTTGAATTCACATGTCGTCGGTGGCCATATCATTCAATAGGGGCCAACAAAAATTGTTTATCATCGACTGATAGCGCTCGCCGTTGATGGTGATAGTCTATGGCCAATGTCGTTCTCAAACAAGTACGGGCCGATGATGCCGCCATGCCAGTCCAGTCATTTGCACATGTTGTTGAACGATATAACTCTCCATGTTGATTTGACAGGTTTGACTTAATAAATGACAGCCAATATGGCCGCAATTACCTGTCAAAGCTCGGAAATCGCTATTGGAAAACCCTTTAAGGTGCCTGTCCATTTGAGAGTAAAAATGCTGCAAGCAGCTCTCAAGCAGCTCTCGAGAGCAAACTCGTGAGTGGACCTGGACATAGTCTTGAGAGCAGTTCGCGGAGAGTTAACTTTTTACTCTCGAGATTCGAGCCTTTTGAAAGTCACTCGCAAGTGGACACATGTGCTGGTCACTATCGGAGATAAGCTCGCAAAATTCCAACATGGTTCGTATTTTGGGAGCAGCTGTCGAGAGTTGACATGGCAAAACAATGGGTATCGGAGAAAATAAATCAATTCATATGTATTACCAGTACACACTCACAAGCAATACCAGGGCTTCCCTTAACTTGGTATCCTTTTTAAAAATATTTGGCCCAACAGATTGAATTAATATTGAAATATTATTACTTGTTGTCAAACGGTTAACATCCCTGAACTCCTGATGAGCATCTTCAATTTGAAGCTCTCTTGCAAGAACAGACCCTTCACCGAGTTGCCGACGACTTTTTTTTTGCTTCATTCTTTTCGTTAGGAACAGTCCTAATAATTATTAACGCAGCGGTAACCTTTTGCTTGTAAGAATAGATTTTAACTGGTAAATAGCAGACGAAATATATCAAGTGGACACGGTTATGAGAGTACTCTCACGGAATCTACTCTCAAAATGTTATCAAAGAACTCGCGAGATTAAAATCTCGAAATTATTACTCTCAAATGGACAACCACCTTAACACTCACTCCCTATTCCCTTTACAAACCTATGGACAATTGACACAGTAAACTGACATAATCGTCTACAAAACAGCAAAATTGCACCCCCGAGGTCTTTAACTATCTATCCATCCAAATAAACAGAAAAAAAACAACGACGTTCTTTTTACCATAATCAGCTAGCATCTTCCACGTCCGTTTAATATCAAGTGTTCTCAATCTTGCACCTATAAAATTAAGTTTCTCTCTAATATCATTCTGCTAGAGACATCTAACCCAAGATGCAATAGCATCATCCATCCGACGCACCCCTCCCATCATCCATTAAGCAAGGGAACAATGACCAAGGTATTCTCAATCTTTCAAAAGACGTGTTCAGGTAATCGTCTTCGTCTTCGATAACCCAATATGAACTCAACTCGATCTTCTCAACAATGGAGCGCCCAAGAATGTAGTACCTTGTATAGCAAAGCGAAAGTGGCCATAAAATCACGTAAACAGATTGAGAGTGACGGAGAAAAAGGACGAAAAAAAAAACCATAAAAAGTACAACACAGCCAAGTAAATTACAGCAATTCAATCGATTAAAATCGAGAAATTGATTGATATCAAGCGCAGGATGCAGGAGTAGAGTAGCCGACTGCATCATCAAATTGGTAATCTCTCTATAGAACATGGTGTTGAGATGGGAATAGAAATGAACTCTTCAAAAGGTGTTTGTGCGATGGGGGAGAACAAAATGGTCTTTGCCAATGCCATTAGCTTGGCTAGTGGTTGAATTGCATTTCACATTCACACCTCAACTATGTGCGAGAGAGTGTGTGTGTGCACGGCTTTGATAAAGTGATTGCTGCAGGATTGAGAAGTTGATTGAAATGTTGAGCTGTGTGCTCATGCTTTGCCAAAAGTTAATAGCTTCGCTTGGAGATGGTGATTTGATTCTATGGGAAAACTACGGTTAATGACCCTTCACTGGAAGGAGAAGATGTGTTTTTTTTTTTTTTTTTTTTTCTGATTTGTAGCAGATTTTTGTTCACTAATTGAATCAGGATCGCTTTCCTTACGAATTTGAAAGACCAACATCTGCTCTCATCTGAACATTTGTTTTGCCAAACAGAATGTCGTTGTTCGTCATATTCTCATGTACTTCACAGATTTTGTCTCGTTCTAACAGAGAAAACGACACACAGTGTTTGTGTGAATGGGCTTTCGGGAAAGTTCCAATTAGAAGCGGTCGTTTTTTTTTTTTAATAATTAAGGAGGATCTGTTTTGGATTTATTGTAGCTCTGCTTTTGGATGGTTTACATTTTACATCAAGAGTCTAAATTTTAATTCAATATTTTCGATACCAGTTCGTCCCCTATCAGTGCTTCAAGCTCCTTCCTAAATTTGTTTGCATTTAGGTCATTGCGAGCAAATATCGGACGATATTGTGACGCTTTTGATAGGCACCCAAAAGCAAAACGCACTGAACTTTAAAGCTGCTTATTTCAACATTCACGCAACGTCACATGTTCTGTGTATGTTGCAAACTTCATAGTTTTGAAAAAGTGGAACACTTTCAGTATAGTAAAGTGAAACCTTTCTTGAATGAACACCAACCAGAGTGGAAAGTTTGTTCGTTGACGCTAAGTGTCCGGAGAAAACTAGATCTTCCTATTCACTCCTATGTATGGCGAAACCATTGCACTCTCACGAGAAGCCAATGTACCTGGGAATCATTCTTGACAGTAAACTATCATGAAACCAAAATATAGAACGTACCGTAAACGGGGCCACCACCTTCCTATGGATCTGCGGTCGAGTCTGCGGTAAGAATTGCGGTCTTAGATGATATACTGGCTACATTCGCTTGTGGTTAGTCCAGCGACCGCCTATGTTTTCGTGGTCTAGTGGACAAAGACTAAAGAAATCACTGCAATCAAAAAGCTAGTCCAACATATAGCATGGAAACTGTATGACGGGTTGTCTACGCCGCACACCGATTACAGAACTAAATGTGGTCCTATATAGGTCTCACACCTATTCAAATATGCATTCAAATGGAGGCTGAGTATTCATCGACTGTTCCATTCTATCAGCATTCAACCTACCATGCAGGTCTTCTATCTTTGCTTGAGGCTATAGAGCCTGAAACCCCATTCAGCACGTTTCTAGATGAAATGCTACCGGGATTATGTCTTTAATACAAACTTCTCTATCATATACAAGCTCAATCCATAACGACTTAACCTATAGTCTGGTACGCAAACGGTTCTAAGATGGAGTCAGCGACTCGATCTGGCATTTATGGAGAGTCGCCTAAAACGAACTATTCACTCAGCCTTGGCATAGTGAATCCATATTTTAGGCTGAAGTCCTTGTTATTAACCATTGTGTCGGAATAAGTCTAAATTCTAATACAAGTGGTAAAACTATGTTTATCTTCTTAGAAAGCCAAACAGCACTCAAAGCTCTTGACTTATCTATCATACAAACAAAGCTTGTCCTGAATTGACCTACAATTCCATTTTAAAACTAGCTAAGACTAATCTGGTCGTTCTTTACTGGACTCCAGCTCACAGGGGCTTTTCTGGCAAACTAAACAGCCGGCGCAAAAATACCAGTTATCGGACCTGAACCCTTCTGTGGTGTTGGCAAAAGACATTTCAGGAACTATGCAATTTAATGTTTAAAGATAATTTCATGCAAATGTTGACCGCGGCTGCGTCTCAGGTAGCCCATCCGCTGAGTCCAATTTTGGCATACTCTTTCACACATATCGGCCGGTATCTCACGAATGAATGCATGGATGTTGGCTTCCAGTGCGTCAATCGAAGCGGGCTTGTCCCTATACACATTAGCCTTGACATACCCCCACAAAAAATAATCTAATGGTGTCAAATCGCACGATCTAGGCGGCCAATTGACCGGCCCGAAACGTGAAATTAACTGTTCACCAAACTCGCCTCGCAATTGCGCCATTGTTTCGCGTGCTGTGTGGCATGTGGCACCGTCTTGTTGAAACCACATATCATGCAAGTCAAGAACTTCCATTTCGGGCAAAAAAAAGTTTGTTATCATCGCTCGGTAGCGTTCACCATTGACAGTAACGCTGCGATTCGCATCATCTTTGAAGAAATATGGCCCAATAATGCCGCCGGCCCATAAACCGCACCAAACAGTGGCTTTTGCGGGATGCATTGGTAGCTGTTGCAATGCTTCTGGCTGATCTTCACTCCAAATGCGGCAATTTTGCTTATTTACGTACCCATTCAACCAAAAATGAGCCTCATCGCTGAACACAATTTTTCGATAAAAAAGCGGATCCTCGGCCAGCTTTCCAAGAGCCCATTCACCAAAAATTCGGCGTTGTGGTAGGTCGGCTGGCTTTAGTTCTTGCATCAGCTGTATCTTAAAAGGCTTTACGCCCAAATCCTTCCGCAAAATTTTCCACGTAGTGCTGTAACAAAGGCCTAACTGCTGGGAACGGCGCCGAATCGACATTTCGCGGTCTTCTGTCACACTAGCTGATACGGCCGCAATATTTTCTTCACTACGCACAGTACGTAAACGTTTTGGTGGTTTAATGTCCAACAAAGTAAATTTGGTGCGAAATTTGGTCACAATCTTCCGAATAGACTGCTCAGAAGGTCGAGAATGCCGATCATAAAATGGAAGCAGCGCGCGATGAACATTTCGAACCGAGCACGAATTTTGATAGTAAAATTCAATAATTTGCAAGCGTTGTTCATTTGTAAGACGGTCCATGGTTAAATTGCAAACCAAACTGAAGCTGTTTGACAGTGACACAAGGTACTAAACACACGTCAGCTGTCAAAACCAGTGTTGCCAAAACCAAACCAGCTAAAAAATCACCCTTTACATCAAGAACTTGTCTCAAATCGAATTTTTAATGAAGTCTAGCTTAGACCACCTGAGCAGAATTGCACCAGACAATAATTGTTCGCCCACTAAATCCTACTCTCTCATTAATCTGGAAAAAATGTAACCTGAGAATCCTGACAGGAATAATTAGTGGGCATGGGTCGTGAAAAAACAATGTCCGCCTCTCTTTCGTCACAGAAAGAAAATCCTTGACGAAGATATTGCTAGTTTATAGCAAAACTTTCTCACATACCCCTGATGAAGAAGATTTCACCTCATTCGGAGTGAAAAGTTGGCACCAGCACCTAGTCCACAGTCCATTTTTGAACCGTCCGTGTAGATTGTTAAATTCGAGAGGTCGAATTTGGTGACGCTTCGTAGTTGAGGCCCTGGTGCATCCAGATTTAAAGCTCAGAAACAGTCAATCGAAATGTTTTTTTGAAAATTTTTGACAGGTTTTCTTTTAACATGTTCAATTTAATGACAACAACTTGGGAAAACCCATCCTCTGAATCGTGTGCTTAAAATATTGTTCCGCAGTCCTGTCGGTTCAAGAGAGAACTTTTTACAGTTTTGACTACGGGCCAGTAGCTATAATGTTAACTTAAGAGAGGTTAGCGTTGAGGAACGATTTCATAGCAATTATCTAAAATCGTCGGTCATAGTCATGGATTCGATGTCCGTACAATGAAGGTGTAAGTTCATTGGTGGTATCCGTTTATGGGAAGCTTTACTCTATACATAGTAGATTTAACCTGCTGTCACCAGTTTTTATGTTAATTCCTTTCAACGGTCATTTGCTAAAAGATCTGCCTTAGTATGTTGAAATATTTTTCTTGTTCTACCACTATGCCAAATATCAAGCTCATCGTCTCGGGTTATATTGGGTCTTATGAAGCTCGATGAGTAGCAACTTTTTTCACTGAAATTGGAAACCATCCTCAAACAATTATTGTTTCGATTTTTAAGTATCTAGGATAGGTTAGGTGGGAAAAACTCACAAGACACTAGATACCTTAGTGAGCCTTTCGCAATCCCTTGGAGCACCATCATTTAATAGATGGAAAAACCTACGCACCTTTAAAGCACTTTATTTCACTACAGAATTTAATTATCTTCACTTGGTCGACAAGCCCTATCTCTTCTAAGTTGTTAAATAAGTAGTTTTCCAAGACTTTGTACTGCGTACGTGCTATGCCGTGACATTCGCACAGTATTTGTGTGTTGTCTTCCTCAACACCTATATCATTGCAGCAGCTACACAGATCTGTGCCTGAAAATTCTAGACTTTTGACATGTTAGGTTGGGTTATGTTAACGAGTTGGTAGAGTAGGGTGAACCCTACTATAGCACACTTAGGTCCTCATGGACCCATTTAGATGCCCTTTTATGGGGGGTTAACCATTGGTGTTAGAGGTGGTAATCTTCGTGTCCCTTCTTCTTGTATTTTTGTATGACGCCGTCCAGCTATCCTGATCATGATATCCTCAAAAACCTGTAAAGATCCGAAATCCTGAAGTGATACTCAGAAAGTTCTTGTAAGTCATGGAAGTAATAAATTCCAAGTGTTCTGTTCCTTCCTCGAGTGACAGAGACAAAGGAAGAGAGGTGTGTCCTAATGGGCATGGGCATCTTCGTCTCCGCAGCCTCTACATAGGGCGTCATATCTGAGATTTAGTTTCATTGTATGATTTCTTAGGAAGGTATGAGTGAGTGAGTTCTGAAGTGATTAGACGTGCTTTTAAAGTATTCCAAAATAAATCAACAATAAAAGACATTATAGGCTTTATTCAAAATAAATATTTCGATTTAAATCAAACATTTTTATATTCTTTACAAAATTTTAAAGCAGTAGTTCCTTAAATACATATTCCAAGCTGTTTCTTTGCATTTCTCTGGTAAGAATACGTCTTTTTTACAATGACAAATTGCTCTCGGTGTCACGACCCGTTGCCCGGGGACGGTGAATTCATAGCCTGTATGAAGTGCAAGGGGTGTTACCACCACGAATGCACTACCGTCGCATACAATACATGGAGAAAATGGTCTGCAGCAACAAAAAAATCATGGGAGTGCAATATATGCAGGGGAAAAGAAAAAACGCTCCCTGCACCACAAGCAGAGACCCAACAAGCAAAGCGATCCAGATCGGCGGATTCTCCCAGAAATACTCCTGAATCGTCCGAATTTGCTGACAATGATCTTCCACTACAAACCCACAGGGAAATAAAAGAAATAAAAGAAATGTTGAAGGAATATGCGAAGACGGTGGAATTTACAAGCTCAAAATATGATGAGCTAAACAACACTCTCGTTAAAAATGCACAGCTAATACAAACACTAACAAACGAAATCACTGAATACAAAAAACAAAATGAACTTAAAGACACGATCATAAATAGTTTGCAAACAAAAATCAACACGCTTGAACAAAAACAATTGGATAAAAACATAGAGATTAAAGCCATCCCGATGAAAGCAAGTGACAATGCATTTGATATCGTCAGTGCAATCGGGGAAACACTTGGCCTTCAAATAAACGAATGCGACATTGATGAAATCGTCACATACAATGATAGAAAAAACCGAGAGCTTAAAAATCTTTCCGTCTGCTTTACACGCAAACAAATGAAAATCGCAGTAATGGAAAAAGCAAAAATAAAAAGAACACTCACGTATGAAGAAATCGCTAAAAATGAAAACAAGGAAATGAGCGGCTGTTATGGAAAACAGCATATATACATAAACAACCAGTTAACTGCTCATTTCAAGAAGCTGCTCTGGTTAACCAAAACAAAGGCGAAAACTGTCAATTGGAAATACGTTTGGATGAGGAACAACAAAATTCTCGCGAGAAAGAACGATGGAGATGCAGTAGTGGAAATCGATTCGGCTCTCGACATAGAAAAAATAGTTTAATCTCAATTTCTATACGTACACACTAGCGAACAAAAAATAACGTACGCACATGATGGAAAAAATAGACGAAGAAGAAAATGAAATATTGCAAATAAACTTTGAAAAATTAAAAACCCAAGGAAAAATTGAAAATTATATAGAAAAACTGAATGGATTTTCGTTTCTGTTTTTAAACATTCGTTCTTTAAGAACAAACTGGAATAATTTTATGTTAAGTATTAATCAAGTTATACATAACATCGATGTTATTGTATTGTCCGAAATAAATATTAAGGAGGCGGAGAATAAGTATTACACTATTGATGGTTTTCAGCCTGAACCTTTCAATAGAATAAAAAGGGGAGGAGGAGGTATAATGGTTTATTTAAAAAACGATATCGGGTATGGAAGAACGAATGACATTTATGAAACTTACGAATGTATTACATTAAATATCAACAGAAGGGAATTTGATGCCACCATTTTCGCAGTATACCGACCGCCAAGATTGAATGCAAACGATTTTATTAATGAATTAAGTCAAAATATAGATAAAATTAATATAAAACGAGCACTAATAATTATTGGCGATATTAATATAAATACTGAGGATATGTACAATCCAACAGTAAATAATTACTTATCAATGATAGCATCGAGAGGACTTGTTAATACGATCAAGTCAGTAACGCGTGTTGATGCATCGAGAGATACAGAAACACTTATAGATCACTGTCTGGTTCGAACAAAATACACCGAAGTAAAATCAGCAGTAGTCGAGTTCAACTTTTCGGACCATTACGCAATATATTGCGCTATTAATACAAACGAAAAGAGTGAAGTTGAGGGAAACCAAAATGAGGAATATATCAGCAGTTACGATCTATCGAGAAAAGTCAACCTATTCAATTGGGAATTATTAAATGAGTTTACTGAGGTAAATGAATATTATGAAAATTTCAAATCTCACTTCAATCAAATTGTCAAAACCTCAACTAAAATAAGAACGAGAAAAAGAAGGTCAAATGAGCACAGTTGGATTACCAACGAGTTACGAAATGCATGTTTAGAGAGAGATCGACTATACCGCAGATATAAGAACAACCGCAGGAACGAAGAATACAAAAACGAATATAAACGGTATCGAAATAATCTAAATACACAAATAAACAACGAAAAATCAAGATATTTCATGGAACAATTTTTAAAAGTAAAGAACAATCCAAGGGAAACCTGGAAAATTGTAAACAATATACTTGGCAAAAAGGTGGTAAATTTGGATAATGTCCTAGTAAAAAACTTTAAAACCGACAATTTTGATGGTTTAGCTAATCAGTTTGCTGAAAAATTAGTTAATGAGATCACAAACACAGTACATGTATGTAACAACAAGTCCTATTCCGGTCCGTCAGGCAATGTCCAGCGTTCAATGTTTTTCTGTGAAGTCAGTACGGACGAAATCTTTAAGATTATCCTTTCACTGAAAGAGAATAAATCAGCTGGTGAAGATGCCATACGGCCGAAAGACCTGAAATATAATGCGAACGTTTTGGCTCCAGTAGTAGCAAAACTTGTTAATATGAGCTTTGAGCAATCAACCGTCCCTGAAGGTCTTAAAACATCAATTGTCCGTCCTATATATAAAGATGGAATAAAAAACGATATCGGAAACTATCGGCCGATATCAATACTTTCGGTAATGGACAAAGTAATAGAAGATATTGTTGCCAAAAGACTATACCAATATCTTGAGAAATATAATATTCTGGCAAGCAATCAATTTGGTTTTAGGCCAAATAAAAGTATAAATCGACTATTGGGAGACTTCGCAAATAAAATAAACACAAATCAAGAAAAAAATCATCACACAATTGTACTTTTCATTGATTTTAAGAAAGCTTTCGATACCTTATCCCATGAAAACATTTTAAATCAGCTGGAAAAAGTAGGCGTAAGAGGATCGTTACTTTCATGGTTCAAAAGTTATTTAAAAGATAGAAGATTCCGAGTAAAAATCAAAAATAGCGTAAGCGTAGAAAAGTTTTCAAACTATGGAGTGCCGCAAGGGTCAAAGCTGGGCCCTCTACTTTTCATCATTTATATGAATGACTTGCTACTAGCTCTCAGGCAAAGCACTGTGTATGCTTATGCAGACGATACGGCAATTGTGGTTAATCACAAATCCTTTGAAGCTGCGGAGAAAATTATGCAAAAAGAATTCAATGCAGTCTCGTCATGGTGTCATGACAATGGACTCATCATTAACGCCAAAAAAACCAAAGTCATGCACATACGTCCACCACATATTCTTAAGCAGAAAATAGAAATAAAAATACACAACTTGGAATGTCTGCACAAGGTTCAAAACTACGGACTACTTCAAGACGATGACGAATGCTCGACCGTACTTGAAAACGTATCAACGTACAGATACTTGGGAGTTTTGGTTGACTATAACTTTAAATGGAGCTATCACATAACCACGTTGACAAAAAAACTTAGGCAATCCGCCTACGCTCTATTTCATCTAAGCAGTAGATGCCCACCAGAAGTTCTTCGGCAGTGCTACTTCGGCCTGGTGGAGTCGCACTTGAGATATGGCATTATGGCTTGGGGAAATGCGCCGCAGCTCCAAAAACTCAATATGCTGCACAGGAGCATTCAGAAGATGATGATGAGAACGCAACGACAACAAGGTGACAGCATTAAAACGTATCTATCAATCAACCAACTGCATAAACTGGAGATATTCTCAACATTCAAAGATGACAGCACGTATAAAACACAAACCCAACAAACAGTAAATACAAGACGACGACAACAAAACAAATATATGGTTCCGATGTATTGGAACGAGTATGGACGTAGACGCTACGCAGTAACTGTTCCAGCTACATTCAATGAATTGCCAACACACTTTCTTGATCTACCTAAATCAGTATTTTTGAAAAAAATTAAAAAAATGTATCTTAATGTCAATGCCTTGTAATTTATATAAATTTTTCAATATTTTTAGTTTTAATTTTTGTTAATTTAATATTTTTTTTTTTTTTTAATTTAATGAAGTAAAATTAATAAATGCAAATAGAACTCAAACAACAAAATATCCAATCTTCTGCAGACAAGCCACTTAGGCTTTGCAGAAAAAATATTGTTAATTGTAAAAACAGTTGTAAAAAATAAAACATTCAAAACATTCAAAAAACATTCACACGTTAGTGCCCTTACCAGTTTAGACAGTGATGACCTGTCAAACTGATAGTTCGGCCACTCGCATACTCTGGTCAAAGCTTGCGTGATACTTCACAGGTCCATTTGCTGCTCGTTTTCATACGAATCTTGTTTCTCGACTCGTTCTTTCAGATTATAGAGTATGGGGGCTTGATAGACTGTAGTGCTCTATCATGATCCATTGTAGATTCCCCTCTTGCCACTTCGTCAGCCCACTCGTTGCCGGCTTTGTCATTGTGTCCAGGGACCCAGCAGAGATTTTTGGTGTGCTGCGAGCAAAGAACCTTGAGCTCTTCGCGGCAGCGGTGAACTAGCTTAGACTTTATTTCAATAGTTAAGACTGCTTTTATAGTCGCCTGGCTGTCAATGAAAATGGTAATATCGTTACGCGCGTATTGCCAACAATGACACCGAGCCGCTTCCGCGATTGCCAGAACTTATGCTTGGAAGACACTGCTGCTATCAGGGAGCCTTATTGACAATTGTATATTTAATTCTTTTGAGAACATACTGTGTAGGTAGATGGATATCGATTTCCTCTTAGTTCTTCATTAGTGGTCCATTGTCTTGCTCTTTTCCGAGCAGGGAGAGTTTAAATGGGGAGACTTGTAGTCAGAAGTGACAACTTTCGCAACGAATTTCCCTAGGATCTGCGCGTGACCAAAATTACCTGGGCTCCAAATTTTAGTCTTTTGGCACGCTTTCTAAGTAGACAATGGCCAGACAGAATTCCTATTGCTATTCTTAGGTTTGCCCTGCTTAGTTTTAGAATTTCCTTAGTTCGCTTGTGGTCGCCATCTCTTCTCACAGGACTTTGGTCCTTGGACACGCGGTGGCCGGCTATGGTGGCCCATTTTCGTGCTGCTTGTTCTAGTATTCTAAATACCTAAGGACTGAGCAATTTAATTGTGCTGTTTTTTGTGTTCTGTATTTTAATGTTCTCCCGTTAGAGGGAGTATGGTCGATCGTATACCCAAGCTACTTTTGTTCTTGCTTTTTTTTTTTGAGAAGCGAAGATTTAAAATTAGTTCTCGCTTAAATTGGTAAACGCTCTCACTCAACAACATATTATTTGTTCTTGTTCATGATTTTCTGTCGCCCGATAGATGGCGTGGTCGGTCATTTTTTCGATCAATGACTGCTTATCGGTACGGAGGTGCCAGTGGTTGCATTAGAGTCTAGGAGCATAAAATAAAATAAAAAAATCGCTAACTATTCAGTTACCCAATGTAATTCCGAGAAGTATAGCTGAACGACCACAAATAACTTGCAACCCTTTGGTGTGATTTTCTATCGAAACATCTGTAAAACCGGCAGCCCCCCGGCCACGTATATCACATATCATATACCTCAACCGCAATCCATTCATATTCGCTCAGTTTTGTTTAAAATGTTACACCGCACAGTGGACACCTAACGATTAATTAAAATTCCTTATCACCACGCATTAATCGCTCACTATGTTGAATGCCAAATGCATGCATGATCCGTCCCTGTATATGTGGTGTGTGCCACTGCCGCATCAGATAATCACATTTTTGATGGCAACCCCGCGGACTATATGCCCATACCATAACAGTTTATGAATAAATCGTAAAATTAATGGCTACACGCTATGAACGGCTAAAAAAAGGATTTTAAGTGTAGCCATGGCCTGATTGTCCTGCTCAACGGAATGCTAATTGAGTTATGCTTTAATTACACATTTGAGCTCCGCACATGAACTGAAATGTCACATCACATCACGCATTAATCAAGTCCATGGTGTTGGCCTTCTTGTTGCGCACACCACACAGGGACAGGTTATCTCGCAGGATCAACGAAGTAATTTATGGGAAAACTTTGTCTTATTTGCGGTAATGTAAGAATTCCATTATCGAGTTACCGAGATACTCTTCTGATATTTCAATTACCGCCTCAGCTAGTTGTTAACCTTCCTTTTTTTTGTGCGCAGCTATATGCAGCCATTTGTCCAGCTGACGCAACACTGTTGCTCACCTCCATCCAAAGAAGAGACAAATAATAGAGCACCAGCAGTGAAATGGTGTAGAAACGACGAAGGATAATTGAATTCAAAGACGGAAGGTGGGGTGCATCGGGCCACCACCATGCACAGGAATTCATTTAAAATGCCATTACAAGGGTTAGCTGCTGCGCGCTGTGCAGATACTATCTGACGATAGTATATATCCTTGCATCGTCCGGAAAATCTAATTTAAAACGAATTTTCACTTATCGATGGTAGAATAAAATTTAAGAACCAGCAGAGTGGCCGAAAACTCACAGTGACTTTGGGTTTATCGCACATACAAACGGAGGGCGGATCACCCGCAGCGATCTAATTAGGCTCGACTGTGTAAATCCTTTAAGGATAATCGAGATTCATTGTGACCAATATGCCGAAGAAGCGTCCTCGATCAAAATAAAGCTGTATCGTAAAAAAACAAGCAACACAAGATTGGTATTCCATTTATCCCACCAGTGAGAAAGTGTCCTTTTTGTTGAGCGGTCCGCCATCAGCTCAGCAGATATAATCTAAACATTATTGTTGTGTGGAAATGTTAGCTTTTATTACTTGGAATCGAATTAAAACGCCCCCCTGGGCGAGAAAGACCGACCGAAAGGTACTCTCGGTTTTTCAGCAGTATATCCCTTTTCAGTTTGTTTTCCTTTATAAGCGTGGTAAAAGCGGTCCACCAGCAGTGCAAAATAAATGGTAAATTAGATTTTGTTGCACATAGTTGCAAGAAGAAGTTGAATGGGTTGAGCGTAAAAAGTTTAACGGCAGTACTTACCCACCGACATTGTGTAAGTGAAGATGCAATCATGGAGAAATCCAATCGGCATAAATCACTCGGAATTGAATGAATAAAATCCACGGAACGAGTGAATGCGTTTTCGATGTGCGGAAACTTATCCTCGATATGGTGGTTTTCCGTATTCCGTATACACAGGAAAACGGCCATTCAAATTGAGTTTTGGATAGTTATATAGCCCCCTTGACTCCTTTTTTTTACGAAGAACGAATGACGATGACTTTTTGTGACACAAAGTTTTGTGGATAATTTTTGGATAAAATTTGTTTTTTTTTTTTTTTTGCATCAATGAAGTTTATGTTATTGGGGGGAAAGAGGAACTTTTCCGAATTAGATATTGAAAGTAGATTTTCATTGTAAACTTTGTCAAGTTAAATGGGATAGTTTCTGTGGCTTTCTGGGCGGATGGCTAGAGGTTTTTGATAATAATTAATTAAGTGCAAGGGTTTATTTGGGGAATGCTTATCATTTTCAGTGCATTAAGTCTTGTAGGTAGGTATAGTGTGTACTGAGAACATGACTAATTTTTAGCTATACAGATCCATCTTATTCATAGGTAGGTAAATAACATATACCTACACAATGTGCACATATATAAAACTCAAGGTATGTTTTCATGATATGAACTTTAAAACCACCCAACCAACCGATTGAGCTCAAATTTGTATGCACCGAATAGTTATCCATTTCGTTGATGACTTCGTCGGCAATTATTGTTAAAAGATCTTTAAATTGTTCGTTTGTTGAAAGGTTGATTTCAGAACGCCTTGCTATTGAAATTGGCTAAATTCTCGTTTTCATTCAATTTTGTCCAAAAAGAGTCAAAATTTGTTGATTGAAGTAGATTAGAAACACTGTTTTTGAATTTTATTAACTTGATTTAGACAATGTTCAAGTTGTCAAGTGGCAAGTTATGGAATGCGTTAAGGGTATGTTTATTGTTTAGGGGAGAAAAGTGTTTTATTTATATGATTTACTAGCTGACCCGTGCTTGCATTGCGCCGCTCGCCTTTAGAAAACAAACAAACTTATATACTCTGCATCACGCCCTGCCTCTCCTTGATCTTGCTCTTGCTACTTGTTAATAATACTGAATTTCATTTCCTTTGTTTCCCCTTTTCCTATGGAATCCAAGCAACTACCCCAACCCTACCTTGTTGCGTCATATCAGAATGATATAGGTCTCTTGTTTTATGAAGATTATTAATATACCCCATGCCATACTGCAGCACATAAACATCCATTTGTAGCAAGGTAT
Source organism: Cheilosia soror (assembly GCA_949372485.1). Lineage (NCBI taxonomy): Eukaryota > Metazoa > Arthropoda > Insecta > Diptera > Syrphidae > Cheilosia > Cheilosia soror. The sequence goes on from OX443561.1 coordinate 84,559,061, forward strand.
AAGTGTATGTATATACATATTTTCACTTCAAAAAATACATTTTGGCTAAAAACTGTTCCTAAGGACGTGGCTATAAACGTGTGAGCCTATAGCAGTCTCACAGTCTTAAGGAACATTTTAAAAAAGTTTCATCGAAATCTGTCCAGTAGTTTTCGAGTTTTTAAAAGCCAAAGAAAACTCCTACAGTTTTATTATATGTATAGACTAGCAACGCCTGCGGCTCCACCCGCTGGTTTCTTTTCTATTAAATTAAATTCTAATTTATTTGAGCTATCATATAAATGCACGTTTGTTATACCCTCCACAGGAAGGTATGTATATTCACTTTGTCATTACGTTTGTAACGCCAAGAAGGATTCACCGGAGACCCTACAAAATATATATATACTGAATCAGGATCACATTCTGGATCGATTTAGCCATGTCCGTCTGTATGTCTGCCTCTCTATTGAAAGCACGATAGCGTCCAAACGAATCGACTTAGGTGAATGAAATTTTATGAGAAGACTTGTTTTTACCAATGTCAAGTTGGTATTAAGAAATTGTCTATACAAAACCAATATTAGACACATGCGTTTACCTGTACCAGTATACATACAGTGCTGGAGGGTATCAAAGCATCGGCCAGACCGATGGTAACATTTTTACTTGTTTATATTTTGTCTTCTTTTTAAGCTCACAAATTATTTGATCGCTATGCCTTTTCATAAACTATACTTACATGTTATCTATTTAATGGGCGCAAGTAGCTATAAACAAATTATGCCTGTCCATGTGAAAGACGTTGCTGTCGGAGGTCAACTCTGGCAATGGCCGAGTAGTTCCGAAGATAGCCCCTATACCCCCGTTTCCCCTTCTACCATCTACACCCTAACTAACCTATACCTATATACCGGAGGAGCCGGTACAATCTTGAAAGCATTTTTAAAATCGGCCAAATAGTTCCGGAGTTAGTCCCTACCACCCATTTACTCTTCCTCAGTCCCCAACTTAGTCCTTACGTAACCTGTACTGATCCAAAAGTCCTGAGTCAATGGACATAAGATCTCACATAAATAAAAACTAGTCACAGGAATGATCTAATAATTTATACTACGCGATCATGTCGTTACACTTTCCATAGCTGCAGATCTCAAATACACATATGTAGATATCTATCTATCGCTTACGCACCACGTACGTAGGCATACATATATACATATTTAGTTTATTTTATGCATATCCATTGAATACATCAAATTCAACTACGCCATACATGAGTAGGTATGTACGTACAACGTGCATTCTGAATGCCAGTCGTGCGAGTAATCATATTCTATTTTGGAAACGCAATATAAAACTACCCCTCCTAAGCACAACTGCATTCGATAAAACATTTTTTTCGCACTTGGCCAAATAAGATCTATATTAAATTTATCATATCTCACCCTCTGGATGGACCAGAGAGATTGGATAACAAATAAAAGCATTTCTTGAAATGGCATACGTAGATTTATGAGTATAATGGCAAGTTGAGCGTAGTAAGGTCAAAATAGGGTGCAAACGTTTTTCAACCCTTATAGTACGAATTTTGAAAAACGATGAATGAGGCATGTAATTATTTTGATTTATCTATCAACACACAAACTTTCAAGTTCATAAGGCAAACAATTCGTGAGACCCCCCTTATTCCCCGCGACCCCTTTACTCCTAAGCAATTTATACGGTAGTCCGGAGACAGGCAGAAAGAACCCACCCCAATGCCGACGAGCTGAGTACGTGTTAGCGCTAGCATGCCTGCCTTTTGCCTTCCTCGACCGGACGCTCTTCCACCTATTCCATCTATAGATTCCTGTGCTATATGGCGGAAGGGTACAACATCCATTTACCGTACAAATTCTCACCCACCCTACGGACTAAGTTGGCCACACATCTATAAATCAGAAAAAGAATCATGAAAATCGGACGAATGGTTCTCGAGTTATGAAGAAACGAACAGACGGACGTTGCATTTTATAAGTAGTATGGATGGATTGAAACATTTTTTTTTTATAATTTCGAATAAATAAATTCTTTGTTATGAAAATTTGTTTACTTTTTATTTTTAAAATTCTTACGGAAGCACTGCTTCCCTTTAATATATAAACGCCTCGTCCCTGCTACTTACTAAGTAGTACTTAGTACCTACATTTAGTACATACACTTGTCGCCACTTGAATAGAACAAGCATTTAGTTTGAACATTATATCTATGACAAATGGCATATCCTGTCCATGTGCCCGAGTTATTAGGGGGTAAGGTAATTTCGCACCGGTGCGAATTTACCCTGAAGAGGGTGTAATTTCGCACCTGTGTGGAAACTCGTTCTTTAGCATCTAGAGATCGAAAACCTCGAGAAATGCACAGGGTGCGAATTTACTTGATATAAGTGTAGTTTCGCACCTTACACCTATATATGTAAAACACCTTTCATTAGTTGGTTCCCTAAAGCGAAATCATAGGTTGCATAGGAAAATATCAAATAAAAACTTTCAAACCTAAAAAGAAAGAAAATAATAATGGACTTGAATACAAATAATTTCTTGGGCGGTGAGTTAAAAATAACTGGTGCAGACTTCAAGACGCAGAGGGATAATAAAGGAATATATGTTGAATTTTTCGAAGAATTCTCTGTATCTTACGGGTGTACATTCACTTTAGATTAGAAATAAAATCATCTTATAATTGGTTTGTTATTAACATACTTGCAGAATATCTTCTAGCTCTTCTTTTACTTTCAAGTCAAGTTAGGGACACTATGGCGAATTATGTCGAAGTTATGAGAATGAGACATAAAAAAACATAGCTAATATTTTTTTTGTATATATTCGCGCGCGCGAATATATACACCCTGGCGCGAATTTCCACATATAAATGTACTTTCGCACCAGGTGCGAAATTACCATGTATCAGAGTAATTTCGCACCTGGTGCGAATTTACATGTATAGGTGGAATTTCGCACCCAGGGTTATTAGCCGTTATTAGCAACTGGAAGAGGGGGGATTCAGTTTGTATATGAGGACATACTATGGACCGCGTAGGAAAGCACACTATGCAGGTATTTGTTTATATAAGTGGCTTAAATCAAATTGCCAATATGCAGCTGGAACTTTGCTTGCAGTGGATATGTCTAAATAAAAAGTCAGCTTTTTGGTGCGTCAATGGCGGTCTCTTTTCTTTCCGTTAGGTAAGGCGCAAGGCGCGCATTGAAGTGGTGAGCAAGCGACGTGGCAGTGTGATGGTGATCAAATGGCATATGTAATAGAAGTGGTGAACATTTGGCGTGGCGAAGAATGGCGACGAATTGGAATAAAAGTGATCTAATGGTCACTGAAGTGGCTAACAACTTATTTTGCCCTCACAAATTGTTAAATTTGATTTGGTCTCGACTCCAGTAATGCGTTTCGCCCCGATGTGGTGGGTGAGCTCATCAGTAGACGACCACTACATCTGATCTAGACGCACTGTTTGCTCGATTTTCACAGAGACTAATGATTTTTCAATCAACGAGTGACTGTGAATCATACCTCACGACGAATCTTTGTTTCAAAGACTATCGCCAAGAGAATTTGTTTTGTGCCCAGGGCCTGGCTTGTCCATGTGATCAAACTATTTTCAAATCATAAACATATTTATGAAATGAATATATTTTTCGAGTGTCGATTGTCATCACAAATTGTTAAATTTGATTTGGCCTGGACTCCAGTAATGCCACCGATTCATCATTTATAAAATGTCGCCCTCAGAGAATGAAGAATGCTCTTTTATTTGTAGAAATCAGGATAAGAAGAAAGAACAGTGTTGTATTGGATATTAATTCATCCTGTCTGGCAGAAAAATAAAAAAAAAATATTTTTTTAACTTTTATAAAAAGGATTTGAACTTCTAGGAACGAAAATTTAAACTTTTCTATCGAATAAATAAAGTAAATCCAACGCAACGTGCAAAATTTACGTCGTCACCTGCCGTGTGTGGGACCAGACCGGCATTACACCACTTTTAACAAATCATTGCCCCCACTTCACCTCCCATCGCGCGTCTTTATTTGTTTGCGATTACACCTGCCACTGGGTGACCATGACCACGTCAATATCACGTCACTTGCTCACAGAACATAGAAATGACCACAAACCAGCAAGAATAGACCGTCGACCGTGGGAGGACCACATAACGGACTTTGCCTACAAGCTGCCGGCGGGCCCAGGATTTTTCATGTTTTGGTGCTGGACAAAATCAAAGAAGCGCCATTAACGCACGCATACTTGAAAAATCCCAGGTCCATGGTATAGCATGGAAAATCATTGCCGCCATTAATTTTGACATTTACACGGATTCACAGACAGGGTAATTTTTTCCGGGGAAAATCGGGTAGGTGCACGGGAAGTCGGCGGTCTAGTTCTTACTGGTTTGTGGAAATGACTTTCAGTTTCAGTACAGAAATCCTGTAAGAGATGAGACCAACCTTTTTGCTTTCCAAATTTAATCAACTGCAAGCTGCAACTCTTTTGAATCTGAACTAAATTCTTAATGTAACTTATTTTTGCTCTTACAGACTTCAATCGATTGTACAGTACGAAACAAATTTATCGAAATATTATCAAGAAAATATTCCTCAAGAAAACGTTATCATACGTGAAATTGAAAGTAAGTGAAATTTGTGTAGCATATTTTTTGGGCAATTTTTGCCAGATAAAATAAACATTTACTCCTAGATATTGTACACTTTTGTATTTCAATACCATACAATGTCAGTGGAGCAATAATATGAGTTCGGTCAGATTTTTGGGCTTTAATTCGTTCAGAGATATTACAGATTGAAACCGATGAATAGGTGATGATGATGATGATGATCTTCGATTTGATTGGCATATTATTGTGAACAGGGCTGCCCCATCCATGGGAGGGTACCTATTGATTTTTGTTTCGAATGTTTTATTTCGTTCACAGACCCGATTCGGGTCCTGTATTTAGTACTTTCAAAACCATATAAACGGTTGGTCCATTCCTATCAAACTAATTTTTTGATCGGCGTCGAAATATTAAAAATTTGTGAGGGATTTTTTCCTAATTTACTACTAATAGCCTATATACCCAATTCACTGAGTATGTATTTCTATTTACCCACTCTACTGGTAGAACCTTTGAAGAACAAAGCTGCAGGTCGTGATGGTTTACCTGTCGAGCTTTTTGGAGCAGCTGGAATGAATGGAATCTCAGCATTATTTGCCCGGTGCACAAGAGAGGAGACCCTTTCAACTTCGCCAACTACGGAGATATCAGTCGCCTTAACATCGCATACAAGTTCCTGTCTGCCATATTGTGAGCACGCCTTAAACTCTTTTAACCTAATTGGGCCCCTATCAGTGCGGTTTTAGGCCAGGAATGTCCACAGTCGATCAAATTTTCACACTTAGGTAGACCCTGGAAAAAGCCCAAAAAGTCCAAATCGATACCCTTTTCATCGATTTCAAAACCGCGTACGACAGCATCTATAGAGAAGAGACGAGCTATACAGAGCCATGTCTAGCTTTGGCATACCTGCAAAACTCATTCGATTGTGTCGGATGACGATGGAGAAAGCTCGCTGCTCTATGAAGGTCGGTGGCGACGGTTGATATCAAAAGGGGATTTAGACAAGGTGACGCGCTGTAGTACGACATTTCCAACATCATACTTGAAAGAATTGTCCGAAACTCACAGGCCAATGCACAACGCACGATCTTTCAAAAGTCCCTCCAATTACTTGCATATACGCCGATGATATTGACATAATTGGTAAAATATAAATGTTAGAAACAGAAACGGCTAAAGTATTTGCTGTCAACAAGAAGGGTCACCCAACATCGTAGAATCGGACAAAACGTCGCTATAGACTATAACTATACTTTGAGGTATTGAGGGACTTTGTCTACCTCGGTTCTGACAACAAAATCTCAGAAGAAATTAAATGAAGAATAACTCTTGCCAAGCGCTGTTTCTTTGGGCTAAGAAGGCAATTAAGTAGTAAAGCCCTATCCCGAACAACTAAGGAGATTCTGTATAAGACCTTGATCATTCCAGTTCTGCTTTATGGCGCTGAAGCTTGGACTCTATCTAAAGCGGATGAAGATATCCTCGGGTCGCTTCGAGAGAAAGATTTGACGGGCTTTGGAGAAGAAGAGATTCAACGACGAACTAATACGAGATGTAGATATACAGCGATATCGACCTGGTCAAAAAACTGCGAATAAGTCGTTTAAGTGGGCGCAGTTGCGCAGTGGTTAGTGTGCTGGACTACTGTGCGAGGGATCCCAGGTTCGATCCCTGGAAAAACACAACTTACATCTTAAGGTGTTTACTACTGCGCCACCTCTCGTGAACGTCTGACAAACATCCGAGAGTATGACTGTCCTGAAAAAGTTTCTTAATATAAGAAACTCACACAAACGAATGGTTGCGAGAAGCTAGGCCTAGGGTGTTAACCCGCTTGTTGCGCCACCTATTTAAGTCGTTTAAGATGGCTAGGACATGTAGAGCGGATGGGAACAAATGCACCGGCCCGTAGAGTCTTCGAGTCTAACTCGGAGGGACAACGCAGTAGAGGAAGACCTCGCTTTAAGTGGCGCGCGCAAGTCGAAGGCGACATCAACCGCCTAGAAATGCGCAACTGGAGGCAGTTAGCTAAGGACCGGGGCTAACTGGAGAGACATTATCCCTCGAAATGCAACTTTTGGGCGCCCCACAAGACATTCAGCTAATGCTAATGACCATACAGTACACTTGACAACCGCGAAGACATCAATTTTCCAAAACTCCCTCTGTTACAGGACAAACAAACTTTGGAACTCGCTTCCTGGGGATATATTTCCAGAAGACTACAATTTGCAGCAATTTAAGTGCAGAACTAACATACATCTGCAAGAAATTCAAGGCGCTGATGAAGCGTTATAGGTTCGCCTTTCGCGGGAGAAGTATTTAAAAAAAGAATCCCCATTTTCCAAGTACATATCCATACTCACCACTTGGATCTCAACCAATACCCCTATCAAGTTATCGCGCATTCCAAGTTGGTTGATGTCACCTTTTAATTGTGCACGCCATATACGGCGATGTAATTCTCTACCGCCGACCCTCTAGATTGGAATGGAATAGATGGCTTCAAGAGTAGGCGCGGCCATGTCCATTGACTCCAGATGTCAGACATCCTAAAGGAATCTTTTCGCACTTTTCTGGCCAGTTCGATAGTCGCCATTTAGGAGCTCGTATTGGAAATAATTTAAAAAAAAAGTACAAATCCCAAAAATTAACAACAAGATGGAAATAAAGTCCAAAATTTGCATTTGCAGTCGAATAGGTATTGGTAGCCTTGCTGAGGGTTACTGTTGGATTTCGATTATGTGCGAAGTTATATTCCCAACTTGAATTTTGTAAATTGTTCGCGACTTTTTTCCAACTTAATTTGGATCTTATTTCATTGGGCGTTATTACCTAACCCCGCTCGTGTGACATTGGCCATAGAGTTCGCTGTTAATTCTTCCGGCTTCTGCTTCAAATCTTCAAAGTACCTACTGTCGATTATTCAAAACTTTAATTTTTTTTTAACACAGCTGTAGTAGTTCTGTATAAAGTCCGAGAGTTTTTCTGATACGGACAGAGAGATGTATCTTGCTTACGTATGAAAGTTAACAATTTCCTCATTAAAATAACATTTGACATATTTTTTATGACCTTTTTTTTTTATTTTTACAAATAATTTATAAACTAGAATTTCACATTTAATTTTCTTCTGTTTTTTTCACAAATTTTACAACTATAAAGTAAAATTAAAACTAAATGGATATAGGAGAAACAATAAGAATAACAAGGAAACTGAAACTATTGTGCAAATTTTCTGATATAACTTGTTTTTCCATATATAATTGACTTGTGAAAATATATAACAACCAAAAACTGTTATAAAGTTAAAGTTAATTTCCGTGCATGTGTTTTGGGTTTTGCAAATATTTCATGTACAAAAATATATAAATATTTATATATATATATAAAAAAAAAACTATTTATCCCGTCGTTCAGACCACCTACGAGAAGGCAACTTGTTACGCATAGAAACTTTGTTTGCAAAATCTGCTTTCCTTTCAACTAGCTAGCTACATTGTTTTAACAAAATATGTACGTAAAGTAAATGTACGTTGAATTTTTTTTTATATATTTTTCTGATTTTGATTGTATAGCTAAATATTTAGGTATATATAGGTATTTGTATATTTAGTTAGTGCATAAAATTCCCAAAAGTCATACTTTGAAGCTGTAACCTCAAACTGGCACTTGGTTTATCTATTCTTCGAGCTTGCGTAAATTTGACAGTGATTTTTTTTTTAATCTAGAGATAAGCATCTTTAAGGGACAGAATTTACTTGAAGTTTCAAAATAGTTGTCGTTTGGTTTTTTGTTTTGTTTTTTTCTCTTAAATGGTAAACAAATTAATTCTAAATCTCAGCTTGCTGCTTTCTTATGCACTTTACTTTCCCAAATTGAGTTTTCCCAAAAGATTGGCGGTAGTGTTGCCAGCTTGATCGGAAACTTTGGATGATGTTTCATGGATGGTCTGTAATTATTAAAATTGTTAAGAAATTCTTTTATATAAAGCTGTGGAATGTCATACCTTCTCGAGTCCTTCACGTTTCTGGTCAACATACTGACCGGCTTCATTCATTTTCTGATCAACCACATTGCTGGTAGTTTTCATGGCTCCATCGATTTTATGCTCGGCTTGGTCAATAACCTGGCCAACAACTTGTTCGCCAGCCTTGACGCTCTTGTTGATAGCTTCGTTGGCGGCTTTTTTGGTTTGATCAACAGCATTGGCGGCGGCTTTAGCAGAGGTATCAGCAATGTTTTGGGCAGCTGTCTTGGTATTCTGGGCGACACTGTTCACTTGTTGGACAGTGTTATCGACAGCGTTTGCTGCGTTCTTAACACCGGTCTGTCCAGCATCGACAGCACTGCCAACAGCTTGTCCAGCTTCAGCAGCTAAAAATGGAACAATGCTTTAGGAAGGTCGTTTATATTTGTTGCATTAAACTTACCAGTCGAAGTGGCGAAATTTTCGACTTCTGACTTAGCTGAAGAGATAGACTGTCCGACCTTGGTGGCTTGCTCTTCGGCCAATTTTTGAGCGTTTTGCGCCTTTTCGGCAGCTAACTTTTCGGCTTCATCCTTCTTCTTGCCGAATAAGCTGGCGGTCTTGTCGCCCAAGTTCTTCAATGAGGCTGGAGAAAACGAAAAGAGTTGAATGTGAAATCGACTAAAGGAGGGGTGTATGTATTGGGAAAACTAAGTCCTATAAATAAGGTATATTTCTTACAAGCTGCGTGCAATGCTAGTATCTATAGGATAAAGATATAGTTTCTTGTTTTGTGGCTATATGTGATTTTTTTTATTTGTACCCGCTCAGGTTTTAATTACGATAACATATTTATATATTTGGGGCTTACTACTATCCATTTCATTTTGAATCATCAACTCAAAACTATTGTAGGTCACTATAGCTAATTTTGTGCAGAAAATTTTCTCAAATTTTAAAATTTAAGGTGAACATTAAAAACAATTACATATTATAATTTTGTTTCTTTCAAATCTTCCTCAAAATTGAGGAGACAAATATCTATAACGAATACCGCACACTTTATGTGCGCTATAAAACGTAGCCCATCGGTTGCACAATTGCGAAACAAAAGTATTAAGTATCAGTACTTATCATTGCGCCTATTTTTGCATATATCATCCTTATCGCACACACCATGTGCCCAACCAAAAAAGTGTGCGCGTCAATACCTAGCGTATAAAAATTAATAGTTTTTAATAAATGGAAGGTAAAAGTGTGTCGCCTTTCATTTCTTTGTCCACAAACCAGCATAAAAAAGACGCCAACCAAATATTCGACATCGACGTCAAATTCACATGAAATTGCTGACTAAAAACAAGTTCAAAAACTATACCTATAACATATAACAAGTCTTCTTTTTGACGAATATGACGAATATATCGCGCTCTTTATGTGCGCTTTAAAACATGACCCATCGTTTGCACAATTGGAAAATAAAAGTATCAGCACTTATCAGCGGACCTATTTCTGCATATATCCTTCTTATCGCACACATCATGTGCCCAACCAAAAAAGTGTGCGCTTCAATACCTAGCGTATAAAAATTAATAGTTTTTAATAAATGTAAGGTAGAAGTGTGTCGCCTTTCATTTCTTTGTCCACCAAATATTCGACTTTAGCGTCAAATTCACATGAAATTCCTGACTAAAAACAAGTTCAAAGACTATAACTAACATATTACAAGTATTTTTTTGTTTGCTTCAAATCTTTGTCCAAATTTAAGAGACGAATGTAACGAATATATCGCAAACTTTATGTGTGCTTTAAAATATGACCCATCGTTTGCCCAATTGGAAAATAAAAGTCTTAAGTATCAGCACTTATCAGCGGACCTGTTTCTGCATATATCATCCTTATCGCACACATCATGTGCCCAACCAAAAAAGTGTGCGCTTCGATACCTAGCATATAAAAATGAATGTTTCTTAGTAAATTTAATGTGCAAATGTCTCGCCTCTCATTTCGCTGTCCACAAAGCAGCATTATTAAGACGCCAACCAAATATTCGACTTCGGCGTCAAATTCACATGAAATTTTTGACTAAAAACAAACTCAAGAGGTAGGTAGTGCCTATGCGCACACTTTCACTATGCAATTTGTCGCCCAGAGGAAAAAATGTCAACACCCTTTGACGTTGTTCCTCTAAAATCCGATATACATGCATCTTTGGTTCCAGTACCGACTCGCTAATGCACTATTCACTGTCACTCCCATTTCCTGTTTTCAGTTTTTTTTTTTCCAATAATCGACTTCATGATCATTAATATGTCAACGCCTCTTCAACAAGTTCACTTCTTCGTCCAACGACAGCAAGCACCTACGCGTTTTGCAGAAACTTTCTATACGCACGAAAGTCATTTATACCAAAGTCTATAACTTTTCTCTTTCATTTGTGAAACTGATGTATGGGCGACAGAGATAAGTGCCGGCAGCATTATACGCGCCCACATTTTCGGCAACAACTGGTTGCGCACTGGTAGCCAAGCCATCTCCTCTGTGAACAGTTGTTTTTGTCAAATTTCCAGTTACTGCGGTGATTAATATGCCAGTGAAACACCGTGTGTGCAATTAATTATATTATCACTGAAATAGTTTTTCTGAGAAATTTTGCACAAAAAGTTCTATAACGCGCAATTTGTGAAGACCCAAAGTCCAGCAACTGGTTAAGTGCCAAGTGGTCATGTATTACTACATATAGAATTATAGAGGTTGAGCACGTTTCTTTTTGGTAACCTTGTTTGGCTAGGAATGCCTAACTTGAGACGCAAATGTTGACTCTATGTCCGATGACGTAGTGAAGCAGCGATTTATTGATCGTCTTATTTTTAGCTATTAATAAATATTTACTTATCATGGAACAATTTCTGTGCACACTTAAAATCTGTCAATATTTGAATAAGCAGCGAATTGTTGGTTCACGAGTAGTGTCGAGAGATTAGATTAGGCAAGGTTAGGGACTGAGGCGTGACTAACAGTCGCTGTAAATGTAATGCAGCTTTAGAAGGGAAGTTGATTTTTTTGTTTTACCATGCGATTTTATTTTGTAAGATTGGTAAGATTATGTTACTAACAAATCTAAAAAGATTTAAATGCCATCACGATTTAATTCTCTCTGCAAATTGATTCATCAGAATGCTATTTTTCTCTCAGTGGAGGGGCCATTGGTGTCACTTAAAAATGCAATCTTAAACGAGAGGATTCATGTAAAGTTACACTCGTTATATGTAAAATAACAGAAATTGCTCATTTGGTTTGTTAAAACTACGAAGGGAACTATGTTCATGGAATTTAGTAAATTTTCCGTGAGAAATAAAACAAATTCCGTCACTTATTGCTCGTTCACGGATGACAGTATTATTCCGTTATGGGCCTAAGGTTCTTATTTTTTGTGGAACTATATATCTGTTGGTTTTGACACAAGCTTGACGAATAGAGAGGAAAATGGTAAAGACATAGAAGTTGATGCACTGACTATTTCATCGTGGCGCTGCTGACTTTTTTTGTAATCGATTTATCCGGATAATTAAAATACGCCGATTAAAATACGCCAATGCCATATGGCAAAATTGAGAAATGAAAATAAAAACCGGCCACAGAATCTCTGTTGGGTATACAAATGGCAAGAATTACGTAAATTGACGATAGGTACAATGGCTGCAATGGGAAGACAAAGTCGTAAAAATGTAGAGGAAGTCCGACTTTCACTGAACCAAAGTCTTTGAGTTAGTAACTGAGGTTTTGAACTTTCGAGTTCTAGACAAGTTTTAAAACAAACTAAAGATCGATTTAAATTTGCAAACGTTAGTCAAACTAAACCTTTCTTGTTGCTTCTATTGAATCTTGAATGCAAAAACTGTCGCGTTGGTCAGTTTGAAATTGTTAAGAAAATCGTCATTTAAAGTACGTGGTCATAATAGGCACTGACATTCCGTCATTACATTATCGGGCTAAGGCCTCAGTTAGATATATCCAAATCAAGCAGTAAGGCCCCAGTTATAACAATACGTAAAACACAACCAAAAAAAATAGTTTTTTGCTCTTTTGGGAGCTTAAACTTAATAGTTCAATCTTGGTCTTAAAATGTTGAATAAGTTAGTTCATCAAAAAAATAAGAAATTGATCTTTAAATTTTCTAGAAAAAGAATTTATTAATTTATTAAACTTCTCAGTCAATTCCACCAAATGTTCCACTAAGTTGCTATTGAAATACTTGGGTTAAATGTTTCAGTTTTTTTCTGTTTCGTGTTTTTAAAAATTAAATAAATAAAATAAATAGGTGGGTGATGTTGTGACATAAGCTAAATTTAATGTGACGGAAGAAGCTGACAGTATTTATCTCAGTCAGTTGATACTTTGCTCAGTTTAGAACCGCATCTGATGATGGGGTCCAAAAATGAGGTCAACCCTAGATTGAGTATAGATACTAGTAACTACAAGTTCATCTAAGTAACTTAAAAGATCTATTTCGCTATTTGGTTTTATAGCCAGCTCTTCATTTCCCCGTTAAGGTTGCTCTTTTAAAAGCTAAAATCTGAAAAACACTAAAGAAAACTGCCAGTAAGTAGGACTGGTATCACTTAGGCCAGTCGCACATTGGACGCGTTTTCGTACGAATTTGGCTCACGAAATTCGGACCTTACAAGTATGTTTGGAAGCGAGCTGTATGTAACTATTCAGCCAGTACCCCAAGTTCTTAGTTTAAGAAGGTTCAGTGTTAAAAAAAAATTGGAAGGTAGCCAAGTCTAAGTCAGCTATGAATATGGAAATAATGTAACTATGTATAAAGAGAACGTTCAATCCTTTCTGTCAACTTTAAAGTCTTTGTCAAAGTCAGCCATGATTTCTCATAATCAATGAGTGACATAAGCCCTCTCTGATTGAAGATGTCAAATGTGCGTCAGCATCCGAATGAGCCCGACTTTCAAATTTTAAGTGCCAGAAAGTAGACATTGACAAACTAATTTTTTTCCAAAATAAACTACAGAATACCAAAACTGTTTCGAAGCATGGTACCTACTAAGAACTTAGCCTGATGCATCATTGAAAGTTACGTCAACTTCCGCAGGCTTCTGTGGAATTGCGTGCAATCTGACAACCACAACTAACATTGTTTTTTGGAATTAATAACGACAGGCAACAGTAAGACTTTTATTGTCACCAAATATAGGTAATTTAGGTTATAAGGAAGTGAAGTTTCTAGACAAATAATTTCACTCTCACAGGGTTTTTTCAGTATTAATTCATCAGATGATATGTCAAACTCTTAAAGTCAACAGGGCTTAGTTGGAATCAGCTGATTCACTTATCCATTTTCAGTCTCAAGGCTCTCCATTAGAACCCATACATAACATTGATGCTAATGATAAATTAAAATTACTTTTAACCCAATGCAGTCATACCTATAACTTGCATTCGTATGATTATTATTTTCTGTCTAATAATGATTTTATTGTTAATTCTCTTCTATGACTCTATACTGTTAAATTGGTCAAATGACATCATTTCCTTAAAGAAATTCCTCTGAAAAAAAAAACTAATATAAATTACTGTTAAAACATCGTCATTCCTCTATATATAAAAACTCAGCGCACAATTCGCAAAACGAATTCTATAGGTCATTAGCTTAGCACACTAAATATTTATAAAAAAAAAAAAATTATTTAATGCTCGTGTAATTGTGTAAAACTATGCAAACTACTGCACGAGAATGGAAGAATGAATGAATATTGGCCATGGCAGTGTTTTAAAACTTGGGTACCCCATAATTCTATACACACGGCGCGGCGGCGAATGTTAAACATTTTTACGCGCTGACATCATCAGCACCCCCCCACACAGTTGGCGCATTGATTTTTGTATAGCAATAGCAACATTTGGATGCGACGTTCGGATGAAGTGGTGTGTGAGACTGTGATTGCTGTGGCGCTTTGGTTCTGGGAATGTTTGTACTAGTAGTGACTATGGGGGAGAAATACTTTGTTTATAAATAGCTTTTGTTAGAAGGAATTTCTAAAGCTACTTATTAGTGCCGTATTAAGATAGTTTCAAGAAATTACTGTCCTAGGAAATGCAGTATTACGATCTTCATTAAGAATTTCCCCAGAATGCGATGGAAAGATGGAAGAGATTTATGCTACGTCTTTCTTAGAGATTACTTAATTGGTGCGGAGGATAAGTCTATTTATCTCAAGTCTTAACGCTTGAATGGAACTTGTAAGTTTATAGCCTTATTTTCAAGCTCGTACCATTTGTTTCCCTTCTGCATCGCAGATCCATGCATTGTCTGCCATCCTCAATAAGAATGTGGGATGTGTTTATTTTTGGAAAATATAAATCGTTTTGACTTGAAAAATCTATTTTGTCGCGAACAAATTTTTAAGAAGGTGCTTTTATTAGAGATGGGTGCGTAAAGCACTGGTTATACCAGGTAAGGTGGCAATTTTCCGATACATTCGAAATAATTCATTTAGACCAAATTAGATTCATTGTGCTACTATGCAAGCAGAACCCGGCTATGTCCGCAACTCTTGAAACCGTTTTGAATTCTGAAGGAATTTTACTGAAATCCGCTTCGCCAATAGCCATGCAAGTTCTTCGAAGGAGTTGTTTTCTAATCAAGGATAGGGTCAGGTGGCTACATAGCAACTGATAACTAATCTTCTAAATGAGGCAGCTTTAAGGTTTTTTTTTATCTCTACAGCTTCTGCAGAAGTCATTATATGGCAGACCGAGCCTTTGCGCATGCATAAGCCCTGCAGTGCAGATGGCATTAACGACTTTCGAGATGCTGGATCTTTTAAGTCGCAGAATCTTCTTGGATCTTTTTACATCCATAGATGGCCAGATGAGCCTAGCAGTATGACAGTATTTTAAATGTTTCCATCTGAAACTTACTCTGCTTCCTGCGTCCGCGTAAATTATTTGTTTAGCGTAGGAATCCTTGTGTCATTTAAATGTCGTTCTGTTTGATCGCCATTTTTTGGATACCATTTTCGGCGTCATTTAAATGACTAGGAAACTGTCGGACCAAATGACATGTATTTAGTGCCATTTAAATGGCTGACAAAAATTGCCGTGTGATCGCTCTTCAATGACGCCTAGGATAAATGACTAAAAATTTTGGCTGTTGCGTCATTTAAATGGCAGCCTCTAAAAAAATGGCAAGGCTCGAATGACTAGGAACCACATGAGAGGCGAGATGACGCCCCTTTGTGGAAACCCTCTTGTTGTTAACGCCGAAAGTTCCACATCATCAATGCGGGTCTGAACTACTATTTCATTGAGCATTGCCATAGTCCATCTTCCTATTGGAGACTCAAAGGACGTGTAGTTGAAAGCTCCTTGGCACAAAATCCACTCTTCTCGCGACGGCTCAACCACTTCTTTTGCCAAATACTCCGCTTTCGTCGTGTTGGCTCGTAATCAAGATCGTCTTCTTCCAGCACACACGCCGCTAAATACGCCGTCTCTGCAATTTCCACCATCACCCCAAAAATTATTTTTGACATTTTTTATTTATTATAATATTTTTTTTTTCCCTTTCACTTCTTTCACGTATGCGTCTTCGCCGAGAGAGGACATTACCGTCTGATCGCAAAACAGATAAATGACGGGAAATCGAAGTAATAGGAAAGGTGACATTTGCCATTTTGATGAGGCAAGTCATTGCCGTATGATCGCCATTTTTTCGCTCGTCATTTAAATGACATCCCAACGGAAAATTTTAAATGACTCGCAGTGTCCGTCATTTGATTTTGGGACACAAATGACGATGATGGATAGTCATTTCGTGCGATCACCATTTTTCCAATGATGAATCGTAGCTTAAATGTCGCTCTAATGCGACATTTTTTCCTGACGTCACAGCGCCATTTAAATTACCCAAAAAAATGGCCGTGTAATCGTAGCTTAATAATGGGCAAGAGGATCGTCTTTAAAAGGATGCTGGCGTGTCTAGTCTAGTTACCTCTCCAGTGTTTCCCTTCCTCTAATCTGATTGCCACGTTTGTGGTTTATTCTTTACTGTTTATTTGCTTTAAATAATTTTTAAAAATTAAACATCTGACTGGAACTGGAGCTGTTCTATAAATGAAACCAGGGGTGGAATTCTGTAAAATACGAAACGAAAAACGCTTTCCTTTTCACTAAACCTGTCTCTATCATATCTGTGGCAATAGACAGAGACAGCTATTGTCGAAACGATCCTGGGATCTTTTCAATTTCCTTGCTAAGTGATTTTCATAGTTATGATTTTGACAACTAAGATTGTAAACTTTAATCAGCCGAAGATGTCAGAAACAGTTGGCTGAATGTTGTAAGCCAATTAAACTCCGCCGTTAAAAAATGTGCATACCTAGTTGGCATTTTCAAATAACTTTGACTGATACCGAACCTATAAAAGAAACCAAAAATTTAAATACCTAGTTATGTCGGTAATTTTACTACTTAGACACATAACCGAAACTGCAACAGTCGCAAAATTCTTAGCTACATTTGTCGGTCTCCTTTTGACAAAACTCTCCACACGATAAATCTTCCCTAATCAAATTCAAGCATACGAAGTCTGCTTAATAACAGACTTTTCAAGCAGACAGGCAAAGGTATTATGCAAAATTTCATCATAATCATAAATCATAACACGGAACAAACAAATTCAAACAACTGTCAAACAAATCAATTCAGTTGACAGGTGTCAAACAAAAATGTTTTGAAATTCTACTAACTCTACTGTCTATATTTTCACGTCAATTTTGAAATATTTGTATTTATTGCCTTTTCAAAACTCTAACGATCTATCAGCTATCAAGTACAAGTACAAATGTTTAAACTATACAATTAAGTAATTACGCGATACACTTACTATGCACAGCAGCGCTCATAAATAAAAATAAAAAATCTCCACTAACTATAAAATTCGCATCTTTGCGGTTCGCTAAATAACGCGCATTTTCCGCCAGCATTTTGTTGTTGTAGGTATTTCTCATCTTGTTCGTTTTTTTATTCTCTCTTATTTGCATTCGATTTTGTATGCATATCCTGAGTCAGCATTTTGCTGCTAGAGGGTGCCGTGTCTGTGGTGCCGGGTTGTTTACAAACAAACTGTCGAAGTGGGTTTGTTTGATATTCCTCGAGGAGAAGCTCTTCTTCGAATTACGCAATATGATACTTTGATTTCGATTTTCTTCAAATTCGGTGAGACTGAGAATACTATTTTGTCCAATTTGAAATTGTGTTGCAATTGCAATTTGCAGTAAATAGCTACATAGCTAGATACATATCTACGCAGCTGTCAATGATTTTTTTTTTTCGAAATATACGTCGCCATAATTGGATCAACAATTCGATGAGAACATACATTTTACTTTGTGCAACTTGAAACCCCCATTTTGATTTTAGTAATTGAGTTGGAATTTTACTTTGAGTGCGGGCATACCGTAACTTATATTATAGGGGATGCAGCTGCACTCACACTATCTATTGCATTCGTTTAGATAGATAGACAGTGGAGGTCAAGTTGAAGCTCACTGTGGAGTGCACTAATTTAATTTGATTGTGGTTCGGAAAGGAATTTTAATAGAATCAAGAGATTCATGTTTTCATTGGAAGTGGATGCGGCATGCTGAGGTTATGCCGTTCATAATTGGGTTCATTTTGGTATTCGAAAAATTTGTTTTACTTAGACTTTACTCTGAAAATGATGTGCAAAGTGGGGGAAATTTGGTATTCAAAGCTTCCACTTCTTCTCCCAATAGAGCGATCTTTACTTAAGTGGTTTGGTCACATTAAACGCATGTGCCTCCAAATAGGACTTACTATATGGGATACATGCTATCAGTCAATCGTGTCGGTCGTCTATGTAGGCCTAAAATTAAGTGGTTGGATCAAGTCCAACAAACAGCACACAAACGACACATGCTGATGGAATTGGGTTGGGCTTCTTTCTTAGTCAAATAGTATGTAGTTGAAATTGGGCTTCGAAATTCACTAACTGTAGCTAAACCAAGTAGGCCCATTATGATGGCCAGTTCGAGTTCGGTTTGTGCACTTAAGACTTCGAGTCTCAGCTTACTTATTGAAATAGTTCGTTCGACTAGTTTTTCTTTAAGTGCGGTCCACCATTCAGTCAATTTTGTTGTGAACTAATTGAACTTAAACAGAACTCAAAGGCCCTTATTGTGATTGTCGATCAGCGATCGTCACGACAATTGTCGATTGCGTCGATTGATTTTAGCTATTCGTACGCACAAAATTTGTTCACTTCCATGAGAAAGCATCCATCAGACATTTGTAATCGACTACAAGCGACTGTCAAATCGACAAATATCGATCGCAATCGACAATCACAGTTCTCGATCGATCGACAGTTGTTGATCAACGATTAACTATCGACACTTACAATAGGGGCCACAGTGATACAAGCCTATGAATAACACGTCTTCCTGTTTTAAATCGTATACTACCTTTAATAATACCTACAAACTGTTGCCTTACCTACCAATAGCTGCAAATTCTAACCTTGAAAATGAGTTTTTCTGTGCAGTTTAAGCAGTTCTGTCGTTATTTAGTTCGCTTTAGTGATTTGAGCTACTGAAGTTTTTTGCTTAGTTCAATCTTTAGGGCTCCTCTTAAATGCCTAGCACTTTTTTAACACTCTCTAAGAAAATGTGCTATTTAAGCGTTTTAGGAGTGTTCCAGCTGCTTGTAGGTAGATGTTAAGTTGTAAGTTCTGCTTCAGTTCCAAAGGTCGCTTGACCAATAATCAAACAAATTTTTTCCAAAGTTTTGTCTTCGCTGTTGTCAAGTATATTCGTTGTCTATCTGTCAATACCCTCAAATGACGCATTTTGAGGAATAATTCATCTAAACTTCTATCGCGGAAGGTCTAGAACAACATAAGCATAGACCTTCTGTGAGAACAGCAGTTATGTTTTCCTGTTGGACAGAATAAGATAAAACGTACAAAGTTCAATGTATAAAAAAGTGTTGTATAAAATGAATTTTTCCATAGCAATGGAAAGGGCAGAGTTTTGTACTACTCCCCAAAGAGGAAAAGTCACCGTAAGAACCGTCAACATACCGCCCGCTGTGCATGCTACCAACCAACGTCAGGAAAATTGATTCAAATCAGCGATAGAAACAGCAAGCGGGCTATCAGAATATCAATATGGTTGAAAAGTATATGCAATCAGAATATAACGTCACCAGCGGAATACCACAAGGCTCAATGCTAGGTCCTAACGTCTTTCAATACCGGAGGAGACCAAAATTATATGGTCGACATAGAAGTCACAGTGACTGGCAAACTACTTGAAGAGGTGGAACAGTAAAGTAATTACACAATGAGGACCATACGGATCAGGTGGAACTCGGCTGGTCTAACTTTTGCGGAGCACAAAGAGGAAGCGGTTCTTATAAGCTGTAGAAACGACCAATGTTAAAGTGGGAGTCGGCGACGACCCGCTAAAACACCCAGAAGAAGAGCAGGTCGCTCAAACCGGCGAAACCAAGCATCAGATACCACTATAGGGATTCATAATGTAGGGGAGCGACAAGGCCTCCGAAATAGGTAGTTGGACTCAAGTGCTTATATCACAAATGCAGTTATGGATAGAGAGACAAGATATGGTAAAGTAGGATTCGACCTAAGACGGTTGCTGGCAATGTTTTCGCCTATACGAGTATCTCCACAAATTCAAGCATTTTGCGACTGTACTGAAAACAACGAACATGTAATGGTCCCATGTCAATGGCTTCAAAACGAGAATGAGAAACTATAGCTATAGCAAGTGGAATGCTTAAAAGCCAAGAAACTTGGTTAAAAATATTCCTTACGCATCAGAGAAAGAGAGTCCGACGGAACTAGCACGAATCCAGGTGACAACTAAGTCACAAAACCTCCCTATGATGAAATGTCAAGAAGGCAGTAACGTTGGGAGAATAATATGTTACTAATAATCCTGCACACTATTACCAGGTACAGGCTCGGTCCCGTCTACCTTAGCTTTTGAATCTTTTGATGAATGCCCTTTCTACCTTACACAATACCTATACTCAAGCGTACTTGAAAACATACCTTGTAAACTCCAATCAACTCTTGAGTCTTGAAGCCATTTTAGTTATCGAACGATTGGAATATGGGAGTGACCAGTATGCAGCTGAATGTGGTGGAAATCAAAGCCCTCACTGAAGTCTTCCTTCAGAATAATATGTACAAACTCATAGCTTCTAATACGTCGGGTCGCAGACTAGCTATTCATGAACATCGAGATTTGTTTCACTGTATAGAGCTGTATTTGAGTGAATAAACTCTAAACCGATTCGTTTTATGAATTTTGATCTCCGACTTAGCGTTGCAGCCAACTATTTGGGGTTAGATCCGATGTCGGCCAACTTGACCTGCGTCATCCAAACCAACTCTTACTTTGTTTCGTCCTATTGACCCAGTCCAACTTTCACGTCGATGGAAATTGTTGCCTCATAAAAACTATGAAGTTGAATTTTATGAGTCAGGCCAAGTTTATTGGTTGTAAACCAAATGAAAAGTCGTAACTTTCGGTCAGTAATACTAAATTGAGACGTGCTGGTGCTACTAACCAATGCACGTGTTCAGAGCATGCGCCCAATCAAACCAAAATGGAAATGATTTTCATAATCTCATCGTAGAAAACTAAAGTGCGCAAAAAGTCTCACAGCGCGACCGACGTGGGTATAAAAATAGAACAATAACCACATGTATAAAAAATGAAATAAAATAAAACGTAATCCGATCTTTTCCCGCAACCAATAGAACCAACTAAACGGGTACCTAATACAACATCGCGTGCTAGATACCCTTCCCTACAGCTAAAGCTGTTTGCCACACACCTCTGACCAGAATCATCTAACTACGACGACCGACGGACGGCTCTATTGTGTGTGTATATAGCCTCCCAGACCCAATCCCAGTCCCAATTGCGAACAAATTACGACCAAACCAGGTATTGGTAGAGCTCCACTCCATCCATGATGTCATCCACCTGGCTCAAGGTTAGTATACTTGCTAACACGCACACCTACAACCATTTGATGAAATAGAGATACAGATACATAGTACATAATGTTCTACGGTCACAGAATACTCTTGTTTTGTTTAACAAATCGATAGACATCAGCTGATTCAAAATGTTACATCGGTTATAGCATCAGAGCGGGGGAATCAGAAATTCGAGGCAAATTAATGAGCTTCGGAAGTTGGAGAAGCCGTGGCGTTTTATGTGATAGTGGAGCTATATAGACTGATGTTAGATACACCTTGCTATATGACACGTCTTCATATATGTGAAAAACGTGCTCGGCGAACGTAATTAGGTACACGAAGGGTGTCAAAACAAATCCTAGACACCCAAAGCATTTTATTGCGAAGAACAGTCAGCCAAGCAGGTGTTTGAGGGCAGTTTTCGAATTATTGATAGTTTATTACTGAAAATAGACACTTGGGTCGTAAATCAGGCGAATAGTTATTGACATATCAACAGAAAAAATTGTGGCGTGCGTGATGCTAAAGGGAGCATTATAAATTATCCTTTAGAAGGTGCTATTGTCAGAAGGGGAGCAAGGTATCTTTTTTTTCAACTATATTCAATATCTGGCGGATAACCAACGTGGTCGGATCAGCCAATATTCTGTAGATACAATAGGACCAAAGATAGATGTTGGAGGAGCTTAAAGGTGCATTTAGAGCTCTGTCCGACGAACAGAATGGATTAAGAAAATATACGGTCGGCACTATAAAGGCGTAAAAAGGTAAAGAAGCTAAAACAATGCTCCTGACCAGGGGTCTGTTGAAAATGCCTCTAAAAATGTGGACAGGATAGTTCCTTCTTTAGCCCATATGAAAAGGAGGACGCAGAGCACGCTATGTCTCTTCGCAGAGGGAAAAGTCAACTTGTCAAAACCAGTTGCTTAAAATAAGGCATTATGATCAGTTCAGAGGACGTCTGATTGGAATATTCAAAATCTTCCACTCAACAAGTGAATACATTTATTCCAGGCACGGTAAGGTTTAATAAGCAAACCACAAACCACTCTTATTTAATCGCTTTGAAAGCTTCCTGGTCTTTTTCCTGTAAGCATTCACGGATCACACGCATAAAAGCCATTTCCACATTTTGTAGTTTGATGCATAGAATAAGGTTCTTGTTGTTGCTTTAATTTTGCAGGCGGCATTGGTGCCCCTATCCAAATGACTTGGGTTGAAAGCCAACTTGCATGAAGTAACCTGAACCAATATAAAAGTTTTTAAGGTTCCGTTCCTATAGAGACTTTGTACCTAGGTCTATCAAATCAAAGAGCAACCGACATACTAATGTTTAAAGACACCAAATCTGACCAAGTAAGGAAGCTTCGGTGCGCATTTAAATAAATAAATAGGTGGCGCAAAAGGCGGTAGACACCCTAGCCTAGCCTAGCTTCTCGCAACCATTCGATTTGTGTGAGTTTCTATTTTTGGGACGAAAATGGAAGGGACCTACAATTTTATGTCGAGTCCGAACGGCTGAATTGAGAAGCTTTTTCAGGACAGTCATACTCTCGGATGTTTGTTAGACCTTAGACGTTCGCGAGAGGTGGCGATCCCTGGGATCCCTCGCGCAGTAGTCCAACACACTAACCACTGCGCTACTGCGCCCATTTGTCCGGTTTTTTTTCGTATCGAGCCGATTTGTGCATGGCCCTGTGGCCTTATTGGCCTTATCCTCATATAAGACAAGGCGAGCACCGAAGTGGTGTGGTAGTGACATGGTGACCAAACAAATGGCATAGGAGCGGTGTGGCGAAGGAATGGCTGCGAAGTGGCAAACAATGTATGGTGCCACCGATTCATCAGTTCTTAAAATGTCGTCCTATGTCTCGCATATTTTTAGTTACCGGGCAAACAAAAATACGCATCAGTTGTAATGCCAACTACAATTCCACGTCGGCACCACCCGCTTGCCACTCGAAAATTAAACTTGTTTAAGACAAGTAGCAGATCCACGAGATCCAATTTCATGATCGGACTGAGCCGCAAGGATATTCGCATACTCACGGGGGTCATTACTGGACACGCGGAAAGGCTGGGCATACTGCTTAATGACTTTTGCAGAAGCCGCAGAGACGTCGAAGATATAGAATCTGTTCGTCATCTGCTTTGCGAATGCCCAGCCCTTAAAAGCGGCAGACAGAGAATTCTCAACAGCTCCTTCTTCGATGAACTAGAGGATCTGGAGGATGTTGATCTTAAGGAACTCCTAAGATTCATACTTAAATCGGGGTGGTTCCAGTAGATAAACAACTCCACGCCCTTCGGTTACTCTTAGGACAAACTGGCAATCTGGATACAAGAGCTAGGAATACCTGTGATTAATACTAAATATAGGTGACTCAAATAAAGCGGTAAAGTTTTTGTCTCCAACAGGTATTAAATGGAAGGTTCCCGTGACCGGCGCCGCGCCACCTGAAAAACGCCACCTCCCCGCCACTCCGCTTTGATGCGTGCGTCTTCACTTGCTCACATAGGTTTTAGCATGTTTTAGCCACCTGCCACTTGGGCATCATACTCCACTGCCACGCCACTGCCACACCACTTCGGTGCGCGCCATGTCTGAGAAACACGTGAACGACAGGCCAACTCATCCATGGACATCTCATCCACCTTAAATAACTGTTGCATAGGGTTTGGTTCCCAAAAATGGGTTGGTATGCTAGAGTTTATAGTCTGTCACCACTAAAACTATGGTGGATAGTATTTATGCTCTATGGATAATATGGCCTGATAGATTCGAGTTGACCTTTGGTTCAGTTGTTCCGTAGATGAATGAAATCTGTTTGAGGTCGCCATGGATATGGGTAGTACGATTATAAGCAATGTCGAATTTTTGCCTCTAGGGTGAATGAAATTGCTGATTCATCAGTCACCCTGAAGCTCATTTGTTTTCGTAGATTCGTTGTATATGGGTATCAGATGGCCATAGATGATGTCTAAAGATACACAAAATACGACACGACTTTCACTTGTTCGACATTCTGAACAGTTTTACCATTCAATTTAAAATAATCTGTAAGCACAGATTAAGTCTAAATTTTCCACACAAATTCGACCCATTTCCGCGACCACAAAGTATCGACTTTCCCCATTCGATACCTCTACCCTTATGGATATTCTCTACAATCGGATTAAAAATTGTTTTCGTTTTCCCCATCAATTTACAAAAGAAATTAAAATTTTATTATTTTCAAAATTAAATCACAGAATTCAAACACATTTTCGTCGAAAAATGAACCGCACACCAACTGCAAGCAAACAAATTTTCATCGCTTACATTGGCCACCACAAATAGAGAACGAAATTCACCCAAAATTTTCCTCTAAAAAAAAAGTATTTCATAATATTTATCGTGTTAATGTAAATATTTATTCAAAAAAAATGTGTAACCGATCAATTACTCTACAGAATGTGCATAAATTTATGGAAAAAACACTCTTATAGCTAATCAAACGATATACAAAATGCAATAGATACTCTTGCCTACAGTTAATATTATTTTTTTCTTTTAATCATGCCTCGACAATGCAAATGCAACAATCGAAATAAAACAATACAAATACAGAAACAAAAATGACTTAAGTGTGTTAAATAGAAAAAAAAATCTACAATTTATTTCACTTAGCCAGTGAGTCGAACTAAATTGGCCTAAGAATTTAAGAGCACGAACGCGTTGAGGCTAATTAATTACCATATGCGAGCAAAATGACTTTCAAGGCGTGGCCAATAATGGAAATACACAAAAAAGAAATTGTAATTAATAACAAAGAAAAAACTACAAATCTATATACGAATTTTTGTTACTGACGAAATACTAAAATGATTTAATAAATGGGGAACTCTTTAATGCCATTCTAGAGGGGAAACGGTAAAAAAAACTCTTTAAAAAATTATCTACTCTACGTCATGTATATTTTACTTCAAAGAACTTTTTTTTTTCCTAAAATTTATTACCATAGATTTATTTTATATACGCATATACTTACATTTTGAACTGTCTGCGTGATAATTAAAAATAAAAATTATAGAAAAAGAAGATTTTTGGTTTTTATTTTGATAAGTAATAAAAAAACTTGAAAATAGAAATTATAAAATAAATTTAAACGGTGGGTTTATGGGTGGGAAGGCTGTGAGTGTTTTTTTTTCGATTTGTGCTTTCAAGTGGACAGATGGAAGGAAAGTGAATGTTTTGTGAGTTTTTTTTTTCGTATATTTAATTTACCCAAAATAATTGCGATTTATGTACAGATTGCTATCGAGTGATATTCTTTTTATTCTTCTGTACATTTTTGTCGACCAAAATGTGACGATTTTTAATTGAAAAATATGTATCCAAACGACCAAGTATTCCAACATAGATACTTCAATACTTGTTGGATAAATTAATTAGTTTACTAGTTGAATCGGGTTTACAAGATAAAATAAAAAGCTTTTAGCTTGGTGTTAGGAAGTTGTGATAAGTGCCAAGAAATGCTCTAGGTCTAGATATTAGAGGTGGTATTCCTCTGGAAGTGCGGACGGAATGGAATGCTTAAAATCCAAACCTATACCTTCAGCAATTTTATATGGAAAAAATAGTGAGCAGTCCAGCGGATAAGTAGTGTTTGACTTTTCAATATAAGCAAACATGCTCCCCATATCAGACTAGCTCATAATTTACTCCTGTCCTTTGTGAAGTGGTCAATAATAATAATATTAGATAACACTGCTTGGTTGTTAAACGGCCGGAAATTCGAGTTTGACCTTTTTTACTAATAAAAGTTGATTTAAAGAAAAAGTTCTACGACTTTTAAGCGATCGTTTTTATAAACAACCACCTTTCTTCCTTTCCTCTATCAAATATATTGAAAATGCGTTAACACACTAGCCATGTCCGTATGTCTGTCTCTCTGTCCGTCTGTCTGTCTATTGAAATCACGATAGCGTCCGAACGAATAGACTTAGGCAACTAAAATTTTATGAGAGGTCTTATATTTATGGCCTTCAGGTTTGTAATAAAAATGGTCCATGTCGGTCAAGTAGTTCTGTTACCTCCCATACAAAGCCAATATTTTACCCATATATCTCTCTGTCTGTTGAAAGCACAATAGCGTCTAAACGAATCGACTTAGGTGAATGAAATTTTGTGAGAGGACTTGTTTTTACAGTTGTCAAGTTCGTATTGAAAATGAGCTATGTCGGTCAAGTAGTTCTGGTATCTCCCATACAAAACCACTATTAGACCCATGCGTGTACCTGTACAGTACATACAGTGGAGGGTATCAAAGCATCGGCCAGGCCGATGATAACACTTTTACTTGTTTTAACTTCCACTTAAACTGCAGAGCTTCATATTGAAAAAGTTCTGCAGTTTTTAACTTTCCCAAAAATAGTATAGTTACATTACGTAAGTAGTAAGAGAAGGCAAAATCTATTTTGACACTACGGAGAACTAAAAAAAAGTGGGCCTCGCAATTCCACTGATAGTCTGTTTGTCTATCTGCCTGAAAGTCTTGTACTTCTTTATAAACCAGTCGTGTTCTGTTCCCCATTAATTCTGTATCCATTAGGTAGGTATAACGCGTCACAAATGGCGTCAAAAAAATGAGGCTTTCAATACAACATTCAAACAAAATTGCATGCTCTGCTCAAGACCAGCAGATAATGTCAAGTGCATTATGTGAGAACAGCTCTTCATTCTAAAATGTCATGTTTCCAGTCCTTTCTAGAAGCTAGACGCTTTTAAAAAATGTGTGTGGTACCTTTTGGAGACCTTCACTTCACCTGGCCACTCAAGTTAGATAAGATAAAAGGCGCTGCCAAAAAGAAGAGATACCAATTGAGGACATCGTCTTCTATTATTGATGGAAACGAAA
This sequence comes from Cheilosia soror, assembly GCA_949372485.1. Taxonomy (NCBI): domain Eukaryota; kingdom Metazoa; phylum Arthropoda; class Insecta; order Diptera; family Syrphidae; genus Cheilosia; species Cheilosia soror. The sequence goes on from OX443561.1 coordinate 84,586,639, forward strand.
TTGATGCTCCAGCTTCTGGGACTTCATGTCCAGAGTCTAAAGAACAAAAATGCGGCTTGCTAGCATCTAGACCGTTCCTTTATAGGCTTAAAAAGTAATTAGGTCAAAACCATCCAAAAATAAAAACTCAAATGAATGGTTGCAATAAACTGGGCCTAGGGTTTTAGGGGAACACGCTGGGGGTCAGAAGCAATGGTTTACAGATTCCTATGACTTGGAGTATTCATAATCATTCATCAGGCCCTACCAAAAATTATATTTTAAAATTATTAGTGTGTGTGGAGGGTATTATGGAGAAGAGTTCGACCGAGATCCAGGTGATCAAGCCTCGCACCAGACCAAACTGCCCCCTGTCTGCTTGTTGCAAAAATGTAGAGATCGCATTATCTCTGATGTATGTAATCTGTCATCGCATGTGATTAGATGCGGCTTGAGGTTATCTGTACCGAAGGCGGAACCGAAGAGAATGAAATCAGCCGCATTGGTAAAGTCTGCGATTGGAATGTTGTCTAGCGCAGCAATGCCATATTACCTTAAACACCAAGCTATGTCTGATTCCCTCTAATGTCAAGTCTGTGCTGGATGTTTTCGATATTTTATATGGATGGTTGAAAAAGCACAGCTACTAAGACTAGAAATCTGCCAAAATTCATGAATCGGATTCTACGAAATATATCTAGGAATGTTTGTCCTATACTCGCACCAAATTCGACGACAAAATGGGATCGGTCAAACCTCAAACCTTTATTAAAAGCGACACCACAGATATGCAGGCGAATCCAATGGAATACGAGTAGCGGTTCGAGTTTAGGAAAGCTGAGCCGTATTGCCCTAAACAGCACACGATAGCATAGCCACGTATACGAGTAGAAGAGGGCCTAAGATCCAAAAAGACCCCATTTTGAACCGTGACATTGCTTAAGCAGCTTTATCGCTCATAATAGTCAGGAAGCTTCAATTTTATCATGTGTCACAATTTAGGGGAGATTGTGCCATCGCTGCTGAGATTGACAGGGATCACAAATTTTGTTTTTACGTAACTGTGGCAAAAGGCGGAAGATGGTATTGGAAAGTTTCTGCTATTTTGCGCACCGTAGATCTTGTGATTTAAGTCATTTCCAGTCTTTATTGGATTGTTCTTCAAACAGTTTCTGGCGGAGGTGTGTGTGCCTGTGCTCTGTTACCTCATTCTTTTTTATCGATCTCTAGAATATCATTAACGATCCTTCGAGTACGAATGACCTTTTGTTCGACGTTTTTGCGGGATGCGCTTCTGAAGGCTCGAGTCGAGGTTAATAGGTGATAGGTCCATTCAAAGCCAGGATATACATATATTCTTTTGCCCACTGCCATTGTAATAGATGTAACATGAGTTGTCGTAGGTTTTCCTCAGTACCGGTAGACCGTAGTTCACAAACTACTTATGAATAGACCGTCAGAGCAAAAAAAGGAATTGCCTGTATAAAACTAGCTGCTGAGTGATTCATAACATGTGAAAGTATTTTCTTCACCATTCGCGACCATTTTTCAAAGAAAGAAAAATTAAGTGCTCGTTAGAGAGGATTTTATTTCAAAATTTGCAGCTGAAAATGGGTAGGTACTAGGTACCTACTGGCGGTCTATTTTATTAGATTTTGCGGTTTAGTCGCTATCGAAGTGGTTAATGTTTTGGACTACAAAACGACGATCCTAGAAGGTCCCAAGAAATACGAAGTATTTTTCACTGACCTTCCTTACGTTACGATAATGTCTGACAAACAAGGTATATAAATAACTTAAGAAAGCTTATCGATTTAAAAGCTCGGATACAGCATTCTGTGGGTATGTCTCTTCCATTTGTGATGAAAATTAAAACCCACATACTCGAATGGTTATAAGAACATGATTTGATGATGACATCCTGCGCCCTCTACCATATCTATTTTGTAAGCCCTATGATTGACCCTTAATTTTATTAAAATTCGTGCAAAATTTGGTTACCAAGGATTCTAAACAATAAGTGATAAGCTAACTGACAAATCGCCTTGCTTTATAGGATTTTGAATTGGCTTTAAGTCTAAAGGTTAACGAACTATCACTAAAAAAAAACGTCTGCCTCACATAATATTCCTATCTAGTTATTCATGTTATTATTGTCTGTTTGTTGAAGGGTGTTGTCGACATTCATTTACCTCTTTGACTACTTTTGCTTTATCATCGTCGATTTTGTTTCTTGCGTAGATATAGATAGCCATTAACAAATCGACCGAGTTAATCTATGACAGAGCTCTTACAACTTCTAAATTGAGCTCAGAAATATATTAAGCCCCATTTACGCGATCATGGAATTCCCATAAGTTTTCAGCTCAGTTTGTCAGTTTTAGTAGAAATAATCTTCTAACCTTAGGCTAATCACGCGCAAATTGAAAGTTCAACTGAATACTATACTGATGTCTAAATGCACTGTAGAACATCAGTTCAACTGAAAGCTTAACTGATAGCTCAACTGAAACTGAAACTGAAATGACCGTCTAAATGGGGCTTTAAACACACGAATCTAAAACGTCATCTTTGTAGTGTAAAATATGCCATTTTCATAATAGTCCAGCGGCGTCAAATCGCACGAATTGGGTGGCATATCACAGGTCCAAAACGTGAGATGAATTGCTCACCAAATTCGCCTCGCAATATGTCCATGGATTCACGACACATTTTTTACTGGGCCCGAATTTTGGTAAAATACTAATCAATAATTTCAAAAGGTTGTTCGGGCTTAAGTAAGTTGCTAACTGAGTATTTTTTACTTTGACACGTATCACGAATCACGCGTGAACTTTCAAAAAACTCTGGCTAAAAATCCAAACAGCAAAAAAATCGTCCTTTACATGCAGTCCAACCAGCAGAGGCCTATATTATGTGCTGGTCTGTAGTACATATTCCTTTAACACAGAGAGGCGTAAATAAATAAATCAATAGTAAGCACAATAAGTATTAGCACCATGGGCCTATAGTTTCTCACAACCATTCGTTTGTGTGCAGGTTTTAATTTTTTTGGGACCTACAATTTGTATGGTCTTTGCATATGGACGAGATATTCTCTATATATGTGTTCCATTGCCCCATTTTGAACCATTGATTTGAACTAGTAAAGTCCATGCCGTGAAAATTGGTAAAAACGTTGCTCTCTTGAACACCTTCAGTGATCAAATGGAATTTACGGAATCCCTTTGCAAATCATCCATAATTAAACTTCGAACAAACGTTCCTTTAAACATTCCGAAGCGATTTTTGTTCCCAGGGTAGGTTTAACCAAGACTTTTCCGATGCAATACCTACTAATTTTGATTCAATAAGAACGTAAACCTACTACTTTCATGCAAGTGCCAAAGTATCTTTTAGTTAAATGTACACAAATTGTCTCGAAGACATTGTTGAAGATTCCTAGAAATGTTTCCTTCAAGAAATGTGTGCAAAATCGTGCTTCAAACACTTTATGGGAACTATGTCGTTTAAAAACAGATGATATAGAGTTCATCCACTCCCACACTCCCTCCACTCGGACTATACATCGATTAAAACTGGCGACGCATTTTGTATCGATCCACTTACTATAGTCGGCACCGAAAAGTTACCACAAACTTTTTAAAAAATAGGTACCTTTCTGTCGTCATTTTATAGAATTTCTCACGACACTATTGTCATGGTATCATTAACTACTTGACCTCTCTAGGAAATGTCATAAATTTCGTCATGCCTATCTACTCATCGCAAATAAAATTCTCTACCAAAGAATAACATTTTCAACTGATGAGTTGATGACTTAATATTTGTGAAATACTTTTGCTACTCCTACCCCTTAACCGGCTAAACAGGTTCTCCTCTAATGTTTTTGTTGACAGCCAGCCGAAACCAATCCACTGACCACCAAAACAACAATCGAATGATAGAACCGAACCGAAATTTCACAAGTATCTAACACTCGACGAATTTAGGAAATTCAAATTATATACACGTTACGTTTCATAACAGCACAGCCCAATGCCCATATCTAACACCAATATAAAAATGACGCAATAGAAAAGATGTATCTCTCTCGAATCGATGATGGCTAACCTCAGTAAATAAACAAAGACACAAATGTATCTCATATTGCAGACATACTTTATGTGGATTGGATATAATTTATTTAGGACCTAGTTATCCCTATAGCAATCTGTACTCGTATATAACCACCTCAACTCAACTATGGGAGGTGAGGAGTCATCTATTTTTTTTTGTATAATTGTGGAAAATTCCACAGAAGCTCTTTTGGATATATCCTTGAAAAGTACGCACAAGAACAAAATGCCATCACACAAAGAGCTTCTGTCTCTTAAGCTTTTGTTTCTTTTAAGAAAATTAAATACAATATGCAAGAATATAATTAACATTCACCAAGTTAAAACTAAATTAATTTTATTTATGAGTGCACTATATTATTTTTTAAACAAATGCAATGACAAAAACTAAAAAAAAAAGGAATCATCGGAATGTGAAGTCGCTTCAGGGATGATGGTGGTGAAAGGGAAATTCTCCAAGAATGACATAATTTTCAACACAAAAAATCAATAAAAAAAAAATTAATAATAAAACGAAAATTAAATGCAGGTCAATATCAAAATGAGTCTATTTACTATACACCACTGTGCACAAGGGTATAAAGAACAAACAAATAAAAAAAAAAATAAAAACAAATGAAAATCTAATCGTATCTTTTACCTGTGAATGAACTGAACATATTTCCAGATATTTCTTGGTTTTGTTGTTAAAATTAGAAAATTTCGTTTCACTTTATTTTATTTTTTTTTTTAAAACACTCGAATAACCGACAGACAACGTCTTCAACGCGAGATACACTGTAAAACTAAATAAGCAAACGAACGCTTAGGTTACTCTCGGTAGACTACAACGCAAAAAAAAAAGACAGAATCCAACAAATCCGAATCCGAAAGGCGTTTCAGCAGTATTCAGAATCAGATACTTTTATTCAATTTTGTTGTTAGTGTGTTTCTTTTAATTTGTTGTTGCTTTGGTGTTCTTCTCTTGTGTTTTTTTTTTTTTTTTCTTTTTTATTTTATGAGAAAAACGCGAATTGAATATTGTGGAAATGAAACGAAGACGATAATGATGTAGGCTAGGTAGGTTAGGTTAGGTACTCTACAAGTATCTAGATGGAAGAAGGAGTTAGTCCAAGTATATATGTTTAGATGCTTTCACTACTAGAGCTTCAAAAGTTCTGTACTCTGGTCTCTGGCCGACAGTATGGAGACCAGTTGACCCACCTAGAGCGGTGTGTGCCCATGTAGACACACATACATTGGGTGCTTTGGATTGGAAGGTTGTTATAGTCCAGGGGGAAACGCCGCGCAATGGGAATGGGATGGGAGAGCAACGATGAGTAATACAAAACAATGGAGATTAAATATGGGAAAACAAGTTTGTTCGTATACGCGAGTACATAAATTTTGTGGATGGGGAAGAATGGAAAGACTCAAACTAGGTTGAAATAGGTTGCTTTTTTTCAGATGCATTTTGTTGGGGAGGTCGGGGGAAGTTGAACTGGTGACGTAATGTGGAAGATGATCGAATACAGAGGTAGACCTAGACAGCGTTTGGTTGGTTGGATTGCATGTTCATGGGGGGATATTTTTTTTTTATAGATACGCTGAGTTAGCATGGAGCAACATGTTGCCGAAGTGGTGGTGGTGGTGGTGATGATGATGCATTGCATACCAACTGCAGCATTTTTGCGCAGTAAATAATGTGAAAAACTGATGTGCCATTTGGATTTGACTTGGGGTGGGTTCTGAGTTCACTATTGATTGAATTCTTTGAAGGACATTCTGCTGCTTACCTTGACTTTGATGATTATTTTGTTTGTTTTAGAGTACTGTAAACGGTTACACTGTTACTGTGGAACAAATCTGATTTCATAAAAAAAGCATTCGCTGAAAAGTTCCGTCCAATCCGTCAGCTTGTCTACCATTCGTTTTTTGCTAGTTCTTAGTTTTGCGACGAGGGAAAAGGGAACCGATTCCGTATATCTAGTGCCCAAATAATCATAGATACATAGTTTAGGACTTTAGGTTACGTTACGTGCATATTTAAGACGCACTCAGACCAAAATTAAACGTTCATTATGGTATCACATGAGCGGAGATGGCTAGCCTAGGCATGCAAATAGGAAGGTAGACTTACTCACTTTCTTTTAAGATGCGATTAAATGATCAACTGAATTCTTGTTGTTCTATACGAGAAATATTGGGAAAATGCGTTAATGAGGGGGCGAGAACCGAGAAGACGAACTAAAACTAAACTATTAACCCTGACCCACAGCTAAACTCGTACGTACCTACTGACATACAGTAAGGGTCAAAAGTAGATGAACACCATTTGGGTGTTTGTCTTTGGAGTTTGGAAACCATTTTTTTTTTCTTAATTTCTGAAACCTAGTTATATACCTAGTTATTTTGTTGGTTTTTTAGACCTACTAGGTACATATTTTCAAAACTCTAAAGAAAACTAAAAAGTACATAGATGTTCACTCACTTTTGTCGCTCAGTGTACGTACGTAGGACGGTAACCTAGATGTCTGATATAGTTGGTTCATCAAGAGTATGCCAGCATCAAGAGTACGCCAGTCTAATGTAGGTAGGCGGTATTCCTGGTGGGCCTCTGTCTTTTAAAGCCAAGAATAGACTCAATGCCAGTTATGCACATATAGTTACACACAACGAATTCTTTAAGCTGAACACAGCGCAATCTACATCGACCACATGCCAAAATCACTTGCTAGGACGCAATATCAGTTGATGTGTAGGTATACCTACCTGTTCAATAAATACCACCATTGGTATTGGAAATCGGTCCTAGGCCTAGCCAGTAATTTTGAAATGCTGCCAAAGTAGACGACAGTCTGAATTTCAGAATGCAAAACTAATATTTGCAACCAAAGTCAAAGGTTGGTTGGTTGGTTGAAAGTGGCCGTCGGCTAAAAACGCCAACACACTTAGACCAGTATAGGTCCATTGTGATGCCACGAATAAGGATATAAGATCTCCCCACTAGTTGAACCATTTTGAGCTCTTTATAAAGCGTAAGAGGCTTCTGATGTCTATGCTTGTCAGATCACCCAAGTCGTTGTAATGGAAGGCCCCTAAGTGAAGCTTCCTTCTGCGGGAGAGAGCTGGGCAGGAACAAAGAAGGTGAGGGATAGTTTCCTCTTCTTCCTCATCCATGCAGCTTCTACAAAAGTCGTTAGAGAAAAGACCCAGCCTTGCGGCATGTTTGCCTATCAGGCAGTGTCCAGTAATGACACCTATTGTGGTGCCGATATGCAATCTGTTGAGAGAGATCAATTTCTTAGAGCGTTTCAAATCCAGTTTAGGCCAAATTTGTTTTGTCGCTAGACAAGTGGTTAAACTTGTCCACCTAAGATTTGTACTCTCGATAGCATTCATCTTCAATTTTTGTTTACGAGTAGCGATTGGTATCCCTAGGGTGCCTTTATCAGACAGAATGGGTTGAGTTGTTCCTATTCTAGCGAGTTCATCGGCCTTACAATTCCCTGGAATGTCTCTATGCCCAGGCACCCAGATTAGGTGAATGTTGAACTGTTCGGCCATCTCCGTAAGAGACGATCGGCAGTCGAGGGCTACTAGAGAAGTTGTAGAGATCGAGTCCAAGGATTTGATGGCTGCTTGGCTGTCCGAAAATATGTAGATATCCTTAACAGATATGACGTTTTTCTTGAGCCAAGATAAGACTTCTTTAATCGCCATAATTTCCGCCTGGAACACGCTACAGTAATTTGGTAGACGGAAGGAGAGCTTGAGATTAAGACTTTCGGAGAAAACACCCCCACCAACTCCATCTTTGGTTTTTGAGCCGTCAGTATAGAAGTGAATTGATTCATCTTCCGGGAAGGTATCTTCATCCCAGGTTGCTCTGGATGGGATTGTGACGAGAAAGTTCTTGTCAAAGTATAGAGATGGGGTGGTGTAGTCAGTGTTTTCTGTTGAGATCTCGAATTTTTTCAGAATAGAGGCGTGGCCAAAGTCTTTGTTTGACCATTGTGAGATGGCTTTAAGGCGAATGGCTGCACTCGCTGCCATTTGCTTGCTGAATATGTCGAGGGGTAATAGATGGAACAATATGTCTAGTGCCGCAGAGGGTGTTGTGCGTAATGCACCGCTTATGCACATACAAGCTGTGCGTTGGACCTTGCTTATATGGTCGCGGTATGTGGCCTTCTCCAATGCTGTCCACCAGACAATTATCCCATAGGTGAGTATCGGTCTTATAACTGAGATATAGAGCCAATGGATTACTCGAGGTTGTAGACCCCATTTATTCCCAATAGCTTTTTTGCAAGAGAAGAGTGCTACTGTAGCCTTCTTGACTCTTTCTTGGATATTAAGTTTCCAACTAAGCTTCTTATCCAGGATAAGCCCCAAATATTTCGCTTTGTCAGAGAAAGTTAGGTTGGTACCATTGAGTGAGGGAGGGTCGACTGTCGGAATCTTGTATTTCCTGGTGAAGAGCACCAAATCAGTTTTGTGGGGGTTCACACCTAAGCCACAACGACCCGCCCAACTGGTTAGCTTATTTAAAGCATTTTGTAGGAGTTCTTTAAGAGTATTTAAGTGCTTTCCTGAGACGGCTATAGCAACATCATCTGCATAAGCGATCACCGTGCATCCTTCACCTTCCAGGATTATCAGTAGTTCATTGACCACCAAATTCCAAAGAAGGGGGGACAGAACACCACCTTGCGGAGTGCCTCTGCTAACAGATCTTCTCGCCGACACCACTCCCATTTACCACCAAAGTCAGTAAATGGTATTAATTTTCGTATAACAAAAGTTATGTCAAAGCGATCATCGCTGACAAGCTTGTATGTTGTACTAGCTTATGTAGACTAGCTTCGCAATGGTTAAGAATACGTAATCTGACAAATAAAACAGTTTGTCTTGAGTTCTGTGTAATTGGTGATTGGTGATTAGCAGCCAGCTTAAACGGTAAGAGCTTCTATGTTTTTTATGCTAACTTTGAAAAAGTTACAACACATAGATAATAAATATTGCTTAAGCTTTCCCAATTAGATACCTAACCGATGAATTCATCAGTCAGTTACAGATTTCCGACCTCGAAGTTGCTGCTATTAAATGTGGCGTTTTGTCCTAAATAGTGTAGATACTTTTGTTTGTTTGTTTGTTGGCAGAAAGTGAACAAACTTGCTGAAAGGCCAATACATTTCTTTAATTGCAGTAAAACCTTCAACTGCGGCATGCTTGGAGCGGCCAATGATCTAGATATACATATCTATACCCCAGTATAGTTGAACGGAACTTTAAAAGACAGAGCAGTCTGTGTTGGCTGCAGGAAATAAGGCCCCAATGAAATAAGGCCCCAAAAGAGAAAATGAAATAAGGCCCCAAATTTGGGGTGTTATTTCATAATGAAATAAAAACTGCGATGAAATAAGGCCCCAAAAAAAATGAAATAAGACCCCAAATCTGACAGTAAACCCAAGCAGAGGGGTTGCAGGGGGCAGCATTCCCCCCATACGTTTTCGTTTTTCGTTTTTTCATTCCTTCTTTTGGGGTCTTATTTCATAATGAAATAAAACCCCAATTTTCTTAAGGAAATTAGGCCCCAAAAAAGGAAATAACACCCCAAATTTTATTAAAAATCGTTGTTGTTGTTGTTTCCTGTATAATTTTTTGGAGCCTTATTTCATTTTTGTTTTGGGGCCTTATTTCGCAGAGCCGTCTGTGTTTGGCAAATCTGCTCGAGCACAATTTTCAACCGCATTTGCTTATCAAGCCATCTGATGATATATATCAAAAATAGTTTAGAAGAGCTGAAGATAGCTGGGATTGTTGGGATGTTGTGATGGGATCCGAAATTCGGCTCCTGATGACGATGAATTCTATCTATATCTAAGTCTTTAAAGTCGACAAAAAGAGGGTGAGTCCGGACAAGAAATTCATTGGCGCAACTTGGGTGAACGCCTTATGGGCTCCGGAGTCAATGGGTCCGATGGCTTTTAATTACCACTGGGGACAAATAAACACTCCCAACTTCCACAGAGCAAGACTATTGCCCACGAATATCTTGTCGATCAAAGAACTTACATTTTGCATATCTCTGTACATGATTGCTTAAATGTGGAAACGAAATTGTTTGTTCATATATCTTGCACAAATCAACACCGCCACCGATAATCTTGAAATTAGGCAAATGGTTATTTTGTGAAATGGAGACGAACATAGACAAAATTTCATGGAAATCAGTAGTAGAGCTCTCTTTTACGCAATTAAAGCGTTTTTCTGTGAACACCCTTGATTTTTTACCCAAATAAAGAATAAAGCTCGTTGAGGAATATCTCGCTATGGACCCCCGAATGTCTTAGACCGGGGTACTGCGCCGGGTTTATGGTATCAATAGACATGGTTTTCTCCAAGTAAAATTGGTTGATGATTTGGCTAAAAAAAAAACTTTCTAACTGAAGAGCTCGGAGTCGAAGGCCTTATGGTTCTTGAGCTTTTCTATAGCTAACCTCTTATACCGAGTAGTTAAACTGGTTTTTATATTTGACTGGGAATAAGTTCTTAAGCCCATTTTTAAGATGAGCTCTTTAATCACAAACTTTTGTCCATGCCCTTTGGTGTCTAGGTTTCCTTTGATGTTTTATGAAGCCTTCGTATACCGGTTTAAAAGCCTGTTTTAATCAATTTTGCTATCGATCGCGAGAGCCTTCGATCTTCTTTATCTAGGAGACTGCATAGCCTTTCTTCTTTCTACACAAAATCTTCTTGCTTCTCCTTTCTTCTGGGTCGATTACTCTCCCACACAGTCTTGGTTTGTGCTGCAGCGTTTTCACTTCTGTTATCTTTTTCCTGTACACGCTTATTACATTATCATACCATGGACTCTTTCTCTAAGTATGGCATGGTTTCGGCAACCTCTCGAAAATGATGTCGCGATACTAAGGCCGCATGGAAGATATATATGGTATGGATTTACCATGGGCTCTCTTTACCTGAGTTTTCGATATGATATCGGCTACTTCTTTGATGTTGTCGCGATACTGCAACCACTAATTGTTGTAGTAAGTAAAAAGTTTCTTACTCCACGAGATCTCTATAGACTCAAGCTATACTCTATTAGGTGTGCTAAGGCAGCCAACGGTGAATATCTTCTCCTGGCCGACTCGCGGACAAGCTCAGACGTTGGCGACAGCAAGAAAATTGTCAGAGTCAAGGCGGCTATTACCCTAAAAATGTGAGCAAATTGAAAATTTTTGATGTGTGCCTCAATATGGATTATTTAGCCGGTTCTAATGTATGGACATCGCCTGGTTGCTGTATGTATCCAGGGCCCTGGAAACGATTATTTAAGAATCCCTGTGGACGTGACTGAAAACATCAATTTGGCTTCCGGAAATTACGCCAGATTTTTTTTTTATTTGTCAGAAAATGTATTTGTTTTCGAATTTGGAAAAAATATCAAAATTTTGTTTGGAAAATATGCCAGAAATTAGGAAATTATGACAGACATATTTGGAAAAAGCACCAGAAAGTAAAATCGAAATTAAGCCAGATAATAAACATATAGGCAACTCCTTTTCTGGCCTAATTTCCTCGCACATACTCCAAATCCTACAACGACCTCCTGCAACCCCCCCTGTTGTTTGTTTCCCATACACAGATTTTGAATCTGAAATTTATCGATGAAGTTCGAAAAATTTCAAATTAATATCATTTTCTGACCTTTTTTCCAAAATGTGTGTTTGGGAAATTTATTTATCTGAAATTAATCGAACTTCACATACAAAAAACCACAAGGGGGGGGGGTATGGGAAACCATGCTGCCCCCCTGCAACCCTGTTTTTTTTTCAGAAATGGAAAAAAAGCCAGAAAACTTTTTGGAAAAAATACCTGAAATTTCGGAAAGATAGCCAGCAAATTCTGGCTTTTCTTCCTAGATAAAAAGACCAGACTTTGTATGACTTTCAGGCATTTTTACCAAAAAAAAAAAATCTGGCGTAATTTCCGGGAGCCATTAATTTCATTTCTCCCTATGAACATACTTAGACTATTCCAGTATATACCATAATACTCACTCGACGTTTTATACCTACGTCATAACAGTTTTATGGGTAACGCAGATTTTTGATCTTATAATAAATTTGGCAATAGTCTCTCAACATTTGAAATACTTGTTTTTATTGAAAACACTCAATTTTCCAACGAGGCAAAGCCAATTAGTTTTATGATGTTCTTAAACTTAAAGCAAACTTGGCAATCCTTCCATAAATAGATCAAGAAAACTGCCCGCATCCATTTAAATTTGATTACATTTCCAAGGGCTAAACAATTATGTATGTACAACTTTAGAAAATATTCCCAGCAGGTAACACCTGTACCTACATCTTCCATCCATAGCATTGGAATTAACTTGACCCAATTCTAGGTTTATCGTTCGCCAAAAATGAAAATGCGCAATTCCATTGAACGGGAACACAAAATCAACAAACACTCACACCACGACCATTCTCAATAAATATTTATTTCACAGATATGCATTTCATTTTGACAGAATTCTGTATCTTGTTCTGTGTATCATTTATCACCACCACCTTTGGAAGTCTAAAATTTTGTTTGCACACACTTACGGAGCAAAATTATAATAATTTGTTAGGTTAAGCAGTACACACATAATTTCGATGGTATATGGTCGTTTGTCGATTAATTATAGAAACATCTATTACAGGGATATTATGTACAGATGCATTTTTTGGGCCGCTCTATTACACTCTAGGGTCATTAGCCTATATGTATACGAAACGAATGAGAGAACACCAAAATTGAAATAAATTTAATGAAATGTTTGTTCGTTTGGTTTGGTTCCCTTTAACGCCTATGCGTGTGGTTTCGAAATGCACACATAAGTAGCAGCACGGCTATAAATAATTGCGAGTGCATATGCACCAAGAGCAAACAAAACAACGCCGCCGGCCGTGGGATGAACTGGGCTGGGCACGATACATACAACGAGAATGAGATAAATGAACAGGCACCATCAACATCACCTTCCCCAGCCGCAGCCCCAGCACATAATGCAAGGTGGGACATTTTGTATCTGTATCGTAGGAACTCTACTGTTGTATCTATGGGCAAAATATGTGAGGGAATTTTATTGAAATATATTTCAAAAAATTGATGTCTACTTTTTGGCGTATTTAGAAATGCCTGCTCATGCGTTTAGATTCCAGTGCTCAGTGATGCGATCAATTTGAAAGTTAAAAAATCGATTCGATTTAAATATTTTGAGAAAAAAAAATGCAGAGTCTGTTTATTTTCATGTCACGTTAAATTTGTTCGCAATATCGTTTTATTGGGCTTCACGCTTCACTCTGTGTGCGGCGGGAAACAGCAGAAACATCCACTTCTCAGAATGAAAATACCTATAGCTCGAAAAGGGGGCAGGCGGTTGAATCTATATTCGGGGATGCTATACTGGATGCTACAGGAAGCTAAAACAAGCTTCGCAAGGATGCAATGCCCGTACAGATGACCGGAGGTATTCATTAGCAGACTTACAGTCGGATCTGAGGATTTGGAAGAACACTTCTGCATAGACACATGCCACTCTTTGGATTCTATTTACTAGAGAGAGGTAGCTTATTTTATCTGGTGCAGGCCACCAGACGATGATTCCGGACATGAGTATCGGTCTGACCACTGCTGTATACAGCCAGTGCATTATTTTCGGACTGATGTCCCATCTGAGGCCCAAGATCCTTTTGCAGGAGTAAAGTGCAGTAGCAGCCTTCTTAATGCGTTCATGCAGATTTAGTTTCCAGCTCAGTTTCCTATCCAGAACCAGACCTAATAGTTTGGGTTGATCGATTTGAGGAATACAGTGCTTCTTCGTGAATAGCACTAGCTCTGTTTTATCCGGGTTTATATCCAGGCCGCATTTGTTAGCCCAATTGACCAGCGTTGCGGGGGCCGATTCCATCAAGTCCCGTACTGTTGAAAGGTATTTTCCAGTAAATATAATGGCTATATCGTCTGCGTAGGCTATAACTTTACCACAGTTTTTCTCCAGGGTTACAAGTATTTCATTTACTGTTAGCAGCCATAGCTGCGGTGAAAGTACTCCAGCCTTGCGGAGTGCCGCGTTGCATAGACCTTCTCAGTTTGCAGCAGCCAAGTTCCGAATTAATAACCCTGCTTAGCAGCATTTGGTTGATCCAGTGACTTAGACTAGGGCAATCTGCAGGTTTTCAAGTGCGTTAATTATCGCTCTCGGCTCTATATTGTTGAAAGCCCCTTCGATGTCTAGGAAGGCTACCATTGTAAATTCTTTGACGGCTAGTAATTTTTTCGATCAACGTGACTTATGTACTTACTTACGTGCGCTAAGACGTTGTACCTATGTCAATCAGGCTCTTTGGCGAAATGCCTCGAGTTGCGCACTTTAAGTTTCACTTGTGAGCGTCACCTAAAGAAATGTCTTTATCTACTGTCTTGCCTCTCTGGGTTGGAGCAGAGCGCTGATGTCCATTCGGTCTACATGTGCCAGCCATTTTGAATGACTGATTCGCTGTACAACTCGTAGAGATCGCTGTTAAATCTCCTTCTCAAAATCCCGTCAACACCAACGGGACCGCATAAAAATAATCACTCGAAGCGCATATCCGCCTTCGCTAATGTTTATGCTATTGCACCATATATCCCGACTGGAATGATTAGGCTTTTATTTAGAGTTCCCTTAAGGACTATTTACATGAAAGCGACCAACTACCTACGAACGAACTAATATTCGCAAGTTTTGACAGTCCGTTCACATAAACCACTTTTGTTGATCGCGGCAGTTCGAGAATTTCATCAGTTTTTACTAGCAATCTCTCATTTAAGGTTAAGTTCGAATACATTTTTTATTCGCTAGTTTGTGGAACGCGAATTAAATAATGTGGATTGCGAATAAACTTTGACAATCCGCTCAAAGGGTGTTTTCTTTCGCGGCAAAAAGTTTGGAATTCAGAATTTCGTTATTATTTAAACTGTTTATAAACTTGAGTTATTGGCCGCGTTCCATTGACCAAACTCCATATAAAAAAAAACTGACATTTCAGCATTTGCGCTATAGCTCTAGCACATTTTGTGAAATATCCTTTTCTGGAAAATTTTTCAATCTAGCACAAAATGAACTGCTAGATTGAAAAAAAAATAACGAACTGTCAAAACAAAAGTGAATTGTTAATGGCCGCGTTCCTTTGACCGCTAGTCATCTAGCACATAATATCCCTGATGGAGGAACGGCAAAGTGACATTGAAACCAATATGAATTCGTATTATTTCATCTTCATGAGAGTCAAAAATGTATTTTGGGCCATCATGCCGCATATTTATTAAAACATTATAATTTAAATAAACAAATATGTACATACAATGTATATTAATTACATAGAAGCTTCATTTCACATTTTACACCAAATTGGAAATATTTGACTTCTGCACTTTCACTTTTGTTTTGACAGTTCGTTATTTTTTTCAATCTAGCAGTTCATTTTGTGCTAGATTGATTGCTAGATTGCTAATCGCTGAAAGTCTCGCTGCTCTGGCTTTATACCTCTGACCCATTTTTTTACCTTTTGGTGAAACTTACGAATATTGCTTCTGCAGTATAGTATCTCTCCATTTTCTTCATCGCGCGCTTCCCTTGATCTTTCTTTTTCCTCATAAGAAGCCGATATCCTTTCCTCCTCATTTCCACATAGATCTTATCAGCGACTTACGGCATTCTCTGCAGCGGCGCTTTGTAAACGAGCTGCTTTTGCTGCATGTGCTTGCCGGCATTCTTCATAAAACCAAGGGATTCGTAGTGGTCATCGGGTGACACCTATCGGATCAGCTGCAGGGTCTTTGATTCTGGATGACCTCTTCGCATCGATGCCATTGGTCTTCGGGTTCGCTTTTCAAGAAACGAAATAAACCGTGCGAAAACGAAAATTTGCTTTCGTTTTTTTTTTTTTCCTTTTCACAATTGTTTAAGAAGCAGTGTAGATGAAATTTCATACTTTTATGGTACTTTTAACAGCTCGAGAAGCTTGTTATTGTTCTTTGGCTGCAATATAAGACTTCTTCGTTTTGATTGAAATGTGCAGTCTTTCCACACAAAGTAGCCATAATCAGCATCGCCATATTGAAGACGCTTTTATGCAGTTCAAACAAAAATCTCTTTCGTTTTTGTATTTAATTTACATGAAGCAAACAAAAAAAACGAAAATTTCAATAAAATAACTTTTGTTTTTTTGCTTTCGCGCCAATGAAAAGTTCTTCCGCTTTCGGAGTTACTAAAAGCAAAACGTTTGTGTAAGCGAAAACGATTGAACGTTCTCATCCCACAAAATCCCACCCATGGATCGATGTTTAAAGGCCACATTCGGCAGATATTCCAACGAATGGAGCTTAACCACTATCTCCACCTATATTTTTTCATAAATTTAGTGTGACAGAGTTTTAAGCGCTTTAAATTATCAACCGCCTTTCAACTTACACTTCCGTTCCAGGAAACATGTCAATTAAATTTAATCGTCTCTGCTCTGCCTGTATCGTTGTTTTCCTTCCGCCTCAAGGTAGAGGTAAAAAACATCTGTTAGCTTATTTTGTATTTTTAAATCACATTAAGATCAACCACATACACCAGAAGAAGATATACTTCACTTCCAGGCTATCATCAGTCTGCGGAGACACTCGTCAAATTATTATAAAGGAATCTCTTTCGCAAAGATAAACTTTTTAATCTTTTTAATTATTTTCGCCTGCAATCGTTTTCATATATAAATCTGTAAGCCAAAGAAAAGCGAGCGAAAAAAAAAAACACCAACCGCTCGAATTAAAATTAATTTCTGTGATACTCCCAGTATAAGGCTTCAGGATATTCATCCCCATATTATATGTACCACAGGGAAGGCGGAAATTGTTCATTTAACACAATAGTCCTTCCTTTGCTGGCGTATAATTGCCTCCAGCTTGATGCATCTCTCGCGCAGTGCACCGTTTTCCTTTTGTAGTAATTCAATTGTTGTGTCCTTCTTTTCGATGGCTTGTTGAACTCTGTTTTCACACAAAATAAAAAAAACAAAACACCACAGGTCCAATTAGTTAACGCAAATCCTCTGTTACAATCTGTAACATTGCCGGCATTATACCTTTTGTGAATCCTTTGAATTTCATTATCTCTTTCCAATTTTAAAGTTGCCACTTCGGCTGTTATCTCTGAACGGACGTTGTCCCGCAGCTGCTCTCGTTCCTCGAGAAATTCATTACACATCTAAGTTGGAAGCGAAAAATGCATTAAATTGAAATTATTGTCAGTGTGGTGGTGGTTGGTGGAGCCAACAACTAACCTTCTTGCTATGGTCCAGTTCAATGTGCAACTGTTTGAGTTCCGCCTGACAATTGCGCACTTGAGCATCGGATTCGGCGAGACGTGTCCTAGTGTCTGTAAATTTATCGCGAAGAGATCTGTCGGCGATTTCCGCTTCACGGATATCCTTTTCGTACTTCTCCTTGAGGCGTCTGCAATTAGGTAATCAAATCGTAATTAAGTGCAGGGTAATTGGTTTCTATTACGTACTCCATTTTGGCTTCGAACTCTTCCTGGTTCTTCAGTGCCTCGGTGTCCATTCGTGTGACAATAGCATCGATTTGGCGATCTCTTTCAGTTCGATAGTGCTGTCGAATCGCATTTTCACTTTCCACTTGGCGCATCTTGCACTCGTTTTCGTATTCCTTTTTCCAGATTTGAAAATCTGACTCGTATTGTTTTTCGATGGAGTTGACACGGTTCTTTAATGGGAAGAGGAATGATTTTATTGAAATTCAAATGCCTTGTCCAACTCACCTGATACTTCTCCTCGATTTTTGACATTTTCTCCACCAACTCTGCGGTAGCATTTTCTACCGCACTCTCCTTTTCACGTAGCCAGTCCTGCTTCCTGCGCTGCATTTCACACTCCTTCTCCTTCAGTTCGGCCTGATAACGTTCACGTTCCGCTGCAAAGTCTTCGGAAATTTTGGCTTTCTGTTCATCAAACGCGGTACGCTCTTCCTCCAGCTGTCGCTCATATCTGTCCCTAATCACTGCCCGTTCCTTCTCGATAATCGACTCACGATCCTGTGCACACGTCTCCCTGATGGTGTTCTCGATATGGTCATGCTTCTGACGTGCCTCCTCAACAGCGTCTAACAGCTGCTGTTGGTGTGTTCGCTTCAACTCTGTCATCTCACGCTGATGGTCGCAAGTCATTTTGTTGATTTCCATTTCGAGCCCTTTCACAGTGAGTTCCTTTAAAGTATGTAAATTAACAAAGAGATTGCAAAAGAAAAAACAACTCACCTTAATTTTCTTTGTATTGTCGCGCACCCATCGTTCGCGACGAATTTTTTCACCCGCTAGGGTTGTCTCTCTGACACGAGCCACTTCAGTTTCCAGTTTATGCTCCCATGCCTGATTTTGGCTCTCAAGACGTCGCGTAAGTGCTGCGACCTTCTCGCATAAGGAGCCCTTGTCTTTAAGGAGCTGCATTTATGATGACAAATAAAAGGATGTGTACACGTCTGTCTCCTTCAAGTGCTTACCTGCTCGATGAAACCCTGATGACGAGAAACTATTCCCTCAAAGTGTTTCTTTTGTTCTTTCAAACGATTGGCAGTAATTTGCTTCTCATTGCGAAGTCCTTTTTGTTTTTCGGTGCGGATTTTACTCAGATGCTCCTTTGACAGAAGCACCGCGTTGGCAAGTTCATTGGCACGAAGGCTGAGGCCGATAACGCGACGGGCTAGCTGGTGATTTGGAAGCATTAACAGATCTGATAGCCTGTAATAGAAAAGGGCTTGCATATAGTTTGTGTCGAAAGGCAGCACAGTCGGACGTGAATGAGCTTAAAGTTTATGGAATTCGTTCGTTGACGGTTTCAGCAATAGTACGTTCGCGCGCCGTTTAAACAGATTTGACATTTTTTGCTATAGGAGGTATTGGACAATTTTGACAAATTTCCTTTCACTTCTGACTGTCTTTTTCGACTGTACACATTCATGAACATTATCACTGATCCAGTCATTGATCTTATTTCGATTGAGTGTGGAATTATAGCCAAGGTTATGCCTAATTCTAAGGGTGGTCCATTTTGGACAGATCATTGATCATGCAATTTTTCCTGATCGGCACCTTTACATGATCGTCTTATGTAAATCAAGCTTAAAACGGACCTGCAGTTATTGATCTACTGATATTTTGACAACATCTACTCATGATCGTGTTTTGCGAATCAGTCTTAAAACTTACTTGGGAACATCTTCGGCAATATCAGGCTCGACGACAAACTCGATTTCCGAGCGATTTGACTCCGGGATGGAGCGCCGAGTCTCCAGCAAGGTCTTGTCGCAACTGTTCTCCACATCATCCAGGTAGCTTAGGATATCCCTGTTAATGGAAACGATTTTATATCGGATTAACGCAGTTTCTAAGGTTATACCTATACTTATCGGGTGACTTGACCATGTTTGCAGTTGACGAAGTGGAAGGCTCAGTTTCGCCATGATCCGGCTGAGCAATGGCGTTCAGTTTCAATTCTGTGTCCGATGTCCGCTCTGCTAGGTTATCTAAAATTTTAATATTCGTAAATTATAAATTGTTTCAGTTACTGGAGACTTTCACACTTATACCCTTCTTCTTATCCTCTTCGATCTCTTTGATTACGGAGACAATCTCCTCATATGTCGAGTCCTCCTGCGAATTGTCATCAGACTTCGAGCTCTGTGAGCTCTCTTGTGTTGACATTTCTTCATCGCCATCGATGCTGTCTTTGGAGAACTTCTCAAGATCTTCACTGGATCTGCCAACAGGTGCTTGGCTTGACATCCAACTGTCGACTTTGTCCAACTGAAACTCATCCAAATTGGAGTCCTGCCGAAAGGCTCCTAGCGTTTTCGTCTTTGTCTTCACCACACGATGCTGGGGAGGCCGTTCACTTGATGAAGCCGATTTCGATCGTCTCTCCTTGCTGACCGAAGGCGGTCTATTGTTGGTCCTCTTCTTACTCGGGACAATGGGAGAAGAAGCTACCTTCAGGTAGTTGTTGATGACAGACTCGCTTGAAGCGGCATCTGGAGAGCTGGTTGGAAGCACAAGGTTTCTCTTAGTCTGCTTGTACATCTCAACCATTGAGTTCTTACTGTTCACCTCGGATAGGTTGTTCTGTTTCTCCAGACGGGTGTAATGGTTGAGTGGTGGCAGTGGTTCCATGTTGTTGAGTTGTTGGCTGGTCTTTGGCGGCTCCAAGTCTTGAAGAATATTCTTAACTATGGAAGAGCACTCTGAAGACTGCTGGCCAATTGCGTTTTTATACTGACGGATGACATCACTCTCTTGGGAGGGAGTTTCACGATTGTTGGACTTCTCTTGGAAACTCTTCTTTTCGACGGATTCCGTGGAACAAGACGGTTGATTTGGGTATTCACACTTTTTCGGAGAATCATGCACACTGGCAGTGGACGAGCTGCGTGTACTACACGAGCAGTTTTCCGAAGGGCACTTGGGGTATTCAAACGTCTCCGCTTGCACTTCGCTACTAGCACCAAAATGAACCGTCTTTTTGGCACCGTACGAGAAATAGGATTGCTTGTCGTTGTCACAGTCACTTAAGACGTCAATATCATGGGCATCTGATGATTTGCCAAAGGAGACCCTTCCAGGTAGATCAGGCTTCTTCGAATGCCAAAAATCGGACGATTGGCATGGCTTCTCTTTATACAAATTACAAAGGGATGACGAAGGATTCATCCTTTGCGGAAGTTGATGGATGGAAGATCTCGTCGATGTCGTGAAATCTCCTTCTTGACTGCTCACGTCTAGCGAATCTCTGCGACTTCTGCTCAAGTTATTGAAGCTGTTGCTCTTCTGCGTCGTACTCGCCTCTGAATGCTGGTCATCCGATTGATCCCGGCACAACCACGAACGTTTAATTGGCTCGTCTAGCAAGAGTTTCAATAGATTCGACGACGACACCGATAGGTACCGCTTCTAATGGAAAAATCATTTAACTATATACAAGGATACACAACACACGTTACGCAACTTTCACTCACATTTTTAACCAACTTTCCACTGCAATCGCCTTCTAGGTACTGCCCTCCACCGAAACCTCCTCGTGAGAACTTTGCATCCGCTGACTGGGGCCTCTTCAAAAATGGAGACGCACGCCCTCTGCGGAACACCGAAGCAGAACCAGGTCGTTGAAGGACTGACGTGTACTTAACATTCAACGACTTTGGCTTGTGTCTTGACACTAAATTAATCTGTGAATAGGTCACTAGTTGGAATTAGACTCTTCTGTAGACGGGACACTCTTACCTGGGATCCTTTTAAACTCAAATCCATACTAAAGAGACTTCAGTGTCTGTACTGTAGTTGTCGCTCTTTTATTGAGTGAATAGACAGATTAACATTCAGTTGTGTGTTGACACAGCTACTAACAAACTGGACTACTAAGTGCCAGACAGTTGGGTGTTTTCGAGGTCGTTTTTGTATAGTGGACTCACTCAAGCGTTTCGTATCGATCCAATGTTCAGGTTAAATGTAAACAACCCTGCCAGTAGTTGGCCACAACAATACACGAACTGCAAGTTGGTAGCTCTACAAAACAGAAGACAGGTGTTTTTTGTTATCAACCCTCAACGGCTGCCATAGAGAAATGGGATCCACCACAACACTCTTGTGCGTATTGTGCGCACATGGTGGAAATCACACTTTTGTTTTGATTATATTTCTTTCCTTGGTGCTAGGTTAGGGTGTTGGAAATTGAGGAAGGTTTCGAAAGTGATTGTGCATTTAAAGTTTCTTTGTTATTTTATTTAAGGGTTGAACATTGATTTTGGAAACATTTTTATTTATGAATACATTGTTTCGTGACTCATAGGTCATAGTCATGTTAACCCTCTGTTGTTATGCAAGTGTTGAGAAAAGATTATAGTAAAACAACAAGCAATGGTTGTTTTTCGTTACCTGGTTGGTCTATTCAACATGGTAAATTTTTGAGACATTTGTCACCTTTCGGTTAATAAACACCAGCAGGTTTTAACTACCCAAATGTGCACTGCCAGCGTTTCATTTTTTGTTGCATTCTTTTCAATATTTGCACACAAACTACCATCAGCTGTTCGTCCATTTTGAAATGATTTGGGACCATGCATAAAAAATTCAAGATTACAGGACCTATTTTTGTTCAGGGAACTTATACCTAAAATAAAAATAAATAAATAGGCGGCGCAACAGGCGGTAGACACCCTGGCCTAGCTTCTCGCAAACATTCGTTTGTGTGAGTTTCTATTTTTGGGACGAATGGAAGGGACCTACAATTTTATGCCGAGTCCGAACGGCTGAATTGAGAAGCTTTTTCAGGACAGTCATACTCTCGGATGTTTGTCAGACGTTCGCGAGAGGTGGCGCAGTAGAAAAAACATTAAGATGTAATTTGTGTTTTTCCGGGGATCGAACCTGGGATCCCTCGCACAGTAGTCCAGCACACTAACCACTGCGCTACTGCGCCCATAACTTATACCTACCTCTTCTAAATTGCTGAAGAAGTATCTTCGAATGTGATTTGTTCTATTTGGAGCAATGGCTTCATATTTACAGAGCATTTTCATGTCATTTTCTCGGCGACATGAAGGTCATCGCTATGTCTTCGTGTATCAAAGTTCGTTAAATCTAATCCCATAGAGTGCTTCGTCAAAAGTCAATGGCCAGAGAGTAGATATCGCTATCGCTATTCTTAACTTTGATTTGTTGAGTTTAATAAATTCTCCAAATTTTTACTGTCATGGCTTAGGCCACAAGGGCTTTTATTGAAAATAGTAGTTCTCTCCTCTATTATTTTATTAAGTGGGAGCTCTGCTCCTTTTTTGGCCAAAACGTCGGCCCGTCCACTAACATTAATATGTTAACAGTGTCCCTGTCTAGGTACCAAACATAATCTAACATAGTTCTGCGAGCATATGGCTATGAGCATTGTGCGGCAACTCCGGACTGGTTCAGCCTGATTTATCAATGTATAGATATGGCCATATTTTTTATTGGATATTGATCCCATCTCAAGTAGTTCCGCAGGTTTTAGTACAACCCAGAATATTTGGCCGGAACACATACCTATATATGTATGTAGATCTGTTTTTCTAGAGTATTCCTGAACCAGTACTTTCCATTTTATTCTCGAGACTTCATTCCTTTACAAATCTTCCCAATCATAGATAAAGCTAAATTTCACGGCCATTTTTTCGAGTCATTTAAATGACGCTTTGACGTAAAAATCGCGTCACAAAGCAGTCATTTAAATGTCGTTCTGTGTGATCGCCATTTTTGGAATAACATTTTCGGTGTCATTTAAATAACTAGGAAAATGGCGGAAAAAAATGGCCGTGTGATCGCTCTTCAATGACGCCTAGGACAAATGACTAAACTTTTTGGCTGTTGCGTCATTTATATGGCAGCCTCCAAAAAATGGCAAGGCTCGGAATTCTTGCCATGCCATTTTTCTATACGCAAATGACGAAGCATTTAATACCATATCTGTGCTTTCATTTTGATTTTTGTCTCGTGGCGAAAGGACGTGTTAGATTAGATTAGATTAGATATTAAGTCAGGAGAGCCTTCATTGGGCTCTGGCACTGCGGTCTCTCTAAAGGGGTCTATTGTGGGTCCTAGAGCAATATTTTTACTCCGAGACAGTCAGGAAGACAAGTATATGTATCTTTTCTGGGGGTATTTCAGCAAGATTTACTGAGAGTTATACCATAGGAGGGGGGGGGGGGGGGTTGGCCATTATTTGTGCCGGGCATTACCTTGGGATTTCTATTGTTACTTGCGAGTTTGGGTGCCCTACCTCGTTGAGAGGTTTTTGGTGGTGACTGAGGCAGTCAAATCTTATATAAGTTTACATCACCTGGTCGTCGGGTCAAGGTCAACAAATAATCGAATTGATTGGCTGTGACGAAGGACATAGCGATATAGTTCAGGTCCCTCTTCGCGCAATTCGAGTAGTAATCTAGTACAAAATCCACTCTTCTCGCGATGGCTCAACCACTTCTTTTGCCAAATATTCCGCTCGTCGCGTTGGCTCGTAATCAAGTCGTCTTCTTCCAGCACACATGCCGCTAAATACGCCGTCTCTGTAATTTCCACGATCACCCCAAAAGTTCTTTTTGACATTTTGTATTTATTATAATAATTTTTTTTCCTTTCACTTCTTTTCACGTATTCGCCGAGAGAAAAACACTAAATGATATAAGCTATATTTTTCCCATAGGACATTACCGAAAGATAAATGGCAGCAAATCGAAATAATAGGAAAGGTGACATTTGCCATTTTGATGAGGCAAGTCCGTGTGATCGCCATTTTTTGGCTCGTCATTTAAATGGCATTCCAACGGAAAATTCTAAATAACTCGCAGTGTTCGTCATTTGATTTTGGGACACAAATGACGATGATAGTCATTTCGTGTGATCGCCATTTTTCCAATGACGAATCGCTCTAATGCGACATTTTTTCCTGATGTCACAGCGCCATTTAAATGACTCAAAAAAATGGCCGTGTAATCGTAGCTTAGCATACACATTACTTAGAATGGTTCGTCAAAGTGAACCATAACCTTCATCGGCTTTGTCAGGGATGTTGAGGATAATTTCTTAAGAATATAGAGTTATGTGCTATAGATGGGTGGTTTTTAAAAGTCTTGCGTTAGTTCGTTAGTTGGAAACTTTATTTGTAAATAAATTAACACAGAGCAACCGTTATGGCAGTGCATCAGGCTCTTTGTGTACCCTGGTCAATTTATTCCGCGTAATACTTCTTGTTTGTAACTATAAGAATGGTTCTGCCTACCATTATGTATATAAAATTATAGCTAATGCATCAGTGTTGGTTTGAAGTCCCTATTTTTAGCCGCTAACTCCCTCTTGCAAATAAAGATAGCATTGTGATCGTAACGCGTACTTTTTCCTGATGTGAAGTCTCCAATTCAGCTTTTTATCTTGTACCGTACCAAAATAGCTTGAGCTATGCAAGAGGGAAAGCTGCACTCCATAGGCAGTTTGAAGGGTGGTATCTTGCAACTCGTGCTAAAGAGTCCGAGTTTTGTGTTTTTTTTTTTACATAAGTGCACTTTAGGTGGTGTACACAAATTCCCCTGATTCCGCATGTGATCATAACCGGAACCTATTTCGTAGGCATTTTTAGCGGTAATGCCGGACTACTGACCGAGTCTCAGTTTCGATACCCGGCGAAACGAAAATTACATCTTTAGGCTTTATCCATTGCTTTTTCTACTTCTGCGAACGTCTGAACAAAATCCGAGAGTATAACTGTGCAAGAAAATATTCGCCATATTTAAGTGTCCTGTGCTCCAAAT
Organism: Cheilosia soror; assembly: GCA_949372485.1. NCBI lineage: Eukaryota > Metazoa > Arthropoda > Insecta > Diptera > Syrphidae > Cheilosia > Cheilosia soror. Next base: position 84,612,144 of record OX443561.1, read on the forward strand.
TCGTTTCGCCCCGATGTAGTGGGTGGGCTCATCAGTAGACGAAACATCACATCTGGGCGAAACGCATTTGGAGCAAGGGACACTTAAATGTTTAACAATATTTAATGCTTACACTCCACAAATTGTATTAATTTCCTGAAGCCATTCTTGACTTGAAAAATGGGATCTCTACGTTATCCCCTTTTCCAGAATCCCTTATTGGACATAATCTCTCATTTTTGTTCTTCTCGAATATACCCCCATGCCCCCCTATTCGTATCTCACTTTTTAACATCATTTTAAGGTGTCGCGGCGACAGAAAATAACACCAAATCTAAAAATGGAGGATTTTGTCGCTGGGGATTTTCTCTTAGAGTCTTTTCGACTAAAGGGTTTCAGCACAAGGGATTTTGGAAAGGGGATTTTAGAAAAGTGATTTTGGAAAAGGAGATTTCATCACCAACCCGAAAAATGTTTGTATAGACAGTATAATAGACAATCCTAAGGCGGCTCTCAGACTGAGGCAACAAGCAATAAGCAACTATAGTTGCTATAGCAACTGCCAATAAGCAATCAGCAACATTTTTCGTTCGAGCGATATTTAGTTGCTTTGATGTGAAACCTCTAATTTAATTCAATGTAAAATAATTGTGAGCGATAATTTTGCATGTTTCCTATTGCCAGTTGCTTATTGAATGTTGCCTCAATGTGAGAGCCGACTTAATCACCATTCACATGAGACTTAAATCGCGAATAAGGTTTTTCATAGGTTTTCAGTGTATTGGATTCATAAATCCCTAGCATAGAGGCCCTAGGGCATCACAATGGATCTACATTCATCTAAGTGTGGCGCGTACAGGTTTCTCCTGTCTTGTCAACCCACTAAGCTAACCTAAATTACGATTAAGCGATATTACATTTAACTCTTCAACACCCTAAACACTTTTTACTTGCTAATTTTACCCACAAGGTTCCCGATTCTTGAGGAATTTCTGCACGAAGCTGCCTTTCAGCCTGTCTAGGATTCAAAGCCTCTTCAATAATTGCATTGGGGTCTTAAGAACTTTAGAATCCGTGAACCACGCTTCTTTCAAGGCTTCAAAACAACTTGCCGAATTTTCACATTAAATGCTGGGAAAGTTGACTTCGTATTTGTGAATACCGTCTAAACCTAATGTAGGTATAATAGAATCTTTTCTTTCTAATAATGACAATTTTATCTTGTTAAAACGAAAACTCTCAAATTTGTAGGGCTTACACTTGCAGAACTTTTTAACCATTTCATGTAAAAATATCCCTCTCATCCTGGCACCATTATTCTTGTACTTATTTTGAATGTGTTGCTGATTTTCTAAAAACTCCTATATGGTACTACCTTAGGCATTACCCTAATGCAATCGATGAGCATTCCCATATATTTATCCTTGTCACTGTTGTTGTTTTCTATATGAGACTAATGTGTCGCAGCATTGTAAACACGAAACTTTTTTTAGAATTTAAACTTTTATTAACGATTCTATTACTTTTTCTTTGTAACCGCAACTTGTTTGCCTCGAAAAAGTTGCTGATAATGACTTTTAAACGAGATCACCCATTAGTCATTCACAAAATAAAAATGACAACTTGAATGGCGGTGATTGTGCGATACTTTTAGAAAAAGACATGTAAGCCTACACCTACACGTATACTGTAATTAGTTACAGCAAAGTCGTTCAAGTCCATGTGTACCCGAGGGGCGTTTGGACCCAATTCTTATACTGTTTTTCCTTGTCACTTCTTTACCGCTCATTGGGTCTGCAGTCATCCTGAAAGATTGTAAAATGAGACGTCAGATTGTTTTTGCAAGTGATGAAAGTAGTAGGTATTTTCCTAGTGTTCCGTTTATTAAGTGACATAGGCTTGTGCAGTGATACGTGTAGTGAGATCTATTGTTTGAAACTACATATATGTTAAACAGTGTAGAAACTCAAAAACTTGTAGCGACAAGATGCAATATATTTTTTATAATGATTTAGCTAACGCAGTTGTTAGACAATTAATAGTATTTGGTCTCAAACCTAACTCTGATCCTAACTTTAGATATGTACATAAAAAGAAAATATGAACAAGATTTAAATATGTTTTCCATTTTTTGTTTCGTTCGAAATTAATGTCCAACGAGCTAAGAAGTTTCACTAATTATCCATTCAAGAAACTCTTCAAATACTCGATTAAAAACTCCCCAAACAATTCCTCAAAAGTGCCCATAAAAACTCGCCGAAATTTATTTAATTAAAAACCTAAAAAAAACGCTCTGAAAACGTAAAAAAAAAACCCTAAATCATCTAAGAATTTCCCAAAATCACCCCATAAATTTAAAACAAAATACGCCCTGATAAAACCGCAAAAAAAGGCCAGAAATTTTCCCCGGAAAACACACATGAAAACATCTCCATAATAATAGTCAACAAAAAAAATATTTTTTTTTATATCGCAAATAATTTCATGTGATTCGTGTTCTATGTGCTAGAAATATTGCAGAAAGCCAAATAAAATATTTCTATCACGTCACAATTTTGTGATATATCAATATTTATTTTCTTACTATTTTAACAATTTTCATTTTTAAATTACACATTTATATTGGACTAAAAAAATTCCTTCTTCACTTTTTTCGTTTTTCGATGGTACTCTATGTTTGGGTTTCCCTAATTAATAACCAACAGTAGTCTGCCAGCATCGCAGGGTTACATTGTCCTTGATATCGTTTTTCAATGACAGCTATATCTTGAATCTTGGTGGAATCGCTCCCCGTGTTCAAAGACACGTTGCATTTAATTTTATAAAAAGCTTGCAAAAATTTGTCAACAAGGTCAACATATTGCGGGGATTTATGATTCTCTAAAAAGCTTTCAGTGACTGCAACAAACGATGGCCAGGCTTCCTTTTCTACGTCATTTAAGTATGAAGTTAATTCGGGATCTTTTATTACCAGGAAACGGATTTTGTTGATGTAAAAAATTAAAAAAGGCAAAACTAAGCTTTTTTTTAAATCTTATACCGTACAACCAGAAACATTTGGCAACGAACCCCTGCGATTGGCCCTCAGGAAAGCTTTGAAAGATCTAAAGAGAGGACATGGGCAAAGACAAGTGGAGCCCAGTTAAAATACCTTTTGTCATCGACTGCAATATTTGAAGCCAATTTTAAGTTTTCAGCGCCATTTAATATATTATTTACTTATTGGATGGTCTTGAGTCCTTTATTGCAGAAAAGGCGGCGTTCGCCTTCAGCAGCTGATCCTTTTGCTTTTTGCAATTTCTCATCGATCCCATTCAAAATATTTAAAATATCTCCAATCATTTGCACAGATTATAAGTCTAAAATGTACATCTACCATTAAATAAGTTTAAAAAAATAAGTTTTTCGGAATTTAATATTCTACCAGTTTTAGACGTAGTATAAGAAAAATAATATTTTTGGGGTAATAGGAGTGAGTGTGCCTACAAAATATACTACATACTTTTTACGATATTTTTTTAGTGTTGACTAGTGAATTGAACCCAGAAAAACACAAAAAAATCATCCCGAAAAACACCCAAAACGGAGCTAGATTAGGGTAGGTGGCTGTCATAAAGGGGTCTTAGACCAAAGAATTCATCCGATGTTGTTTGGCTCTCATTTTTTTTTCTAAATGAAAAACTTCGATTCTGTTTTTTGATTATGTTTATGTGAACCTTTAGAATTTTATGGTCAAGTCGAGAAGATGATATCGGCCAAATGGGCGCCGTCACAATTGATTGCCATACGGGCTCGTTTTATGACATTTTTCATCACTTCGGCGAGAACTTCGGGCGACAGATTATCGCACTCGTGTCGAATGTTGTCCTTGAGGGCTTCTAGGGTCTCGGGCTTGTTCACGTAAACACGGGACTTCAGAAAACCCCACAAAAAAAAATCTGGAACGGTTAAATCGGGCGATCTTGCGGGCCAGTGCAAATCGCGAAAACGTGAGATGAGGCGACCCGGGAACACCGCCTTCAGAATATCGGTTGTGGCTCGCGCAGTGTGTGCCGGTGCTCCGTCCTGTTGGAACCACATGTCCTCCAGTCCTAATTCGTCCAATTGCGGCAGAAAAAACTCCATTACATAACATGGATCTATAGCCATTTTTTTTTTTGACCAGCGGCAAAAAAATGGCCCGATGACTCATCCAGCATGCAGTAACTTTGAGCGGGTGTAATGGCTCCTCGTGCATTACTCGTGGATTTTCGGTGCCCCAGAAGCGATAGTTTTGCTTGTTCACGTACCCGCTGAGGTGGAAATGAGCCTCATCGCTCATTATGATTTTGGTCGAATATTAGTCCACATCGTCCTCGAGATTGAGATGGCTTGGGCGTAGGTTACACGCGTTTGGCGGTCGACAGGCAGCAGCTGATGCACGGACTGGACTTTGTAGGGGAACATGTGCAAGTTTTTGACCAAAATTCGCCTTAGGGACGACCGGCTGATGGCTAATTGCGAGGCACGGCCGCAGCGTCTGGTCGATGTTTCCGGCGACAGCTCGACATCCTCGGCAACAGCGCCGATATTCTCGGCACAACGGGCGCTCCGGGGCAACGTCTCGTGTCGTGTGGTCCCATTCTCTTCAAGATTGGTGGCCAAACGGCGCAGTGTTTGCGCTGTCGGTGTCGGACGGCCGGGGAATCGGCGACGGAATTCGCGCTGCGCCAACACGACAGACGAATTGTTACGCAAAAAAATAGACACGATTATTCCGCGTTCCTGGGGAGTGTATCGCTCCATGGCTTGTTCACTTGTATTCTACATCTGTCTAGTCTACAAATGTCAAAACAGATTTGACATTGGCGGCCATTTGCAAAAATAAGAGCATCTTCCAATAGGGTGATCTCTTTTGGCCCACCTTGTGCTACAAGTGGGGAGAGGAAAAGTAGTCAAGGAAAACTAGACGGACATTACAGGTTGGAACTGTATTCCTACCTGCAAATTTCTTTTTTAAGAGATATCCTTCTGTATCTTACCTTGTTAAGAGGTCCTTGCAGTATTTGAAGGAAGCAGTACAATTTTATGAAGTTAGCACCTCCTATGGCGATTTGTCTTCGGGTAAAAACGAATGGTGACCGTAGCAGTCTGCCCCCTGTCTATTGCCTCTGACAGTAGGTTAGGTTAGGTTAGGTTAGGTAAGGTGGCTGTCCCAAAGGGGACACACTTAGACCATAGTTTAGGTCCATTGTGATACCACAGAAGGGGGGGGGGGGAGGCGGCCAGAACGGGCGTTACCCTGGGAATTCTTTTGCTACTTGCGAATTTGGGTTTCCTACCTGGTTAAGAGGTTGTTGGTAGTGACTGAGGCAGTCGGAGCTTTTGAAATTTTTCATCACCTGGTTACGGCTTGGTCTTCGGGTCAAGGTGGAGAGCAGCCATAACGGTCTGCCCCCTGCCTATTGCCTCTGACGGGGTCCTCTAACTATCGAGGTGGGATTGGTTGGTGTGATCAGCTCCTCCATTTGGCGGTTGGTCTTCAGGAACAGACAGAGGGTGACCGAAACAGTCTAACCCCCTGCTAGTATCCTCTGACAGTTCGTTACTAAGGAGGGTGACTGGTGCAGATATGATAAGAAAGACTGCGGCAAGAGGAATCGACAAAAGGTGACCGAAACAGTCTAACCCTCTGCCTATCCCCTCTGACGGAGTCTGAAAGTTCTACGTGTGAAGGTAAATTTGACTGGCGTGGTCAGCTCTTCCCTTTGGCGGTTAGTCTTCAGAAACAGGCAGAGGGTGACCGAAACAGTCTAACCCCCCGCTAGTAGCCTCTGACAGTCCGTTCCTAAGGAGGGTGGCTGGTGCAGATCAGATAAGAAAGACTGCGGCAGGAGGAATCGACCAAAGGTGACCGAAACAGTCTAACCCTCTGCCTATCCCCCCTGACGGAGTCTGAAAGTTCATCGTGTGAAGGTAAAATAAAATTTGACCGGCGTGGCCAGCTCTTCCCTTTGGCGGTCAGTCTTCAGAAACAGACAGAGGGTGACCGAAACAGTCTAACCCCCCGTTAGTAGCCTCTGACAGTCCGTTACTAAGGAGGGTGGCTGGTGCAGATCAGATACGAAAGACTGCGGCAAGAAGGATCGACAAAAGGTGACCGAAACAGTCTAACCCTCTGCCTATCCCCTATGCCGGAATCTGAAAGTTCTATGTGTGGAGGTAAAATTTTGACTGGCGTGGTCAGCTCTTCCCTTTGGCGGTTAGTCTTCAGAAACAGACAGAGGGTGACCGAAACAGTCTAACCCCCCGCTAGTAGCCTCTGACAGTCCGTTAATAAGGAGGGTGGCTGATACAAATCAGATAAGAGAGACTGCGGTAGGGGAGAGCGACGAAGGGTGACCGAAAACAGTCTAACCCCCCGCCTGTCTCCTCTGACGGAGTCTGAAGATTCGACGTGTGAAGGTGGAAATTTACTGACATGGTCAGCACTTCCCATTGGCGGTTTAGTTTTCAGAAACACACGAAAATGGGTGAGATGTGTGTTGCTAATCAATGAAGCCAATTCGACTTTGTAACAAACTTGCTGATGCCGCAAATATCGGAACGGGACAAATCGCTCAGGTCCTCAAAGAAGTAAGCCCCTAAGGTAGCCATGCGTAAGGTGGCTAGAGCTGGGCAGGAGCAGAGGAGGTGAATGGTGGTCTCCTCTTCCTCCTCGTCCATGCAGCTTCTGCAGAAATCGTTGTAGGGTGCTCCCATTCTACGAGCGTGTCTACCTATCAGACAGTGTCCTGTTATTATTCCTACGACGGAGCTAATTTTGCTTCTATTGATACAAAGGAGTTGTTTAGTTCTTCTGACATCTAATTTTGGCCAGATTTGTCTGGATGTTATACAGGTGTTAATACTGTTCCATCTATTGTTGGTCCATCTCGTTCTCTCGATGCCACCCTCTCTTACGAATATGTTTGAACTTATTTTATCAGGATCTTTTCTAGAAAATGACAAAATACACACAACCCATTAGTCTATAATACAGACGAAAAAACAATCTATCAATAAATGGGTTTGATCCTAATCGATACATTATGTCATCTAGAACTATTCGCCATTTTAAATAATCAGTTGGTTAAACGCATTATTTTGTATTTAAATTTTTGACATCTTAATCTGCAGAACAAGAAACATCAACAACACTTAATCATAGGGCACGGTAGTGCTCCAGCCAAGTTCTCTAGAAAAGGCACTTACTCTTTTTACAGGAACAAACTCAGGCTGTTTTCGACCCTCCTCTAACTTCGGAACCAATTGAGCCAGACAGTTCAAACTTGTAACATTTACCAAGCTCATTAAGGTCCCCCTCACCAATTTTAATCTCTATAGCTTTAGTGGTTCTCAACATACAAGATACAACTTACAACCTATCAATTTTTTTTAACATTTAACCTTCTTAAATTTGGCGTACATTTAGATCTCATTACTTTTCGTGGCTGACTAGTTACGCACCTAAACTTCGCTCTTTTTTTACATTTATGTTTTTGGTGTGATTGAGATAATTGGATTTTTGTTAACCTGGCTTATCTATCAGGAAATAATTCGACATTGCCAAACTAATTTCCTCTTTCATATTTATAACCTCTAATTTGATGTGTTTCCATCAGAACGTTTACAACCCCAAAAGTGAATGACACCCACGGGCAATAAAATAAATCAAAACGAAATATTTATCTCTTGTTTACAATTCCATTAAAACTACTCCCGTCCTATGCTTTGTCACCCCAATCGTGTTTCGCAGTTCCACTCCCTAGTCAAGTTTACTGCCCTTTAACTCACCGCGCCCATAATCCGAAATATACATGCGTGATAATTGTCAGCCTAAAAAAAAAACAACGTTTCCCAATTAGCTTCGATTTGACTGACATTCCGATCGAGGAAAAAGTGGCAAACTTTGGTAGCGGTAGGTATACATGTGATCACAACACGGATCCGATTAAATAATTTTATTTTTCTTTCATCAATCAAAGGCTCACGAAGTCACCTGTTGCTGTTCATCATAAATCGTTCATGACACCTTTCAATAAATCAATTAAAAAACACTCGAACGAACAATAATTTTGCACATTGATCGACATTCTTGAAAATTAAAAAAAAAACCAAAACCGTAACGAAAAGTATGACAGAAGAAAAGTGAAAACGTCAATTATCGTTGTTCATCTCATTATCAAAAAGAGCAGCAATTACTCATACAGTTCATTTATTTGTCATTAAGAAAGAATCATTTTCACATTTTTTTTTTTTTTGACAGCTATGGCATTTCACAAATTAAATAATAATAAACAGTATTTACAATCAACAACAAATAAACGAATTATTGGCAAAAGGAAAAAAGAAAAAAAAACTCAACAATAACACAAATTAATTAATAACAGTATTTAAAAATAGGAATTTAAGCTTGTGCGCAGGCACCAACAGAAAAAAAAGAAACTCGCTCAAGCAACAGGCGTCTCGCTGTCAAGTCGCAAAGTGGGTGTTACTTCTAGATTGTCTTTGGTTATGTCGAACTTTAGTTTGGCCATGTCCTCAATGAACTGTTGGTCTTTGTCTGCTGGCTCGACCTCCTTGGTGACGACTATCGTGTCTGGGTAGTTGTTGGGTTCGTTTGATAGTTCTTTTGCGACCGAAGTTATTGGTTTTGGCACAAAGTTGACATCCACTGGGGCAGAAGTCGTGCTGTCAAGGCCGTTTTCTTCTTGATGACTGTCACCATTTTGAATGCCATTTGTAACAGCATTCTGGTCGCCATTTGTAACAGCATTCTGGTCGCCATTTGTAACCACATTTTGGTCGCCATTTTCGGCGATATGGGTGCCATTTTGAACCGGTTCTTCCGCAGCCACTGATGGGACGGAAATCTCTTCAGGTACACTTTGTACAACCTCCTCTACGAGAGCCTTGGCAGCTTGAACAACTTCCGTATCCTTTTCGCCTGTTCCATTGCACTCAATTAGATCCGTTGCAACCTCAGTCTTGCTATTTTCTAGCACCGGCTCCGTAGGCTTTGCATCGACCACCTCCAAAACTGCAGCCTGCTGGATTTTTGGACTTTGGGTGACTGGCAATTCAAAGGTCTTGGTAGTGGTTGGCGACATCATAACATGTGTAAAGTAGCCGCTCTTACGATTCTCAAAGTCCAAGTTGCTCTCCTTGGCTAGGCGTTCAGCGATCCGCCTCTGAGCCTTGATGAACTCGGGCTCATTGTCCTCAACTGCCTTGTCATTGACCTCTGGAAGCTTTATCCGCCTCAGAACCACCCTTTTGACCTCATCGTCTTGCGCTGGCTTATCGTTCGCCTCTGGCAGCTTTGTCTTTCTCAGGACCACTGTATGTGCCTCGTTTTGAGTGGAAATATTCAAATTAGACGGCTTCACATATCCATTGAGAGTTGTGCTCTTAAGGACCATCTGAGGCGCTTCGGTGTTAACCGGCGTTGGCGGGGTCAGGGAGTCTACCCTTGACTTAGATCGGTTGATGGTGAAGTTTGGTTTGCCATGATTCAACATAAGTTTCGTTGACGGCGATGGCGACTTCTCGGAGATGTTCAATCCCGGTCGGAGAATCAGTTTTGGCTTAATGTCAGACATTTTTGTATAGGTGGTGTTGGTGTCTGTAAAGAAAAAGCAAACGATGACATCACAAATCGTCGTGATAGGAATTTGTTATAATGTGAATGATAAGTTGGGCGGCTTAGGTGTCGTTAATTCACCGAAAGCCGCTGTCAAGTGACTTGTCGATGGGTGCTGTTATCTTTAAGGAATTCATTACAATCAATGGCGGGGGCGGGAGGAACATACTGCATTCAACTGGCAACTGGCTTCATTATTCATTCTGTGCCGGGTAGCGCAGAAACTCCGCGAAACCAATTGCCAATTACTTAATCATTTGATATTGTATTTACTTTGAATGTTGACATGCAATGTCAGCAGGCATTCATCAAATATGCACGTGAGACAAGCGGCCTGGTGTGTGACGTGATTACACTTTTATCTTATAGCCATGAACTGGACATGCGTGGGGAAAATGAAGGTAGCTTGGACGCATCACAAGTGGTGTGCCATTATGGGGAGTTAAAAACAAAAGTGTTGATGGCTCAATTTGAGGTGTTATGCACGAATAATTCAGTTCAATCGCAATGACGTGGAATTATTACTGCAATCTTAGATGTTTTTTATAGTCTTGCATAAGGCAGTCATATCCAATGGCGATTGATATCGCACACATCTAATCAGCTACGAAGAGTGCGATTAGATTGGGACTAAGTGTCACGCAAACAAAAGGTATTAAGCCAAATTTAGTCGATCTCGACTATATTTGGGACTATAGAGGGTGTACAATCACAGAAAATAAATTTTCGATTATTCAATGTACAATGTGGCGCAAATGTTGTCACCCGATGTTCCTTGGCTGGAACTTTTTTTTATGAATGAAAAACCTTGCTTGTGCATTCAGATGTTGTTTATTTGATTTTGTTTATTTAAATATGTTTCTATAAAGTCGGGAAAATTATATCGGCTAAGTGGCCGCCGCGCCAGAAATGATGACCAGTCGGGCCCGATTTATATCATGTCCCATCACTCTTGCTGCCAGAACTTCCGGTGATAGGTCATCGCAGTCTTGACGGATATTCTCTTTGAGGGCTTTAAGAGTCTGAGGATTGTTGGCATAGATTTGTGACTTCTAAAAAACCCCACAAGAAAAAGTCCACAGAGATGGAAATAGGAAACGTCGCTCATGGTTATTTTCGATGAAAGGTGTCTGCCTCGTCAAGATTCAGAATGGCTTGAGCATAGGTTACACGCGCTTTCCGCCGACAGCTAACAGTTGATACATTGTCTGCACTTTGTATATATAAGCTGTTGGCCGACAAGCGCGTGTAACCTATGCTCAAGCTATTCTGAATCTTGACGAGGAAGACAACTATGTGAATTTCTTCTTAGGTAAAGGGTCCGCCATCTAACGTTTTTTTTTTCAACTAGTGCTTATTTCGCGAATGGTAACACTTAGCTCATGTCTGATTTGACAGATAATTAGTTTTATCCTTCCGCTGAACAAATATGGTTGTGTATACGCTTGAACAACGCTGGGAAATATTGCGACATTACTTTGAAAATCATGGTAATGTAGCAGTATGTGTGCGAAAATTGCGTACGGATTTTGGAAGAAGAGAAGCACCGTCAGCTCCGTATGTTGGTTATCTTGTGAATAAAGTGAAAGAAACTGGCATCCTCATCGATAAACCAAAGCGTGAAAAGCCAAAAACAGTGCGTACACCCGAGAAAAAACTGTTTGGTGCGGATTTTGGTCCAGAGGCATAATTGGGCCATTTTTCTTCGAAAATTAGCAAGGAGTGGCCGTTACAGTCAATGGCGATCGTTATCCGGCCATGTTGAACGAATTTTTGTTCACAAAAATTGAAGAGGAGGATATTGGCAACATTTTGTTTCAACAGGACGGCGCTACGTGCCACACAGCCGAATCTACACTCGATGTTTTGTGCCCTGTTTTTGAAGATCGCATTATCAGCCGCAGAGCTGATGTCGTTTGACCACCGCGGAGCTGCGATTTGACACCGTTGGACTATGATTTGTGGGGTGCCGTTAAAGATAAGTGTTACGCCGACATGCCAGAGACAATTGACGCTTTAAAGGACAATATTCATGAAGCCATTGGTGAAATACAGCTGCACACAATCGATAATGTGCTTAAAAATTGGACTGATCGTGTATAGGCTACTGCATGGCCAGCCGAGGCAGCCATTTGAATGAAATTATTTTCCATTATTAACCGGAAGGATTGTACTTTCAAATAAAAAAAGAAATTTGAGAAAATATTCAGTAGTTTTTTTTATAGCATTTTCAAAAAAAAAAAATTATTTGGCGGACCCTTTATATAAAATAGAGCATAGGTACAATCTTTGACCGAAATTCTCTGTAAGACCGCCAAACGATGCCCAATTGCTTGGCACGTAGCTTGTCCGATACAGCAGAACTGGTCATCCTTCTAGGCGACCGGCTAAACGTCGCTTGCTGCGGGGACGAAGAGTTTCATGAGGACACACCTCATTTCCTCTATCACTACCTGAGTCTCTGTCACTTGAGGAACAGAACACTTGGAAGTCATTACTTCTATGACCTACAAGAACTTTCTGATGTCTCACATTTTGATCTTTACCAGTTTTTGAGGATATCAGGATGGCTGGACGGTGTCGAGTAATCACTAGAAGAAGGGACATGAGTGTAACCATCCCAAAATCAACTGGTTAACCCCCATTTAAAAGGGCATTACAATGGGTACACAAGGACCAAAGTGTGGCACAACAGGATGTACCCTGCTTTGCAAACCCGTAAACCTAACTAAAGTCTTGTTGACATGTAATCTGCTTACTTCACAAATTTCAAAGTAGAATTGACATTTACCGCATTTTGCAAAAATTATAGCATCTTTCTATAGGGTACTGACTTTTGCACTACCTTCTATAAACCGGAGCGTTTGGGCAGCAAAAATTCAAGTCTGGCTTACTGCTTTGCATGGACTTTGGCAATTTTTATAAACTATCGGTGATAGCCTTTTTTAATATTTTTTTAAATATTAAGCGTTTCACGAGTGATGGAAGGAGCAATGCCGAGTTTTCCTGTAGGATTGGTCAGGCTGGATCGATTTTGAGACAGCTTGGTCATTCTGTTATCAGGAGGACTGAACTTGGTGTCAGAGTTAAGTTGTCAGTCTTTAATTCGGTGTTTGTTCCAACTCTTACCTATGGTCATGAGGTTTGGGTAATGACCGAAAGAATAAGATCGCGAATACAAGCTGCCGAAATGAGATTTCTCCGTAGTATTGCTGGTGTGACCCGTAGAGATCGCATCAGAAATACCAGAATACGTGAGGAACTCAATGTCGAGCAGCTACTTCTCCGGACGGAGCGATCCATGCTTCGGTGGTTTTGGTCATGTTAAACGCATGTCCCCGACCAGGATTCCACGACGTGCTATGGAATCCGTACCATCGGGCAGGCGTCCCCTAGGTAGACCCAGGATGAGATGGTTAGATCAAGTCCATAATCTCTCCTCTACCCGTATGGGGATTGCCCTTGATGATTTAGAGTCGATGGCGGAGGATCGAGAGCTATGGAGGGTCCACTTGAGCAACCTACACCCGCGACCCACTTAATGGACAAGCGGACCATTGAAATTGAATGAAAATGATGAATGAATGATAAGCGTTGGAGAATATTTTTCACATCAGTATCACTCAAAGTTATATAAATATCTACACAGAGACAACGTTTTTTTTAGTTACGCACTTCTCATAAGATCAGCATTGAACTTGCAACCGTGTGTTACAGAAATGGGTAACACTTGTAGGAATTCACTTGTTCTACAGAAACTTGTAGCACTGTGTTGAAGTTTGAAGGTCTCTGGTCGTTCATTATTAAACTGTCTGTGTAGCTTTTTATAGGTTTGGAGAACAGTCTATGCATTAACCCACGGAGCCATTGCGACGTAAGTGTCTTAATTATTAAATAAATAGTCGTGCGGAACTGTTCCATAAGACTTTAGTTTTCACTTCACTTGGAAATGTCAAAAATAGTGCCGTTTGTCAACTCACTCTTTTGTGCTTTGTGTAAATCTGCTTAGCCCGCAGACATTCGAGATCTTTTTCTATTTTGCTCTTCGTAGACGTCATTTTAGCGATATCTTTATGTTTCTCATAGGAATATCTACTAACACTGACAGCCAGTGAAATGTGATTTTGAAACATTTCTGAGAAAAAAAACATTAATTTCTTAATGCCCAAAACACATCTGCATAATTCACTGCGCAGCAAGATTAGAATACGCACTCTGCACCGACCGCAGCACTGCAACATGTCTCTATTTATAAATCCACTGCACAGCAACGCTGATAATTAAATTAAATATACTTAGCAGCACTGAATTTTTAAATAGAGCTGCTTATACAAAATATCAGCGAAATGAAATTCATCGGGTATGTTGTTGGCTTAATTGGTGGGTGTCGGGCGAGGCGGTGTCAGTGTCATTCGGATTTGGCCAGTGGTGGCAATCAGAAGCCGCTGTTAGGTATTATAGGGACAATGTCCAGTTGTATGGCAATCAGTGGCAGGGTTCGTTTGTGTAAAGTTCGTAGCTGTGACTCTTTCACAAATTTGAAACCTGTCCTGCAGTGCCGCTTGCATCCAAATGGCTGCATTGAGAAGAACCTCGTGACAAAACCTAGAAGACGTTTGTCTAAAGTTTACTCAACAAATTTACTTCGCACCAGACTACTTCTCTATTCAATAAAATATTCGCTTAACTTTGGAAAATTATCTAATTCCATGATTGGATTGCATAATCTCTCTATTGATGTTTCTACTTGACACTAATAATAAATTTATTGAGTTCAAAATTTCCGAAATGTCATAGTTGCATTCAGGTAGTTAAAATAAAACCCATTTATACCTACAACCAATACATTTTCAGTTTATTGCATTCGTTATCATCTAATTTATACCGAGGAAGTCACATGCCCAAGTTTCGGGCAACAAATTAAAGAGTTTTGCATAGAATCACCATCAAACCGGATAAATTTAACCAACAAAAAGATTAGCAATGCAAATATCTACATATCTGCAGATATTCACATTCAAAACAAGGAAGTAACAAGAAATAATTGCCTCAAATCAATCCCTTTTAAATTGATCAGTTGATTTGTCAAACTGTCGAAATTCATGTAATAATCAAACTTACATTAACCTTGTTCTGTCCGATTTTAGGGCATTTGCACTTGTAGCTATGGCTAACTACAAACAAAAGCCTCGCCCAAGGTAACAACAACAAGAGAGTCAGCAATAAAATGAGATAAATAAAAATAAAAAAAAATAAAAATAAACACAAAATGCTACTTACAAGAGAGAACGGAATTAAAACGCTTTTGGCCCTAGGCGGTTGGCTTAGATAAGGTATACAATGTATACTGGTAGGTGAGGTTGAAATGAAAGTGGCCAAACGAATGTGAGTACCTACGACAATGACCTCATCAACACTTAATGAATACATTATGATCATAATTTGATTGCTTTTTAAATTACAAGTGCAAGTTGTGGGTCTCCTTTGGTGTTGTCCCTCGATTTTCATAAAAAAAAATAATTGTTTGCCAATACATTGTGTAACACAAGCTCATGTGCCAAAATCTACCGCATTACTATTCGGAAATCGGAAGCGAAGAATCTGAAAGGTTGTCATCGTTCGGCCCACATTCTTATAAGCGATGATGTCAGCTAAACCAAAAATTGGAAAAGAAGTCGTAGTACCCACCAACTTTCAAAACGACTTTTGTTTTCATTATGAGTATAGTCACTATCGCCGAAGATTTCATATGACGTTTCGGGATAAAAGGTGTGCACCTACCAGAGGTAGGTATGGGTTCCTATCTAAGTGAAAGAGAATGTCAATTGTCATGACAAATAATCACTTTTAATATTCACATATTGGTCCTTATAAAAAATAATCCAAATTGTCGCTGTATCAAAATCAGCTGTTATAGTTCACAATAGCGAATATCTAAATGTCAGTCAATAATTCAACTTTTATTAAAATTGATTTATTACAACGAAACCTTCAAAGTACCCTAGCTGCACCTAATAAAATTCGACTTGAGGAGTGACTTTACGGATTTCTATTACTAATGGGCTATTATGCGGTTCTAATAATTTTTACGAGCTCACAGTAGCGAATTTTGCCATAAAAAATAATCTATTGTGACCCACAATAAACTTAAGGTTAATGTTAAAAATGATTATTAAGGGTCATTGTAAATACATCAGATCTGATACCTACTTGTGTTTTTAAAGCTTTTGCGCTGAACTATTATTAGATATAGGAAGACTGTATAATTTTTGCAAATGGCGGCAAATGTCAATTCTATTTTGATATTTGTGAAGTAAGCGCTTTACACGTCAACAAGACCTGAATCGCTTTACTCCTAAAGAACGCAGAATAATTGTTTCGATTTTTATGCGGAATAATTCGACTATATGTTGGCGCAGCGTGAATTTCGGCGTAGATTTTTCGATTGTCCATCATAAGGTTTAGCCGTTCGCCTAGAAGAGTAAGGTATAACAAGAGATGCTGGCAGGTCCTGTCGGCCGCGTAGCAGCCGTTCTGCTGAGAATATCGCAGTTGTGGCTGAAGATGTCACAGGGGACCCCAAATATCGACCAGACGACGTGTCAAGCAAGTTCACTTACAAGGTGCATAGTATACTATTAAATTAATTTTCTTTTATTTTTTATTTCATTTTATTTATTTTCGGGCGACATTGTTTTAATTTTTTTTTTTGTATTGGACAAATCTTCACAGAAGCACTCTAGGGCCAATACCTAAATTGTCTGTAAGTTTGATCTCAATCGATTCGGTGGTTTTCGAAATATACGACTTTGAGGACTTTTTTATGAGCGGTGCCACGCCCCTTTGTCCGATTTCGACCAATCTTCACAAGAGCACTCTACTGCCAATACCTAAGTTTATCTGTAAGTTTGAGCTCAATCGATTCTGTGGTTTTCGAGATATACGTTTTCGAATGTTTTTTTTTGTATGGGAGGTGCCACGCCCCTTTGTCTAATTTTGACCAATCTTCACAGCACTCCACGGCCAATACCTAAGACAATCTGTAAGTTTGAGCTCAATCGATTCTGTGGTTTTCGAGATATATATATGATTTTGATTTTTTTGTATGGGCGGTGTCACGCCCCTTTGTCCGATTTTGAATTTGTTTAGCCTATCACCCAATCACCGTAATTACCGACATTTAAAAAAAATCAACAAAATCGGTTGAAAATTACGGGCGACAGAGGGAAACAGTTTTTTCCACTTTGTTTTATATAGGTACATAAAGAGATTAATTCATTAATTAATTAATGTGTAGATATATTAGCTGTTAGCTGTCGATATTCTGGTGACTGCATATCCGGGTAGCCTAATCTCTCGTTTTGGCGATTTGCACGATATCGCGATAGGTCCTCGTATTCTTGAGGAATATTGTCTTTAGGAGCTTCAAGAATAGGCTTGTTGACATAGACTCGTGACTAAAAAAAACCATAACCGTACCAAACTTCTTTTTATGTTTTTTTTATGGTTTTCACTTAAAAAAAAAACCATAACCCTTCCAGACTTATTTTTACGGTTTTTTTTAAGTCACGAGTCTATGTCAACAAGCCTCAGACTCTCAAAGACAATATCCCTCAAAAGTGCGAGGACCTATCGCCGGAAGTTCTGGCAAGAGTCATGGAAAATGCTTTAAATCGAACCCGAATGATCATTCATTCTGGCGGCTTCCACTTCCACTTTTCTTGACTTAATGGAAAGAAGTTTAAGACATCAAATAAACATAGCCCAAAAGCATTAGCCAACGTTTTTCATTCATAATAAAAAATACAGCCAAAGAACATCGGCTGACATCGCACAACCTGTTAAATACAGTATACTAACTCACAATGACGAAATTTCGAAAAAGTTGAAAAAAAATTAAATTGGAAATATTTAAGGTTAAGTTTCAGAATAATAAGGCCCACTGTGAGTTCATTTGTTAAGAAAAGCTGAACTTAAAATGAGTACCGCGGAAAGTTGTTGGATCGTACCTACCAATACGTCATCAACTTAAATAGAGTCACAATAGATAATTTTATACGGAAATCTTCGCCATTGTGAGTTCATAAAATTTAACACTAAAAATGATTATTAGTGCGGTTAAGTTTCGTAGCATAGCACAATAAATCCCTTTTAACCTGTCGTCTTAAAACTCACCGAGTTTTGAATTAAAACTACCCATTAGGTCACATTTTCAGTTACAGAAAATCCCCGAGTAACGAATAATAAACAAGTATCACGAGTTTAAATTTGAATATCAGAATGTTGCAGTTTTATCTAGCTGTAGTCTAGCCTATAATAGTTATGTGCCACATTATCAATGCATATCAGGGGAATATAAAAATACCCAAGAATGATTATATACACCCATGCTTACATAACTAAATCTATAACACTTTCCAGATGGGGTGGGGAACACCCTTGAATACAGATAAAGACTACATTAATAATGTTCTCCCTGGTAATAACGGCTATAAGCAAGAAATGAAAACGTCTGAGTATAGCATTCTAGTCAAAGTCATTTTAAACTTTAAATCAGCAAAACGATCCATCAAAAATCAACCAACCAACTATTTGATGTATCGATTATTGGAGTAATTTCTTGGCCTTCAAAGTTTGACTTTGAACTGGTGTTACCTACTTTAGAAAACAGCTTCATTCCCTTATCGAACTAAAATGCCAGTGTTCCTATTTACAAGGTTTTTTTTTACTTTTAAGGTTTCTGTCTAATGCGTCAGCGTTAATTTTCCTATGAATGGGACGTTATGAAGTTGGAAAATGTTTCCTCAAAGTCGAGTAAAACCCATGTTTTGAGCTTTTCTTGATAACACAGTAGGTATAATAAGTTCCACAATGTGATAATTTTATTATAATTTTTAACGACAAATAATGGCTTATCCATTTTCAGGTTCAGAAAGTAAAATAAAAAGAAAGCACACAGAAATGATTAATTTTCTTTCTTTGACTTTGCTTTGCCATTCAATTTAAAATACCGCGTGCAAAACTCAATCGTATCAGTAGGTAGCTTAGCTAATACAAAAAGAACTAATTGTTGTATGATGACCGTTACAGTAGAACAATTATTACGTATGAAGCTATTATCAAAAATTCGTCTGCATATAGTTTTCTCAATTCGCATAAAATTCCTCTAAATGTTCGTATTTTGTTCTTTTTCGTTCGATTCGCTGGCGATTCTTATACATATTGACATTCGCGTCAACACCCAACATTTCACACGAATACATGTCATTTATCCCTTGGGATTCTCAGATGAACTCACCGGCGAACTAAATCTTCTGCAGGGGAACCTAAAGCGAACGAAATGCGAATTACCTTGTTTCTTGGGATGTTAAGCTGAGGAACAACTACACAAATGATTACGAAAACACAAATTTAAATCCGACAGTATTTAATCTTTTTATTGAGATGTGAAAGAACAGAGACTATAGAAAAAAAATAGCTGTTTAATAGTAGAATGGCTTCGCAGAGGATATAACTCATCGCCTCTGTGAATGTCAAGCTATTGCTCGGTACAGGAGGAAATACCTTAGGAATGGAAGGTAGTTTTTCGACAATTTGGAGGAGGTTGGGATCGCAAACAAAATTAAAACAATTTTCAGGTTTTGCAGGGAAATTAATTGTTTGGGCGAAGTGGTTTAGATTTGTTGACCGTTAAGGTTCCCCAGGGATGGCGATGGGCCCAATATGGTGCCTAGTCCAATGTGATGAACTCACACCCTACTCAACCTAACCTAAAGTAGAATGGCAAGACGTGGTCGAATTCTTGGTAAATTTGAAAAAAAAATTATAATCCGAAATTGTGGTAAAAGTGACAAGTGACGGCGGGCTTCAATTCAATTGAAATTTATAAGAATGAAGATGCAAGTATTAGTGCAAAAAATGTCATAAAGTGCGGTGATAGTCTGAGAACGTTGACGATAAATTTGATTATTCGACCACATTTACAGCGATGGTTTCGATCGAGCGATCCATGATGATCCGCTCCGCATGTCGTACGTTAAGACATCCGTAATAGCCCAAGTTTTTTCCAATTTCTTGACTGTTTTGGAAGTTAAGTTGTGCTCTCAGAAAGACCATAATTTGCAAAACCTGGCTACAAAAAAAAATCTTTAACATTTCTTACCCTTTTTCCAGTGATTAAACGATATATACGTACTCTAAAATTGCAAAACTTTAACCAAACAAATCACCAGTTGAATGACATTCAAGTTTGACAGCTATCAAAATTACAGATGAATACTTTTCGAACCACTATATTTTTGTTCGACCGTGGTCAGCCTTAGTGCCCACTCAGTGCGCATTGAGAGGGAAACACCAGAAATTTAATTTCATGTCGAACACGAAAATGTAACCCTGAGGTATGCCATTAAAAAATGAAGTAAAATGTCGACATTGGTAACAATAAAAAGAAATAAATGATTTTAATGTGGACAAATATAATATTTCTGATTACATTTACCTACATGGAGAGCAGCAAAAATCAGTAGTTCACAAAAATAGGGCCCACCAAAATGACAGCTACGATTGACAGCAAAATCCAGCACTGAACTCTTGCCCTGACCTACGTTCGCTCAATGCCAACCTAGGGCACCCTAGTGCCCACATCAAATATACAGGTTTTCATTGTCTGTGCGAGTTCAGTGCTATATCGAACCCAAACAAACTTATGGATAATTGAAGAACTCTGTTTAAAGAAAGTTGGAAAAGTATATTGCTTTTCTCAAGAAACTCGCACTTATTGACAAAAACCTGTCCTGCATACGACTAGGAGGAATAAGCCTTCGCTAACAAAAATTCGTATACAGCTTTTAATGAAGATTCCAAATTTTTGAAGCAATCTGCAGAATAAACTCTGACTGTATCTAAACTCTGGCTGTTGCCATTCTTTATTCCAAGTTTTTGAATGATGCTCTCATTTTCTTAAAAAACGAGAAGTTCAGCTTAAAATGCAATGAGACTTTTTCACATTGACCTAAAAACTTTGAAGTTGCGTTCATATACATAGATAAATCCGGGCTCATACTTCAGTGTCCATTTTTCATCTAGACCAGAAATGTTACTTCTGTTACTTTGTTCCAACTCTTACCTATGGTCATGAGGTTTGGGTAATGACCGAAAGAATAAGATCGCGGATACAAGCTGCCGAAATGAGATTTCTCCGTAGTATTGCTGGTGTGACCCGTAGAGATCGCATCAGAAATACCAGAATACGTGAGGAACTCAATGTCGAGCAGCTACTTCTCCGGACGGAGCGATCCATGCTTCGGTTTTTTGGTCATGTTAAACGCATGTCCCCGACCAGGATTCCACGACGTGCTATGGAATCCGTACCATCGGGTAGGCGTCCTCTAGGTAGACCAAGGATGAGATGGTTAGATCAAGTCCATAATCTCTCCTATACCCGTATGGGGATTGCCCTTGATGATTTAAAGTCGATGGCGGAGAATCGAGAGCTATGGAGGGTCCACTTGAGCAACCTACACCCGCGACCCACTTAATGGACAAGCGGACCATTGAAAATGAATGAATGAATGAATGTTACTTCTGGTACCTGTTGTGGGTTTTTTTTAAGGCTCGTGCTTAGAATCCTGTCGAAGCATACAGGGTATTGGTCATCGACCACGGCATGCCAGATTATGTCAGAGAGCCGATTTATTTAGTCCAGTTGTTATGTGGACCATAAAATTCATCTCATTTATAAAACAGTTGTGAGTTTCGATAGTTAATCGATGATCGACAACTTTCGATCGATCAAGAACTTTGATTGTCGATTGCGATCGATATTTGCCGATTTGACATTCGCTTCTATAGTCGGTTACAAATGTCTGATCGATGCTTTCTCTTGGAAGTAAAAAAATTGTGTGCGTACGACGAATAGCTAAAATCAATCGACGCAACCGACAATTGTCGTGACGATCGCTGATCGACAATCACAATAAGGGCCTTATTGATGATCAACACCCAGCTCGAACGGTAAGAGCTGACATTTTGAAATAAATTTCCTTTTATGGCCCAAGTTGCACTTAGAAGCGAATTCCAAAATGTAGAAAAGGGCGGTACAAGTTTGTATGGGAAATTTCTTATTTTTCATCCGATCGACTTAAAACACTGTTTGTCTACTCTATATAAGAAATTTTGCTTGGGGCTCGAGTTATAAGCGACGGGATATTTAGTTTGTATGGGTGCAAAGCCGCCGATAAATCCTTGCCTCTCATGTTTGCATAAGACTGTGCAGCGAATTAGAATTGTTTTTCATAAAAAATTGCACTGGCTCTAGTCCAATGAAAGCCTCTATTGCAGGGCAGCTCAGGCACGCATGGCACCAGAGTTAGCAATTCACGCATGTCTTCCTAGCTTCTTTAGTTTCGTTCCACGATATCACCGATGAGTAAGAGATGACTGGTTTTACCATTATTCCTTGTAAATTTTGACCTTTGTATATATACGTCGACATGGCTTTAGTTGCTTTGGCAAGGAGAACAACTTCTAAAAGTCTTACCCAATTCGATAAAATCGAGTCGTATAAAAGAACCAGGATTAGCTTTGGATTAATTTTTATTTCGAGGTTTTCTCAAACACACCTGTTTGGAACTATTTACAGAACTTTCTGCCAACTTGTCTCTTGTTAGACTAAGAGCCCACAGTAATTTTTGGGTGTGATTGATAACACCACTCTCTGGGTCTATGCGCTTCTCTTCCTCAATAATAGATACGTCATCGGCATTCCTAATATTACCTACTTAATTTGATCAGTAAGTCATCAATGAGGAGTGATCATAAGAGAGTTGTACTACCTTTTGGACAACCTTATTGGCTGTTAAGACAAAAATTTGTCTAAGTTCAATCATCGCTCTAACCCAGAGCTTAGTGGGATGCCCTATATGTGATGCACAATTTCTCTAGCTTCGTATCTGGTACCTTCAATGTCTTTAAGCTATTGCGATCCATTTATACAGTGAGCGTCAAAAGTAAGTGGACACCACTGAGATATTAATTTGTCTCTGGGAGTTTGGAAAACATTTTTCTCTTTAATTTCTGTAAAGTATTTACAGACTGCGCAGTAGCGCAGTGGTTAGTGTGCTCGACTACTGTGCGAGGGATCCCAGGAATTACATCTTAAGGTGTTTTCTACTGCGCCACCTCTCGCGAACGCCTGACAAACATCCGAGAGTATGACTGTCCTGAAAAAGCTTCTCAATTCAGCCGTTCGGACTCGGCATAAAACTGTAGGTCCCTTCCATTCGTCCCAAAAATAGAAACTGACACAAAACGAATGGTTGCGAGAAGCTAGGCGTAGGGTGTCTACTGCCTGTTGCGCCACCTATTTATTTATTAAAAGTATTTTTTTACCGTAGAAATGAAAATTGTTTCGTTACTGTTATTTCGTTATAAATCTTTTTTTAGACCTATTTCAAGACCATAAGGGAAATTTAATAGAGCATCCGTGTTCACTCACAATTCAAAAATGCATATGCGAGCAGTAGATTCGACCAAAATATCCGACGTTACCTCGTCAGACATTCGTAAGGGGTTGCGCAGTGAAAAATACCTTAAAAGGTTAAAATTTTAGTTATTCTGGGGTTTGAACCGGAGACCACTTATTCAATAGTCAAGTACAGAACCACCGAGCCATTCGGCCAACTATTGTACGTAGCTACGATACTGTTCTGTCACATACTTTTCTGTTTGGTTAGATGAAACGATTCCGTCTTTTAAGGCTCTTAACATAGGTCCAAATTTAGAAATTAATAAAGAAAGTTCTCAAAGACAGCACAGTTTGTCTCAAAATCGTGTTATTTCCCATGATTAGCAGCCTAAAAATGATCTAGCCCTGTTTGACATGTCAGTGTCCGTCGCTAGAGTGTAGATATTACAAAAAATATTAAATTAAACTATGACCAACTTGAACTTACATTTAACAACAAATATATAGAACGGTTACCAATATCCACAACTGTTTACAACTATTTCTTAATATCTATTAATAATCATGACCAAGTTTATGGACACCACTTTTAGCCCTCATACCTATACCTACTTTTGATATCTAACAATACCAATGTAAAAGAACAAAAAAAATTAATTCTAATATCTATTTCTATACCCAATTGTTTTGATAACAATATTGAGTTCAGGTTTATTATTATTTATATCGCCCTGGATGGAAATCTGAACGGTTTTATCCGTTAGTGTTTTGTTCCCTTTTTTTATAGATTAGCTCAGATATTAATATAGCAACCGCAGGCAACAAGAAAAAAAAATAATCAATTGGTGATTAGGATTTCTGTTCCCATTCAATATAAAGACGACCGTCACATATACTGTTATGTAGGCTTTCGAAAATCAATCACATGATATCATTATCACTGGCACCTATATTCAGCTCACAACACGAGCGACATTCTGATCCCTGATTAGTGGATAAACCCCCAAAATGTTGGCACTCTATAGTCTATGCCACTACTACTCGTCGTAGTGTACTCGTATTTCGCAAGTTAAAACCGCAAAACTACACCACAACACTGCAGATAACTATAGATTCAAATGGGGTAGCCGGATACATTACACATTCTGTAACTGCGGTCACTAATATTGCACCAGGGCCAAAGTGGCACACTTTACACAGACCGCACTGTACGTAATAGATATAGAAAATAACACTTGCAACAATTAGGGGTTGACTCACCTTTTTCTTAGGGAGATGGTTAAGTCAAAAATAAAACCACAGCTCTCTTGCTCTCTTTGTATAGTAGGTATCCACAGAACTGCGCGCTACTACCCTCGTCGTGACTCGTACGTATGCCGTTGATTACTGCGAACGCACGTCTATGACTATGATTTCAAAAATTGCGAAAAATCCAAACCGAATCGATTTGTTTATCTTTAACTTTAACCCCTAAAGGGAGAGGGGTGTCGGTCGGTGTATATTCTTCCTTTTGTATAGGTGTATAATGTTGGCAGTCATGTGATAAGATGAGGAGAATATTACACGTATAAATGTATCTTATCGGGGTTGAAACTTGAAAGCCGTATCGCGATGCACAGATACTATACAGCGATGGAAACACAGAAACACAATTGAAAGTGATTAAAATCGAACGCTCTAAAGTCTAATTAGAGCTTTTTTCAGCCGAAGGTGAATACGGGCGTAGGACTATGGAAACTTTAGACGGTATACCACCTGCTAACGCGGTTACACTAAGAATGAGACATTGCTCGTTCGTTGGATATTGACGACTCGAGAGTCGACATCGACACCCACCACAGTTCACAATGTGCGCCATGGTATAGTTGTGTAAGCGACTGGTATGGCTTAAAAGCTAACTTCTGTATAGGGAGTGACGTCAGAACGCTTTTCTCAAGGCAGGTGCGGAGTTAGGGCTAGTCTAGTATAATGACAATGATTCATTGCGAGAGCTCCCATGTTGTGAGTGATCATTTGCATTACTCATTTGCCTTACGGGAAGACGCGCATATTTCAATAAATTTATTTACATTGTTTGTATAAGTAAACAATGGCTAGTGTTTGGCAACCGATGGTGCACTTGGACCTAGTGTTCAGTTCACGGGCTTTATCTATTTGAACTCGGAGGTGGTAGATGCGCCTGTTATCGCTTTCCCGCTGCCGTGTTAACTACTGCCGTCTACTGCGTATATGTACTTAAGATTGTACGTGTGTAGATATGGGAAAAGAAAATATATGATCACGTAGCTATACGTGTAAACGGGTGGGCTTAATCGTTAGCGGTATATCATGCACTTACATATATGTGGAATGGTGGCAATTGGTCACACGATGAATTTTCACTTAGAAATTAGAAAATGTCATGTTTTCGATTAGCTGCTGACTTTGGCTTTGAACTTGAGGTAGGCTAGGCGGTATATTTGGTGTGAAAGGGAAATGGGCCATTTAAGATGGAATACCATTTCCATGGAATAAGAAATCGCAGTTGATTGCAGCTATCTTCGATCAAAGCCTTAACGTTTCAAGTACATCTAGCGAAACTGAAGATTGTTGAGTTTTTTCCAAGACGGAGTCATGCGACCAGAAGACGCATTCATCAAAAATATATTATAGACCTGAAGTTGCACACTCCTATTGAGGGACACTATTGCAGGGGCAATGTTCAGATGTTCTACCAGTGGGTAAAAAGATCTTCCCAGGGATACAATGTCCAAACAGAAGGCTGCAGAGATGAGCATGGGAATGGGTGGTGGTGGTAGATTCGCACTCGGTGCTGAAGATTTGGAAAGACACTTCTGGAGACTTTTAAATGGCGAAGGCCACCGAAATTCCGCTTCCATTCAATCCGGACGATGATAGTTAAACTTTGCGACCACCTAATCCAAGCTTACATAAGTCCAATAAGCACAAAAGCTGCTGGAACAGCGACGTCATCTCTTGCCAATCGCTGTTTCTTCGATCTAAGACAACTAAGAAGTAAAGCCCTCTCTCACAGAGCCAAGGAAATATTGTAAAGGACCTTAATCATCCCGATCCTGCTGTAGGTGCAGAAGCATGGATCTTATCGAAAGCTGATAAAAACCTTTTGGCACGCTATGAGAGAAAGATTCTTCGAATGATTTTCGGTCCAATTTGTATCGACGGAGTGTGGAGGAGGAGCTTCAACGACGATCATTACGGGCTATATAGTTCAACGAGTCTTTGCGTTCACCCCTGAGGAACATGAACAACGAAGCAGAGGAAAAGCCCACCTCAGATGGCGCGCCAGCAAATTGGTGTGCGTAACTGGAGGCAGCTAACTAGGAACCGAACTGGCTGGAGGGGCTAGTTAGTTGAGGCCGTATGGTCCACCCCGGACTGTGAGCGTCATCTAAAGTAAAGTAAGTTGTGCACTCCAAGTTGGGCAAGGTCCCCATTTATTTGTGCGCGCTACCTAAGGCGAGGTCTACCCCTTCTGCGTTGCCCCTCTACGGATTGAAGGCTTGATGGGCCGGAGCATTTATACATGCGTATCCGTTATGCACGTTCTAGACATATAAGACGACTGATCACTGATGCTCAATTTTGTTTAACCACGTCGGTGTCGCTGTACAGTGTACAGCTCTTATAGTTTGTTGATGAATTTCCTCCTCCAATGGGACAAAACTTTTTACGAAGACTCTTTCTTTCGAAGCGACCGAAGATATCCTTATGCGCCTTAGCTAAAGTTCAAGCTTCAGCGCAAAGTAGGACTGGAATAATCAGTAAATCTTCTTTGATGTTCAGGAAAGGGCTCCACTGCTCAATTACCTTCCGCCCAAAGAAACAGCGATTGGCCAGATTTATTCTTCTTTTCTGCGATGAAAGCGCGTTGCTTTGTCTAAATCCTCTTTTTGGACCAAATGTTTCGGTGAGGTTACCAACAAGAAACTTAATTTGCCCTCATCATCGTATACAGACAAACGAGTTTTGCAGGCAGGTATAACTAATGTCTATCGATGCTGTCATAGTTGGAAGTGGCTTCCATCTAGGAATCGCCAAACACATTTACAACATCATAGGGCCATTGTGATTGATGCTGTCATACGCGGCTTTGAAGTCGATGAAAAGATGATTATTATGAGGATCTGTCCAAGTGTAGGTAAACTTTGTATCGACGGTAGACTTTAGAGGCCTAAGACCGCACTATTGGGGGAAATCAGGTAGGGTCTCAGGCTTTCGCACAGTATGCCAGATAGGATGTTGTACGCGAAAGTAAAGGACTGATACCTCTGTATTGGTGGAGCTGAAAGGGGTCCCCTCAAACGACGATTGGATTCTATTCATCATATATCATCCTCACACCTTCTTTTAAGAGTTCTGCGGGTAAACCGTAAGGCCCACAAGCTTTGTTGGTCTTCAACTTGGATATTGCTATCCTTACTATAATCAGGTGGATGGAAGTTTTGTCTATCGTCGTCTATAGGTATAGAATGGTAAGTCTGCAGAAATAAATTTTCCACATTCTCAGCACATTCTGTGATTTTACTAAAAGGTTTTCCTCGTTATCTTTACAGGTTTCTGTATGGGATTTATGAGCACGTTCACTATACCTTTTGGTTAAGCTTTCTTCCGTAGGTATACATTGTTCCTAGAGGAGCATTTCTTACACGGCTCGCGTCTTTTTCTTCCTGAGGAGCTATAAAACTGGACTATGAAAAGTGTGAAAAGTCCCTCAGTGGACTTAGTTCCCACCTAGTGAGAAATAAAACCACTTTCGTGAAGTGGACTTAGTTCGAAGTTCCCTGGGGATTTATTTCCTTGCACCTTTTGCCACTAGTAAATTTTAATAAATAAATAAATTTTTGTTATAGTTAACTTAGGTTAAGTCATACATTTTGTAAAAATGAGAATAATGAATAAAATAAAATGAAAAATGAAATGGTCTTCTACATTATTTGCACTGTCAACTTCTTACAGTATGCTGAATTTATTGATAAAGCCAGACTTTCAATAAATGCAAACTCTATTGATTTGTCATCTCTTTTGACTCTAAAAATAGGAGTAAACTATAATTTTAATCAAATTGCATTGACAGCCCATTTTTTCCTTTTGCATAATCTTAACAAGTGACAGAGGTATTCAATTTAGATAGAACCTATATTGTCTGTCTTTTATCGTCTGATATCGACTAAAACCCCAGAGCTATGAGCTTATCAATTGGTCATTTAGCTAATAATTCGAACAACAATGTCATGAGATTCCTATATAAACTTATTGACAAACAAAATAATACCAGTGAACCATAAAATTTAATTATGTTTTACCTATTAGCATTTTCACTCAAAGAGTGCTAATAAGATACTGCGGTGGTCTTTATTGACTGATTAGATTATTAAGTACACTTCTATCGAACAGAAACGAGTCATAGCTACACCAAGTTGATTACCGAGGTTTGACAAAACACGAAGACTATTCAAAAATCTGTGATAAGGCCATTTTATCTCCAGCCAACAGTGGTCACTCATTCAAAAACAGAGGCAGAGCTTATTATAGGTGTCTCTCGGAAGGCGCCTGTTCTCCTTTTCCATTTACACGTTATCTATAGTTGGAGTCTTGAGAATGGAATCAACTTTCTATACCTATACCTTTGTGGAAATAAGCTGAAAAGTTGTGTTCCACATGCAGTATTAGAAGTGTTATATTGAACTGAGAATAAGTTTTAATCACTTTGTGATTTGTGATAAACAAATCCCACTCGAACATTCGTATACTCTAATGGTTGTTCAATAAAACACGCACAAAATGCAAAAATTTAGCCTAGCTTAGGTATACTTAATAGACCTGGTTCAAGAATGCGGGCCATCTTTGACAGATATGATTCCAAATAACTTAATAGACCTGGTTCAAGAATGCGGGCCATCTTTGACAGCTATGACTCCAAATAACTGTGATGTCACGGAGATTGTTTGGTGCCACAAAAATGGTTATGCTTACCAGTAAATAACAGCATTCCTTGTACCGGTCTTCATAGCCACAATTTCAAAAGTCACGTTATTTGCACAATACATTTATGTATTTTTCGTGGACACTAAGAACCTTACATCGTTTTTCGAAGCTTCTTTACCAATACATTTCTTCATTTGATAGTATTCCAAACTAATTTTTTTACCAGATAAGTTCTAATAACTATTAGATACAGTTAACACCTTCAAAGCCCTGTGTTAACAAGTTCAAGGCTCTCCAAGACACTCATTAGAGTCACTTTAATAATTGTTACCTATACGTGTTAAAATGAAATTAGCAACGTAGAAAAAAGTTCACGACTGGGTTAGATTCGAACAATGTTCAATTTAGGTCTACTTTGAACTGAGAATGGCCGCGTTCCATTGGCCGCGTTCCATTGACCGCTAGATGACTAGCGGCATGCCAAACTCCATATAAAAAAAACTGACATTTCAGCATTTGCGCTAGAGCTCTAGCACATTTTGTGAAATATCCTTTTCTGGGAAATTTTTCAATCTAGCACAAAATGAACTGCTAGATTGAAAAAAAATAACGAACTGTCAAAACAAACGTGAAAGTGCATAAGTCAAATATTTCCAATTTGGTTTAAAATGGGAATTCAAACTTGTATGTAATTAATATACATTGTATTTGTTTATTTAAATTATAGTGTATTAATAAATATGCGGCATGATGGCACAAAATACATTTTTGACTCTCATGAAGATGAAATAATACGACTTCAAATTTGTTTTAATGTCACTTTGCCGCTGCCGCTAGATCTCTAGCGCCAGCGTTCCTCCATCAGGGATATTATGTGCTAGATGACTAGCGGTCACTGGAACGCGGCCATTGACCGCTAGCATCTAGCACATAAATATCCCTGATGGAGATCTAGCGGCAGCGGCAAAGTGACATTAAAACCAATTTCAATTCTTATTATTTCATCTTCATGAGAGTCAAAAATGTATTTTGTGCCATCATGTCGCATATTTATGAATAAACTATAATTTAAATAAACAAATACAATGTATATTAATTACATAGAAGCTTGAATTCCCATTTTACACCAAATTGGAAATATTTGACTTCTGTACTTTCACTTTTGTTTTGACAGTTCGTTTTTTTTTTTCAATCTAGCAGTTCATTTTGTGCTAGATTGAAAAATTTCCCAGAAAAGGATATTTCACAAAATGTGCTAGTGCTAGAGCTCTAGCGCAAATGCTGAAATGTCAGTTTTTTTTATATGGAGTTTGGCATGCCGCTAGCGGTCAGTGGAACGCGGCCAATAGGTAATTTGTTGAGATGTAACAGATACCTAGTAATTTATCCGGATACCGGATACTCAGCGGCCGGGTATCTGGCTGCTTTATCCCGCAAAAAACATCTCGGACAACCTGTTACTCGGCTTCTCCACGAGCAGATTTTCCTAGAATGGCCATATATATAGCATATGCTATAAGAAATGACAGAAAGCAGGCGGTGTTAACTGAACAAATTAGTGGTAAAACGTAGTCTCGGAAATTCAGTGAGAATGAGCCGAACAGTTTTGCGATAAACGCTTGTTGTTGTATTTTACTACTAAAAGCGCTATCCGGCATTATGCCGGATATCAAAGAACGAACCGGATAAGCCGGATAACGGATACCAACCGGATATCCGTTACATCTCTAGTAATTTGTGAAAGTCGTGCGGACGGACAGACAGACGGACACCGCTAGATCGACTAAGAAAGTGGTGATGCTGATCAATAATATATTATATAGTTTGTCATACCTACAACGCCTCCTTATGTGCGTTACAAATGGAATGTCAAAGTGAATACCCTCACCACAGTGGGGTAGGTACCGGGTATAAAAATAACGTAATTTGTACGTTGTCTGTAGACTTTTTTTTCTGAAACTCAAAATTAATTTTTCGTTTTCATTATGAATAAATGTCTGCGTCGCGAATACATTTTCGAATGAAATGTGATTGCAAAACAACTTGTAAATGGAGCTACAGGCGATCTTTCTCTTGTAAAATGAGCCCACATTTTGTACAAATTTTGTAATTTATTTTGGCTTTGTGAAACGCAAGTGCACAAAAATACGAAAGTTCAAAAACTTGTGACTTGTAAAATACAAGTAATTTACTGTAATGTTGAAATAAAAAGTAAAATCCTTTCAGAAATTTGTTTTTGTTAAAACAACGACAAATTTTTAATAGATATACCCAGAGTTTGGTGAAACAAAATACCTAAATCAAAAATTCGAATTTCGTTAAAAAATGCTCGTAATTATAAATTTGTAAGTTGGTGAAATAGGCCACTGATCTTATGGGTACCTAGATTTAGATTTGCTGAATTGTCCCAGCACAAAAATAGTACGACTTTCAAAATTTTTGTTCAGAGCGTTGCGTTCTCGTACTTTTTGGAATTTTTATCTCATAACTTTTAATAAATGTTGACCCAAAAAATATAAATACCTGGAGAGAGGGCGGCATTCCAAGTTTCGTCGTTTTTAACTAATGTCGTTTTCGGTTGGTCGTCCAGAACCGTCCGGAAGAACTCTCCGCGATTTCTGAATTCAAATCCAGAAGCAAATTTCTCTTCTTTTCAGTAGAAGAACTGTCGGTTAAGTACCAATCGAACGCTTTCAGAAGAGTTTTGAAAACGACATAAATGAACTACAGCATTGGCAGTTCTGCCTGTTCAAAGACCATGCACTTTTACTACAGGAACAACTCTCGAAAGTGTGGTTGGTTTCAATGTCAAAATCCTGTCAACGCATATAAATTGACTTTTTATTGTTACTGTTGAGCCCATATTAAAATAGTTAAACTTGGAATGCAGCCCCAAAAGACCGAGTCTGGCATAGAGCCCTATTGGGCAAGTTGGCGTCTTATGGATTACCACAACAACTCTCTGCGGATGGATGCAAAATTTTCTTCTGGGAAGATCGATCCAAGTTGTGGTAGATGGTGTATCATCTAATTCATTTGCTATAAATGCAGGAGTGCCCCAAGGATCTATTCTTTCCCCAACTCTATTTCTTCTCCACATCAACGATTTGCTTGGATCGACAAATAATAATACAGCTTTGCTGATGACAGCACTCTTATATCCTCTATCTCGAACAGTGGGCCTGTGAATGCGGCTACATCACACAGTCAGAGATGTGAACAAATTAGTTCTCTAAATGACGATCTGGACAAAATCTTGAAGTGGGGAAAAGACAACTTGGTTGTATTTAATGCAAACAAGACACAGCTCACATCATTTTCCAAGAAAAATGCATCAACAGTTCCTCAGATCCAAATGGTTGACCATCCAATCCATCCCAAGGACTCAATGCACCTTCTAGGAGTCACAGTCAATTCAGGAATCACATGGCAGGACCACATATCCTATATCGTAAGATCGGCGTCCGCTAAGTTGAGCTACCTATTTAGAGCAAAGAGGTATTTTAGCCCCAAGCAACTTCTCCTTCTCTACAAAGCACGGGTTAGACCAGGCCTGGAATATTGCTCCCATATATGGAGCTCGGCCCCAAAACATTCACTTAACCTCCTTGACAGCATACAGAGACGAGCAGTTTGACTTATTGGAGACCCTACACTCACATCGAATCTGCAACCGTTGGTGCACAGAAGACAAGTCGCTGACCTATGCTTGTTCTATAGGTACTTCCATGGTAGATGTTCCGAGGAACTCAAGGACATTATCCCTCGAAATGCAACTTTTGGGCGACCCACAAGACAGGCTGCTAATGCTCATGACCATACAGTACACTTGACAACCGCGAGCACATAATCTTTCCAAAACTCCTGCTGTTACAGGACAAGCAAACCTTGGAACTCGCTTCCTGGGGATATATTTCCAGAAGACTACAATTTGCAGCAATTTAAGTGCAGAACTAATGTACATCTGCAAGCATCTCGGGGCGCTGATGAAGTGTTATAGGTTTGCCTTTCCCTTTGGTCGCGACTCGCCATATTCTATTATTTCATGTAATCGGGCATTGGCTTGAGCTATTATGGTTCTACCTACGGATTTTACAACTTCGAATTATAATCTAAATTGACGGTTATTCCGTTCAGAAATAAGGCGAGAAATGGGCAAATTTTAATTCATATTTATACAAATTTTTTAAAATACAGTTGAGAAAAAATAACTATAGGTACATCTACTGCGATATTTGTCGGCTGTCACACCACTGATCAGCGTCAGATTTTCGCGGGTAAATTCAACCGCAGTCACAAATGCAATCCAAAATATAACAATAAACTAATTTGGCCTAAAAAACAGTTTTACCGGTACAATTAATTTATAGATGTGATTTATGGCTAGCTAGGCTCTACAAACCTATCATAGATGTGCCAGTCAGCAAAGGTAGAGAAGATCCTACAATGCACACAAGGAAAGCTCCCCATTATTTTTTTTATTGCATTCCTTAAGGGAAAATTAACGGGCCCCTAAGTGCATCAATTGTAAGCGCCCCGTAACAAGCACTGGACGTATATTTAGGTATTTTAGGGGGAATGGATATCGTATCAGTCTAGAAAAAAATACTGTCCTACTAACTTTAGAAGCTCTAAATGGTAAATCCCTTAAGTCTTTGGCCCCTATTGTTAGTGTAGATAGTTGATAGTTGAGCGACAACTGTGATTGTCAATTGCGATTGATATTTGTCGATTTGACAGTCGCTTGTAGTCGATTATAAATGTCTGGTCGATGCTTTATATTGGAAGTGAAAAAATGTGTGCGTACTAATAGCTAAAATCAATCGACGCAATCGACAATTGTCGTGACGATCGCTGATCGACAATCACAATAAGGGCCTCTACCTTAATAAAAACCCATAAATGATAATTTCGTCGTTTTGGAAAAACTATTTTTTTCGCAATAGGTACATATACCAAAATTGGGTGTCTATGTTGCGGAACCTTCCATGTTTCATTCAACTTAATACTCTAATCTCTAATGCAATGGACCAAACGCCCACAGCCAATTATTGTTGTCGGCTCTAAGCGCTACTATGTACATATATCAATGAGTAATCAATCACTGATCTGGAAGTTCAATCAAATCGCAAAATCAGTTGCTGCACCTATCCCACTCGTTCGCCAAAGAACAAAACAAGAAACTTGCTTAGAAACTAAACAATTCATTTAATGACTGAAGTTATCGTTTCTCTCGTTCTTGATACAAGTTCATTATTCTAAATCACAAAGTCGCCCATCTAATTGTGTCCCTGAATGAATTTCGAAAGGAAATCTGTTGGCTTGGGCTCCTCAGACTCTTTCCAGTAGCGCATGATGTGACCCTTTTGCTTCCAAATGTTGATGGTTTCCTTGAGTTCCATTTGACCCTGGAAGATATAAACACATAACACTTCCCCTTAGCAAAAACTATGCGACGTACTCACCTTAATGACCAACATATCAATAACACGAATATCGTTTATGTGGCGATTCTTAATGAATTGCTCGCGAAGTTTGGCTCTGCACTCTTCCACCGACTTGGGGATATCGTAGTCCATAACTGGAAATAGATGAAATAGGGAACACTAGAGCTCCAGCAAATAACGTTTACATAACAATCGATTCCCTTGGTACATAACCTAGGAAGATGGCAGATATACATACCGATGTAGGGAATTTGGCGATACCATGCTTTGTAGAGGTTGAGAGCGCGCTTCCTGGCTTCTTCACGGTCAACCGAAAGAATTGGACGAACTTGTTGTACAGCCCTTTTTACAGCTTCACGTCCAGCCATGGTTGCAGATTTACTTTTTGAAAATTCCGAAAACAAAAAAAAATTCAATTAGAAATAATGACAGCTGACTGTCAGAATTTGACAGAAGCATTTTTAACGAAAGTGGTTCAAATTGAAGTTGGTATCAGTTGAACTTTAACGAATGTTTGAGAAGATGTGAAGTAAAGGTTGTTGTATTGGAGTAGGCGGTTCTGAGGAAAATCTATTAAATTGTTCTTGCATAATGCAAATTATTAATTCAATTCAAATAGACGACTTCACCAAAACGACTGACTATACGAATTTTAAACTTTATGCAGAAAGACACATAGCGCCTTAAATTCCAAGAACGTGTTGTCATGCATCTAAAGTCGTTGTCATCTTCATTTTCAAATCGCGCCAATTCGTAGATAATGTGTGCTTGTAGATTTTTTAAGCTCGACAAGCTATTAAGTCTGTCAAATCCACGTGTAATTTAAAAGAAACTAAAAACATTTCACCATTATTCTTTGTATTTGTAAGTAAGTCCATTCCACGGGCTGTTCGCTAATCAAACAGTAGCGGTTAATATTCCCATTTGTCGCAAAAATAAAAACATGTACGAATAATTGTGACAAGTGACATACTTGGAATTGGGTCCTGCGCCGACATATTGCGACAACTAATTTACATGTGTGCGCAGTCCAGTATGGCTCAGTGGTCAGTATGCTGTACTACTGTGCGATGGGGTGCCAGGAGAAAACAAAATACATCTTAAAGTTTTTTCTACTGCGCCGCCCCTCGCGAACGTCTGACAAACATCCGAGAGTATAATGTCGTTTTCGGTTAGTCGTACAGAACCGTGTGGAAGCAACCCGAACGCTTCTGAAAGCATTCGATTGACTGTCAGACAGTTCTTTTACTGAAAAGAAGAGAAATTTGCTTCTGGATTTGAATTCAGAATCTAAGAGAGTTCTTCCGGACGGTTCTGGACGACCAACCGAAAACGACATAACTGTCCTGTCAGCCGTTCGGACTCGGCCTAAAATTATAGGTCCCTTCCATTCGTCCCAAAAGTAAAAAACTCGCATAAACTAATGGTTGTCAGAAGCTAGGCATAGGGTGACTAACGGTCCTGTTGCGCCAACTATTTATTTATTCATTTTTTTACTTGTTTATTTATTGCTCTCAAAACGAATCTAAAATCGCCACATCCGTAAATAAGCAAAGGTATACGAAGTCACTAAATTTGATTTGATTTGAAAATAATCCAACGGGACCAACTCTTATAAATCATTTATCTACTTTAAAAAAAGAACAGAGCCATCCATTCATCTATTTTAATTGCGCAAAGTTTGATATATTTTTAAATACCTACATTAAATTATAAACATATGCCTCTACCACATATCTGTACTGCATTCGAATTATAAATCACTGCCAACTTCACTCTTTCTCAGCTGACTACCAATTTTCTTTTAATTTCTTCTTGCTGACTGAACTCCTCTTTTCTCGCTCTCTCCCACTAAGCTACGTGAACAATTTGAACACGAAACACCAGTGCCAGACAGTGACAAAGAGTGAGACCAACGCAAATTCACATCTGTCCAACGGTGAGAGGACGTTCCTTGTTTTTCCACAAAATAAAAAAAAAAAAAACATTTTCAAAGTTTTCCTTCGAATGTCAACGCGAAGAACGTCAAATAATTTCCATTTGTGTTTTTCCCTGCCCCTACCGTTCTCTCTTTTCTAGTTGTGTCTTTTCAAAGTGTGTTCGTTGCATTTGGAGAAAATGCTAAATTTCCTCCAAACAATTTTTCGCACAAAATCTCTTCTCGTCGCGGTCACACAATACATTGCGCAAATTGAAAAAGGACTTTTTTAAATATTTGAACTCGACAAAAATCATGTGGAAAACAACTCTAAAGTGGACGAACTTTTAGTGAAACTGTGCAGAACGCAAAAAAAGATAAAAGAAATTCGAGAAAAACCGTGTCGTCGTCGCGCATTCGACAAAGAAGGGAAAATATGTGAAATTTTTTTTTATTATATTTAGTTCATCTAATTAGTCTGTGAAATATAACATTTCATCGATCCTTCTTTTTTTGTATTATAATTTTGTCATAAAATTGTAAATTAATTTCACCTTCGATTGTGCGTTTAAGAATTCTATGCAAACGGGTGAAAGATAACAAAAAATTAATTAATTCCACAAAAAAAAATACGCGAAAGTTATTTGCGAACTTTTGCTTGTTTTTAGTTCTTAATTGTTTTATTCGTGTCAACATTTTTGTTGTTGTCTCTATGAATTTATGAGAATTTGTAGAATACACAAACACTACACAAAGTGCGAATAAATAGAAAACTAGAGGCGACACATCGAAATAAGAAAAAAAACAACATTCAAGGTGAGTTTGCATTTTAATTCTGTAGTTTTTCTTTCTCAATTTGATTGTATTCATTTTATATTTTTTGAAGCAAACGAGTATTATTACGATAACAGTGACTCAGAGAATTGTTGTTGTACCATATGCAGATTGCACGAAATAAAATGTAAGATGTGTCCTATCACAAAACTCCCGTAGAGTGATCTCTCTCTATAGATATCGATGTGAACTGCAAAATTGAATCAAAATGTATTAAATCTCATCTGAGTAGGCAATTCCCATGAAGGTCGTTCCGACAAGATTGTGCATTTATCTTGTACTCTTACCTACTTGCGTGTGTTTGCGTTATAGCTGCTGATTGTTAAAAGTACGGTCGTAAATCGCTCAAAACTCTTTCTTACTTGACCTTAGACGTAGGTACCTAAAAATTTGTTGTAGGTATATGCACTTCCTTATTTCAGCAGACACGAGATGAAAACTTGTATTCACTTATGTACCGTGGGCATTGGGCCTACTATACTACCTACCTACCTACATGCAAAGGTTTATAATCTTCTGTATTTCATCTTTGTTTTGCGGCTCACGTCCTTGGATTTCGGGTGTGGAGCTGCATAATGTTGAGCTTATTATATTCGAAGCATGTTGGCAGTATGTAAAATGAGTGGCTTGTGTATATTACCACACTTTGGTCCCTTCTTCGATTGAATTGTAAGATTGTTGACATAATACCTACTTATATCCAACTCCTTTTGCTCGTAAAATATGATAAAATTGTTGCCATGCTGGAACAGCACTACATTCTACTTGACTTATCTGTAACATTTAAATTACAATTCATATTGGTCTTGATAGAGCCTAAAGAACCGCCAGATGATACGAACTCAGTTTTAAGACACATCCATCAGACCTCAGTAACCAACACGATCGCCAACTATAAAGTAAACGTTGTGCTCGGCGGTAGACCACCACCCTTTGCTGCAGAAGAGAAATCACTACCACGTCTAACCAGAACAACACTAGCCCAACTCCGCTCGGGTTGGTGCCACAAACTAAATAGCTACATGTCCCGCCTAGACCCCAACATACAGAACAGCTGCCCAGACAGCAACAATGGCCCGCACGATGTAATACACCTTTTTAACTGCCCGATGAAACCAACCACATTAATCCCATAAATGTTATGGACCCACCCAATTGAAGTGGCACAATTTCTATGACTTGAAACCAGAGACGAATTGACGAATGTCAATGAATGAATGTTCTCCACAAAAAAAAAAAAGTCCAAAGAGGTCAAACCGCAGCTCCGAGGCGGCCAATTGACATCGCCAAGAAGGCTGATAACACGATTTGGAAATTTGGTGCGCAAAAGATCGATTGTGGCATGTTGCGCCATCCTGCATGAACCAGAGGTCGTCCAAATCCATGTCTTCAATTTCAGTAAAAAAAAGCACCAGTCTCACAAACTTGCGTACAGCAGGCGCGGTGGGTGCTTCATTTCGGCCAAAACTTATTTTCAAAAAACTCACTGTTTGGGGTACGTACACAGCCGTCACTTTGAAAATAAGTTTTCAATATTTCTCAACGTTCCCCGACCAGGATTCCACGACGTGCTAAAGAATCCTTACCATCGGGCAGGCGTCCTCTAGGTAGACCCAGAATGAGATGGTTAGATCAAATTCAAAATCTCTCCTCTACCCGTATGGGGATTGCCCTTGATGATTTAGAGTCGATGGCGGAGGATCGAGAGCTATGGAGGTTCCACTTGAGCAACCTACATCCGCGACCCACTGAATGGATAAGCGGGCCATTGAAAATGTATGTATGTATACATTTCTCAACGTCCTACAAGCGTAAAGCGACTCATTTCGTTCCGCGGAGGTGTGATACTGACTTCCTTTCAAGATTTTGAGCGGAAAACAGCTGTCAGTATCAAAATAACCTATGATTTAAAAAGAAACCACTAGATGGCCAACCCTATGGTCGTGCAGTGAAGAGTTTAATGTCGTTTTCGATTGGTCGGTAAGAACCGTCCGGAAGCAATCCGAACGCTTCTAAAAGCGTTCGATTGGCACTCAACTAACAGTTCTTCTACTGAAAAGAAGAGAAATTTGCTTCTGGATTTTAATTCAGAATCGAAGAGAGTTCTTCCGGACGTTTCTGGACGACCAACCGAAAACGACATAACAATCATTTCAAGCTCGTCCAATTGCGCCAAATGATAATGGAAAACGCTCGGTGCTTCAAAAGGATCGCAAACAATCTCATCGAGACCGTTGATATCTAAAAAGTAGTTAGTGACGCGCTGTCATTTGACTAGTTCAATGTTATACTTGAACAAAATGTACTAAACTCAAAAGCTAAAACAAATTTTCCAAAATTCTGTTGCACAAAACACAAAAGTACACACTCATGAAATTAACATCAACAGCAGAAGACATTGAGCTGTCAGAGAGGGGACACAAGTTAGAACATCAACGAGTCGGACAGAATGAACCTCAAAGTTGAAGGGACTTTGTCTACCACGGATCAGCAATAAACTGTTATTTAATAAAATCCAATAAAAGTCAAACCAAGAGTTAGATTTGCCAATTGATTTGGCCTAAAAAAAGCTACTGACTAGTTTAAGGCGTTGTTAGGAAGGATTTTATAAAACCCTCATCATCACAGCCCCGTTTTGAGTCCAGAACTTATTTCTTTATATTTATATTCATTACAAGGCTCGCGGGTATAAGAGTTTTTGTGGACCTTCCTTCTTGATCTTTCGCCAATAGCTTTAAATCTTGAAGCAATTCAAATACGGGTGGAAAGAAAATCTCGGACTAACCATATATGTATCCATCTCATACCTAAACCTATAGAGTTCAGCGGCTTTTAAGCGACAAACCACTGAGACACCATCAGGAGCAGAATATTTTTTTTTTCAGCAACAGAATTTAGCGCCAGGGCGCCAGAAAATTGCCGTATGGCGACAGAACGTATAAACAAGTTTATGTTGATTAGTTCTGTTGCTTTCAGCGATCTATTCACATCAATCTGCTGAAACTACTGCTGACTATCGTAAAACCGACAACTGTGGGTCAATAGTCTAACTCACAGTCACTTACTATATAATTACTCGTACTTTGATGTCACCTCAGTACGTAGTGGACCTGGACCTTCACCGTTGGAAACGGTCACTTTAATTACATCTTTTACTTCTGTAGATATGAGATGTGAGAACCTTGGAGTCATTTTATCGACCTTTATACATTTTTTTCTCGTCATTCCACATTTATCTTTTCGACCCTATGACAACTATTTTTGTCCTTCATTTCTAAAAAAAAAATAAATAGGTGGCGCAACAGGCAGGTAGACACCCTAGGTCTAGCTTCTCACAACCATTCGTTTGTGTGAGTTATATTTTTGGGACGAATGGAAAGGACCTAAAATTTTTATGCCGAGTCCGAACGGCCGAATTGAGAAGCTTTTTTCAGGACAGTTAATACTCTCGGATGTTTGTCAGACGGTTGTCAGAGGTGGCGCTGTATGAAAACCTTAAGATGGAATTTGTGTGGTTTCCGGAGACCGAACCTGGGACCCCTCGCAGTCCAGCACTACTACGCCTACTACTACTTACTTACTTACTTATCGGGCTCCCGACCCGTGAAGAGTCTCTGCCTGAGACACTGCAGCCTTCCATCCTCTACGATCCCGGGCACGCTGCTTCCAATTGTCCAGACCAAGCGCTCTGGCATCCGCGATGGCTTGGTCTTTGAAACGGGGGTTCGGTCTGGGCTGGGATTCGAAGATCCTCTTAGCTGGAGCATTATTGTCCATTCGCTCGATGTGGCCGACCCAATGTAGTCGACATGTTTTGGCTCTTTGGACTACATCCACATCTTGGTACAGCTCATAGAGTTCGCGGTTGTATCTTCTCCTCCATTCGCCCTCCTCGCACACAGGACCAAAAATCCGCCGAAGTATTTTTCTTTCGAAGGAGCCCAGTAGCATCTCTCCCTTCTTGCTTATCGTCCAGCACTCGGCGCCATAAAGCAGAACTGGCAGGATGAGGGTTTTGTAGAGCACACATTTCGTCCTTCGAGTTAGGAGTTTTGAACCCAGTTGTTTTGCCAAACCGAAGTAGCAGCGGTTTCCTAGGGTAATTCTTCGTCGGTTCTCCACTAGGGTGTCATTCGTGGAGTTTACGTTTACTCCGAGGTAGGTGAACTCCTTAACTACCTCGAAATTATTGCTATCAATAGTGACGTTTTGTCCTAGGCGGTGGACAGATGCTTGTTTGTTTGTTGATAGCATGTACTTAGTCTTGTCCTCATTTACTACAAGTCCAACGGATTTCGCCTGTTCTTCAATCGCCGTGAACGCTTCTATCACGGCACGCTGGGAGCGACCGATGATGTCAATATCGTCCGCATAGCCAAGCAGCTGGACGGACCTGTTGAAGATAGTGCCTTCCGTGTTGACACCTGCCCTGCGCACTATCTGCTCCAGTACGAGATTGAAGAAGTCGCATGATAGAGCGTCTCCTTGCCGAAATCCGGTGCATGTTTGAAATAGTTCGGAAGAGCTGCTTCCAAACTGCACGTTGCAGCGTGTGTTTTCCAGCGTCGCGCGACACAACTGAATCAGTTTTGCCGGGATTCCGAATTCGGCCATCGCCATATAGAGCTCCTGACGATGTATGCTATCATACGCGGCTTTGAAGTCGATGAATAGGTGGTGGGTTTCGACTTGAAATTCGTTGGTCTTTTCCAAGATTTGCCTCAGTGTGAAAATTTGGTCTATAGTCGATCTGCCGGGCCGGAAGCCACACTGGTACGTGCCGATTAGTGTGTTGCAGAACGGTTTTAGACGTTCACACAGTACGTTGGATAGGATCTTCTATGCGACATTTAGCAAGGATATGCCTCGATAGTTCTTGCAAGACATAGGATCGCCTTTTTTGTAGATGGGGCATATGGAGCTGATAGTCCAGTCATCGGGCATGTTTTCTTCCACCCATACTTGGTTGATGATTCGGTGCATGCTCCCTACCAAAACATCACCACCGTATTTAAAGAGCTCCGCTGGTAGACCATCAGAGCCTGCGGCCTTGTTGTTCTTAAGCTTTTTTATAGCTAAGCCAACTTCTTCTATACTAGGTGGTGGAACTAGTTCTTCATTGACTGGACGTGGGTTCTCTTCTTGCCCTATCACTCTCTCTACATGATGCCCATTAAGCAGCTGCTGGAAATGCTGCTTAAACACATCTACTATTCCCTGCGCTTCGGTGACTAGGTTCCCTTCGCTATCTCGAAGAGTCTGCGATCCGGTTTTGTAGCCAGCAGCCAGTTGCTTAGCTTTTTTATAAAACCTCCGGATGTTATTACGATCGCGCGACTCTTCGATCTCCTTGAGCTGGGAAGCTGCTTAAGCCCTCTTCTTTCTACGCAGGATCTTCTTTTCCTCCCTTCTCCTGGCTCGATACTCTTCTCTCGCTGCCCTTGTTTTGCGCTGCAGCGCTTTCTTGTGTGCATCTTCTGTCACCTTTTTCCTGTACACGCATTCATTATCATACCACGGGCTCTTTCTCTGGGGTGGCTGGTACCCTACGGTGGTTTCGGCTACCTCCTTGATGATGTCGCGATACTGGCACCACTGATTGTTGGCGTTTGTGGTAGGTGAGTGCACAGAGGAGAGTTTCATACTCAGGCGCTCGCTGTAGGCTCTGGCTACTCCAGGTGTGCTAAGGCGTCCAACGTCGAATTTCTTCTTCTGGGCAGTTCGCAGCTTCTTTTCGTTGGACAGTCGAGCTCTGAATTTAGCCGCAACAAGAAAATGGTCAGAGTCGACGTTTGCCCCTCGGAATGTGTGCACGTCGAGGATGTTGGATGCGTGCCTCGCATCGATTAGCACATGGTCGATTTGGTTGGCGGTTCGACCGTCTACGCCTACTAGATGCGCTTATTGACTGTATTTCATTAAAAAGCGTCCCTATTAGAGAAGTCTAAACAAAATGCCAAACTTTCCAAAATGTAACAAAATACCACTTGTAACTAAATACCAACCTTTCAAGGTATCATAAACTGCTAGTGGAAGTCGTTTTTGTTGTCAAAACGTTATAACCATACTCGTTACTTTTTTTTGGCATGGACAAATAATGATGTCACTTCTTTTAGATGTACATATTCAATTACTTAGTACATCAGGAATATTCGTGGGGTAATTAAGCTGTAGACTGACCCTCAATAAGCAGAAATATGTACTACATAATTATGCTACAGTTACAATGTAAACTCATAAGCTACGCTAAAACTTTTAGACGCTCATAAAAAATTAAAAACATAAAACATTCCATAAACCAAGGGTGGAGTTCATGGAAGACTACCGTCAAGGCCGCACCAAATTGACGCCATTATATTGGTATATTGGGTGACAACAATGTCACGATTGTAATAGATTTTATTGTACTAATTTTTGCTTGGCAATATTGTGAAATATTACTCGTAAACACCCAACTCTTAGTGCAACCACCTCCTATTGCTCCAATTATACGCACACCTAACAGATAGCAATATTTGCTCTGCCAAACCAACAACTGCGGTGTTATCACTTCGTCTCAAGTACATATTTAGTTAACCATCAGAAACCAACAGAAACCCTCATAAATGCATTCCGCATTGTCCACATCGAGTAGAAGTTCAAACAGTTTTGTGCAATCCTATTCGCCACCTACTTGTGAGAAATGCGATTATTTATTATTTCCTCGAATCGTTTATGGATTGATTTGATTGTAATCAGAGTGGGAGAGCTGGCTGGACCACGCACTCTTATAAATTTATAAAAAAAAAACATTTGCCTCTGGTCTGTGTTGAATTCACTTAACCACCTCCGCCACTCTAAAGCTGGTCAGTAGGTGAACAGTATTTCGAAAGTTCATCGTCAACATTGTGTGCGGCAGCGGAGAAGCAGCATCATTCTCGCATCAGTAAGCCTCCATCCAAAGCACAAACAGACAGAGACAAGACTGAGAGATTTATATCGATTCCTCCAGAGCTGCAGTATGCCTGCGATCATGCAATCACTTCATAACCATTCACCATCACTTTACCGGAATACTAATTACAGATGAATGTATACAAGTATGTATCTCTTTCTACACGCGGCTATATGAATCATTGG
The DNA here is from genome assembly GCA_949372485.1 of Cheilosia soror. Lineage (NCBI taxonomy): Eukaryota > Metazoa > Arthropoda > Insecta > Diptera > Syrphidae > Cheilosia > Cheilosia soror. The sequence goes on from OX443561.1 coordinate 84,656,516, forward strand.
CGGGTTGTCTTTTTCTGACTTGATTTTTCCGAGAAATCCGCAATGAATCAGGGCGGCAGATTTTTATTGAAATTTTCAAACATTTCTCTGTTGCGTCATTCGAAGTCAGTTCCTGACCGTCCTCAAGCCCCGAGAATCCTTTGGTGGCATTGAACTTTTCCCTAGACAACGAACGGCTAACTAAGCGCGCTGCAAATATACAACGCTCAAGAGGCAAACAACCTCTATCTAGGTCGCTAACAACAAGAGCCACTAAAACAAAAAAACAGCACAACAAGCCAGCGAGAGGGTGGGTGGGGTGAGTGCCATCAGTGGAGTGAGCTTCTTTGCTGCGTGGGGTTGAATAATGAATAAAATGCGAGAGAAATGAATGATTTCCGCTTTTACCCTAGTTTGTGACAGACTTGGTGCCTGCAAAGTTTTTCCTTCGCTTTTCAGTTTTGCTTTAGATTTTTGGCAACGATTTTTATCGTACTCACCTCAAATTGAATAAGAACCTGAATCTAGATGCTTTCAATGCCAGAAATGGAAAATTCTTTTCAAATAGGTCAGAGGAAAAAAATGGCGGAAGGTTTTTTCTAGCTACCTTTTTTTTTTTTTTAATTAAAACTCATGTCTTGTGGAGGAAGTCGTTTTGGCTCATGGCAAGGACTATGCTGGTATAAATGCATTAATGTGTCTGTCTAAGTGGGCTTTTATGTTTTTTTCTTTCTTCTTTCTCTTCTTTTTTAAAGTTTTTCTTGTTTATGGAAATGTACAGTACATGATTTTCCCTTAAGACAAGAAGTGGAAGAGTTGAATGGAGACTTCCTTGGTTCGTTTTTTTTTTACAAACTGTCACATTGACGTCCAGATAGCAGCTTTATATACTTCTTTAGGTTTTTATATTGCACCTTTGTTCATGCAAGTGGAATGCGCAGTAATCGTTGGAGGAAAGATCTCATTTAGATGTTCCTTTGACAGGAGTGATTCCTGCTATTATAAATAAAAGGAAGTGTCTTGGAAGTTGGAACTTTTCAATTTGCTTTTTGAGCTCGCTATAGTTTTAATCGTGTTCAACGATTGCCCTTAGGTTCATTTCACAAAAACCGAGCGACCGGTCATTATTATATAAGTCCTAAGACATTTTTCACATGTTATCGTGACTGTTAGTGTAAACAATATATTTTGAAACCTGAGTAAGCTGTAACGGGTCGCCGGGTATCTGTGAAATGGACCTATCCCTTGAGTTATTTTTATATGACGTTTCAAAAACCAACGATTTTGAATGCAATTTCGAACTACTTATCATCATCAGACTTCTTTTACGTGATTGTTTGAATTGTGACAATAAATTCTCAGCATATATTCGTTTCGAAAAGACATTTCTGTCCTTCGGAATTGAACCATTCAATTTGTCTGCAAGTGCGCCAAACAGTGGTGTGAATCATTAGACAATCACTTTCTGAATAGAACAGAGAGGATGATAACCGCAGTTTGTTTTGTGTGTTGTTGATCTCTAGGGTTCGTCTTCTTTCTATGGACATCTGGGGCCAGTACCACGAAACAACAAGTATTATTAAACAGTAGCAATTTATCGGAGCAATCTGTTAAAATGCTCCCATTCCACAATACTTGTTGTTTCGTGGTACAGGCCGCTGACAGTAGTTTTAAACTAATTCGTTTAACCAAGCAAAAGTAGCCGCTATTTCCTAGAGTTATTTTTTTGCCAGATATGGACAAGGGTGTCATTCGTCGAGTTAATGTTTACTTGGAGATAGATACACTCGTTGCAAATACTACCTATTGAAGTTTATCAATAGAGACATTTTGTCCTAGACCGTAGAAAGTCTTGTCTTCGTGACTTTAAGCCCAATTTCGACAGTTTTTTAAGCGCCATAAGAGACAGCTTAAAGCGACCGATGACCTCAAAACTAAATTAAAGAAATCGTTGGTCTTTTCCAGTATTTGCTTCAGTGTTCCAAAAATTGATTTATCATATTACAGGCTGAAAATCCCAAAGTTGAAGCCTTCACAATGGTATTATCTCGGATCGAGATTCATTTTTGGTTGGAAGTGTAGAATGGTCTATTTCCCCTTGTCCATACACCATACCATAGGTTCTACAGAAATCGTTTGAAAATATCCCAAGCCCTGTTGCATGTCCAGAGAGATGACACCTCTCACTCTGGTCACCTTTTACCACATGTCTTTCTAAGGTTGGTTCTAAAATTCTAAAATTCAGATTTATTATGAGTTTTCAAGCAGTGATTGGAATTCCTAAGGTACCTTTAACTGGTAGAACAGCTGACGAACTCGTCAGCCTTACAATTTTCTCAGATGTCTCTATGCACCGGTACCTAGCAAAAGGGGAACATTGTACATCTCTGCCATCCCGCTATAAGAGTTAAATAGAAGGCGATAAGGCACGGTTGTCACGTTTCCATTTAGTAAAGAAAATTCTTCTTTTACCGCCAGAAAGACGAAATGAAAGACAATAAAGTATAGTTTATCGAAGAAGACACCAACACCACCACCAAACCCATCCACAGTTGTTGATCCATCTTTAAAGAAGTGGATAGATTTATCACCTATTAGTTGGTGACTTTGAACCGAGTTTATTCAGAGTAGTGTCGTAGTCTTTTGTTTTATTGCGGTTCACTGTAAAGATGCTTTAATGTGAAAAGCTAAAGAGGCTGCCGTACGCTTTCTAAAACTTTCAACAGGATGTCTAGTTCTTTGTTGCTTAGCTATTCTTTGGGCTTAGCTTAGCTTGTCATAATTTATCGCTTTATGTCGACCAGACAACCACATCGTATCTGTGATCAATACATACATAGCGAGTCAGTGACGGGGTTGTAGCCCCACTTATGCCATATGGCTCTTTTGCAACAGAAAGGTGCAACAATAATAGCTTTTTTTTTAACTTTTTCCTATATTTTAGACTTGCAACTTAATTTTCTGTCGAAAATAATAACCAAGTTCTTATAGCTTAATTACGAAATGTCAAAAAATGAATGGTCGATGTGTGGAATACTGTAGAAGTTCCTTAAAGAATTGGGACACTTCTCTAAAACGGCAATGGCAACGAGATCAGTTTGAAGGCATTGGAGCAGGGGCCCTATATCTATTTCGTTCCGAAAGGCAATCCTTCGAAATTGCTTTTCGTTCCGCTTTTGGATTCGTGCTTTGTAATACTGTCCATTTTCCGTATATCAATGGTTTTGACATTTGGAAATTAGTGCCCCTATTGTAGAACTAAGTTGAGTTGTGTTGTCTTCAATTCAACTCAACTTTCATACAATCCCAACTAACTAACAATTTATAGACAACCACCGCTATCATTGTTGTGTTTTGACAGACAACTTTTCTATCAAGGTTGTGTATGACAATACGGACAATACCAAATTTTAAATGACATAAAACCAAGAGACAACTCAACTTTAGTTGTGCTGTCTTGTGTTGTGTTGTAGTTGTCTTACACAATAGGGGCATTAATTCCGCTTTCGAAATAGAGAGTACCAAATAGTCTTTTTCGGAAAATTTCACTTTCGGAACGAAATACAGAGTAGGGTCCCAGTTTAATAACCACAGGTTAGGTTAGGTTAGGTTATTGTGGCTGGCCGCAACAAGTGCAGCCTCACTTAGGCCAGAGGAGGCCCATTGTGATACCACAGGATCTAATGATCTCACAACTACCCGTTGAACCAGCAGGAACTGAGAATGAGTTCGCCGAGACTGTCGGAAGAAGTATTCTCCGAGATCTAGTTTTCTTCGAGCTGAGAGGGCTGGGATCTACAATGGACCATGATAGAGCATCAGTCCATCAAGCCCCCACTCTGCAACCTGAGGGAACGAGTTGAGAACAAGATTCGTATGAAAACCAACAAAAGGTGGAAAGAACTAACGGTCTGTAAAGTATCACGGAAGCTTTGGCCAGAGTATGACAGTGGCCGAACCATCAAACTTCTACAGTTTGACAATTCATCGCTGTCTAAGCTGGTAGGGGCTCTAACGGGGCATAACTTCCTAAGAAATCACGTAATGAAACTAAATCTCAAAGATGACGATATATGTAGAGGCTGCGCGGAGACGAAGAGGTCCATGAGGACACACCTCACTTCCTCTGTCACTGCCCGAGTCTCTGTCACTGGAGGAAGAGAACACTTGGAAGCCACTTCTTCCATGACTTATAAGAACTTTCTGATATCTCACTTTCTGATTCTTGAGGACATCAGGATGGCTGGATGGCGTCGGGTAAATATAAGAAGAAGGGACACGAAGGTAACCACCCTAACACCAATGGTTAACCCCCCATGAAAGGCCATCACAATGGGTCCATGAGGACCTAAGTGCGTGGTACAATAGGGTTCACCCTACTCTAGCAACCCGTCAACATAACCTAACCCTATAGTAATGAGGTCTCAGGAGATTCTTTTAGTTTGCCACAGCAGATTCTCCAAGATAACCGCTTGGTTTTCATCAATTCTTTCTAATACACTTTGAGGGTTCCTTGTAAAAATCCAAGTCGGTCGGTTTTGTCTTGAACCTTTAACTTCGCTGAAAAGTCTACTACAAATGTTTAAGAAGTCCTAATTCTGGAGTTCATCGATGCGGCAAAAGTTCAGAGGTGACTTAACTATAATTATTCTACATATATTTGAGGTGACAGGGATCAACGAGTCCGTTTTCTTCCCCTCTTCTATTGCGATCAGTCTTCCTACGTTATCTCCAGAAAGAAAATCGCCGTGGGTTTTGTGTCTGTTACCGCGTTGAATAGACATATTTCGTTAAATTTTTTTTAATTTTCTCAAGACTCGGAGAAGGCTTTAGGATATGTTGTTCATTGCCACGCCTACTTCTGGGAGCGTTTTTAACCAACTGCCTTCAACTTGCGATTACTCAAATAATTCTTAATCCAGTACAAAGAATACTTAAAGGAGCCAACACTTGCTTGTTAAGTTATCAATCAGCTTTCTGCTTCACCCAGAAGCTGAGCTACAGACCAAAATCTGTCTTTATCAAATGGAATTTTAATTTTATCAAATCGAAGTACATAATGTTCCAGGTTCCAGAAATCGAGTGAAATCAAAATTGCAAATCGAGTGAATTCGTTTTCAGTGTTCTGCATTTCGAGCGATTCGGAAACTCCGAAATTTTTTCGAAATCACAATTTCACTTTGTCTCAATTCCGAAAATTTTCAAATCGAAATCGAATACAGGTAACCCCCAGTTTCACACTCGAAGTTTAAACTATAGTTCAACTGAACCTGAACGTGAGTTTAAATTCGAAGTTCAACTCGTCCGGTTTCACAATATAATCTGAACTTCAATTAAATTGAACACAGTTTAACGAAATTGTGTGAATAGAATTTGGCAGTATTGTACAGTAGTTAGCTTTTATACGACTTTTTCAAAATCGTTCATTGTATTTTCTTTCAAAGAACACACAAAACAACGTCAAATATTTTTGTTTTTGACATTCGCCTGATCTGAGGTTTAAACGGCAGAATACTGTAGTTCAACTTGAACTATAGAATGAACTCCGTTCAAGGTTTAAACGAAACTCTGAAATCGAATTAATTGTTGAACTGAGGCTTAAACTCAAAGTGTAGTTTAAACTCTCGCTGTGAAACTGGGGGTAAATGTAGGAACACAAAAATTGATTTCCGATTTCATTTCGAGTGAAAGTGAAATGTGGAACCTAGCAGAATATTTATATCTTTATCGTGGTTTTGCTTTGGGTTGTTGGGCCCTCATCGAAGTCTTAATAAATCTGTAATTTTTTGGATAGCAAATTTATGTTTCTGTATTAAAACTTACAACCCTTAGTAGATGGCAAATGAATCTGTAAATAAACCATTTATTAACTTCACAATTATATAGTCAGATATGCAATCAATTCCAGGCCCTGAGATATAAAATATCTTCCGCAAAGTATATATCGCTTCCCTATTACCTATCACCTGCTTGCAAACCAAACGTTACCTGCCTAGTTTGCGGTTTTGTTATGTGATTCAATTACGCGCTGGGCCTACCACCGCAAGTGATAACAACTTATGCCTTCTGTTTAGTTTCTGCTTCAACGAGATCCCATTGCGGTATTCTCGGAAAGTCACTAATCGAAACAACAACAGCTAAATAAAAAAAGCATATCTTATCCACGTCTAGTATCTAGTTATATTAATTTACTTTTGATTAGATACCGCCAACCACACTACCTACCCTTCAACCACTCAAAGCGCCTTGTGTTCAAGTTATTTTGGTTTCTACATTTGACAAACAAAATATTGTTTGGATGGGGTCGCAGTGCTTTATTTTGGCCAAAACTACAACAACTACAGGTGGCCTGGCATAAACTAAGCGTTCTATAAGGCCTTCTTGAGACTCTATGTAAACGGTACACCATTATCCAATGACAACATGAGTCAATATGGAAACCTTTGTACTTCGGCTGTCTATAAATCATTCCAACTGACAGTTGTTATTGTTTTAAAAATAAAAACAACACACAAGATAAAATTCGACTACAAAGACCAGTGTGTATGCATATGCACGTCCAATGGCAATTACAAAAGGATGACGAAGCTTCTTCCATTTCAAGGCAGAGCATTGCATTCCAATTAAGCGCCATAATAAAAATGCCCACCCTCTGCTTTTGGTCAAGCTGTGGTGACATACACGCGCACTAAATTTGATGGTGCTTTGTCAAATTTTGACAACTGCTTTTGCTTTATATATGGCAAAGTTTATTGATTTTGTGTGCGGTAATTTTTAATGTTTATCTTTATGACTATGATGGGTATGGGTACCTATTATCGTGTCTAAAGATTATGACAAAATTTGATGGAGAACTTCAGGAAATTGTTCTTTGCTGAGTCAGATATTTTGCAGACATTTAATTCTGCAGATTTTAAGGTCCTGAACTTTGTTGAGTGAGTACGGAATGTTGTGGAGAACTAAATAGGATTATTTCCTGTCCTGTCTAGCCATAAGTTTGTCTGTAGTGAAACTCAATAATAGTGTTAACAACACGTACGAGTAGAAACAATACAGAAAATCATAAAGCAATCTATTATCAGTTTATCGATGTGACGTGTAGGGTGTATTCTTAATCAGTGAATCGCTTATCGAGACTACATTTGTGGAAAAATCAGTAAAATGAAATTGCTTCGCTCATTTGCGTGACATCGAGTAACTACAAGAAGTTACATAGTTAGAATTGAACGAATGGAAGTAAGAAGTAGATCGAGGATAACAACAAACAACAATTGGTTATATGTATGTACTGTATCACAGAGCTACAAGTCCAATTTTGAGCTTAGATACTATGAATTGCAACACAAATTCTACAAATTTACTTTTCAGCAGTCTTTTTTTTTCGGAGTCCCCTTGTTCGAATTTTTACACCTAATAAGGTCAAACTAGAGTAGGTGCTGTGTACTTGTCGTATTTTTAATTTTTATCATAAGATCTTAAAAAAAATAGAGATGGCGCAACAGGTTCGTATATGCACCCTAGCCTAGGCCATTCGTTTGTATGAGTTTTTATTTTTTGGATGGAAGGGACCTACAATTTGCAAATTGGCAAGCTTTTCCATAACATTTGTACTCTCGGATGTCAGCCAGACGTTCGCGAGAGGTGGCGCAGTGGAAACACTTTAAGATGTAATTTGTGTTTTTCCGGGGAATAACTCCTGCTAATCGCTGTCTCTTTGGGCTAAAAAAGCAACTGAATAGCAAAGCCCTCTCTCTGACAACTAAAGTGACCCTTTATAATGCCCTAATCATCCCAGTCCTTTCCTATGTTGCAGATGCATGGACTCTATCAAAAGCGGATTAGGTTACTCTTGGTTGCTTCGAGAGAAAAATTCTTCGAGTATGCAGTCCCGTCTGCATAGACGGTGAATGGAGGAGGAGATACAACGAAGAACTGTAAGGGCTGTACAGCGACATCGACCTAGCCAGAAGAGTGAAAGTCCAACGACTGAGGTGGCTGCTTCATTTAGATCCGGCCCGAAAGATCTTCGACTCCACACCGGACAAACAGTATAGAGTAGAAAAGACAGCGACTTAGGTGGCGCACGCAAGTGGAAGGGGACCTTAACCAACTTAGCGTGCGAAACTGGAGACATCTGACCAAAGATCGTGCTGGCTGGAGACGCTTGTTGTTGGTTGAGGCCCAGGTCAACCCCGGACTGTAGCGCCACCTTAAGTAAGTAAGTAAGTTTTGTCATCTGTCTGGGTGATCACAGAATCCGTCGTATTCCGAATTTTGCTACGAACCCTGAAAGAACTATCACAGAATCCGTCGTAGTGGACATTTTTGGGGTTCGTAGCTAAATTGCGAATACGACGGGTTCTGTGATCACCCAGTGCATCTGTGCCTTAACATTCAAAGACACCTTAGACCAAATCGGGCATCATAGGTCGTTTTGAAGGTAAAATTAAACGGCTAGACAAAAGCTTACCGAAAAAGAAAATTACGGAACGATTTTCGGATATCGGACAGTTCATCTTGCCCTTTTATTGTCAGGCGATATTCTGACCAAGTGTGTCTGAGTGGCATTCCATATCCAATGGCGACCGTTTAAGTACATCACTTTGAAATATGCCGATGACATCCCCTTTCTAGGCCCTAGTGACGTTCATTTTCAGACAACTATCGTTGAGACGTCCTCCAAAACGATCATATCAACTCAGTCCTACCTAATCACAACATCGGCCGGAGTGAGATGGCAATATTGGATTATGTCGCCGCACAAAAGGGTGGGTTGCCATTTCTTGCCAACAACATCTGACAGCACCCATCGATCTCCTAGCGCCAGAGAGGAAGATTGTGTACAAAGACAAAACGGAGGTAGAGGAAAAAGCTACGACTACAGAGGTGAAGCAACGTAGGAAACAAGAGTACCAAAGACGCTGGAGCTGCGAAATAAAAAGTTGGTGCACTGTTCCTTGATCAGTGACGCATGGGCGTAGTGAAAACACGGGGAAGTTAACTTCTAAATCACCCAATTCTTAACCGGCAATGGATACTTTAACAGGTACCTCCACAAGATGAAATAAATACCTAGCGCAGCCTGCAAATACACAGCGAATCTCCGGAAGACCGTTCTTATCGCTAGTGAAAGCCTGGTGCAGGGAAATAAGTCCCTCAGTGGAATTGGGAGTATTGAAAGAAAAATAAAATCACTCAGAGTTTTCGGAATTTATTTCCCACCTTACATGGGAACTAAGTCCACTTCACGAAATTGGTTTTATTTCCCACTAGGTGCAGGGAAATAATTCCCCGAGAACTTATGAAGGCCTCTCCGACAAGATAACTTATCCCACGAGAAACCTAAAATGGTTCTATCCAGGCACTAACATCTTATAGGCTAGAGTAGATTCACAAGACTGCGTCCTTATACAGACTTAAAATCGGCTTCACCTTGATCTAATGCAAAGAGCGGTTCCAGGGTGGATTCGAGGCCGTAAATGAGAAGAGTTTAAACCTTGGGAGTTAGACAGGACCGCCACCTGCACACCTTGTATTTCCTCCTTAAAAAAAAGAACAGCTGTAAGAAAACTACTACCTGCGAAATGTTAAGCAAGCAGATTGTCTTTCCCTAAAAAGCTGAAAACTTATATAGTGTCATTCTAAATGAGCGTTGGCGATGAAAAGTTCAAATTTTCAACAAAACACGACCAAACCTTAGTTGTGAAACAAAGTCGAAGGAAATAAGGTCGAATCGTGTTTATTTTCATTTCAGATTGGAAATAATGTTGAATTCCAAAAATGTTTGCTTTCGACTTTATTTCCAAAAAAAAAATGTATATAAAAAATGTCATACTTACTTAGATGGCGCTACAGTCCGGGGTGGACCTGGGCCTCAACCAACACGCCTCTCCAGTTGTGCACTCCAAGTTGGTTTAGGTCCCCTTCCACTTGTGCGAGATCTTCCTCTACTGCGTTGTCCCTCCGGGTTGGAATCGAAGACTCTTCGGGCCGGAGCGTTGGTGTCCATTCGCTTTACATGTCCTAGCCATCTTAGTCGACTTTTACGTACTTTTCTGACCAAGTCGATGTCGCTGTACAGCTCGTAGAGTTCGCTGTTAAATCTCCTCTTCCAAAGCCCGTCAACGCAAACGGGACCGAAAATCACTCGAAGAATTTTGCGTTCGAAGCGCCCAAGGAGATCTTCATCCGCTTTTGACAACGTCCATGATTCTGCGCCATAAAGCAGGACTGGGATGATGAGGGTCTTATATAGAGTCTCCTTGGTGTTTCTCGACAAGGCCTTACTAATCAATTGCCTTCTTAGGCCAAAGTAACAGCGGTTGGCAAGTGTAATTCTTCGCTTGATTTCTGATGTGATGTCATTTTCAGAATTAATAGCGGAGCCGAGGTAGACAAAGTCCCAAACTACCTCAAAGTTATAGCTGTCTATCGTGACGTTCTGTCCGATTCGTCGATGTTGTGTGTCCCTTCTCGTTGACAACATATCTTTTGTTTTGCCCTCATTAACCACTAAACCCATTTTTGTCGCCTCTGTACTGATACTTGCAAACGCACCAGTGACAGCTCGCTGTGTTCTGCCAATGATGTCGATGTCGTCAGCGTATGCAAGTAGTTGCACAGACTTTTGGAAAATTGTGCCCCTGGTGTTGGCTTGCGAGTTTCACACAATTTTCTCAAGAATGATGTTGAAAAAGTCACATGACAGCGCATCACCTTGTCTAAATCCTTTTTGACATCAAAGGTCTCGGTGAGACTGTTTCCGACCTTTACGGAGCAGCGAGCCTTCTCCATCGTCATTCTGCACAACCTGACAAGTTTGGCAGGGTTGCCAAAACTAGACATGGCTCTGTATAGCTCGTCTCTATAAATGCTGTCATATGCGGCTTTAAAATCGATAAATAGGTGATGAGTATCGATTTGGACTTCTTGGGTTTTCTCCAGGATCTGCCGTAGTGTGAATATTTGGTCGGTTGTGGACTTACCGGGCCTAAAACCGCACTGATAGGGTCCAATCAGTTCGTTGACAAATGGTTTCAGGCGTGGTCGGGTCATACCACGCCTTTTATTTCGGGTTGACAGACCTTATCCTATTATGAAAAGGATTTGTTTGGTCAATTCGAGACAAGCGTGACAAAGTTGCTTAACTTGTCATAACAAATAGACCTTAATTCTGAATGACCTTGATAGTGTTTTGCGATATCTGTAAAGTACACTTCTAATAATGATATTTCAAACAAAAATCCTGATTAGATAAGGCCTTGCCTTAGAAGCAAATACACGAGTATATTCCAAGTAGTGCATACTCAAATTTTCCTTTATTATAGCTCTTCAAAGCAATTCACGAGTATACCTACCTAATAAAAGACAAAGAAAAACATTTTCGTCGAAATTTTTATCTTGAAATCTACACAAGTGATATCATCTTGCAACCTCATGTTCTAAAATTAAACCAAAGCGCCACTCTCTAGCCCCTCCCAAGTGGTCCACTTTGTTGGTTTGATAAACTCAAAGGGTTTCAAAACATCTGCTCCACTTTACCGATTAGGCTTGCAAAAAGCCAACAAAAAAATATGATTCTTTCCTCCGTATTCAAAGTCGACGGGTACTTCCTCTCTAGCGATGTCACATACGCGCCGAGGTCCATAGTCTGACTCGGCAGTAGCAGTAGCACACCATTTGAATGACTAATTCATTAGCAGCTTTTCAGATTAATTTATGTCCGCGGCTATTTATTTTTATTGTATGTTATTCCCTCTCCCTTGGCACTCAAGGTTCTACACTATGTGTGTCGTCGTGTGTGTTGAAATCAAATTAAAATCGAATTAAGATTCTATACAGTTGATTAGCTTAGCATCAGCAGCAGTAACAACACTAGACGACAACGACCATATTGGCAGCAGCAGCATCAGGCATCAGCTCGGAGCGGAGCTGTAATCGGAGAACCAGCTTGTTACATCACATTTGCGAGTGCGCATTCAAAGCGCTAGTCAGCTAGTGCTAACGCGACGCGTCTACGCCCATGTGCGCTGTACTCGGCAGAGTCACTATTGCAAGTGACTAATTGACAATGTTGACATTGCTCTTTGCTATGTTTACATTTGCATATGGTTAGCTCACACCATATCTGCATATCAATTGTGCATGGTCGGTGGAGTTAAGAGTTAAAGACCCTCCTCTACACTATAATGTAACTCGTACACAAAGTAAACATGGGGTAACAAAATTATTGGCATTACGTTTACGACTTACGAGTACTCTGGTGGAAGCATGAAAGAAAGTGTATTGTTAAGTCGCGTCAAATATTTTCAACAATCAATGCAAATCCATCCATTTTAAGGGAAAGGCTACGCCTACATGCGAGGTGAATTACCTTCATTTGAGTTTGTCTTTGTGGCTGATATAATGTCAACAAAAATGACATCAACCCTAGATTCTGACGTAAGTCCAATGTCAAATGGATATTGAGTTTGATTGCTATCTGAACGGTCTGCCTGCACCCAGTTAATTGCTGACGAGGCATGATTGTAAAACGATAACAGTATTCGAAGGTAGAAGGCAAGACCTATCCGGAAGTGTGAGAGATTGGACAATTCGTTATTGATCACGTTTTAGAAGTATATTCGCAGTGCAATTAAGGAAGTAGACTACTATTGTCGTTGCTGGGGTCAGATCACGTCTTAGCTGATTTGTTGTAGTTTTAATATTTTTTTAAGGTACCTTGCCACGTTTATGCAAAAGAAGCAAAATGCACGTGTAGTAAAACATTTGCATAACCACAAGCCAAGATCCCTTTTCGCCAAAGTTCAGGTCTCTGAAATTAAATATTGTTGCCTATAATCAGGTCTAGTACGTACTATGAGGGACTTACTTGCTTAGCTGGCGCCATAATCCAGTATGAAACAGGGCATAAGGAAATTAATGATGGAGCTAACAAATTCGAAAGATCCACGTCTAAAAAATCCACATTCCAAATACATACTCCTAGGTCCATGAATCATCTATTAACAACTTCTTTCTCATCCTTAGGTACAAGTGCGTTCCCAAGTAGACCGCAGACTAAATGGAATACATATTTATTAATTTGTTTGTGTCTTGCTATTTTAAATGAATCATATAAATGATCAAGAAGCGCTGAACTGCTTGCGTAAATGATGATGTCAAAGCATGGTTTAATTGCTTGAGATCAATAGGCACTAAATGTTTCGAGCATTGTACTCCTCCAACCTAGACTCTTGGACTTGGGACTCGGCGTCTTTTCAAATAGATGGCTTACTACAGGGCGTTTATAAATTAAACACAGTTTGTGAAGTTTGTTCATTCTTTATATGGCCACGTTGACATTTTGTTTTGTCCTAAGAGCAAAATTAGAGGAACCCACATTTTGTTTGAGTCACAGGCAAACACACTAGCCGTTACACCATGGGCACTTCTCAATGATCTGGGGCTGGGTAATCTCCGCGTAAAGCTTTTTCATCACATTTTTTTTAAATCTAAGTTGGCCTCGACTCCAAAAATGCGTTTCGCCCTGATGATGTGGTGGGTGGGATCATTAGTGGACGACCACCACATCTGATCTAGACGCACTATTTCCTCGATTTTCACCGTGACTTAATAATTTTCCAATCAACAAGTGACTGTGAATCATACCTCAACGCACGGTTGCCAGATTGGGCGCTTTGTCGTATTTTGGGCTATATTTTTGCTTAAAAAACGATAGAAATTTCTTCCATGAGCGCCCAACACAATTTTGGGCTATATATCGTTTTACAAATTTTGTTTGTTTTACTCTTTCATAAAACTAAAAAAAAATATTTCTGACAAACCCTCACTTTTAAAACATGGCAGCCGCAGCACTCTTGCAGTCAAGTAACATCGAACAGTCGTTCATTTTGCAAGCCCTTTTATTTGACACGAGCCAAAATCCCGAACATTTTTGGGCTTACGTGTTATCTAACGTAAGAAATGGATCGAATGAACCAATTTTGAAGGAGTTAAGTTTATTTCCATGCAACCCAATTGCTAACACGTCCAGTGAGCAAATCTGTTTTGGTCGCGGAGTACTTTTCTGGAGAGAAACCCTCGCGGAGCACTTCGCTGTCAGTATCCCAATTTTCGCAGTTATAGAAAACACCATAACATTTTTAGTTGTTTTCTGAAGAAATAAGCAACGTTTTGTGACTTTTAGCATTTTATAAAATATTTAAACTAATACATATTTAAAAAAAAAAAAAAAAAAATTCAGAAACTCATTTTCGAATTGGCCACAGAAAAACAAAGACTTAAAAATTCCAGTTTACAAAAAAAAAAAAATAATAAAAATTACCAATATTCACTGGATTAGCCTTTATTTTTTTAAAAGGGCAGTTATTCTTTTCTGAAGATATTCCACTAAAGTCCGACATATTTGGCGCAAAAGGTCATATAGCACCAAGTGCTCCGCGGAACACATTTTGGGAAATTCGGCTGTAGAAGAACGAGCGTTTTCATGTATGAATTTAATTAAGACCAAACCGCGAAAACGATTGTCAACGGAATCTCACGATAGCTTTGATGCATACCTGTTTTATAATAAAATACAAGAACCGAATTATTTTCAACGATTTTTGGGCTTCTTTCTTGGCAACGATATTGGGCTACATTTCTTTAAGTTTTGGGCGCTTAAAGCAAACAAAATTCTGGCAACCCTCCTCAAGACGAATCTTTGGTTCAAATCAATGGTCGTCTACGTTCCTTTGTTTAGTAGATTTACAAATAGATAGATTATTTAGCTAAAGATGCTAGCTAAATAATCTATCTTTATAAATACAAATGAAATAATGTTCGTTGGTCCTCGTATCGCTTGAGACCGGCTGAAACGATTTGGCTAATTTATCTTAAATGTGTTCGTAATAGTCCGAATAAGGTTTTTACGGAAAAAAAGTTCGAAAAGGGCGTGGCACCTCCGATAGAAAATATTCACTCAAAATCGTATATCTCCACAGAACCGATTTATCTTAAATTTACAGACAAACTTAGGTATTGCCCGGGACCGGTTGGGTTCCAGGGGAGGTTTGCCAGAATTGGACAGCGGGGCGTGGCACCTCCTTTACAAACAAACAAAAAACCTTGCAAACGCTATTTGTCCTTCGACAATCATGGGAGCCGAATTTTGCACAATTTTGGACATTAATATGCATTTTTCTGATAGCCAAGAATATATCTACTACTAGTTGGTTGTACCCGCTTCGCTGGGTATGCAAAGTAATATTTGATAAACAAATTGATTTTATTTAAAGAACTTCTTTGAAAACTACATTGCGTGTAAATTGTCTCTGGTTAATTAATAATCTTCCTTGCTGTGGATTAGATTCAATATACACCTTCTTTTGTCTTGCAACTCTTGATTGTGATAAAGCCACATACAGTTGGCCGTGTGAAAATACTCCGGTCTTCAAATGCATGCCAACTATAGCGTATGCTAGAATTTATCGGAAATGGAATCATTGTAATAATTCATGCTCTTATCAAATTTCGTCCAGGCTCTTCCACAATCAATCGAGTTCCATTGCAGTCCTTTTTTAGGGTTCAAGTTTTTCAGCAACATGAGGTGTCATCATCATGTACAGCACATGAGGTGGCTTGCTGGATGGAGTTTGCTGATTGAGGAATTCAACAGGGAAATTTGGTGCATCATTTGGATCTTCAGTCTTCACTGATAACAGAATCGCTCCTATTCATTTCTAATGTCTGCACATTTGTCAGCCCGGCAATGACTCGTTCTGAAAGTTCCTGCATTGACTTTTGCAGCAGATCGCCAAAAATTGTCTTAATTAAGTCTCCTGATAATATAATTTCCGTGGGAATTTCAACAACGTCGTCTTCATACATTTCTGCTACCCGCGGCAATTTTGCAATAATGAGAAGACTCATATTTTAATAGCCATCAGGATTTTGTCCACAGAGATTCCTTCACGATCAGTTAGTTTTCTCTTTTATATTTAAATATCGCGAAATAAAATTTCCTATTAAAGTACCTGAGGAGCAGTTAGTAAATCAGTGATCTTAAAATTCGTAGCAAAGTACATATTGCCTAAAAACGGTTTCTATTTTTTTTGTATCTATTGATTTAGAATTTAGATTTATGAGTATAAATAATATTTTACTTCTTTTTACTTCTTTATTATCAATGTACAAAGTTTCATATTGATACGACAAACTCCTTCGTGAGTTATGAAAAAGTTCTCACTAAAATCATTGCCAATAACTCGAGCCCAAAGCAAAATACCTAAACATTTCTTATATAGAGTACACAAACCGAGTTTGAAGTCGATCGGATGAAAAATAAAAATGTTCCCGTACAAACTTTGACCCCCTAAGAAGGGTTGGTTTTATTTGGCAATTTCCTTTTGAAAACACTTGCCGAGCATTACTATAGTAGAGTTTGAAACTTGAAGAAAATTAAAATATATGAAAAATAGGCGGTGCGTATTTGAATAATGAGAAGACACAAACATTGAAAATTTATTCAAATACCCACCGCCTACTTTTATTTAAAATAAGAAAAATAAGAAAAGTAAGGAGCGTTACAGAATCAGTAAGGGTAAATATATATATGATAGTCAATACAATTCCTGTTCACGTGCAAAAATCGGGCAATTTTACCCGAGTTTTAAACCATTGTGCTAATAAAAACCTATACACTTCGTCGAATTATTTTGCAAAGTGTCCTTAAGTTCGTCAGCCCAGCCCGCACGGCATCATAGGGATCATCAAGTTTAGACAAAACTATTCCCAAACTTGTGATATTTTTTTTTAAACTTGCTTGTGCTAAAATTATCTTCTTTTAAAAAGTGAATCTTCATTATCATTACCATTAGTATGTCTGTTGCGTCCACAAAAAAAATTGTTCAATGGACTTTCCATTCACTCCCATCTTGTGACTCACAAACATCATTCTTACCATCACTTGATATTCAATAACGGCTTTAATTGAATGCAATGACTCAGCAAGTTCAGCACTCAGAAGAATACTTTAAAATAAATAAAAATTGCAATTTAAAATTTTGCTAAATCTTTTTGATAATAAATAACGGTATTCGGGTTAATGATTCACTCTGCCCCAGATAAGATAAGATTCACTCGAGTCACTATAAGTTTAAACATTTGTCTCTTGATAAGACAATTGAAGTGCTATAATTAGCTGCAATAAAACCATTTGCATAAGCACAGTGTGATCGGCCACCAAACTGGGTGCGACACAGTATAGCTGACAAAAGTGTTACGTTACACCCTGTACGCATATACTCGTACATCGTACTCGTATTTATTTAATTAGGGTCGTCTGAGTTTTTTTGTTGTTTTTCTCTCAAATTCGAATAGAAAAATGGGCAACAACGGATGAAGGGAAACTATGCTAAAGTTCGAATTCACTTGACACTATTTGGGGCAGCGGGTTAGACAAAAAAAAAACAGTCTACCACAGCTGTTTTGCTGCATTGGACTCGTGAATATGTGCGACTATTAAATTCGGTTAAAACTGAAAAAAAATATAAAAAAATTCGCATCATGCTCTTAATTTTAGAAAAATTTAACAAAACAATTCCCAACACACTTCTCATGCTAATTTAGCGAATGAAAGTGGGTTTTAACGTTTTCAGTTTGAGTTATAACCAGTTTTTGTGACACTTTTGTGGTTCTTTATGCAAATTGCAGATCTATGACGAAGATTGTGGATTAATTTGACAACTTCCAGATACGCAAAGCAAAACAAACCACACACACACACTGTTGCTTTCTTAAGCAGTGATTGTGTGGTTTGTTCATTTATATTGTTTTCATTCTTTTCTTGTAATTAGCCAACACAGAATGTTTTAAGAATAATGAAGTGTGAAGGTTGGCGAAGAAATCGTGTTTTTGATTTGGAAATCGTAGTTACTTTCAGTTTTGTTAAATTTTTTCGTGTCGCCGATTAAGTTCGAATTTCATTTGAATACAATTATGACAAGTGCGCTGCATCAGATATAAAATTTGAATAGAAATCGTAAAAAACAAAAATAGAAATCGTCACATCTACAATTTATGTATTTGATGGGTTCATTGATGTTTTGTACTCCTAATTTGGAATTTCTTTCCGGTTTTGACGTTCGTGTGGTCTAGAGGAATCAATTTTAATTTGTGACTTTGAAAAAGCTATCTCGAAACTATTTCCGCAAACATTATATAAGCCCTATTTAGCTCTAGGCCTGAACGAGTAAACTAGGCTCTACTTGACCCTTCTAAATTTTCAGCACCAACGGAAATTTATAACTCATGTTGACAGTTTTAATTGATACTGCTAGTAGACAGCTTTCAGCACCATTCACTTTCAACGTACTAGGAGAACGTTGAAAACCAAAAGTCAAGACATACATACACGTCAATCTGTCAGTTTTTATCAGAAATGATGACTGATTCGGCCGGAGCAAGTCACTCTGATTTGTTTTATAGAGCGTTTACTTTATACTTTGCATAGCTTAGATATAGACGTTTGATGAAAGAAATCTAACGGGTTTTTCAATAGGGACGCTAGAAAAGTAGAGCGACAGGGACAGCAAACGACGCCGAATTTCTTGCCGCTCTTTTGACATTTCTCTTCAGTAAGGTTTGCCATTTCATGAAAGAAAAGCCAACAACGAGTCGAAATTATTAAAATTTACTACCGAAATTCGGAGTCAGTGGCCTCAACGTTAAGAGCGCTACGTCCAATTTATGATGAGGCTCATTTCTGGCTGAATGGCTTCGTCAATAAACAAAATATGCGGTATTGGTCAGGCAGCAATCCACACGTACTCCATGAGTCATCATTGCATCCCGAAAAAATTACGGTTTGGTGCGGTTTATGGCGGCGGCGTCATTGGGCCGTACTTCTTCCGTGATGATCAAGACCGGCACGTTACTGGGAATAGCTACCGTTCAATGATAACCGAATATTTTTGGCCCCAATTCAATAATATGGACTTGGAGGACATGTGGTTCCAACAGGACGGCGCCACAAGCCGCACAGCGAATGTCACAATCAATTTATTCGAAACCAAGTTTGGAGAACGTGTTATCTTACGAAATGGTCCAGTCACTTGGCCACCTCGGTCGTGCAATTTGACGCCGTTAGACTATTTCCTGTTGGGCTACATCAAGTCTATGGTCTATGCCAACAAGCCAGCGACGATTGATGAACTTCGTACGAATATCACGTTCGATATTGCAGCAGTATCGGCCGATTTATGCTTGAAAACCGTCGAAAATTTGGTTCAGTGTCTGGACTTCTGCAAGCGTGCCCGTGGTGGCCATGCAAAAGAAATCGAGTTCCATACATAATGGCATCGAACGTACTTTCACAGGAATAAAGAATTTCATTGATATCCAAAACCGTTTTTGTTTTATTTAAAAAAACTTTTGTAGCGCTCTTATTGAGAAACCCTGTACAAGGTGGCAAAAATTGTCACCCGATGTTCGTTGGCTATAATTTTTTTTTTTATGAGTGAAAAACGTTGGCTCTGCTTTTGGATGGGAAATCTGTGCCAATCCCACCGTCGAATTATTCCGCGTCCTTTAGGAGTATAGCGATAGGTGTTAAATCTGCAATTAAATTGTTGTAAGTTGTAGCCCTCTGAAAATATTTCCCCAGGAAGCAGGCTCCAAAGTTAATTAGTCCTTGAGGAGGCTGATACATATTGGATAAGTGGTACTGCCATGCTATTCATGTATTTACTGTGACTCGTAAGAAGGGGCATGGGTTCTTAGGAATGGATGAATTAGTGGTCCATTTTCATTTATCCAACAGTCGATGCATATTATTTGAAAATGTTGCGAGCTTTCAAGGGCTGTTGGAAATGCTCAAGGCTACGGCTCCGTATTCTACATATTGTTAGATTAGCCGCATCCATAAGTGTGTCACTCACCTGTCGCTGGCTTCCGAATCCGTATTGCATATCAACATTTACAACAAACGACAGAAATATTTGAGCAAGTACCAACTGTCAGATGAGTAAATACCGCCGGGCTGGAGTCAGCTCTCATCCTTAAAATAATTCAAAGGAAACCGGATGCGAAAGAATGCTATAGAGTGGACTCCTTCCGCCAAGGTGTAGTAAGAGTTCAAGGCCGTCAAAGATATTTTCGAAACGAATCTTAATACGAGGGTAACTCTTATAAGGGAACATTTCTCTCCAAGGTGTAAGCACGAGGTGCTATAGACCAGAAGGTCGCAATGGAACATACCCCTTTCCCAAATAA